>OX376078.1:5210509-6503202 GCA_947361185.1 Charanyca ferruginea
GCGGTATGGGATTTTTGTGTACCTCATGGCCATATTACTCAACGCTACTCAATGTTAATGCTGTCTCTATCACTTTATGTCAATCTGACTGTGACAGTACGAGACTTAACGGCATTTTTTAAATTGAGCAGCAATTGAGTATTTGGCTATTAAACTTATGACATTTTAAAAGGGTATTTTACCAAAAAAAATCTAATTAGTCCGTCAGTTAGATTATCGAAAAATGTTGGATATGTTTTTTTTTGACGCTCTTGTTCGCCAGTAAAAGTGTACTGACATAGTGATGTCACACGAGTTTTCGACGCACTGTATAGTCTTAATTTTTTGTTTACGTGAAAAAAGCATTTCAGTTAGCTTTCGTGCTCAGAAGCGGACGGACGTGTACTGTTATAAGCAGACACTGAACCCTTAAATGATTACTCATCACCTATGCCACTTTAAACTGATAGTTAGCAATGCTCATCAGTACTTTAGTCAGTCTATTTCCAACCTTCGTGGTGATCGGTTGCATAAGGGTCCCTTTTCCTATTATTATAAGTTTAATTAAAATAAACTTAATATTATAATAAAATATCTTTTTTTTAAAACCCTTTTTGAAGGGACCCTATAACATTTGGTGGCAGCGGTGGGATACGGAAATCCCCAGTGCCGATTCGCGTAAACTATATTTGCGCTAAATTAGTGAATAGACTCTCCGTATCCTACAATTTTATAAAATAAATTACAATTAAAACTAAATAAGTGTTCTGCGTGTCCTGATCATCCTGAGCGTATCCTGAGCGCATAATAAGCGCAGCCTACAAGTATCCTGTGAGCATCCTGCAAGTATCCTGTGAGCGTCCTGCGGACATCCTGAAAAGTCCTGCGGACATCCTGCGAGTATCCTGTTTGCGTCGCGTCCTTCGAGCATCCTGCGAGTGTCTACGAACATTTGTTCCTTCAAAGTGTCATACGTATTGTCCTGTAAGCTCTTCCCTGTGATCCGCGAGTGTTTCGTGTAGTGCCTAAAAAGTGTTCCGTGAATCCAAGAGTAGTTGTGTTATCTCCGTGTGTGTCGGTATGCAGCTGCTCTCAGCTCTAGCCCTTATCGCCGCCTACGTGTTCCTGTAAGTCGTTGAACATTTGCTAACTGTAACCTTATCCGTGCTAGTTTATAATTATCTGATATTTCATCCTATTTGTCTTATTTGTCGTATGGAATCTGTATGTTATGCCTCCTAAAGTGCCCAAAACAGAAGACAGTAAATTACAAATTATTGTTGACGTTAAATCAGATCTTCCAGATCCAAAATCTCCAATCCTATCACCAAGATTAACCAGGCAATCAGCAGTAGAAATGGAGCTTAATATTTTATTAAAGTTCGTCAAAACATACGATGGCAGTCGCGAGCAGCTAAATTCCTTTATTAATAATTGTAACAACGCTTATGAGCTAGCGTCCGAGGCACAAAAACCAATAGTGTTTAAATATATATTATGCCAACTTACAGGTAAGGCAGAAATTGCCTGCTCTATTAAAGAATTTACGTCTTGGGAACAATTAAAAGAGTTCCTTAAAACTCAATTTTCTGAAAGGAAACTGTGCACGACAGCAGTGTAATTTAGCGCCGCCTGCTAATGTTAGTTAGTTAGGTACTTATATTATGAAAGCCGACGGAGCCACGTGCCTGGCAACAAGTATAAACTTGTTCACGCCGCTCCGTCGCTCCGCGCGTTGCCATTGGTCAACGCCAAAAAGAAAATATGGCCGATTCGCGCCCCCCGCGGGGTGTATATAAAAGCGCGGACCCTGGCAATGCGCGACACAGTCGACCAAAAATTCTCTACCTAATGTGTATTCCCTAAAATATGTATGTTGTGTGTATTTACTAGAAATAAAACCATCTTGTGTACTTCCGAATTTCATTAATACAGTCCACTCGTTACACATACTGGTCCTTCGAGAGCCGAATCTTCAAGATCCAGAAGGATGGTTTTAACACGCAGCCGTAGTGGAGACTCTAGGAGAGAACTGACCCAGCAAGAACCGTCAGTGACCGCCGGACCGGGTGCCAGCAACCCGGCACCAGAATCCGACACGAGCTCGGTCGCTGTGATAGACAAAGGAAGCGGATCTACGGCGACGGTCAGTGGGTCGTCTGCGACTACCAACACCGACGCCACGCAGACACATGGTACGCTCAAGCCCGGCGATACCAGGTCACGCCGTTCTACAGCTTCGAGAAAGAAGCTCCTCGCAGAGCTGGAGGCCAGAGAGCGGCTGGCTGAAGTGAAGGTCAGGCAAGCGAAGGCAGAGCTAGAGCTGCAAGAAATACAGCTCCAGCGCATCAGAGCCGAAGCTGACTCGAGTGAAGAAGACGACATGGTGGACGACCTCGCCTCCGTAAGGATTGGAACGTGGCTAGCGCGACCGGCGCCGCCACCCGGAGGTGAGGCTCGACCGCCGCCACCCGACGTTAGCGGCGGGAGGAACAGCAGGGACGCAGCGAAGGACACCGGCGCCGCGACAGGCGCTCAACCGCTGCGAGACGACGACGGTTACGAGGAAAGTGTGTGTGCGAAATCAAACAAGGGCAATATCGCGAGTGAAGTGTTACACGGTAATGTGAGTGATAAAGTGATAGACGTAGGGACACTCGCCGCGGCCCTAGCACAAGCCGCGCGCAGCACGAGAGAGCCCCCCAGGTACGTCCAGCAGCTACCAATCTTCGACGGAAAACCCGGTGAGTGGATAGCCTATAAGGCCGCGTATTGTGACTCACACACGTATTTTTCCTGTGTAGAAAATGTCGCTAGGATCAGGATGAGCCTCAGAGGCGCCGCAAAGGAAGCTGTAGGTTGTTTATTATTTAGTCAATCCGACCCTCAGGTTATTCTCGACGCACTAGAAAGACGTTTCGGTAGGCCCGAGGCCTTGATTATAGCCGAGTTAGATCACATAAAATTATTACCTAAATTAAATGATAACCCTAGGGACATATGTATTTTCGCTAGCCGTATAGCAAATACGGTGGGTACGGTAGAAGCACTAAAAAGAATCCAGTATTTACATAGCCCCGAAATGTCGCGTTGTATCGTAGAAAAGTTAACGCCAATACTAAGAAACAAATGGTATGATTACGCGGCTAATAGAAAGGTTGAAGATATTCCCGAGTTAAAGCGCTTATCTATGTTTATGAATGAAGAGGCAGATAAGTGTGGCGCGTATGCGCAGCCAGAACGTGGTAATGACGACTCCAACGGATTACGACAACGGCGCAGAGTAGAGCGCACGTTCAACGTGAATAGGGAAACATCTAACGAGCAATGCCCGGCGTGCAAGCAACACGGCCACAAATTACCAGACTGCAGTGAATATAAACAGCTAGACATAGATACACGATGGGATATAGCAAAAACCTCCAACATATGCTTTAGATGCCTACGAAACAAACATAGAAGGTTTATGTGTAAAGCGCCTATTTGTGACATAAAAGAATGCAACATGAAACATCACAAACTGTTGCATAAAGAGCGTAAAGTTGAGGCGACACACAACGTGGCTCAGACGCCGGCGGCGGCGACGCCGCCCGTTATCACACACGAAACCGTTACGTCGGCGCGGGAAACTGTATCAACAATTGCGCCTCAGAATCGCCGCGCGTATTTAAAAATAGTACCTGTCACATTGAGCGGACCACATACATGTGTAGATACATATGCCTTGTTAGACGATGGAAGTACAGTCACCTTGTTAGACGCGTCAGTAGCAGATATCCTAGGTGCAGATGGGCCAACCAGTCCTATGTGGATACAAGGCATAGGCACGGAGGTTAAGCATGAGCAAAGCCGAATCGTGAGCCTCCACATACAAGGCAAGCACCATAACGTCTCACAGAAGATAGAGGCGGCGCGTACCGTGACTAGGCTTAAAATTATGCCGCAAACTGTACAAACTAAGGACATAAGTAATTGTGAACATTTGAACGACATTCATAGCACTCTTGTTTATGAACACGCGCGACCAATGATCTTAATAGGCCAAGATAACTGGCATTTATTAGTAGCCACAGAAACACGAACAGGTGCGCGTGATCAACCGGTAGCATCGTACACAAAACTTGGATGGGTATTGCATGGATGTCAGTACTCAGTAAATAAAGTTATAGCTACATTTTGCGGCCACATTAAAATTAAAGAAAATCTGGAACCAATAGAAGAAACCATGAAAAACTTTTTCAAATTAGAATCACTAGGTATAGAACCTAGGATACCTAGAGATGACCCGCAACAGCGAGCCTTGGACATCCTAGAACAAAAGAGTCGACGATTACCCGATGGCAGCTTCGAGACCGGACTATTATGGAAACAAGAGGTACCTAAAATACCAAACAACTACCTAGGTGCCCTAAAACGGCTAGAAAATTTAGAACGACGCCTAGATAAAGAAGAAAACCTCAAGACCCAGTACTTGCAACGCCTTGACAATCTATTCAACTCAGGCTATGCAGAAAAGGCACCCGATACCTGCACGACCAATAAAACCTGGTACCTACCTCACTTCCCAGTAGTCAACCCAGCCAAGCCACATAAGCCGCCACGACTCGTACACGATGCAGCAGCAAAGACAGCGGGTCTGTGCCTAAACGACCTACTTCTATCAGGACCTGACCTATTACAATCATTACCCGGTATTTTAATGCGTTTCCGTCAAAATAAAATAGCTGTGTCAGCGGATATTA
Organism: Charanyca ferruginea; assembly: GCA_947361185.1. NCBI lineage: Eukaryota > Metazoa > Arthropoda > Insecta > Lepidoptera > Noctuidae > Charanyca > Charanyca ferruginea. The sequence continues at coordinate 5,215,231 of OX376078.1, forward strand.
AAGAAATGTTTATGAGAATAAAAATAAGGGAAGAAGATCGCGATGCGTTGAGATTTTTATGGCGCGGCGATCAACGAGAAGGACCGCCTGGTGAATATCGCATGACGTCTGTTATATTTGGCGCGACGTCATCCCCATGTACAGCGCTATACATAAAGGATCGCAACGCTAGGGACTTTGCCGATAGATACCCAGCCGCGACGTCAGCAATAATAAACAATCATTACATGGATGATTATCTTCAGAGCTTTTCCAACGAAGAGGAAGCCAAGAGAATAACAACGCAAGTAGATTACATTCATAAAAAAGCCAACTTTGTTTTATGTGGTTGGATATCAAACAATAAAAATGTGTTAAACAATAACCTCGCGCCTTCACAAAACATAAAAGTATTAGGCGGCGACGACACCGAGAAAGCCCTCGGACTACGATGGGATACTAGGAAAGATTGCTTTATATTTCAAATTAACAAAAACAAAACACCTATTGTATTATTAAACAACACACGCCCACCCACCAAACGAGAGGCGCTTAGCATAATTATGTCTATATTCGACCCACTAGGAATTATATCACCTATCACTATTCCAGCTAAAAGGATACTTCAAAACACATGGAAGTACAAAACGGAGTGGGACAAGCCACTACCCGAGGAGCTACAACCAAACTGGAAAGAATGGATGAAGTCACTAAGTACTATAGAAACGCTACTGATCCCACGTTGCTACGATTACGGTGATGTCACAGCCAGAGAAGTACATACGTTCGTAGACGCGAGCGAGGAGGCGTACGCCGCAGCGGTATACTGGCGAACTGAAAGGTCGGACGGCAGCGTACAAGTGACCCTGGCGGCAGCCAAGAGCAGGGTAGCCCCACTTAAACCGGTATCAATACCTAGGCTAGAGCTGCAAGCTGCACTATTAGGGGCGCGCCTAGCCCGGACGGTCGTTCAAGAACATGACTACGAAGTGAGCGACCTAACATACTGGAGCGACTCTACCACCGCTCTGGCCTGGATTCGAGCCGAACCACGTACATTCAAGACTTTCGTGGCGCATCGTGTCGCTGAAATTGAGGAACTCACAAAGAAAAACGAATGGAGGTGGCTATCCTCAAAAGATAATGTGGCAGACGACGCGACACGCAGCACGCCGGAACATTTTAACTCGAAACACAGATGGTTTAACGGTCCCGAGTTCCTTAGAAAAGGCAGAGATGAATGGCCACAGGACAAAAGGGTCATTGCCCCCACGAACACGGGCGAAGAACGCGTCAAATGTCATGTAATCACCGACACAAAAGTAAACGATCATCTCCCAATTATTACACGTTTTTCTAAATGGACACGGCTGATAAGGACAACTGCAAGAGTACTTCAGTTCATTGACCTGTGTAGATAATATAAGTGTACTAAGAAAAAGGCATCAAAAGATCCATCGTGGAAAATAATACACAAAAGCAAACCCGTTAAAAAAGTTACGCAAAAAATTATAAGGAATAAAACAGTAAACTACATACCTATACCTGCTACTTATACTCTACGCGCCGAAGAACAATGGGTCAAGGGCGCACAAGCCGAAAGCTTCTCAAAAGAAATTGCCGCCATAAAGGATAACAAAGCGGCGCCCGGCGACAGCCCATTATCGGTATTAAGTACATACCTAGACAGCGGGGGCGTTTTACGTTTGCGCGGGAGAATCACAGCGGTACAAGACGTAAATGAAGAAATTAAAAACCCAATTGTACTCGAGGGTAAGCACAGATATACGAGGCTATATATAGCATATGTGCATGAAAGTTTACATCATGGTGGAACTGAGATAACGGTAAACGAGTTAAGACAGCGTCTTTGGATAACGAGACTACGTCCGTCGGTAAAGAATGTTATAAAGGGCTGTTTACATTGCAAAATAAAAAAGGCAAAGCCAGCCAACCCCTCTACGGGAAACCTACCGTACCCCCGTTTAGCTCATCATGTAAGACCTTTTACTTTCACTGGTTTAGATTATTTTGGCCCCATATCTGTTTCTGTAGGTAGACATAAAGAAAAAAGGTATGGAGCCTTATTTACATGCTTAACTTGTAGAGCTATACATATAGAAATAGCAAATTCACTTAGTGCAGATTCAGCTATCGCCGCTCTCAGGCGATTTATAGGTAGGAGAGGTTGTCCAAAGGAAATATGGAGCGACAACGCTACTTGCTTCAAAGCGGCTGATAGGGAACTAGGAGAAAGCGCCTTAAGTGCTTTAGGTAGTGAGTCCAATGCGCGGTCCATAAGCTGGAGATACATACCTCCCGCGTCACCGTTTATGGGCGGAGCATGGGAGAGGATGGTGAGGGCAGTCAAGGAAGCATTGTACGTCACCCTGAAAGAAGTTCACCCATCAGACGAGACCCTCGCTACGCTACTCGTGGAAGTCGAAAATACGGTGAACTCCAGGCCACTCACACATGTCAACGTGTCACCAGACGAGCCCGAAGCCCTCACGCCTAATCACATACTGATCGGGCCCAACCCACATGTACCCTCACCGGGTAATTTCACCGCAGCAGACGTCACAGCACGGCACCAATGGCGGCGCGCCCAGGCACTCGCAGACGTCTTCTGGCGAAGATGGGTACGTGAATACCTACCGCTCCTACAAAACCGGCGGGAGCCCTACGGCAGAGGCACCCCACCCAAGGTCGGAGACGTCGTTGTAATCTGCGACCCTAACCTCCCACGCAACACTTGGCCCAAAGGAAGGGTGACGAAGGTGTTGCCAGGTGCAGACGGAGAGGTACGAGTGGTAGACGTGATGACCAAAGGACATGTACTCCGAAGACCAACGAAACGAATTGTCGTGCTCCCCACGGAGTCGCCTGATGGCGACGGCGGGAGAAATGTGCACGACAGCAGTGTAATTTAGCGCCGCCTGCTAATGTTAGTTAGTTAGGTACTTATATTATGAAAGCCGACGGAGCCACGTGCCTGGCAACAAGTATAAACTTGTTCACGCCGCTCCGTCGCTCCGCGCGTTGCCATTGGTCAACGCCAAAAAGAAAATATGGCCGATTCGCGCCCCCCGCGGGGTGTATATAAAAGCGCGGACCCTGGCAATGCGCGACACAGTCGACCAAAAATTCTCTACCTAATGTGTATTCCCTAAAATATGTATGTTGTGTGTATTTACTAGAAATAAAACCATCTTGTGTACTTCCGAATTTCATTAATACAGTCCACTCGTTACACATAGAAACATTATACACATTTACTTACCGACCTCCAGGAAAGCAAACAAAATCCATCTGAAAATGTTGGACAATTTTCCCTTCGAATGGAAACTTACCTTTCTCAGTTGTTAACAGAGATGTCACTCTCAAATTACAAGGCGAAGGAAATACCTGGTCGCACAGCGGCAATGGAGGACCTAACACTCCATCATTTTCTTATGGGCCTTAATCCTCGTGTTTCTAATATTGTAAGGTGCAGAGCGCCTAAAACTTTCAACGAAGCCGTGAATTTAGCTATTTCTGAAGAAAGGATCCAGGAAACTTTATATAAACGTAATCATAGCTCACAGCAAGATAAACAGGCTAACCAAAATCGGTTCAAATCAAAAGCTCAGACTCAAATCAATAATAGGTTACCGCAGAAACCATCTTCGCAACCGAGTACGTCAGGTAACAATCCTAAACATGACTCTAGCCTAACATGTAAATATTGTAAAGAGGTAGGTCATGATATAAATAACTGTCTAAAACGACAAAAACGTTACCCGAGCTCTCAATCCTCTGGGTCTCAACCCAGTTCTAAATCTCCTCAAGTCAATTTCATCGATGATTGCGATGATTCTGATGAATCTACCCACGATGACGAAGGCGAAAATGCCGAAGTGGAGGATTTAAACCAATAAACGTCCTGCATCCGTGCCGCACGGGACGTAAGATCACAGCCGGCACACATCCGAACCAACAGTGTTCACTTCGCCAAAATGTTAAGGTTATACATCAGGGTAACCAGCCCCAAAACGGCAACCTTAACTCTCCTGAGGTTATACATCAGGGTAATCAGCCCCAAAACGGAAACCTCAATCCTTCTAAGGTTATACATCAGGGTAACCAGCCCCAAAACGGCAACCTTAGCTCCCTCGAGGTTATACATCAGGGTAATCAGCCCCAAAACGGAAACCTCAATTCTTCTAAGGTTATACATCAGGGTAACCAGCCCCAAAACGGAAACCTTCAATCTCCTAAGGTTATACATCAGGGTAACCAGCCCCAAAACGGCAACCTTAGCTCCCTCGAGGTTATACATCAGAGTAACCAGTCCCAAAACGGAAGCCTCGATTATCCAAATAAAATTTATGAGGTTAATATAGACACCTCGAAAAGGCTATTGCCTCATGTGCTAGTGGAGTCACAAGTATCTGACATTCCACTAACACTTCTTGTAGATTCAGGCTCTGCAATCTGCTTGTTAAAAGAATCAAGCATCCTAACTAAGCCAAAAATCACTTATAAACCTATAAGCATTAAAGGTATCGATCCTGGTGTAGAGACCACTCAAACCATAGGTTATTTCAACCTAAGATTCAAGGTCTCCGATACAAAATCAATAAGTCACAAATTCCATGTGATCAAAGATATTAATCTACCTTACGATGGCATTATAGGTAACGATTTTCTTACAGCTAATAGATGTAACATCGACTACGGTCGCGACGTTCTGAAAATAACTCATAACGAAATTAAAATTCATTTCTTTGACTCTTGTTACATCATACCACCACGGACAGAGACTGTGATAGAATGTACTGTCGCAAACCCCGAATTAAAAGAAGGCGTAATACTAGACCAACACCTATCTAAAACTCTTCTAGTTGCTAATTGTTTAGTAAAAGTAAAAGATAACAATAGTATTAACATATCTGTTATCAATACCTCTGATAAATCTGTTAAGGTCAAACGTAATCTTAACCTTAAATTAGATGCAATTGAAACTTATCCTGTTCAATCAACTTCCCATAGTGAAAATATAACTGAACGTACTAGGCAAGTACTTAGTTCCCTAAGAATTTCCCACTTAAATGATGAAGAAGTCGAAGCTCTCTTTAGTTTATGCTCAGATTATTCTGATATATTTCACTTACCGGAAGAAACCTTAACCTTCACGTCAGCCATCCAACATGAAATTAAAACCACCAGTAATAATCCCATTCATACAAAATCTTACCGCTTTCCTGAGTGCCACAAGAAAGAAGTGGAAACTCAAATGAATAAAATGTTGGACCAGGACATCATCAAACCCTCATCATCTCCTTGGTCTTCTCCTATATGGATTGTCCCTAAAAAGTCTGATGCCTCTGGCCAAAAGAAATGGCGAATTGTCATTGACTACAGAAAGTTAAACGATATCACAATAGGTGAAATTTATCCAATTCCCCAAATCACAGAAATCCTTGACCAATTGGGTAAGAGTCAGTATTTTACTACTCTAGACCTGTCATCAGGGTTCCACCAGCTGATGGTAGCACCAGAAGACGCACCCAAAACAGCCTTTTCAGTACCTCAGGGTCATTTTCAGTTTAATCGGATGCCATTTGGCCTAAAAAATGCCCCAAGTACATTTCAGAGACTTATGAATAATTGCCTTACAGGACTACAAGGCTCTCATTGTTACGTATATTTAGACGATATTGTACTCTATGCCATTGACTTAAGGTCGGCAATTCACAATCTCAAAGTCGTCTTCGACAGACTTCGAAAATTTAATCTGAAACTTCAACCAGAAAAATGTGAATTTCTCCGCAAGGAAGTAACTTACCTTGGTCACACTATAACCCAAAACGGTGTGAAACCAAACCCAGATAAGGTCAAGGCCGTAACCTTGTACCCTGTCCCAAAGTCACCTAAGGACATTAAATCTTTCCTAGGTCTTGTGTCGTACTACAGGCGTTTTATTCCTAACTTCTCAAAGCTCGCTAAATCTCTTACCTCACTCCTAAAAAAGGACGCCCCGTTTGATTGGACAAATGAACAACAACTCAGTTTCGAAACTCTGAAAACCAAACTGATCGAAGCACCCATCTTAGCCTATCCTGATTTTAATCAAACCTTTCTATTAACTTGCGATGCATCTAATTATGCCATATCAGCTATCCTGTCTCAAGGTCCCATTGGCAATGACCTTCCAATCGCCTATGCGTCTCGTACTTTAAATAAAGCTGAATGTAACTACAGCGTTACCGAAAAAGAATGTTTGGCGATAGTTTTTGGCACCAAAACCTTCAGACCATATTTATACGGGCGCCGTTTTACCATTATAACCGACCATAAGCCCCTCCAGTGGCTATTTAACTGTAAAGATCCCGGCTCTAGGCTCATCCGTTGGAGATTAAAACTCGAAGAGTTTGAATATGAAATACAATATAAAAAGGGAAAGATAAATGCTAACGCAGACGCTCTTTCCAGGTATCCTGTCAATCCCGTTCAACCTATCACTAATGAAGTACCAACGCTCAATCTTCCAAATTCCAACCCCAATATTTCACCTGAAAATCAAGAAAATCTAAATAATTCAGATATAGACTTATTCGACTTAATTACGTCACCTATTTCATTTCCATCAGACGAACTTAACCCCGATCATCTCTTAGAAATTCCTACCCCAGAGCTCTTTAATGCAGAATCTCCAATTCCTGACGTAACCACCGATGACTACTCGAACTTTCTGAAACAAATCAATAATCAGAATGAATCATTCAACACGAACATTATTGAACACAATGACAGCTTACTGAAAACTCCTTGTAAAATTATTTTGTTGCCCACATCAATTGATCTTGACGAGTCAAATCCATATATAGAAGAAATATTGAGCAACTTGGAAAATCGAGACCAAACCGTTAACCAAGAAAAACAATTACATAGCTTTTCCAAAATTCAATCAGGAAATAAAGACTACTATTTTCTGTATATGAAAGTACATCACTTCGATCAAACGTCATATCGCGAAATATTCGAAACTCTGAAACTAGTTCGTAATGAACTAATTACCGTCGAACAAACTAAAGAAATCGGTATTTCCGATTTTCGCGACCCGTTTGAAAAACATAGTTTTATTAAAATCTATAATATTCTAAATTACCTATTTCATAACACAAATATACAAGTAAATATCTACCATAATAGCGTAACTTACCCATCACCGTCAGAAGTGAAGAAAATACTCCACGATAATCATGACTTACCTGTAGCTGGCCACCTTGGTGTCAGTCGTATGTATAATAGATTAAAACAGCTATACTATTGGAAAGGCATGCGCAATGACGTAGAGTCATATGTAAAACGTTGTAAACAATGTCAAGAAAATAAAGCCTTACGCAAAGTAAACCGCGCACCTATGCAAATTACAAGTACATCAACTAAACCGTGTGAGCGTATATCACTAGATGTAGTGGGCCCACTCCCGGAATCTGGTCCCGCAAAACTGAAATTCATATTAACACTACAGGATGATTTTACTAAGTTTTCCACTGCTTATCCCCTGCGTAGTACAACCGCTGAGGAAACAAGCGAGTGCTTATTACATTTCATATCAGTATTTGGCCTCCCGAAAATAATATTAACTGACCAGGGCACTAACTTCACATCTGACCTATTTAAGAAAACATGTGAGTTTCTAAAAATCAAGCAATTATGGTCAACTCCATACCACCCGCAAACACAAGGCGCCCTAGAACGGAGCCACTCAACCCTGAAAGAATATCTCAAATCTTTTGTCAACGAAGAACAAACTAACTGGCCTCGTTATGTGTACACAGCTATGCTTAGCTACAATACTACCGTTCATTCCACAACACATTACACACCGTATGAATTAATGTTTGGCAATAAACCTTTTATTCCAAATTCTATATGTGACGAAACCCTTGGCGCCACTTATCCTGATTATGTGCGTATGCTACAAAATCGCTTAAAATGTTCTCGCGATAAGGCCCTAGAATACGTCCGTCAATCTAAGATAGCTTCCAAAACTTATTATGACTCTCATAGTCGACCCGCACAATATAAAATTGGCGATTACGTTTACTTAAAGAACCACCTAAGAATGCGAAAAGCCTTATCACCTATATGGAAAGGGCCATATAAAATCGTAAAGATTCATGGTAATAACACCTTGTCACTATTAATAAACAGACGACACGTCCGTCATCATTACGACCAGGTAAAGCTCGCCGAAGTCGCCAACAACCTGTAAAATAAAACTTATCCATTAGGTATACAGTAGATTTAGTTATATAATCGTAACCCTTAGTTATGTTAGTATTAGTAATTAAAATACATATACATAGATTAATAAGCTACTACATTAAATAGACTACCGTCCATAATACATACCTATGTACTTACAGTGCCTCGGCGGAGCTCCAAGCACCTAACGAGTATGTCCATCCGATAGCTGCGAGTCCTGGAATATATTTCGATTATATAGGAACATTAAAAATCAATAATGGCATTCTCAATATCATTATGCCAATGGAAATTTTGCATTTTAAATCACACATAGAAAATATAAATTCAGCATTGGAAACATTTGTATACCTCTGTAAAGAAACCGGTTATATAAATCACATAGAATGCCATAATACAGTAGAACCGTTATTAGTTCAGCAACAGAATATAATAAAATTGTTTGGATCCATTTTTTACCTGACTGATAATGGTGACCGCAGATCCAAACGAGCTTGGATTGGAGGAATTGGAACTATATTAAAACAAGTTTTCGGCACTTTAGACGAAAATGATGCTGTTGAATATGATCAAGCAATTGAATCAATACAACATAATCAAAATAACCTTTTGTCTTTAATTAAGAATAATATTTTAATTACTAAATCCGTCATATCTACATACAACAATACACTTCAAAAAGTTAAACAAAATGAAGTAAAGTTAAATAACGCTATTAACGAACTTTCTAATTCTATCCAAAACATATCTAAATCTACGAATGATTTAGAATTAAGGATAAACTTAGATTTTGTCCTTAACACTTTAGAAACTTCCATGGTCACCCTAACCTTTCAGCTCGAAGACATAACGAATGCAGTTATGCTCTGTAGTCAAAACATGCTACACCCATCGGTTATGTCACCTACCGCTATGTACCGAGAATTAGCTGATAATGTAAGGCACTTGCCTAATAATCTAAACTTACCTGTACGATTAGATATAAGTTCAGTTCATACTATTATAAAGGTATCAACCTTGTTATGTTATTATTTTAATGATAAGCTTGTGTTTTTATTACGTGTCCCTTTAATATGCAATCAGGAATATTCGTTGTTTAATAATATTGCATTACCAACACCTCATGATGTCAATCTACCAAACACGTTTGGTTTAATTGTACCTAGCAGTAAATATATAGCTATTACAAAAGATAAATCTAATTATTGTAAATTACAATCATTAGAAAACTGCAAAGTAATTAGTCCAGTTGAATATTTATGTGAAGTCTCGATGACTTATAAAACTGATTCAGAACTCAGCTGCGAAAGCGAACTGTTATCTAAGACAATAAAGGATATCCCTTTACAATGTAATACCAAACTTGTCCACGGTAAAATAAATACGTTTAAATCACTGAGTAATAATAGATTTCTCTATGTTCAGTCTGAATTAACCAAACTCTCATTAGATTGTCAAGGTTCTAATCAGATACAAGAATTAAGTATGTTCGGCATTGGTATCCTATCTATACCAAATAATTGTATTGCATATTGTAGTGGTACCACATTATTACCACGATACAACAGTGTTCTCAACTTAACTTCACCTATTAACCTACCAGACTTCAATCTAATAAACAGTACTTGTTGTAAAATTAATAATATGACGAATAATATGTCCCTTATTCATTTGGAAAATATTAACTTAGATGATATAAATCAGATTAATCAATTAACTAATAACTTGTTATCAGAGACTGATAAAATCAAGGAAATTCCCCACATGGTTAAATATGGGACACACTATTCAATAGTTATAGGTTTAATTGTATGTTTTCTTATTTTGTATTCAATTTATAAAATTGTTACTACTTGTAAACCCAATTGCAACCTTCGCAAATATAGTTCTCGCGAACACAATAAATCCAAGTCGGATTCTATAGAGCTGGAACAGACCATTCAGGAAATTCCTACTCCAGCCCTAAGAACCTCTTTCTAGGGTTAACTTCGGTAATCATCCCCGAAGTTCACTCTAACAGGGGAGGTGTTATAAGCAGACACTGAACCCTTAAATGATTACTCATCACCTATGCCACTTTAAACTGATAGTTAGCAATGCTCATCAGTACTTTAGTCAGTCTATTTCCAACCTTCGTGGTGATCGGTTGCATAAGGGTCCCTTTTCCTATTATTATAAGTTTAATTAAAATAAACTTAATATTATAATAAAATATCTTTTTTTTAAAACCCTTTTTGAAGGGACCCTATAACAGTACGCACCGTGCTGTGATTTTTAATTTTGTGTGTGACTTTATGTGCTCTCATTGGCTGTTGCTCTATTTTGCAATTCCTTGTCGCTCTTGAAGTGTTTATACGAGTGGTCTACGCCCAGTGGGCGGAGCTCGAGTGGGATAGAAGATCTCAGACAGCTCCTACTTCGTGAGTCTAACTCAAAATCTTCATCGAAACACATACAAAAAGTTCTGCAGTTGGCGAAGTGCGAACCCGCGACTTCTCGACGCACGGAGCTTTGGACTAGCGCCTGTGCGCCCCGGACCAACTCATCAGTTACGGATTGAAGCAAATTGGGTGTACTCTATCAGCTGCCCAGCCGACTGACCTCTATTGTTATTATTGTTTTTGTTTTTATGCCTTCATTGTTGCTGTCTCACGGATTGCAAAACGTTTAGTAAACCATGCCTCGCATGATTCGATCACCCCCACAGGGCTCCCCAAATGCCCGCGTTCTACAGGAAACGCGTTCGGAGCCTGACCTTTCTTCTCCTTCCTCCATTGCGGCCCCGGAAAGTAACATCTGTGATCCGGCAAATATTACCATAAGACAGAGTAACAAAAGATTTCGTATCGACGATAGCTGCATGGTTTCGCAATTGGACGGATTCGAGGAATTGAAGAGTATGCTGCAGTCTTGGAAGGCCGACCAGGATAAAGTACTTAGTAAGTTAGTCGCAGATGTTTCGGAATTACGACAACAGAATCTTTCCATCCAAAAATCGAATGCCGAGATTGAAAAATCAATTAAATTTTTCAATGCCGAGTTTGAGGATATGAAGTCTCGCTTGAGCACCATGGAGTCGGAACATAAGGATTGTATGAAGCGCTTTCATGAATTGGACAACAATAATTGCGAACACAAGGTAGCTATCCTTGAAGCCAAAATTGATGCCATGGAACAGCAGGCGCGTCAGTTAAACATTGAGATTTGCAATGTACCCGAAAAACGCAATGAAAACCTAGTTACTATTATGGAGTCTATAGGTAAAGCCATTAAGTCATCTGTGCCACAAAATGAAATTATTTCCATCCATCGTGTTCCACATGCGCAGCAACAGGATAACACACCGAAGAACATTATTGTTAAATTCGGATCGCGGAATATTCGGGACAACTTGCTAAGCGCCTACCGGAATGCGAAGAGTCTCAAGTCGGACCAAATAGGAATTGCAGGCGCTAATACTATTCCCATCTACGTTAATGAACATTTGACTCTTAAAAATAAGGCTTTGTTTCGGGAGGCCAAAGTACTTGCCAAGAAGAATGGTTTCAAGTATGTATGGGTCAGAAACTCGACGATACTTGTGCGTGAGCGGGATGGAGATAAGTCGTTTGCGATTCGATCCACAGAAGATCTTAAAAGGATCATCGCTAGCAATAAGTCCGGTACCGCGGCTAGTGATATGGCCAAGAACACAATGTAACGACTTGAAATGCACTGTTATTTTATTTTTTAGAACTGAGTCATATTTTTGCTCTTTGCTTCTGTGTGTGGAACGTGTTTTGGTCTATGTAATCTATGTTTTCTCAGAGATATGTGGCTGTTGTTGTCCTTTTCCAACTTGTTATATTTGCTTGTTTTCTTGCTGTGTGCTGTTTATTATATTTTTAATGTCGCTTTTCCTCCAATTTCGTAATTGCGTGTCATTGCAAATTTATATTTTGTTGCCTAAGTGTATTCATAAACTTTTATATTATAGTTTTAATGCACTGTACTTCAGACTTAGAGTTGCCTTTTCAATAACACTATTTATTTTAATTCAATACCACTATTACCGTAAAATTATAAGCATCGATGGCTATTAATAACATTGCAATTTATTACCAGAACTGTAGAGGGGTCCGCACAAAGTTGCACACATTATACATGAATATATTGGCATGTTCATATGACGTCATCATACTGACGGAAACGTGGCTGATTCCCAGCATCCAGGATAGCGAATTTATTGACGATCGCTACGTGGTCTTCAGACGCGATCGTGATCGTTCTGCAACGAATAAAGGTGACGGAGGGGGAGTTTTAATAGCTGTTCTTAGGGATTTACGCCCTAGCAAGTTACCGTTACAATTCGTCTCTACAGAAGTTGAGCAAATTATCGTCCAGCTACCTGCTTCCCAACATAATAAACGCCACATCATCAGTGCCTCGTACATACCACCTCGTACGAGTGAAGACTCATACACACATTACCTAGACATGCTACAAAGTTTGGTTAACGATCCTGCCACCGACTCTTACTTTATTACTAGTGATTTTAACCTACCTGACGTCGACTGGATTAACCAAGGGAATCACGCAATCACACAAGCTACGAACTCAATCGGACGAATGTTATTGAATTTCATCAATATAATTGATGGATCTCAGTTTAATATTACGAAGAATAAATTAGGCCGAATACTAGATCTGTTTATCTCAAATGTCAGCTGTCAATCTATACCATGTAATGCTTTACTTGACCCCGATAGTCATCATCCGGTATTTTCTGTCTTGACTTGTCTGAATTCTCAGTATACTCCATTAAAATACCACGCGGTCCGTAGACATAACTTCTATAAAGCTAATTACGAGAGCATAAATTGTGAACTGGGTAACATCAAATGGGATTCGGTGCTTTCTCATCTTGATTCTGATCAAGCTGTCAACATTTTCTACGAGACTTTGTATTGTATTATTAAGTCAAATGTACCGTTGACAAGAACGAGAAAGTCTGGTTTCCCTACCTGGTTTACACCCTCTCTTATACGAGTCTTCAAAGCAAAGGAGCGTGCTTGGATAAAGTGGAAGAAGTACAACAATCAGTCGGACTATCTGAGATTCTCTAACTATCGTAAACTTTTCCACAGAGACTCATTGCAATGCTTTAGGAATTACATAAAATCGGTTGAAGATAGCATTCCTAAGAATATAAAGCATTTCTGGTCTTATGTCTCTTCTAAAAAAGGAAAAGCTAATTACCCGGCCATCATGAATCTCGGTAATGTTTCTAAAGATGATCCTATAGACATTAGTAATTTATTTTCTTCCTTCTTTTCTTCCGTCTATGAACCTTCTACTTTGGATCCTATCAAGTGGCAACCATCTAATAACTATTCAAATAATTCCCCTTGCATATCCGACATCTATCTATCCACAGAAGTTACGCACGACACTCAAGTCTTTAGATTCCTCTAAGGGGGCGGGACCTGACGGCTTACCACCCAGCTTCTTTATAAGGACTTGTGAAAGCTTGTGTGCCCCATTACATATACTTTTTAATAAATGTTTGCATGAGGGCTTTTTCCCCGCAATTTGGAAGCGTGCATTCATAACTCCTGTTTATAAGTCTGGCGACAAGAACAATGTCGAGAATTACCGCCCCATCTCAATCCTTTCTACATTGTCTAAAGTTTTTGAGAGTCTTGTACACGGTGTCATATATCCCCACATTCATCAGCTTATTTTACCCGAACAACATGGGTTTGTCAAACGACGCTCGACCACGACTAATTTACTAGCATTTACAAACTATTCATTTGAAAACATGGACCATAGAACTCAAGTGGATGCTGTGTATACCGACTTTCAGAAGGCTTTTGATAAGGTGGATCATGTATTGCTTCTGGAAAAAATTGCTTATAACGGGATACGTGGTAATTTGCTTAGATGGTTTGTCTCATATATTCATAATCGGACGCAAAAAGTTGTGATTAATGGTTACGAGTCAGACCCGGTTGTGGTCAAGTCTGGTGTCCCACAGGGATCCATTTTGGGCCCTCTCCTTTTTGTCATATTTATTAATGATATTAGCAATTGTTTTTTAAACTCTAACTTCTTAATGTACGCAGATGATATTAAAATCTATAGAACCTGTAAAAATATTCAAGAATGCAAACTCCAACAAGACGACCTCGACAGGCTTCATGCATATTGTGCAAAAAACAAACTTTTTTTAAGTCTTCCCAAATGTCATACCATCTCATTCACCAAAAATAGGAATAAAATTACATTCAATTATTGTATTAATAACACACGGTTAGATAATGTAATATCGGTTCGTGACTTGGGTGTCATACTAGATTCACGTTTACACTTCGACACACACGTCGATAATGTAGTAAACAAAGCATTTCGGATGTACGGTTTCGTTATGAGATCATCGAGTGACTTTGTGCGGCCCTCTACGTTCTTATTGTTATACAAAACATTGATACGGTCCCAATTGGAGTACGCTGTCCAGATTTGGAACCCTTTCTATGATAAATACAGCTTTCAAATAGAAATGGTACAGAAAAAGTTCCTGCGTTCCTTGAACTATAAATGCCGTCACTCGAAGGTTGGTTATGTTCAGTTACTTGATCGTTACGGCATACTGAGTTTGAAGTCCAGGCGATTTCTTCTGGGCGTAATGACACTGCATGGCTTATGTAACAATAGTTTTGACTGTCCTCACTTAGTGAATAAACTACGCTACATAGTGCCTAGAACTGTTATCCAACGGGGTGCGCGTGTGCCTCGACTGTTCCATACAGATATGTGCAAAACCAACGCCGGGAAACGTGCACCCCTTCGTCGCCTTGTAGAGACATACAACAATTATTTCATGGAATTGGACATATTCACACTTTCAAGCCAACTGTTTAAGAAAAGGGCTATAGATATACTGTCTAAAATGGAGTATTGTTAAAGGAAGCTATTTAAATTTAATTATGTTTTGACCACACAGGCACACACATATTTGTTTTTGTATACGTTTTGTCTTTTACTTCTTATTATTATTTTTTATTAATATGTGGACAATGTTGTGGGTTACATGTTTATAATCTTAAGATAAGGATTTATTGTATAACTTGCATGTAACTGTTTTTTGTCCCTAATGAATAAATAAATAAATAAATAAATAAAAAGAAAAAAACACGTGTTCAATATTTTTTGGAAATCTATCTGACGGACTAATTAGATTTTTTTGGTAAAATACCCTATTGAAAGTTCAATGAAAATCGTTGGTAGCTACAAAAACAAATGTTTTAATGAGATGACATTAAGGTGTTATATTATATTTCGTCACATAAAATGCCTTGCCATTGCGTGCCGTGCAGTCAGTCGGCGCAGGTCTTTATCTTTTTCTTGCAATACATAATTATTCTTTGACCCATTTAAATAATTCATAAGCGTAGTAACACTCAGGATGGCATTATATGTAGAACCAAACACCAAAACTACTTCAAACTATACTCCTTTCATTATGACTTTTGACCAATCGTTATTCCAATGTTAATATGTAATCAGCTTCGTTAATTCACGATTGTCACGTGATGCAAATTTATATGTCAACTGCATTTGAAATTTGATTTTTCCGTGGGCGTTAACGCTAACAGAAAAGGGATTTTGTCTACAGACTCTAATAACGTTCTAATAGTGCCACATTATATATGGTGAATAGTTACAACTAATGCAATGGCTTTTAAGCTGGTCAACATTCGCGGCGCTAAACCCCCGCGGATCGCAGAATCGCGTGCGAACGCGTATTCACGGCACGGTTCACGTGGGAGGGTCAATCCAGTTATAAGTAATATGTTCAAGGCAAGATCTCAATCAATCTATTATACTAGGGCCTCAGTCAGCTCCCGGACATATTTTATCTGACATCAGGCATATAACACAAGATTTGAAGGTATCCACTTGTTGATTGCTGGGTCAACATTCGCGGCGAGAAACCCCCGCGGGTCGCGGAATCGCGTGCAAACGTATATTCACGTCACGGTTCACATCGATCCAGTTGTATTATGCTCAAGGCTAGATCTCAATCAATCTATTATACTAGGGCCTCAGTCAGCTCCCGGACATATTTTATCTGACATCAGGCGTATAACACAAGATCTGAAGGTATCCACTTGTTGATTGTTGGGTCAACATTCGCGGCACGAAACCCCCGCGGGTCGCGGAATCGCATTACGCACGCGTATTCACGGCACGGTTCACGTCGAACGTCAATCCAGTTATATTATTATGCTCAAGGCGAGATCTCAATCAATCTATTAAACAAGCGCCTCAGTCAGCTCCCGGACATATTTTATCTGACATCAGGCGTATAACACAAGATTGGTAGCTGATAAGATACAAGATGGTGTTATTTAACGCATAACATATATTATGATTTGTCACTATCCACTTGTTGCTAACTGATAACATCTAAGATGTAGATTATTTGAATGTCATAGAAAACGGCCGGGTAGGTATTGCTGAAACAATATACTGTGCATTTTTTATTATTAAATTTTTTACTAGAAATAATATAATCTGGGAAAAACAAGTGATAAAATATAAGATTGTAATTTTGAAAATATCAACAGGCGCTTTCTTCCTTTCCGTTCTAAAATTACATTCGGCGCCATTTTAGAATTGAAAATACAACTATTGTATTTTGGTTTAAAGTTATACGACAAACACAATTAGTGTCTGATGAGAATACAGCCTTCAAACCAAATAAATATTATGCCCGAAACGTGCTTTCAATTTAAAAATCGATCTAAACGCAACGTAAATCGTTGCGTTTACGTCGCGCGCTCATGTTAGGCGAAGGGCTAGGGGCTAGCACAAGCTTAAAGCATAAGAAAATAATGTAGTAAAAAGTATTGAAATTGCGCTCACTGTGGCACGAAACGGCAAGGGATTTTATGTAATGGAGCATATTAGCGTTGCCAGACGTCCCGTATTTCCCGGGACGTCCCGTATTCCAGTCATAATTTTAAACGTCCCGCCGGGACAGACTCTGCCCCCCGTATTTCAATATTTTTCGATTACCCCGCGTCACGAATTTCTAATTATTAAAAAAAGCCTGGAAATTGCAACGTCTTTTGATGACAAAAGCATGGGTTGTATTGAAAAGTGGAAGAAAAAATAATGGAAAAAAAATCCGAAATTCCTAACATTTTCCTAACTAAGGGATACTAAAGACAAACGATATACTTACGTTTGTCTTTAGTATCCCTAGTTCCAACTGCTTTGTAGAGAGGATTTTTTCGCAATGCGCGCAACAAACTACCTGGGTACTCCGGATTTAATAGAAAGCGAATTGATGACCGTTTTCAACTATGATTATAGCTGCATTGAATTTTACAAATATGTAAAATCAAACAAAGATATATTAATTAAACTTTACACGATCTTCTTTAAAATATACCTACTATTAACTAGCAATAAAAATAACGTAAAATACATACTTTTCATGTAGTCCCGGGGAAAAATTTAAAATCCCGTATTTTTTTGCCAAAATGAGCATTAATTGTCCCTTACAGGTTCAAAAAAAATCTAGCACCTTAAAATCATGGCATTATCGTTGTTTCATGATAATTGTAGCTATAAAAAAGCTTTTTACAAAAAAGACAACCGCCTTCAAAAAGTGAAAAATAACTTTAGCACAGAACACACATTGACTTTAGTTTCGAAATTCAGTGGCTTTGTTCTGTTTGTTGTTTTGTATTACCTCCGACTTCCGAAACTAAAGTCAATGTGTGTTCTGTGCTAAAGTTATTTTTCACTTTTTGAAGGCGGTTGTCTTTTTTGTAAAAAGCTTTTTATTTTCCGCTTTTTAGTACCTCCTTCTCATTCAAATCTATTAAGAAGAGATTGAAAGTTAACTACTACAAAGATTGATGAAACTAAAACGTCGTCTATGTAAAATTTTTGGGTATTTGTTGATTTTTCAAAAAGTGGTGAATCAATTTCGATAAAATTTATATGGGACCACCCCTGAAGCGTACCGTATCTATAAAAAAAAGAATTTTCAAAATCAGTTTACGTTTGCCTGAGAAATCGCGTAACAAATCGCGCACATACTTAATGCAAATTTAAGACTTATACGGTTTTCTCATGGATGCCATGGTCAGAACTGGACCAAATTAAAATGGGACCACACGGGAAGCACTGGCTTCCAAATAAAAAAAGAATCATCAAAATCGGTTCATCCAGTCCCGAGAAATCAAGTAACAAACATAAAAAAAAAATACAGACGAATCTCCTCCTTTTTTGAAGTCGGTTGAAAAACAAATGCTATACGATGTCGAGTCAAACAAATTGCAAATTGACATAAGCTGACGCTGGTCCAGTTTCAGTACCAATTGAAGTAACTTACGTTAACGCAGTCGAAAACGTAAAAAAACTCGCACTTGGTACGAGAGACTAAAGAGTTCCAATAAAAACTCACACTAGCACTAGAGTACACGCGTGGCCTACTATAGTAGACCACGGTAACATTTTTACTCATAACTTAGCAGTTTTGTATTTTAGAGCGGTGTGGTTCCAGGTAAGCCTGCTCTATTAAATTTGTCAACAGGTCAGTACCGCATGTGACCTTTGCGCAAACGCATATTTCTGTAATTTGGTTGCAAAGCCGCGGGCCTACCATAGTAGTCCGCGCGTGTATTGGTGTACCAAATTTAGGTAAGCCATTTTTATCGTATTTCAAGTTTATAAGGTATATATTTAATGATATTTACTTTTACCATAATCGCACTTATGTTTATTTTGTACTCTAATATTAAATGTATTATATCAAGTTCGCAATTTGACTACTTTTGTGCAGATATTTACTGAACTAATCATGGGTACTGCACAAGTGGAGAGGTGGCTTATGATGACGATGATGATGGAATTGAGAGTGAAGAAGAGAACTAGCGCCGGATTATCAAGCCCTGTGTGTGAGGCAGAAACCAGTAAATTTGGATTGAAAGCTTTGGAATCAAAAGTATATTTTCAGTTTTGAGAAGGACAACTTTTGTGTCATATGTCCCAAAAAAAATAATAAGTCAACTTACTTTTTGCATTGCATAACGATGCAACCATTGATCCCGATACACATGAAGAACGCAAGCCTGAAATAATTACTTTTTACAACTGTACTAAGTGTGGTGACGTATTGACAGAGATAAGATGTGTAAATAATATTGTGTCCTAAGAATATGCCGCCGATGGCCACTTACAATTTTTCTCGATTTGATGAACATTGTTGCAATAAGCGCTCTCTTAAATAGAGATGCTTTTGAAGAAGTACAGCACGATATCATACCAAAGTTGAGACGAGTTGATCGGTGCGCAAATTGTAAAAAAGCTCGATATTGATCAACGAAAAAGTGGTGCAAGACTTGCAACTAATGAATTTGCCCTGATTACCAGACTGTGGTCAACTGTGGTGTGTCTTGAATATTATGAAAACTGTTTTTTTTTCTAATTAACGTTAGTTTAAAAAAATAATGTAAGAGATTGATCTCAGAAGTGCCAATTTCGTTATTTTTTTCTATTAGATAAGTAAATTGTTAGTAATTCAAAGTTCCTACTTGGTACATAAAAAATTAAGTTTATTCTGAAAAACCAAATAAATAAGTATATTATTTTGATTATTAGTTTCATTTTAACATAACCATAAAAACATTTATTGACATTTCAAAAAGGCCTACTATAGTAAGCCACGCGTGTATTGGTGTAAAAAATAGGGGCGCGTGTACTCTAGTGCTAGGCCAGTGTGAGTTTTTAATCAAACTCTTTTTATCTTTCGCTTATGTGAATTTGTATTGAATAATTGTGTTTCCTAATGTTGCCATTAAACTGTGCTGTTCCAGTTTCAGTACAAATTATAGTTTACGTTAACGCGATGGAGTACTTAAGTTTAAAAATTCGCACTTAGCACTCTGAACAATGTTCGTCTTTTGTTGATCTACGGATTCATTCAAATCGAATAAGTAGTTTCGAACACAGGGGACTGTGCTATGAACTGCAGCCAATTCGGCTTTGATTTTTTTTATTGGTATTAAGCCCTTAGGAAATGCTTAATCACCGCTCGAAATTCACTTATTTAAATTTTCAATATTAACACTAGGTATTAATCAAACAAAAGTTGTTTCCTGCAACTGACGATAAAAAAAATCACTATGAATATGGCTGCAATGTTAACAGATACTTAATGCGAAATAATGGTTACTAAAAAACAGACCATTAGCGTTGGTACGAGCGTCATCTCTTTGATTTTCTTTTTTAACCCTCCTTGGTAATTCATTAAGTATACACAGTGAAATTTACTCAAATCAATCTATCTAATTTATTACGGCCTAGTGTACGAGAACATTCGCATCCGATTCCTCCATATCGGAGGGTGACGTGATCCAGAAATTTGATTGCGAAAATCGATATAGATCTAAAACTAACCTGAAGACATCTTTATATTCAGGATTCGTGTATTTAGCTTCGCCTTCAGTGTGCATATGGACCACTCTGATGTCCTTCATGTTACCTTCCTTTCCGACTTTCGACATAGCATCGAGGAGAGCCACTGGAGTTGCAGCAGCGCCCTGGGCGAACACCGTTTGTCCTGAAAAAACGGAGAGCACATTATAGAGGGGAAAAGCATGAACATAGGTATTCCGGACCTACCATACCACTGGCCATACCTTAGGTGGTAAGGTGGGTCTAACCGCTCACCTAACCCAAATGATTCACCAACAATAGAGGGGATCCGGCGCTCGGCGGTCGCTGCCGCAGCACCGATCGCTTCGCGCTTTAATGGTCACAGTTCTAACCTAACCCAAGCGATTTTCCGTGGTATTGTTTTACACCACGGTTTTACACCCACCATCCATACCACCAGTGGTATGGCCAGTGGTATGGTGGGTCCGCACACAACATAGGTAGACTTAGTATGACCGGCGCGGTAGTGTGACTATGCCAAGATATTACAAGTACCTATATCAACGTGGACGAAGGGTTGAAGACAATGACGACGTATGTAAGTGAAAAAATCGTAACGTAAATTCGATCGGTTTTAAAATTAGAAATACCCGTTTTGCACATGATATTTATTTAGTTTGAAGGTTTAGTTGGTATTAAATAGTGCAAATCGTTTAAGAGCGATTGAGCACTTTCTATCGGCCCACGGAACAGATAAAACGTAAATTCGATCGGTTTTAAATTTAGAAATACCCGTTTTGCACATGATATTTATTTAGTTTGAAGGTTTAGTTGGTATTAAATAGTGCAAATCGTCTACGAGCGATTGAGCACTTTCTATCGGCCCACGGAACAAATCTGTTCCGTGTATCGGCCGATAGTTTGGTCGAGTTGGGTTGCTAACGCGCACATTAGGCCAACCAACAGTAGTGTTGGTGGTGAGTACAGTTTGAAGACAATCGTGTAGCCCATTACATTTTTTTCATCGGCCGATATCAAATCGTTATACTGTGCGCATTTGCATACACCTTCATATGTGGTCTGCGGAGGCTCTAAATATAAACCAAAATGCTTTAGGATAGTCGTATTAGAAAATTGAATCGAATAGGTAGTCGTACGTCAGCGCGTTTGTGCCCTCTTTAGGTAGGTAGTTTGTCTTCACAGACATGAGAAGACTAGCGTTTATCTCATGTGAGTGACATGGCATCAATGCAGGTTTAAGATTATGTTTTGTATGCTTGAATCAGTCAAATCTAATCAACTTCTAAGTACTGCTAATATTATTATAAGCCGTAATATAGATAATAGACAAAGTTCTATTATACCAGGATCAAGAAATCGTCCGTGATCCCGGAATTACATTCCTGCTAGTTGTGAGGTTTGTCGAGGGGCTTAAAAATAAAATAAAAACCACGTTATAGAGATTTAACGGCATCTTAAAATGGAGTAGGGTGTTTGGCGAGTATTTGGCCATTAATTCCATTAAATTAATGAATAGTTAGTCAATTCAGTAATATTTAACTTCATGGGATTTCAACTGATAACCTATGCTGAAATCTACAGTTTTATACTTAGGTTATTATTCTAAGGTTTTATATGACATTATTTGTGTTTTTGCAAAATCAGTAGGTAACCCACAGTCAATGTCAGAATTAATTAGTCATCGCGTAATGTATAAATTCAAGTAGTGTTGACCCTTTTTTGTTTTTAGAAGTTATCAAACTCTATATTCAATAGGTATAATTCCGAGTTTGACCTGTAAAAATACAAATAAAGTCATATAAAAATAGATTTCAGAATCGGTGTTTACAGTTAAAATGTTCTGAAGTTGATCTTAATAATAATACCGGCCTGTTATTGTCCCACTGCTGGACTAAGGCCTCTTCTCATACAGACACAAGAGTGTTGATCACCCACCACGCTTGCTCAAGGCAAGTTGCCGATTTCATACTTTATTATTATGTTCAGATTTCCTCACGATATTTTCCTTCACCGATGTCAATGTTGTCCAAGTTAAAACTTGAAAAGCCCTCTCTATCATTTATTCAGAGGACGAAACGCAAATGAACAACGTAATGCCACATTGTGTTAGTATTAAGTAGGTTGTAGGGTACTACAAGTTAGACTTGAAAATAATTATCATTTTCACATTTTCATATGACCTAGAAAACATCATTGCTACATACATACCTAACTAGTTATTTATCAGTAAGCTGTAGGTACCTAGTAAGTTCAGCGAAATAAACGGCTCGTTTCATATTGTGATTCGTTTACGAGCGCTCAATGATATACTAATAAACAGATATGTTTTAAACTCACAAAACAAACGAAAAAAGTGTTCCGCGCAGCAGCGGCTGCACACATTTACACTTTTCATTCATTTTACAATTCACTACAAGTCAAAATGTTGAAAAGGGATGGTTTGACAAAACCAACAAGAAAAAAAGAGACAGTGTTGTCAATTGCGCGTGAATGTAAACGGGCATTATCCTGGCCACCAATCACCGCGTCTTGGCATCACAGACTAGCAAAATTTAACGAGACAGAAGGTACAAACCGCGAGTACATTTATACACGCGGTTTGTACCTATAACAACTAATATAATAAACTAATGGAATAAACAGGACTCAATGTATAATAGAATATATAATTATAATAATATACAGAGTAGAAAATATTTATTTTGTAATAAAATTAATTTCTTTGTTTACGAACAAATGCGATCCATTCTTGAAGCCAGATCTCATTGGATAACCTTAACGAAGAAAGGATAATAAATATCTGTTGTCATATTGTTTAATTTCTAATTAGGTTTAAAAATGATTGAATAAAACAAAATGATTAAATATTACAAGGTTAGAAAAAAGAAAAACAGAACTGTGGGTAAACAATGACTTTACTGCCTACGATATCGCATCTGTACTTTTATTTTATGTCCGGAGTGAACGCGTCCTTGTCTTACTCACGTGAAACAATGTACTTCCATTTCTTTCTTTATTCTAACCTCCAAATATAAGAATATAAGGAAAATAATTGAAATATATAAACAAATCGATGTATATTGCGTAGTTACATGTGGTATGAGATCCCTTGTGCTTTATTAAACTGGGTATCATAATTGGTACTTACACTTTCTAAATACACAAAATAGCATTTTTTTTTTTAGCTGCTTTAACAAAGCGTACCATTCGTCGCCATGCGTGACGCAGACTAAAGGCAATACGTCCCAATTAGGACGTTTTTGAATCTTCAAAATTGGGCGCTCATAACATATCTGTTTAATATAATATCATTGCGAGCGCTGCACACTGGGACCCGTCCGTACAACGTAATGCTCAAAACTCGATATTAAAAATGAGGGAATTTAAAAAAAATAAACTATGTAAGAGTAGACTTAGACCTAGTTTCACCAACCGATGTTTGTTAGTTTAAACGGCCATTAAAATATTAACCGGACATTAAAAGTAGCGAGTGTTTCACCAAGCGCAAACCATGTTTAAATGTCTTAATCAGACGTTGTATTTAATTGCTGTTATGGTCGTCCGTTACCTTACTAACCGGCGTTTAGTCAGTTGTCAAGATTGTCAAAATGAAACTTTATTTTTGAAATCAAAATGTTTAGGAAATTTAGAACAATTTACAGAATTTGTAGATGCCCTACACATCAGAATAATCCCCTTATTTTTCCCACAATAAGACATTATTATTCTTACAAAAAACAATAACAAACAAAATTAGAAAATTACTAAAGGTGTGTCCAAACACAGAGTGGCAATCATGAGCGGTAATTAATCGCTTTCAAATTCTGCATCCTCTTTTGATAAAGTGGTCTCACCCAATATTGTCTTTTTTAATAAGCTTTCTTCTGTTCCTTCTTCTACGCAATTTTAGAATAATAGTAGAGCTACACACGCGGCCGCTGTCATTGTGGTTTGAACGCGATATGAGCGCGGCGTGTTTCGGAAATGCGGCGTATTATTGCCGCGCACGGTTGATTTGTGTCTTGGGCAAAAACCGCTCGTAGCTGCGTTCTTTGCGCGCAATGTTTGGTTGGACACAACTTTATATTGACATAATTATGTACCGACAAAATGAAATGTTGCAAGAACACACTCATACTTGACTACACATCTAACATTTTTATTTATTTGTATTATTTAACAAGAGTCTGTACGATACGGCTAGATAATAATAATAATAATAATAATAAATCTTTATTGATCATTATCAAGTATTGCAGTACATGGGTATATAATTTATACATGGTAAAATTACAGATTAGCTACAATTACAATTGGGTGCAGTTCTGATCTCCTAACTAGGTTAGTGTATAACCTGTATGAAGGAGTGCCAGTTCCGATCCCCCTTGGATTACAAGGATTTGTATTTTTACTTTTTTACTATTTGCGTACATATGTATTTCACTGCTATAAAAATATGTTAGGTACTTATAACTAAAAGTAAGCAAAGATTTTTTTTTTTTTTTAATTTTTAAATGAGAACAATTTTGAAAATTAGATCGACTTAACATCTATTTCATGTGTGTGTGGTGGATGAGTATGCGTTTGTGTGTTAGTGAATGTGTGTGTGTATGAGTGTATGTATGTGTGAGTGTGAATGAGTATGTGATGGTGTGTTTGCTTGTGTGTATGATTGTTGTGCTACACATTATGTTGAGTGTGCTATGCTCCATTTGAACTTAATCTTAAATAAGCATTTTTTTCTGTTTCTTCATATGTGTAGTCTAGAAGAAATGAGTAGACCATTTTCTTACAGTTATAGTGTGTTAAGCTGTATACTGGACAAAGTTTATTTATTTTATTGTACAAAGAAGGGCCAAAAAAATAAAAGAATCTTTTAATGAAAGCGGAACGTGCACGTGGGACAGTACAAATTATGTCTTTTCTACGTTTATCGATTGTCCTATATGGCGTTCTTTGGTGTTGTAGAAGAACTACTTGCATGATAAAGTGTTGTCTTACGTTTAAAATATTCCATTTATGGTATAATTCATTAGTAGGGTATATGATGGGCCGAAAGGTAGCAACTTTTAATACTGCTCTATGTGCTATCTCCAATGGTTTTAAGGTCGTTTTAGCAGCACCACCCCAGCATGAAATGCAATATGTGACAATAGATTGACACAAGGCAAAGTAGACATTGCGAATAACAGTTTGATTAGCAATTTTCCGAAGTGTTTTAAATATGAATATAAGTTTCCGGACCCTGCCTGTGAGAATATTTATATGGGACTTAAAGTTTAGAGTTTTGTCCAGTGTCACACCCAGATATTTAATTTGGTCTACAGAGGTTAGTGATGGACAGTTGCAAGGAGTTTGGGATTGAATATTGCAAGAGTGAGCTATTAAGGTTATTGGGATGCGTGGTTGAGAGGCTGCACTGATTGAGTATGTAAGGAAGTTGGTTTTCGAAATATTGAGTGTAAGAGTGTGATCATTGAGCCAGTTTAGTGCTGTGTTGAATGCGAGTTGCGCTCTAGTTTCTAGTTGAGACCATGTTTCAGCTACAATAGTTATCGCAGTGTCATCCGCGAATGATACTATGTTACCATTCTGGATATTGAGGTCGCATAGCTCATTGATGAAGATAAGAAAAAGGGTCGGCCCGAGTATACTTCCCTGGGGCACACCGTAATAAATTGGAAGTTCATTACTATTGTTATTATTTATACTGACAAATTGCGATCTGTTTGTTAGGTAGCTCTTGAACAAATCCAATTGAACAACAACAGATAAAGTGATACATTGTCAATGAACATAGTCCTGTGAACTATGGACATTAGTCTGAAATAAAGGTTTATTTATTTATTTATTTTATTTTATTTATTATTGCGACTTTTTATTTTGGTTGTTTTGATTACTGACCGATAAAAGAGTGAAAGACACATGACTCATTCATTTAACGCCAGATTTCCTGATGTCATGTTATTTTTTGTTGGTGGAACATAAATACAATTAACATCGATGTTAGTTGTAATGTCTGATTTGCTAATTTCCGATTATGAAAAGTTTCGTGAAATTGGCCCTTAAGAATGTGTCACATGATTTCTACAAATACTGAATCAGTAACTGCTATCTGCTGCCCAGTGCATCAGCTCAAAGTTTACTTTATACCCACATCATTAATTATCCGATAACATTCGTGAGTTTGTAGAGAATATTAAAACACTTCTGCAAGTAATCGTCATATTTAATTAAAGTGCATCATGGCTGCAACTAGGCAAGGTATGGTTATTCTAATATTGCTTTTATGTACTTTTGGATTAATGACTAATTATATGTGATAGTATGGTTTATTACGTACTGAATCAAACATTTCTTATTTTTTTCCTATTTGCGCAGTTTTTTTTTAACATATTTTTTACAATATCTACGAGGTGTTGATTAGTAATGAACTGAAGATATTAGCAATAGAACTTTGCGCTTTTTCGAGATAATAAACGTTTTCTTGCGCACAAGTTTTGTTAGGCGTTGTGATGTTACTATTAAACCAAAGTATTTAGTCCCTAGCAATTAATTTTAATAAATAAGATATATTTTGAAGAAAACAGTTGTAAATCATGTCTGTCGCACCTACTTTTGATATTTATTTGTTGTAGACAACTTTATTTCATTACATTTCAGAAGAAAGTTTGTCATCATACTTCACCTTGAAAAATGCAAACTTATGTGAGATTATATTCCAAAGTAGCTTTAAATCTGTGGAAAAGAAGTTCATGGACCTAGAAACCTACCTTAAAACAAATACTAAATACAAATACCGCGGAATTATACATCACTCTTTATTCTCGGTACCCAATAACTACGACATTGCACAAAATATTAATCCACGGTAATAAAATAGGGTATTACACCCATTTTTGAAAAGTGTCTCAATGAAATTCTGTAGTGCTAATATGCCACCAAAAAAAACACATAATTTTTATTCAATCGATAAGTGCCATAAAAATGCATCTAAATTTTTAATTTTCAAATTTCGCGCGTAGTTTGACGAAAACGCCTCTTACTGAACGCCATATTGCTCAGCGTAAATGACGTCAGTTCGTTTAGTATCAAATGAGCTTATATTAAATATGATAATTGTATAGCATTTAAAAATAATTAAAAGCATATTTTGTAATAGGTGTAATAATTTAAAAATTACGTTGGTTACGAAAATAATAAAAGTACAAAGCCTATATTACGCCAATCGGTTGACTGACAGTTGACAATTTTTTGTTTACACAGCCGTATGGCGTAATAACATGGCCGCTACTATTTCACGGTGTTTCATAACAAATTAAAAATACTGAAAACTTTGAATTGAATTAAAAAAATTGTTTTGTTATTTTATGAACTAAAACTTGCATTTTCCGACGTTTATATGCCTAAACTGTCTCAATAACATATTTATAGATTTTTTCTCGTATAGAGTAAAATACCCTATTATATCAAATTGTTTACTACCGATTGAGCAGTTAAGTGAAGAAGCGCAGGGATTCCGAAACAAGGATTTTCGATTGAGCAGTTAAGTGAAGAAGCGCAGGAATTCCGAAACAAGGATTTTCGATTGAGCAGTTAAGTGAAGAAGCGCAGGAATCACGAAACAAGGATTTTAAAATATATACTCGTAGAGAGCGCTTTTCTCGAAAAACCTCAAGACAGAGTAACTTAGAAGATATATTTCATCGTCTACTTATTTCTTCTGACCCTGTCATAACAAATTTAAGACCTTCGCAAGTAGTTAAATGAAGACCGTTTGATCCTGAAGTTACAGATATGCTTTTAGAAGAATGACTAACCCTTTCTAATTATTCTGATGATGCTTCGGATGTCGAAATATAATGTTGTATTTTATATTTATTTCATTTCTGACTGATATTTCAATTAAAAACATTTTTAAACATTTTATAGCATTTTATTTATGTTTCGACTTTTAAACATTACTTTATATGAAAGGGCCCCAGTGTGCACTGGTGCCACGCGCCGATGCAAATGACTGTTGCAAATGAATGGTGAAAGCTGTCATGCTGAAATGGAATTGGGCTGGATACATCTGACGCTGCATGTCAAACGATCATTGGGACAAACTCACGATCCAATGGGTCCCTCTACATGGCAAGCGACATCGCGGCAGGCCCAAGCGGAGATGATGAGATGATCTAGACTCCTTTGACAAAGACTGGTCCCAAATTGGCAAAGCAAAAAAATTTTGCTAAGTGGGTGCCGCACGAACTGAACGATCGCCAGCACACATGTGGTCTTGGTTAGACCCTGGTTCAGCACCTGGGCAATGCACAAACGAAAACTTGCCCCTCCTAAAAAATCATGGTTACTGTTTGGTGTTCGAGTGCCGGTATAATTGATCACAGTTTCTTACCAAATAGCACCAGCATTACTGCGGATATGTACTGTCAAGAACTGGACACAATGATCGAGAACTTCGCCAATTTCCGACCAGCCTAAACTAACTATTGTTTAATCAATCAAAATCCCAATAAAATTTTCTTTTTTTCTTTTTATGGTGCGTATAAATGGGTCAAATGTCAATAGTTGGAAAATCCCCGTCATCCGGAAGCAGAAAAAATATAAATTACTCGCATTTAATAAATGATAACGTTATCTGTTTACTTACACTATTAGTTATTACATATTACGTTGACCCGGCTATTATCGCTATTTCATTTAGAAAAAATATGTATGTACGCCCCTTAGTTGTTTATTTGTTTTTATTTGTCATACATATCCGCACTACTACTACAAATGCGAGTTACTCTTTTTAGGGTTCCGTACCCAAAGGGTAAAAACAGGACCCTAAAGACCCCACTGTCCGTCTGGCTGTCTGTCACCACCAGGCTGTATCTCATGAACCGTGATAGCTAGACAGCTGAAATTTTCACAGATGATGTATTTCTGAAACCCGAAAAAGTGTGAAGGGAATATTGGAATAAGTTTTAGTTAAGTATTGCGTTTCGTTAACACAGGACCTCGCGCAGTCAGCCGTTCGCGCTGTATCACCATTGGCTCGGGGTCGCTAGGTTTCCACAATTCTAAATCAGCCGTTTTTTAAGGAAAAAAAAC
Organism: Charanyca ferruginea; assembly: GCA_947361185.1. NCBI lineage: Eukaryota > Metazoa > Arthropoda > Insecta > Lepidoptera > Noctuidae > Charanyca > Charanyca ferruginea. Next base: position 5,245,027 of record OX376078.1, read on the forward strand.
AGTTACATGCAGAAAAAAACAAAGAAAGAATAAGGGGGTATACTTTTATTTACGTCTATTCTAATAATACCTTAATTATATTAGGCATTCTTTTGTGAACAATTTTATAAATTAAATTAAGAATTTAGAAATTAATAAAGAATTTAGAAATTAAATATAATATATTAATAATTTATTTTATTTTTTTTATTAATCGATTGTACAACCGAGACAAAAGCATTTCGCTTAGGGAAAATATCCACTAAAATTTCAGCGTGTATGTAAAGATAGAAGTTGAGAGACAACCAATCTCGCGGAAGCGCGGTCATGTTCGTGATCAAACATTACGAATATTTATTATGTTAATGGAATTGGCTCATTGAAGTTTTTTCTTTTTAAGTAAACTTTTTTTTCTATTTTTTTTAAACGCCCCACACTAGGTGATCCTCCTGTGTCGTGGGTGCGTTTACAAACATAAACTTACATACACAGTCATGTTAGCTCTTGGCTGTTAAGCCACAGATTAACTAATGGTTAAGGCGGTACCCTGAGCAAATAACCTTGAGCATTCGTTCCCTTTGCGCCGCGCAAGAGATACAGTAGCGAAATACGCTCAGATTTTAGAATTAAATCTTTATAAAATCACATTTTGGGATTTTGAAAAAAAAAATTCTACCAAAATGTTCATTAATAAATTACCTATCCATTAGGCTAGTAAAAAATTGAATTAATGGTTACTTGCCGAGAAGATGCATGTTTTCAATAATTATTTCTCATTTCTGTGGTTTAGTTGTAAGGAGATTAGTTAAATACTATATTTCGTAAACAAAAATCAGATCTACCATTTTGGAGTCAAGATTATGTAGAAATTTAATCTATTTTTTATTAGTTGATATTTCTTTTGGATAAAGAGGATTTAGGTCCGAAAAACTGAACAAAAAACGGCTAGCGCTGCGTTTTGCACAGGGACGCGCCTTAAGGCTCATAAGCTCTCTCTTCGCTGTTGTCATCTGTCTGGTATTTTTTTTCTAAACCACGCAACGGATTTTGATATGGTTTCCATTGTATTTAGAGAATTTATTTTCAACCGGCTTTAGAAAAAGAAGGAAGGTTTTTTTTTATGTTTGACCACGCATAACATTTTTCAGTGTAGTCCGATTTCTATAATTGTTTTTTTAATTCATAGTGTATACCTCAAACTTGGTCCCACGGTTTTTCATGAAAATATTCCACCCTTAAGGGTAGAAAATTAAGTGGTGACTGAAATTGTTTGGTGTCACTGTTTCGTAATTAATATCTATGCTAGGAAGTAGAACTAAAAAGCGAAAAAAAAAACTAAAAGTTCGTATTTTCGTTGTTTTGTATTGCCACCGAATTACGAATTTAAGTATTTTTTTACTTTTTGAAGGCGGTTGACTTTTTTGAAAAAAGTTTTTTTTTTAATGTTTAGCAAATTGACAAGTTATTGGTAAACTGTCCGGCTGAAACTTACTACATTGTATTCGCTTGGCGGAAGAGACCTGCTATCATCTAAATTAGCCGGACTAGTAATTCCAGATATAACCTCTAAGGTACAGGCGCCAATGAAGGCCCGCTTAATTTCAAAACCTCGTAAAATCTTGCAGATAAGTAAAGTAAAGAAAAATGATAATGGAAGTTGTAATATATTTATTTGAGAAACAAGTTATCTAAAAAAGTAGTACAGTTTTTGGCATTTTAACACAAATGTAAACACTTTTTAGAAACTTGTTATTGGGCTATCTTGGGAAGCTGGTCGCTGAAGATGGCCCGAAAAATATTAATGAAAGTATATGCATTATAAACTCTTAACACTTTTAACATAAAACATCGAAATAAAAACACATACTTCCCATAACATTATTCATAAAAGGTAAAAAAATCAACCAAAAATTTAATTGTGGGCTATCTTAAATCTATCAAAATGAAAATCAACTATAAAATAAAAACAAACCACTAAATAAAATAAAATTTAACTTCGAGATCAATATTGAAAGTAACTTATCAAAAATAAAAATAAATCTGATTTTTTTTCTAAAATTTATTTTTTTGATGTCTTCATTAAGGAAATTATACTATGGGCCATGATAGGAAATTACACCCGGGTTGAGTATAATCTCGTAAAAATACAAAAAAAGGAAATAAAATAATAACACTCACCTGTAATTCGCTTATAAATAGATTAAATATGAATTTTCACATTTTAGAGCAAAGAGATTTGTTTTAAATTCGTTATTTTCAAAAGGATTTAGATAATGCAGGTAATAAAAAGTGTATCGTCTTGACATGAACAAGCAAACAATGATGAACAAGCCATCAGTCTCCAAAATGGCGACGCGCCGGTAATGAAACACACTTGCACTATTGCACTTGCACTTGCACTTGGACGGGCCTGTTGGTCTAGTGGTCACTGACCCTGACTGCTAAGCCGGAGGTCGTGGGTTCGATTCCCACCCAGGACAAACTTTGTGTGATGAGCATGATTGTTTGTTCTGTGTCTGGGTGTTTATCTATAATATGTATGTATTTATAAATTATATAAGTATGTATATCAGTTGTCTGGTTACCATAACACAAGCTCTGCTTAGCTTGGGACCAGATGACCGTGTGTGAGTTGTCCCAAGATATTTATTTATTATTTATTTATTTATTTATTGTCTATAGTACCAATAGCATACACCCACGAAATTTCAAATGTTTCGAATAATCATAACTGTATTTTTTTAAATGTGGGCTATCCTAGGAGCCGGGCCATCTTCGGCGACACTACCTTACTAGCGACCCGACCCGGCTTCGCATGGGCCTATAGCCTTCCTCGATAAATGGACTATCCAACACAAAAATATTTTTTCAATTCGAACCAGTAGATCCTGAGATTAGCGCGTTCAACCAAACAAACAAACAAACTCTTCAGCTTTATAATATTAAGTATGTATACAGAAAAAAAAAACAAAACCTACTATACCTCTATAAAATATTAGTTTACAATAGCTTGTAATACAATTTACAAACTATGATAACATTTTCGATAGCTTTAGTAAACCGTAAACGAATTCCGTTTGATCGATCGATACACTTATCGTTGTTATAACAAAAATGTAATGAAATTACGAGATAAGGTGCTTGTAGGTGTGAACCACGGTCCAAAACGTTAATGTGTCCAGTTATAAGTTTAGAACTGATCAAACAGGGGAACTTAGCAGCCTATAGACCAATTTTGTTGTTTGTCAAACTATTTGAACGCATTGCCAGGGCCCCAAGTCTGCTATTACAATAGTGTCAGAATGGTCTATCATTGATTTCATAATTGTTGATTTTGACAACTTTGGTAATCTACTAATATAATGGCGTCATTATGAAAATCAATGATAGACCATTCTGACACTATTGTAATAGCAGACTTGAGTTCCTGTCCACCACAGAACTTAGTCAGTGCAAAATTGTCTCTCACGTTCAAGCATTTCTATGGGAATTGTGATGGGTTGAGCCGTCTCAGTGCTAAACATGATCATGGGCTATGGGCATAGTTAAAGATCACTGCAATAAGAGTCGATAACCAAAAAATGTGTGTGTGCAGTAAGTTTGTTTATCTCATTTCACGGTTATCAAGAAGAGGGTTTTCTCGTTTACGTTCGCTAATCAAGGATTATACAAATCCAAAGATAAAATAAAGAATAGCTTATTGCAGTGAACACAGAAAGTCCAGTGTTGCTCCACCAATCAAAGCTTGTTTCAGGAATACAACGTACGTAATCGAGTCAATGACCTTAATGCCCCACAGTCGACTCCACGAATACGAGTTATTTCTTATTTTATTTATCAGAAGACGTAACCTATAAATAAAGTCGTTTTTTTCGCGTCTATACACTTGTTTTTTAAATCTTGTTGTAAACAAAGATTATGAAACCGACAATAACATTACAATCTGAACCACTCCTCCGCTAATTTTAAATACCTACACGATGACGAAATTGACACACGATACAGAATTGGCTTCACACAATCATTCTATTTACTACGTTGCTTGTGTGACTACAAAAAACTAATCAAGAATTTAGCAACAGTAAATATTACAAATCAAAATATAGCAAAACAATTCCCTCTTCCTGACATTCAATAAAAGAGTGAATTCGTTAGAGCCAGCTACAGCAGCTATGGCGCAGGTCTGGTATGCAGACCTAGATGATCGATTCTTATGGCAGCCATACACGATCCAGTTTACCGTCAAGTTTGCAGCGCGCTTGAAATGGCGTCCGGTAAACTTGATGGTGTATGCCTATCATCGCCAATGTTATATTATGTAAGCTACATAGGTGTTGAGCGTGTTGAGTAAAAGACGGTACAATTCGCACTGCTATATTCGACCATAGATCGTTATGTGTGGCGCAGCCACATCTACTTAACTATGGTCGAGAGTCATACACCATCTGGGCTTCAAGTCTGCTATTACAATAGTGTCAGAATGGTCTATCATTGATTTCAAAATTGTTGATTTTGACAAGTTTGGTAATCTTCTAAAATTATGGCGTCATTATGACTTTCCAATGGTCAACCACTAACACGCCATTGAAAGAAATGATATAGAATGGTAATCTCGTACAAAAGACAACTGAATGACTGACTTAGGCGGTAATCTGCAAAAAATTTGACAGTTCCTTTGATCAATGACCTACCATTAGAACGTCATTGTGCAGTCATTGCTTTTAATTCGACCGACCAATGATCGACCATTATGAATTCAGCAGATTACGAACTTTTAGCAAAATGACAATGGGATCGTGTTGGAATGACAAAATTATAAAAATAGCAGTCTTGGCCCCCAGGTTTACCGGACACCACTTCAAGCTGCAAACTTGACGGTAAACTGGATCGTGTATGGCTGCCATTAGGAGCAACGACATCTTATCATCCGGTACATAGTACTCGGGCAGTGTCGGTGCGGGGCCTCTGGGCTATTACGAGGAAAAGACGCAATCTGTAATGATTTCTTCTCGAGTCAGGAGGAAAGGATGGAAATGCTCTAAGGACGTTCTTCAAAGTCAAATCAGTGATTTCAATTAAAACTTGTTTCAATAGGGTATTTTACTCTATACGAGAAAAAATCTATAAATATGTTATTGAGACAGTTTAGGCATAAAGCAGTCGGAAAATATAAGTTTTAGTTCATAAAATAACAAAACAAATTTTTAAATTCAATTTAAAGTTTTCAGTATTTTTAATCTGTTATAAAACACCGTGAAATAGTAGCGGCCATGTCATTACCTACGCCATATGGCTGTGTAAACAAAAAATTGTCAACTGTCAGTCAACCGATTGGCGTAATATAGGCTTTGTACTTTTATAATTTTCGTAACCAACGTAATTTTCAACCGACTTCAAAAAAGGAGGAGGTTATCAATTTTCTCCGGACTGAGTGAACCGATTTTGATGATTTTTTTATTTGGAAGCTAGTGCTTCCCGTGTGGTCCCATTTTAATTTGGTCCAGTTCTGACCATGGCGGCATCCATGAGAAAACCGTATAAGTCTTAAATTTGCATTAAGTATGTGCGCGATTTGTTACGCGATTTCTCAGGCAAACGTAAACCGATTTTGAAAATTCTTTTTTTAATAGATAGGGTATGCTTCAGGGGTGGTCCCATATAAATTTTATCGAAATTGGTTCAGCACTTTTTGAAAAATCAACAAATACCCAAAAATTCTACATAGACGACGTTTTAGTTTCATCAATCTTTGTAGTAGTTAACTTTGCATCTCTTCTTAATAGATTTGAATGAGAAGGAGGTACTAAAAAGCGGAAAATAAAAAGCTTTTTACAAAAAAGACAACCGCCTTCAAAAAGTGAAAAATAACTTTAGCACAGAACACACATTGACTTTAGTTTCGAAAGTCGATGGCAATACAAAACAACAAACAGAACAAAGCCACTGAATTTCGAAACTAAAGTCAATGTGTGTTCTGTGCTAAAGTTATTTTTCACTTTTTGAAGGCGGTTGTCTTTTTTGTAAAAAGCTTTTTTTTCATTATTACACCTATTACAAAATATGCTTTTAATTATTTTTAAATTATATACAATTATCATATTTAATATGAGCTCATTTGATACAAAACGAACTGACGTCATTTACGCTGAGCAATATGGCGTCCAGTAAGAGGCGTTTTAGTCGAACTACGCACGAAATTTGAAAATTTAAAATTTAGATGCATTTTTATGGCAAATTATCAATTGAATAAAAATTTTGAGTTTTTTTGGTGGCATAGTATCACTACAGAATGTCATTGAGACACTTTTTAAAAATGGGTGTAATACCCTATTGTCAGGATTCAGTAGGTTAACCGGTCACCATTAAAATCCATAGTTGAAACGAAATAAAATGGGATAGAGACCCTTTTTTTTAGCACAGAACACATATTTTATGTTTTAAAGTTATTTCTGTTCTGTGCTAAAGTTATTTATCACTTTTAGCTTTTGAAAGGGGTTGTCTTTTTTGTAAAAAAAAAAAATTTCAATCGCAAGCTAATTGGTAAATATTTGCCGTTTTGAAGGCATATTAAAAGTTAATTACGCTAATACGTATTAGAATACAAAGACACTTCAAAATTATGATCATAATATACACACTGTCAAATGATCACTGTTTCGATTGGTAAACAATATGCAAAAGTTATCCGCTCGTTATTATTTTTAAATGGAGGGTATTTGCCATGCTTTTTTTTTTATCTTTGTAACGATCGGTCGTTGTAAATGGGTTAATAGATAGTATTTTAGTACCTCCTCATCATCCAAATCCCGTTAAAACAGAGCTTGAAAGTCCTTTATCAAAACTTTTGCTGATAGGAAACCAAAACGTCATCTATGTACTTTTTTTTTGATTTTAATGTTTTATTTTTTCAATTTGTCGGAGAAATCGCGTGACATACAAATAAGAAACATTTAGTCGAATTGAGAATCTCCTCTGTTTTTACAGTCGGCTAAACATTTTAGGCCTTGGTAAAAAAAAACGTTATCAGACAAGTCTGTATTGATTTTCCATAGCACTGAGCCCGCAGCATTTACAGCCCACTCATAAACAAGCTGATTAATAATGTATGGTAAAAACCGGCTAGAAACTCCTTGGTTACTTTGAATTTGGAATTGCCGTGTTACCAATATTCTGCATTTGGATTCGCGCCAAATTATTGTGAATAAACCCGCCCACTCATCTCTTTTGTTATACCCCAGCTTTTCGTAGGTATTAATAAAAGTACCTGGGCGACCGAGCCCAGCTCGTTTTTTTTTTTTAAATGCGTTTTTTTTTAAATGAAACCTAGCTTTTATCGCCCCCGAAACCCGCTGCATACTAAATTTCATGAAAATCGTTTGAGCCCTTTTCAAAGATTCAAATTACAAAAATGCATCAACTCGCATTTTTGTTAGATGTAGCCAATGATATTAATTCATATCATTGGATGTAGCAGTGTAGCAAAGAGAATATGTAGCAAAAACATGTTTTTGGAATGTGGCTGGTTTTATTAATTGGCTTGCTCGCCTTTTCTTACGAATAAAACACATCAAAAATGTGAGTGTATAAATAATTTTGGAGTACCTACGTTGACACAAAAATCGCTGCTTAAAACACAAAAAAGACTCATCTCTGCAAAATCAATGACTTGGTTTACATGTAGGCAAGGCTACTAACATTTGCAATAAGGAAAAACTGCTTCAAAACCCACAATAATGTTATTTAATACACTTGAGTGTGTTGTATTGTATTACATGTTGTACATAGTCAAGACGAGACAATTTGTAAGCAACTCGCACACACACTCGGTTTTTATATTCAATTTGTGTCCGTTTAAAACCTGTCGTAAGCAAGTCTTTAGTATCGCTTAAAAAAGGTCAAAATCTTATTTTCCTCTCAAGGCCGGGCCAGACTGTTAAACAAGCTTCCAACAGGGGTCACCTTGGCGGGCTTATGGAGCCCACGGTTGGTGTTTGCGTCCACACTGGTTTACAACAAGGCTCCCACCTCAGTGTGTTGTCGACTCTTTGTTTACAACGGCGGTATCCACACGCGGTTTACAACGCGCGTCCGGCCACAGAAGTTGTTGAAGGTCAAACGATTTTTTATTGCAAACAAGTGTTTACACCACGGGGATATCTATGGTTTACAACTTTACACTATTGTAAACCGCCGTTGGAGACCGATGTGGAGGGCTTGTTTACAACAGTCTGGCCGGGGTTTTAGTGTCGTGCTCGTGGTATTTATCACACTGGCTGATAAGATGAACGAAGCCAAGAAAAGAAAGCAAAAACTACAGACTATGATCCGACCAATTATTCCGATTTTTCGAGCTTGAGTAGGTTGTCGCTTTTTAACCAACTTAGTTGTCTGTATGTGTTTTCTTTTTGTTTCAGTTAAAACTGGAAACGGAGCCTTGTACTAATAGGGTAATGTTGTAGTAAAACGAGGGTCTGAAGAAAGGCGGGTACGAGGTGGAATGTGAAGACTCTGAAGACCTAAAAAACGCGTCATGAACGAACAACCTTTTTGGAACGTGACTAATTGGATTGTGTCACATGACTAAAGTTAATACAGTTACGACAAGAAAGAAACGCCAAATGTGTAACTTAGCCTTATCCAAAAGAAGATGAATTCAAACAGTTCTATTTCTGTCTAAAAATGTACCCAAATCGGCAGTATCTAAGCAACAGTCCACATTGACCGGTGGCAAGGTGGGCAAAAAAATAAGAATATTAGACCAAACGGTGCAAGTGTTCGCCTCTTTTTCAAGTTTACGTCAAGATGTTTATACAGCACACACATGTTCCTAGTGGGCGTGTAACATTATGACACGACAAATATTTGTACATGCTATCGACCGGGCAGAAAGAAAATATGTGTAAATGCGGGTTATCAATTCTGTCGTTAGTTTCGCACGGAATAACATGAGTTTGAAGATAGCAGTCATTAAAAAACGTATAATAGAAACTTAAAAGAATCTGTGTCACGAAAGGTCGAATGGCAACCGAATGTTTTAATTCAGTAGTTATTTTGGGATAGGATTGTCCGATAGTCGGATACTAAGCCGTGAATATAATTAGCTGATTAATTATGACAGTGTTGTTCCCGTTTTAGGATAGTATTTTCCTAGCGATTTCAGCAGAGTAGGTAAATGCACTTAGGATACAATGGTATCCTAAGTGCATTTACCTTAAAATACAATCTTCAAATACATTAAATTAAAGTATAAATGTCTTTGTTGATTTTCTTTTACCTCTCCTGCTGGCTTAGTGCCATGACATTTAGGGTTTTAGGGCAAATGGTCTCACTCACTTATCTTCTCACTTATCATTGGTTTGCGTCATTAATTACATTGTTGTTGTTAATTCATTGTATAACCTAGAAAACAAATATATTTTTCAATTCCAATGACTAAAACCATTGTTTATTTTTTACTTAATTTTCCGAATCCGAAATGTATATTTTAAGTGGGATGCACATTTTCGCGCTGTCCAAATCCAAATATATCCGTGACCTAATAAAAGGTTACCACCGCCACTTGCAGTACTTGCGAAATGCACAGAATACACACAAGACTGCTGTATAAAGTGATATCTGATCATTAATATGTACATAATGTAGTTTGTTACATTGCTAATGTGCTTTTATTTTGTTTTTTTGGTACTAAAGCCCGTCACATACGTAGCTATAATATATATTATAGCTAGCCAGCACACACGGTAGCTAAGTATAATAATATACTAATATATTTTCGCTCATATTACGTCTGCGGTCGTTGTTTGTTTCACATTTTTGATATATATATTAATATTGCTATATCTGTCCACATATTTTGGTGACGTAATAAAGATATAGAAGTATTATAGTTGCGTCTGTGGTCACTCAAAGATTACTATAAAAAATATATCGTAATATGCCTTGCTATGAATTATATAAATATATATTATAGCTACGTCTGTGACGGACTTTAAAGAGAAGTACATAATGTAAAAAGATTCGACCAGTAGACTGGTCTATTCTTAGGTCAAAGAATCAGTATTGCCATACAACGTGGCAATGCTACTAGCCTTTTGGGCACTTAATTATGGATTTAAATTTAATTTGTAAAATAATTATTAGGTAATGAATTACAGATAAAACAAAAATAGAACGTCAGTTCTGCGCGACAATTCTATTTGTCTAACAATCTGTTTCCTCGACTGTGCTTAAAATACCATTTTAGTATGGGGTACAACAATAAAATTGTACATAGTTATTTAAATCACGTACATTGTATTTATTGTTCTTCTTTGTACAGATATTTTTATATCCCACGATTGGTTTTTTTTGGATTATAATGAATTTCTGGTTGACATGGTACTTAACTTCGTAAAAATCCCTCAGAACGAAATAGTATTATGTATACGAAATTTATTTTTTGTTTATTAGAAACTTTTAAAGGGGTCATTGTACTCATTATGTTAAGGGCGCGTATTCGATTTAGCACAACTCAAAATCTAAACGATTGCTGGAACGGCGTAGCAGCATTGACACACACTAGTACAATACAATGGTCTGTTTGTGTGAATCAGAAAAAGAAATACGCACGAAATAATCACGAACCATTGAAATTGACCGGCAAACGACAGCGCGCGATGTTTTACAGTGCTTTTTAAAATAATTGTCTAAAATAAATGAGTTCGTATAACGGACTAAAAAATATTCTGTATAAGCATAACCTTTATTTTCATAAAACAAATATAGCAGTTGTTTTTATTCAAATAACGGTGAAAAAAATTTGTCAAAGTGAACCGATTTTGTACTTTTTCAACATTGTTTTTAATACATAATAGTAATATTTTCGTATTTTTGGCACTGTAGTAGACTTAAAAACTGCAAAAAACTAATTGTCTTTAAAAAATCTGCTCACATCATTACGATATTGCTCAGGGCAAAACGCGAAAACATGAAGTTTTCGTCACGAATCGAATACACGCTCATATACAAGTTTCAAATCAGAAAGTTTCGCGAAAAAACCCGGCTGATCCATTCAATGTTATTTAAGTTAACAGTAGTGTAATGGTTGTTTTAGAACTTGAATGTGAATTACGGATCTCAAATGTGTTATACTAAAAATATGACCACGACCACCTTTAAAAGAGGAAATTTAGCCTTCTCAAAAGAATATCAAAAGCAGTTGGAAAAACCCTCGAATTTACTTACGGCGAGTCTAACTACGCGCACTCTACAAAAAACAGAAATAATTTACTGTACTGAAATTTCATCGTATAATACAAATAGTAGCTATCCTTGCTGAAGGATGCACGTGACCTGACAAAGCCTCTCAAACTATCTGCATATCTGTACTTTACTAATTGCAGATTAGCACAGAAAAAAAATCTCATCTATCTCACTTTTGTTGATTCTACTACAGACGACGGCCCACTTACAACAGTGCCCAGTTACCTAGTCCCCCTAGTCCCTACACCTGCACCTCAGAGGCAGGCCTGACCATGAAAACGTCAATGCCGTGATAAATATGGCTGCATTAAATACAGCTGGCCCAAGTAGTATATAAAAAAAGGATTTATTAAAAAAAAAAGGAGTCAATTCTACTCTTAAGGTGCTAACAAGCGACTTTTGCAGATTTTAAACTGACAATCACGTCAAAATGTGTAGTGTAAATGATTTGAAAAAAATATATGTTAAATTAGAACATTCTCTTATTCATTTAGTATGTGAATATTTTTGATTAAGTTCATATTAAAAAGTTTAATTAAATCGTGAAGTAACAATGTAGGTGCCACTTGTACCATTACAGGACAACAGAAACCACTTATTTAACTTAAAATCAAGTCAAACATACAACATAGATAGCACTGTTTAAAAAAATGAAACTTCAAGTTTTTTTCATTCTTCGTATAGATGACGCTGTTTATGAAAATCTATTTAAATGCGTAATTTATATAATTGATTTATTAAAAATCGATTAATGTTACAATCAAAACGATTATAAAAAAATGCATACGCGATAACCGAGACCGACATTCACGTGGATGAAGTCGCGAGCAAAAGCTAGAAATTATATAAATAAAGGGATGAATAAAAGCCAAAATAGTTTAAACAAAAATTCACCAGTTACGTGTAAACAATAAAGACATAAGATAAAATATTGTTGACAAGTGATTCTGCTGGGCGAGAACGACGCGCCTGTTTCACAACAACGGTTGCCAGGCCTGCGCTAAAATGCCAGCTACGGCGCGACGGCGGCGGCGGCGGCGCGGCGCCCTAGAAAGCCTGCGCGACTGCGCTGCGCGTCACCCAGTGTCACAGTGAAAAAAAACTGTCATAAACTGTCATATTTTTAATACCTATTAATTTTTTAATTCTATTTAGTGTAATTAGTGGTTTAAGTGTACAATATTAATGCATAGTGGCAGCAGCGATGGCGTTACGAGTGCATGCCAACCTTCTGTATCTGTACTGGAGAGATGCCCCATTTGCACCCAGGCTCGATATTTTAAAGGTAAGCGGGGTCTGAATGTACACATAGGAAAGGTCCATAAACCCCCAAGTACACTCTCTTCAGACCCTGTAACTACTCCTTTTACCTCCATCCCATCAACAACCACTTTTGACCCGTTTTGGAAAACACTTTCAAAATCCAAAAATTCTATTCCCGTTTTGAAGCGAGGTCCCCGTGGTGCCAGGCCACTAGTTGCACAGAATTTAGCGGGTTGCATTCGCCTTGCCGCCCGGGAGAACTCGCAACGTGCCTGGGAGCAGTTACTTACCTTTCCCTACAGAATTCTTCACGTCCAAAAAAATTTAGCAACTAAAAAGACTTTAACTGCACAAATTAAAGAAAATTGTAATGTTTCGGCTCAACTTTTGGATCCAAATTTTCCGTCTAAGAGATACTACTCTTCTAGGGGTATATCCCACCTGGTAGAAACAAAGTTAGGGGAAGGTGACATTAGTGGAGCAGCTAGGATTCTCTTCAGTAGTGATGTGGTGGCATCGTGTTCTCCGGAAACACTTTCAGCTCTGGAGAGTAAACACCCTGCCCCAGCAGATGGCCTTTCTTTTCCCGACCCTCCTGACTCGGTTAATCACTCCCTCACCGTCACAGGTCGAGAGTTGATCGCTGCCGTTTGCTCCTTCCGGAGCGGCTCCGCCGGCGGCCTCGACGGCTTGACTCCTCAGCACCTAAAGGACCTTATTTGTTCAGGCGCCGGGACAGCTGGTGAGTTACTTGTGAAGGAGCTTACGGCTCTGATCAACCTTATGCTCTCCGGCAAGGTGAACGATTCCGTCATCGACGTTTTGTACGGGGCCAACTTATGTGCCCTGCGCAAGAAGGACGGCGGTATTCGTCCCATTGCCGTGGGAACTACATACCGTCGTATGGCAGCCAAGATTTGTTGCAAATTCTATGGTGAGGTTGTTTCGGAAAAATTTCAGCCCCTTCAGCTAGGTTATGGCTCTAAAGGGGGCTGTGAGGCTGCTGTACACGCTTTGTCGACCTACCTAAATTCTGGCAAAGGAGAGGTCATCTTGAAGGTTGACATAAAGAATGCTTTCAACTCAGTTAATAGGGACACCTTGCTGGCAGAATCTAAAAAAGAAATACCCCAAATTTATAGTTTCCTTTGGCAATGTTACAGACATCCGTCTAAATTACTATATCGTGACAACCTTTTAGAATCTGCTGTTGGCTGTCAACAAGGTGACCCCCTTGGGCCAGTGATTTTCAGTCTGGCCATTCATCCAATTATTCGTCAGCTAAATTCCAAATTTAACGTTTGGTATCTCGACGATGGTACCTTGGGAGGTGATGTTGACAGTGTTTTAAAAGATTTGATTTTCATTAAAAAGGAACTGCATTCCATAGGCTTACAACTCAACCTTTCGAAGTGTGAATTATACTTATCGGACAATACAGACAGACAATCGACACTTTCCAAATTTAACGCAATAGCCCCAGACATTAAAATTATAGATAAAAGCACTCTTCGTCTCCTTGGGACTCCCATCTTCGAGAATTCCTTTCCCAGTTTTATAGAGGAAAAAATACAAAATTTTAATGACATCTCGGAAAGATTACTCCAAATTAACATGCATTCGGCCATCACCATTATTCGGTTCTGTTGTTTCGGCCCTAAATTAAATTATTTCCTACGCGCTTCCCATTTGTGGAAACACAATCACCTTTTAGAAAAAATGGACCAAATTATCCGTCATACTTTAACATCTGTTTTAAATTTGGCAATGGACGACCGTGTTTGGGCCCAAGCTACTCTACCTATTCGTATGGGGGGCCTCGGCGTCCGTAAAATTTCAAGTATCAGTTTGCCTGCATTTATATCCTCGGTCCACGGCACTGAAAAATTAATCAGGAATGTTTTAGCTCCTACACTGGTTGATTTTGATGTGCCGTGCTTCGCCGAGGCCATGGACGCCTGGAAACTTGCTTGCCCGAGCACTGATTTACCCGACAATCCATCTTCTCAGAGGCGGTGGGATGAGCCGCTCTGCAGGTTAGTACAGAATAATTTACTTTCCACTTCTTCTAATTCTGCTGAGCGAGCGCGTCTGCTGGCTGTGGGTAAATGGGAGTCGGGTCTTTGGCTTCTGGCACTTCCGTCGTCAAACGTAGGTACTATGTTTGACGACACTACTTTTCGCCTCGCTGCTTCCTTACGTTTAGGAGCATCTTGTTGTTCTCCTCATCGCTGTCGCTGTGGGGAAGCTGTCAACTGCCTCGGACACCACGGCCTATCGTGCAACCGGAGTGCAGGTCGCATAGCGCGGCACGCGAATATAAATGACATCATTCGTCGTGCTCTCGTCGCCGTCGGCGTTCCAGCAGTTTTGGAGCCCAACGGCTTGGCACGCGACGATGGCAAGAGACCGGACGGCATGTCATTATTTCCTTGGAAGTTGGGTAGGCCTTTAGTGTGGGACGCTACGTGCGTCGACACTCTTGCGCCATCCCATCTTCCTAGCTCAGCGTGCTTTGCTGGTGCTGCTGCTGCGGCTGCAGAAAACCTCAAACGGCGAAAGTATAGTCACCTTGGTGATAACCTTATTTTCGAGCCGTTTGGGGTTGAAACCCTCGGGTCGTGGGGTCCGAGTGCTCATCTCCTTTTTAAGGAAATTTCCAAAAGGTTAGTTGACACTTCTCGTGATCCAAGAGCTGGTTTTTACTTTGGGCAGAGGTTAAGCATTGCCATCCAACGGGGCAATGCAGTCAGTCTCTTGGGCACATTCCCAGATGACGGCGATGTGGAGGAATTTTTTGATGCGTTATTATATTAGTTTATTTTTGGTTTAATAGTTATAGGTTTTTCTTTTTTTAATTGTACGTGTAAATATTGTAAATTAATAATAAATTTTAAAGTCAAACAACAAAAAAAAAAAAAAAAATCGTGAAGTTGTGTCTGACGTGGACAAAACATTGATAATCAATCACAAAATCTACCAGGAATATTTAAACGACACTTTTATTATCTATTTTTAGTATACGCCTTTTTTTAAATTAAAGTTAAAATCTTTTATTTATTTTTTTCGACTAAACTTTGAGAGTTTTAGACGCAGCGCATACGATTCTTTGGTCGCTCAAGGTCGCCGGTGTATTTCGTCGTCTTTATTCTCAATTTATGCGATGTGTATGTTTGTAAACGCACCCATGATAAGTAAGTAATACCTAGTACGGAAACGTGTTTTTTAAAGTGCAAAAATAAAGCAAAGAAAAAATTGATTCAGTCATTTCTATTTATGACTATCATTGTGACCCGTAAAACAGTTCATAATGTAACATGCCCAAACCAATTTTATTGGTCTGAGGTAAAGTGTAACTACCTACCCAATACTTTTTTTTTTCAATACCATAAATGTAAAACTGTAGATTTGCAAAATTAGATTGGTATGCATTCATGCAAGTATCCGAAAGTATTTTAATAAAATTTGATATATACATTATTTACTTTGCCTTGGATAGTAAAATAAAAGTGTATAAAAGCATATTTAGTGTTACAAACTTTTATACAGATGCAGATGTGAACAGTGAATGAAATCAGAGACAAGAAGTAGATGTTTATGAAAATACCAGCAGTGGAAAAGAAACCAATAAAACAACAAGTACATAGAAAATTGTGTGTTATTGCTAGAGTGTTAAAGTTCAAGGTGGCATAAACATGATTCATTATGTACTTTGTACCTATAGCAACTTGTTAGTTCCCTTCCATTAAATAATAGGTCAATCATTCATTCATCTGCCCCCACAGTTTAGTAATACAACCAAAGAGTATAATAAACTATGAATACAACTGACTCTGGACATTTCATGTAATATCTTCATGTATTTTTATTATTATTTGTTTTAAATAAACAACAAAAGGAATTAAAAGAATTAGACACAATTACAATGATAAGGGTACTTCATAACTTGATTTAACTTGTGACATTGAATGACATGTCCTATATGTTATCAATCTGCATTTTTTTTTACTGTTACAATATGTACTACTGTTGCCTGTTGCCTAGGAGAATGTGTACTATCTATAAAAATAAAAAATAAACCCCTATTTCCCATGGTCATGCATCACATGTGAACAGCTGGAGCAATTACACAAATATTATTTTTGTTGTGATTGTTATTGTAAGGAAAAGGTTCTTATTAAAGAAAAAACTGAGAGTTGAAAAAAGTGAGAGTGCAAAACTCAGTTCTGCACAAGAGTTGTGCAGAACATTAAAAAAATCAACAAAAACCAAAAAATTATAAATAGATGATGTGTTGTTTCTTCAATTTTAGGATTGGCACTATTAGTATTGGTAGATAGATAGGTAAGTAGGCAGATAAGGACAGGACAATGTCTGTCGGGTCAGCTAGTAGAATAAATGATGCAATGTAAGGAAGTGTCTCAATCAGGCTCCCTAATGATAATTACTAGTTAGCTTCGGTTTTACTAGTACCTAATTACAAAATACAGTCGGTTTACTTTCAAAGTGAAAGCTCACGAACACTTTCATAAGAAGTTGGCAGACTCGTCACACAATTAATTTGTTATATTACTGTATCTATGTTTTTTAGCTCTCTACTTTGTATATTTTGTTTGTACGTATGTATATATGTATTTATTATTTCAGTATAGTAAATACCTAAGTATCTTTGCACCTACCATGTTTTGTCTCTGCATCACCCTAAGGTAGACTGGTAGAAAATGCCCAAGGCATTAAGTCTGCCTATGTACAATGTTTTTTTACATTATGTGCATAAAGTTTAATAAATAAAAAATATGTGCAGAGACAAGGAGTTGCAGACATCAGCCCGTTATACAATACAATGACTCTGAGATAGGAACCATTGTATTGTGTGGTTACTACCTTGGTATATTTTTCTAAATAAATTCCTTTTATTTTAGTAGTTTAACAAAACAAGAAAGAGAATAACAGTTATATTTTAGTTCAATGTACATTTATGAATTAACAATCAAAGAAATGAATCTATGAAAACTGTTCAAGCATATTTTGCTGCTCTACTCTGACCATAAAAACCTTTATTGATCCAAGATAAAAACTGAATCATTGCAAATTAATTTTCTAAATTAATAGACTTCAAAAAAGGAGGTTCTCAATTCGACCTATATGTTTTTGTAATAAGCAAGGAACATAACTTAAAAAAAATAATGTTTAGGGTGCTAATGACTGTCGTCGTCATCAATCGTAAAATAATTTGTTTCCCTCGAACTTTACGTAACTATGGTTAAAAACTTGTAACAGAATAAGTTGAATTTACAGTAATTATTATAATTAATTATTTTCACGAAAGAACTTTTAATAAGTAGGTATGTACCTACTACTAGTTTCGTAAAAAATTATAGAGTCGTCAAATTAACAGCGATCATGGCCTCTTAAGCATTAATGACGTAAATATGCTAATGTTCACCTCGCAATCTAGGATTCATGTTAGTTTGAAACTAGTTACACGACATTAAGTTTCATGAACAATAAAATTGTACGTATGAAATTAATCCATGGTTTGTACAACTTCGTGATTACACAGGAAACAGTTATTGATATTTTAGCTGTAAATTTCGTAATGTAAATTCAGTATTAGGTCGGAGTCGTTCATAGTCGCACAGTTTCGCTCTGGCATCGAAATATCGATGTAGAACACGTAAATGCGTTAACATATCGCAAGTGTTAAAACCGCAAAGTTATTTACAAATAGAAAATAATTATTTCCTTACCGGATTTTAAATATTTCTTAAAGGCCTCCTCGGCAGTTGCAAATTCGGGCATCTTATCCTTAATAGGCTGCGACAGTCCCGAGGTATAAGTTTGATAACTATTACTCTGCACGAAACCTAATCTCCCGAATTTTCGGTTTGCCGCATTGGCCACAAACTTACGCAGAGACATTATGGTGAAGCTTATTTATTTTAAAATACGGTTTCTAAATAACTGTAGAGATTGCGTCCAACCGCTAACCTGACTGACTGACACTGCTGGACTTGGACTGTGCACACAGTGTACACTACATTGAACAGTGACAGCCAACTGTAAACTGATCTGATTGGACGAAAGAAATGAAGGGGGACTGGAGGGCGGGAGGAGGGAAGAGCGAACGAACTAAACGAACAGAAATGAATGAACAACATGAACATGACATCAACAAGACGACGACGACGATTATAGTTTATATTTTCCATAATGGCAAGCAACGTGAATGTTGGCGTCTTTGTAATTTTCATGTAAAATCTTGTCATGTTAAATGAACGTACTGTCCTTTGTGTTAACAGTTCATATTCTTTTTTCAATAAGAACATCCGAAAAGGAACTACACTCGCGAGCCATAAACTGATATCACTATTAATTGCGTGATGCTCAGTTACCTATTTATCACCTTTATCATATCAACATAATTATATCATTTGAAAGGTAATTTTGTTAGCTTTCAACCTCTTTCAATATCTTAACCAAAGATTATTCACTTTATGTCTTGGAACGGAAAAACAAAAAAACATCAATGTAACAAAACACCATTGATCAGTACCTAGACCTGAAACTCTATAAAAAGTGAGTGTTTATGAAAATTGGTCATTAGTCCAATGTTTCACGTCACTGAGACTCTGAGACCACTGACGCTAAAAGGCAATGCGGCTGTGAAATATCAAAACCCAGTATCTACATACAACTAAATTTTACAGGAGAGCCGAAAAACGATTCCTAATCTTTGACCGCGTGCCGTTTTAATAACATTAGCCGTATCTTCTTGGGAGTGATTGCAAAATTTGAGGTTTATAACAAGCTTTAAAAAAAGTAGTTTTAATGCGTCTATCACAAAAAGATGTACGTAGAGAAGCAGTTACTAATTAAAAATTTGTTTTTTCACACCAAACTTTTTTAGTGTGACAATTACAAAACCTAGTAAGACCACTTACTTTGTTTTCATCTAGTTGTGAATTTACTGAGTAGGGACTAAATGCAAATTTATAAAACTAGTAAGAAACAGTTAAATTAAATAAAACAACATATAGCCAATAATAAACAAATCAGAAAATCAGAAACCCAACAATATTTGTTTAAGCATATTTACGATAAAAAAATACAAAAAATATTCACTCAAAATATTTGAAAACAGTAAAATAAAAAAGAATTATTCGCATATTTGTCCCCAGAAACTTAATCAACTGAATCATTATTAATCGGCAAACTTTGCCAAAATTTCCTTCTATTCATTGTCATTAGGTAAAGTTTTTACTATGCCTTCCTTTTTACTTTCTTTAATGCCTCTTGAAATATTTTTTAAGGTTTGCATGGTCAAGGGATTGTATTTTTTAATAACAAAATCCATTTCGGAATACGGAGATTCAAAATCGTCCTTGTAAAATATATTGCGGCTCCCATTTACAAATTTTACTTCAACCAAAGAACTAAGCAAAAAATTATTCATGAGATCAAGGTCATCATTGCGTCGCGGTATGCGTTTCTATTCTACTCATATTTTTCTTATTATTTCATACGATTTTTTGACTTCAATAACTTCAATATTCGATCTGCAAGCCAAAATTACATTCTTATAGTCTTCAAAACTATAGGCCCATCTCACTTTTCAGCCATGTCTACAAGTTGTTTTCAAGAGTCATCACGAATCGTCTCGCGCGCAGGTTTGACGACTTCCAGCCTCCCGAACAAGCCGGTTTCCGAAAAGGCTTTAGCACCGTAGACCACATACATACGCTGCGGTAGGTTATACAGAAGACCGAAGAGTATAACCTGCCGCTCTGTTTAGCGTTTGTGGACTACGAGAAAGCATTTGATTCGATCGAGACTTGGGCTGTACTTGCAGTCTCTGCAACGGTGCCAAATCAACTATCGGTATATCGAGGTGTTGAAGTCTTTATACAAAAACGCCACCATGTCTGTCCGACTTCAGGACCAGACCTCGGAACCTATCCTTCTGCAGCGAGGTGTGAGACAGGGAGACGTCATATCTCCGAAACTGTTCACCGCTGCATTGGAGGATGTCTTCAAGTTTCTGGACTGAAAAGGGCTAGTCATCAACGTCAATGGCGAGTACATATCTGACCTTCGGTTTGCTGGCGATATAGTGGTCATGGCTGAGACCATGGAGGACCTCAGTACAGTGCTCGATGACCTTAGTAGAGCTTCCGAAAGCGTAGGTCTTAAAATGAACATGGACAAAACCAAGGTCCTGTTGAATACCCATATAACACCCACTCCTATCAAGATCGGAGACTTTACATTCGAAGTTGTAGACGATTATGTCTATCTGAGACAAACGGTCCGGTTAGGTAGGTTTAACTTCGAGAAAGAGGTCAATCGTCGAATCCGACTCGGCAGGGCAGCGTTCGGGAAGTTGCGTGGTATCTTCTTGTCCAACTTACCGCAGTGTCTCAAGACCAGTGTGTGTTGCCAGTGATTACATATGGGATCGAAACGTGGTCGCTCACAATGGGCCTCATCAGAAGGCTTAAAGTCACCCAAAGAGCAATGGCGAGGGCTATTCTCGGAGTTTCCTTGCGTGATAAAATCAGAAATGAGGACATCCACAAGAAAACCATGGTTACCGACGTAGCCCGAAGAATTGCCAAACTTAAGTGGCAATGGGCAGGGCACATTGCTCGTAGAACGGATGGCCGATGGGGCTGAAAAATTCTGGAGTGGCGACTGCGAACGGGAAGACTTTGTGTTGGAAGGCCTCCCACTTGGTGGACCGATGACCTGAGAAAGGTTGGGGGATCCGCTGGATACGAAGGCATGCAATTTTGACCTATAAAACAGATTTTTACTCCTTTTTCTCAACAAAAACATGCACGTTCAACGACTTCTTCTCACTTACTAAGTTGCGCGGGAGTTTTGACGTATATTTCAACCATTTCATTGACCTTGTATCTACATTAACCATTTTATAACCTAGTAACTATAAGCACTTACTAGGTTTATGAAATTGTTGATGTTGGATACTATGTTTTAATCTTGTAATTTTTGCATTATGAAAACTTTTGCTGTAGATACTAGGTTTCCGACTTTTTGTAACTTCGTTTTTGATTCATTTTTAGGAGTTTTTGCTAACCTAGTATGTGGAACGTGGTCTATAAGGTCGAAAAATGCAAAAACACCCGTTTTAAAAAAAAAGGCCAGATACTAGGTTTTGAAATTGGACAGCCGAATGGATATCACATCTATAGGTTACAAGTTTGAAAATAGTAACATGACATTCGTTGCATCGAAAAATAAAACTTCATGATTATACACAGGAATTTGGGAATTAAGTTATTTAATTACATGTGTCAATTTTTGTAATGTAAATGCGGGTTTAGGTCAGGGTCGTTCATGTTCGCTCAGTTTAGCTAACTGCAGCGAATTTTAATAATACAGGTTTACACATTTTGCAAGGTACAGACCTTTTACATAGTAGCCCTAACAACAGTTTAGTAGAAACGACCTAACCCGCAACACAAATAGTAATTTTTAGGTTCTCAAGGTTTGACGTCTTCTGTAATGATGTTGTATTTCGAATATTTTGAAAATTGTCACATACGAGCTAATATATTAATATTTTTAAGACTGACTTGAATACAAGTGAAAGAGGGTAAGGTTTAGTATTCAGTCGCCTTAATAGGGGCTTGATAATGGTGGGGAGGATAGGCGGGAGGGGTAGAGTTACCCCCCATCATTTACCCGCGCCGAAGTACTCGGTGGAGCCCCATTAAAGGTTTTGTATCAAGTCGTATAATAGATTGGACTGAGGAGGTGGGAAGAGCAGTAGTCACCTTCAGTCTCCGTCAACACCATCGACCACCTACGGAGGGGCCGTAAGCGGTCGACGGAGGCCCGCTTCACGGAGCTCCTATTTCTGAGTTGAATAAAAAAAAATAGTGACAGAATCCTCAAATTCAAAGAACGAGATAGCGAACCCAACCCGTGAAAGAATTAACCGTTAGGACCTCTTTTGTAATAAAACTCATTTTTACCAGTGTGGGTTGAGTGCTTTCTGCTAAACCACGTCCACTTGTGTCTCACTATAAGCATCTGGAGCCGAACAAGCAGAACCTGTCATCATCATCATCATCATTTCAGCCGAAAGACGTCCACTGCTGGACATAGGCCTCTCCCAAGGGGGGGTTTTCAAGCCGAACCTGCGCTTTAGCAAAATCGACGTTGAACATGTAAACTCGTTAACGTAGCTTGCAGGTGTCAAAACAGCAAACAAAATTATTAGATAACGACAAATTGGAACGAGAAATACTTTATTAACAGAAATAAAATATTACCATACCAGATTTTAACCATTTCTTGAGCGCCTCTTCCGGAGATGCACATTTAGGCTTTTTATCCTTACTGCAGAGATTCGTTAAACCATACTGGCGAGTATGGTAACTATTATTCAGCGCGACACACAAACTACCCAAATTTTGATGTACCACATTGGGCACAAGCTTACGCACAGACATTTCGGTGAAGCTTATTTATTTTAAAATACAGTTTCCCAAATAATTGTATAGATTCCGTATAACCGCTAACCGCACTTAATACATTTTGTCTGTCTGTTATCTGATTTGATGGGATGAAGACAGGAACTCATGGACAGGAAGGCGGGAGTCATGCGGAAGAACGAACGAAATGAACAAAAAAAATAATGTCAAAAAGGAGTTTTTTTTTTATTTTGCCTGCAATGAGGGTATTTGCCGTTTTCTTGTAATGTTTATTAAAATTACTGATACACTGAAACAAACAGATATAACATTTTGTTAGTTACAATAATAAATAATCACACTCATAGTATTATTAGATCATAATAACAATTACGGCATAATTTGGACAGATTAAAGTGTAAGATAACGCCAAGATTGGTTACGTTCTCTTGAAATAGAAAAACATTGAGGCCAGCCGCATGCGGCTCATCAGTGTCATTCTTACAGATCGATCTGAGAAAATCATAATCTAAAAAAATCAGAATGTGTGTGAATAGGTAATGAAATTATGTGCATTTATGGGCTTTTTAAATTAATAATATGAATTACGACTCTGAATTCAGAGGAATAATCCAGTCCAGTTATAAGCACCTTCTGGTTGAAGTCACATTAGTCGTAAACAGATCTAATTTTCCAAATCATGTTGCTTACTTGTAATTCTTGCTTGCACGCACAATATTATAACGCCTAATAATAATATTATATTTTATGTGGTAACGGAGGATCTCTCCGATGACGCAGATCTATATGGATCTTTTTACACCTGCAGCCTGTGGGTGAAATATACGCAGTCGACCTAAAACGCCTTGCGCGTACAGTACAACACAACAATGCCTCCAGGATTTTGGGTTTGCCTCGCTATTGTAGTGAGTCTGATATGTTTGCGCGTATGTGAACAGATGATTTCTACACTATCTTGCGCAAGAGTCGCCTCAGTTATGAGCAGAGTGAGAGAGGGTCCCAATATTATCTAGAAGACATTGAGTGATAAAGTCGATGGTCCTTTCCTCGGACATTGGGTAGGTACATAGTCATACACATATGTGTGTGCGGTGTCTGATGTAAGGATGGTCAGGGTGTAGTTGTGGTTGGTGGATAAAGTTTTGAATTGTATTCATTGATCGCAGTTTTGCCCAATATTATATAGGTATCTATATATATATTACATATTATATGTTAAATTTTACCAAGGGGTATCGTGTTACCCAGTAGGTAACTGGGTTGTGGAGGTTCGATAGGCAGTCGCTCCATGTAAAACACTGGTATTCAGCTGCATCCGGTTAGACTGGAAGCCGACCCCAATATAGTTGGGAAAAGGCTAGGCAGATGATGATATTTTAAGTTAAATTTTACTAACATAGTTTTCTAAGCCTGCATTGTGTAACTAACCAAAATATGGATGTACCTACCTACCTAGTCCGATATAAATATAATGAATTCGAATTGAATTGAATTGATAACTGTCTGCCTATAATTCGTTGATGAATGAGGTACACGTAAGGGTGAATTAAATCGAAAATAATTTGATATTAATAGCTCGGGGCTATCAATATTATTCTTAGAGATGTGATATCGGTATTGGAGTTGTTTGACTAGGTGGATCAAGAGGTTTGTATTTTAATTATGGATAGATGAATAAAAACGCAATACAAACCTGTTAAAAGACAATAGATTGCACTCATGATTAATATTACGATACAAAAATAATTTGTTTATTCAGACTCGACGTAAAAAAATATTTATTCAAAATTGGTTGGCAGTTAACGTCTGCGGTCAATCTCTTTTTTTTTTCATAGACATAGAGTACCTTTGTATTCTATCTTTACTCTTTTATTATTTTTCTAGGAGATAACAATCAGTAGATCTCGGCATTCGAAATTTAAAAAATGTATTGTTACGCAAGGCGCCCATTGTGATTTTTTGTCACGGTGACTTTTAGTCACTGTCACAGGTCATGGCTACGCATGAAGATATAGGTTACGGACACGGAATAATTTATTTAATTTTATAATAATTAAATTTATTATTCCGTGGTTACGGATCACTCACTCACTCTAATATAGTTATTAAACTCTGTGCAGTTTTGTCTACTGCGCAGCTAATCGGCTAACTTCAGACGCGCCAAGTTACGTTGACCGTACTGTACTCTGTACTAGACATGAAGACATAGGTATAAATGGAGCCGACACTTAGAACAAAAACTTGAAACCAACTGGGCTGATGCTCTCTTTCTGAATGCATACATAAGAACGAGACAGTGATATGTGTTTTCTTTATCTTATGTATGCATTCAGAAAGAGAGCGTCTGCCCACAGTTGGCTTCACTTAGGTATTTATAGTGTTGCCTCCACTTTTATCTATAAGCTTCTTGGTACAATACGGTCAACGTAACTTGGCGCGTCTAAAGTTAGCTGTTTGGCTGCGCAATGGAACTTTTAGGAACGAAATTGTCTACTGCGCTGCTAATCGGCTAACTTCAGACGCGCCAAGTTACGTTGACCGTACTGTACCAGAGGTTGGGTGACAGACACGCAGTGTTACCACACCTGATTATGTAAAATAGGTAGAAAGCATATCCGAAATTGGCAGAAGTTGGTTATACAGTTATCAGTTGGCTTATACACATTCTTATTGAAAAGTTTAAATATTCTGTAATCGGCCCTTCGTTTTTCGAAATAAGTCGCCTCATATGCAGTAGTTATCACCCTTGACACTTTCTTGGAGCTATACTGCATACTTAGTCCTTTTCTTTTTTCCACTTAGTCATATTGCTGTTTCCTAATTTTTCGAGGTGGAGTTTGTGACCTTTGTGACTCCTTGCTGACTCTCTGGCTCTGGCTCTTGCGTGCAAAACATGTCAGTTGGCTACGTGCCATTGTCAAAGTTATTGTCATTTGTCACTCACATAAAGCGTTCTGTTTGTCGTGCCAAAATTGATAGCTTGAAATATATGTTCGTTTCATTGTTTGTACGTAAAAAATATTTCAACAGGAATATTTTCATAAATAGGTATATCTACCAAAAGTTAGTAGGTGTGTCCACACTGCAGCACGTCACTGCAGTAGGTAACTTGTATTATAATACTATTGAAGAGATACTAGAATTTGTCAAAAAAAGGTAGTGAGGTATTATTTCTGATGTAAGAATGAACGAAATTGAATGAACTTAAATGAAGTACTTAAATTCAAACATTTTAGTTGAAAGAATCACGGCAGGATTAGTACAAAAAAAAATTAAGATGTTTAGAGAAGTTGAAATTCTATTCTTATATTCTTTGGTACCTAAAAAGAATCTACAGGCATTTACAATATTTTTAAAACCCCGAAAGAAAATATAGTTTAAAAAAGCTAATTATTTCAGAACGAAATGGCGACTGACAGTAACAGTGACACTGACAGTCGCCGTTTTGCAGTTCTTACATTGAAATTGCATCGTTTTTTTTACACATATTACACTAGTAAAAGAATCTATACACACACATCACACCCATCTATATCTTTACACTATTCAAATGACAAAAGTAAAATAATAGATTTTTATTTTGTTTCTATTAAAAGCAAAAAACTTTTTTGAAAAAAGAGGAGCGCCTTACACATGAACATACATACAAACATACGGGTCGAACTGAAACTTCCTTTTTTTTGAAGTCCCATTGTGAGCGATGCGGACATGAAGAAATAGGTATAAATGGAGCCAACACTTAGAACAAAAGCTTGAAACCAACTGTGGGCTGATGCTCTCTTTCTGAATGCATATATAAGAACGAGACAATGATATGTGTTTTCTTTATCTTATGTATGCATTCAGAAAGAGAGCATCTGCCCACAGTTGGCTTCACTTAGGTATTTAGAGTGTGGCCTCCACTTTTATCTATAAGCTTCTTGGATGCGGACGAGTTATTCGATGACCTGTGAGCCGTCCATTGTACATAATATAGAATATATATTTTTTTAATTTACTTTTAAGCTTTGTACATATTTAATTCTTTTAAATGTTGAAAATGTGAATAAAAATATTAACAATTATTAATTGTTCTTAGGTATGTATGTACCACATCTTACGTTGTACATTTAAAGTTTTGTAATAAAACCATTTTTATTATTCGTTCTTTTCGCAAAATCGTTCACTACCCCAACACTAATAGTTTTAGTATGGTATCATTATTATTATTTGAACTGTCAAGTTACTGAATAGAATAAAAAGTCGAGTTATAGTGTCGCCAGCCGTAGGAACTATTTGACACTGTAACGTCAAATGACCATAGTGTCACTCCCATACATCTTCACAGCAGTCGACTTGGTAACAAAAAGTCACCGTGACAAAGAATCACAATAGGCGCCGCTATGCCCATTTTTATCTTATGTCATCTTTAGAATAAATGGAGTAGCTTCACAGATTTTCCATGCAAAAGCTGCTATTAGAAGTTTTTTTGAGTTTTGACATTCAATAATAAAACGCAAAATGAATATGTAAAAATAACAAAGTAGACAGAAGTGGAGAAAACCCGTAGTGAAACCCGACAACCCGTTTTGGAGCCATGTATGTATCTTATTCACCATCTATCTTGCTTTACGTCTCGCCAAGGTCATGCACGATGCAAAACGACCGTGAATTAAACGCCCTATTCACCATCCATCTTACTGTACGTCCCGCCAAGGTCACACATCAAAAGTACCGTGAAAAATAACAATAAATAATAATTATTGACTTACAGCAAGCTTATTCACGGTCGTTTTGCATCGTGCATGACCTTGGCGGGACGGACAGCAAGATGGATGGTGAATAAGGCTCATTTGCTTGCTGTACGTCAATAATTATTGTTAATTGTTTTTTTTTACGGTACTTTTGCGTCGTGCATCGTGTATGACCATGGCGGGACGTACAGCAAGATGGATGGTGAATAAGGCGTTTAAGTAACTGTTTGTCTCAGATGTCTCTTATTTCTATGGATGGAATGCTGCATTTTCTAGCATGGCTACCAGACTCGCGGCCTGACTCGATTATGAATACGACGAGCCGCCTTTGTGTAGTGCATGCCACTCACTATACCTTTGTGCATGAAGTATAAAAAATTAAATAAATGTCATAAGATAAATAAAAAAAAAACATAGAAAGAACCATGCAAAATGAACTAATGAATGTCTATGTCTATATGTATGAATCCATAGACAAGTCGAAGAATTTTTTTTGTGTTGCCTTACATAATTGCTTTCCCTGCTTTGTGGCAAGCAAGAAGCTTATAGATAAAAGTGGAGGCAACACTCTAAATACCTAAGTGAAGCCAACTGTGGGCAGATGCTCTCTTTCTGAATGCATACATAAGATAAAGAAAACACATATCACTGTGTCGTTCTTATGTATGCATTCAGAAAGAGAGCATCAGCCCACAGTTGGTTTCAAGCTTTTGTTCTAAGTGTTGGCTCAATTTATACCTATATCTTCATGGTGGCAAGCCACATTACACAAAATGGCAATTTATTAAAAAAAGTGTCAAAATTTTCAATTCATCATAGATTTGGGCATTATACGAGCATTGTTCGTATTAGTCGTTTATATTTTGGTTTATAGTTGAAATTAATACTGAAAAAGGGGCAGGTACTGGCATGAAGTAGGTACCCTCACATTTTGCTTGGCGTGTCTATAGTCATTAACCAGGCACAGATCTAGACTCCACGTATTGAAAAATTCCAAATTGAGAAAACTATTAACACGGACACACGGCCCGTTTTGACAATGGAACCCAGCACACAATCACAATTAATTTCATTTTCTAGAAGATTCTTTATACATTGATAGATCAGATATTGACCAAAACCAACCAAAACTAAATTTCTAATGTAGGTAAATGGACTCGGAAGCCGGCTTCTGGGCATTGAATGGGTTCATTCGACAGTCTTAGGCTCGACAAAGTTAATAACGCAATGAATACTGTTGAAGGGGATTGTGTTTTCGATTGAGTTACGCAATTATGTATACATTTTATGAATTAGCTAGTAAAAGCGATTTAATAAAAAAAAAAAAACTGAGTTTCTACAAGACTATCGATTTTTGGGGAACTATTACTTCCATAGAGCAACTTCTGCCTTGTGATAGGTCACGTGACGGCACGTGAAGTAACATAGACAATATATCCATTCGTCAGTTTTCGGGCGAGGAGGCAACGCAGTTTGCTGTTTTATTGAGCGGACTGCCAAAAGTGAAAACTGAAAAATGGCCCTAACGTCTCAGCAAGCAGCTAAGGAGCATGTCTTGGCTGTATCCCGAGACTTTATATCCCAGCCCCGTCTTAGTGAGTACACTCAAATTTTCTTCTTTTATTTCGGCTACATAATGTCGTACTATCTATGCCAAAGAAAATATCGATTTTACTTCAGAGTTTCTTCGTTACGCCGAATTGCGGTTGTCTATCTGCCTTATTTACAATAACAAGGGTTGTAGTCCTTGATTTTGTAAGAAAGAATTGTAATGTAAAATCGGTCAGCCATGAGATAATTAGCTGACGGTGATAATTAAAAGGGCCCCATTTTCATACAATCATAAACATCGTTTCGTAGGTACGGGTATGTGCAAGACTTTCCTAAATATATTATACTAGTTTAGGTGCAAGTTTAATAATATGTTTTCTAATTTCAAAAAACATGACGGATATGTCATTCGATAGAGAAAAATAATGTTGTCGTCATAGCATGTCCTTAATTTCTGTCACCTGATCTTGAGGTACATTAGAACAAAAAAAAATACATACCAAGTAATTCTAAAACTAATTTGGACTAAATACGTGATTTTATTAGAAATGTGACTTGCCCAAAATAAAAGGCATTTGATTAAATTCTTCCAAAGATTATTTATTAGTGTAAGATTTTTAATCTTTCTTATTCCTTTGGATTGACCTTTTTTCTTTCTTTCTTACCTAGGAACATGTAATCTACAAAATATGACATAATCAATTGGGAAGAGTTATTCTTAGTTTTTTTAAAGCAATAAACCTAATCTTTTCAGTAATTCTTATATCAACCAATAGTGGTTGGTCGATTATTTATTATTGTAAGATTAAAATTATTCCTTTGGATTGACCTCTTTTCTTTCTTTCTTACCTAGGAACATGTCATCTACAAAATATGACATAATCAATTGGGAAGAGTTATTCTTAGTTTTTTTAAAGCAATAAACCTAATCTTTTCAGTAATTCTTATATCAACCAATAGTGGTTGCTCTATAATTTCTATTGTTAGCGGATATCAATCCTATGATTGATATCCGCTAACAATAGAAATTCTATAGAGTTTAGTGTAGATTTTTATTATAAGGAAGTAGATTTACAAAGAAGCTTCCTCTATAGTATATTCTAGAAATCACATGCACAGAGAACATTGTTCACCTAGTGACAAAAATACTACCTATGTAAAACTTATATGATTGTAATTATAACTATATCAAAACTCAAGGTTCTACTAAATCTTGTTTAGAGAAATATTCAAACATTATAAACCATAGATGGTTTATGATGTTTGAAATCAGATCGGACCGGAATTAGAGAGTAATTATTTTTACATAGATGATTGAAAGCTAATGACTGTGAACTGTAACATTCCTTGCCGGACATAAATAATTACATTTTAAAGAGATATTTGAATAATCAGCTGATTTATCAAATGTCAAGCAACTAACCTCTATTCTTGAATGTGGTGGTAAATTGACAAACATGTTTAATAAGCTGCAATCATTAGTTTGACTGAAATATCAACAACCAATCACAGCAGCTTACGCAACCTTGACAATTTGTCAAGTTAATTTGGTCTTGATTATTGTATATACCTCTACTTACATCTTGATTCAGCTCTGCAGCTTATTAATTGATGGTATGGTTGTTTACAATGATAAGAGATATAAGGTTGTACAGCGGCTGCACTCCCTAGTATAATCTGGGTATCTTTAAGGCACGAGTGAACCGGTTCATCTTAGGTAAGCGTGTTCCAACTTAGGCCGCATTATCACTTACGATCAGGTGAATTGCGGTCAAACGCAAGCCTATTTAATAGTAAAAAAACAACAAAAAAACAATGGGAAAAATTAACCTAATCAACATACATAACATTTCATTCTTTTCCTAAAAAAAAATGTAAACCACACCCAAAGGATGGTTCAATAATGCATTTGTTTTCTAAACAAATCCAAAATGTTGATTATCTGAGTGGTAATGATATACTAGTTTCATCATGAAGTATCCGACAGGATAAAAGATTGAATGTGTCAATCAATCAATCAACTGTTCAGAATCAATCAACTTCAACACAACAGAGGTTTCATAGATTGATAAGATTATTTAGCTTCTATTCATTGTCTAAAATTCTCTGAACAATCTCCTGCTTTTCATGATCTATTATATGATGCAGAAAATTATGGTGTCTCTTCAACAAAAGCCATTAATTAAAAGTTAAAGTATAACTTGATAAGACACAAAGTTACTATGCTAGTTTAAAAAAAAAAATTGCTATATTTTATAAAGGAAAGTCTTAAATTACAGAATCTTTTTTTTAAATGTCTGTGACATTCTACTGCTGGTAAACATTATAGCTGTTAGGGCGACATGCACATGTCATTATGCTCATTAATTGCAGCTCCATATTATCATCTTCATCTAAAGGATTCAGTGTACAGTTATCAGCCAACTTTCTCCAATGAGATGTTACCCAATCCTCCATAGGGAAGGCTGGCTGTATACCTTTACACATAAAAAATCATCACATCAGTCAACAGTCACTTGACATCATCAAAATGGGATAATAAGATACGTAAATAATAATTGATGTTGTTTAAAGTAGTTATTTTGATTTTGTAGTATCAGATTGCATCCTTGGTAGATCAGTCTTTGTATTAATGTACTAGATGCATTATGCATTAGCAAAAATGTAAAGAGGACAGCTTAGAATAAAAAAAATGTGTAGGTACTTAACTAACTATGCATCCAGTATGTTACTAGTTACTACACAGATGTGATACCATTCGTTTTTTTTTATCATTGAAGTAGTGGTAGTCAAAACATACAATTGAAATATATTCATCAGAAGTATAAGCAATATCTGTTCTAGAACACAGTTAATACTCGTAATCCAAAAAAAAAAAATCCGATGACAAAATTAACTTATTATTATACCAATAGGAACCCCATATTTTCTATTATTGCATGTATAGATCTTACTACCAACCATTCATGATAAAACCTGCAGTGCTACTCTGCAATAATAGCACTGCAGATATTGAGAGAATTTAGGTGAGCTGAGTTTGAAATTAGATGTCAATCTTTCTTCATTTTAAATACGTCCCCAGCCTCCTAAAACTATGCAGAATGTAAGCTTGCTTCACCTAAATTCACACGGGCGATTTTCACATAATTGGCTGCTAAATGTTTCACAAAGGATTATATCACTGTTCAGTGAATGTAAGTCCAACAGGAACAACACTTAACTATTATTATTTTCGACTTGAAAGTAGGTCATGTACTCATCTTCCGTCTTAACTGGCAATTGTCCAACAAAGGACACTATACTCTGTTCATTTTGTGAAACTTGATGTGACACAGTGTGTCATACGTGGCTTAAAGCTCATGTTCTTCTTTTTTACAGCTGCTTATTCAATTTCATTTTACAAGCCAAGTAATGACTGACATCCTTCCTTAAAGAGTCTATGTTAAAATAAGTGACAACTTTTGTTTTTGTATGTGTCATATCTATCGCAAAAAATGAACACAGTTTAATACAGTTCATGAATACCAATAATTTATTCTGCCCCATAGACCATACATTTTTACTCTGTTATCTAAAATCTTTATTATTTGTGTAGCCTACAAGACGGTGTCGGGTGTGAACGGACCTCTGGTCATCTTGGACGAGGTCAAGTTCCCCAAGTTCTCAGAGATTGTACAGCTGAGACTTGCTGATGGCACTCTCCGCTCCGGTCAGGTATGTTGAAGATAGATTTGTCTGTTATTTAAAGAATAAAATAAAATATTTGATGAAAGTGAGTTGTTAGAATGCCGTCAACGCGATGAAGTTTCGGCAAAAAAAAACATTAAAAATAATCCAATGTGTATGCTGTTTGATTTTATAATGCATGAAAACAGTAACATTTATAATATAATGTTTGAAATGTAAAATTATGTTATAATTACCGGCACGTAAGTTGGCAAGAGATTTTGTAGTGGGGAAAAATCGCGCACGCACAATTTCATACATTTTTTCATGCGCGAACTTCCCCCACTATCTATATTGCCAACTAAAATGCCGGTAACCGTACTAATGAAAACGCGGCGTTCATGCAACGTTATCGTCTAAACTGTATCGCGTTCGTTGCGTTGAACGCCTGCGCTGAACAAAGCCAGATAACCAATCACCAAACTATCGAATAGCATCCACCTTTCAAATTATACTTATAACTATGTTGCTTACCCCAGGTGCTGGAGGTCAGCGGCTCCAAGGCCGTGGTCCAAGTGTTCGAGGGTACGTCAGGTATCGACGCCAAGAACACAGTCTGCGAGTTCACTGGCGATATTCTCCGTACACCCGTGTCTGAAGATATGTTGGGTATGTTCCATGGTTCTATCCAGGAATTAGTGTTGAAGAAAATATTTGTATCTCCTTTGTAACAGACAGTAAATCTTCGTATGTCATAACTTTCACCCCTCCCGCACCACGCATCTGCCTCAGTAACGGTATCAGTTGAGCGGTCGGGCTATTATTAAGAATGGATAAAAACTTGCAATTGCATCTGGAAATAAATAGGGATTTAATAATAACAACAACAGTTCTGGTGGTCCAAACTGGTTTCAGAAATAATAAGTTAATTCGACTCATTTTTTTGTATGTACGGTCAAACAATAAGATGCCCTATCATAATTTTTGACCATACACACAAAAAAATGAGTCTGTGACTGAGTAAAAAGCCATACCGATCGGCCGTTCAGGGTTAAGCTACGCATGCCGCGGTCGGTCAATGGATGGGTGACCATCCATTTCATACCGAGATCCCTCCGTGCCACGGAACCTACCATTCATAGTCAGAAGACAGAAAGTCTCACAACCAGTCTTACCAAGGGGAATCGTGTTTTCCAGTCACTGGGTTGTGGAAGTCACACAGGCAGTTCATGTAAAAGACTGGTGAAAGGCAGATGAAATGAAAATAGTCAAACCCTGGTTTAGTAGTTAGATTCTTAATCTTTTCTCTAACACTTTAACAAACCTTATCAGATGATCACTATCTTCATTTATTACGTAACGTTGTTCGTCGTCTTGCTACACACTATCGCGTATGATATTTTATATTATCTCTTCTCTTTTTCGACCGGTCTCGTCACCGCAAGCGCTACTGCTGATTACTGAGTGTTTGGGGACATGGGTTCGATACCCTAGTTGGGCAAAACGTGTGACAACCCCGAGCCTCGGAAAGCATGTAAAACCGTTGGCCCAGCGCTTATTTCCTGTCCAGCCATGTCTGGTTTCTGTCCCTTTGGATGGAATTTTGAACTATGAGAGTGAGGGAAGAGGGAGTGCTCCTGTGTTTGCGCACACACTTGTGCACTTTAATATCTTCTCTGTAGTTGACTAGTCTCCTTTAAGATTGAAACCGAAGCCCGTATACAGTCGGGTGAATACTACTTATCCGTACTAATATTATAAATGCGAAAGTAACTATCGGTTACGCTCAGTGGCGTGCGGTTCATACAGGCAAATAGTCATTGCCTACCTTACAAAATACTTACTACTATCGAAATAAAATACTACTACTATTTTATTTTGATAACAAATATTTTATGCACGAGTAATTACCATCATTAAACCAAAAACGAAAAATAGAAAATCTTAAATCAGCGCCACCTATCGAGTAACGGTGGAATCATGAAGTCTCATTGATACCTTCGCGCATTTCGACCATAATCGCTTAGCGCTGCACCAGCGCCGCACCCGCCAACGGAAAGGCACAACGTCAAAGTATCTGGATGATTATATGTGTGCGTCGTGACAGACACGTATTTACGTGGACTACAATGGTGTGCTTTTTCTATAAATACTTGGCACACATTGAGACAAATAACGCACACAAACGTCAAAAGTAGACATTGCCTTTTTTAACTTTTACTTACACTTTCGACAATTGGGTTGTTGACACCATTAACCAATAATTCCAAAATACAACATATCTTTTATTACACTTTATTTTAGCCCGGAAAACCCGATTAATTTTCAATTCACTGTAAAATTCGATTTTAAGTTGCTTTGAAATCATTGAATAGTTAGTCAATTGAATTGGTAAAAAACTGACGTCACAGGCCGCGTCATAAAAAAAATCTATGGAGGAATCTCGTTTTGATTGGTGGTCAATTGATTGGTGGTTTCAAATAGCCAATTGCGGGGTCTTAAAACCGAAGTTGGCTACACAAGGATCTGCGACTATTTTAAAAAGTAGCATCTTTTGGTTATATTAGCGCTAAATGAAGCACTATTAGTTTTTATAGTATTATTTTTTTTATTTTTACGTGAGTTATGAGCGGCCATTGTTGATAAGGTTTGTGTGGTTTTGTGATATAATTTTATTCTGGTATCTATATTTACGATTTTAACGTTGATAATAGGTGAAAGATGGGTGATAATAGGCGTGTGTGTACAGAAAATGATGCGTACCTATTCAAAACTCTTTTAGTGATAAAAATAGTGACGAACCAAAACAAACAAACAGTAGGTA
Organism: Charanyca ferruginea; assembly: GCA_947361185.1. Lineage (NCBI taxonomy): Eukaryota > Metazoa > Arthropoda > Insecta > Lepidoptera > Noctuidae > Charanyca > Charanyca ferruginea. Next base: position 5,280,747 of record OX376078.1, read on the forward strand.
GGTGTTTTTGTTAGGTAAGTAAGCTTTTAAAAATTTCTGCCTACCCTGTCTCAAAACCCTGTGCACGCCCCTGGTTACGCTTTCACGAGGTAACAGCTGAACCGATTTTAATGAAATTTGGTATACAAATATAATTACCGGCACGTAAATTGGCAAGAGATTTGGTAGTGGGGGAAGATCGCGCACGCACAATTTTATACATTTTTACATGCGCGAACTTCCCCCACTACAAAATATCTTGCCAACTTACGTGCCGGTAACTATAACTTGAACCCTGGGAAAGGACATACTTCTGAAGTAGACAAGGCTTCTGAAATCCGATCCAGCCTGTCCCTTTGCTGTCCTCTCCCAGCGACGCCCTAAGCCGAGGCTCGTACCCCGGGGGTACCCTTAGCGTGTAGTCGCTTAGTTTGTAAGCTATTTTGCCCTGGCTGGAGGCCCTAATAATAATAATTTTAAGGCACCACAGGAAAGTCCGGTTCAGGCCAGGTGCCAATCCGAAAAAAAAAAAGGACATAAGCTTCTTTTAAATTCTCAACTGTGTCTGCATCCGCGATAACCGACATATTATAAATGCTAAAGTTTGTTCGGATGAATAGAGGTTTGTTACTCTTTGAAGCTTATAAGGCTGAACGAATTTGCTGAAAGAATCATGGCAGGAATTGTACTAAAAAAAATTAAGATGTTTAGAGAAGTTGAAATTCTAATTCTTATATTCGTGGGTACCTAAAGTGTATCTTCAGGCATTTAAAATATTTTTAACCCCGCAAAAAAAGTTAATAGTTTAACAAAAAGCTCATTATTTCAGAACGAAACGGTGACTGACAGTAACAGTGACACTGACAGACTTCTTACATTGAAATTGCATCGTTTTACGGGAAATAATATCACAAATAATGATTATTTTTTTCCACACACTTGTCACATCACTTGTCTGTCAATTTTATAGATCTTTTAACATAGCTTGTCACTTTCTTTTTTTTATAAACAAAATGCGATGCCCATTTTGTTTTAAAAAAAAAGAAAGTGACAAGCTATGCTAGCATTCAGATGAAACGAAAAAAAGTGTTATTTTCATTTCGTAATATTTTAATTATGCGGGGGTTTAAAAATATGCTAAGTATATCAATCTACTCCTGGTAATGTGTTCTTCAAATTGGAAAATATTTTAAACTCTCAAATTTTTTTTTTTCGTATAAATGAATGTATGTATGTCGCCATGATCCTTTGTTACACATGTAGAAATTAACCTAACCCTTTTTTGTGTTCTTGTAGGATAATTTAGGACTTTTAATTCTAAAATTAACGCAAGTGTAGTCGCGAGCAGAATCTAGTACATAAATAAACATTATCTATTTATTATCAGGTCGTGTATTCAACGGCTCCGGCAAACCCATCGACAAGGGACCCCCCATCCTGGCAGAGGCTTTCTTGGACATCCAGGGACAGCCCATCAACCCCTGGTCCCGTATCTATCCTGAGGAGATGATCCAGACTGGTATGTATATTATTTTTATACTATACTCTGAGATGAGCGTTTAGTCCATTCTCGACCCCTCGACCCCTAAAAAAAGATTTGTTTATTGGTTTCCTCTCAACCCCCAAACACAGTTCACACTCGACCCCCGGGGGATAAAACTGAATTTTCCTACAAAGGACAGGTATACCTTGTCCAGTTTCAACCCCTAGTTTGGTAAGTACGTAAAATTAATATTTTGGTACAGTCAGGTACAGACTAAAGGTAACAGTCAGGAATTGATATTAAAAAAAATAAACAACAAGGTATCAGTAGCCCATGTATCAGACATGAATGTTTGAATAGTAATAGAACTTGGGCATGCACCAATCATTTGTTAACTACTAAAACGCAAATGATTTCATTAAGTATTATAAAAATTACATTTATTTAAATTCATGCACAAAGGTACATACAAAGGATGTCTTAATTTTAATGCCTTAGGCATTCGCATTTTATATTGAGAGTATTTTAGTTAAATTGTATGCAACTATGGAATAGACTGATGATTTATCATCGTAACTGTACTTGGGGCACACCTCGGACACTTCATACAAAACTTGCAAAATAATTACCTATTACTACTACAAAACCAAATGACGTCTGTACACGTGCAAATATATTATGTGCGTGAATTTTAGTAGGGTTGAATCAGTTGGATGTCGTGCTAGCGTACAAAATGGCGCGAAACCGAAAAGTGCAGCACTTTGCGTCGGGCGAACCGAACGACGACGAACGTTTCGAGCATTATTATGAAGTGATCTTGTCCGAGCGTTCAATTATTTATTTCTTAAAGAAATAAAATAAATTATATTTGATTTTGAATACTCGGATTTGTAATGACATAAAAGTAATACTATAATATTTATTATGTAAAGAGGTTTATTTATTCATCAATAATGGTAAATTAAGGTACTTAATTGGAAAAATATGGAATTCACGATCGCCCCGCACCATTACGCGGCAACGCAATGGGGCGACGCCGCGACAAAGTTAGTGCGTAGGGTACTACTTTTCAATTCCAAGAATGAATAGAACGTGAAAGAAAGAGTCATAAGTACATAACTAAAACAATAAAGAGAGAGAGAGAGCAATATTAATAGCTGGTAATGTTGGTATGTTATTATTACGGAAGTTTTAATTGTATTATTAAAAAACGATGAAAACTTGGAAAATAAATGAATCATCGAGATTAAAACTAATAAATAAAACTTAAAACAAAATAAATCGCAAAATTGTGTGTTTGTGTCAGCAGTACCTACAGCGCTGCAGTTCTTACGATTTTTAGCGCCCTGGCTAAAGAGTCGGCGATTAGCACCTCTAAAGTGCGGGGTGAGGTGCGGTATCTGATATAGCGCGGGGAAGGGAGTTTTCCTTCTGTACGTAGTACTATTAAGTATTCTGTGCTTGGGGGTCGAGAGGAAACTAAAACTAGGCTGGAAAATAAAATCCACTCTCGACCCCCAAGGATCGAGAATAAACTATAATTAGGGGGTCCAGTGGACACATTATTTATTGGGGGTCGAGGGGTCGAGAGTGGACTAAACGGAGATGAGCGGCAAGGACCTTTTGTATGACTCCTATGTAAAATTTATGGCCTAAGCATTTATGTAGGAGCCTCTCCTGGGAGGTGATATCACATACCCATATTTGCAGCCAAGCAGAGATTTTGTGTTCTGGTTTGAAGGGTCTGCTGTGAAAGTTCATATTCTTGTCGAAGCAAGGTAAGGAGATCCGATGACCACGACCTAGTTCTGGAAAAATCATGGTTGACGAAGTTACCGACGTAACCTTGTGACGTGTAAGTGTCGCTAAACACTTAAGAGGGCTTTTACCGGTCCGTCTACCGTCAACGCGCGCTTGGTTAAAATTTATTTTGTTTCATCCAACGCAATGTTCGAAAACAAACGAGTGGTAAATTTTTTTGTATTTTTAAACCTCTTTACATGCGCAAGGTTTTTAAGACGATGTTTTATTTACCTTTCCAATGTATGAGTATAATAAGAGTGGCCAAAGTTCAGATAAAATTAGTGCAAATTAACTGATTTTTAGACGTCTTTACTGGATTCGTTTCTCAAAAAAGTTTCTTTTTTATTACATCGAAACTTTGACCCCAAACTAGGAAGACCCTGTACTATGGGTGTCCGACAGCTGATATACATACATAAATACATTTTAAATACATACAATAAACATCAATCAGAGATAAATAACGCCGTATTCACGTACTACGAGCGTTTGTATGGGAATTGTAACGGGTTGGCCGCTCTTAAGCGTCAACCTTTCATAATGTTGTATTGAAAATGCCGATCCGATTACGCCGACACGCTTATGTGTATAACGATCCTAACTGTCAGCGCAGACGGAACAGCACAAGCAGTTTTCATTGATTAAAATTCTATAGACGTAAGGTTGAGAATTGCGTGGGAGGTAAATGCCGTTTTAAATGCTGATCTTACACACAATTTTCAACTCTATTTGTTATGTAATTTAGTTAATTATCAATTTAATAATAAACCAGGATGTATCTACATAAACACACTGTGATGGTTGGTTCCAGGTATCTCCGCTATCGACGTGATGAACTCTATCGCTCGTGGTCAGAAGATCCCCATCTTCTCGGCCGCTGGTCTGCCCCACAACGAAATTGCCGCCCAGATCTGTCGACAGGCCGGTCTTGTCAAGGTAATAACTAAGTTTTTATTGGTATTTACTTCATTATTTTTAACTGGCTCTTATTCCCGCAACTTCGCCCGCGTGATTATTTTTACGGACACCTTATATTTGTTGATAAAATATATCCCTTTAGCACTCAGGAATAAAGTAGCTTTTGCGTAATAATTTACAGAATAGAACCAGTTATTTCCGGAGATTAACCCGAACAAACTCAAATTTAACTTTAATTCGAAATATGTAGTGGTAGTCATTATCACTACATATTTTTACGCTCACGCACACACAAAAACACACACCCACACACAAAAACACACACCCACACACAGAAACACAACACACACAAAAACACAACACACACACAACACCACGCACAAAACACACACACACACACACACACTAACTATTATTTACAAGAGAGATCAATGAGGTGAACCTAATGTATAATTCTTTATTATTATAAATACACAACTACTTCTCTCCACCAGATCCCCGGAAAATCTGTATTGGACGACCATGAAGACAACTTCGCCATTGTGTTCGCCGCTATGGGTGTGAACATGGAAACCGCCCGGTTCTTCAAGCAGGACTTCGAAGAGAACGGCTCCATGGAGAACGTATGCCTGTTCTTGAACTTGGCTAACGATCCCACTATTGAGAGAATCATTACTCCGCGTCTCGCTCTGACTGCCGCCGAGTTCTTAGCCTACCAATGCGAGGTAAGCGAATACTATTTACTAGCGTCCCGACCCGGCTTCGCATGGGCCTATAGCCTTCCTCGATAAATGAACTATCCAACAGAAGATCCTGAGATTAGCGCGTTCAACCAAACAAACAAACTCTTCAGCTTTATAATATTATATAGTATAGATTGATTTTATTTTAAACCATACTATGTCTAAATACTGTGTTACCTCTGTGCCTCGGAAAGCACGTATAGCCGTTGGTCACGGCTGTCATTCGCAGGTCTCTGGCAGTCGTTATGGGTAGTCAGAAGCCAGAAAGTCTGACAATCAGTCTAACCAAGGGGTATTGTGTCACCAAGTACCTAAATGAGTTGTAGAGGTCCGATAGGCAGTCGCTCCATGTAAAACACCGATATTCAGCTGGATCCAGTTAGACTGGAACCCGAACTAGTCTGATAAGGCGACACAGATGATGACTATGTCCAAAAGAATTATAAATATACATGTGAATGGATCGAAAGAAAGAGAAAGGTCAAGGTCACAGAAAAATGGTTGAATTGGGTACTTGACACCACCAATCAATTGACATACTTTTTATGAGCTGTCAAAACGAGATTCCTCCATAGATTTTGTATGACAATAGCGGCCTGTGAGGTCACTTATATACCAACCTAATTGACTAACTATTAATTGATTTCAAAGCAACTTAAAATGGAATTTTACAGTTAATTGAAAATTAATCGGGTTTTCCGGGCTAAAAAAAGTGTATTTTATGATAAGTTGTATTTTGGGATTATTGCTTAATGGTGTCAACAACCCCATTGTGTGAAGAATGTAATGAAAGAGAAGAAATTCAGTGATATTATGATGGTCGACAGGACAGAATGGATGAAGAAAATGTGTTGCCCCAAACCCAAGTAACATGGGAAAAAGGGTAGGAAGATGATGATTATATTTTAAACTGACGACCGCCCCGTAACACGCGGGTGCAAGATTTATCGCCACAATTTTTTATCGGAAAGTTTCAGATATAACTGGTGAATGTTCCTCGTATATTTCTCTGTAACCTTGTCCTGGCCAATAAATAACACACAAAATATATCAACCACATCAATCCAGTCATACTCAAGTGATGATTGGTTTATATTATTTTTATTGATTTGATTAGCGCAATATTATGGTCTATGGTGGCATGGTCTGGAACAGCTGGAAGCCATTGACGGGGCCTTGCCCAGCTGTGGGATGATTTAGTATGTGCATATGTACAATGGTAGTAGTAGAGCAATGCTAATAATTGACAACCCAACCCAACTTGCTTTTCGGAAAACAGCACACTGTACCAAAGGAATGATTATGGTTCAGTTTGATTCAAACTCAATGGCGGCTCTGAATTGCGCTACTGTCTGCTCAGTGCCCCCTCACCTCCGCTGTCACGAGAAATTGTTACTGCGCAGCCACTCGACTCGTGTTCAGAGCCGCCATCAAGTTTGAATCGTACTGTAATAAATAAACTGACATTGACACACTGCACTGCAGAATTGCCGTTGGTTGCCGACATGCCGACCCGCTTATGTGTATAGTAACCATAAAACACTGATAAAGAAGCTTTGGTTTTATAAGTGACGTATGTTGTTCAGAAACACGTGCTGGTCATCCTGACTGACATGTCCTCGTACGCCGAGGCTCTGCGTGAGGTGTCTGCCGCCCGTGAGGAGGTGCCCGGACGTCGTGGTTTCCCAGGTACCATAACTATTTATTTACTATTTATATTTTTTCCTTCAAACCTTCTTTCTTCAAACCTTCTCCTGACAATAACAACATAAAAAAAAAGAATTATTCAATTTGGTCCAGCCGTTCGAAAGTTATGCGCTTTCATACATTTCGGCAATTCAATATAGATTAACCCAGAGGCCAAGCCTTGTAAAATTCATAACAGGCAGTATGTCATTAACAGTTAGTATCAGTCTCATAAAAAACAAATATATTGTTTTTACAATAGCCGGTGGCGTCTCAGCCAGGCAACCGTTTTGCAACTTAAGTTGTCAATGGCGTTTATTAAGTTAGACTCCTGGCCAAGTTAAAGCCATACGGATCGATCATTCAAGGTACAGTTATGCTTGCCGCGGTTCTTCTATGGATGGGTGACTATCCATTTCATAACGAGTTCCATCCTTGCCCAGAGGTCCCATCTGCCATTTATAGATCTTTGGCAGTCGTTAAGTCGAAACCAGAAAGTCTGACAACCAGTTTTACCAAGGGGTATCGTGTTACTCAGGAACTGGGTTGTAGAGGTCAGATAGGCAGTCGCTCCATGTAAAACACTGGTGTTCAGCTGCATCTGGTTAGACTAGAAGCCGATTCCAACATAGAAGAAGACTAGGCATGTAATGAAGACTATGCAACGAAAGCTACAAAGACGCACCTAATGCGCAAGGCATTCTCTACCACGTTTCTGTTTTAGGGTGGTATCAGACCAATCGGTCGATCGTCGATCGACGGCATCGATCGATGGTAGAATGGATTAGTCGACGTCGATCGATAGTTTCTACCAGACCAATCGATCGATCGTCGATCGACGGCATCGATCGATGGTAGAATTTATTAGTCGACGTCGATCGAGCTGCTTGATTATTATTAATGATGGATTATAGCTGGGGTTAATCGATCGACGTCGACCGATGCTATCGACCGGCAATCGATCGATTAGTTAGTGGAACGGTATCCGTCGATCAACCAAAGCTTCCACACCAATCGATCAACGTCGATCGATGTCGATTGATGGCATCGATCGACGATCGATCGATTGGTGTAGTAACACCCTTAGAGAAGTTGTCTTGGTTTCATTCAGATGCCACGTCGAAAGTGCCGTGCGACACCGGTACCGAGCACGCACGAAGGCAGGACGACAAACGTCACGTGTCAGCTATATGGAAAAACACATCTGTCCGGACTGCTACGGCGTCGCAGCAGTCTGACACCAGACGCATAAATTAAAAGGATCCTAACTCAATCTGTTTCTCCTCAGGTTACATGTACACCGATTTGGCCACGATCTACGAACGCGCCGGGCGTGTGGAGGGCAGGAACGGCTCCATCACTCAGATCCCCATTCTTACTATGCCCAACGACGACATCACCCATCCTATTCCTGATTTGACGGGTTATATTACTGAGGGACAGGTTAGAGACACACTTGTTATTAATACAGTACTATTTAGTATACTAAAGTCAAAGTAAAATCGTTTATTTCAATTAGACTATTAATCTTTAGTACGTCAAAAAAGCAAAAACGTGGCCTCTGCGCCAAGCTACGAATTTCTACTCTATGGAATTACGTTTCTATACGTAATGCTATAGAGTAGTAATTCGTCTGTCATGTTTGTCATTTAGTCGTGATCGTGGCGACCTTGGTTTGTCATCTATACACGACATAATTACATTTAAAAAAAATCTAAGTGCTCCCTTCCAAAAGGTAGTCATATGGAGAGGATTGGGCAAGAAACTCCAGACTGGAAATGTCCCCCCCATTCATTCCTAGGGTGGACAGTGTTATTGGATTTTTCATTAGGAATTTCTCAGTGTGACACTAATACACGGCATAATTAGGTACATACAAAAAATCTAAGTGCTCCCTTCCAAAAGGTAGTATCATATGGAGAGGATTGGGCAAGAAACTCCATACTGGAAATGTGGGGGACATTTCCAATATAGCACCCATTCAATAAAAGGGTGGACAGTGTTATTGGATTTTTCATTAGGAATTTCTCAGTGTGACACTATGCTGGTCCTGCGTCTAATCTCTCCGGTCGTACACATCAGACTATAAGAGAGTGGGAAGAAGGAGTGTACCTGTGTTTGCGAACACTTGATAATATCTCCTGCGTACTTGGGTAGTCTTCACTGACATAAGACGCTGTGACCAAAATTCTTTCAGGAGAATGTATAGTAGATTTTGCCAATTTTTAAAACTATGCCTTATTTTTACAACACTGCCCAAGTCAAGAGTCTTATGTTTTCAAGGTACATGTATTTTTGTTTTATTGATAATACGTCTTCTCTGTAGATCTACGTAGACCGTCAGCTCCACAACAGACAGATCTACCCGCCAGTGAACGTGCTGCCATCTCTGTCGCGTCTCATGAAGTCCGCCATTGGAGAGGGCATGACCCGCAAGGATCACTCTGATGTCTCCAACCAGCTGGTAAGAGTCTGAAAGATTATTACAGTTGGCAACATTGGAATTAGTTTGTTTCCAACCTAAAATTTGTAATGAAAAAAATACACCTTGGAATTAGACTCCTGTCCAGTCCAGTCTTTAGAACATTTCAATGAGGAGAAAGATGAAATCAAATAGGTAGTCCTACTTACTACTTCACCAAGCCAACTAGGACTGTCCAATGAAAATTAAGTTAGTTCAATTAAGTATTAAAATTGAGTAAGTAAACCTAAGGCGGTATGCGGGCGGGAAGGCCCATTTCGCCCAAGTAAATATGTACATCGTCGTTATGTTTGTAAAGTTGGAAAGAGGTGGGAAGAGTCTGTTTGAATGTAAACACATTCAAACATAGACTAATACATCACAACACTTGAAATAACATAAAACAGAATACTTATGTTAATACAATGTCTCCAACACCCTAGAGGTAACTAATATTAATACTACTAATTATGAGCACTTATGTATCTCGTTTTAAGCGAACTGTTATTTAAGTTCTTTTGAGAAATAAAGTACTTAAACCCAAGAGGGAGTGCACCTGTGTTTACGCCCACACTTGTGCACCATAATATCTCCTACTTTGCTGGTCTCCACTGAAATTTTGTTCACAGTGACCGAAATTCGGTCGGGAGAAATTATTACCGTTATGATATAATAATCTTTTTTTTTATTGGGACAAGCCCGCCACACTATTCCCAAACCACTGTAACTTCTGTAAGCCAGAATCAACAGTGGCGACCACCAGAAAAGCGCCAGAACAATGAAGTTCGACGAGTCCCAGAGAAGCCACAACGAAATTAATAATCACTTACGTGTTACCTTCCAGTACGCTTGCTACGCCATTGGTAAGGACGTGCAGGCGATGAAGGCTGTGGTGGGAGAGGAGGCGCTCACTCCCGACGATCTGCTGTACCTAGAGTTCCTCACCAAGTTCGAGAAGAACTTCATCTCGCAGGTATGTTGAGTATTTATGAGTATTACAACTTAGGCCGGCCATACACGGACTGCTCGAGCAGTCACTAGTCAGCCGCTTGAAGCTGCCAGTGATAACTTCTTAACAAGCAAAACAAAAAGCGTGCGGGCGGGAGGCGGGCGTGACGTAAAATGAAGAACGCGGATGGAGACTGCGCGAGAGCAGTCGACAGCTCGAGCGGTTCCGTGTATGTGTGTACATAGAAGACTATAGTTCACTGTGCAGTCGCAGCTTGAAGCAGTCGATCTTGACTGCCCGTGTACGGTCGGCCTTAACAGTAATAATAAAAACACTGCAATAAAGATTCTTAAGACCAGTCAGATTTGCCTACACAGTAGACGCCATGATTGTTGCTATTTCCGGTTATTTAAACCTTGCTCTTTTCGGTTGTGGACACGGCACCAGAGAGCAGAGTTTTATATTTACCTCTGTACTTGTCTCATTTTTTCTACCTTTATGGTGTTTTCTTGAATTACTTCTTGTTATCAACTTGTCTTTGACTTTTATAACCATTAGGTTTGACCCTATTACATGGAATATACATTTAGTAGTAGCGGAGCTATTTGTGAAAGTCCGGAGAAGTACCATACCTATTTCTGCCGCAAAATAGCTGCGTAGAGGTGCTTCGTCTGTGACGACGACGCTTCTGCAACGCTATTGCATCAGACATCAGGTCGGTCGTCGGCTTGTTTTGGTTTATTAAAATTACTTATCCATAACAAACGTTTTCTCCAGGGTAACTACGAGAACCGCACAGTGTTCGAGTCGCTGGACATCGGCTGGCAGCTGCTGCGTATCTTCCCCAAGGAGATGTTGAAGCGTATCCCCGCCTCCATCCTCGCAGAGTTCTACCCCAGAGATTCCCGTCACTAAACGCGGTTATACCGTGGTCTACAGTACTAGCTGCACTATCTGTTGCGCTTGTACGGGCAACTGGGCAGAAAGCAACCAAGTTACTGGTGCCAGGTACTGCCGTATAGAGAAATATATAGGTGGTTCTAAACCCATAGGGGAGAACTACTTAAAGATTTCCCGTTTGAGCGCAGCTGTACAACTGTGCCTAACGAATGTAACTCCCAGGCTAGCACTGTGACCATTATGTTTTTTATGTAAGATATAATACTGTTTAATAGTAAGTTGTTAATAGTTTATTGTAATGTATTACATGCATGTATTATGATCATGTGCAAAATTATATAAACGCGTTTAAATCTTAAGTAACAGCCATCGTAATGCTGCGTCACGACCGACTTGTGTATATATTTTCATCGTTAAAATTCTAGAAACTAGAGCGGTCAAATTATTTTATTTTCTTTGAATAGATGCCATTTGTTTATCTTTTTTTTTTTTGGTGCTTCGGACACTACAAGTATATATTTTTGTGTGCACAAATTGTTGAATGTGTTCATATATATAAAAAACGAAAATTTATTATTGGCACATTGCATCTATGAGCAAATACAACCCGAGTGAAGCTGAGCCGGGCCGCTGGTATATTATGTAATAATCAAAATCTGTTGTAGATCAAGATGTAATAACTATTTATTGTGTGATATCCCTTGAACTTCCATGATATGACAGATATTATTTTATTATGTAAATAAAACAATAGCCGAGTAACGACATGTTACATTCCAAATTAAGTGTTCCTGTTCACTCCTAAGCTTGATTCTGTATTCAGCTAATAAAAGTGAATTAGGATGCTGTTGTTTTCAATGGAAATAAAAATATAGAAAGTTGTTTCTTTTGTTTCTATACGAACGTTCCGAATTCCCGTGCCTCGGAAAAGCACGTAAAGATGTTGGTCCCGGCTGTCATTTGTAGATCTTTGACAGTCGTTATGAGTATTCAGAAGCCAGAAAGTCTGACAACCAGTCTTACTAAGGGGCATCCTGTTTCCCAGTAGCGGTTGGGAGGTCAGCTAGGCAGTCACTATTGGTATTTAGCTGCATTTGGTTACATTGGAAGCCGACCCCAACACAGATGGGAAAAGGTTAAGCATAGATGCCTAACCTTTGGAACATAGGCCCGCGGCTGTACCTATAATTTGAAAGAAATGCTCTACGTTTGAAAGGCAATCTCGACACATAGGTGTAATGAAAATGCGCATCGTTTACAGTAGAACATTGATCAAAATAAGTTACTTTACAGATAAACACTACCACCTAGTTTGTTAGTATTCCACACAATCAATAAATTGTAAAGATAATAGATTGATAACGGTTTTGTGTTTTGCTAAGTGAATAGACAACATGCAATACATAGGTAGTTGCCACCTAGGTACTTAGAAGTGTGTTTCGACACGTGGCCTGTACACTTCAGAACAAGAACGACCGGGATGTCACTGATCTGCCTGCCTGCGTTGATCTTTGTCGGTCCGGATGGGAATACGCGCTTAGCAAGTGGTGTAGCCTGTAGCTGTACCCATTAATTAACAGGGATACCGTCAATGTAGACAACAAGAATCTTTATTTTATGTACAGAGGCCAGCACATCAAGTTACATCAATCCGATGTGAAATTTCTTTGATAGATTTTCAACTTTATTACAAAATAGTAAGGTTCATAGTCAATTGGGAAAATTTGACAGTTTGGTAGGGTTGATGTGCTGGCGTCTGTACATTTAAAATGTTTTCTGTTATGACTGATTTTTATAGATCAACTAGCGGGCCCGGCAGACGTTGTCCTGTCCTAAAAACAAAAAAAAAACAGACTACAGCGCCACCTACCGGGTCCAATTGTGAATCTAAACCATTCTCGAATCCACTGGAAGTAACGTGAAAATTTCAAGTCCAGCCGTTTAGAAGGAGTTTACTTTCATACACACGCACAGAAGATTTTTATTTATAAGATAATTCAAAGCATTTATCAAAACTTACCACATGTTTTATTTCTAATACTATTCATTCCAAATGTTAGTTCAACTATTGGGTATAAAATGTTTAGGGCTGTGTTCAGCTTTTGGGGGATTTTCACAAAAAAAAAAAAAATTAAAAACAATTTTTAAAAAGAAAGTTGTAGATTTAGGCAGTTTTTTTTTTATCGATCGTTTCTTGAATATATGGAATCATAAAAAAAATCAGCGAGCATCAATATCATGAGATAACTGAGATACAGCTCCTTAAAGTGGTCAAAAACGCTTAATCGTTCATTTATTGGTGCCATTACCCCAAACATTACCCTAATAAAAATGAATTGTTCGTTAGTCTCGCTAAAAGTCGAGAACGGCTGGACCGAATTGGTAAATTTTGGTTTTGAAATATTTGTGAAATTCCAGGGAAGGTATATTTGGGGTACGCAAAGACTATAAATATCTTTGTTGGTACGTTGTCCTGTCCCTTATACAGGACAACGTTTGTCGGGTCAGCTAGTCTATAATTATTATTTTTATTGAATTCCGCTGGTCCCAACAAAAGATATCACGTCGATGAAGACAACGTCAGGAATAAATTTTAATTATTTTTATTGAGTTTCGTTGTCCCCCATTGAATGGGGATTGCGTCAATGGGGACAACGAGCACATCTAGTCAAAGGTATTCTAAGATAGAAGTATTTGAGTAATGTAGGCACATTCCCTGAGTATGCTAACGGTCTCGTAAAAATATATACATCCGGTTAGACTGGAAGCCGACCCCAACAGATATTAAGAAAAGATTAGACAAGATGTGTGAAATTCTGGTTTCTCTTCTAAAAACATCTAGGGTTCTTTTTTTTTTCTTTTCGGGAGTCCCACACATTCATTTGCAGAGCAATAACGAACCTAATTAAATTATCATTACTTTATTTTATCAACATTACAGAATAAAAAATTAGGGAACCTTAAGAAAATACACGCGGACAAAGTCACGGGCAAAGTGCTAGCGTTTCAAAAAGGATATTTGTCAAACTGAAACACTTTCCGTAGGTCGTAGAAACATAGAATTAAATAAAAAATAATACCGTCTAGTCGACGCCATGTCTTCACATATCAGTAGCCAGTTGTCACATATCTGTAACAATTTGTAAGCATTAATTAGGTCTTCATAGAAAAGTAGAGAACCCTAAAAGTGCCACTTTGTCAGATTCGTATTAGGATAACAATTTGAATCATAATGCAGATCGCAAAATGGTCACTAATGGTGAATTCACAATATGACCCGCGTTAAATTATTATCCCGCAATTCACCTGTTTGACAGTTTTGTATGGAGATTCGTAAAATGGTTCACTAATGACGAATTGCTTATGTGTCAGTTAGCAGAATCATACGGAGTTACTCAAGAGCAACATCTTTCAATTAATATCGCAGATATTTTAACGAAAAATAATAAACAGCAGCTTCGTAATTCAGTTTGTACAGAATAGGTACCTATTTGTATTGACGATATTTTTTCCTATTACAAACAATGATATTGAAGACTTCCTACTAGCTATGATTTACCTAATTATTCGCTTCTATGGTACAGAAGTAACATTACAATGAATATTTTCAATTGAAATTGAATGACTAATATTGCCGAATAAATCGCGGCACGGCTTAACACACTATCAGTAATTACCTAACGTCCTTATCAGTAACTAGGTAGATAAATATAAAATGTCGTGTCGTAGACCGTCTGGCAGCTTTGAGAGCTCAGTCCGTAGGGGACAAAATCAATATCCCATAATTAACATAGAATTCTTGGCACAAGAGCTCTACGTGAGTGCTGCTGTGAATCATAATCGGTCAAGGTTAAGCTACGCCTGCCGCGGTTGGTCTGTGGATGGGTGACCATCCATTTCATACCGAGCTCCCTCCGTGCCTCGGAAAGCACGTAAAACCGTTGGTCGTTATGGGTAGTCAGAAGCCAGAAAGTCTGACATCCAGTCTTACCAAGGGGTATCGTGTTACCCAGTAACTGGGTTGTGGAGGTCAGATAGGCAGTCGCTCCATGTAAAACACTGGTATTCAGCTGCATCGGGTTAGACTGGATGCCGACCAGAACATAGGAAAAGGCTAGGTAGGTACTTATATGATGATTAGAGTCCATTATAAAACATGATAAGAGCGGCTTATTTCGTATCTACCCAAGCACACTGTATTGAGTTAGTTTCCGGTTGATGAAGAGACCACTTATTGATGGACTGGACTGTGTTTGGTATGAGTCTGGGATAAATTACCTGTTTAGGGTC
Organism: Charanyca ferruginea; assembly: GCA_947361185.1. Classification (NCBI taxonomy): domain Eukaryota; kingdom Metazoa; phylum Arthropoda; class Insecta; order Lepidoptera; family Noctuidae; genus Charanyca; species Charanyca ferruginea. The sequence continues at coordinate 5,295,959 of OX376078.1, forward strand.
TTGAGGTTGAACTGACTCGAAGTAGGCATCTTCCATAAAGTCCTGACTCAACTAAATGGCGATGATGCTAGGAGTCATGCTATTATAAATGTCCATACGAATAAAAAAAAGGATATCCCTACCTAAGTTAGTTTCCTGCTTTTGGTGGAATAATGGAGAGGAAATGTATGGAGTTTCTTTATCATTCCAATGAAAATAAATAAAAAGAATCTTTGATTTTGATGATAGAAAAAATATGAGCATTTAAAAAAAAACTTTAATTCAATCATACAAAATGAGTAGGTGTATATTACAACTAGGTACCTACATATTATAGAGATATTGAGTTTTCCACCACATATTTCTTGGAGTTGAACGACAATGTAACTTACAAATGATAAAAGAAGCTTAGTAGGTATACCTAATTGACTTTTAAGAAAACACTTCAAAAAATACAATATAGAGATGTAAAAAAAATAATAAATAGGGTAAAACACCCAGTAGTCAGCCCCGCACCAGTACTCAGCCTTTACAGACATTATTTCCTTATAAATAGTGTTGAAATTTGTTTACACCTTTAAAATAACGTTTAATCAAATCAGGGTCTCCTTATTGACTAATACGCATATCTACGAACCAATAGCATGTCAGGATGATGAGCTACACTCGTTTATTTGCACTGCTGCCGAAGACATGACTAGATGCGTCGCCATTACTATTTTTTTCTTAAGGAAACGTGTTCTAGTTTTCGGCAAGTTTCTGTGTGTTTTTGCTGTAATTTGTAGTGGATTGATATACTATGTTACAATAAAATGTTTATTTTGTGATAAAATGAACTATTACATGCATTTTATTTGTTTAATATGTGGAAATTGAGGTGGCCGACTACTGGGTTTTGATTTTTTAAGGTAGATCCAGTACTCAGCCATAAGCGGCTGACTACTAGATTTTTGGTGATTTTCTTAAATTTATTTGAAATTAACGGAGCGAATAGTCCTAATGTTGCTAATTAATCTGGATTTAACTCTTATAAGACGAAAAGTATATTTTACCAGTAGTCAGCCGCGTAAAAATGTACTTGCATTTCAGGGGCCGACCAATGGGTCTACAAATCCAGTTGTCAGCCGCTAGTCCTCTTGCACAAAATAGTACCTTAAGTAGTCTTAAATAAGGTTTAAAGTTAACATGGTTATTTAAGGATGAAATACATTTGTTTTGGAATTCCATCATGTTAAAAAGATCAATCCACTAACACAAATAAGAGTAATTAACAAGCTATGGAGTCGAATAGAAATGGGATGAAGATTAGAGAAGGCAGCCGAGTTTTTGTAGAGTCCCGCGAGAAACTCTACAAGATCGACGAGGTTCATTTAAGACTCCCAGAAATACCCTGTAAAATAGGACCTGACTCAGAGCTGATCAAAGAAGTAACTGCTTTGAAAGAATGGTGCATAGCGTTAGAGTTAGCGTCGAGCCTCTGTAACTGAAGAAGGTATTCGGAAGTGGTTTGCCGAACTAATTAAGCATTTAAAACATCCCTGAGGCACGATGGGCTAAGATTTGAAGAAGGCTGGCAGCGGATGGATGTGGGCTGCCTAAAACCGAGTTGGTTGGCGATCTCTGGGGAAAGCCTACGTTCAGCACGGATGGCAATAGGCTGATATAAAAGAACTTATATGCCAAATATACAAGAATAAGTGAGAGGCTGACTACAGGGTAAGACATGGCTGACTTGTGGAGAAATGAGGCTGACTACTGGTGAAAAGTGCCATAATTTCTTAAATGACGATTTTTTATATTATTCTATTATAAATTTAATGTTTTATTGATATCTTTCGTAAATTTAATAATCAACCTTTCTCAAAATAATTATTGTTTTTATTCATAGTGTTTAATATTTAAAATACAGTTCAATCAAATTTTAGTTCTCACTAAAAGGCTGACTACTGGGTGTTTTACCCTACCTACCTAATTAGGCTTACAAGACTTTAATTAAACGACGACTAGCAACGATCGATAAAACTAAGTACTTGTAGGTTGGCGTTGATACTTACTTACAATAATAAAAAAGTAATAAGTAGGTACTTAGATTATAGTACAAAAATGTACTAAGGTAGGTACGGTCACCAAAGGAGATAAGTATCCATGTCGCCGGAAACAGTTGAAGTTTACTTAGAAACCGATAGGTTTTTATGAATAAAATAAAATACAATTTATAGAGAATAAACAGTTCAATGACTTAATAAAATTTCATTTGAAAGCCCCCATTGGTTTCTAAGAAATCTTCAACTATTCCCGACGACATGGATACTTATCTCTTTTGCGTACTGTACATACAATAACCATTAACAAACACTTATAATCTAAAATCAGTATCAAAGAGTCTATAAAAAACTACCTACAATTTTTACATGGTTCAAACAAACTGACAGTTTGTTTGACTTAAAAAAATACAGTAATTACTCAGACCAGTACCTAAATGGTCTGAAAGTAATTACTTCTTTTTTTCTTGTTCAACTTTTTTCAAATTGACTTTGCGTTCCTCTTGAGAAATAAACTTCATAATTTTCTCATCGCTTTCAAATGTCACCTTATTCTCACCCTTGATCCGTTCTAACCGGCCTACAAACTTATCACTGGTCTTGATAAAGTCTTTTACATCCAAGCCCTGGATAATGCTCTCATAACTCGCAAATACTTCCTCAATTTCGTTACAAACACTCACTGGGAAAATGTTTACAAAATCGTCTTTAAATTTTTTCTTTTTCAAAATATACGCCCTATATTCGTCCAACGTAGGAAATTTATCGTTGTCTTTAACACAATGTAAGTACAAGTTATAAAAAGACAAAATTTTACTGAATTCTAACTCATTGATAGGTTCATGTTTCAGCAAAATCTCACCCCCAACGTTACTGACGACAACTTTTTTGGCAACTTTGTACAGTTCACTATAGAAAGATACAGTTTGGTCGATCATGAAAAAGGGTCGGAATGTTTTTTCACAAATAGGTACCACTGTGTCACCAGTGCGATGTAAGAAATGAACATAATCTTCCAAGTTGACTTCCTCCGTGATAATGTCGTCTCTCAACATTTCTTTATGTTTCAGCTTCAAATAATTAAGCTTTTTCACATTTGCCGCACTTTCAATTTCAGAAACTAGAAAATCATCTGCTTTTTTGAAAATTTTCTCTACCATAAACAAAACTTTGTCCTTCAGTGATGGAATTTTCTTCAAAATCATGACGTGCTTTATTAAATCCCTTCGCTTATTGATGGTATTTAAGTCTAAGTTGTAGTTCAAATAGATCAGGATTTCGATCATATAATGTGCGACGCCGTAGTACATCCTCAAGCGTTCATGTGCAAAACGTTCGGGGTCGTCTTTAAAGATGATCGAGGACATTTCGACGCAGTACCACAGCGCAGTAGGCAATGTTGAGTTTACTTGAGGATCCAATGGCAATGATGACAATCCAATTTTACACTTCGTTGTACTAATACGCCTCAACGCGTACTTTTTGAACTGTGCAACTACGTTTTCATCCATCCACTGTTTCTTTTCACAAATTTTCCATAACACGAAGTAAAACAAACCTACGTTGTATTTCACTTTTCTGAAGTTGAAATACGTTGCAGACAGAATGTAATCGTTGTATCTGTCGAAGTCATCGGTGTCCACTAGTACAAGACCGCCGTGGTATGGTCGCCGTGAACGAGGTTCTAATTTAGTTGTCTGTTGTAATAACTGTTTGTAAACGGTCAAGGTATAGAAATAACCCATGGACTCGTCGAAATCAGGATCCCCTAACAAAAACAATGGACATTCCATCATGAAATTGAATTTTGAGAAAGACGCCGCTGATGCTGTGTTATGGAAAATAATTTTATCAAGCAGATTTAATTCTGTGCATAAGATGACAGGGATCCCTTTCTCGTCAGCCAAAATGATGTCAGGAAATTCGATTTCTTGTTCTGCTGTAAAATTGACATCGTCGATCGGTTCTTCGGGAACTTCATTGTTGTATGTGGTCTCGAACTTCAAAGCGTCGAAGCCGTAAGACTTTTTGTCACTAACGATGTAGTTAATTAAAGTAGTAATTGACTTCTCAATGTCTACCTTCAAATCGTATGTTGGATTGCTAAAACTTTTGTACCAGTTTGTATTCTTAAATTCACGTATAAATGTACTTTTGTCTGTCGTGTCTGAAATGGCTTCTGTCGTCACTTGGTTTAATCTATTCTTTAACTTTTTCAACCTGTCAATTTCGGCGAGTGCTTTAGCATTACTATGCGATGCAGTAAGGAATTTGAATTTAATATAAGATTTCAGACTTTCTTTCTCGGTGGCAAAGTTGTCGACGGTGATTTTCTCGTAGTCATACTCCTTTGAGATATCAGTTTCATCGAAGAGTTCATTGTTCCGGTAAATTGTGCAACGGCCTTTAATGAATGACGCAGTTACTGATAAGTCTATACAACTCAAGTCCTCACTTAGTGCATGGAAAACGACTTTTTCATAATCAATATTTTCATTAAGTGCCAAACATTTGTCAAAACTTCGCCTGTTGATCTGGCCATCGGTGATGATGTACAACAATTTAATTTTGTCGGTGCTATCAATATTTTGTTTTACCCACTCAATAATTGTTTCCGGTAACGTATTTGTACCTCTGCCGTCTTGGTCCCTATATGCCTTACGAGCTTTTGTTTCGTTGACTTCCTCACACAAATTTCCCCAATGTAAATAAACAATTTGTGATTCTTCGCCATTTAATTCACTAATCAGTTGATCCACTTCACTTTTAAACTGTTCGAGAGTCTTTACACCATTTCGGTGATAATACATTACTCCATCCGTAGAAATGGAGTAATCTTTTGCGTAAATGAAATAATTAACCATTTTTACTATGGTATTATATAGATTTGTAATCAATAAACTTTTCACGGAGTGATAAACAGAACACTCGACTCTCTAGCGAGAGGAGCGCACTGTACACTGGACAGTGGAACACTGATAAATATTTTCCAAGCGCCGGCTTTTATTTAGGGCACACACGGAATTCCCCAACGGGAAAAGACGGGCCTGCGTCAGTCTGGCTTTTTTTTTTTTTTTTTTTTTTCGGTTTGGCATCTCGCAGGTCAACCTAGGAGGTTGTCGGCTGCTTAACCGGACTTTCCTGTGGTGCCTTAAAAATTATTATTTTTAGGGCCTCCAGCCAGGGCATAAAAGCTTACAAACTAAGCGACTACACGCTAAGGGCACCCCCTGTGGGGTACGAGCCTCGGCTTAGGGCGTCGCTGGGAGAGGACAGCAAAGGGACAGGCTGGATCGGATTTCCATTATTTAGGGACGAATTTAAAACTACAGGCTCAGCGGCGCGGGCTGGCACGAGCAAGGGTCGGGGAGGGGACGTACGGGGTCATCGCGGCGGGCCTCGGCGGCGAGGACGGAATGACGGCGGTCTGTGTCTGTGTTTCTTAACTGTACTGGTGGCCTTATTGCTCTCCTGGAGGAGAGTAATAGCATCGTCAGGGTCGGTCAGAGTATGTCTCGGTCGTCGAGTCTTACTAATACGGGAGGGAGTGTACCGGGCGGCCGATACGATTAACGGGTTAGAGTGCTTCTCAGCAATGTCGAAGAAGCGCTTGGCGGAGCGTTTCATGAACTGCTGGATGGTAGGTATTTTTAGATCGAGATGGAGGTTCTCGTTGCGAAGGTAAAAAGGGGCTCCTGTGATTCTTCGCAAGAAACGGTTTTGGAGGGTCTGCATCCTATGGAGACGGTATGGTTTCGCGTGTGCGAATACAGCACAGGCGTACGTCATGATGGGACGAATGCACGCCGTGTAAATGCGCAATTTGCACTTGAGTGACAATTTGCTGCGTGCATTCAACATGAAGTAGAGCCTACCGAGAGCGAAAGCGGCGCGCGAACGCACCGTCTTTATGTGCTCTCCGAAAGTAAGATGGTGGTCCAGAATCACACCTAGGTATTTGGCTTGCTTCTCCCAAGGGATAGGCTTACCGAACATGGTTATCGGACTGGGCAGAGAGGGGGACGAACGCGGTTTGGAAAAGAGTACTGCCTGACTCTTGATGGGGTTTACCTCGATTCTCCATTTCCGGAAATAAGCGCCTAAGGCTTTTGCCGCGGATTGGAGGGTACGAGCTATGCAGTCTGGGTTACGACCCGAGTAATAGATGGCCGTGTCGTCAGCGAATAGAGCCAACTGAGCCTTTTTATCTTTGGGGATGTCGCTGGTGAACAGCGTGAAAATGAGGGGGGATACTACGGAGCCCTGAGGGACGCCAGCGCGTATCGGGTGGGGGCAGTCTGGCTTGACGGGATGCGGCCTTATCTATCCAAACGTAGCACTTCTATACAAATACATAAGTAAATAAAATTGAAGTGTGTTTGTAATATCAAAATAACATCTATTATAGCAATAATAGCTATAACTAAAGGTATATGAAAGTATATACGATAATTATATATTAAAAAAAAAAAAAATTGTGCCTGTCTGTTTGTCGGTCAATCTCTGAAACGGCTGGACCGATTTTGACAGGACTTTCACTGGCAGATAGCTGAGGTTCGAGGGATTAACTAAGGCTACATTTATTTTAGAAAAAAAATTGGGTTCCGCGCAAAAATAATTATATAACGAAGTCGCGGGCATCAGCAGACTAGTAATTTATATAATATGTAATAGTTTTTGTGTTTTAGCATGCAAAGTTATTACTTGGCAACGACGGCTATTGCCGTCGTTGCCTTTTTCCTAATATCTCTTTCGTAGTAACCTGTACACAAAACTATTTATCGTTTTTATTAGTGAAACCATGGTGACGTATTTTCGATTCACAGGACATTAACGATCTTCGTTTCTATTTTTTAAATGAATAATACTAGGAAATGTGGTTGGTTCAATCAATGGCCAGAATTGGTACCGTAAAACGCCTCAAGTTTAGTGGCAAATTTTAAGGACAAAAGCTTTGATCATTACAAGGAACTATGCACTTCAAAAGACACTGGCCCCTGAGTTTGTTTTTTGTATTTCTTCCTTATTGGGCAATAATAATAATAATTTTATTTCGGACTACGAGATCCATAAATTGTTAGTAACAGGTTTGCACTTAAAAACTATTGTTAGTACCTTAACTAAAGACTAATTAATGAGAAGACCACCCACCACTAGAGCAACAAAATACTAGGGTATAAGTCTTCTCACACATTGCCTCACTATTGTGCAGGACATATCGGCCGCCACAGTCTTGAGGATGCTATTGTGACTGCCTCTTATTCTACTCAGAAGCGAGGCAACAAAACACCTTTTTCATCTTGTTTAAAAAAAAGGCGTGTGAAAGTAGTATTCTTAACCTATTTACTTCCTAATTTTTTTTATTATAAAATATAGACTACTAGCGGGCCTGGCAGACGTTGTCCTGCAACCCGACTATAGCGCCACCTGCCGGGTCCAATTGTGAATCTAAACCATTCTCGAATCCACTGGAACAGACAAACAAATTAAGCAAAATCGGTACAGCCGTTTAGGAGGAGTTCACTTTAATACACACGCACCAATGATATTATATTTAAATATCATTGACACGCACAGAAGATTTTTATATACTTATAAGATAGGAGTCAGCTTTCTGTTAGCCAAAGAATTTGAAGAACCGGACTAGAAGTTTCGGATCACAGCGCGTTCAAGCAAACAAACAAACTCTTCAGCTTTATAACATTAACTAACACTTTTCCCGCGAAATCGTTCGCGTGATTTTTCTTACAGATCCCTAATTATTTTAATAATAAAATATAACCTATATTGCTCAGAGATAATATAGCATCCTAATGGTGAAAGAATTTTTGTAATCGGGCCAGTAGTTTTTGATTTAAATCGTAACAAACAAACAAATCTTTCCTCTTTAAAATAGGTATTAGTTTCGATATCCCTAGAAGATAATTTACGTCAGTGGCATATGCTTAAGTTGAAGTAATAACATCAACATACCTACCTAGTATGGATTTTTAGCTAGTGATAGAAATAACTGACGGAAAAACTGACCGTGTAGGTAAGGCTGACTGTAGAAAATAAATACCTATGCTATCTAGGTATAATCGGTGAGTGTGAGTCAGGCATCGAAGGTCATCGCCCACCAGTTTCTGATGCAACACTGAACTCAACAGAGGGCGCTGGCTAGCCAGTGACGCTATAATTGCGTTTATTGCAAATGCAATGAATAAAAAAGAAACTGTAAAGGGGGATGCGCCAGGGCAGTACGCAAAATTCAAACATTCTTACGTATTTTGCAGTTTGCTGTTTTGTGTACAAAACAACAAACAGAACAAAAGCCACCGACTTCCGAAACTAAAGTAATGTGTGTGTTCTAAACAATGAGGGCTAAAGTTATTTGTCACTTTTTAGTTTTTGAAGGCGGTTGGTTTTTTTTTTTAAATAGTTTTTATTTTCCGCTTTTTAGTACCTATCGCCTTTTAACATCCAAAGCCATTAAGAAACGGCGACACAGTTAAATCTGAGATTGAAAGACCTCCAAATGTTGAAGAAACTAAATCGTCATTACGTCGTCTTTTTTGGGATTTTGTTGATTTTTTCAAAATCTCAAAAATCACTGAATGCTGAATCAATTTCGATAAAATTTATATGGGACCATTTCAGCATAAACCCCTTTCGAACAAAAAGAAGAAGAATTTTGCAAATCTGTCTATATAATATAACGGAGTACTGCAGGAACATGCATATAAAAAAAATATAGCTATACTTTTTTAACCGACTTCAAAAAGAAGGAGGTAAAAAAAATATTCGAAGCAGTTAAGTACCAAATATGCATTTACAGAATTATAATAATTAAAATCATCAACATGACTCTCCAAGTTATAATAGATCGTAAGTACCTAATGTATATCATATCTAATACTAACCTTTAATTTTCAAAAAAGGCGACGAGACGTAACTAGCTTTATTTATCACTAGCACTTTGCCCGCGACTTCGATCGCGTGAATTTTCTCGAGAAATGAAAGAATTTTTGAAATCGGACCAGTAGTTTTTGAGTTTATTCGTTACATACAAAAATACAACCCTTTCTTCTTTATAATATAATATAGATGAGGAGTTATGTTAATTATTGTAATTAGTAGAATTCTGCAATTGCAAAAATCGTAGCAATATTTTAATTTCGCGGACTACCACTAGCTATAGTAGCTATGGTTTTTTGGTGGCCCTGGACTGGGCAAATAACACTTCTTTTATTTGCTTGAAAATAGACACTGCATTAAGCTTTTTAGATTAGGATACGTACCTAGTTAATTAGTCGGAAGCAATTTATTGTAGATTCAATTCTTGTAACATGTACATTTTGGCGATATCAATAAAAATAATTATTTTTCATCCCACCATCTCGGAAAGAGTATTTTTAATCTTCAATATCTGAGTGGAAAAGCCGTTTTTATTCTCTAGAGGATAAAGTAAATTTATCTTCAATATCTGAGTGGAAAAGCCGTTTTTATTCTCTAGAGGATAAAGTAAATTGAATTTAGAACATCGTGTGCACTAAGTTTGTGAATTAGTTCTATGGTGCCGAATATATCATACAACTTTTTTTTAATTTGTTAAAAACTCAGACTTTGTAAACGTTTTTTTTTTGCATTTAGTCATTTCCTCGCTGAGGTGGAATGAAAAGTTACGTGTTGCACTCGAGTGCAAAGATTTTTTACCTCGTGCTCTTTTGATTCCCTCGCTAACGCTCAGGATTCTAATTTTGAATCACTCGCTGCGCTCGTGATTCAATTTTAGAATCCTTCGCTTGCTCGGTCATCAAAATTGAACACGCGGTTAAAAAGCAACTTTGCACTCTTGTATAACAAATAACTATTATTTTATTCGGAAAACTTACAGCTTAGCAACTTACAGAGAATATGTAGACACAAAAAATAAAATTAAGGCCAATTACAAGTTTTTACATAATAATAATAATATCTTGTTGCAATAAATAATTTTACTTTAGTCAAAATTAATTTAAAATTAGTAAGTAAGTAATGTAATAAGGTGTAATGTTAGATATGTTCTTGCAACATATTTTCTCAATAGTATTTACGCTTTGTATATTTCACAACGATTGCATCACTTTTGAAATTCGTTGAAAATGGGCAATTTTATGGACTTGATGTTTACATTGATCGCTCGTATTGGAATCTCCAATAACAAGAAAACCATGGCATAGTCAACAAGTAAAGTTGATTTACACTTTATTCATAACATTACAAAAAAATACGATTTTCACCATGTTATTAATTACCTAATAAAAATAGCCAACGCATTGTTCTGTGTTCTGTTACAACTACGATATTGACAATTAAGTGTTCACCGACTTTTCTTGCTGGCTGTACTAAGTGATGAATGATATTTTAATATTAAGTAGGTAGGTATTTTGTGTTTCTCGCTAGATAGGTATTTAATTAAAGGCACAACAACAAGATACTTACGATAACATTGCATAATGATGATGAAATTACTTATTTTTTATTTAATTTTCCTGTCCAACTCTTATTTTGCTATCGACGATAATATATGTACCTAAGCATACTAATATTATAAATCTGAAAGTTTTTTGGTTTGAACGCGTTAACCTAAGGATTTTTTTACACATGCTTCATGCTATTATTAAGCTACTTTTATATTTTCTATTTAGGTACCTACTTAAATAATGCCTTTATTTACAATATTTACATGAATAATTAAACTAAAAAACTATTTAATAGGGCATCAAAAATTCCTCCACATCGTCGCCATTATAGAATGTGCCCAAGAGACTGGCGGCCGGCATTGCCACCACGTAGGATGGCAATACTTAACCTCTGTCCGAGGTAAAAATCTGCTTTTAAATCACTTTTGGAAATTTCCTTAAAAAGTAGAGGACGGACCCCACGACCTGAGGTTTTCAACCCCAAACAGCTCGAAAATAAAGTTATAAGTTAGGATTAGGATACAATACTTTCGACGAATGAGGTTTTTTGCAGCCGCAGCAGCAGCACCAGCACAGGGCAGCACAGCACGCTGAACTATGAAGATGAGATATAGAGAGCAAGAGTATCGACGCACCTAGACGGACCTAAACAACCCCACACTAAGGGCCCAAAACTATGTTGTTAAATACAGAATACCAAAATGTTGATTAGGTATAAGTACAGAGCGTCGCCAGGACTCGCCAGCTGATGGCCTAGGGGTTGGGGGTACGTTGATATATGGTGGATAAGAAAAGTATGAATTTTAAATACAGTCAAAGGCACATGAACCTTTTGGAATCTCTAAGGGGGGGGGGGGGGGAGGCAACTGCCCCTACCTACCCCTCCCTGGCGACGCCCTTGTATTTAGTACATACCTATTTAATCATCCTGTAGCTTTATCATACCGATCGAAAGGCTTCATCATAAGGATTATTTTTTGCTAAATAACATAGTGTCAGAAATAAAAGGAAGACCATGAATTTTAACATTTTCATAATCAAAAGAGTGCGACTTTGTATTCAACAGGAAGGGACTAATTTTGAGCATTTGATAAATTGATTAATTTTGTATTAGAAATGTTAAAAATTCACCGCCATACTAAGCGCGCGCTTCACCCTTTCGCGTTAATCCATTATTCTAGCTGTCAACCGTTTGTTTGTTCTTTATATTGAAATACAGTCCTGTAATACCAGTACCACCGTGTTTTCGTCCTATCACCACCATTAGGGCTTACCCACTCCTTTCTATGGTCTAATTCATGGTCTTCCTTTTATTTTTGACACTATGTTATTTAGCAAAAAATAATCCTTATGATGAAGCCTTTCGATCGGTATGATAAAACTACAAGATGATTATTTTTCTCATGTAACGAGATTCGATTCTCGGTTCAACCATGTAATTATTTAAATATCTATGAATGCAGTTTAAATTGTTTTTTAAATTCAAATAAAGTCTTCTTTCAGCAAAATGTTGCATCAGTTTACAATATTCAAGGAAGGTGCTTTCCCTCCATGTGGCATATCCGTGGGACGCCCTGTATACATATAATAAAATGATCGAATGAACATTATCAATAAATATTTTTCATATTAAGATATTAATAATTATGAATGTTAATCTGGTAATAAATAAATTTCATTTCATTTCATTAGGTAGGTATATTTTTTAGAATGCCAAAACGGGGTTGACAGTTGACTGACACTACTGGCATTCATCTTCTGCCTAGCCATTTTTTTCCCAACTCGGCTTCCAGTCTAACCGGTTGCAGCTAAATACCAGCGACACATTTCGTAGAACGACTGTTTGTCTGACTTCTACAACCTAGGTAGTTATTGGGTACACGATGCGATATACCTACATACGGAATATTTCACAAATATTTTAACAATTACTAAATATGGTGTAAACAGTAACTACTTAATTGTGTACAAAGGTTATTGTATCAGGATAGGTATAGGAAAACATCAAAACAATAGGCAGAAAGGAATGTCGATAAAATAAAACAATGAAACCCGTTTTAAATTAGTCTTTCCTGTTTATTATTTCTGAACTATGGGTTCAGTTTTCAGCTAATTAGGTATAGGTTACATAAAAACCCATGATCTCTCGAAATAGTACAGACAGCGTCATCAACTGCTAACCCCCCACGCATTAAAATTTCTTCGGATAGGGGGTAAGCAGTTAATGACGCTGTCTGTACAATAATTAGGTAACAATTGTGTATTGTTTACATCTAATCGTCGTGCGTGTGTTAAGGTGGTATTGATAGCCCGCTGATTATGCAAAATACGCGCTGAGACGTGAAGTTGCGGACACCAGCCCGTTATACCATACCATAGGCCGCTGATGTGGGTGTTATCATACAAACTGAATAGCATGAATTTTAAATACAGTCAAAAGCACATGAAACCTTACTGGTAGTGCGTGTCTTTCCCCTACGGGCGGCCCTTGTACTAAGGGCCCCTTCACACTAGCGTTTGTCCAGCGTAGGCGTTCGATGATCGTATGCGCTGCGCTAGCGCGGCGCGACGTCGTCGGTGGTATTATATAGTAAGTATACCGAAACGACAACGAAAGTGTGTGATCTCGGTGCGTCGCGTTGTGCCGGCGGCGGCGTTTCTACGCTGCGCTGCGCATATGTTCATTCAACGCTTAGGCGTTCAATGAACGTATCGAACGTATGCGTAGCGGTTGTCCAGCGTAAGCTCGACAACGTAGGCTTGACGTGCAACCGCTAGTGTGAAGGGGCTTTTTTTAATGGGACATGCCTGCCACACTATTCCCAAACCACTGCAACTCCTGAAAGTCAGAATCAACAGTGGCGCGCACGGTACAAAGTTCAATGTGTAAAGCTCTACAAGCTCTTGATTATACAATTCAGTGGCGTAGCTACGTGACCAGGGGTCACGGTGCGAAAAAAAGTTAGGGCCCTAGCCAAACTGGTTACGTTTCATTTTATCAAGTAAAAACATAAATACATATATAAATGGAAAGAAAGGAGGTTTATAAGATGTCTCGGCTTATTTGTGCTAAAATAAATTCAGTTCCGCTTAAATGCATAGGACGGCGTCCAGTCGGTGGAGGCCGTTCTGATATCGAGAGGAACCGCATTCCAGAAGGGAATGGACTGGACATAAAAGAAAGAATGAACAAAATCAGAAATATGAGAAGGGCAAAGCAAGATAAGATTGTTTTAGAAGACCGTAGATTCCTAGAGTGTGAAGATAGATATTGAAAGTGGGACATTAGATAAGAAGGAGGGGGGAGACAGTAGAGCAGAGAGGAAAGCGTGGTCAACGCACGCAAACTTTTAGCAATTATTTTAGCTCGGACCTGGTCATATTTCCACAAGTTAAAGATAAACCTGATGCAGTTATTGAGGACCCTATCCAGCTTATCCATCTGAGACAACAAATGGGCACCCAAATGACTAGTGGTTGTGAAGTGACGGTTGATATCATCCAGGTAAATTGTCTTCGGGAAGTCCACATGACGTGGGCTGCCAAGAGTTCCGAAGAATTTCTTGATATCAGCAAGAGAAGAAGGCGAAATGTTTTCGAGAATATGGTGGCGTTAGGCATTACGTATAATCTGATTGCAGATTTCTTGCAGCTTTGAAGAGGTTTCCTCACCCGATCCCTGTCCTCATCACCATACGAACCCTTGTCGTCATCCAAGGAGTAGGTGGACGCCTAAGCTGAACCCTCTTTACAGGACCGTGTCTGTCGTAGAGAACAAGTACCGATCGATTGAAGATACGCAGCTGAGCTTCTCCACATCCATGCGCGCAAAACAACGCGTAAACCTTTACGAACTGTGGTTTTGTTTTAGAAGTTACGAGAGGAAAATAAGATCATGGCTGGAAAAGCCAGGTGCAGAATACTGATCATGAGTAGACACAAGAGAGAGAGAGGTCGTTAGTACTAAGTCGAGCGGCCACGTATCATCCCCTGAGATATTAAAATAAGTAAGTAGGTTGCAGAGGAAGAACATCGAGACTAACAGACTCGATGATATGTAGGAGTTTACGGTAACAAGAGACATATTGACGCAATGTGCATGCTCTGACAATAGACAACACCAAGTAGGGTTTTAACACATTTGATATGGATCTCCAGAGGTACCTACTCAGTGGAGGCCCAGCTGTAAAGTGAAGGAGAAGAAACAAACATTTTGAAAGGAAAATCGCTACAAAGACAAATAGCAACATCTCGTCCCTTTCCAATTGTATCATTGCGAAAAAGAATGAAACTGGGAAGAGGTTAGGTTGTAGAGAGAAGATGAGGTTTTAGCCAACTCTCAGAAATCAGAACGGTGTGCGTGAACGTAGACATCAGAAAAAGTTTCAAACAGGTCAAGTGACTTTGAGCATTGATGTGGCAGACATTAAACATAAAAAATGCCTTTCTGTTGACTGAAGCTCCGACGCACGAAGTCAGCAAGGGTGTCAACTTCAATTAAATAAAACTTGCATCAGCGGAATAATTAAAGGAAGCATTGGCAGAGTAAAGGATTCATTATCAGACGACATAAAATAATACTATTAAACTAAAAAAAAATGAAATATCACTCAAATTCATAAATCGATTGCATCACAGCTGATTGGTTGAAGTGGCAAGACAAGAACACAACACAACAGAAAGAATTGGTATTTATATTCTGAAGTTGGAAGAATTTTTTGCTAGGTCAGTTCGGGGTTTGCTGGCTAGGGGCTGGGAGCCCCCTGAGCTTGGGGGCCCCGATGCATCGTACCGCCTATCCTTCCGATAGCGACACCACTGTGTACAATAAATAAAAATTGTAAAGAAAATTATTATATTTATTCCCATAAAAATAATTTTTCACAAAATATAGGATAACAGAATAATGGGATAAAAAGAATTTGGAAGCAATTAAATATTCAATTAGATGCAAGATTTTAATATTGAAGAATTAACTAATGGGGGGTGCAGCTGCCCCTACCTGCCCCGGCGACGCCCTTGATTGTTGATATTTTTTAAAATATAGGTACGAACTATGTTAACAAAAAATTACACAATTGTAATACATAGGTATTCATAAGCTTACTTACATGATAATAAAGTACTATTATCGTTTTTTTAAGCTTGTCAAAAGTCAGAAGTTATTTTTTTACCCGTACCAAATCAATTGTTTTGTCGGATCTGCCACATGCGACATTTGCACAAACTAATTGACTATTTGTAGGAAGTGCCACTTAGGACAGTGTTAATCGTACCTAAATACTACACTGTCTGTCGTATCTTAATCTAAATTATAAATAACACATTCTTATAAACCTATAGTAGGTAACTAGACATTTATTTTAAAAATCAATACTTACCAATCAAACCAAAACTGTAGAATCATACAAAAATAAACAGCGACAGTTACACGACCTTAAAAACGGCAAAACGCTTTCCAAATATAATTACTTAATAGAATATCTAAATTAAATAATCAGTTTATCAACGTAATCATGACAATTTTAACAATGGCACTTGATCGTCACATTATTGGAAGAGTTACATTTTTAATTAGGTAGGAAAAAACAGCGTAATACTGAATTTAATTTAGAGACTGTACATGGCCCCATTAATTCAGATATAGAAGTAGCTCAGGAATTCGAAAAATTTTTTGGAAATATTTCCATTAAAACTACTGAAGTTTTAAATTCCTCTCCCGCGCTCTCTGCTGCCTTACTTAGGAAGAATGTTAAGGCATGCCGTTCGGAGTTTAGGTTTGAACATACAAACCCCCAGGCTGTTATAAGAGCCTTTAAAGATCTTAAAATTAAATCAACAGAAGATCTCTGGGGAATGTCTGTAAAAGTCTGTAGATCTATCGAAACGATTGCGCCCTATTTAGCTCTTATATTTAACACCAGTGTAGACCAAGAAGTCTTTCCGGATCTGATGAAACACAGTAAAGTAGTACCATTGTTCAAATCCGGTGATAGTAAAGACCCCAACAATTATAGGCCTGTGTCGATTCTGCCTGTTCTCAGCAAGGTGTTTGAAAAGTTAATGCTCAATCAAATGTTGCGTCACTTTAATAAAAATTCCATCTGTCATGAACAACAGTATGGTTTCACCAAAGGGCGTTGTACAACTGACGCCGGTGTCACCCTAATAAAGAAAATTTTTAGCGCCTGGGAGGAATCACAAGATGCCATTGGAATCTTTTGCGACCTCTCAAAGGCGTTCGATTGCGTTGACCATGAGAAACTTTTGCTGAAACTGGAGCACTACGGGGTTAGTAAAACATCTCTTGATTTACTAAGGTCATACCTGAGGGATAGACGGGTAAAAGTACAGGTTAACGGCGTGAACTCATTAAGGTCTGAAACGACTATGGGCGTTCCTCAAGGTTCAATGTTGGGTCCATTTCTATTCTTAGTTTATATAAATGATTTACCCCAATTGTTTCAAAATCAACCAAAAATGGTGTTATTTGCCGATGACACATCATTGATTTTTAAAATAAACAGACGGTCACAAAATCTAGACGACGTAAATGACGCTATTCTTCAGGTTCAAAATTGGTTTACGGTAAACAATTTGGTACTTAATGAAAAAAAAACCAAATGTATTCGATTCATTTTACCAAATGTTAGGAATAGTAAATGTGACATCATACTTAATGGAGAGAAACTGGAATTTACTAGTCAAACGGTTTTCCTAGGAATCACGCTAGACGAGAAACTACAATGGGGACCTCATATAACATCTATTGCGGGGCGACTAAGCTCCGCGGCTTATGCTGTTAGAAAGATAAGACAGTTAACAGATGTAGAAACTGCGCGTTTGGTCTATTTTGGCTACTTTCACAGCATTATGTCGTATGGTATTTTACTGTGGGGTCGGGCTGCTGACATTGAATCCGTTTTTATTTTATAAAAAAGAGCTGTCAGAGCCATTTATAATCTACGTCGCCGCGAATCTCTTAGGGAACTATTTAAAAATATTAATATAATGACAGTGCCTTGCCAATTTATTTATGAAAATATTATGTATGTAAGAAAAAACTTACATATGTTTAATAAAGTAAGTGAAAGACATGACTTTAATACTAGAAACAAAGACAAAATAGCTCAACCATATTTTAGATTGTCTAAAGTCCATACATCTTTTATGGGGTACTGTGTTAAGTGCTACAACAAAATTCCTAGTGATATATTACAACTAAGTGAAACAAAATTTAAATCATATATTAAAAGTACACTCTGTAAAAAAGCTTATTATAATCTAGAGGACTATATTCAAGATAAGAATGCTTGGAAACATGCTGGTCTAGCTCCATAGGACGATCGAAAGTCTAGACAAAATCGAACCGATTGCTAATTTAAAATACCTAATTTCATACTTAGTATAAATATGTACATATATATATTTGACTCTTTTTTATACACTGCCCAGGCTCACATACTGATTCATTGTTTGTTAAAATATAAGGAGTGGTCGTCTACTGTTTCAACATTTGTAATAATATGTGAACACTGTGTATCTATGTACATATAACTTAGTCTGTCATTCCTTATTCTGTGATACTTTGTACACACTTTCAAATACCTAGTGTTTTATGCAAGGTACATCGTATTCACGTATAATTATATAATTCCTGTAAATGCAAATATTGTTAACATCGTTTTTATAAAAGAGTAAGTATAGAGTTTCTTGCCCATTCTTCTCCATACAAAACTACTTTTTGGAATGGGCACCTAGAATCATTTTTTTTTTCTCATTTGACGTTCAAAAGTGCCTTATAATGGTCTAATTGAAATAAATGATTTGACTTTGACTTTAATTAATCATGCACATCAATGTCTTTACCTGGCTAATAGGCATTTTGATAAAATTTTAAGTTTAGGTAAAAGTTTATACATATCTTGCGAATTACTCCACTTTGACAGATGTTAAAATCTTTATATAGGTACAACTGATAGAAAGCTGCATAATTTGAAATTCACGAGAAAGCCTCCCAAAAGTAGGTATTTCAGATACAGATGTCAAAACTGTTTTAGTTTCCGGGTCATCTTCAAAATTTTACTTATTTATCTATAAAGTTACACATCACAGGATCACAGTGGCGGGTGTGAGGTAAAATACGTCGATGATTATCTCTATCTTGGCCAAACAGTCTCTTTTCAGGCAAGACAAAACAAAGAAGTGATAAGACGCGCCTGAAAGAGCTATTGGGCCATGAAAGACCTGATCAAGGGCATTCATCTAGACTCGCCATCGCGACGTGTGTATTCTTCCTATACTCACATATATGTTGGCGATTGCCGCACTCTCTTTACAAAGTTAAGGGTGACCTCACCGGAGCGGCATGGCGGCCCTCGGCGAGACGAAGTGCTTGCGCTGCTGTATCCTGAGCCGGATGTAAACACCCATACCGCAGGGCCAGGCCAGGGTACCGCAGGGCTCAATATTGGGTCCGTTCCTCTTTTTAGTTTATATAAACGATTTACCTCATTTACTGAAAAATCAACCACAAATGGTGTTATTTGCTGATGATACTTCATTGATTTTTAGAGTAAATAGACGGGCACAGCACCTTGACGACGTAAATGACGCCATGCTTAAGATTCATAATTGGTTTACTGTAAATAATTTAGTATTAAATGAGAAGAAAACTAAATGCATAAGATCCGCTTTGCCGAATGTTAAGAGTAATGAATGTAACGCTACATTGAATAAGGACATACCTACTTGAATTTGTCGAAAGGACTGTTTTCCTAGGGATTACGCTTGATTCCAAGCTACAGTGGGGTCCTCACTTAACATCTCTTGCAGGGCGGTTAAGGGGCTATTAAACGACTTTTACAGATTTTAAACTGACAATCACGTCAAAATGTGCAGTGTAAATGATTTGAAAAAAATATATGTTAAATTAGAACATTCTCTTAATCATATAGAAAGTGAATATTTTTGATTAAGTTCATATTAAATAGTTTAATTAACTCGTGAAGTTGTGTCTGACGCGGACAAAACATTGACAATCACACAAAATCTACCAGGTATAATTAAACGAAACTTACACTATCTTACAGACAATTTTATTATATATCTTTTAGTATACGCCTTTTTTTAATTTTGAAAGAATACTACTTTTATTTAATTTTTTTGACTAAATTTTGAGAGTTTTGGACGCAGACTGCGTCCGTTCTGCATCAGTTCTACGTCCAGAACTCTCAAAGTTTAGTCGAAAAAATTAAATAATAGTTTTATTCTTTCAAAATTAAAAAAAGGCGTACATATACTAAAAGATAGATAATAACATTGTCTGTAAGATGGTGTAAGTTTCGTTTAATTATACTTGGTAGATTTTGTGTGATTGTCAATGTTTTGCCCGCGTCAGACACAACTTCACGTGTTAATTAAACTATATAATATGAATATTCACTTACTAAATGATTAAGAGAATGTTCTAGTTTATCATATATTTTTTTCAAATCATTAACACTGCACATTTTGACGTGATTGTCAGTACCGGCCTAAAACCGAAGGGACGTATTCGTCCCGCCACGTAACCCCAAACTTAAACCTTATTTTTATACTTAATATGGCTCTAAATCGCTTGCAAACTTTTTACCTCTATGGCCATTTAGTAGTCTATTCAAACGATACCACTCGTTACTAAAACTAAACTGGGCATCACTCACAAAAAAAATAAAATTCGCGTCTCTAGCCCTACTTGTTGAAAAAGTTTAATGGTTTAATGTCAACAATGAATCTAAACGTAGTGATTATATACTCTGTGAATGAATCCGCGTATGATGCGTGTTGTTGTTTTATTTATTTGTGACAAATGTATGTTGTGAAACTTTGATAAGTAACGCGCTCGTACGCGCCCCGGCGCCCGTTGCATGCATGCATGTTCGGAAAAATCTTCATCTTTTAAAAAAAATAGGTGACAGACATAATGTTTATTATGTTTATACTAGAAATAGGAACAAACTAGATCAGCCAAGCTTCAGATTGTCAAAAGTACATACTTCTTTTATTTATTTATTTATTTATATGATTTACACGGCTTACAAAACCAATTATGTACCTACTTACATAAATCAAGGTTGACATAAAATTTGCAGTAATAAAATATCAAGTAGGTAATAACAAGAATTAAATATTCTTCTCACAAAACTGTTGGCACATAACCATTAAATCGGCGAATTTACTATCAAATATATCGCAGTCCGGGTTGGCTTCCACGAGCTTATTTAGTGCGGTCAACACGCGCGGTACGGGAGAGGCAGCGCGGGCTGCAGTCCGACACGAAGGCACGTCTAGCAGTCTATGTTTTCTGCTACTGAGATAGTTGCTCGGTGTGTAGAGTCGAATCAGCTCATTATGAATGTCAGGAGCATCCGTCATACTTTTAAATATTTTGACCATAACGCCTACCTGGTCACATGCCCTTCTGGTCTCCAGCATATGATATTCCAGACATCCTAAGAGGAACTTGGTAGGATAGAGGTAGGGGTAGTAACCGAGAGTTCTTCTATAAAGAAACCGCAAGAATGCTTTTTGCACTTTTTCTAAAAGAAGTGCATACTTTGCTTCGTGCATATTCCATACAGAAGAACTAGCTTCTAGCTTGGTTCGGACAAGTGTGCTGTATAAGAGCCTTATTACATGCTCGCTACGAAAGTCGCGGGCATTCCAGAGAACAAACCCTAGCTTTTTAAATGATTCTTTGGCTACTGTAGAAATGTGGTCATGAAAAGTAAGCTTCTGGTCAAATGTGACACCCAAGTCCTTCATGTTGGTTGATCTGGTTATTTTAGTACCATTTATTTTGTATTCGAAATTAATTGGGTGTCGCATTCGGCCAAAAGTCATTACATAGCATTTGGAAGAATTGAACTCCATTTTATTCTGAACTCCCCAATCATGTATGGCATTTATATCTTTTTGCATAGCTTCGCAATCCGATACGGTATCGACAGCACTATAAAGTTTGAGGTCATCTGCGTAAAGAAGACACTCTGCAAATTTGGCAACAGATGGTAAATCATTTACCATGAGTAGGAATAGCAGAGGCCCGAGTATTGACCCTTGACTTACACCAGAGCGTGTATGGTAGGGACGAGATACGTAGATACCCAGTTTTACAAATTGCTGACGGTCACGGAGATAGTCAGCTAAAAGTCGTAGTAAGTTTGGACAGAAACCAATGTCGCTGAGTTTTAGAAGCAAAATATCGTTATTAACTCTGTCGAAAGGGGTTTATGGGGTACTGTGTAAAATGCTATAATAAAATACCACTTGATATTCTACAATTGAATGATGAAAAACAATTTAAAACATGTATTAAACGCACACTATGTAGACAAGCATAATTATAAGTTAGAAGATTACATCAATGATAAAAATGCTTGGCTGAATGCTGGTCCTGCTCCACAGCCACTTTGGGGAATTTCTAGGTTGGAGGAAAAGGATGTTTCCTACCCCATTTTCTATTGACATGAGTAACGAGTATCGTTATTATTATACATAGATATTTTTAAATTATTTACTTATTACACTTCATACGATAAAATAAAATAGGTACATTGGAAACCTTAGTTTTGTATAATTTAGCAGCATTATTTCAATTTTGTAAATGTGAATACTTTATATATTTTGTGTTTTTTTTTGGTGGCATATTAGAATTGGACACTTTTCAAAAATGGGTGTAATACCCTATTAAAAGTGAACTAAATAGGGGAGAGGAACCGATTATCGGATACTTTTGTTTAAAATTTAAAAAAAATTGTTAACATTGGCTCAGACCTTAAAACTTGACATTTTCACTATCTGCATCATATATTCTATAAGAAACCGGTAACTATTTAACGCATTACATTTAATTTATTAAAATTATATTTATTTTACAAAAATCGGGAGAGATTGTGGTTTTCAAAAAGGTTGCCCTTAATCGGATATCCGATAATAGGACAATTACCATATCTGGTATTAGGCGACTACTTTTTAAAATAAAACGAGGTGCTTAATATTTTGTCAAATGTAAGTTTTCTGCCTAATTTAGTTGCCAGGAGCTCGTCTATGTCCCTGGGACTCTTAATATAGTTCTTTTAATTACTTTTGGGAACACCATATAATTTCGAAGTCTCAAGATAAGATAAGATTTTCATGGATTTGCTATCCTACGTTTTTCTATTTAATCTTGAAGACATGGTGAAACTGAAAGAAAAACATAAAACATTCTAATAACATGGATAACCAAAATTTTACAATATGTAATAATGAGTTTCGTTATATCGGATATCTGATATTGGGCCACACGTAGGTATCCGATGTTGTTATTGTTGTTGTTGTTATTGTTGTTGTTGTTGTTGTTGTTGTTCGTTATTAACTTAACTTAACTTTTAAATCATTGCTATTTTCTGAAATAAAATGGGTTTAAACAACTGGATAATTGCTACCCATGATAAAACATAGCAATCACAAAAATAAATTGTGCTTACTTCAACGAAAACAAAACTTTCATACACAATAATATTTTTTTCACTTACGAGAAAAGTTGTGTCGGCTCACTGTTCCGCCATTTTTGTTCAGAGACTGCCACACTTTCTGCAGTGGCGCTGTTTTACGATTACCAATAAGTATATGAAATTATAATAGATGTCGCTATATAAAAATTTCGAGATAGTCGACTATCCGATATTGCGCAACTATCCGATATAAGGTACCTCTCCCCTAATAGCTAAAACATAATGATTCTCAAACATTGTCTTTGACAAATCAGCTAAGGGCCACTCGCGGTTGCCAGAGAGCTATGGAAATGAGTAATCTGGGCATAAAACTTCAAGACCACGTTAGAAATACTACCATCCATTTCGTCACAAAAATAGCTGACTTCTTTAGGAAAGCTGTTACGCTGAAGCGGAATTAGGCTGGCTGGACACATCTGCCGCATGTCGGACGATCATTGGGCTAAACGCGTGACCCAATGGCTCCCTTTACAAGGCAAGTAACGTCGCGGCAGGCCCAGACGGAGATGGCGGGATGATCTAGACTCTTTTGAAAAAGACTGGTCCCAAATAGTCCTTGGCAGAGAGAAGTGGAAGTAGAGTAGAGAGGCCTTTGCCCTGCAGTGAGAAAATTAGAATAAAAAATAACATACAGTATTACCCCAGCGAACAAGACAGTACCATTCCTCTGAAACATAGATTTAACACACTTGTGATCGTTCCTGTCTTTACATGATACGTGGCACGTGTCATGGCAGGCATTCCGGTGGAATGAGATCATCACGGGGAGGCCCCGCCCCATCTACAATAGAACGTTGTTGTAGTCCTACCGCCGCAGGCGGTTTTGACAAACATTTCGGTGGAATTCACAAATTCTTTTTTTTTTTTCAAATTATTTGTGTACAAGACTTCGTCATTGGCGTAACGTTTAATTGTATAATTATCATGTTACACTTACATGTCCGCTGTGAAGTCACCTTGTATAAATAAAAAAATAAATAATAAATAAATCACGGGGAAGTACCGCCCTATTTACAATAGAACGTTGTTTTAACTGGACTTACCGCCGCAGGTGGTTTTTCCCAGTTCCCTTACTATAGCCACGGGGTGGCTATTAAGTACACTTGTACGCCACATTAAAGTACACTCGAACAAAGTAAATACTTTACATACACACGCATGGATACCTGTGCCAGTATGAAGAGTTATGTACACAAACGTTTAACAAAACGAGCGAACTCTGTTCTTTATTAGTGTGCGTAAATCGCATCTATATACTTTAATTTATGTAACCGAATGAGATGTAATATTTCGCATCATAGCATTGTAACAGGTTTGGCACAATGGCTTTGTCTCTAGTTAGTAAACTAAAAGTCTTAAGAGGAGAAACCCGCTTCTGGGCCTAGCCGTTCCACGAATCAGATATGTACCAAAAAACTCGTCTTTTTTTCTTTATTAACCCATTTAAATCTTAGCTTCAATAGCAATGGCCAACTGTAGAAAATAAGTAGATTTATATTTTTTGTTTCAAACAACTTTTGTGAACAGTTAAAACTCTTATTTCATTTGTATATCAATAACTTCACAAACGCTGGCATTAAATCAATAGAGTGTACCCTAAGAATATGATCGATTGAAAAAAATCGATACTATTTCAAATAATAAAATACTCCATTGTATTAGTATTGTTTTTTTAGGTATAAAAACTATTTCAATATATAAAAGCGTGTTTAAAGAGCTTACACTAAAAATCATTTATTAAAATCTAAATTATAAAAAAATAATAATCGATAAAATCGATTGCATCACGGATTGCACTAGTAAACTGCAAATGTCAATGTCATTATGTCATATCTGTCAACAATCAATATTGTCACAGAGTACTTTGTTGTTGTCATTACTTGTCATTCGCTTTTCGTATTTTTGCGGAAGTTAATGTTTTTTCCATATTTCTCGGGATTTTTAATTCGACTTCTGCTCGAATCCTGGACTCCGAAATTGATTGCTTTCTGACTGACCCTCGCTTGAACATTGGACACTGTACCCTGCCACTCCTGCTGACCTTTTTTGGAAACCGCATCAATAGTTTGCTCTGTTGTGAACATCATGAGCCTGTGCCTTGCCTGTGATTTAATTGCAGAATAGCAACGGACCGTTGCAATACAATAGGAAGGCGAAGATTGGAAGATAAAATGTATTTTTCAATTGTACAAGAATGGGTGGCGCCCCAAACGGTAAGTCATATCCAATATTCTTAGATCGTAACATTTTTGTACTATGTACTTATTTCACAAAATCAAACTAAATAGTTTGATCGGTTGTTAAGTTGTCTGTTGATAGTTGTATTTTATAAAAGATACCAGTACCTATGTGCAACGGGAACACCCAAATATTCCGAAATATTTTATTCCGAATTTCGATATTCCGATTTTCAAAAGTCCGAATTTCATAATACCTAAAAATTATAATCTCTATTATTTAAAATCACGAAAGTTATTTTACCGAATGTCGTAAATCCGATTTGTTTGTTTTCCGATTTTCATATGTTCGAAGAATCAAATGCTCGATGAGTTCTCGGTCCGAAAAACGAAATTCCGAATTTCAATATTTCGAATAAACTGTTAAAATTAGGATTCTGATTCAATTCAGCTACGCATATATATTCTAAATGGTGTCCCCTTGTTTCGCAGACAGAAGAATTTCGTTTCCCAGAAAATGTTTCATATAATATTTGGTTCTTGTATTTTTATTTCGACTATTATTGTTTCAAAGACTATTTACTTGAATGAAACATATTTCACAGAAACACAATTCAAAGAATTTTTAATCAAACTTTTTTGTTTAACAAACTTATCAAACAGTAGAATTACTTTTTAACAAATATTGTTTATTCGGTATATTTTTCTATGGAATTTATTTCAACAAAAATATATAGGTATAAAAAGAAAGACAATAACAAAAATATCTTAAAAAATATCTTAAAAAGTCAATATGTTGTGCTACAAAAGTTAATGACAGAAATGAATTGCTGTGAAACCGACTCCACGTAGTCTTGTCTGCCCTACACCTAGAGTGTAATTTAAATTCGCGTAGGCGCGGAGGGGCGAGGCGGCCAGCGAGCTGAGGAGCAGGTGGTGAGCGTGAATACCATCTGCGACGATAAGCTCGCGTGGTACCGCCGGAGCCCCGCAACGCCGTAGCCGTGACAGAAACCATGCCTGCTGCATGTTGCATATTCGCTTGCATGCTGCATGCTTGCTTGCACGCTGCATGCTTGCTTGCATGCTGCATGCTTGCTTGCACGATAAACGATTGCACGATAACGATAAAGATAATCGGAATTTTAATAATCGGAATTCGTATTTTTGATGTTCGGAATTTCCATTATGTCGGACTTTTTGTTATTCGATCTTTTGAAACTCGGTATTTTGAGAATAGTAATTATAAACGTTCGGAATTTTGAAATTTTAGTATTATTAAAATAGGATGAATGATAAATCGGAGTTGCCATATTAGGAATTTTGAACTATTCGGAATTATGAAAATCGGTACCTATTTTGAAATTCGTATTTCTGACTTTCGGAATAAAGTTTTTCGTATTTATGTAGTGTACCCATGTGCAACAAATCCATTTTCTAAGACATACGACATCACCAATCCAGACAGAACCTGCTAATTAATGGAAATTACCTCTCTCAGAAAGGAGGCCTGTGTCCCTGCAGTGGAAAGAATGTAATAAAGCCCCTTATGCTTACTCAAATGTGCTACTCCGTTGTTTAATAGTCTGTAATGACACATTTGTTTTAGGAAATAGACTATAATGTCCAAGCTTCCTGGAATCCTGCCAATGCTGTATCTCTTGATGGAAATAGACTAGAAGTGAGTGAGCAGACACCTATAGGACATCAATGAGTGTGTATTCACTGTGGATGTTCTCTTCTGAGAAGAGTTTTTTTTGCCATCAACTTAGAACTGGTAAAGTGCAAGAATGCGGAATACATTAAATTATAGAGCATGAATCCTACCACACACTATTAGTATCTTAGTTTTATTCACAGTTTATTAGTAACATTATTTTGCTTAGTTTATTTTTCATAACAAGCGCGTTAAAAATGTTATTTGGTATGCTAAAACATTTATGAGAATTAGAATGACATTGTGACAAGCTTCTGCATCAGGATTTCTTATTTGTAGGATTTATTTAGATAAGACTTTTACTTTTCAAAGTGGGCAGTATCACATCTCACATCTATAGTAATAATAATATAATAATATGTGGGGATATTTCACACACGGCCATCTGACCCCAAACTAGGGAGACCCTGTACTATGAGTGTCAGACAGCTGATATATATACAAATACATTTTTTAAATACATACATATATAGATAAACAACACCCAGACACAAGACAAACACAAGTGCTCATCACACAAATATTGACCTATGGTGTACAGGCACCCTTTAATTTAGAGAAATTATTTTCAGGTGGGTGCTTCAAGTGTTGTCATTTAGAAGAAGCTCCAACTAGGCAAGTAACATATTCTGCGGCAAGGACACCTACTGTTGGAACTCTTATTGTTTTGCCCGATTATTATAGAGCTGGTGAAACAGAAAGTAGATGTTTTGTGGAAGGATATCAAAGACATTATAAAAGAAACCAAATAACAAATAATCGTCTTTGTGGTATCCATTTAAGTTACACATCATGGAACTTTCCTAAATGTATTAGTGATAATATTATCAATACATTTAGTGCAAATCAAGTCCAAGTTATGTTTTCATTAAAAGATTCTGACTGTAATTTTTTTGGATTTCGATAGGTAATGTTGAGTCTATGGAAGACCATATTTTTTACCACTTGGTAGGTTTTCACAAAGACCAATTCAGGCAGATATTGAATGAAGTATCTGAGTTTATTAACCTAAAAAGGGGATCTACTAGATTAGCTGCTTATTTAATTAAACTTAGGACAGGGGACTCCGATGATTGTTTGTCAATAGGTACTTTGCAAATTCCTAAAACTACTTTAGGTACTCTACTGGATAAAGCTAGAAATCTCGTATATGATTATTTTGTGCCTCATCACTAAGGACTTAATCATATTAATAAGCAACAAATAATTGAAAGAAATCTCCTTATTCCAAATGAATTGTTTGGTAATGGTAACCATAATGGTGAAGTAAAACCTATTGTTGTCTTAGATGGCACTTATGTTTACATACAAATTAGGATAATAAATTAATGTAGGATGCATTTCGTTAACATGTATTCGTCGACAGCTCTCTAAATGGAAGGGATGCTATAATCCAATATGATTGCACCTGTATCATTGGCAAAAGAACGGTTGGTTGCTGTGCCCACAAAATAGGCACGGAACCAGGGTAGTCAATTGCCTCCTGCACAATTTCTAGTTACTATTTTATAATATTATGATAATCCTAATGTGAGAAGGTGATTAATAAAACCACTTATCAGAGCAAAGTGTTTGTTTTTTATTTTATTTCACTAGGTATATTATTACAATCTCATGTTACTGTGATCTGAAATTCTATCAAATCCCCTAGTAGATGCAATATTTACAAATACAAGCCAGTTTTAATGTAAATGGGGCATGGGCCTTGTCTAATAAATATAGTTTTCACTAAGATCAATATCAGATAAATCTGAAGTCACCCCTGAGCCCTTTGTACCTTTGTAAGTCTCTAAAGCCTCATTTACGTAGAAAACAAAGCCTCAAAAATATTATTTCTCATACCTAGGTACCTACTTATATCATTTATTGCATTCCACAATGTTTTAAGTTATTTACGTTTTATCGCTATGAGCTAGGCATAATCGTGGACCCTGTAAAGCATAGCAACATATTTAATTAGTACACAAAATAAAAACAAAACAACAGCAACCCCAACCCAACCTATAACTTAAATCTATACTTAAAATAAAACAGTAAAACAACTGTGTCTGTACAATGAATATATTAAAAAAATAATAATTGAGGTGGGTTTAGAAACAGTAATAGAGCACGAATCCAAAAAAAAAGTCTGTCTGTTTGGCTGTTTGTCCGTTTGTCTGTTTGTCTGTTTGTTTGTACACGCTAATCTTCGGAACTGCTGGACGGATTTGAATGATTTTTTTGTTGTTGTATAGGTATTAAGTCTCGGCAACATATAGGCTATAATTTATCTTGGAAACTTGAACACCTGATGCAGAACCGGAACAGACCAGCTAAACTATACGAGATACAAAAATGGTACCGTAGCAAAAATTGTTCCACGTGGTGAGCTTTTTCTGCTGAGAGAATAAATTTGAAGATCTGGAGCACCTGATGTGGAACTCCAAGAGCCCAGCTACACCATAACACATATATGAATGACGTCTTAGCAAAAGTTGTTCGGTCTGATGGGCATTTCCTGTTGACTTATAAAAATCGAAGATCAAAAACATCTGATGTGGAAATCAAAGCTGTAATTTTTAAAATTTCTCTGTAAAGCTATCACTAATTTAACTGTATATTATAATAAATAAGGTGGGAGTATCTCCACGCGGTGAAGGCGGTAACAGTCGCAACATATAGGCTATAATTTATCTTGGAAACTTGAACACCTGATGCAGAACCGGAACAGACCAGCTAAACTATACGAGATACAAAAATGGTACCGTAGCAAAAATTGTTCCACGTGATGAGCCTTTTCTGCTGAGAGAATAAATTTGAATATCTGGAACACCTGATGTGGAACTCCAAGAGCCCAGCTACACCATAACACATATAGGAATGACGTCTTAGAAAAATTGTTCGGTCTGATGCGCATTTCCTGTTGATTTATAAAAATCGCAGATCAGAAACATCTGATGTGGAAATCAAAGCTATCACTAATTTCACTGTAAAGCTATCACTAATTTCACTGTATTTAAAATAACATAAGCTGGGAGTACCTCCACGCGGTGAAGGCGGTAACAGGTATATCATTGAAAATTTGACTCTACTGGCCAAAATTACCATTTATTTTTTTATTTTACCGAATAAATATGCCTTCGGGCTTATGTTATTTGAGTGTTTAAGTTCCTTTTCCATTTATCTTCGTGACACGGTAGCCTACCCGGTAACGCAGGGGAGTAGTCACTCAGATTTTTATTGATCGGGTATCTTTACAATAGATTTATAACCATGCCTAGAAAGAGTTCAAATTTTTCCCAATGTTCCAAAGGAGCCAAAAGATTGAGGATCATAAGATCCCAAGAATCTACCGAAGAGCGTCAGGAGAGACTTGATGCTGTTCGAGAACATCAGGCTGCAACTCTCTCCGTGGAAACCTCTTCAGATCGCGAAGCACGCCTGCGTTCTCAGCGTGTTACGCGTCTACATCCAGGTTTCTAGAGACCAGTGAAGAATATGATGCGCGACTGACCACTGATCGTGAACGTCATGCATTGTCTCGCGAGTCGGAGACGTTCACGGATAGAGAATTGCGCTTGAGTTCTCAGCGTATCTACGAATCTGCTTCTAGGTCTCTAGAGACAAGTGCGGAACGTGATGCCGCGACTGTCCGATGATCGTAAGCGACATGCATTGTCTCGCCAATCGGAAACGTTTACCGATACAGAATCACGCTTGAGTTCTCAGCGTATTCGCACATCTACTAACAGGTCTTTTGAAACGAGTGATGAACGTGATGCACATTGTCCCAAACAAGCACACAACAAAATATTCATAATCAGTTAGAAAGTGAGAGAAAAAGAATTGCTGGAGTACGGAATGAAGAGACAGAAGAAGAGCGCAACGAACGTTTGAATCCTGATCGACTTCGACATTCTCTGAACAGAATGTCAATATCATCTGAAGAATCGGATGTGTCTCAAGATATAGCCGTAGGGCATGGCGACTTTCCTTGGGTTGATAAGGAACGGAGTGCATTCACATACTCCTATGATTGACTACGCCACATATTCCGCCATCGGAGGTACCTATGATTCAAAATTGTACTTTTTGAACGTCTCGAATCGTCTCGCGTATCCCGTTGTTTTCCCGTCCCGGGTTCTTAGAATTCGACATCAGACGTTTCAGATCTTCGATTTTGCCGACCCCGTTGTCGCTGGCATAAGCAACAGAATCCGCGTACGAAGTCGCGGGCAGAAGCTAGTTTTAAGTAAAGTCGAAAGGTGCGGTATACAGCAAGGTTAGTTACGCGGAATCTCAACGACGATATCCAACTTTATTTTATAAAGTGACTACATTTTGTCGTGAATCTAATTATTTTGTTATTGCCCGCGCGCAAGTGCTAGTCACTGCCTGAAGTATGTGAGCGGTGAGCGGGGGACTTTCATTAATATTATGTAGTGATATTCCTACGAGATGAATTCTGAATTCCACCACCAGGGCGGTTCTACAGGCGAGATGTTATGATTAACTTACTTGTCAGCGACCATGTAGCGTACTCTCCACGAGGTGTCTCCTGCCCTGGCGCGCACCGTCGGCATCACCAACTGCTCCATGTCCTCGGGAGGCAGCAGGGCTGCCACTGTTCTAAAATAGTAATGTTTATCTATGGTACCTATTAGCTATGTTATGTCATCTATAAAAGTCTATGTTATTATGGGGAGACTGAGACTGAGTTGATTGAATAAAGTTAATGTTTAAATCCTTTTCAATCTTTTATTATAAAACATGGCGCAGTCGTAAAAAAGTATTGAAAGTAATTTATTCTTCACGATTATTGAAGTTTAGCAGTAATTTATTATGGAGAATAACTGTGTAAAAGTTTTGCCAAATTTCGACATGCGGGCGAGTAATGCCCACAGAACACTATTACTCCTAGCGGAGAAGAATATCAACTTCAAACAAAATAGAAAAAACGGAAGTCACTTCTAGCGACATCTAGTTTGCACCTAGTATAACTATTCTGCACCGCGAAATTTAAAACGTCCTGAGTTTTTTCACGGTTCTACTTCATAGACTTTTTTGGGTAGTTGGGCACTCTCATTTGCAAGAATACTCGAATCACCACGTGTTTCGAGTTTTCTTACAAGTGAGAGTGCCCCGACAATTAGAAAAAATAGAAAATAAAACGACATATTATTTACATCACAATTATTTATTTTTCTATCAACATCAACACACAAATTGAGACATTTTCTCTATTTTACATTAGTTGCCAGTTAAGCCCGTCACAGACTTGGCTTATAATATATATTAATATAATTCATAGCACATAATTAACGATATATTTTCTATAGTAATCTTCTGACTACAGACCCAGCTATAACATATATCTTTATTACGTCGTCACCAAAATATGTAGACAAATATAGCAAGGCGTATTAATATATATTTTGAAAAATGTGCAGCAAACAACGATCGCAGACTTAATAAGGGCGAAAATATATTAAATATTATAACTACCATGTGTGGTGGCTAGCTATAATATAATATATAGCATAGTATATTAAACGTGACTATAATATATATTAATATAATTCATAGCAAATAAAACGATATATTTTCTATAGTAATCTTCTGACCACAAACCCAGCTATAACATATATCTTTATTACGTCGTCACCAAAATATGTGGACAAATATAGCAAGGCGTATTAATATATATTTCAAAAATGTGCAGCAAACAACGATCGCAGACTTAATAAGGGCGAAAATATATTATATTAAATATTATAACTACCATGTGTGGTGGCTAGCTATAATATATTCTATAGCATAGTATATTAATATATATTATAGCTACGTATGTGACGGGTTTTACATTTTATAAATTCGTTCTCTATTTCTACAGTGTACCTAAGTTTTTTTTTATCGCAACAATGTTCTGTGTTCACCAATAAAAATAAACGGTAAAGACCAAAAGTTTCTGGTTTACCCATGTAAATTAATCAGATATACTAAACCTTTACGTTACCTATCCGCAACAAAAATTATTTGATTATTTCATTTTGTTACAAAGGTAATTTAATAACATAAAAGTTAAAATATCTTCGATTAATCTAATATGGATTGACCAGAAACCTTGGAACCTTATGGTATACCTTTATTGGTGAACACAAACCATTGTGGTGATAAAGGAATACTTACTGCTAATACTAATACTATTTGTGAAGAATGATTTTCATTTTGCGATTGAGAGCAGCTGCTGATGATTCTTGGGAAAAAGATCTGTTTTTAAGTATACAATAACGTTTGGTACAAATGATAAAAACACTGTTTACAATGTGTTCAATATTTGAATCTTTGTGTTCTACACATTCGTTGAGGAAATCAAAATTAATTTTTGAAAGTATATTTTCTTTAATATATTTTTTTAAAGAGTTTGTATGGCCATTTTCTTTTAAAATTTTGTTTATAAGTGTTGCACAACACTCAACGCAAGCTATCATTGGTTTTGTTACATAATTTAAACTTTTTTTCAGATCGTTATACTCCCGGCACTCTACAAATAAATGTTGTGGTTCAATTGACTGTGTCAAAAAAATCTTGTCGCAGGTTTTGCATACGTTTTTTTTCTTTTTTACAATAAACCCACACACATAAGCACAGGCCTGAATCTCCGCATTCCCTTCTTCAATATTTTCTTCCCTTATTTCAGGCATGTCCTCAACAACAAATTCAGTTTCTGTGCTTGTGTCTGTGGGCTGCGATTGCGAGATTGATAAAAAGGTATCAAAGTTATTAATCACTGTATTGTTATCATTCTCGCAATTTCCCGACTTGCCAATGTGGGACAAATTACTGAGAATAGCAGTTTTTAAACCTGCCACAAATTGGCCACACGTGGGGTTCGTATTAGATCCACAGTTTCCCCGTATGCATCCAAACAGATTTTCAATTGGGTCCTGCTGCAGCCTTCTGGTAGCCAACCTGGTAATATTAACCGCCTCCAAATTTTTGCGAAGTCTTAAAAATGCATTTATTGTTGTAAGCCATCCATCTTGTGATGGCGGCTTTCGAGGACTTCCAATAAATTTCATTGTTTGAAAAAATACTTTCATTTTTTTGAAAAATTCTGTGTGTGGGCTTGTTGAGGACCAATTGGTGGAATGAGGTTTTCCTCGCCTTAAGTCTGGGCTGTCAGAGTTCATTAAATCAAATAGCTTGTCCATGTCTGCCACCAGACTGGCTGTCACAGAAGCTTCAGTGCCAATTGAACCTGAAATTTAAACATATTATAGTTAAAAAAATGCTGATTAGGTGTGAGGCTAGAAAACATAGGTATTTACTAGCTTTTAATCAATACTACAATAATAGAAATAATATTGTATTTTAACATTCCATAGTTACCATTTGATATTCTCGCCAACATTCCTCCTGCTACAGAGTGGCTCAGCACTTGTGCAGCTAAGTTCACTTTCATTTTTTGTTTTGAGTTGGGATCTAGATGGTCCTTTTTCAGTACTGGTGCATAAACAAAATTGGGATTGGTGCTGTCCACTTCGTAAAATGCCTTAATATGACACCATTTTGCAATACCTGTAGACAAATTATAATTTAATATCATCATCATCATTCCAGCCGAAAGACGTCCACTGCTGGACATAGGCCTCCCCAAGGGGGCGGGGGTTTTGCCATAATCGCCACGCTTGGCAGGCGGATTGGCGATCGTAGTATGGTTGTTACAAAGGCACAGAAAACGCTGCTGCCCATTCTCTGGTAACCTCTTACGACACCCACGGAAAGATATGGGATGGTGCTATTCTTTACGTCCGACACCACACGGATTGAATTTAATATGGTCAATCCGCTTTCAGCAGGTGTGGTTATCGATGCTTGTGCCTTCTCTGCAAAGAAAGAGGCCTTTGTCTGACAGGTGAACAATAGTAGGCTAGTATTATTATAAAATTATTATCTTTGCGGAACCAACTTACAATACATGTAGAATAATTTTATGTAATTGCCTTAAAACAAGCATTTTTGTAAAGAATTGTTTTTTTTTTTTTAATATGTGGGGACATTTCTCACACGGCCTGACCCCAAACTAGGGAGACCTTGTACTATGGGTGTCAGACAGCTGATATACATACACAAATATTATTTTTTTTATACATACATATATAGATAAACAACACCCAGACACAAGGCAGACACAAGTGTTCATCACACAAATATTTACCCTGGGCGGGAATCGAACCCACAACACGCTGCGCAGCAGCCAATCGCTCAGCCACTGCGCCAACTGTGTTGTCTCAATTATTATTAAACTACACCTAAATTCGAAATATTCTTTACATATACTCCATTTACAATAGTAATAAACAGAAGTCGAAAAAATTAAATTTAAAATTTAAAAAAACCCCCAACGCAAAACATAAAAGCGATTATGTAAAAAGTCAAAAATAATACCTATTGTTGAGCCATCAAATGTTTGTTCGTTGAAATGGCGCTGTAGTGTCGCGGCGGGGTACCGCTTAAGTAAGTCAGTCCCTTAATTTCAGTCACTGTCTATTAATTTACCAGCATTTCTGACCAATTTACTTCGATATTATCAAATTTTTGTTGCTAATCTAGTTGTTAATCTTGTTGCAAATCTAGTTACCATCAGTTCGCTATTTTTTAGTTTAGTTTAGCTATTTAGTTATTGCTTTAAACTTAGCGGTACCCCGCCGCGACATTATAGCGCCATTTCAACGAACAAACATTTGATGGCTCAACAATAGGTATTATTTTTGACTTTTTACATAATCGCTTTTATGTTTTGCGTTGGGGGTTTTTTTAAATTTTAAATTTAATTTTTATTTTAAATTTTTTAAACGTAATTTAGTTAAGATCCCTACCGCAGCTAACAAAAGAGCTGATAACTTTAAAACGGCTGAACCGATTTTGATGAAACATGTCTAAGAACCATCGCTAGAGAACCTGCTTTCAAATAAAAAAAACCGCATTCAAATCGATTCACCCGTTAAAGAGCTACAGTGCCACAGACAGACACACAGACACACAGACACGCAGACACGTCAAACTTATAACACCCCTCTTTTTCGTCGGGGGTTAAAAAAGGTTATTTTTAATGCACACTTTGTAAAAGTACAATAAACGTGTTAAAGTTACGATAAACATCGAATTCAAGACATCTATTTTTACAGCATCTGTTGCACGTATTTGTAATCATTTGATTAATCTATCTCCTAAAATTATATGGCTTTCATTTATTTGTATATTTAATTCCCATTTAAAATTACAATGTCAATGCTAAAAACCTAACAGAAGCAGGGATGAACAATACCAGTAACATTATTCGTTTCATTGTATGCTACCTAAGTAGCTAATGGCTGGTTTGGTTGGTTTTGTTTGGTAACAAAATAAAAGTCTTTTAAAGGTTAGTTTTTAAAATACTTTTACTTTGTTTATTTTGTGTACTTGGATCTATTTACCAAAATTATGTTGAATTAATTTTAATTAAAATTATTTTAACTTATCTTTGAAACACATTTTTTTGAATTCCTGCTTCTACGAGCGTCTTTTTTCTAATCTATACTAATATTATAAAGCTGAAGAGTTTGTTTGTTATTTTGGTTGAACGCGCTAATCTCAGGATCTACTGGTTCGAATTGAAAAATCTTTTTGTGACGTCCGTCACAAAAAAAACCCTCGACAAATGGACTATCCAGTTCATTTATCGAGGAAGGCTATAGGCCCATGCAAAGCCGGGTCGGGCCGCTAGTGCTATTATAAATGGAGTATAACTGATTTTGATACATTACATTAATCTTACCTTTTCCAACTAAGCCATCAGAAGAAATGTGTGTAGACATCTCAATATTATATTTCATGAACATGTTTCGGAAGCATTTAAGTAGATGGGGCGGGTCGAAAAATGTTACAATTTCTTTGTTATTTATTTTTATGTATGGCTGTTCTACTGTTGAACCCAGAATTGTAAATGCTCGTCTATTGACTCCGTCCATATCACAGACAATGGCTGCAACATTTATGCCTGCTTCAAAGCATTGCTGTAAAACCTGAAATTAAAAATAAATGTTAGATGATAATTAAAATTAATGTTAATACTTTACTAAGCCTTATTTCAACTGTGGTACAGTTCAGGATGAATAAGAATAAAAAATGGCTCACCTCTTTTATAAGCACTGCAAGCCTGTCTGCTGTTGAAAATCCACTCGAGAAAAAGTGGGCAATTGGTTGCTTCAATCGTTTTCTGATACCCGAGATCATAAAAACCAGAGCATATGATGCTATAGCTGGTGACCTACCATGGGTTCCGTGATCCTGGTAACCTTCTATAATATCATCCTTGGGGTTGTATTGGAAATGTTTTTTTATGGACATTTCATCAAACATCAAAGTATAATAATTATCACTAGGTGCTTGTGTCACTGCAAATCTTTTCAGCACTGTAAACATTGGTTTATTTATTCCAACTCCAAATGGCAATTTCCGTAACAGAGTTTTCAATGTACTGGTTGATGGTAACGGGAACAATCGTCGTAAAAGACGATAACATGTTGGAGAGCGTTTATAAATTCTCAAAGCCGTAATTTTTTCCTCTTTCGACCATCTCCGGCCAGTAACTTTTTTTTTAAAGTTTCTTATTTGTCCTTGTAATAGCAAGGCAAATGCAGGTGTAATTTTTTCAGACAACTTTTTGACAGCTATATCTTCAGTAATAATATTTATTATCTCCTTTTTTTTTAAATTCTTCAGTCGGTTTTGCAGCTGGCAAACTTTTTGCATGTATTTCCGACATTTTCCTAGTAGTGTGTTGTCTCTACTCTGTTGAGCTTGACTGGGTGAAGCAGTTGATGGTCCAGCCACTGGCTGAAAATTTTCTATTGCCTGATGGTCATAGGGCACAGATGATGGTCTGATCACTGGTTCATTACCTTCTGCCTTCTGTTGTGGTGCAGTCTCAGTATTCTGCAAATTCGATATGTCGCAAAAGGGCTTCGGTTGAGAATGTCCCACAGAGGAATACATACGTAAAACAGGTTCTCCCTGAAATGAAAATAAATAATATTTTCTTAGGAACAATTATAACATTATTGACGGCACGGTTGGCGCAGTGGTTGAGCAAAGGACTGCTGCGCTGTGTGTCGCCGGTATATTCCCCGCACGGAATAAATATTTGTATTGCCTTTAAGTGAGTTTATATGTTTGTAAATGCACCCACGACACAGGAGAAATTTCTAGTGTGGAGATGCTTAAAAAAAATGTTGGTTGAAGTCCATTATTAGCTCAGTGGGTGGTAGTTCTACCTTATGTATGAGCCTTATCCAGACACATAACAAACATCTAAGTTCTTCACATCTCTCACAATGTTTGTCCTGAGCGTGTATCAAACACGCAAGCTAATGCTGACACTTCACATGGCGTATTTGTCCAAATATTTGCCTTATTTGTATAAAACAAAAAAGTGTAAAACAAAAACTTTTATGAAAAAAGAGAACTGCCTTCAAAAAAAACACTAAAAAGTGATAAATAACTTTAGCACAGAACACACATGACTTTAGTTTCGGAAGTTGGTAGCTTTGTTCTGTTTGTTGTTTTGTATTGCCACCGACTTCCAAAACTAAAGTCATGTGTGTTCTGTGCTAAAGTTATTTATCACTTTTTAGTTTTTTTTTTTAAGGTGGTTCTCTTTTTTTAAAGAGTTTTTATTTTATATTTTTAGTGCCTCGTTATTACCCAAATCCATTAAGGAACGGCAACACAATTAAAACAGAGATTGACAGTCCTCCAAAGATGGAAAAATGGAAGAAATGAAAACGTCTTCTCGGTTTTTGTTGTTTTTTTCAAAAAAACCCTGAATAAATTAATGTTTGTTGTATACTAAAACCTTTTCTAGAATATAGCA
The DNA here is from genome assembly GCA_947361185.1 of Charanyca ferruginea. NCBI lineage: Eukaryota > Metazoa > Arthropoda > Insecta > Lepidoptera > Noctuidae > Charanyca > Charanyca ferruginea. Next base: position 5,334,753 of record OX376078.1, read on the forward strand.
AACCCTTTTCTGAAAACCGCGAGATAAACGGGAAAAAAACGGGAGATAATCGCGGACAAACATACATACATACATACATACGGGTCGAACGGAGAACCTCTTTTTTTTTAAGTTGGTTAAAAATGGACTTTATTTCAATAACCATAGAGTAAATTGTACCAGTAATATGGGCATTACAGTTGTATAGTCTCTAATACCCACCCACATTACCGGTACTGCCTAGGATGGGACCTTGGCCTATAGACGAAATCCCTTTTCTGTTAGCGTGAACGCCAACGGAATAATCAAATTGTATACAGTTGACATATTTGCATCATGTGACATTTGGTAAACAAACATCAACTCTATACAAGTTGATTTTTTCATTGGCTAACAGAAAGTGATTTTGTCTACAGGCCCTTGTGTAAAATGTCAGTTCTTTAAATTGTTTTAATATTTATTACTTACATCATTTGGGATAGCAGTTCTCAGTAGCTTTGTCTTTGAATCGTCAGCAAAATCTGCATCCTTAAAATGTCGCTGACACAACATTCTGTGCTCACTATGCAGTTGTTTTTGAAAATTTAAGGATTCATTTTCCTTTTCAGGGAACATATACTTCGCCCACAGCAAGCAGCTGAAAATTAAAACAAAACAATGTTCTTATCAACAGTTTATAACACAGGGTGCACAGAATAAAACATGCTTAAAAATATGTTCTGTATCTCTATTCTGTTACAATCTCCCTCGGTGAACACCTAGGTGAAGTGAGCTGTCATCCGTCCATCTGTTTGTCAATCCCGTGATCCCTAGCATCGGGACGAATGAGAGCTCACTTCAGCTAGGTGTTCACCGAGGGTGATTGTAACAGAATAGCTCTACTGACAGTGTGAAAGATGTCATGTTCATTTCCTGTATGCTAGCATATTCTTATCATAATAATATACGTAAAGATATTAGTACTATCAGTAAATTTGATTGTTAAAGAACCTATATATTAACTATAATTTATTATAATCATATATAATTATAATTACACTATATGTAGATATAGTCATATTATAGTGGACTATTATGGTTTCTTAGTTTTTTAAATTGTAGTTGGTTTATTCTGAACCTGACCCAAAAATCCTAACCTGATTGCGGGTTAGGTAAGGAACTAGAAAAAAATTATAATATTTGTTCCGAATGTAACTCTCAAATGCGTGGGGTGCTCCTCTTTATCATATTGTTGTAATAATTCGAACTTTATAAGAAGCTACCAAAGACCTATTAGGATTACTTGATTTGTCAAGCACTCCATGATTTTTTTACTATAAAATGAATTATGTTTTAGTAATTTTTACTTTAAAGATCTCAGACTATGAATGTTTCTTAATCTAAAGTTATTAAAATTCCCATCATCAACTGGTGGATTTTATATAACAAACTATTCTTATCTTAAAATTATTTTCTACCTTTTAGTTTGGATTGAAATTGAGCATTTTTTATTAGATTTTTTAAACTATTATTTTATTTTAAATTTTTCATTTCTTGAATTAGGAGAAGTTTGACACATGTTCAAAAAGTAAGTTTAAAATATTATATTTCGTTGATTGTTAGTGTGATATTTTGATTACATAATAAACGCTGATTTGACACATAGGTACTTTTTTATGCTAAGAAGAGATGGGAAAGCAATCTATAACGGAACTCGGGTTATCATAGGGAAAACTATTGGGTCAGGATAGGAAGAGGGTTACATTCTGAACAAATATTATCATTTTTTTTCAAGTTCCTAACTTAACCCGCAACTGGGGTAGGATTTTCGGATCAGGTTTTGAGTAAACCTTCCCAAACCCCTAAATAGCGAGGGTTCATAAGTTAAGCTTGAAGTACGTATAAATTACTATAGAAAATGAGAAATGGATAATGTTACGTACCGGATCAGGTTAGTAACTCCAGGTTTAGGAAATCGGAACAACTTCACGCCGTCTTTAGCAGGTGAGCAGCCGCACTTAAAACATTTTCTTTTGTTTTCCATAGTTAACAAATAAACACACTACACAAATACACAATAGAGTCACTTTCTCACAAGAGTCAATTTCTCATTCACAACAATTAATCGCAGCAACGGAGGAACATTAGCTCGACTCGACGTTGGTTAGATCAGGTGAAGATCTTCAAATATAGACCAGATCCGAAAATACCACAAAATTAACGCAGAGACAACAAAAGAACCAAAGCAATTTTGTGGTTTGCCGACAACAAAACTTTACAAAACCAACCATAGCATCGCCATTGAAATTGAAAATTTGAAACTTTTTGGTGTTGCCTACACTAAAATAAAATTCCTACTATTTGTAATTATTTAATTCCATTGTTTTGTTGGGATTATCGAAAAAAATGTGAAATAATATGTGGATTGTAAAGCTTTTATTTTTTTCATAATTTTTAATTTTTTTTTAACTATTATTCCACTGAAAATTAATTCATGCGGTACGGATATAAAACTACTGCATGGAAGTAAAGATAATTTTATGGCAACATTATAATTTGTAAAATGGCGTTGTTGCCGGAAGATGAGTGTTACCACACAAAACCATATTTATTTTTGTCTAATGGCAAGTTGGAGGTTCTGCCCTAATAGGCATTTCGTTCCTTCCATACAGTGTGACCATTTGTGGCAGATTTCTGCCATTTTGGCAGATTTCGCCCCAAAATTTTGTCTGTGGCAGATCATGCTGACGATTTACAAAAGTGGCAGATTTCGGCAGATTTAAAAGATCGAGAAAATTCACAAAACTTAATATGAATTTTCAATGAATTCATCTTTTTTTAAAAGTAATTACATCAGGTTTTTTATATATAATTAGATTACAAATGATTACGAACTAGCAGCTTTTGTTTCATGGCCAAATTACTTATTCCCGCTTGTTCTGTTTTGTAACAAGTGCGTCATATGATTATGAACTGTAATCAAACTATAATAGTGTTCATATTCTTATTTTCTTTATAGATTTGGTTTCTTTTTTTCTGGATGTGTATCGTGTGCGGTTCTGTGTAACGAATAATTAATGATGAAGAGAAAATACGAGCGTTCTTATCGACCTTAGTGGGAGCAAAATCCCTTGATATCTTCCTGGTAGTCGAGGGCTTAGGATGATCAGGATGACGTTGCATTTTGTAAAGCTTCCAAAATTATGGACGTGAATGGGGCAACAAAATATCCAAACATTACTAACGCGAAAGCGTTATTTGTTTGACGATGTCCAACGCTTCGTACGAAAGAATCTTCTCACAGGTGAATTTAAACAAAACAAAAGGAATAGCTTGCAAAATCAACATGATACGTAAAGGAAGTAGTGCATAGGTATGATAATGCATAAGAAAATTGTTTAATATTTTTGCTGATTAAAGAAATTTCATTGAATACGTTGTGTATTTTTTCCCGTTTCCATGAAGGCATATTTTTGGCATTTTTGATACCAAGTGTGGCAGATTTTGGCAGATTTTTTGCCCAGTCTGTGGCAGATTCGCCATTTATAAGATGGTCACACTGCTTCCATACAAAGTTGACGGGGGCTGAATGCCGGTGACGAGTGGCCATTATGGAAACAATGTTTTGATGATTATCTTATTGGAATTGGGCAAGAAGAAGCCGCAGACCATGTTAAAGTTGCACTAATGAGAAACATGATGGGATTGGAGTCCGCCAGAATTCTTGCAACTCTTCCAGTGTCTAGTGAGAAAACGGTAAAGTATGAAAGTTTAATAGACGCGATTAGCAAATATGTTCGACCTAGGGTAAACGAAGGTTTTGAACGTTTCAAGTTTAATGAGAGGAAACAGCAGCAGGACGAAAAGTTTGATAAATTTTTAACTGATTGTAAAAGATTAATCAGTACTTGTAATTACAAAAGCACTTCGGAAACCATTGAGGACCAACTTTTAAGAGACAAAATAATACATGGCATCTCTGACAAAACATTGCAAGAACATTTACTCAGACAAGAAAGTTTGACGTTGAACAAGGCCGCAGACTTATGCAGAAGTGCAGAGCTAAGTAAAGAACAGGTGAAAATAATGAATCCAGTCAATAGTTATGAAATCGACAGAGTAAAAACAAAGAGTCAGAATAAAAATGCAAGTCATAAAGAAGAAAAGAAGTTTAATTGCAATCGATGTCATACAACACATGGTCCAAGACAATGTCCAGCATATGGGAAAAAGTGTAGTAAATGTGGAACTTTAAACCATTTTGCAGTGTCATGCAGAGTCAGAAGAGTGCATACTAACCAGGAGCATGACAGAGATTCGCCAGAGTCATTATTCTGTGGAATAGTCAATAACGGTCAATGGACCGAGAATATAATAATTGAAAATTCTAATGTGAAGTGTCGTCTTGATACTGGTGCAGATGTTAGCGTTATGCCATGGAAAGTTTTTAAAAGTCTTAATACTAAATTGCAGATAACTCCAGTACAAACTGAGTTAGAAGGATTCCAAGGGACTAAAACTAAACCATTAGGTATGGTTAATTTAAGATGTAAGTATAAAAATATTGAATGTTGTGAAAATTTTATGCTTGTTGAAAGTCAAAATATGTTGTTAGGATTACCCGGTTGTATTAAATTGAATTTGTTAAAAAGGGTACAAAAAGTGTCAGTAGTAAGTAATGTTAATGAAAAAAAGTCTAAGTTTGTATCTGAAAATTTTGAAGTGTTTAATGGTCATGGTAGTTTTCCCAATAAATGTAACATTCCTACAATTCCTCATGAACCTATCTGTAATCCACCTGTTAAGGTTCCCTTAGCTTTGACTGAACCCTTGAAGAGTGAGTTAGACAGATTATTTAAGCGAGGTGCTATAAAGAAAGTTGAGGAAATTGATTCTGAAGCTTGTATTAATAGAATTGTAATTATTGAAAAACCAAATAAGAAGTTGAGGTTATGTTTAGACCCAACAGATCTAAATAGGTATGTTATAAGAAAACCAAAACATATGTCTACGATTGATGAAGTGGCTTCTAGGTTAAGAGATATGGAAGTATTTTCGGTTTTTGATTTGTCAGAAGGATTCCATCATTGCCCACTTACAGAAGAGGCTTCATGGAAATGTTGTTTTGCTACACCATTTGGAGTGTATAGATATTTGGTTCTTCCTTATGGTGTAACTAATGCACCTGAAGTTTTCCAAGATCAGATGGAATTTTACTTTGGTTCTATACCTAATGTGTTATGTTGGTTCGATGATATTGTAGTCATGGGGAAAAATGAGTTTGAACATGATAAATCTGTCGAGGAGTTGTTAAAAAGAGCAAAAGAAATAGGAGCAGTTTTTAACAAAGATAAATTACAGTACAAGCAAAGAGAAGTTAAGTATATTGGTCAAATATTCAGTAAAGAAGGTATGCGAGTTGATGGTGATAGAGTAGAGTCTTTATTACAGTTAAAGTCACCTAGTTCTAAAGAAGAATTACAAAGATTAATTGGTTCCTTTAATTATGTTAGGAGATATGTACCTGAGATGGCAGAATTAATGTCACCCTTATGTAAACTTTTGAAAAAAGGTGTTGAATTTCAGTGGTTGCCACACCATGAGAAAATGTTGAGTGATTTAAAGTGTAAAATTTCTCAGGCACCAGCTTTGAGCCCATTTTGTACTGAGAAAGAAATAATTTTGCAGTGTGATGCTTCAAAAAATGGTGTTGGGTGCTGTATGTTTCAAAAAGATGATAAAAATATTTTAAGATTAGTTGCCTGTGTTTCTAGGACTATGAATAATGCTGAAATTAATTATAGTCAAACTGAGAAAGAGCTATTAGCCATTTACTATGGTACACAAAAATTTCATAAGTATGTATATGGTTGTAATTCTGTAAGTGTCCAAACTGACCATAAGCCTTTGTTACCAATTATGTCAAAACAGATTAGTAAGATTGGGTCACCTAGATTAAGACGTTTAAGGTTAAAATTATTAAAATACAGTTTAAATCTGGTGTATGTTCCTGGGAAGCTGATACATTTTGCTGATATGCTGTCAAGGAATAGTAGAAAATTAATTGAGAAAGATGCTGAGATGTTGGAAATGGTACATTCAGTTTCAGTACATTTACCTATGAGTTCAGAAAGAAAAAATCAATTTAGACTAGCAACTAGTAAAGACAGAATTTTGACAGAGATTACTAAGTATTACTTTAGTGGATGGCCTGATGAATCTAAGGTTTCCACGGAATGTAAACCATATTATAAACTTAAGGATGATATTTATGTTGAGGCAGGATTAGTGTTTGTTGGTTCTAAAATCATTGTACCAGAGTCTTTGAGATCTTACGTTCTAAATTTGATTCACCAAGGACACCCTGGGATAAATAAAAGTATTAATAGAGCTAGACAGCTTTTTTATTGGACAGGTATGGCTGAGAATATTAAAAATGTTATTGTTAAGTGTAGAACATGTGAAAAATTTAGACCTAAGAATTATTATGAGCCTATGTTATGCCATAGGATACCTAAGCAGAGATTTAGTAAAGTTGGGACAGATATATTAGAGTTTGCTAGTAAACCATATTTAGTGATTGTTGATTACCTATCACATTGGCTTGAAATAATTCCGCTGTTAGATAAGAGTTCTAAATCCATAATTAATGCATTGCAGGAAGTTTTTACTAGATTTGGTTACCCAGAGACTATAGTTGCTGATAATAATCCGTTTTTGTCTTATGAGTGTAAACAGTACTACAAGTCTTAAGATATACAAGTTGTCACTAGTAGTCCACATTATCATAGAAGTAATGGGTTAGCAGAGAAGGCTGTACATATTGCTAAGACTTTGTTAAAAAAATCTTACGAAGAGAATGTTGATTATAGAGATTCTATTTTACATTATAATAATACGCCTCTAGCTGGCTTACAGATCTCACCATCACAAATTTTACATAGTAGACGCCTAAGAACTAACTTGCCTACTAGCAGTATAGCTCTGGAACCAAAGATAGAGAAAAATGTTGATATATTATTGAATATGAGAAAGTCTGTAACTAAAAACTTTCATGATAGAAAAGCTAGAAGAAAGGAACAAAGCTTTGAGATAGGGGAACAAATAGTGTATAAAACTGATAAGGAAAATACTTGGAAAAAGGGAATAGTATTAAATAAAGCTAAAGAACCTAGATCATACATAGTAAGTGGTAATTCTAGACCACTAAGAAGAAATACTTATCACATGAAAAAGTCTCAAACTAATGTAAGCCATGGTTCTAGAGATATGTTTATAGATATAAGAGATAATGATTGTCATTTAAGTTCACCTAGCTGTTCACAAAGTGTTTTACCTGAGGTAGCAAAAAATAATAATTCAAGTTTGCCTCAGACTAGATCGGGAAGGATTATTAAACCTAGGCAGATTTTAGATTTGTAATGACTAATGCCAACCAATGTTAAAACTATTGTTTAGTGTGATTTGTTAAATGTTTACAAGAAGTGAGAACTATACTTAATTAAGGGGGAGGTGTTCTAAAATAGTAATGTTTATCTATGTTATGTCATCTATAAAAGTCTATGTTATTATGGGGAGACTGAGTTGATTGAATAAAGTTAATGTTTAAATCCTTTTCAATCTTTTATTATAAAACAGCCACAGCTGCACAGGCTTCTGCAGCTAGAAGACGTACCGAGTCTTGCTCGTCCTGGGTAACATTTATGAATATGAGATTATCGTAATTAATGTTACCAAGTTTTTAATCGCGTCGAGAGGTATTATTTATTTATTCTTAAACAATTTACATTGTGTTTGAAAAGTTCTTAGGAAGCACAATACTAAAATATAATAAAATTAATTAATTAAAACCACGATGATTCAAAACCAAAAAAATATTTAAATTTTCACTTATTTCTATCTTTTGAGTTTAACAAATTTTCACGCAGTCGGGTTTTTTGTTTTTTTAATTTTTTTTTATTATAATTTTGATGTACCCAGTGTCACTCACACAATTAAGACGATTGAAACGACACCTTTCAAGCCAAAAACTCTCAGACTCAACGTAAAGGAACTCAACTTAAAAGGGAACGAACCTTAATTTATTTGTTGTTTTTTAGCATTTCTCATTCCAAATGACATTTAAACATATAAGTTGTTTATATATTTGTAAGCTATTTATAAAACCCTTTATTTTGATACCCCTCTCGATAGGTTTTGAGGAAAAATATTTTTTTTTGAAAACACAAATATGTCGCCAAAAATCGGCCAGTGTTATTTTTCTAATATTGATGTACCCAGTGTCACTCACACAATTAAGACGAATGAAACGACACCTCTCAAGTCAAAATCCATTAAGCCGTTTGGGCTACAGAGCGTGCCAAAGAAATTTACATACATACACCCGAAAAACATAACCCTCCTTCTAGCGCAGTCGGGTAATAAAGGTAAATCATGGCATATACATGATGTATTCAACTTATCTTCAGTTAGAACTAGGTTTAGCCATCATAGTGATTAGAACTAGGTGCACTTCACACCGACGTCAGGAGTACCTCGAGGTTTGGTTTGGTAAGGTTCCTTTAAGGCGCTAACAAGCGACTTTTGCAGATTTTAAACTGACAATCACGTCAAAATGTGTATTGTAAATGATTTAAAAAATATAAATGTTAAACTAAAACATTGTCTTAATCATTTAGTAGGTGAATATTTTTGATTAAGTTTTTTTTTTTTTTTATATTGTTATAGTTAGTCTTGTGTTTGACCGCAACTCACCTGATCTTAAGTGATGATGCAGCCTAAGGTGGAGCACGCTTGCCTAGAATAAACCGGTTCACTCGTGCCTTGAAGATACCCAGATTATATGTATCGGGGAATAGGGAGGCGGGCAGTGAATTCCACAGTCTGGCAGTTCGCACAATAAATGTGGAAGTAAAGCGCTTGGTTCGAGACCGTGGAACTTCAACCGTAAGTTCATATTAAATCGTGAACTTGTGTCTGACGAGTACAAAACATTGATAATCGCACAAAATCTACCAGAAATATTTAAACGGAACTTTTACTATCTCACAGACAATATTATTATCTATTTTTTAGTATACGCCTATTTTATTTAAGTTAAAGAATATTTTATTTCATTTTTTCGACTAAACTTTGAGAGTTGTACGCAGCGATACGATTCTCTGGTCGCTCAAGTTCGCCGGCGTAAATCGTCGCCTTAAAACGCTCCGTCGAATTAACGTCGACCGTCTTCTTCTGTTCATTGGTTTAGTGCCCCATGTCCGGAGCTCGCAGGCTACACCTAAGTTTAATCAACTGCTAACGGCTACACCTAGTTCTAGCCGGATAAAACTAGGTGTAGCCGCACTTCGAGTTTTAGCCGTAACATTGGAACGCAAATGAAAACAAATAAAATCAAAGAAACTTTAAATTCTCTAAAGGATACCTACAACTATATTTTAAACTAGCACTTTGCCCGCGACTTCATCCTCGTGAATTTTTAAGGATCCCTATTTTTAACCGACTTCAAAAAGGAGGAGGTTATCAATTCGGATGTTTGTATTTTTTTATGTTTGTTCGGGCATAACTCCTTCATATATAGACGGATTTGTAAAATTATTTTTTGTTCGAAAGGAGTTTATTTCAAAATGGTCCCAAATTTCTTTTATCACAATTGTTTCACCGCTTTTTGAAAAAATCAACTAAATCCAAAAAAAAAATACATAGATGACGTTATAAAAGGAGAAAATAAAATTACAAAAAAAACAAACGCCTTCAAAAACTAAAAAGTGATAAATAAGTTTAGCACAGAACACACATTACTTTAGTTTCGGAAGTCGGTGGCGGTAGCTTTGTTCTGCTAGTAGTTTTGCCACCGACTTCCGAAACTAAAGTAATGTGTGTTCTGTGCTAAAGTTATTTATCACTTTTTAGTTTTTGAAGGCGGTCGTTTTTTTTTGGTTTTTATTTTCAATTGATATATCAATGATATCGTAGCCTATGTAATTCAAGGATATCGTAGCATTCTAATCGTGGAAGAGAGACACGAGATTCGAACTACGGAAATGGCACACTAAAGGTCGTAGCACATTACACCAATTCAACTTCGACTCCACTCCAACTCAACTCACAGTGGGGCATTGAAATGTAAGCTTTATTTCTTGTCAGTCAATAGGAGACTTTCAACTTATTTGTTGAAACACACTACATAAATAATGTAATATCGTAATGTCACACTATATTAGGTGACACGGAAACGTCATACATTTCGAAATTTCTCGGTTCGATTCCCAGGTTGGGCAAAGTGTTATTGAGTTTTTCTATTAAGAATTATTTCATTTATTCATTGTATATAGATACATATTATATTATATTTTAAAATATTGATAAAAAAATTAAAAATATTTATAAATATAAAAATAGTAGCCCACCGGTATCAGGAACAGGATCCAAGCTACCAGTGGTCAGGGCTCCTGAGAGAGTCGAATCTCCTAACAATACGCGCCGTGTCCAGGAGTACCACTTTCTGCACAAACCCATGATCCAGCTGCCCTACGAGAGCCTCCTCAGATGTTGGTCGATGCTCTTGGAAATGATCCCATCGGCCGTAACGACTATCGGCACAATGACTGCTGTATTCATATCCCACAACGACAACGTCGCGTCGCGTTATTTTATTATTAGCCAAGTCAAGATTAGTACTTAATTTGCTTTTCTTTCTTAGTTTTCACGAGGTTCGCGTCATGCGGAACCCCTATATCAACAACTATTATTATTATTCGTTTGGTAGTTGGCAGTATAAGCACGTAAAGCCGTTGCTCCTGCGCCTGATCTCTCTCCGGTCGTGTCGGATTGCCGTCCTTCCTTATTTGCCGCCGACTTCTAAATCTAAAGGTGTACTGTGCCAAAGTTATATTTATCACTTTTTAGATTTTGCAGGCGGTTGTCTTTTTTTTAACTTTTTATTACCTTCTTATCATCCAAATCCATTAATTTGAAGAAACTATTAAAACGTCGTCTACGTAGATTTTTTTGAGATTTAATGGGATTTTCAAAAAGTGCTGAATCAATTTCGATAAAATTTATATGGGACCACCCTCGGAACAGATAAATAGAGTTACTCTCTCTAGAGGTACTCTATTTATCTGTTCCGTGGGACCACTCCTGAGGCATACCCTATCCATAAGAATTTACAAAATCGATTACTTTTGCCAGAGAAATCGCGTAACAAATATACAAAAAAAAGTCGAATTGAAAACCTCCTTCTGTTTTGAAGGTGGTTGAAAAAGGAATGCCTTGCCTTTTCTCAACTATGTTGGGGTATATCGCCTAATGCACAATACCAGAGTTTTACATGTAGCAACTGCCTGTCTACACTAGCTAGAAACTGAGCAACACGATTCCTCTGGAAGGAATAGTTATCAGGCTTTCTAGCCCCTGACTGCCTATAACGATCTGTCAGAGATTTATTGAAGATAGTCGAGACCTATAGCTTTACATGCTATTCAAGGCACGAAAGGGTCTCGGTTTGAATTGGATGGACCGACCGTAACAAGCATAGTTTAATCACGCTTTGTACAATACAAATTAACTTTATGGTTTTGTTTTACATTCCTTTTTATATGGCGTAGGATGTAAGCTGTTTTATTATTAAAACATTTTGTAAAAAAAAAACAAAGACATTATAGAAAACCAATTTTTATTTTACTCGTCACCAGATATAATGTCAATAATGTCATTATCAGATTCTGCACGACAAACGTCTGGATAATCTGGATCTTTCTCACAAATAAATGGTGCTGGCTTTTCACACCACAGGTCGTCAAGTAGTGCCGAACGGTATATAGCACCACAGTGTTCTACAGCAAAATTGTTTGGCTCCCCACCTGAAAATTTGGCATATCCTGCTTCCTGGAGAGTTTGTCCTGTAACAAGAATCATTTTAGTGATGGTGTTTTCAAAGTAATGTGACATAGGATTTACAAATACTCAGCATGAGTACACATATTTAAAACAAAACAGCTGTCCACAAAGGTGCCTAAGTGCCTACTAAGCCTAAACGCACAAAATGTATAGACCAGCAGATTTCTTTTCCGTCCGTTAAAATTGTAACGCTGAAAGTTCCAAAATCATGTACTGAGACAAAATCACTCCATGACAATCACTACATGTTATAAAACTAAGTCCCCCGCCGCGTCCGTCTGTCTGTCTGTCTGTTACACCATAACAAAAACCAAAAACATAACACCTAGGTATAACAAAAATCATAACACCTGTACCTGACCTACCTATGTTGAACAAATAAAATGTTTGTATTTGTATTTGATAAACTCAAATATTACTAAACGAATTTTCATGCGATTTTCACCGATAGCTAGAGTGATTCATTGTGTATAAAATGACGATAATAGGGAATTATTATTATTTTAATTATTTTCAGTCTGTATTGTTTCACTGCAGGGCAAAGGCCTCCCTTTCTTCTTTCCAACCCTCTCTGTCCATAGCTAGTGTGGACCAATCCCTCCTGTAAGCGTCAAGCGGAAAAAATCAGGCGACTGGGAGATTTGTAGATACTGATACTTCTATCAGTGCGAATAAAATAGAATTACCATGCACCGTCCTAAAGTCCCACTGCTCGCCCCAATCATGGAAACCAACGAAAGCTACATCTTTCCAGAAAGATCCCACCATTGTTGAACCAGGATATTTAGCGAAGAGTTCTCTAAGTACTGTGGCTTCGATATCACTGTTTATAATAGCAAGATGGCCGCCTTCAGCTGAACATGTAAAGAAGGCTCGAGAGTAGTTTCGTGCAACTACGTGGAACTTGTAGCAACTGTTAGTTCTGGCATCCAAACGGTACTCTGAAAAGAATATTTTAGATATTGATATTTATTCGTAACAATATCCTACAGACGATCAATACGACAACGCGATGTTATACGCACATGTTATAAAATATACTTAAACATAAAATTCATCAATAAAAATACAAATGAATCAAACAAAGAATCAAGGCGAGATCCATACATTCCTTCGTATGAAAAAAAGTAATTTAGAGGCCAGATTCCATCTTCTTTTCATTCATTTATTCATTCTCCATATTTTCCAATGTGGAGAATACATTATCAGGAGTAGATTGATATAATAACCATATTTTTAAACACCCGCATAGGTAATTAAAATAATTCGAAATGAAAATAACAGTTTTTCGTTTCACCTCGTTGCCCATTCTGTGTTTATAAAAAAAAGAAAGTGACAAGTGAATCTATCAAATAGGCAGACAAGTAATGTGAATTGTTGTTTACAATGGCGGAGTTAAAAAGTACATTCCATCAGTGTCACGTTTTCTGTCAGCCGCCCTTTTGTTATAAAATAATGAGCTTTTCATTAAACTATTCACTTTTAACATACATTTTTATTGCGGGGTTTTAAAAATATTGTAAATATCTGAAAATACTCTTTAGGTACCCAAGAGTACAAAAATTAGAATTTCGACTTCTCTAAACATCTTTTTTTTGGTACAAATCCTGCTGTGATCCTTTGTATCCTTCATCAACACATTTTTGCGCTCCTGATAAAAAATACCATGTCTTTATGATGTCATCACCCATGAAATGGTCGGTATAAGGAATATTGTTACAGGTTTACATGGCTTATTATTAAGCAGTAATTAGTAACAGGAAGATTTGAAACAAAATTCCTGAAAATCGGAATGAAATTACGAAATTGGAGATAATGTCCTTTCTCGATAGATTAATAAAATATTGAGTCACTGAACCCTTAATCCAGAAATCTGAAAACTAGTATTTTTAATAACATACGAACACAACAAAATTTTACAGTGAAAGAAGAGGGAAGCTTCCTTCACTGTAAAATTTTGTGGGTCACGGTATCAAAACGGGTTCGTCCGACTGTTTTCGATGTCATACGGCCACGTTTTTCAAGGAGTTCCGCAGGATGTCACGCCGCTCGTCGCGTTCCTGCGGAGTAGTCGGACGAACCCGGTAACACAGTCAGTTAATCCGTTTTTCTCAGTCTATAATGTGTAACAACACTGACGTTTTGTTTATTGATAAAATATAATATTTGTCCATTCCCACAAGTATATTTACCTGGATCCACAGTGCCGCATTCATTAATTCTGCCAGGAGAGGTTTCAGCACGGTAACAGATGTAATCCCGAGTTTCCGCACAGGAAATATCTGCTAAATCTCCGTTACCATTTAAAGTGAGACAGTTTTCTTTGTTATCCTTATTATCTGGCTCATTGTAAGCCCAAATTTTTGGAATTTTCGAAAGCGGTATTCCTGAAATTTCAATTCAATTCAAAATATTTAATTCGGGACAGATAATCCATATTTTGGAAAGTTACAATGTTGGAACTTACAAAACTATTTTATTAATGATAAATATAATAGAATCAAACATGACGAATGAATAAAATGTCTTCAAGATAATATTGAGACTCGCCTCAGTTATGAGCAGAGTAAGGGAGGTTTCCCTTACTCTGCTCATAACTGAGGCGAGTCTCTTGCGCAAGATCGCGTAGAAATCGATATTCGCGCAAACATATCAGACGCACTACAGTAGCGAGGCAAACCCAACATTCCTCTGTAGGCATTGTTGTAATAGGACAACAATAGGTAAGCTGGTGTTAAGCTTGCCTATAACGGCTACGTCATCTGCTGGCGCAGGAACTAAAGATGAGTGAGATCTGAGGACCCCCACTTGTAGACATTATCTTTGTTGCGGCCGGCTTGGGTGATATTTAAAGTTTTTCAGGTCGAAGTCTTTCCGATGGCTCAATAAAGTGTTCAGGAGATTAGAGTTCAATTATTATATTGATAGACTTACCTTCAACCGTATGATAATCTCCTTGTGAGAAGGTGGCATGGATACCAGTAAAGATTTCATAATATTGCTGCTGGTCATGCAAAGTGGAGTTTATTAAATGTACCATTTCAGCTTTCAATGTTCGTGTGCTTGGAGAAGCTAGAACGGCACCTGGTGACAAAATAAGAGAAAATTACCGACGAACCGCTAATGTTATCTAACGTCGCAATTCCGCCAGTCTCTTGCGCACATTTCCAGTTGATTGACGCATTTTTATTTTTGTTTTTTGTACAAACTCTTAATACATTAGATAAAAGCCAAAATAATTTTAGCTTTTCTAATGTATTAAGCGTGTAAATAATATTATGTTTCCAATGAAATAAAAATATCAGAATTAAATACGTCATTCAATCAGTCAGAAAGTTGAAGCTAGTTGCTCGTTCCAAACAGTAGGTTTCTATAGAGAAAGACGAAAAACACCGGTCAGGTTACGTTTTTCTATTGTGATTTGTGATACACGTAACGGATGGAAAAATATATTAAACGAAACCCATCTTCTTCATTCTGCCCAATATGGCGATATTTTTTTGTTCTCGACCATAACAGGAAACCTTCCGGCAACGTATAAGTTTTTCACTATTCCCAGACCACTGCTACTCTTGTAAGCTAGAATCAACAGTGGTGACTACCAGAAGAGCACCGAAGCAATCTGAAGGCTAATTCACGTAGTTTTATGACGCGCGGATGAAGTTGTAGTGCAACTGCAGTTAAGTTCAAGTTTGAGTGATAAAAGGTATTCTTGTAATCTTTGAACTGCGCGTAAGCTACGCGTGAACTGCACGTCAACTGTACGACAACCAAACTCTACCAAACTTACTTATGGTGTAGCCACATGAGAGAAAAAATATTACTCACTAAATAATCGAATAGAATTGATTACATTTCACGTTATTATAATATAAAATAATACCCCAGTACAGCTTTTAGTGCTTTTTAACAGTCATTTTGAGACGTCAAACGAATAGTAAAATATCGATCATGATGCGTTCCGAAGCACGCACCAAAGACGTGCAACAGTAGAATGCCGTTATTGCGCTCGCGTGACGCATACTTGACGCGAGCGTGTTTGACAGCGGTAGAGAATACGAAAAGCGTTGTTTTGATCGAAACTTAACTGCAACAGCATTTCTTTAGTTACATGAATTAGCCCACTGAAGCTCGTCGACTTTCGGAAAAACAATTTAACTATCTTGACAGAAAATTTTGTGTAAATACTATTTTGAATGTTGTTTAAATAAAAATATCTGTATAACGTGACGGCCCAGTGGTTAAACGGCCGACATCTCATCAGGTTCATGGTTTTGGTTCAGGTTCTCATTAGGTTGCGAGATCAATCCTACGGGATAAGTTCCAATTCCAATGTGATTTTTCCAATTGATATATATTATGTACTTACGGTAAAGGAAAACATCGTGACGAAACTTGTACTTATAATTAACTAGCTGCTGCCCGCGACTTCGTTCCCGGTGTTTACTCGCGAGAGCCATTAGACCTCCTTAATCCGGCCCTGCTGCAAAATCCGTTCTTAGCGGACGTCTACTAACTAAGAACTACCTCCCTGCCAAGTTTCATCTTTATACGTCAAGCGGTTTTCGATATTTCGTGATGAGTGATCTATCGCTTTTATATATTTCGATAATAATAATAATTATATTATTATAGATAGAAGAAGATATAGTCACCAATCCGCTTTGAGCAATCTTGGTGATCAATGCTCGAGCCTTCCCTGTTTGAAAAGAGGTCTTTGCCATGCAGTGAGACCATTATAGGCTGGTATTATTAGTACCATTATTAGCTGGTATTATTAGCACGAGACCACGTGGTCCATCGACAACCCGTTGGACAGACTCCATCCAATCTGCCACCAAGATCCCTGTGGCAGGGTGTGCTCGCCATGCAGCTAATAGAGACTGGTGGACAAGGATCGCGAAGGTTGCGACCGCAGTTGTGGGCGATGTCCCATGACCACGAACACTCTGTTAAGAGTAAACGACTAAGAAGAAGAAGAAGAATTATAAGTATGTAATGTCGTTTTACCTTCCAATTCACATCGTAGCCGAGCATCAGCCCAAGTCGCTGGTATAGAAATATGTTTGAACCATCCTTTGGCTGCACAATTGTATTTGTAGTCACATCTGAATGATTGAGATCCCCCTGAAAATAAAAACAAACACAAGGTGGTTTTTCGGTAGTCAAATAACTTTTATTTGAAGAATCATTTTGGCAGCTTTTGTATAGACAATTATAAAACTTGCTTCGATTCTTGAGTTACAAGTTACATGACGATTGAGATCGCCAAAAGCCTTAAAAGAATTCCGCGATGAATTTAAATGAAGTGACCATGATATATCATCTTAGCTGATGCTAAGGATTGACTCACTTCAAGCTCACTGTACCACAATTAAACAAAAGAGATTTTACAGAATAGGATTTGAAATTACCAAAAAAAGAATTCAGTTTGAATGAAATGATCTGCCAAACAATTTAATCGGAATTCATCGAAGTTGGTAAAATCGGTCTCTTAGACCTGGTTCCCAACAAAGTGGAGTAGAGAGGAGATGATAATTCGGAGGGAAAAGTGGCTAAACAAAAGCCATACGTATCTATGGGGCAAGGTAAGGCTACGGTTGTCGCGTTGGCCCGTGGATGAGTGCCCATTTATTACGTGCCAAGACCCATCTGTGCCACGGAAAGCACGTTAAGCCGTTGGTCCCGGCTGTCATTCATAGATCTGAGAAGCCAGAAAGTCTGACAACCAGTCTTAGGGGTATCAGGGGTATCGTGTTACCCAGTAAATGGGTTGTGGAGGTGAGAAAGGCAGTCGCTCCATGTAAATCACTGGTATTCAGCTGCATCCGGTTAGCTTGGAAGCCGACCCCAACATAGATGGGAAAAATCTAGGCAGATGATGAATAGCATTAAAACTAAACGGAATTATGGGAAAATAACACAGGTAGATTTTTTGTTGTTGGAATCTCTCTGCTTTCATGGAAACCTGGCCAAATATATTAAAAACAACTTACCAATAAAATTCTGGCAAAATAGTATCACAAAATATGTTAACCAAGACTTCATTGTTGAAGGACCAAGATGCATGTGGTGATACTATTGGTTAATTGACTATTTATATGTTATTCCTACATTTTATCAGTAGAGATATGAACTGTTGAGCCAGTGGTTCCCAATCGCGTAAAAAAAGTAGTCATTTGTATCTTGTCTTTACATAGTATGTATAAAACAAAGTAGCTCCCGTCGCCGCGTCGTCAGTTCGCTTGGATCTTTTAAACTACGGAAAGACGGATCCAGATACGGCGCTTTTATACGTATAGTCTGATCTACATTGCACCCGTGCGTAGCCGTGGCGGGTTGCTAGTTAAAAATAAAATAAATAACTTCTATAGAGAGAGCTCTTTAGGCGGCTGGATCAAGAGTTTGATTCAGAATGCACTACTTCTCGACACATCAACCCGCATTGTTAGGAGGTTTCTTTCTGTGTAGCCCTGATTCACCGGAGCCGGTAGTTGAATTCTGTACCAGGTACCGGTAGGTTGCTATATTTTATATTATATTTTTAAATATTTTATAAGAATTTAAGTATTTAAAAATGTAATTTCTATGTGTACATACATAACAGAATAAAGGAAATAAATAAGTAAACTTTATTTAAAAATAAACATACAATATTATGTTAATTTATTTCTGATAATTTTCTAATTACTTTATTGTTTTTAAGTATGTACAATATTTACAAGAATAATAAAAAGAAAACCAATGATCTTTTGATTTATAATCATTCAATAATATCATTTTAATTTTTTAACCCGCAGCCGCTTAATTTTCTGTTTGCTATCTCGTATGAATTGGGGATTCGTAATTATATACTTTAACATTAACACATCAATCAACGCCCGCTGTAATCTGTAAAAATATAGACTTTCTAGTAACAAAGACAAAGAAAAAAAAAATGAAAACACGATTTGATGATGACGATGATGCTCTTCGCATACCTCCAGATGAAGAAGTCGACGATGCCAGTGCAGGTAACACACACAACTTGCAATTTGCTAATATCGTAACAACTGGCGCCACCTGTAGTTACAAACGTTTCGTATAGCCGGTCGCCACAAGCTCGAACTCCTAAGCCCTGCCAACCGACCGAGTCGTCGCTCGGCGCGTCTCAGCACGCGAATTGGTGCCGCACTAGGCACCATCAACCAGCCAGTCAGTATGCCGCGAATCACCGATAGACGTACGCGTGCGCGCTCTGGCCAAGAGACGACCCGGTCATCACTTTTAGTTTTATCCCGTTAAACCATTAACTGAAGTTGTGTTTACAAACGTTGTTTACCCCTGTTATAATTTACTCACGATTAAATACAATAGACCGATATTACCGTGTTATAATTACTCTTTACCCTATAATACTTATTTAAAAAGATTAGCTCCTCAGCTAATGCGGAGACTCTAAGATTAGTATATCTTACCCTAGTGCAATCTATTTTGTCGTTCTGCATCCCCGTCTGGGGCGGCGCTGCTGCTAAGTATCTGCTGAAACTGGAGAGAGCGCAGAGGGCTGTCTTGAAAGTAATGACACGAAAACCTCGCAGATATTCAACTTCTATTTTATATCAAGAGTGTTCCGTACTAACCGTGAGACAGCTTTTTGTGCTTCAGATCATTTTGTACAAGCATACCTCAATTTCATTTAAACCCATCGAAAAAAGGAGAAAAGACCTTATCTGTGAAATTGAGCACCACAGAACATCTTTTGCTAGCAAAAGTCTTTATGTAAATGCCTCTCGTTTATATAATAAAATAAATAAAATAACATATATTTATCCTCTTACTATAAAAAACTGTAAGAAAACTGTTCAGGGATGGCTATTGCAACTAGATTACTCAAAGACTGAAAACTTACTAAAGGTAACTAGTTGGCAATTTCTCTCGCTATGTTCTCTCATACAGCAAACTAACAGACCACACAATTCCTTTCTCTTTTTAACCACACCCCCAACACCACAAAGTCACACACAACATACAGCCTCATACTCACACCTACACACAGCCCCACACACACCTTCACACACCACACAGCCCCACACACACCACACAGCCCCACACACACCACACAGCCCCACACACATTTCCACACACCACACAGCCCCACAAACCACACAGCTCCACATGCCACACAGCCCCACATACCACACAGCCCCACACACATCACCTCAGCATAGTCCTCAAACACACCACACACCCTCAAACAAGTTATAGGTCTCAGGACCTTTTGCATGTTAAATTTAGATTTCTTTTAACTTTTATTTTGCCGTAAAACAAGTGATTATTGTATTACTCCTGTCACGGTATTCTGTTTATAATAGTTAAATGCATCAAATTGTGCTACTTTTGTGGAAGGCGCTGGTACTTGTGATACAATGTTTACATTAGTACAGGTACCATCGTTCATTATCTATGTAATGCTCGAAGTATTGTTTACCAAAATTCAGTGACAATGTTGTAATTTTACTTGTGAATAAATATTATTATATATTATTATTATTATTATTTCCATTTATTATTCATCTATACATATAATTTACATTTTTAAATATTAATAAAAAAATTAAAACATTTAAAAATATAAAAAATAGTAGCCCACCGGTATCGGGAACAGGGTCCAAGCTACCGGCGGTCAGGGCTCCAAAGAGAGAAATCTCCTGACAATGCGGGCCGTGTCCAGAAGTACTGCCTTCTAAATCAAGCCCTTGATCCAGCCGCCTAACGAGAGCCTCCTTAGATGTTGGTCGAGGCTCTTGGCAATTAAGCCATTGGCTGTAACAACTATCGGCACAATGATCGCCGAGTCCACACCCCACATGTCGACAACCTCGCGGGCCAAGTCAAGATACTTTATTTGCTTGTCTTTTTCGGCCTTCACGAGGTTCACATCATGTGGGACTGCTATGTCAATAATCATTGCGCGCCTCTCCAATCGATCCACCACCACTAAATCAGGCTTATTGGCTACAATAGTCCTGTCAGTGATGATGGATCGATCCCAGTACAATGTGACATTGCCGTTTTCAAGAACTGGATCGGGCACATACCTGTAGTATGGTACTTCTGATTCCACGAGGTTGTATTTCAGAGCAAGTTGCTGATGGATAATCCTGGCCACAAGGTTATTATTATTATTATTATCTGTTTGAGAAGAGGCTTTTGCCATGCAGTGTGACCATTATAGGCTGGTATTATTAGTACCATTATTAGCTGGTATTATTAGCACGAGACCACGTGGTCCACCAAGATCACTGTGGCAGGGTGTGCTCGCCATGCAGCCAATAGAGACTGGTGGACAAGGATCGCGAAGGTTGCGACCGCAGTTGTGGGCGATGTCCCATGACCACGAACACTCTGTTAAGAGTAAACGACTAAGAAGAAGAAGAAGAAGAATTATAAGTATGTAATGTCGTTTTACCTTCCAATTCACATCGTAGCCGAGCATCAGCCCAAGTCGCTGGTTTAGAAATATGTTTGAACCATCCTTTGACTGCACAATTGTATTTGTCATCACATCTGAATGATTGCGATCCCTCTGAAAATATAAACAAACACAAGGTGGTTTTTCGGTAGTCAAATAACTTTTATTTGAAGAATCATTTTGGCAGCTTTTGTATAGACAATTATAAAACTTGCTTCGATTCTTGAGTTACAAATTACATGACGACTGAGATCGCCAAAAGCCTTAAAAGAATTCCGCGATGAATTTAAATGAAGTGACCATGATATATCATCTTAGCTGATGCTAAAGATTGACTCACTTCAAGCTCACTGTACCACAATTCAACAAAAGAGATTTTACAGAATAGGATTTGAAATTATCAAAAAAAGAATTCAGTTTGAATGAAATGATCTGCCAAACAATTTAATCGGAATTCATCGAAGTTGGTAAAATCGGTCTCTTAGACCTGGTTTCCAACAAAGTGGAGTAGAGAGGAGATGATAATTCGGAGGGAAAAGTGGCTAAACAAAAGCCGTACGTATCTATGGGGCAAGGTAAGGCTACGGTTGTCGCGTTGGCCCGTGGATGAGTACCCATTTATTTCGTGCCAAGACCCATCTGTGCCACGGAAAGCACGTTAAGCCGTTGGTCCCGGCTGTCATTCATAGATCTGAGAAGCCAGAAAGTCTGACAACCAGTCTTAGGGGTATCAGGGGTATCGTGTTACCCAGTAAATGGGTTGTGGAGGTGAGAAAGGCAGTCGCTCCATGTAAATCACATGGGAAAAAGCTAGGAAGATGATGAATAGCATTAAAACTAAACGGAATTATGGGAAAATAACACAGGTCTATTTTTGTTGGTGGAATCTCTTCTCTCTGCTTTCATGTCAACCTGACCAAATATATTAAAAACAACTTACCTATTAAATTCTGGCAAAATAATATCACAAAATATGTTAACCAAGACTTCATTGTTGAAGGACCAAGATGTATGTGGCGATACTATTCGTTAATTGACTATTTATATGTTATTCCTACATTTTATCAGTAGAGATATGAACTGTTGAGCCAGTGGTTCCCAATCGCGTAAAAAAGTAGTCATTTGTATCTTGTCTTTACATAGTATGTATAAAACAAAGTCGCTCCCGTCGCCGCGTAGTTCGCTTGGATCTTTTAAACTACGGAAAGACGGATCCAGATTTTACGATAATAAATCCGATCACCATATCCGTATCTCGCCAATCATGATACGCAGTCTTGATACATCGCTCTAATATATAGCGCGATACGACCCGTTCCATTTCGATTCATCAAAGAAGATACGGATACGGCACGGTTTGCAGATAGTTTTTCTTGAGGATACAAACGGTATGATACGGAGTAGATAGAAAATAATGGCGTCCATAACTAGATATGATGCTTAATACAGTACGACGGATGATATGGTGATATGGATTTAAAAGAAAAACTTGATTTAAAAGAGTGTCCGTGGAGTTTCTTGCATGTTCTTCTCCATAGAGACCTACCTACGTTTTGGAACGAGCAACTAGTTTCAACTGTCTGACTAACTAACTGACTCTTTGACAATTCAAAAGTGCCTGTAAATGATTTACTTGAAATAAATGCTTTGGCTTTGAATTTGATACAGCGGTCAGATCGGGCAAATGATCATATTTATGTTGAAATAGATAGATCATACTAGATTTTAATACGTTTTCATTAATAGATACTCATTCAAGAGGAAGGTTTATACGTATAATCTGATCTACATTGCACCCGTGCGTAGCCGTGGCGGGTTGCTAGTTAAAAATAAAATAAATAACTTCTATAACCTTGCGTAATGATAATGAAATTGCTTATTTTTTTTGTTTAATTTTCCTGTTCAACTCTTATTTTGCTATCGACGATAATATCTAGGTACATAAGTATACTACTATTATTATAAATCTGACAGTTTTTTGGTTTGAACGCGTTAACGTAAGGAATTTTTTACACATGCTTCATGCTATTCTATGCTACTTTTTTATTTACTATTTTTTTTTTAGGTACTTACCTACTTAAATAAAGATGAATTACCTTTATTTACATGAATATTTAAACTAAAAAACTAATATATTAGGGCATCAAAAATTCCTCCACATCGTCACCATTAGGGAATGTGCCCAAGAGACTCTGGCGGCCGGCATTGCTGAATCACGGTAAGTGTCAACCAACTTTTTGGAAATTTCCTTAAAAAGTAGACCAGGACGGACCGCACGACCCGAGGTTTTCAACCTCAAACAGCTGGAAAATAAAATTAACCTACCCCTCCCTGGCGACGCCCATGTATTTAGAGACTAGCTTCTGTATTATAATACTTTAGCTTTCTACTCAGTGAAAGATTTTTTAAATCGGACGGGTAAAGTTTCCGGACATTACTTTCATAATCAAAAGAGGTGCGACTTTGTATTCAACAGGAAGGGACTCATTTTGAGCATTTGATAAATTGATTAATTTTGTATTAAAAATGTTAAAATTCATGGTCTTCCTTTTATTTCTGACACTATGGTATTTAGCAAAAAAATAATCGCCTAATGATCGCCTTTCGATCGGTATGATAAAGCTACAGGGTGATTATTTTTCTCGTGTAACGAGATTCTATTCTCGGTTCAACCATGTAATTATTTAAATATCTATGAATGCAGTTTCAATTGTTTTTTTTAATTCAAATAGTCTTTCAGTAAAATGTTCCATCTACAACTTATCATTAAATATTTTTCATATTAAGATATTAATAATTATGAATGTTAATCTGGTACTGGTATTAAATAAATTTCATTTAATTATATTTTTTAGAATGCCAAAACGGGGTTGACAGTTGACACTACTAGTATTCATCTTTTGCCTAGCCATTTCCCAACTCGGGGTCGGCTTCCAGTCACCGATTAACTAATAGTTCCTTTGGAATCTTTACTGTGTTCCAGTCTAACCGGTTGCAGCTAAATACCAGCGACACATTTCGTAGAACGACTGTTTGTCTGACTTCTACAACCTTGGGTACACGATAGGTTGTCAAACTCTGGACTGTCACTATTAATAATAAGATAAAGAAGCTATGATGACGAACAACTACCGGAGGTGTAGTGTGAAGGACGGCACGGTTGACATTTGTCGCGCATGCCACCGACCGGGAGAATCAATCATTATCATTATCTCTGGGTGCTCTCGTCTGGCTAACGGCGACTACTTGCATAGACACAACCTTAGCTAGCTAACTAGGGTAGCAAGGATTATCCACCAGCAACTTGCTCTAAAATACAGGCTTGTGGAGTCGTCAGAAGTACCGTACTACAGGTAAGTATGCGCCCGATCCAGTTCTCGAAAATGGCAATATCACATTGTATTGGGATCGATCTATCATCACTGACAGGACTATTGTTGCCAATAAGCCTGATATAGTGGTGATAGATCCATTAGAGCATCGCGCAATGATAGTTGATATAGCGGTTCCGCATGACGAGAACCTCGTGAAAACTGAGAAAGATAAACAAATTAAGTATCTTGACTTGGCTCGCGAGGTTGTCGACATGTGGGATGTGGATACAGCAGTTATTGTGCCGATTGTCGTTACAGCCAATGGAATCATTTCCAAGAGCCTCGACCAACACCTAAAGAGGCTCTCGTTAGGCAGCTGGATCATGGGCTTGATACAGAAAGCGGTACTCCTGGACGCGGCGCGTATAGTCAGGAGATTCCTCTCTCAGGAGCCCTGACCACCGGTAGCTTGGACCCTGTTCCCGATACCGGTGGGCTACTATTTTTTATATTTTGAACTGCTTTTTTTATTTTTTTTTACTAATATTTAAAAATATAATACAATATGTAAATAAAATGAATAAATGAGAATAATAATAATAAAATTTATTTCCAGAAAACGAATTACATACCTAAGTACCTAGTGGTTCATTAATATACTTACCTGGCTGTGTTTTACTATAGAGTATTTTACTATATACGAGAAAAAAACTATAAATATGTTATTGAGACAGTTTAGGCATAAAACAGTCGGAAAATGTAAGTTTTAGTTCATAAAATAGCAAAACAATTTTTTAAATTCAATTCAAAGTTTTCAGTATTTTTAATCTGTTATAAAACACCATGAAATAGTAGCGGCCATGTTATTACGCCGTACGGCTGTGTAAAGAAAAAATTGACAACTGTCAGTCAATCGATTGGCGTAATAAAGGCTTTGTACTTTTATTATTTTTGTAACCAACGTAATTTTTTCATTATTACACCTATTATAAAATATACTTTTAATTATTTTTAAATGATATACAATTATCATATATAATATGAGCTCATTTGATACAAAACGAACTGACGTCATTTACGCTGAGCAATATGGCGTCCAGTAAGAGGCGTTTTCGTCAAAATACGCGCGAAATTTGAAAATTAAAAATTTAGATGCATTTTTAAGGCACTTATCGATTGAATAAAAATTTCGTGTTTTTTTTGGTGGCATATTAGCACTACAAAATTTCATTGAGACACTTTTCAAAAATGGGTGTAATACCCTATTACAAAATGAATTAAACATCTGTAGCCGAACTAGGCCGAAGCCTATTTCAGCTGTCAGCGCCAATCCCCATATAATATTTAGGGGATTTTAATAGGACGGTTATCAAAAAAAAATCTTAAACATTTATTTTAAAACATCGATAAGCGTTATACGGAATATTTCACAAATATTTTAACAATGACTAAATATGGTGTAAACAGTAACTACTTAATTGTGTACAAAGGTTATTGTACTAGGATAGGTATAGGAAAACATCAAAACAATAGGCAGAAAGGAATGTCGATAAAATAAAACAATGAAACCCGTTGTAAATTAGTCTTTCCTGTTTATTA
Organism: Charanyca ferruginea; assembly: GCA_947361185.1. Classification (NCBI taxonomy): domain Eukaryota; kingdom Metazoa; phylum Arthropoda; class Insecta; order Lepidoptera; family Noctuidae; genus Charanyca; species Charanyca ferruginea. Next base: position 5,360,979 of record OX376078.1, read on the forward strand.
TTTCTGAACTATGGGTTCAGTTGTCAGCTAATTAGGTATAGGTTACATAAAAACCCATAATCTCTCGAAATAGTACAATAATTAGGTAACAATTGTGTATTATTTACATCTAATCGTCGTGCGTGTGTTAATGTGGTATAGATAGCCCGCTGATTATGCAAAATACGCGCTGAGACGTGAAGTTGCGGACACCAGCCCGTTATACCATACCATAGGCCGCTGATGTGGGTGTTATCATACAATCCCTCGTCTTGAGAATATTGAATGCAGCACCACTTCGCAGTTTCTATTCTAAAACTAGTTAACCGTGGCTTGACATGTTGTGCACAGTCTAACAAACTATTTGGTTTACAGGCAAAAACATCATCTTTCTGCTAGGTACATCAACAATATTTTATTTTATTCCATTTTTTTCTCTCGAGCACGTAGGTATCTCTGGTACCTACTCAAGTGCTCAAGATAAAAAAATAAAATAAAATATTGTTAGAGTAGTAGAAACATGAATACTTTTGCCTGTAAACCAAATAGTTTGTTCGACTGTACCTAGTCCATAAAACTGAATAAAAATTGGACCAGCTGCTTTGTAGAAACACATGTAGGTAATCATCGTCATCAACAGCTGGAAGACGTCCACTGTAGAACCGAGGCCTCCCCCACCAAAATAATGCCACTTTTCAATAATGTAGGTCGTATGTAGCTAGTCTTTTCAATAAAGAAAAAGTCGAATTTATTTAGGAATAAAATCGCCTGTCCCTATTATCATTGTCCCTATGATGATGTTTACAGGACAGCGCTTCAAAGTTTGAATTGTTGATATTTTTTAAAATATAGGTACGAACTATGTTAACAAAAATTTACACAATTGTAATACATAGGTATTCATAAGCTTAAAATCTGTAAAAGTCGTTTAATAGCCCCTTAACATCTCTTGCAGGGCGGTTAGGGGCTATTAAACGACTTTTACAGATTTTAAACTGACAATCACGTCAAAATGTGCAGTGTAAATGATTTGAAAAAAATATATGTTAAATTAGAACATTCTCTTAATCATATAGAAAGTGAATATTTTTGATTAAGTTCATATTAAATAGTTTAATTAACTCGTGAAGTTGTGTCTGACGCGGACAAAACATTGACAATCACACAAAATCTACCAGGTATAATTAAACGAAACTTACAGACAATTTTATTATATATCTTTTAGTATACGCCTTTTTTTTTAATTTTGAAAGAATACTATACTACTTTGATTTAATTTTTCGACTAAATTTTGAGAGTTTTGGACGCAGACTGCGTCCGTTCTGCATCAGTTCTACGTCCAGAACTCTCAAAGTTTAGTCGAAAAAATTAAATAAAAGTTTTATTCTTTCAAAATTAAAAAAAGGCGTACATATACTAAAAGATAGATAATAAAATTGTCTGTAAGATGGTGTAAGTTTCGTTTAATTATACTTGGTAGATTTTGTGTGATTGTCAATGTTTTGTCCGCGTCAGACAGAAAAGTTGTATCGGCTCACTGTTCCGCCATTTTTGTTCAGATACTGTCACACTTTCTGCAGTGGCGCTGTTTTACGATTACCAATAAGTATACGAAATTATAATAGATGTCGCTATATAAAAAAATCGAGATAGTCGACTATCCGAATTTGCGCAACTATCCGATATACGGTACCTCTCCCCTAATAGCTAAAACATAATGATTCTCAAACATTGCCTTTGACAAATCAGCTAAGGGCCACTCGCGGTTGCCAGAGAGCTATGGAAATGAGTAATCTGGGCATTAAACTTCAAGACCACGTTAGAAATACTACCATCCATTCCATCACAAAAATAGCTGACTTCTTTAGGAAAGCTGTTACGCTGAAGCGGAATTAGGCTCGCTGGACACATCTGCCGCATGTCGGACGATTATTGGGCTAAACGCGTGACCCAATGGCTCCCTTTACAAGGCAAGTAACGTCGCGGCAGGCCCAGACGGAGATGGCGGGATGATCTAGACTCTATTGAAAAAGACTGGTCCCAAATAGTCCTTGGCAGAGAGAAGTGGAAGTAGAGTAGAGAGGCCTTTGCCCTGCAGTGAGAAAATTAGAATAAAAAAGAACATACAGTATTACCCCAGCGAACAAGACCGTACCATTCCTCTGAAACATAGATTTAACACACTTGTGATCGTTCCTGTCTTTACATGATACGTGTCATGGCAGGCATTCCGGTGGAATGAGATCATCACGGGGAGGCCCCGCCCCATCTACAAGAACGTTGTTGTAGTCCTACCGCCGCAGGCGGTTTTGACAAACATTTCGGTGGAATGAGATCATCACGGGGAAGTACCGCCCTATTTACAATAGAACGTTGTTTTAACTGGACTCACCGCCGCAGGTGGTTTTTCCCAGTTCCCTTACTATACCCACGGGGTGGCTATTAAGTACACTTGTACGCCACTTTAAAGTACATGATAAAGGTACACACAGCTGGTAGCTGTGTAACCTATGAAAAATCAAACATTTGTTTGGGCGAATCAAAGGTACTGAGTGTGTAGACACAAGTCGCCACGAAGTGGCAATGTGTATCTGTAATAACATTGCCTTAAAGTACAAAATAATGGTACATACAGCTGGTAGCTGTGTAACTTATGAAAAATCAAACATATTCGCTTGGGCTTGTCATAGGTGGTCTGAATGTGTAGACGCCAGGAAAGATGACCCTCCAACCGAAGTCGACCCAGCAATTAAAATCCTAGATGATTCCATAATTATGCCTCTATACCCTAATAAAGGCTGGTATTATATTATTCTATTATACATAGATCGAAAGCCCCCTTTCCCCTGAGCTGGCTAAATGAAACAACAATTAATTTAGTTTATAATATTTATTTTAATTCTATCGGACACTATGTACATGCTCTGTGTTGTCATGTAAACAATTTTTATATAAGTTTTCGGATGTTAACTGGAATGAAGAAATTAATTTTCTACAAATACATACGAAAATTTTCCCTTACGAAACTCGAATTCCGGAGGGCACTGAGTAATAAATACTAGTTTAAAAATACTCCAGCTTATACCTATGCACATTGGATCGTACTGTGTATTCATTACTAACATTTAAGAATATAATAAAAAAAACTGCATTTTCTAGCTTATCGAATCATGCCTGCTGACATTGAATACCCGCAATTGTAATTTTGCTACTTACAGTAAATGCAATTTTTTAAGGGACCTTATGACTAAATTACCCAGCGATTCCGACAATGGCTTCGGAGGCGAAGTATTTCACGTCCACATCGGGATCTACGTTTAATTTCTCAAGTACGGGCTTAACTTGCGGTTGGATGACCGCGGGGTCTAAGAAGGGCGCCATCTTCTGCAAGGTCTTAGCGACGTTGAACCTGACGTTGGCAACATTGTCGTCTGCCATCGACAGCACAGTGGGTAGGAGGACCCTGGTGGTGATATCTTTGCCGCACACTTCAGACAGCACATTGATGCAGAACAGATAAGTCATTCTGTGGAGATAGTTCTGTTCGCGGGACATGGCAAGCACTTTGGGGATGACATTTGTTTCTGCCCACTGAGATCCGTATTGTTCTACTAGTTTCTTCAGATTGAGGGTGGCTGCTTCACGGATAGCATAGACGTGGTCGATGAGCCAGGACATGCAGAGGCCGGTCAATTTTTCATCGAAGAACTCTTGGCCGAGCTGTCCAGCTAGAAGTGGCATGTGCTCGATGATGGCGAGGCGGACGCGCCATTTTGTATCTTCAGCTAACTCGACGATAGCGGGGAGCAGGGATTGCACTAACTGCTGAATTCCGATCACTTCGTTAACGCACTCGAGGTTGGAGATGATGTTGAGCCTGACTTCAGGGCACTCGTCTTTGAGTTGAGTGAGGAACAAAGGCAGGAGGTGTTCGATTGTGTTCTGGCGGCCGACGATGGGGCTCAAGCCCATGATGACGGAGGCGAGAGCTGACTTCACGTGCTGGTTGGCATCGCACACCAGGTCTTTAATTTGTGGCAGGATCATCGTCATGATGATGTGCTCTTGGTGGGCCTTGTCCAAGTTCATGCAGAAGTCCTTGACCTGGAATGAATAGTAGAGATTTTTAATAAATCTATACAGATAAATAAAATTAATAGGTCTGTTTGTAATGTCAAAAATAACAGTGTTTTACTAAATGCATATGAAAATATATATGGTACTTGTAACAAAAAAAAATCAGACAAGTGCATATCGGACTCGCTCACCGAGGGTTCCGTACAAATTTGTGGGTACATCCATGTTACAAATGTGAAAGTAACTCTGTCTGTTACGTTTTCACGATTTAACGGCTAAACCGATTTTGATGAAATTCGGTGTAAAGATAGATTGAGCCCTAGGGAAGGATATAGGCTACTTTCTAATCCGCAACTTTGTCTGCTCCGCGAAAACAGACATTCACGCAGACGAAGTCGCGGGCAAAAGCTCGTTTTAAATAAAGAATATATTTTTTATGATTTAATTAGAAATGTATAGTTTTCAGATACTGTATTTATAGTATAAGACGATGTTACTTGCCAACTTTCACAGTTTTAGGTCAACGGAAAGTACCCAGTAAGTAAGTAAGTAATAATTTTTGATTCCCATGAGTGTCGAAATGTACGTTTTTTGCGACACAAACGGCCAATTCTTTTTTTCACGTTAACTTAGAAGGTTGATTTTTTTCACAGCTTCAAGGGACCCTGGACCTAAGTATATGGTTTTAATTTCAACTACCACCCCACTCACACCTCTACGCGTTCCCGAGATAAAGGGTCTTGATAGACAGACAGACGGACAACAAACTGATTGAATACACTAGAATACACATTATGAATTTCTCCTGTGTCGTAAATGCGTTTACCAACATATAAATTCACAAAAAAGAAGCAGCAGAAAAATGTAAATACATTAGGTACATTTAATTTGGTAGGCGGTTCCACAATCCCGGGATTGTTTTCTTCACATCAAATATTAGTAATATTTAGTTGTATACTCTGTTTTCTTATTGCTCCTGACATGTTCACGATACTCTTCACTAATTTGTGTTTAATTTGTATTTTATTTTGTTTTGATGTTATCTTTGTTTTTACTTTTAGGTTTTTAGCAGCTCAGTCGCTGTGCAAATGCATACATTAGAAGTAATGCACTTTTTTAAATTACTGTTAACCAATGTTATGTATGCTGTTGGTGTACTTTATTGATTAAATAAATATTTCTTGCAGTCGTATATACTTTCCTAAGGTTAATTTTTAACTTTGGGTAACTAATAGGGGGTTTCCCATCACCTAAAACCACCAATACTGACCTTGCCTGCAGCGGCGGCGCGGACCTCAGCCTCAGTGTCCTTGAGCAGAGCTTGGAAGATCTGCGCGAGGTCCGAGCGAGCTAGCTCGGGGCCTACGGCTTGCTGTAACTCTACGAACCTGGAATAAAGTTTTTGACAGTTATTGATATGAATTTAAAGGGTAAACTGCTGAATACCCGTTGAGTTGCACGAAACAAACATTAGTTTAACAGAGCCTTTAAATTTATGCCATCCCGTACATTTTGTATCAAAAAGAAAGTGACAGCATCAATTTAAAGGCTCCGTTAAACTAATTGTGGTTTTGTGCAACTCAACGTCAGGCTGGCTTAAGCATATCGTCATTGTCAAAGTAATATCATTTATTTCCGTTAGAGGCACTTTTGAACGTCATATTATAAAATTTGAATCTAGTTGCCCAAGCCCATTCTAAATGGTAGTTTCGTGGAGAAGAATGGGCAAGAAACTCCATATATACTCTTAAAAAATGTTTACAATATTTGCATTTACAAGAATTACATAATTTGAATATGATGTACCTTGTATAAAAATCACTAGTTGTTAATTAACCTAATTCCGCGTAACTAGATTTATTTTGAATACCGCTAGTGTACACTTTCGCTGATTTTAAGTAAGGTCGAAAGTTGCGGTATTCACCAATGTTAGTTACGCGGAATTTGACTATCAACAACGATATCCAACCTTATTTTAAAGTGACTACATTTTATTATAGCCCGCGCGCAAGTGCTAGTCACTGCCTGAAGTATGTGAGCGGTGAGACGGGGGAGGGCGTGTTTGACAAGATGCGGCGGTTGACGGCAGACTGAGTTATAGCTAGACGTGTGTCTACCTCCCCGTCACACCGCTCACATACCACAGGCGGTGACTAGCACTTGCGCGCAGACTAGAATAAGTCGAAAGAATTTTCAGAATCAGTCCAGTAGTTTTTGAGATTAGCCCGAACAAACACAAACTAGTGCGGCGGGGGACTATCATTAATATTATGTAGTGATATTCCTACGAGATGAATTCTGAATTCCACCACCAGGGCGGTTCTACAGGCGAGATGTTATGATTAACTTACTTGTCAGCGACCATGTAGCGCACTCTCCACGAGGTGTCTCCTGCCCTGGCGCGCACCGTCGGCATCACCAACTGCTCCATGTCCTCGGGAGGCAGCAGGGCTGCCACAGCTGCACAGGCTTCTGCAGCTAGAAGACGTACCGAGTCTTGCTCGTCCTGGGTAACATTTATGAATATGAGATTATCGTAATTAATGTTACCAAGTTTTTAATTGCGTCGAGAGGTATTATTTATTTATTCATAAACAATTTACATTGTGTTTGAAAAGTTCTTAGGAAGCACAATACTAAAATATAATAAATATACATACAAAAAAAAATACTAATAATAATAAATAATGGCTAATAAATTCAATGTCATTATTTATTGTTAAATTAAAGAAAAAAAGAGGTATTTAATAGCGAAGTATACCAAGACGTAATTCAACGCAGGATGGATGAAATGGCGACGGGTCGCTGGAACAACTTGTGACCTACGGATGCCCCTCAAGTTAAAGGGGAAAATCTACAAGTCCATGATAAGACCTGCCGTACAGTATGGATTGGAATGTTGGGCCGTGAAGAAGATGGATGAAAAAAGATTGCATGTAGCGGGGATGAGAATGTTGAGATGGATGTATGGAATGACCAGAATGGATAAGGTGAGAAATGAATATATTTATGGAAGTTTGAAAGCAGCGCCAGTGACAGAAAAGTTGAAAGGGAACCGTTTGTCTTGGTATGGGCATGTGAAGAGAAGAGATGAAATGCATGTGACCAAAAGAGTTATAAATATTAATTTGGATGGATGGAGAGGGAGAGGAAGATCAAAGAAAAGATGGATGGATTGTGTGAATACTATGAATGAAAAGGGAGTCAGTGAAAACATGACGGTACGGAAGAAAAAAACATGTTGCACCAACCCCAAGTAACATGGGTTATGATGAAGATAGTGTCGAGAGGTATTTTCTATCGGATACATTGAGTGGACTACCTTTGTAAGACGACTAAAATGCCATCGTTTTCCTGTGTCCAACATACCTGAGCCAGCGTAACGAACATAGGAATAAGGTCACTCTTGACGTATTCGACCTCCACGACCCTGGCGAACTCTCCCAGCTTGTACGCGGCCGCGCGACGAACCATCGGCGTGTCATCTTGGCAGAGGGAGCGGAAATGTTGGCGGAGTTCCGCCTTCACTGGAGCTGAGACACGGGGGTAGCATACACTGAAAATTAAAGAAAGTATATTTCAGACCAAGTCCATTTAGGTTCACGAACACGCCTACTTAGGAACTAGTGTTAGTCCTAGTATCTAGCAAATAATAATATATTTAAAATCTATTCCACAGTAGCATGTAGGCTTATTCAATATTCCAGTATGGGGCTGTCCCACCTATCATTTTTTAGGATGTTCGAAATGGGTACAGATTTCAAGAAATATATTACTCTAGCGGGCCCAGCAGACGTCCTGCCCTGAAAAGAAAGAAAACGTCCTAGAACCCGACTACAGCGTCACGTACCGGGTCCAATTGTGAATCTTAATCATTCTTGAATCCACTGGAACACACACAATCAAAATCGGTCTGGCCGTTTAGGAGGAGTTCACTTTGATACACACGCACAGAAGATTTTTATATACTTAAAAAGATTAGGAATTACCTATATTTTCTTATAAATCTGCTGGATCTAATACCAACTAAAAAAACATAGATGGCAGTTTTTCTACATAATAAAGCTGTGGAAATCGACTATTGAGCAGGAAAAATAGAACCACCAATAGAATAGCATCCTGTTCAAAATGAAGCCATTTGATTGGTTAGTTATTCCATTGCTCACCACTCTCCTTCCTCGTTCTGGTAGAATTATGTAATTAGAATAGATATAATTTATTTTGCTCCTTCTGTTCACGACGCAAAATAATTATTTGTATGTGCACATTTTATGTCCAACACTCAATTTTTTGTCAGTTTCAACTATGTCATAGAATTAAATAGTTCAGAAACCAAATACCATCGTAAGAATGCCATAGAACTGTTTTCTGCAGCTGTGAGAATCTGACTGCAGTGTCAAAGAATTTAAAGATTACCATCAAGAAATGTTTTGTTTATTACGCCTTAAGATAAAAACACAAAGTATATGTAAACATTGATAAGAGGCTTGGAAACTTGCTGTGTGTAATGTTTTGTCATGATCGGAAAATTGAAAACATTGAATCTTGAAAATAGGGTATAAAACACCAACAATCAATTATTGACATAGGTACACACGGCTACACATCAAGTTATACAGTTCCAGTTAATGCTGATCTCGCATTGTATAGGATTTCCGTACAATGCGAGGTCAGCTTATACTGGAAATGTACAGCATGATGTGTAGCCGTGTGTACAAACTCAAACCATTTATTTCAAATAAACTATTTACAAGCACTTTTGAATTGTCAAGGAGTCAGTCAGTCAAAAGTTACAGCTAGTTGCTCGTTCCAAACAGTAGGTTTCTATGGAGAAGAACGAGCAAGAAACTCCATGAACACTCTTCTCTGAAAAATCAATAGAATATTACAAAGAATCATGGCGAGATCCATACATTCATTTGTATGATTTTTTTTTATATTTAGAGGCTTTAAAAAATTTTTCAATGTGAAAAATACATTACCAGGAGCACACCTCGGACACTTCATACAAAACTTGCAAAATAATTACCTATTACTACTACAAAACCAAATGACGTCTGTACACGTGCAAATGTGTGCGTGAATTTTAGTAGGGTTGAATCAGTGCAGCGCTTTGCGTCGGGTGAACCGAACGACGACGGAACTACCCGAACGTTTCGAGCATTATTATGAAGTGACCTTGTCCGAGCGTTCAATTATTTATTTCTTAAAGAAATAAAATAAATGATATTTGATTTTGAATACTCGGATTTGTAATGACATAAACGTAATATTATAATATTTATTATGTAAAGAGGTTTATTTATTCATCAATAATGGTAAATTAAGGTACCTACCTAATTACAAAATATGGAATTCACGATCGCCCCGTACCATTACGCGGCAACGCAATTTTTTTTTTTCATTTATTTCGGAACCTGTCCATGTCCATACATGTTAAGTTCAAAAGTATTAAAAATAAAAATTAAGAATTAATTAAAATATTACAATAATAATAATTACAATGGGGCGACGCGACAAGGTTAGTGCGTAGGCTACTACTTTTCAATTCAAAGAATGAATAGAACGTGAAAGAAAGGGACATAAGTACATAACTAAGACAATAAAGAGAGAGAGCAATATTAATAGCTGGTAATGTTGATACGTTATTATTACGGAAGTTTTAATTGTATTATTATAAAACGACGAAAACTTGGAAAATAAATGAATCATCGAGATTAAAACTAATAAATAAAACTTAAAACAAAATAAATCGCAAAATTGTGTGTTTGTGTCAGCAGTACCTACAGCGCTGCAGTTCTTACGATTTTGAGCGCCCTGGCTAAAGAGTCGGCGGTTAGCCCCTCCTAGTGCGGGGTGAGGGTGCGGTATCTGATGTAGCGCGGGGAAGGGAGTGTCCCTTCTGTACGTAGTACTATTAAGTATTCTGTGCCAGGAGTAGATTGATATACTTAGCATATTTTTAAACCCCCGCATAATTAAAATATTACAAAATGAACATAACACTTTTTCGTTTCATCTCGGTGCCCATTTTGTGTTTATAAAAAAAGTGACAAGCGACGTTAACGGATGTATAAAATTTATTGACAGACAAGTGATGTGACAAGTGTGTGGAAAAAAATTATCATTATTTGTGATATTATTTCCCATAGAACGATGCCATTTCAGTGTAACAACTGCGAAACGGCAGCTGTCAGTGTCACTGTTACTGTCAAGCGACGTTTAATTCTGAAATAATGAACTTTTCGTTAAACTATTCACTTTTTTTACCGGGTTTTAAAAGTATTGTAAATGTCTGAAGATACTCTTTAGGTACCCAAGAATATAAGAATTAGAATTTTAACTTCTCTAAATATCTTATTACTTTTTATACAAATCCTGCCATGATTGTTTAGATAACATCATTCATGTTGAATTTAGGGGACATAAATGTGAGCAAAACGTAACAAGTTGTGCACGTTAAAAGAGGTCTAGCGACAATCATATTAAACAATTCAAAATAACCGAGGCAGCTTAAGCCGGGTACTCACTAGCGAGCCGTAACCGTTGCATGTACTGTTACCAATACGTGTGTACGTGGTTCGCTAGAGCCGGTACTCATTTCTGTAACCGTAACGTTGCACCTAACCGTAACCGTAAAGCCCCGGATACACTAGGGAACATTTTGTCCCGCAACATGACGCGCAACACTCAATCTACGTGACGCTGCAACGTTGCATTGTCCCGCAACATTGTACGTGACGCGGGGCATGTTGCTTGCTCCCGCCTTGAGAGCGAGCGCACGTGTCTCGCGTCAGAGTCGCGCCATTTGTCACCAAGTGTAGTCGCGTACGCAACGTACCTCTTAACATGGCTTATTACTATGTACGCAGCACTAATAGCCACAACCTCCTCGGGCGACATTTCTATAAACACTGACTAGTGTAGCCAGCAAAATGTTCCATGACAATTGTCGCGGGACACTTCACGTAGTTGTTGAGGGACATGTTTCTTCATTTGCCCCCTAATGTATCCCAGGCTTTATTGTAACCAGAAACATAGTGTGTACGTGGTTCGCGATGCAGCGCTCGCCTGCAACGAGCGCTCGCTACACGAGCGGATCACAGCGAGTCGACGATCATCGGTTTTTGCCGCGGATCAAAGGGCGCAGTTACAGCTTGCAAAATGAGTACGCTAGTATTTGGGCGACGTAACTGCGAGCTTAAAAAACGTGGTTACGTGGTTACTGTATCATGCAAGTTACGGTTACAGTTCGCTGAGTCCCCGGCTTTAGAGATGACTAGTCTCAACTGACAGCGCCCGTTCACGAACATGACGCACGGATCGGTCCCATTTAGCTCAATACATTGTATGAGCTGTCAAAACGCGATTACGCCATAGGTTTTGTATGGGAATTTATACCTAAGACGTCACTTCTACTTATTTCATAGGTATTAAAATAAAATTTTAGAGTGAATTGATAATTAATCAGGTATTCAGGCCTAAAATTAAGTACAAATGAATTAAATTGATATGTCTGTTTGTAAAGTAACAGCTTTTACCCCCACAGACAACCGAAATTCACGCGAAAGTGGCGGGCATCAGCTAGTTTTTAAATATGAGTTCTTGCATGAGATCTTGGAATTATTATGCCCAATTACTTCCTGTGTACAAAATTGACGATGTCTAGTCACAAGCAAAAACATGTAAACAGTTGGTCTCATTCTAAACTGAATTTCTCCTAACTATTGATTGAAATGTTATGGGGTCACAAATAGGGTAATATGAGTTGAAATAGTTATTTCATGAGAAAATTGCTTTTGAATGTTGCAATCTGTATACATACTTATGCTCGTGACTGTACAGTGTACAGTCACCAAAAGAAATAAGTAACAAGGGTCGTCAGATATAGTTGAAGTTTACTTAGAAACCAATGGATGTTTTCTAATAAAATGAGATAAGATAGGCTAGGCAGTGTCCCGCCCTCACTCCTGTGTGAAATTGTTACAGTGCAACTAATCAACTCGTATTCGGAGCGGCCATTAAGCTTGAATCTGTACTAATATTATAAAGCTGAAGAGTTTGCTTGTTTGGTTGGTTGAACACGCTAATCTCTCTAATAATATACTAATCAATCTACTTGCTCGAATTAAAAACATATTTTTGTGTTGGATAATCCATTTCTCGAGGAAGGCTATAGGCCCATGCGAAGCCAGGCCAGGTTGCTAGTCATTCTATAAAGTGATAACAAAGGAAGGCCAAATGTTTTGAAGTTTTGTTTACTTTAAAGTACAGCATTACCTCTGTGATAGTTAGCAATTAAATATTAAGGTCCAGGGAGACCAATTCACTCACATTATATCGGTAGCCACATTAATGGCAATCAAGTTTAAAATAGATTCTCTAGGATATCTCTCAAAACAAAGACATAGCTGGCAAAAAAACTACATAAATAATATATTACCTGAACAAACCGCAAGCAGAAGCACGGGAGGTGAACCAGTCTCCACCAGCAAGACGTTGGACTAGCGGTACAAAGTGCTGTTCCAAGGCTTGAGGAGTGTGATGAGCGGCTACAGCTCGAAGAGAAGCCACTGCCTTGTCACGGACTACAGTCTCTTCTACGGTGGCCAGAGATTCCAGGGGTGGAAGGAGACAGTGAGCGAATTCACCTCCACCAACGAGGTTGATGAAATTTCCTGTTAGAATTATTGTTAGGATCATTATTTCATAGTAAAACATGTGTTTGCCTATGTATGGGTCCAGCTCTCATGTATGTGGTTGTGGGATCACAACTGCTTAGTTGTGAACCCAAAGCCCCATGATTAATGCTTATCTGTGCTTACAGATAAGCACCAATCATGGGGCTGTTAAATTTGGTACTGTCCAAGTTTAATATGGTTGACACTGACATTTGTGAAGGAAAGTATTGTGTGAAAACCTGGAGTAACAAATATAGGTACTGTCTGAAATTAGCTTTTAACAAGTGTAGCCTTTTAGCTACAAAAGTCATCTGTAACTTTACAACTGTATCATAAAAACCGGATCAGAAATCATTTTACTTGAACTGATACTGGTACCTACTATAATAGTGTGAGTCAGTTGACATGACAACTTATCTTTAATGTGATGAAGCCACTAAAGAGAGGAAGATAGGTCAAATGCACAAAATTAATAAAGTTCCTCAATTTCAATCTTTATCAAGATCTTTACAGGAACTAGTGGTAATATTTTTGTCTTGGAGTTAATTAATTCAAGATTCCTTTGGTTCTTTTAATTTACTGGAAGATTTGGCTCATTTTAATCAACAAGTAATTTCATTTGTTTGATTCCATAATATATTGAGATTGAAAAGATTAATTTCTAGATTTCTAATTTCAGTCTTTTTAGCCTTCATGGCTGATAAAATAATATTTTCAAAACAATATTCATAATTCATGAACTTAGCAAGATTGATTTCTACTTCTATTAGTGTTTATAATTGGTCTGTACATTCTATGCGTCGAACTATTGTGTAAAAGAAAGCAAGACGGCAGTTACAATCAGTCATTCACTCCAGAATAAATAATTCCATGGAGACATCTTTATGTCTAACACACACTGTGTTTGTCTTCATGTCCGGCACCAGTTCTGAATCCTTTGATTCAGTACCTCCGGAGTTACACACCACTAACAGTAACTCAGATCAGTATGATAGGACGTACAGTCACCAAAGGAGATAAGTATCCATGTCGCCGGAAACAGTTGAAGCTTACTTAGAAACCAATGGAGGCTTTCAAGTGAAATTTAATTAAATCATTGAACTGTTTATTCTCTATTAATTGTATTTTATTTTATTTATAAACACCCATCCGTTTCTAAGTAAACTTCAACTATTCCCGGCGACATGGATACTTATCTCTTTTGGTGACCGTACCTAACCCAAGTAAGATTTTCTGCGCGAGAAATATGTTTACCTTTCAAGGCCCACATACAAGCCTTTTGTGTAAGTACAAAGGTACGTTAGTATTACCAACCAATATACGATTTATTGAGGAAACTTTGTTTATTGAATCATGTTGAGAACAACACTAGATAGGTTATCAAAACATATAAATCTAATTAAGCTAGCTGTGTACATTTGCGATGTACTTACCCAGTTGTTCGGCAAGGGCGAGTAAAACTTCATCTTCATCATAAATGGTCTCCGTCAAGAAGGGGATAAGTTCCGACCTGGTCCTTTCCACGCCCAGGGCCAACGCGATGGTCGATAATTTCTTGATAGAGTTCAAGCGAAGTTGCACATCCTCGTTTTTCAATTCGTCTATAAGTACCGCAATAGGATACAGTGACTCATCCGTCCCAGAGTCGCTCGCTGCCATTTTTGTGTTGGTTGCGCTGCTTCGATTTCAAATTTCACGAACTATAACAGATTTTCAATAGATTTACGAAATTATTGCGAGTAATATCAAAAACGAACGCTATTGAACTCAAATGCAGCAAAATGGCAGCTTGTGTTTTACTTTTAATTTTCCATTACCATAATGGTCAATATTTTCAAGCAAAGGAACAAAGCTATACAGCCAACCAAAGAGTAAAATATCGATTCTTTTGTTTGTAAAAAAAAACTCAAGTAATAGAAAAAAATAGGTTATATAATTAATAATGTTTATTATAATGCTGGAATAATTAATAATTAATTTAAAAACGAAAGATAATAAAAACAGAAAAGACAAAAACGCAACCGCCTACAGCGCCATCTAGTTATCCAATTGAACACTAAATACAAACCAAATAAAAACTCTAGTTGCAACTGTTGCAAGCATCTTCGTGCATCTCATCTTCCAATCATTAAATAGAAGCACTATGACACACGGTCGAATAATTACCATAATACATAATTAGAGAGAAAAATTATTACGGTAAAAGATGAGGAAATAAAAAGAAAACTTCAAGTCCATTCTACTGCTCTAGTGGGTGTGGGGAAACATTGCTATTGCAGTTTCTGTAGGCCGTAGACCTGAATTTTTCTACTTTTATCAGTTACTAGCTGACCCGACAGACGTTGTCGTGTACCGATCGACCTAATGGGGGATGAAAAAGGGGTGAAAAAAGGGGATGAAAAATAGATGTTGGCCTATTCTCAGACCTACCCAATATGCACAAAAAATTTCATCAGAATCGGTCAAGCCGTTTCGAAGCAGTACGGGAACGAAAACTGTGACACGAGAATTTTATATATTAGATTTTATATATTAGATTATTACATACCTACGCAGTACGTAAAAAAAACTGTCGATAAAGTTTTGATTACCCTGATCCGGCCTCCGGAGACCGCACACAATTATCACAGCACATGATCTGCTGGTTGTGGTTGTATGTTGATACATTTCGGAAAGCAGGGGCCAGATTGAAAGGCCTCTTCTTGGCAGAGAAAAGACACGCCTGGGTCTTGGCTGCATTAAACTTGACCAGATTGGCATCGCCCCAATCGGAAACTGCTTTGAGGGACAATTTTAATCGCTCGACCATGGACTCCCCGTGAGTCTGGATTTCAGCCGCACTGGCACGTGCGCTGGATATGTAAGTCTTTACAACCGTGCTGTCATCTGCGTACCCAATAATACCGGGTTTCGGCAGATCGTTGATATGCAGCAGAAAAAGGGTTGCAGAGAGTATCGAGCCCTGAGGGACCTCGGCATTTAAAGCCATTTGATCAGACGAGCAGCAATCAAAGATTACTCGTATTGAACGATCTCTCAGGAAATCCCATATCTATACACAGAAACCAGCCGGCAAGCCAAAAGATGGAAGCTTGCTAATTAGGTCATCATGCCATATCCTACCAAAGACCTTCGAGAAGTCCAGGGAAAAAAGTGCCTCCCCATATTTCTCGATGGTCTCACTCCAGATGTGAGTGGCGTACGCTAGAAGATCCCCAGTGGACCGATTTCGGCGGGAGTCGTACTGACGATCACTGAAGAGGTCATTAGCTGCAAGGTACACCAGGAGCCGGTTGTTGAGAACACGCTCCATTGTCTTGCAGATAATGGACGTGACTGAGATAGGCCTGTAGTTTGTAGGACCGGCATGACTACCTTTTTTGGGCACGGGCTGCACGTTGGCAAGCTTCCATGACTTCGGCACTAATCCAGACTCGAGTGGGAGCCAAAAGAGGTGCGTCAGCACAGGAGACAATTCAGGTGCACAGGTCCTCAGAACTATAGCAGGAATACCATCTGGTCCACTGGCTTTATGTACACATAAATCATAAAGTATCTAATTCACGGACTAGAAAGAAAAGGACTCCGCTCCACGCATATCGAAAATTAAGCACCTTAAGTACCGCGCCGGACCGACGACGCCCACATCTATAGATCGGTACGGTCGGTACTTTCCACTTTCGATATACGTGGCGCGAAATCCTTTTTTTAACCGACTTCAAATAAAAGGAGGTTCTCAGTTCGACCCGTATGTATGTATGTATGTATGTTTGTCCGCGATTATCTCCCGTTTGGCTGAACCGATTTTGATGCGGTTTTCAGTAAAGTGTTTGTTACATTCTGGAGAAGGTTTGAGTATACAACAAACAGAAATTCATTCAGCGCTTTTTGAAAAAAACAACAAGAACCGAGAAGACGTTTTCGTTTCTTCCATCTTTCCATCTTTGGAGGACTTTCAATCTCTGTTTTAACTGTGTTGCTGTTCCTTAATGGATTTGGGTGATAAGGAGGCACTAAAAAGTGGAAAATAAAAACTTTTTTTGAAAAAAGAGAACCAAGCCACCGACTTCCGAAACTAAAGTCACGTGTGTTCTGTGCTAATAGTAGATTATGCATCAAGGGGATAAAGTAGTGTCTTATGTAGCGGGCGCCGTATTGAATCCCGAGCAAAGCGAGGGAGTCATGATAAGAATCCTGAGTGCAGCGTGGGGTTCAAGGTCGCCCAAGACGAAGACACCTTTATCCCCGAGGAGCATACTCTACTTTTTACACCATCTACGAGACAATAAAAACAATAGTACTAGAATTAAGAGTAGGTAGATTGTTGGTAATACCAATGGCTTCGAATTTAATGTACTCCGGAGTCAAATCACTATCGTCACTCGACATTTTTGTGAGAATTTGCCGATATGTAATTTGTTGTATAACAAATCAAAGCAATTTTCGGTATTCACAAAAGGCAGATATACAGCGCGGAACACTAAGAGTGAAGCCAAAAAAGCAAATACAAAATCAAAAGCGAATTCAATCACGAGATTGTAGGTAAGTATTAGCTATTGAATTTGTATTTGCTTTTTTGACTTCACTCTCAGTGATCCGACCGGTCGGTCTATCTGCCTTTTCAACCGACTTCAAAAAAGGAGGAGGTTATCAATTCGTCTGTATTTTTTTTTTTTATGTTTGTTACCTGATTTCTTTGGACTGGGTGAACCGATTTTGATGATTCTTTTTTTATTTGAAAGCTAGTGCTTCCCGTGTGGTCCCATTTATTTGGTCCACTAATTTGGTCCAGTTCTGACAATGACATCCATGAGAAAACCGTATAAGTCTTAAATTTGCATTAAGTATGTGCGCGATTTGTTACGCGATTTCTCCGGCAAACGTAAACCGATTTTGAAAATTCTTTTTTTTATGGATAGGGTATGCTTCAGTGGTAGACCCATATAAATTTTATCGAAATTAATTTAGCACTTTTTGAAAAATCAACAAATACCCAAAAATTTTACATAGACGACGTTTTAGTTTCATCAATCTTTGTAGTAGTTAACTTTTAATCTCTTCTTAATAGATTTGGATGAGAAGGAGGTACTAAAAAGCGGAAAATAAAAAGCTTTTTATCCAAAAAGACAACCGCCTTCAAAAAGTGAAAAATAACTTTAGCACAGAACACACTTTGACTTTAGTTTCGGAAGTCGGTGGCAATACAAAACAACAAACAGAACAAAGCCACTGAATTTCGAAACTAAAGTCAACGTGTGTTCTGTGCTAAAGTTATTTTTCACTTTTTAGTTTTTGAAGGCGGTTGTCTTTTTGTTTAATATAATAAGAGATTCGCGCCTCTTTTTGTGTCCTATTTTTTACCCGACTACGGCAAAGCCAAAGGAGGGTTATGAGTTTGACAAGCTATGTATGTATGTATGTATGTATGTATGTATGTATGTATGTATGTATGTATGTATGTATGTATGTTCATCTGTACGCTCATAGCTCCTAAACTACTTATCAGAACTGAACAAATGAGGTATCGTTAGAAGCGTCTTGATCGTCCGCTGGTTATAGGCTATATGACGTATCACCGAATCCAATGTGGCGCCCTCTGGCGGACAAAAAAACCAATATTAAAAAAAAAAATGAAGACAAGCATACCGTGTTTGGTATCATTGGAAAGGGGTTCACTAGTACATTTCAAATTTATATAATATTTAGTGGTGATTTGTCACAAATTATTGTAAAAAAAGGAAAGATTACCAAATAAAGTAAGATACGCATACCGTGTTTAGTATCATTGGAAAGGGGTTCACTAGTACCTATTAAATATATAATACTTAGCTGTGACTCCAAAATGGTTTAAATAAAAATATAAAGTTTAAAAACTAAAACCCGACCACAACAAAAAGTGATCTAAAAAGTACAAAACAAGAAAATATTTCAAACAGAAATCAAGACATAGGTACAAAATGGCCAAGGTAAGCCGTGGTTGCATGCCATTATATTCATGTTTATCGCACTCATATGGGATACAGGCATGCAATCACGGCTTACCTTGGCCATTTTGTACCTATGTCTTGATTTCTGTGTGAAATATTTTCTTGTTTTGTACTTTTTAGATCACTTTTTGTTGTGGTCGGGTTTTAGTTTTTAAACTTTTTTAAAATTTATTTATATTCTACTAGTGGTGGCAGTTCAATTTACGAACAATTTATTTTTTAGAGCAGATCTTTTAGATTATGATACAAAATGTAGATAGATCGCGCGGAACACTGAGAGTGAAGCCAAAAAAGCAAATATAAATTCAAAAGTGAAAACCTACAATCTCGTGATTGTATTCGCTTTTGAATTTGTGTTTGTATTTTCATTTGTTATTTTTAACGAGGCGGCGTTTCGTGCTGTACTGACTCGTGTCAGCACGTTGTAGTACGAAGCGCGTTGTAGTAGGGTTGCCACCTTTTTTTGAAGCAAATAAAGTATATTTACTATCTAAGGTAAAAAAATAAAGGACATCATCTGCGAATAAAGTATTAAGTATTTATGGAGCAAGCAAGACTTATCGATGCGTTAGACAATTAAAAAACTTTTCTGCAAAAAACTTAACTTTTAAGTTTATGAAGGCGTTGTCTTTTTGTAAAAAATATTTTTTTACAAAAAGACGACAAATATGTTTCACTTTTTAGAAAGAAAAGGTTCTCCACCTCTTCTTTTTTGGAAGTTAGCTAATAAAACCGTTAACTTTATTGTTTCTTTTATTGAATAAAACCTTCGAACAGTCCAATTACGTAAAATAAAGTATTTTCACGTACTTTATTCCGCTCATAAAGTATAAAGTACGTTTACCCGAAATAACGTACAATACTTTATTATAAAGTACGGGTGGCAACCCTAGTTGTAGGTATTCGCTTTTGAATTTGTATTTGCTTTTTTGGCTTCACTCTCAGTGTTTCGCGCGGTCTATCTGCCTTTTGTTTCATAATCTGAGGAAGATCTTAATGGTGAATGTTCGTATGCGATTTCTATTTTATGTTCCAAATTCAAATCACATGAATGACCAGCGAGCGGGTCATAATAAAATTCAGTATAATATTATTGCCCTGCTAGACCTCAGGTCTTAAATGACTTACTTTAGGCACAGAATACTTAATAGTACTACCTTTAGGTTAGGTTTGCATGACATATAATTTGACATGGTCGAGCAGGTGGTGTGAAAAGTTATTTATAACTTTTTAGTTTTTTTTAGAAGGCGGTTCACTTTTTTCAAAAAAGTTTTTTTCTAGTCCGTGACTATAATGTAAATGTGTGCGTGAGGCATGTTTGTACAAACGGTCTGTCTTACTTAGGGTGCTTCACTTTCGATATGCGTGGCGCGGAGTCCTTCTTTTTTTTCTAGTCCGTGGCCACCGATTTCAGAAACTAAAGTCATGTGTGTTCTGTGCTAAAGTTATTTTCCACTTTTCAAAGTTTTTGTTGTACACATAAATCATAAAATATCCAATTCATTTATATCAAAAAGCTAACATTTATAGGATATCAGGGAATCCCTCCACCGCCACTTTTCAAATTATTGCTAGCACCCGCTTCTCTAATATAGTAGGGAAAGTTAATTGTCCAATAGTAAGTAAAAGTACGTCTTCTGGAATTCGCTACCTTCTTTATTTTTGCTTACCGGTACTAATATAGGCAAAACAAAAATAGTGTAAAATTGTGTATCCAAATGATTAAACATCGTGTATATTAATATGTCATGCCATAAATCTGTCCACACATTTCAGTGACGTAATAAAGATATATACTACCTACAGCTGGGTCTGTGGTCACTCGAAGATTACTACTTATAGAAAATATATCATAATTTAGTATGAATTATATTACTTTATATATATTATAGCTACGTCTGTGACGGGCTTTACCGTAGATAAACTCTGAGTTCTGAGCCGTAGATTCTTTTTGATGAGAAACATTTAAGGGCGGCGGCATATGTTACGTACCTGATTCGATTCTCCAATTCGGAAACCGGATCTGGTGAATCCCGCATAGGGGCAGTTGATTGTATTTGGTTTGTACGCTCCCCAGTCGTCAGTGCCTATCAGTTGCTTTCAAGTACTTTTAACAGCGCACTTGGCACCTGAAACCACCTTGGCAATTGAACCAGCTTGCGTTATAATAAATATAATTATAATAAATAGCCTACGACCTAATCTCAGACCTACCAACAACTACAAATTGGCTCATTGACCTGGACTATACTAATACCGAAGAGTTACTACTTGTCCAGAAATAACTAATTTGTTCCGTTACACATTATACACTACACTACACTTCACAATACTCTTACATCTTACACAACATAACACTTATCATATCTCTCAAAATCGTCAAGCTGTACGAGTAACCACTACCGCAATAATCTGATAGTAACTATGTTTTTTTTATTTTCTCTGTTTTTTTTCTCTCTTTTTCACATGACTGAATTGTCGTCTAAGTTTTTCAGTACGGATGTATCTGAGATACTCCTTATTTAAGTAAGAGTCCGTGTTATGTTCATTGGAAGAGCACTGATTTCCAAGATACAGGTTTTTACCTAGTTTGGAAATCAGGAGTTCATTTAGGTTAGAAGCCTAAATTAACTCCTGATTTCCCGTAATTGGCTGTAGACCAGTTTATATTTTAAGATGAACTGTCAACGAGCTGTGGTATTTGTGAATAATAAATCAATGAATAAATAAATAAATGGTGTGAATAGAAATGGGATGAAGATTAGAGAAGGCAGCCGAGTTTTTGTAGAGTCCCCCGAGAAACTCTACAAGATCGACTACTTTAAAGAATCTCAGAAATACCTGACTCAGAGCTGACCAAAGAAGAAACTGCTTTGAAAGAATGTTGCATAGCGTTAGCGTCGAGCCGCTGTAACTGAAGAAGGTATTCGGAAGTGGTCTGCCGAACTAATTAAGCATTAAAATCAATTTATATTTTTTTCGATCCCACAATCCCTGAAGACCTGCAGGAACTTTAATCAGTGCGTCCTACCTGTAATGACTTAGGGAGTCGAAAAGTGGACACTCATCGTGGGCCTGATCCACAAATTCAAGGATGCTCAACGTGCTATGGAGAGAACGATGCTCAGGGTTTCTCTGGTGGATAGAAAAACATTGCGCGTCGTATCAGCACGCTAATATGGAAGTGGGCCAGCCATGTGTGCAGACAGACGAACAGATAGTATATGGAGCAGACACGCTTTAGAGTAGAGATCGCGTCTGGGCAAGCGTAGTATATGGGACGCCCTGTAGCACGTTAGGCCAAGATTTGAAGAAGGCTGGAAGCGGATGGATGTGGGCTGCTTAAAACCGAGTTGGTTGGCGATCTCTGGGGAAGACCTACGTTCAGCAGTGGATAGTTATACGAGTAGGCTGATAAAAAAGAACTTATATGCCAAATATGATGATTCTTTTGTATTTTATAAACTTGGTATGAAATAAATGATATAAAGACAAATACATAAAATATAAATATATACATTCAGAATAATAAAAATAATATATAGGTATTCAGAAAATTTTAATTCAATAAACATGTGCGAGAAATGTGCCATTTTGATAATTAGCCATTAACAGAATTGGCAATTCCGAGCATTAGGCTTTTTGAGAAATGGCCATTTTGAGAATTAGTCCTTTTGCAACTCTGTTGCCATTTTGAGAATTAGGCCTTTTGCGCCTAAACCAATTCTATCAAAATTGATTCAGCTCTTTTTGAGAAAATGCCAAAAAAATTACATAGATGTTTTAGTTTCTTCAATCTTTGGAGGACTTACAATGACTGCTTTAAGTGTGTCGTTTCTTAATGGATTTGGATGTTAGGCAATACTAAAAAGCGGAAAATAAAAAATTTACTAAAAAAAAAAGAAAACCGACTTCAATAACTAAAAAGTGATAAATAACTTTAGCACAGAACACACATTACTTTAGTTTTTGAAGTCGGTTTCCTTTTTTTTGAAAGAACATTTTTTGTATCGCTCCACCTCGAACCAGCCCTTCTGGTACGCGTCCAGGTCATCTCGCCACCTCTTTCTGGGCCGTCCTCGGCGACGCCGACCATCTTTAGGCACCCATTGCGTGGAGACTTTCGCCCAGCGGTCACTCTGCATGCGGCTGACGTGACCCGCCCAATCCCACTTGAGCCTGGCAGCTTTTTTGCCAACATCTGTTATGCCCAAAGAGAATAAAACAGTTTTTGGTTATGCCCGTTTTCGAACGCAGCGTGGTGTTCCCGATTTTGTCCTGTCTTTTTACTTCCAAAATGCTGCGCTCCATTGCTCTTTGGAAAAACTCTGAGGCGGTACTTTTGCGACTCGGTGAGCGACCAGGTCTGAGCACCGTAGGTTAGGACGGGCAGAATACACATGTCGCTTCAGGGAGATCGGTAAATCACCCTTCATTAGCGACTTCATGGACCAGTAGCTTTTCCAGGCGATTTCGACTTTAATAGTTAATTGGCTTAAATGTACAGATAATAAGTATACTTACTTACTAACATTCTTTTTAAGAATCTTACTAACACACTGGATGTTATGTTGTCCTAAATTAGAATTTTTTATTATTATTATAAAACAAAGTCTCCCGCCGCGTCTGTCTGTCCTTATGTATGCTTTAGATCTTTAAAACTTCGCAACGGATTTTGATGCGGGGTTTTTTAATAGATAGAGTGATTCAAGAGGAAGGTTTTAGTATATAATTAGTCAAGCGGGCGAAGCCGCGAGCATCATCTAGTTACATTGCGAATATGAACATTCTCAATTAAATAATTCGTCATAGCATAGCGTACTTTCTAACTCACGTAAATCGTACTTTTAAACTTTGAAGTTCAGTATGACAGTCGCTTTAATATAATATTATAATTATATAGCCATAGTATATTAATATATAATTTTTAAAAATACCCATAAAAATATAGTAGACAGCAAAAAGATGAAAAAAAAATTGTAGGTTCCAAAATAGGTACTTTATTTCATAAAGAATATTTTATGATACTTTTAGCCTTTATTAATATTTTTTTAAAAATGAATTCTTCATATCTAATGCAATTTAAACTACAAAATAGCAAACAAAAAATAAACGTCACAAACGGTGAAGATACTATTTATATCGCTCACTATACATTTTGGCTTATGTAAGATGAAATATTATAGTATCTTAGACGTTTATTTATCTCATAAAATATTATAGTATCTTCACCGTTTGTGACGCCCTTTAGCTTAGCTTGAATTTATTTTAGACAGGCTCTATTGCGCTCATCTCGCCATTTGTTAATCATTACAGAAAATATACGCTCTATATAGGCGGATGTTGTCGGAATTGAGAGCAAAAATGATAATTAATTACCTATCTTTAAAATATTTGTGAAATCTGCATCACTGAGAACTTGTTGCCATTTTTCAACTGTAGTTATAGTGGTTATAGAAGACAAATTTTCATCAGGAAGAAGAATACAAATGATTATTTATATTAAGCTTCTGATAAATTTCAATGTTTTTAGTTTCGTTTTAAGTCGTTAAGTCTTTTATAAGCTGTAGCCAATTTGTTCTAGAAAAATCAAACAAATTATTTCAAGGATTCTGACTTTTTTTGAAAATAGCAACAAGTATATCTTAATTCGTTGAAAAGTATTTGGGAATTCTGGTTTTCATTTCCTTAATCTTCACAGAGAGTTCTTTTTTTTTTTGAGAAAGCTATCCCACATGTCGTGCATTTCCCATCATAATTATGTATTATCGGGATTGCAAGCTATTCAACCGTATTTTGACTCGCACTCGGTAGCCACTTTGTTTTTTTTTTTCGTGGTAGTATTATAGAGCCAGCGTACATAGTTTCACCAATATCTCTATTACCCAAAGATAATTGTTAGGGCCTATGCACACCGCGTTTTGTAAACGCGCCGTCGTCGCGCGTTTCAGGAATGCGCTTCGATAATGTATTAAAATAATAGAGATATACCTACATAATAATAATAATAACAGAAGTGGGACAATATTATGCATATCTACTATTTTAATAAAATAACGAAGCGCATTCCTGAAACGCGCGTCGACGGCGCGTTTAAAAGACGCAGTGTGCATAGGCCTTATTCATTTTGGAAATAGAAAATATTCAACATCAACTCTTCAATAAAGACTTTTGTGGAAGAGACCTCATACGAAATATTGACTAATAAATTTTAATTAAATTCAAAATTGTTTACCAAACCGAAACTCGAGAGCGCGAAAATCGAAATTGCCAATCGGTCAAACTCAAAGTGAATTATTGAACGTAACTGTCAACTTGACATTCCAGAATTTTTTGAAATAGATATTGACGTTTCGTTTTACGCTTACACATTTTGAAACGAATATTATTAGAGTTTGATGCCTCTAAATATAATATAGTAGTTTCGCCTACTAAATCTTTTTTTCAACAATATACCTAGTCGGGCCTCTAATATAGTAGATACTATATTATATAGTAGGGTTGGCAACCCTATTCTCGACTCTATACAAGATTCAAACTTCAAAAGTGCCACATACACTTTTAAAGTTCGAATCTTGTGTAGAGTTACTTACCGTTTTAGTTGGAATATCTTTTATCTGTTTTTATACCTCTGTACCAAATCACAAAGTACGTTTAGGCTGCGGCGCGCCCGAGCAGAGAGACCACTCAGAACAAACCGCCATTTTTCGCACGCAGACATTGACATTAGGTCTAGAGGCATTATCAAGCAGTTTCAAGCAGACTTCAGGCCCGACTGTCACGTGTTGTCAAAACGAAGAAACAATGTAATTGACATTTCCTGACGAACAGGAAACTTTTGTTATAAAAAATTGCAAAGAGTTCCAACCTGTGTCAACAAAATTTCATAACATCACAAATAAAACCTACAGAGTCAGCAGCCCTAGTGAGTCTGGCAAGTTTAGGTAATTATTTTTGAAGATGGCGGGAGCGGTCCTTCTGTAATCTTTATATTTTGTGACCAAATGGTACAGAGGTATTAAGAAAACAAACACTCATCTCAACTCCCTCATTTTGAAATCTCGTATAAAAACAATACTAAAGGTATATAATATTACTAGTGCTTATATATACATTATTTTAATTATGTACCATTTATTTGTTTCAAAAATATATATTTTAGTAATAACGCCTTTATACTTACCCGAATTGAATAATATTGTGTATAATTTCAAGAAATAGTAGGGGGGGCATAAATGGTATCTCGTCCACATCGCTGACAACAGAAACGTGCCCAACAGGCTGGCAGCATTGCAAATTGCAACGTTGTATGGCAATGCTATTATTTGTTTTTAAACCTTTGTTTTTAACACATTTTGTTACACACACATAGACAAAGAAACCAAAGAGTACAATATATAAAAGAACCTTGAACTGAAGTGACATTAATGACAGTTGACAATTTTTTCTTTGTTTTAAATATTAACCTGTGTAAAAATTAATAATATTTCGATGTTTTTACCAATATTTTGCAATTAAAATAGAGTATAAATGCCATGGGAGACGAAAAACTTCAAGCGTCTATCGCACACATCGTCTTGTGTTGCGTCAGCGGGAATTCAGTCAGAAACTTTAGAGCTTCAAGCTACACCCATCCCGGAATGCATGCGAATTTCTTTATACACGGACTACTGGGATTCTTTAATAATCAAAGTACGTATTTCTGATGGTGTCCAGTAGATAATGAGAGCAGAACCCTGCAAATCTTCTGCCGAAAAATGTGACTGATTATTGTCAAACGGTAAACGTTCCAAACGAATTATTGTGGCGTCTCTTCCACAAAAACGGGTTCAAGTTGATCTTAAAATTAGATGTAGATTAATTGAGCCAGCACCATCATTTTGTAACTTTGTGAGTTCGTAGTTTTTTTAAAGCAATTAAAAATAACATTTTATACCCTTTTAATTTTTTAACCTAACAATTTTTTTTGAATACAAGGATGTTCTGCTCTTATAGTACCTACCTCAATATTAGTTTTAGGTAGGTAGAGAGCCCTTTGGGTTGCAATAGAAAGAAAGAAAGAAAATAAATACAGGTACCTAAGAAGAAACTAAACTTGTAGTTCTAATTGAGTAGATATCTATGTACCGTACTTACTTATGAATGTCCGTTTCTTTAATTTTTCACTAGGCGAACTTCTTGGCAACGATTTCAAGGAAGCGTACGAAGTTAGCAAGAAGGCTGCTCGGTACTTGGCCCTGCCATGTCTGAATGCTCAACTCAATCGGTCTGACAAGATGATTTCCATGGTCCACTTGCTGTCAGGAGTGATTCCCTTCGTTATTTCCCTGGCCGGTGAAGACAATGTCCCTCTAGGGAACCTGGCGATTGCCCTGAACATCATCTCCTTATTCTATTACTCCTACAATCGTAGCGCCGATTGGGGATATTACACGGCGGGGACCGCATGCCTCGCGTACTTCGTCGCACCAAAGGCGAGCGAGAAGGTTGTTTTCCCTCTGGCTTTGGCTTTGATGGAATATTGCGCACACCGGATCTCGTTCTTTGGTTAAAATTGTATTGTTTTTATTTATTAAACTAACTTTTTTTTTTTAATCCAAGATAGTATTTTTTTCTAAAAAAAAACACTGCAGACACAAAAGCACTACTGTTTATGGGTAGATGGGGTAAAGGGGGGGGGGGGGGTATTTTATTTTCTTGACTGAAATGGACAGATGGACACGAAGAGGAAGGCCACAAAAGATTGATGGATTGTGTGAAGAATGATATTGAAAACACTACAACACGATTCAGACGAACTGAAAACTTCTTTTTTGTAAGTCGGCTAAAGGGGTGGGCTGTGAATTACACGTCCGTGTTTTATATTCGATATCTAAAAAAGAGCTTATCATTAATGCTAATAACTCGACCTTCCTAACGACATACCTATTTCTCTTTTTAACCGACTTCAAACAAGGAGCATGTTCTATATTTGTCTGTTTGTAATTTTGTTTGTTCAAAGATATTTCTGTTGATTGTGGACCGGTTTTAATCATTCTTTTTTGTTTGAAAGGGTATACCCTTGAGAAGGTCTAATAAAAATCTTCCATCCATCGTGAGAACCTGACCTTCGGAGATAGACAATGGAATTCATCAATAACGAACAGTGACGATTTTGTGATTTGGTTACTGTACTTTTTCGCCGCTCGGGGCCGCTTGGAAATTGGCCACCCCTATTTTAATAATTATATAGTTAAATGTTTAAATATTTACTCAACGTATCTGTGTACATCGTACAATTTATTTAAAGCTACCACTGCTTCAAAAGGAACATACATAGCTACGAGAAGAAATGGCGCGAGAAAGTGGAGATTTTTTTTACAATGTTTTGCACTCAATGTTTGGGATTTAATTATGCATTTGAATAAACCCAGAGAGCCGGACTTTATAAGCTCTTTTTTACAGTTGGGTCTGTTGCACCTACGAACGCTCCTAGAAGTGAGCTCTGATGTTGAAACTCTTCTGTATTTCTGTCCTGAGGAGCTTGATCTAAGTTAAGTTATTCCGAACCCAAAATTACTCCAGACATTAGAAAAGCATATTTTTGCGCTAGACTTTGCAGCTGTTGGAATCGATTACGAATTTCAGCAGTTGCTTTGTCTACTGGAGTAAACATTGTTCGCCTCAATTCGTTCTCGTACGATAACCCAATAACTTCATTTGCGTTACCAAAAATAGGCCTCCTCCTGATTCGTCTTGGGGATTCAAAAGAAATTCCAAGCTCTTCACATAAACTTTAAAAGTATATCGTTGAGCGAATTCCACAAACTCCTCTCGTTCTTCTTTTAATACGGTCTGTAAAGTACTTATTTACTTTCTAAACACTCTGATGTAAGTTAAGTTCAGTTCTGTGCAAATACTTTTGAGTATCATTATCTTCACGCAGTACCGGTTGCCCGAAGCCTAAGTAACATGCAAATGAAAATTGCATAGCGAATAATAAACTTTCTGCGTCCGTCCGTGTTCAAGCCTTTGATTAAAAGTATATATAATCAAAGGTTCAAGCTTTCATTCTTTTCCGTCAGTTTTTTCCAAAGCAGTCAAAGTTTCTTTGTAATGATGTTAAATGGAATTTACAGCATCACCTCTAGAGCTCCAACGTGTCTGTACTTGAACTTTCACTTGTTGTCGCTAAGCTAGCGAGATGAAGTCGGGTTCTACCGAAGTGCTAGCGACGCTAGCTTCACTCGACTATCTCGCCTTGTCTCTTTCGTATCGTACCCCATGCCGCAAGGGGTACATTGCGGCCGCGATTTGTAGTTAATTATTTTAACATTTCCAATTGTGCCAAAAAATAACTAGCGCTTTCCGCCGTCCCCTTTCGTATGCCGCCCGAGGTCATGGCACCTCCGGCGTCTCCCGTGCTACGCCACTGTTGTTACCTAGTAACTAGGTTGTGGAGGTCCGATAGGCAGTCACTCCATGTAAAACACTAGTATTCAGCTGTATCCGGTTAAACTGGAAGCCGACCCCAACATAGTACGGAAAAAGGCTAGGCAAATGATGAGTTTTGAAGACGGTTGATTAATTTTGAAGGAAAGGTTTGAATACCTACCAAATCCATTAAGAAATGGGTAACTCTAATCCATACTTAATATTATAAATGCGAAAGTAACTCTGTCTGTTACGCTTTCACGATGAAACGGCAGAACCAATTTTGATGAAATTTGATATGAAAATAGCTTGACCCCTGGGGAAGAACATAGGCAACTTTTTAATCCGCGACTTCTTATGCATTCACGATAACCGACATGCACGCGGACGAAGTCGCGGGTAAAAGCTAGTCAGAAATAAAAATAAAAAGTATTTTATCTCATCAGAACTCTCTCACGTCATGCTGAAGTGGAATTGGACTGGACACGTCACCTGCGGCATAGCAGACTGTCACTGGGTCAAACGTATGCCCCAATCGGTTACATACATGGCAAGCGACATAGCGTCAGGCTCAGACGGAGATGGCCGGTTGATCTAGACTCCTTCGACAAAGACTGGTCCCAAACAGCCCCTGATAGAGAGAGTTGGAAGGAGAAGTAGAGACCTTTGCCCTGCAGTGAGAAAATTCGAGCTGATATACCACCCAGCCACCACCCCATTTCTCCCGTGGGTGTCGTAGAAGGCGACAGAGGTATACCAGAGGATGGGCAGAAGCGTCCTTCTGAGTACCAGAACACCTACTGCGATCGCCAACATGCATCGGCCAAGCATGGCGATTACGGCTGAACCTCCTCTTGGGGGAGACCTATGCCCAGCAGTGGGCGTCTAAAGGTTGACATGATGATGATGATCTCATCAGCAGTAGATTTTTTAAAATAGCTTTTGTATTGTATTCTTTGCCAACCGAAACTTTATTGAACATTTTTATCTACTTACTGGCTAAAGACTTAACGAAATGCCGTGAGGTATGTGTGAGATGGAATTTAATTATCGACGGGCTGACGAGAAGCGATAATTTGTGGTCTAAACATTGTAAAGAACATTTCAGCAATATTTACGAGGTCGCACGCAGAAAAGCCAAACCTGGACGTCTATGGTATAATCTTTACCGATCCTTAAGTCTTTGGCAAAGAATAACAGTAGCTAGTGAAGTATTTGACGAGTTCTCTTCCGCATCGTGCATGGACGAGGAGATTCGGAACTTTGAAATACTTGCCAATGCAATTTTAGGCGTGCACAAAAAATCTTCCATTACATACTACGATATCCACACTCTTGAAAAAGACAAACGAGGCTATATGTAAAAGGTAATCCTCTCATGCGGTCCTCTGTGTCATGTCACCCGTAGCAACAAGAAAAAAAAGCAATTCCTTTGTCTTCCCATAAGGAGTGTATTGGAGTAACAAACCGTGCAGGGAACTGAAAGGATGTCTAATGCATGCCTGCTGGCCCATTGTCGAGCTCCCGCGGAGACAATCGCATTAGAACGTAGATTGTGTAATGCTACTTACCTACCTACTACCTACATACGTCTTTATTTTTTGGGAAACAAAGGATTGTGATGAAGATTACCGACTGTGTGGCTAAGGCTCTAGACAGACGGACCGCATTTCAACTGCATTCCCACCGCAAATTGCAGTTTAATAGAAACACGATAGCTGTTGCTAATAGACTAACTTTATTACGAAGTTAAATCACATAGATAAAATACATAGACAACTAACATAGAACAAACTACACAAACAGAATGGCGCTAGTAGTATTAAGTACAGGATTATATTTGATATATTTTAACATCTCCTCTTATCAAAAAAATATAAAGTTTAAAAACTAAAACCCGACCACAACAAAAAGTGATCTAAAAAGTACAAAACAAGAAAATATTTCACACAGAAATCAAGACATAGGTACAAAATGGTCAAGGTAAGCCGTGGTTGCATGCCTGTATCCCATATGAGTGCGATGAACATGAATATAATGGCATGCAACCACGGCTTACCTTGACCATTTTGTACCTATGTCTTGATTTCTGTGTGAAATATTTTCTTGTTTTGTACTTTTTAGATCACTTTTTGTTGTGGTCGGGTTTTAGTTTTTAAACTTTATATTTTTATTTAAACCATTTTGGAGTCACAGCTAAGTATTATATATTTATTAGGTACTAGTGAACCCCTTTCCAATGATACTAAACACGGTATGCGTATCTTACTTTATTTGGTAATCTTTCGTTTTTTTACAATAATTTGTGACAAATTACCACTAAATATTATATAAATTTGAAATGTACTAGTGAACCCCTTTCCAATGATACCAAACACGGTATGCTTGTCTTCATTTTTTTTTTTAATATTGGTTTTTTTGTCCGCCAGAGGGCGCCACATTGGATTCGGTGATACGTCATATAGCCTATAACCAGCGGACGATCAAGACGCTTCTAACGATACCTCATTTGTTCAGTTCTGATAAGTAGTTTAGGAGCTATGAGCGTACAGATGAACATACATACATACATACATACATACATACATACATACATACATACATACATACATACATACATAGCCTGTCAAACTCATAACCCTCCTTTGGCTTTGCCGTAGTCGGGTAATAATCTAATATCTATGTAATAACAAATGAATATTAACTACATCTAAACAATACTTTGAATGCCTAACTTTTTAACATAATAGTAATGTTTCAAACTACTTAATCCTTTCGTTAGCAAGTCAGCAGGCATTTCAGTAGTTGGCAGATGTACAATCTTAACTAAGTTATTAGTAACAGTTTCCCTAACAAAGTGGTGGCGTACATCTATGTTTTTAGATCTCTTATGGTATAATGGGTTTTCAGATAACTTCTGAGCCCCTTGGTTATCATTGTATATAACAATAGTGTAATTACAGTTTATAATTTCAGATAACAAATTTTTCAAATATATAGCCTCCTTACAAGCTTCACTTATTGCCATGTACTCGGCCTCGGTACTGGACAATGCCACTGTCGGTTGTTTTTTTTGCATTCATATGATATTACAGTACCAGACAATTTAAAGCAGAAACCTGTATAAGATCTCTTGTCAATAGTATTAGATGCCCAATCTCCAGTCCAGATCCAGTTTGAATGCAGTTGACACGACTGCAATAGAACTGCAAACCAAACGTGCAGTCCGATTGCAGTCCAATTGCAGTCCAGTTGTATGTTGGTGTGGCGTTTGGCTTGCAGTTCTATTGCAGTCGTGTCAACTGCATTCAAACTGCATCTGAACTGCAATTTGCGGTTGGATTGCAGTTGAAATGCGGTCCATCTGTCTAGGGCCTTAGAACTCACGATTTGGTTTTCGCCCTCGCCCGCTGGGGTGGAAGAATAGCCCAAACTCACGGGACCGGAGTTTTGTGCGGTTGCGATTATCGCCCGCAGACATGGCGGGCGGTTCTATTCTATTCTATTCATCTGCCGTTACACTCTTTTTTGACAACTATCGTTTCTGACAGGACTCGGAGAGGCATTTGCCCAGCAGACAGCATAGGTTTGAAAGGAAAAAAAACTGGCCAAGTGCGAGTCGGATTTGCGAAGCGAAGGGGGAGCGAAGGGGGGGTTGAGGTGGGGAGTATCACTCGTGCGTCTGTCTGTCGGTCCGTCGTTTGCCAGTAGCCAATTTGCACCGAATTTACTAGACGAAATCGGCTAAAATTTGGTAGGATGGTACACCATCCTACCGTACCCACCTTGTAGCAAGTTAAAATTGGCACCATTCGAAAGGTCTTTGATATATATTTGTTGTACTGGGGCAACTTTATAGTTTGCAGGGAAAAAAGATATTCGATGTTGAAAATGCCAAAAATCCTTAGTAAAATCGACCCACGCACATTCGACGTTTTGTTGATTTTATCCATTAGGTGGGTACTTCGAACTATTTTGCGCTAGCGTCGTCGTATAAACATAAAATATTTTGTACATCGTGTCCACGGTATCTTTGTGTTCATTCACGCATCTGTCGTGTGTTTTTGTTTTATTACAGCTGGTTTATGGTGGTTTCGGTCACGAAGTACGGGTCTTCTTTGTAGCTTGCAGGGGAAAAAAGATTTTTGGCATTTTCAACATCGAATATCTTTTTCCCCCTGCAAGCTACAAAGTTGCCCCCGTACCTACAACAAATATATATTATATTTTTTCAAAGACCTTTCGAATGGTACCAATTTCAACTTGCTACAAGGTGGGTACTTACGTTTTGTTCCATGTTCTTTGTTTGCAAGTTTGTATGTAGGGGGTAATCTCCGAAACTACGAATCCGATTTCAAAAATTCTTACACGAGTAGGACGCTACGTTATCCCTGAGTCCAGAGTGATATATTGTATTATCAAAAAATTAGGGATCCTTGAGAACGTTAACGCGGACGAAGTCGCGGACAAAGTGCTATATTACATAAATGTAACGATGTAAGTCAATACACCAAAATAAAGATGAAAGTGTTAACGGATATGGAAAGCACTCAAAATGAGATTCTATTTTAATACAAATGTACTCCCGTGAGTTT
The DNA here is from genome assembly GCA_947361185.1 of Charanyca ferruginea. Classification (NCBI taxonomy): domain Eukaryota; kingdom Metazoa; phylum Arthropoda; class Insecta; order Lepidoptera; family Noctuidae; genus Charanyca; species Charanyca ferruginea. Next base: position 5,394,711 of record OX376078.1, read on the forward strand.
TAATCCGCCTTTAGGCCCAGCATGAGCGCGCTAACAAAAAAGTATTCGAGTCGATTTTATAACTTCTAATTTATCCTATCGATTTGTAACATTTTCACTTTGTAGTTTGTACAATAACCAAATCACAATACGTGTAGCAAAGTTAAATCATTTATTTCAATTATAGATACCAGCTCGTGCTAACTCCTACACAGACTCACACTCGACACCACCACATTGCATACTTAAGCTTCACATATCTCACTCACACAACACAAACAAAACACACACATTTCCCAGTCACACATACTTACTCACACAACACAAAACACACAGTTCCAGTCACACACACCGAAACAACCTCTCAGTAATTTTACTTTTTATTAATTTCTTACTCTCTACTTTTATTTGTTTTCTCTTTTATAGCTACAATGTTCTTATTTTTTTATATCAGCAATTAAGAGCTGGTCTCTTAATTTATAAGGGTAAATAGTGTTCCAAGTAGAAATAGAACACTGACTCCTAAATCACAGGTATTTCTAGTTTAGGAGGCAGGGTTTCATTTTAGGGCCTTTAATCATTGAGAACCATGGCTAGATATTAGGCACATTGTAAGGACTTGTATCAATAAACTATTATTATTATTATTAAAAGGCACTTTTGAACCTCATATGTAAGTACATATATCTAAGTACTGTGAATATCAATAAAATACAAGCACAAGTTCAATCGTGCATGGAGTAATGTTTGCACTTTTGGGTTGGATCAGTCAAATATCAATAGACTGCGCCAGGCACCCAGGTAGGCCGCTGCAAACACAATCTAGCAAAATGGGGCATAATAGATCCCACCGACACCCAGTGTGAGTGCGGTGGTCCTGACCAGACAATGGCCCACTTATTACAGTGCCCAAAGTGCCCCTACACCTGCACCTTAGAGGACATTAAAAACGCCACTGATGCTGCGATAAATGTGGCTACCTACTGGGCCCAAGTAGTCTAGCATAAAGGAAAACCATCGATTCGAAAAGAAGAAGAAGAAGTCAAATATCAACTAGAGGCGGTGGGAGTTATTGATAGATGTGCCAATAGGTTTATTGACAACGATTCCCTGGTTGGGGCTAGCCTCCAGAGCCTTGAATATTACCGCACCGTTGCTAGCCTTTCGGTCTTTTATCGGGTCCATTTCGGAGAGTGTGCTTTGGAATTCTATTCTTCTATCCCCATTCCATCAGCGGAAGAGCAGAGATACGACGATGCGTCACCGCTATATGGTTGAAGTTCCACGGTCTCGAACTAAACGCTCGATTCCACATTTATTGCGAACTGCTGAACTTAGAATATAATTTAAAAAAATCTTTATCGGCTATACGCTCATCAATATCTGTGTAAATATGAACTTTTACGTGAAGCTAAAGTATCTAAGTTATCTTTACTCTGGACAGGCGCTATTTGCAATTTTTTTTTGTAAAGGATAGTAGTCAGTCTTAGAAAGTACTGTAGAAGTCAGTCGACTGCAGACTGCTGCAGTCAGTTGACTGCCTCGTTGGTCTCGTGCTGAGCGTGAGATCCTGGGTTCGATTTCCTGGTCGGGCAAAGTGTTATTGGGTTTTCCTATTAAGATTTTCTCAGTAACAGCCCGGAGTTAGGAAGTTGGCGGTGTAACACCCCCGTGTCTCGGAAAGCACGTAAAGCCGTTGGTTCTGCACCTGGTAACTCTCCGGTCGTATGGGATTGCCGTCCCACCGGACTAGGAGATTGAGGGAAGAGGGAGTGGACCTGTGTTTGCGCACACACTTGTGCACTATAATATCTTCTGCGTACTTGACTGATCTCCATTGAGATTGGCCGCCGTGTCCGAAATTCGGTCGGAAGATTACATTTCAGAAGTCAGTCTTTCTATTCGGGACTTGAAACAACTTACGACGTTCTAAGCAATGATGTTATCTACATTTTGTTTCATGTCTTGTGTTTCGTAATTCGTCAACATCGTAGATATCCGAGTCAACATAGTGTCATTTAGTAACTATGACCTCTCTCAGTCCTTATACGGTTTATTATTTTTTTATACGTCACGCAAAAAGGTACAAAGGCGGACTTAATGCCGTAAGCATTCTCTACCAGTCAACCAAGGGTGGTGGAGAGATAACATGACAGATGCATAGAAAAAAAAAAACACATACACTTAACTATAACTTACTAGCGACCCGACCCGGCTTCGCATGGGCCTATAGCCTTCCTCGGTGAATCTATCAAAAACTATCCGACACAAAAATAAATTTTCAATTCGAACCAGTAGATCCTGAGATTAACGCGTTCAACCAAACAAACAAACAAACTCTTCAGCTTTCTAATATTAGTATAATATCTATAAAATACAAACCTATAATATTTTGATTGCAATCCATAATGTACTCATACAGGTGGAATATAAAAACAAATATACTTATAAACATATCTATAAGTATACAAGGTGCAACGTTAAACACGCAAAACCTCAGACACGACCTCAAATGATTTTTAATTCAATTAACCTAATTCTGAGAAAAAAAATCATAAAAAAAAATTTAAAGGTTTTATGTGCTGTTTTAGTTTTACCAAGACTCGTATTTGCATTGAAATAAGAACTATTATTATCACGCGTATGAGAAACTTTAAATTGGACGACAACCATTTGTGTTTGTTTACCTATTTTGGCAGGTTTGTGCACGTGATGGCTTGACTTATTAATAAATAGACAGGGCAACATGTTTAATGAAGATTTTTTGAAAAATGTGACCTATATTAAAAAGTGGTTCAATTGATTCTGCTCGTTATTCTAATCAAACTATTTTCAGGTTTTGCGTATTTGACGTTACACCTTGTATAAAAGAAACGAAAATAGGTACAGTTACTGTTTAATTGTTATTGAGGAGTTTCATTGTAAAAATAGAAATATAAAAAACAAATTGTATTATCTCGGTCATTCTCAGTAGGTTTATAAGAGATCTTCACGACAATGCCAGATCCTGCCCCACCCATGTACAGAAAAGTAAATTAATGAAAATAATTGATAGTAAATGGTTTTTCTTTAGAACTTGCGGATTACGAAATACCTACCCACAAAATACAAACTCATTTTACCTAAAATACAATTTAACCTATAATCAATGTCATTATTGCTTTTAGATTTAAACGGAAACCGCAAGTTCTACAGACACTAAGACTAATGTTTAGTTATCAGCAATAAATAAACAGTAAGATGCTACATATTGCACATGACTTTTATTGAGTGGAGCAAAGTTCTATAGAGTTTTTGGCATTGTCCTTTGTGTAAATTAGATTTTCTAGAAAGTGCGTTCGCGTAAGGCCCTCTGAACCTACGTACTTTGATATGTTCTGTTACATTACAGTTGATGGTTATTTTCGCACGGATTACGTTTACTTTTGATATTTTCTTTTCTTATATTATTGTCGAGCCCGTTGGGTAATACACGTGCTAATATAATCGGTTTTGCTTTGGATTCTACTTACATCTGTCGGAACGCGTTGGTATATACAAGATTGTTTTTTTTTTAAATCAATCCGTTTTCTGAACTCTTAAAAGCAATTGAAGAATATGAATGAATATGAATTTATTGTCTTTCCTACATGAGCCATTGAACCGTAATATCAATAGCAAAAACGAATCTAAATAATTCTTCATTTAATCATCTTACTAGAAGGTATAGTTCATGTACAGACGTCAGCATATCAAGCTACAACAATCTGTCAAATTTCTTTGATAGATTTTCAACTTAATTCCAAAAGTTTAAGGTTCATATTCAATTGGGAAAATTTGACTGTTTGGTATTGCTTGATGTGTTGGCTGTGCTGGATCGTCATCTTCCTGCCCTTGTCTCATGTTAATTGGGGTAGGCGTAATACGTTTTGTCCTCTCATTCTGTCCCACTGACTCTCTTTCTTTCATAACACTTTACACAATCCATTATTTTTTTCTCTGACTTTTTTCTTCCTCTCTCCATCAATTCACATTTGTAGTTATAACTCTTTTGGTGGCGTGAAATCCTTCCTCTTCACCTATGACACAACATACAAACGAAATGATTTAATTACCTACACTACTACCAAAATAACAGTCTGTACAAAAACGTGTGCGTGTCTACGCGCCGCTTAAACCAAAAGCAGTTTCGAGAGCACGTTCGACGCGGCAAGAGGTGAGGAGCAGTGTTTTGGAGGGAGGCGGGGCGTGTCACTACTGTACTGTAGTACTAACATTTATACTGTGCCCATACCAAACGATTCCCTATCAAATGTTCTGTCACTTCTCACTTTTAAATTCCTCTAATATATCTACTTATTTCTCACCTTATCCATTCTGGTTACTCCATCCACACGTTCATCTCAACTACTACAGTTCGTCTGCACTGGTGACCATTTCATTACAATTTACTAAAATATCGGTAACAACACATGTTTCCATTCCCCAAGCCATTAGAACCGTAACTGATACTTTAGGAGAGTCAAAGAAAAAACATAATAGTTTCAAGAAAAACGTTGTTGATGCCAAAATTATACAGGGTGTCAGGTTACACGAAAAACTTGCTTTAAGAGGTTCCTTACCGGTCGGTCTAACCAATGTCAACGCTATTTTTAGGGTTCCGTACCCAAAGGATTAAAACGGGACCCTATTACTAAGAGTTCACTGACCGTCTGTCTGGCTGTCTGTCACCAGGCTGTGTCTTATGAACAGTGAATTGAAATTTTCACAGGTGATGTATTTTTGTTGCAGTAACAACAAATAAAAACAGAATAAAATAAATATTAAAGGGGGGCTCGCTCATACAACAAACGTGATTTTTTGGCGTTTTTTGCTCGATGTCTAACGTTGTATAGATAATGGTACGGAACCCTTTGTGAGCGAGTCCGACTCGTACTTGGCCAGTTTTTTATTTCTACCAGCGTAATTTTCGAAAACAAACGAGTGAGTGAGAACGTGATAACATCGTATGAAAAGTAACGAGCGAAGATTTCATAAATCTTGGCCCAGGAAATAGACTGTTTTTGAAAAAGCCTTACAAGTTTTTGGTAAAAAAATAAAATTGTAATTTAGAATTTCCATAATATGTGCAAGGTTTTTATGAAGCAGATTTTTTACTTTTTTAATGTATAAATGCATTAGGAACGGCCAAAGTTCAGAAAAATATTGTGCTAAATAGCTAATTTTCAGACGTCTTTACCGAATTTGTTTCTCAAAAAAGTATTTTTTTCGTTACATAGGAACCAAGGTACCTGTGTGTTTAAAATATTTGGAGGAAAATGTGTTATAACGCCGTATATCACGTACGAGTGTTTGTATGGGAACAATGACGGGCTGGCCGTCCTTAAGAGAGCATTGTACGTACTCACGAAAATACGGGGTCAACGTGGGTCAAATTACATAAAAAAATTAGGCATTCCATCCATTTATGTTCACGTAATTGGTCAAAATGAAGGGAATTTATTTAATTTCAGTTGATAAAAAAATTCATAGCTGGTGTGTTGGAATCTATAGTCAAAGTTTTCGTCACGGTGTATTTCCCCAGTGTATTTTATTAATAACTATACACCGTTCACAATAAGATTAGACATTTACACAAACCTTTTTAACAGTCTCTTCAACCGATTTTGACTTCTCTGTGCCATCATTTCAGCCAAAAGACGTCCACTGCTGGACATAGGCCTCCCCAAGGGGGGGTTTTGCCATAATCGCCACGCTTGGCAGGCGGATTGGCGATCGCAGTATGGTTGTTACAAAAGCACAGAGAACGCTGCTGCCCATTCTCTGGTAAGTCCCTTAGTCGCCTCTTACGACACCCACGGGAAGATATGGAATGGTGCTATTCTTTACGTCCGACACTACACGGACAACTACACACACTCTCACACTTCTCTGTGCGCTAAGACACTTTGCCGTTACGTATTTTTAACGATACTAAAAATGAGCCAATGATTTCCTATCTTCTACATAAACTAATAAAAATAATGTTGTAGGTATTACCTTTCCCTTTTTATAATATCGATAAAATTAGCATTGATATTACAAAACACAAATCATAATTTTATTATACAAAAAAGAAATCTTCCTCAAGGCGCCATGACCATTTTAATCAAAAGCAGAATTAAATAAAAATGCTAATAAAGTTGAACCGTCCCTGACAAATTAAAGGAAGATCTAATGGTGGTCTAATTAATAATGAAGACACCGCCATTGGCCAATTAGTCCGGAATCTGAGCGAATGAGGGCGATGCATACGTGACCGGAAAGTCACGATTTTTCTATAATTTTCGTTTTTTCACACAATTCATGAAAAGAGTTAAGTAATATCGTTTTCAACACACTTGCTTGTAAAGTGGCTCTTAGTGCACCGCTTTTAGGGTCACAATGGGGCGTATTACGCACTTGTACTTTTTATATTACACTAGCGATCTGCCCCGGCTTCGCACGGGTGCAATGTAGATCAAACTATACTTTAAATATTCCTCTTGAATCACTCTTTTTATTGATGAAAACCGCATAAAAATCCGTTACGTAGTTCACAAGATTATAAGCGTACAGATAGCAGAAGCTACTTTGTTTTATAGGTACTGTGTAAAGATAAATATTACCGCACTAGTGAGATAAAATGCATAGATAGGTTAAATTAAAATCGGTTTATTAATTTCCAAAATTTTGAACTATAATAATGTGAACTATTCACTGCCTACGTTCCCGAAGTCTCCATAGAGACATTAAGCTATGTTAGAGATTTATTTTATAGCCTGTCCTAGGGCTATTTCCCGTGCCTCTTTAGGCTTATTACTAGATAAATTCAGGTGTAAGTAGCCAGCTAAACAATGACTTCATTAGGCGGTTAATGTGCTAGCTGGCACATAAGGTACTCGTTGGGTCACTTACACGGATTAAATCGGTTAAACCATGGTCATAATAATTTGGAGAACCTTTCAGGTTTATTTAGGGAAATCCACCATTTTCAGTTGTATCTTAAGGAGGGGGAGCCCCCCCCCCCCCCTTCAGCCGTAATCGCCATGCTTGGCCGATGCATGTTGGCGATCGCAGTAGGTGTTATGTTACTCAGAAGGACGCTGCAGCCCATCCTCTGGTCAATATCCTTATGTCCTTATGTCGCCGTCTAAGACACCCACGGGTAGAAATTGTGCTATTTGTGACCGGCACCAAATGCCTTCCACTACATATTATAACTAGCGACCCGACCCGGCTTCGCATGGGCCTATAGCCTTCCTCGATAAATGGACTATCCAACACAAAAATCATTTTTCAATTTGAACCAGTAGATCCTGAGATTAGCGCGTTCAACCAACCAAACAAACAAACTCTTCAGCTTTATAATGTTAGTAAGTATAGATAGTATAGATTATAATATAAATATGTAAGTAATAAGTATAGATTTAAAGTCTTTCGGGTCGTTGCTGGTTCATTCGATTTAATCTTCGAAACCACTGGTCCGTTACTGTAATATTTTTCGTAAATAGGCAAGAATATTCACGCGTACGAAGTCGCGGGCAAAAGCTAGATAGTAATCAAATAAAATAATGCACGTCCTAATTGATAAGTGTTACATTGTCCAAATTATGCACACCGCCAATTGTCCTGAATATGCTTGTATGTTTACTCTTTGTCCTAAATTGTTGTAGAGGCTTAGGGTTACCCCGTCTGTTGTGTGAAATTATTTTAAGAAACATTATCTACAGATATCTAAACATTTAGTTGCGTAGGTAATGTAATACCTATCTAAAATTATTCTATTTTCCATATAACTACGGTTGATTCGCTTAAGTTCATAACACATATTGGTCGACTGAACTAATGCGTTACTTATTTTATCACTAGCTTCTGCCCGCGACTTCGTACGCGGATCCTGTTGCTTACGCCAGCGACAACGGGGTCGGCAAAATTGAAGATCTGAAACGTCTGATGTCGAATTCTAAGAGCCCGGGGACGGGAAAACAACGGGATGCGCGAGATTATTCCAGACGTACAAAAAGTACAATTTTGAATCATACCTCCGATGGCGGAATATGTGGCGTAGTCAATCGTAGGAGTACACGTAAAAGAACTCCGTTGCTTATCAACCCAAGGAAGGTCGCCATGACCTACGGCTATATCTTGAGACACAGATGATTTCTCAGATTCTTCAGATGATATCGACATTCTGTTCAGAGAATGTCGAAGTCGATCAGAATTCAAACGTTCGTTGCGCTCTTCTTCTGTCTCTTCATGCCGTACTCCAGCAATTATTTTTCTCTCACTTTCTAACTGATTATGAATATTTTGTTGTGTGCGTGTTCGGGACAATCTATACTATAATATTATAAAGCTGAAGTTTGTTTGTTTGTTTGGTTGAACGCGCTAATCTCAGGATCTACTGGTTCGAATTAAAAAAATCTTTTTGTGTTGGATAGTCCATTTACCGAGGAAGGCTATAGGCCAATGCGAAGCTGGGTCGGGTCGCTAGTGTATGATAATCTCGATCAGCAGTTAGTCGTGCATCACGTTCATCATTTGGTTCAAAAGACCTGTTAGTAGATGTGCCAATACGCTGAGAACTCAAGCGTGATTCTGTATCGGTAAACGTTTCCGATTCGCGAGACAATGCATGTCGCTCACGATCAGCGGACAGTCGCGCATCACGTTCCGCAGCAGATGCGTAGATACGCTGAGAACTCAAGCGCAATTCTCTATCCGTGAACGTCTCCGACTCGCGAGACAATCTATGACGTTCACGATCAGCGGTCAGTCGCGCATCATACTCTTCACGGGTCTCTAGAGACCTGGATGTAGATGCGTAAATACGCTGAGAACGCAGGCGTGCTTCGCGATCTGAAGAGGTTTCCACGGAGCGAGTTGCAGCCTGATGACCTGATTCTTGGGATCTTATGATCCTCAATCTTTTAGCTCCTTTGGAACATTGGGAGAGATTTGACCTCTTTCTAGGCATGGTTATAGTTTTATTGTAAAGAAGATACCTGATCAATTAAAATCTAAGTGACTGCTCCCCTGCGTTACCGGGTAGGCTACCGTGTCACGAAGATAAATGGTATAGGATTAAACACCCAAATAACATAAGCCCGAAGTCATATTTATTCAATAAAATAAAAAAAGTAAATGGGAATTTTGGCCAGAAGAGTCAAATTTTCAATGAAAAATCTATCGTCATCAAAAATCAGTCCTAAACTGTTACCGCTTTCACCGCGTGGAGGTACTCCCAGCTTGATACAGTGAAATTAGTGATAGCTTTGATTTTCACATCAGATGTTTCTGATCTTCGATTTTTATAAGTCAACAGGAAATGCCCATCAGACCGAACAACTTTTGCTAAGACGACATTCCTTGTGTCATGGTGTAGCTGGGCTCTTGGAGTTCCACATCAGGTGTTCCAAATCTTCAAATTTATTCTCTCAGCAGAAAATGCTCATCACGTGGAACAATTTTTGCTATGGTACCATTTTTGTATCTCTCATAGTTTAGCTGGTCTGTTGCGGTTCTGCATCAGGTGTTCAAGTTTCCAAGATAAATTATAGCCTATATGTTGCCCAGACTTAATACCTATACAACAAAAGAAAAATCATTCAAATCCGCCCAGTAGTTCCGAAGATTAGCGTGTACAAACAAACAGACAAACAGACAGATTTTTTTTTTTGATTCGTGCTCTATTACTGTTCCTAATCCCCCCTCAATATTTTTTTTTTTAATATTTTCAATGTACAGACACAGTTTTGTTACTGTTTTATTATATGAATATAGATTTCAGCCGCAAGACGTCTACTGTTGGACATAGGCCTCCCCAAGGGGGGGGGGGGTATTGTTATAATCGCCACGCTTGGCAGGCGGGTGGGCGATAGCAGAATACTACAGTTTACTAATTCTGTGCGCTCGATATTCAAAAACCTGATACAGAAGAAGACGGTCGGCGTCAGGGACAGCCCGAGGGCCGGTCTGGTTGGGTGCCTTTAAACTCTGCAGACAGAAATAGCGAAACGGCTAAACCACATATTTTGACTGTGTAGAGTTTGTGAAGTTGGCTTATAGGGTTAGGGCGTGCAGAGTTAGAAGCTTCGCTCTATGTGAGAACTGATAATTTTTTGACAGTGCGAGCTATATGGTTCCATTTTAGCAACATTTTACTTTTTACATGAAAATGTTTTTGTGGGATAATTTATTCTCCACATTGGAAAATATTTTTAACCCTCTAAATGTTTTGTTTTTCCATACAAGTGAATGTATGGATCTCGCCATGATTGTTGCCGTAAATAAAAAAAGTTTATTTATAGTATCTAATTTATTTCCACAAAACGGCACGGCGTGCAAACTTCGAAGACAAAACCATCGAAAGCCTCTGTGCGCCATCTTCGGCAGGAGACGGCATCTCTGTCGCGAATCGGTGCCACTTGGGGAGCACTAGCAAATCTTCGTATAGCAGGTGTAGATTGTGATGCGAGAGCAGCCACCGCTACAACCTCCGCAAGGTCCGCACATTTTTCCTATGGAAGGGTAGAGTAAGATGTAGATAGAATGTAGTTCAAAACCAAATCGCAGTCTCCAATAATAATGAAGCAACAAGAATAATGTAGCCTGGATTTTGTAAAAGCTTGATTGAAAAGAGTGTCCGTGGAGTTTCTTGCTCGTTCTTCTCCATAGAGACCTACCCTACGTTTTGGAACGAGCAACTAGCTTCAACTTTCTGACTAACTAACTGACTCTTTGACTATTCAAAAGTGCCTGCAAATGGTTTAATTGAAATAAATGCTTTGACTTTGACCAATGGCGCCGATACCCTTCATAATGCCAGGCAGCTGAAGAAAAGGACGGTGACAGAATGATAAGAAGTAAGAGATGTCAAATTAGGTTCTTTTTTTTTTTGACTTGAACTTCGACGACTAGGATATATAGACAGCTTTTATTCATATTTGTCTGTTTCTTGTTTTATTGGAGAGAAAGATATTTATATAGCTTAAAATTAGTTTAGCTTGACACAACAGAATTGGCGAAAAAAATACGGACACTGCCCCTCTGCATTTTGCACTAGTTTGCAGGCTTACAAATTATTGATAGGCATTGTGATAAAATTCGTATTCGTTTTTCGAGCAACCGTTCATTCGGGCAAACGTTCTTCGGTCAAACGCTCATTCGGGCAAACGTTCTTCGAGCGAGTGACCTTCTGGCAATCGTCAGATGCACTGCAAACATTTTAATATAAACTATGTAATTCATTACAGCCCTGTGCCATTGTAGGATTAAAGTTAATGACAATATGGTACATAAAGCATATGGAGCTGTCGTTTATAGTCATAAAGTGGAATTAATTAGAAATTAACGATCTTTGTGGAATATTACCAACTATTATAAACAGTCGCGGTTCTGAATTTATAAGTAGTGGAAATCTTCGTGTTGGCTTTGTTCGTACAACGAAGTTGCTCGTAAGTTTTCAGGTTCGGTTTTCGGTTTCGGTTGAGCTAAGTGGTGCTGATCCGCGCGTCATGTTCGTGAACGGGCGCTGTCAGTTGAGATTGGTCATCTCTTAACTGCCATGGCTTTTATATTAATTTATTTTTAATTAGAATGTTTTGGATTTCTCTTCACTTACATTGTTTTCACATATAGAAGCAACAAGAATAATGTAGCCTAGATTTTGTAAAAGCTTGATTGAAAAGAGTGTCCGTGGAGTTTCTTGCTCGTTCTTCTCCATAGAGACCTACCCTACGTTTTGGAACGAGCAACTTGCTTCAACTTTCTGACTAACTAACTGTCTCTTTGACTATTCAAAAGTGCCTGCAAATGGTTTAATTGAAATAAATGCTTTGATTTTGACTTTGACTTCATTAGCTTCGTAATAGTCCTAGATAACAGAATAAGGTAAATAAAAAAACAAGCCGAAGGCGTGGTCAAAGTCCATGCTGTCGTAGATTTTCCGAGAAAACATAGTCGGAATGCAATCATAACAAGTGTTTCGTATTAATATGTATTTTAATTATCTTTATTATTATTATTATTAATCCTTTATTTCAGGCAACTCAGGCCCATAAAACACAATACATACATAAGCATAAAAACAATAATTATAAACTAATACATATTTTAAAACAATAAACTTAAAAACTACTGCACACGAAGAGACGGCGTCGTGTTACGCTGCGTGGTGTCACGTAGCTGACCGCGGAAACGCCGATACAGCACACCTTTCGGCCAAAACTCTTCCTTGAGGAAGGTCACCAAATGTTGAGTCGGAACGCGCACTACGAACGACTTGAAATTGGTGTTATGGCGCGCCTCCAACTTCTCCACCCTCAAGGTCCAGTTGGTCTTCACCCGTAGATACTCCACGATGTCCTCAGTCTTTGTAGAGTGATGCAAACGGGACACGTACAGCTGCGTCGTCGGTACCGCAGGACGTAGCAGCATGTAATCTTTAAATAAATCGTCACGCTTAGTCAACACTACAAACAAATCCTTAAATTTTATTTATTTCTATGCATAAATTGAAAACATTAATTTATGTAGCTCTCGAAGCCATGTTGCTAGAAGTCATTATTATGGCGAAATACTCTTTTTTACATTATTTTTTCAAAATTGGTGATTAAAATGTTGATAATATTGATTTGAAATTTCGCAGTCTACATTGAGGTAATCCTAAGACCATTAACAAAATGTTCCTAAGCTTTCAGCTGTTTCTTATTTCAGCTGATCCATCATCATCAATCTACTGTCTTCAGCAGAAAGCTTGGGGATGACGTCAAAAGAAACAATTCACACCACTCCTAACCTAATGTGACTCACTAATCACGCTTAATGGTGGGGTAGAACATAATGTTATATAATGGTCTGTTTATTGGTGATTATGTCTGTTGTTCTGATTTTAGGTATCACTAGCTTAGCTCGCGTCTTCGCGTAATTTTCGCTAATCTGCGGACGTATTTTTTTTTGCGCGGAATCAGATATATTTTTTTAAAATAAAAGTAGGCTGACCGCTGCAAACGTACCTTTACCGATCGATACTAACTACGTACCGCGTCTACTTAACCCAACCTCACTATATTTTAAAATTAGTCCTGCCCACGAAGTAATTATAATAGACTTCGTGGTCCTGCCTAATAATTTATCTGTGACAATTCATGCTCTGTCATTTTTCACCGCTGTCTATTTATTTATTTATACTTCATGCCCAAGGGTGGTCTAATGCTTCAGTCAAGTCAACCAAGGGTGGTGAAGAGATAACAAGGCAGGTGCACAGTTAAAAAAAAAGGAAATTACATGAACATAAAAACAAAAAGAAATACAATTGAAAACGCAAAGAAAATGTAATGACAATTTTTCAGGAGTAATTTACGAATGATTGCTTGCTGCGAATAATAATGTGATGCTGTGATAGTTCCACTAATTGCATTTAAAAAAAGAAATTGATCGCAAATTTTGAAACCTATAGTGAACTTTAGAGTAAGAAATAACTTATTTCATTCTTCATAATTTAAATAGTTAGTCTAGTGCAATTAGCATGTCCCACAGGACACTATCCAAGGATTAGTTATCTTAGCCAGTAGTTAGGTAATTACTTATACAGACTTCCCCCGCTCCGCTTTGGGTATAAGGTACATACTAGAAATGGTTTTGTTATTGTTTTCTTTAATCATTTTACTGTTTTTATGTCTGAAAACTATTTGGTGAGACTTAGGACTTAATAAATAGTTATATAGTTATCAGTAGTAGTAGTTACGACTGAAGGGGTCCGTACCAAGAACTTAAAAAATGTTTCTTGTAAGGGGGTCTCCATGGAAACTCTAGGGCCATGGGGTCCGAGTGCCCATCTTGCTTTTCCATTCCCATCTTGATATATTCTCGGGTCAAAGAATCCAGCCTTTTGGGCACGTGTCCCGTTGACAGCAATGTGGACGAGTTTTTTGATGCTCTTTGTGCTCCATGCCTATTTCTTGGAATTGTAGGTAGGTACATAAAATTATTATTTAGATTTTTAAGATTTGCCTATATAAGCATTATCATTTTATTTTTGAATGGTTGTTCACAAACGCTGTCGGATTTGATAGGCATCAAATACATTACCTATGATTTCTATTTCGTCATCAAACCCGTTAAAAGCGTCTAAACTCTAACTTGATGTTTCCTTGAACTCCTTCTGGCGCAGTCGGGCAAAAACACACTGGCCATGTTTCGCGCGCATTTTTATACAAGATGGCGGTCAAGTGTCGCTATTCGATCATTTGTTACAATATGGCAGCCTATTACATGGCTGTCTTGAGGTCTATAAGCTACATTTATCATCGCCATCGGCAGACATTTACCGATTATTGTTGTAGTCTACAAATTACGACATGATTTAGTAGTATTAATGCAGAGGATTTTTTGGATTAGATTAGTTGATTATTTTTCTCTTGGTTTAAGTACTTTCTTTCTGGGGTGTGATTCTGTAAGATCTTATTCTAAACATCAAATCTGAATACGCTGTGAGTTTCTTAATTGGCATTCTAAAAACTCGGTTGGCAATTCGAATTTACACTAGCGCCGCCCTTGCGAGCGTGTCAGCGAGTTGAACTAATTTGACAGGGAGATTTTCACAGATAAAGTATGAGATGACGTAAGAAGTGGCATTCTGTAAGGTAATTTCCCTGTCACTTCGACGCTCACTTCGCACTCGAACCCGATTCAGTGTCAAATATATCAAGGTCATTTTGAACCTTATGTGAAGTGAGAGTGAATAGCGATGTGAGATGCGAGTTTTTGTTGGAATTTTACAGAATCGACCTACGGATCCAAAAAGGGATTGTTTACGTAGCCTATATCAATACAAATAAATAAGTTGATCAACCTGGGCTATTTTTATTATAATTAATATTTACAAAGTAATTATTACTTTTTTAGTACGCCACTACCCTCAATATTGCCCCCCCTTAAGATCAGGCTCTGGTAAGAAGTAAAGCCATTTGAATTTTGCCTTTAAGATCACAAATCGCTTTCGCAAACTGTCCACCTGTCACAAAGGGCCTAAACTAAAGCTGTTTTATTACAGGCCTATTAGGATTAACAGCTTCTTGGTGTAATTACTCGCCCATTGTGCGAAGTAGGTAGCTTAAGGTACGGTTTCATTGGATACGAATGTGGTAATTACGGCAGAGCAGAAAAAAGCTTTATGATTTTAAAACCCTGAAAATTAGTACGGTAGAGGATGTAAATGAAAAGTAAATATGTTACGGTGATGTAAAGCTAAGAGTAAGTAAGTAAGCATGACAGACCATCATCATCATGTCAACCTTTAGACGACCACTGCTGGGCATAGGTGTCCCCCAAAGGAGGGTTTAGTTCAGCCGTAATCCTCATACTTGGCCGATGCATATTGGCGATCGCAGTACTCAGAAAGACGCTGGTGCCCTTTCTCTGGTCAATATCCCTCTGTCGCCTTCTACGACACCCACGGGTAGAAATGGGGTGGTGCTATTTGCGGCCGCCACCACAGGGCTTAAAAGACCATTTAAGCAAAAAATAAAACGAAAAATTCAAAATAAGAATAAAATTATGACACGGGATGTGTCATAGTTAGTTTTTTTTTTTTTTTCAGTGGCCACGGTCACATAATAAACTATAATAGTAAAACCTCTTTAGTAAGACAGACACGTCATTCAATGTCGTTAAGCGAGTTAATGGCCCGTTAACTTCTGACCCGATTGCTATGCGTATATTGTTGTCTGGCCACTAGCCTATTTTTAGGGTACAATCATACAAAGTAGGGAATTACCATTCATAAATACTTGACAGTTTTATACCCTTTATGAATTCTACAAGTGTGTTTGTAGGTTTGATGATATGAACATAATACTACCTATATCTTACTTGAAGTGATCTTTTTTATCTTTTTCTTCTTTCTAAGAGTAGTCAGGTTGTCTAAATATATGTATATACAGTAAGTTAAATAACAGAGAGCGTATTAAACTCGTTAATCTATACAATCATTTTAAAATATATATTGGCATTATAAATTAAGTATAAAAAATCCAAAAATGTACTTACGGCGTTTCTTTTACGTATTCGATTTTGTGTAACATTAAAAAAAAAAACTGTTTTTTTTTGTATCTTTGGACGATGTATTATTGCCGGATAAAGGGATCGCCTTTCGTTAATTAACATGAATTAATTGGGTTGTTGACATCATTAACCAATAATTCCAAAATACAACTTATCTTAAAATACACTTTATTATAGCCCGAAAACCCGATTGATCGTTAGTTAACTGTAGAATTCGATTTTAAGTTGCTTTAAAATCCATAATAGTTAGTCAATTGAGTTGGTAAATAAGTGACGTCACAGGCCGTTATACAAAATCTATGGAGGAATCTCGTTTTGACAGCTCATAAATAGTATGTCAATTGATTGGTGGTGTCAAGTATCCAATTGCAGTTAATTTCACTGCCAGTCCGTAATTAGAGCGAGCTTATTGCTACAAATCCAGATTTTGGGCTGCTGCTGAGAATTTCCTCAAAGAGAAACCCGTTAGTACTTATTTTGCCTAAGTCAACTCTGGACGTAGCACGAGCATACGTTTCGCATAACATAATTATTATCAACGGGTGATACTAAAATGTACCGAGAAACTAATCTAGCACTGTGCGTATCGTGCGTGTGTTGCCGGTGTTGACTTATGGTACAGAGACGTGGTCCTTAACTACTGGCCATCTACAGAAGCTCAAAGTCACGCAGCGAGCAATGGACAGAGCTATGCTCGGAGTTTCTTTGCGCGATAAAGTCCGGAACGAGGAAATCCGCCGAAGAATTAAAGTCACCGACATAGCTCTCAATATTTACAAGTTAAAGTGGCAATGGGCAGGCCACATCGCTCGAAGAACCGATAACCGATGGGGAAGGAAGGTTCTTGAGTGACGACCACGAACCGGAAGACGCAGCGTTGGTAGGCCTCCCACCAAATGGACGGCCTCGACATCGTCCAGGTCGCGGGTAGCCGGTGGATGCAAGCGGCAGGTTGCCGCTCGTTGTGGCGTTCCATGGAGGCCTTTGTTTAGCAGTGGACGTTCTCCGGCTGATGATGACTGTGCGTATCTAGTGCCGGTTAATTACAGGCACATTTCAACTTTATTTCTGAAATAGCTACACATCTGCAAGGCCTATGGTATTGCAGAATTCTACAGGCAACGGTAACCACGTAACATCCAGAGGGCCGTTGGTTTACTTGATGTCCAAAATTGTAAAAAACACACGGACACACTAGAAAGGAAAGAGAGGGCGTGCGCGAGAGAAAGAGAAAGGTGTATGGAGGGGGTCATCATCTGCCTAGCCTTTTCCCAAGTATATTGGGGTCGGCTTCCAGTCTAACCGGATGCAGCTGAATACCAGTGTTTTACATGGAGCGTTTGCCTATCGGATCTCCACAACCCAGTTAATGGGTAACACGATACCCCTTGGTAAGACTGTTTGTCAGACTTTCTGGCTTCTGACAACCCATAACGACTGCCAAAGATCTACAAATGACAGCCGGGACCAACAGCTTTACGTGCTTTCCGATGCACGGACGGAACTCGATATGAAAGGGATGGTCACCCATCCACAGACCGACCGCGGCTAGCGCAGCTTAACCTGTGACCGATCGATCTGCACGGCTTTAACTTAACCACGAGCCCTACCTCGAGAAAGGTGTATGGAGGGGTATAATGCAAAAATCTTAAGTGACGTGACATTTTCTCCTTAACCACACCTTTTTTTTTTATTGAGCGGAGAAAGTATCTAACGCATACTTACCACGCCGTCCGGGGAGATGACGTGGTTATGTGGGGCTTGCACCCAGTAAAAACTTCACCCGTGTTCACCAGTTCTCGTGGCCCTAATGGGCGGCAGCAGCTGATGGGTGGGCCGCGAGAACTCCTACGCATGACATTCGCGATCCATCCAGCGTGCCCACTTTAGGGCTCCCTCTTCTTAGCCCACTTCAGGGCTCCCTCTTCTTCGCCCAGTTCCTGGCTTCCTCTTCTTCCCTCACTTAAGGGCTCCTTCTTCTTCATCCGCCTCTGGACTCTCTCCTTTAGCGATGTTCCGGTGCCCTATGACATCACCACAACTCCAGGAACCATGCAACGTGGACGTTAGAGTCTCCGATCTATCGTTCGCTGGCCCCTCTCCCCGAATCACACCCACCGCGAGACGCGCTAAGAATCTTCTATCCAGCAAATCTTCTTAGCTTCAGGGTAGTTAACATCTAAAGAATGAATTGTACGCCAGTTGTAGTTGCCATCACAGATTATTGTCAATTTGTACCATTGTCGCCATTTGTCGAGGCTGTAAATTTTTTATAGGGTAGTAATATTGATATAGATAGACTATACCGAGTGATTGGATGACCTCTATGTGGTTGTCCAAGTAAAGATTACTAGCAGGATTTATTGGGTTGCAAAGAATATAACAGTTGAGACTTATTTATTTACCTGTAGTTAAAACAACAAAACATTTGAGACTAAAAGACAACCGCCTTCAAAAAGTGAAAAATAACTTTAGCACAGAACACACATTGACTTTAGTTTCGAAATTCAGTGGCTTTGTTCTGTTTGTTGTTTTGTATTGCCACCGACTTCCGAAACTAAAGTCAATGTGTGTTCTGTGCTAAAGTTATTTTTCACTTTTTGAAGGCGGTTGTCTTTTTTGTAAAAAGCTTTTTATTTTCCGCTTTTTAGTACCTCCTTCTCATCCAAATCTGTTAAGAAGAGATTGAAAGTTAACTACTACAAAGATTGATGAAACTAAAACGTCGTCTATGTAAAATTGTTGGGTATTTGTAGATTTTTCAAAAAGTGCTAAATCAATTTCGATAAAATTTATATGGGACTACCCCTGAAGCATACCCTATCCATAAAAAAAGAATTTTCAAAATCGGTTTCCGTTTGCCGGAGAAATCGCGTAACATATCGCGCACATACTTAATGCAAATTTAAGACTTATATGGTTTTCTCATGGATGCCATTGTCATAACTGGACCAAATTAAAATGGGACCACACGGGAAGCACTAGCTTTCAAATAAAAAAAGAATCATCAAAATCGGTTCACCCAGTCCCAAGAAATCCAAACATAAAAAAAATAAAAAATAAAAACGAATTGATAACCTCCTCCTTTTTTGAAGTCGGTAGAAAATACAAAACGTTAATCCTGTAGGTAGGTATTACGAAGTTTAAAAACTCGTTTTGCTGCCATTAAACTCTGAAAACTCGCAACAAAACTGAACATCGTGCTACACACATATGTAACACAGAAAGTTTTCGGATGCCGCCGCTGTTGTCCGTAAATAATAAGTTTGGTGACATTTGAAAGAACAAGAAATATTGAAGTCGTGTGCTTTCGTGATATTTTGATTATTAATGTTGACTCCAGATGTCGCCTTATTTTCTAGTATTACTTACTCAAACTCAAAATCATTCATTTCAAAGGAATCATTTACAGGCACAGTTTACAGGCACTTTTGAATTGTCAAGGAGTCAGTCAGTCAGAAAGTTGAAGCTAGTTCCAAATAGTAGTCTATAGACACGAACGAGCAAAAACTTCATGAACAACACTCTTTTAAAATCAATAAAAAAAAAAATACAAAAAAGACAACCGCCTTCAAAAAGTAAAAAATATCTTTCAATTCGCAAGTCGGCGGCTTTGGTTTTGCGTGTTGTTTTGTATTGCCACCGACTTGCGAATTGAAAGTTATTTTTAACTTTTTGAAAGCGGTTGTCTTTTTTGTTAAACAATTTTTTTTTCGCTTTTTAGTGTCTACTTCTCATCATACAAATTAATTACGAAACGATGACACCAAAAAAAATCTGTCATCGCTTAATTTTCAACCCTTAGGGGTGGAATATTTCTTTGAAATTAATATAGGACCAAATTTGAGGTATACACTATCAATTAAAAAAAGAATCATCGAAATCGGACTACACTGAAAAAAGATGTGCGTGGTCAAACATAAAAATAAATATTAAAAAAATGTTCATAAAATGAAAACTACTGGGCCAAACAGTGTTAAATTTTTATGGGACAAATGGCAACTATTCTGCATCAAACTAAAGAAGAATCACGTAAATCGGATCATAAATCTCAGAGTAATCGATGTACATACATAAAAAGAAACCAACCGAATTGAGAACCTCCCCCTTTTTGAAGTCGGTTATAAAATATTAATTTACGTTCAAACAATGTAAGTTAACTTGTTAAAGGTTTCTTCTCATAGATACGGTATGGGCATTGATCGCCACGCTTGCTTAAGGTAGATTTGCGAATTGGGTACTTGACATCACCAATCAATTGACATCCTTTTTATGAGTTGTCAAAACTAGAATCCTCCATAGATTTTGTATGACAATAGCGGCTTGTGACGTCACTAATTTACCAACTGAATTGACTACACTCTGTCCACTGGCTTAATCGTTTTTTGACAGCTGCAACTAGTGAACAATATTTATGATTTTTGTAAAAACTGATACGTAAAACTGTATTATAATGTCTGTAAGAGATCATAAATAAGATAATCCAACAAGATAAGGCAGTTTATAAATTTATTTTATAACGCATTTTTAAGTTAGCAATAAGGTAATTGGGAATAATTTAATTCTAAAGCAGCTGTCAAAAAACCAATAACCCAATGGACAGGGTATAACTATTAATTGATTTCAAAGCAACTTAAAATCGAATTTTACAGCTAATTGAAAATGAATCGGATTTTCGGGGCTAAAATAAAGTGTATTTTAAGGTAAGTTGTATTTTGGAATTATTGGTTAATGGTGTCAACAACCCAAATCAAATGTAAATTAATTTATAAGTAAGTAGTGCTAGGGATTGACAAAGCAGTCGGACGGATGACAGCTCACTTCAACTAGGTGTTCACTGAGGGTGATTGTAACAGAATAGACACAGATTGTAGTGCTTTGTAAATCCCTAGCATCGGGACAGATGACAGCTCACTTCACCTAAGTGTTCACTGAGGGAGTTTGTAACAGAATAGACATGACAGGTTTACTCACGATGTTTCCCTTCACCGATGTGAGTGATGTCAAAGAAAAACTTGGAATCAACTAAAATATTATTATTATTACGACATAACTAGGACTAATATTATAAATGCGAAAGTGACTTAATGTGTTTCGCTTTCCCGGCTAAACTTCTAAAGTACAAAAAATTACGATGTTTAGGGAAGTTGAAATTTTAATTCTTGAACTCTTGGGTAGGTACCTAAAGAGTACCTTCAGACATTTACAATATTTTTATAACCCCGCAATAAAAATGGTGGTTGTATGGCTGTTGTGCAGTAAAAGAGACAAGAGTTTAACGAAAAGCTCATTATTTCATAATGAAACGGCGGCTGTTAGTAACAATGACACTGACAGCCGCCTTTTCGCAGGTCTTACACTAACACTGCATCATTTTGTGGGAAATAATGTCACAAATAATGATTAATCAACGTACTTTTTCAACTACGTCTGATTGATCCGTTAATGTCACTCGTTACTATATTTTTATTATAAATACAAAATGGGCAACGAGATGCTGAAAACTGTAATTTTCATTTCATCATCATCATCATCATTTCAGCCGAAAGACGTCCACTGCTGAACATGGCCTATGTTCAGCAGTCCCCCAAGGTGGGGTTTTGCCATAATCGCCACGCTTGGCAGGCGGGTTGGCGATCGCAGTATGTTTGTTACAAATGCATAGAGAACGCTGTTGCGCTGCTGATGAAAATGTACAGAGAGTCAGGACTGGTGACGCGAGAGCAAGCGACGTACAGTTGACCGTGAGAAAAGCAGCTGGTCCTGAGATCGACAACCGCAGCCTTCAGTGTGACAAACACCGACCAACCTGAGACTTGTTTATAGTCATGCAAAAACACACGCTCACAGGGAATTGCACACGCTTGAATTGGAAGGGGTAATTGTGGGGAATCAGTGGTATACGTGGTATAAACACTCTCACCAACGCCACAACCTGTTACAATTTCAGCTCCAATGATATTTCTCTACAGACAGACGACTTTGAGTCGGTTCCTGTTACACAAAATAATAGGTACACCGACCTTCAGCTGGAAGATGTGCGCTAGAAGTCCACTTGCCGTAAGCGAATTCTATTCTAAATTTTACGGCGTAACGTAGATGTATACTACTTCTCTTCCTTCAATTTGAGAGAAACAAAATGCTTTTATTGATCGCTGCAGCTTGATCAATTTTGGGTGTTATAAAACTTATAATAGCCTGTTCACACACCCAAATTCTCTTGATGCGGTATTTGACTTATGTCGCCGTACAACACATGAATCAGTTCTTATATTGTAGATACTACACTATCAAGAGTCTCTGTTAGATCCACCTGCTCCTCCACCTCTCCTCTGGTAGAGAGCTTTCTCCAACTTTTAAATGAACATCGGAGAATTCTTGAACACGTGAATTGCCTCCAAGCTGAGTACGCATATTGATGGTCAAGCGCGATTTATAAACACGTGACCATAGAATTGATCGTTTCAACGATGCATTTACCTCGTCAGCCCTAGTTCCTCGCGTGACCACAGGCAGCGTCTGTCGGAAATCGCCACTAAACAGAACTGTGACCCTACTCATCATGTCTTGGTTTCTGCGGATGTCTTGCAGGGTTCTACAGCTTCCACTGCGTTCCTATTAGTCACACATGTCTTTTGTCACTGTTTCGTGATATGTACCGCACAAATAGGTTTCGCTCTCACTGGCATTACTCTCTTAATCGATGAGAATTTTAAAGCAGTGTGGCAGCGCAATTTAACTTGCCTCCTGACCTCTGCAAGAATACCAATGGTAATTAATGTTTTTTCTGTTCAACTAAGAGCATTCATTGCTCTGCAATTACTCTGAGGTGAACACGCTGACGTGGTTATTTACGATAGTACTCATTGCACCTGGGTCGTAATTGGTTTCGGCAGTGTATTTCCGATTTCCACGATTTTGATGTGCCAGTGATTGCGGGGCGGCCGGTAACTCAAACTTGACCACAGGAATGACGTCGATGTAAACGACCACGTTTTAAAGAGAAGTAAGAATTGTTTAGAATACGTTTCTCATTGTGTTCAATGACACCTTTAGTAGTTGATCTCAAAACTCGCAAGAAGTCTTCGGACAGATGATGCCGATATTTCTTCCACAAAAGTACTCGCGGGTTTGCAATTCCACAAAACAAACAAATAAATGTCTTTGACGATTGGGAATTTTCGAAAATTTTTGAAAGTGTTTCTCTTCGCCACACTATTTTTATAATCGTTTAATATAATGTATTAAAAATTATATAATATGTAATTCTTCTGCAGTATAATGTTATAATTCTGTATAACTATATATTGTATGTACTCTTTGCTAATAATATTTATTTTGAGTTGAGTTTTCAAACATGACATGTGTCAAAATAAAATGTATTTAAATCCAAAGCACTAAGAAGTATTGATATCAACTTCGATGCAAATCACTCTCAAAATAACTTTCTTCCCATTTTTTATTTCGTTAGGTGTTGAATTTCAATAAAATACGAAACCCATCTTCCATCAATTCTGTTAAAGAATGTTTATGCGAAATTTGAAGGAGATTGGACCAAGGAATCAATATATATAGATGAATCAACGATTCATTCGTGTTTCTGAGTTCTTTTTGGAACGAAGTTCCTTATCGCGCGTTGTGAAAGGGGGCTAGACGGAAAAAATTCTTACGAAAAGTTGTCACGACATGCTATAATAAGCTAAATTGAATCGTTGGAACTGTCAAATAGAGTTCATTATTAGTTGAATGGCGGCTTTTCTATGAAAATATTGGAGCGAATTAAAACCTTATTTTTGCTATTTTTATTACTTCACAAACGCAGACAATTCGAACAGAAAAATTGAATCGTTGGAACTGTCAAATAGAGTTCATTATTAGTTGAACGGCGGCTTTTCTATGAAAATATTGGAGCGAATTAAAACCTTATCTTTACACATTAACCGTGAAATTCGGTTGCACATAGCTCCTATTGTCCGGTCGGGCACCAGCCTATACGTTTCTCAGAATAATTTTAGCATACCTAGTTTGGTAAAATTTCAATTTTTAACCGTTTACGTTTACAAAATAAAGTCCGAATTCGCTTTTCGTAGAATATGTTTATGTATTTAAAGGCGGCGCGGCGAACTCTTTGAACTAGGTACCTACGGCGATATGTTTAGTACCTAAGTTTATTCGCTCAAAAATATTATTATAACTCCAAAAAAATAAAATTTTATTACAATTCCTTCACTAATTAATCGAAAGGAACTTCGTTCCATCCGGGTGTCCCTTGACACCTCTCAAGTTTTTTTTTTTAATATAAATTTTAACTTGATGCTTACGAATGATACTCGTTGTTATAGTGTGTGGGTAATATCTTAATTAATTAGGATTATGAATTTTATTACGTTATGATGACGATGACGTACCTACTAGTTCGAAAGAAGAAACGTCAAATAGGACTTATTACGTTGTCAGGAGATTAATAGAAAATTATCATAACAACACATTTATCATTGCTGGATATATTTAATGGATACCTATTTGACTTTTACGTTCTTCAAACCATGCATTTACAATACTCTCTCAAGCAGAAACTGAAAAACAACGGTTTGTTGATGGAAAAACAAAAGAATAGCGAACACCATTGACATTTGTGCTTGCGTCAGCCGTCAGGGTGAGAAAATATTGGCACGGGGACTTTTCCGATGTATGTGGGGCACAGTGCGCAAACTAAACCGGAATGTGCACGCCACTGCAAAGTTGGTAATTACTTCGTATATTTAAGTATGTAGTTGCAATTTTTTTTCTTTCTTTGAATAACGGTAATTTGCTGTTGATAAGGTAAGTATGTTAGTGTTGATTTCAACAGTACGAAAGAAAACCTAACGACTGTAAAAGTTGTTTTAAAAGGACGGTGAATGCTGTAAAAATCCCTCAATTTTAAATGTTTTTTTTTACGCGTTGTGTCTAAGATCATGATCTGAATATAGTCACATGCGAAATTATTAGTGGTTTTAACAATCATTATCAATCTTTATTACTTTTCCATAAATACAGGATTATGGAAAAGCAATAAAGATATGAAGTATTAAATAAACACAAAATTATTGGAACACGTTTTTTTAAATATTCTAATATGCTTGCGCTTGGCCGCAACATAGGTACCTGGGCCTCAAGTCTGCTATTACAATAGTGTCAGAATGGTCTATCATTGATTTTCATAATGACGCCATTATATTAGTAGATTACCAAACTTGTCAAAATCAACAATTATGAAATCAATTATAGACCATTCTGACACTATTGTAATAGCAGACTTGAGGCGATGACGCGCCCTAAAGTGGAGCACGGTTGCCTACCTAGGATAAACCGGTTCACTCGTACCTTGAAGAAGCCTAGATTATACTTATCGGGGAACAGAGAAACGGGCAAACTCCACATTCCGGCAAGATGTACACTAAAAAAAAAAACTGGAACTAAAACTACTTAGGTGAACTATTCTGAAACTGGTGCCTCCAATTACTTTGCATTCTCCAACATCAAACAATGTTCATTTTAAGTTAAAGCACTTATTTCAATTGAAACATCTACAGGTACTTTGAGATATCAAGGTGGCGGTCAGTTTAATCAGAAAAGCTGAATC
Organism: Charanyca ferruginea; assembly: GCA_947361185.1. Classification (NCBI taxonomy): domain Eukaryota; kingdom Metazoa; phylum Arthropoda; class Insecta; order Lepidoptera; family Noctuidae; genus Charanyca; species Charanyca ferruginea. The sequence goes on from OX376078.1 coordinate 5,420,380, forward strand.
TAGTTGCTCGTTTCAAAACGTAAGGAAACGTTTGTGAACGGTTACCTTTCATGACGTAGGTATCTATTGTGTCGACATCCATGGAGTATCGGTAAGCTCCGTCAACTGACAATGATTGATCGACACATTCAATGGATTGCGTATTTTGGTTGTTCATAGTGCGCTTGAGATAGTAGGTATTAATATAGAGAAGGTAATGAAGGTAAGTTGTAGGTATGTGAATATGTTGACTTGAAAATGGTACTTTATAATTATTGTATTTTGGTTCATCTTCGAGTATGTGGCTTATGAGAAGGCATTCTGGCTGGTATGGTGAACTGGCAATGGTTTAAATTTGGACTAAAGTTATAACTAACTGCTCAAGAGTGCTAAAAAGATACTTTCTAGATTGCAATGTGATTTAGAAAGTGTATTTGTAAATGACGAGCTATATGTGTATTTTTAAACGGTTAACTTATGTTGTGGCACCGAGTTGCCGCGTCGGACATTACCGCTGGTAAACCCGCGATGGTTTGTGTTGGTATGGTAACACGTTCAACAAATGATTGTTTAAAATGCTTTTTAGTTAATAAATGAAAATAAAAATTGGTTTTGTGATGAGATAGTAAAAGTTTATATCTTTAAATTTCTTTCATGTTAGGTATCACATGATGTAAGAGAAAAATATTGCTTTTTTCGTACTCAAACAAACGTACGTAACCGCTCGACTGAATAATGGTCAGTCCTTATACCATCTTCGATGAAGAACTGCCTCCTAACAATGATGCCGTATCAAAAGGGACGATGCCAGGAAATTAAGACCTCGTTGTCACCGCCAGGCTATGTAAAAATGTAAGAAGTACCACTTACATTTTGATTCTCATATATTTCTAGGGTTCTCTACCCGGAAGACTGCCTCTCGCTTAACGGAACCATCTGTCTGTTCTTTCCGCCTGTCTGTCAACGGACTGTATCTTTTTAACTGACTTCAAATAAAGAAGGAGGTTCTTAATTCGACACGTACTTATATATATTTTTTTATGTTTGACCACGCATAGGTAATTTCGATTTCGATGATTCTTTTTTTAATTGATAGCGTATACCTACCTCAAAGGGACTAACTTATAAACATGAAAATATTCCATCCCTAAGGGTGGAAAATCAAGGGATGACTTAATTTTTTTATTGTCACCGTTTCGTAATCAATTTTTACGATAAGAACTGGGCACTAAAAAGCAAAAAAAAAGACAACCGCCTTCAAAAAATAAAATGTAAAAAATAACTATAAATTCTAAAGTCGGCAATACAATACAACTTACAAAACCAAAGCCGCCGCCTTGTGAGATTAAAGTTATTTTTTAATTTTTGGACGCGGTTGTCTTTGTTGTATAAATGTTTTTTGAACCGTAATACTTATTTTCACAGAGTGTTTACAAATAATAAAAATAAAATAAAGTAAAATATTAAAAGGGATTACCTTACGGCATCGGTTACCTCTGATCTATTTTCACAGTGTTCGTTGCAACACTTCTGTTGTTTCGTTGCTTCATGTAGCTGATTCTGCATTTGTACAAGTTTCAGTGCTGGAAATATAATTTCCGTTTGGTTAAACCTGAGGCTTCTTTGCTGGCCCGTTGTTTTACTTTTTTCTTGCAAAATCTACCATCTTTGCAGCCTGTGCATTTGTTCAGGATTATGAGATTGTATGAATTTAAGTTGTTAAGAGAGAGAAATTGTGGAGTTTCATTTTAGACATTTTTTCTGCAGAAATGTAATGTTTTTGCAGTAACTGTCAAGATTTGAAGTTTTGACAAGCAAATCAGCGCACACATATCCTTGGGCAAAATACTGAAGTTGTGATAATTTTTTTCAAGGTCTTACCAGACCTTGGAAAAGATTGATTTCTATAATGTTATTTTTTAATAATATAATACAAGTTAACAGTTAAGTATCACGTGGATAATTATTGCCTTTGACGTTTTGATTTATAAGTATGTAATTAAAAGGCTTTTGACTGTTTGTTTTTGTTTTGGTTTTATATTATACTAGCGGGCCCGTCAGACGTTATCCTGCCCTTAAAATAAAAAAGTCCTACAACTCAACTGCAGCGCCACCTATCGGATCCAATTTCAAATCTAAACCATTCTCGAATCTACTGGAACACACACAAAAAAAATCATCAAAATCGGTCCACCCGTTTAGGAGGAGTTCACTTTCATACACACGCACAGAAGATTTTTAAAGATGTGATTAAAAGTTGATTGACTACTTGGGTTATGTTATTTAAATATTCCTAGTTTAAACGCGTAGCCGTCGTAAGAAAGGGACATTTTGAGAAAGGGTAATTTCGGGAAAGGGACATTTTGAGAAAGGGACATTTGGGGAAGGGGACATTTTGGGAAATAGACGTTTCGGGAAAGGGACATTCTGGGAAATGGACATTATGGGGAGGGGACATTTCGGGAAAGGGACATTTTGAGCCTGAACGAAATATTTGTGTGATGAGCATTTGTGTTTGCCTTGTGTCTGGGTGTTGTTTATCTATATATGTATGTATATCAAATACATACCCATAGCACAGGCATAGTACAGGGTCTCCCTAGTTTGGGGTCAGATGGCCATGTGTGAAATGTCCCCACATATTATTATTATTCCTTTAGTTTCGGAAGTCGGTGGCAATACAAAACAACAAACAGAACAAAGCCACCGACTTCCAAAACTAAAGTTATGTGAGTTGTCTGCTAATAAAGTTATTTTTCACTTTTTAGTTTTTGACGGCGGTTGTCTTTTTTTCAGTGTTCATACTGGTACTTACAGTATCAGTACTACCCTTAACAAAGGACCGCTTCTAAAACTTACCATTCTCATCCCAACCCAGATTTAACTACATGGTCAAGCATATATTTCAAGTCTCCTATCAAGCAGCCTCATAAAAAGGCTAATAACTCTATCCGCAGTTTGGACTTTACAAAGAATTTAATCAGAATATAGGTCCACTTTTTATTCCTTCAAAGTTCGCTACATTCTTTCTCGCCGGCCATATTGGCCATAAGTTAGACAGTAAACTTGGTAGATGGCCTAGTTTGTGAATATCAGCTAAGGGTAATTGTGGATGCGTATGGCGGTCTTGTTGGGGAGGTTTAAGTGTTTATAAAAGAATATTAAGTTTTAATAACACGCCATTTTGAATTTTCTGTAACGTCGTGTAGTCTATAACCAGCGGAACGTAATGAGGCTTACAACGATATCTTGTTTGTTAATATACAACGAAGAGTGAAGGAGTTATGTTTTTATTCAAATACTGGTGAAAAAAAATTGTTGAAGTAAACCGATTTTGTACTTTTTTAATACTGTTTTTTAATATCTATTAGTCATATTTTCGTAATTTTGGCTCCGTTATGTACTTTGAGACTGTCTATTTATCTGTTCCGTGGTATATCCTGTTGGAAAAACGCATAAAACATAATATTTTGGCATACTGTAATGGTTGTATTCGTTATCTCTGTTGACTCTGACGTCTATTTTCATAAAACGCTATGAGAGGATTGTCTTCACTTTAAAAAACCATAATTAAAAATTATACTTTTACTCTGTAGTTCCCTAAATCAAGACTTAATCTTTGTAAAACTGTAATTGTCTTTATATAATCTGCTCACATCATTACGATATGGCTCTGGGCAAAACGCGAAAACATGAAGTTTTCGTCACGAATCGAATACACGCTCTTAACTAGAACTTAAAAAGGGAAAAAAAAAATATAACAAATTAACAATGTTCATTTGTCTCCCCCCTAGAGGTTTTCATCAATCTGTTTTATACAAATAGATAATTCTTAACGAAAATTCCCGATTCCTGGTACTTTGCGTCGTTATTATCGCAGCAGTAACTTCGTAGCCGACCCAGTACTAATTGTACTGAAAACAAATATCGCAAACACGCATGCGATATTATCGGCCGTTGATAACACACGCCCCTTATTCACAATCATTCGATTCGATTCCGTACCGAATCGAAAGTCAAAAGATATCGAAGATGTCCTTCAAACGCAATTCACAAATCCGAAACCGAATAATTTTGACAGTTCAACGAACATACGAAGACTGAAGTCGGAAATGACATTGTCGAATACGGTTCCTTACCGACACGGAAACGTATCGAATGGTTGTGAATAAGGGGGCTGTGCGGGAGAAGCCTTTATATTTAGCCCGTACTGTCCCACTGCAGGGTGCAAAATCATTCCATTCCTTTCATCGGTCTAGAATGAATATTCCTCAAGAATTGGTCAGACATAGCGAATGCTATGTCTGACCAATTCTTGAGGAATTCGGCCAAGTCTAGCGCGGCTCTGTCTCGCCACGTTTTAGGGCACCAATTTTGCGATTTACAGGGCCATAGGTCGTTCGGCATGCGGCAGACATGTCTAGCCCGGTTATATATAAACTGGGCAGCCTTTTAAGCCACGTCAACGATCATACAGGGTGGGGATGGCAATAGCACAAAAAATTATCATGGTAGGATTTGGTAATTTGGTGTAATTGTTGTTTTTTTTTTTTTTTTTTTTTTTATTAATAATATATTATGACGCCACAAGTTGCCTCTCTTCTCACAAGTTAGAAAACCAATATTTCATTTATTTTGGTTACATTTAAATAGTTTTTAGTTAATCTGAACTTTTTTTTGAATTTCGTTTTTAGGACTTATTTGATAGTTTCAAAATATTCTTATGAACCAGTATTTTAATTTTTGTCGTATCGTCGTCCCCACTCTGTATATAATGAACTGTAAAAATTATAAGCCTCATTTTGGTGTTGCCGTAGTCAGGTAGTTAAAGAATATATAATTTGATAGCTATTTTGCATTGTTTGTACACGAAAGCAAAATTTAAAAGCTTAGTAAGTATCTGTTTGCTCGACACTCTACACTAAACTAAAGTAGCTCTGTCTTACCTCTTTACAGCAAATCTACTGAAGCGATTGTAAATAAATTTAACAGAGAGGAAGATTAGTATTACTTATATCTGGACAAGGGTATAAGCTACTTTTTATTCCGCGACTCTGCTAGTGTTACAATATTATGTGAATATCAAACCGGTAACCACTACTGCAGCAGAAATCCCACTTATAATATCATCTCAATTACTTTAATGGTCTTTATGAGATAGGTACGCTTGGCTTAGATTTTTTTGAATGGGACAAGCCCGCACTGTTCCTAAATCACAGCCAAAATCAACAGTGGCGACCACCGGAAGAGCATCGAAGCAATGAAACTCGGCGAGACCCGGAGAAACAATTCAACTGCCTTAGATTCCGCAACGAAATTAATCAGAAAAGAACAGCGGAGGAGTAAGAAACTAAAATATTTTCCACTTCCGTCAATATCAAGCATCACGGATAACATATAAAGTAATGGGTCCTAAAAGGTATAAAAAGTGTAATTGACTTAGTATAGCCTCGAGCTCATACTCTGCTGGGTCGGTTATTTGATAAGGCTGAGGACTGATCAGGCGTAGGTCAAGCAGTTTTAGGTGCTTTCCGAGGCACAGGGGTCTCACACCACACCAATAATTTCTAAACTCCGGGCTGGTACCCTGGTACTAAGAAATTCCTAATGGAAAGCCCAGTAACACTTTGCCCGATTTAGGAATCAAACCTACGACGCCTAATTCAGCAGTCGCACTTGCTATCACGGAGTTAACGGGGTAGTTGCTCATTTTAACATTTAAAAAATGTAGAATTGAATTTTTATTTTATACACGAAACAAAATACAAAAGAAGAATTTTAAAATTTAGTCAGTTATAGCAATGCCTTTGCATACGTGGTTGAGATTTTTTTGAACACGAATCGATAGTATATTTTCAACCATTTGAGCAAAGTAAATAAAATATGTTAAAGGAATGATTAAATTCTCTGATTATTACTTTACTTCTTATTACTTTAACTAATTGTACATTTTAAAAGTTATTTTTTTTGTATTTTGTTTCGTGTATAAAATAAATATTCTACTCTAAAACTTTAAAAGTCTTTGTAAACTAAATCAAAGTAAGTAGTTCTTGTTTCTGTGTTGTCAATTACGTTGTTGATTCGTTCAGTGTTAGGATTTATTTATTTCGTTTTTCTTCAAATAACTTCGTGTCCCAGATTCCCAGGGCTCGGGGGTCTAAATGAAGTGACCGGGAAGTTTATTCTGACAGGGGTAGTGTTTGATATCGTTTATTTGTAAGATATGGGATTCTTTCTTTGAGAGATGAACATTTATATTTAAGTAGCTGACCCTACAGACGTTGTCCTGTACCTATCTACCTACCTACCTACCCTACCCTACCCTACCTATAACTACCTAGGTAGGTAGGTAATGCAAATATATCCAAAGAATATAAAAGTTTCAAACAAACTTTTATGCCCTATTTCACCCCCTTGGGGGTTGAATTTTGAAAAATCCTTCCTTGGTGGATGCCTTCGTCATATGAGGCATACGTGTACGAAATTTCAATTTTCTAGCCTTAAGGGTTTGGCCTGTGCGTTGATACATCAGTCAATCACTTTTGCCTTTTATATATATAGATTTAATTTATTAAGTACAAACACCAGTTACATGCTGAAAACATTCGAAGAAATAATGAAGCTAACATTTGATAAATATGTAAACGCATTGTCCACGATTTAACTTAAGATTAAGCGACTTTTTAGTGCTTTACAACACTAAAAAGTCGCTGCCACAATAATGCTATGTTTCTCATCATCGTATCAGCCTATTGGCGTCCACTGCTGAACGTAGGCCTCCCCCGGAGGCACCTTGGGCAGCCCGCATCCATCCGCTGCCAGCCACCTACTTCAAATCGTCGGTCCATTGTGCCGGTAGGTGTCACGCACTACGCTTGCCCAAACGCGGTCTTCACTCTAAAACGTGTCAACTTCATCTACCGTTTTTCCGTCTGCAGACATGACCAGCCCACTTCTACTTAAAGCTCATCAGAGATTATTCGAGACAAAAAATTACCTTATTATACTCCATTTATAATAGCATTAGAAAAAAAAGGCTCATAGAAGCAGGAATTCAAAACATTTTATTTCAAAGATAAGTTAAAACAATTTTAATGAAATTATTTTAACATAATTTTGATAAATAGATCTAAGTTATTACTAAATATGGATATATGATAATATAAACAGAATAAAAGTCTTTTAAAGATTAGGTGACATTTTAAATTTGGTAGAATTACAGTGAAACGAAATACGTTCCGGGCATTGTTCATCCCTACTTCTGTTAGGTTTTTAGCATTGACACTGTAATTTTAATTTTTGGAATTAAATAGTACAACTAAATGAAAGCCACATAATTTTATAGAAAATAAATTATGAAAAGGTTACAAATACGCGCGACAGCTTCTGTAAAATAGATTATAATAAATTCGGTGTCTGTCGTAACTTTAACATGTTTATTGTACTTTTGTTACCAAGTGTGCATCAAAAAGAACCTTTTTTAACTTCTGTCTAATGCTATTGTAAATGGAGTATAGCTAGAATTGATAATTACTATGAACTATTACAACTAACTAATACAACTTGAATATCATTACACATTCCAAGACGAACTTTCTTCGTACAAAACAACAGTATCTAACTTCTCAGGCACTAGGCAAAGCGGATCATTCAACAAACTTTCAGGTTAATTTACCTCAAAATAGAAGCAATGTGGCACAAAACTGGATCAAATATGTTCCAAAACTTACTCGACATTGGAAACCAGAACTGGGGGATGAATAAAATGGGGAAGGGGGAGAATGAATAGAGTTTCATAGATTAAGTTTCAGGAGAGGTTTGGAGTTATATTATAGGGTTAGTATAGAAGGTCAAGTCACCGAGCGATAACTGACACACAAATAATAGACGCGTAGACTATCTAGAGTAGTCGCGGGTAGACGACTAGCGACTAGGACCGAAAATGAGTATTTCTATCAAGATTTAATTTGATAAGAAAGACCAGCAGTTGGTGAAAGCAATAAAAACGTACGAGCAAGATCATTTTAGGTAAATAGAGGCGTTTTTGACCGTAGGAGACTCAGAATTTATTGCGAATGTTCCTAAAAGTTTGCAGAATTGCTTACCCGAGGGCCTAGTTTGAGTTTTAACCTATTCGATCGGATTAACGTAAACTCTTCGCTAATGTCATTTTTAGGGTTCCGTAGCCAAATGGCAAAAAACGGAACCCTTATAGATTCGTCATGTCTGTCTGTCTGTCCGTCCGTATGTCACAGCCACGTTTTTCCGAAACTATAAGAACTATACTGTTGAAACTTGGTAAGTACATGTGTTCTGTAAACCGCATTGCGATTTTTACCCGACTACGGCAAAGCCAAAGGAGGGTTATGATTTTGACAGGCTATGTATGTATGTATGTATGTATGTATGTATGTATGTATGTATGTATGTTCATCTGTTCGCTCATAGCTCCTAAACCACTTATCAGAACTGAACAAATCAGGTATCGTTAGAAGCGTCTTGATTGTCCGCTGGTTATAGGCTATATGACGTGTCACCGAATCCAATGTGGCGCCCTCTGGCGGACAAAAAAACCAAGATTAAAAAAAAAAATGAAGACAAGCATACCGTGTTTGGTATCATTGGAAAGGGGTTCACTAGTACTATTCAAATATATAATATTTAGTTGTGACTTGTCACAAATTATTTAAAAAAAGGAAAGATTACCAAATAAATTAAGATACGCATACCGTGTTTAGTATCATTAGAAAGGGGTTCACTAGTACCTTTTAAATATATAATACTTAGCTGTGACTCCATAATGGTTTAAATAAAAAAAATAAGTTTAAAAACTAAAACCCGACTACAACAAAAAGTGATCTAAAAAGTACGAAACAAGAAAATATTTCACACAGAAATCAAGACATAGGTACAAAATGGTCAAGGTAAGCCGTGGTTGCATGCCATTATAATTCATGTTCATCGCACTCTTATGGGATACAGGCGTGCAACCACGGCTTACCTTGACCATTTTGTACCTATGTCTTGATTTCTGTGTGAAATATTTTCTTGTTTCGTACTTTTTAGATCACTTTTTATTGTAGTCGGGTTTTAGTTTTTAAACTTATTTTTACACATATATAGAAACAAAACAATACATTTTGGGGGTTCCCCATACTTAGAAATGAAACTCAAAATTTTTTTTCATCAATCCCATACGTGTTAGGTTAGGTTAGGTATCTATGGATAGGTCTTCAAAAATGATATTGAGGTTTCTAATAATTATCATTTTTTTCTAAACTGAACAGTTTGCGCGAGAGACACTTCCAAAGTGGTAAAATGAGTGTCCCACCCCCCTGTAACTTCTAAAATAAGAGAATGATCAAACTAAAAAAAAATTATGATGTACATTACCATGTAAACTCTCACCGAAAATTGGTTTGAACGAGATCTAGTAAGTAGTTTTTTTTTAAACCACAATTTACCTTACTTGCTGCTACGGAACCCTTCATGGGCGAGTCCGACCGCTTTTTTATGGAATTATTGTGTTTCTTATTGTTGCCACTAGATGGCGGCACTGTTCCAGTTTCACTATAAAGTGGAGTTTACGTTAACGCTACGAGGCCCTAGATAACGTCGTCGCGGGCGCACTTGCCCTCGCTGTACAACGTAAAGCGTGTCAGTGTATCTGCGCGTTTTAGCTCATTATATGAAATGGACCTTCTGTAATATTCTGTGTCTCTAAGACGTATTTGTAGGTTTAGTTTGTGATTGAATTAATTTGTCGTTCGTCTAAAGTTCTGCTGGCTTTTATTTAAGTTTGTTCGGACTTTTCTGATAGTGTTATTGTGTTTTTAGTTGGCTATCGTAGTTTTGTAGGCTTATAGATAAGACTTTCCGAAGTTTGCTTTCTTTTTATGTGTAGTTGGATTTCAGTGTAACTTCACTTCAACTTATAAGTGGAAGTTAACATGTTATATTATTATTAGCAGCAGCATTTTGAGCAGCAGCGTTCTCTGTGCCTTTGTAACAACCATACTGCGATCGCCAACCCGCCTGCCAAGCGTGGCGATTATGGCAAAACCCCACCTTAGGGGGAGGCCTATGTCCAGCAGTGGACGTCTTTCGGCTGTGGTGGTGGTGGTGGTGGTGGATTATTATTAGCTATTGTTTTAAAATCTGTGGTTGTAAAGCCATGCTAATTCTTTGGCCCAAAAGAACTCCAGCCCTCTGGTCACGTAAAAAGTCGACCAGCCGCTTAACAATGCCATTCGTATTTAATTGGTTATCAATAAAAGAATAGCTAAAAATAACATAACATGTTCTTGACTATTAACTTCCACTTATAAGTTGAAGTTACATTTAAATCCAAAAACACAAAAACTAGTCAAGTGCGAGTCGTACTCGCGCACGAAAGGTTCCGTACTATTATCTATACAACATTAGACATTGAGCAAAAAAACGGTAAAAAATTACGTTTGTTATATGGCCCCCCTTAAATATTTTGTTATATTCTGTTTTTTATAGCGGTAACAGAAATACATCATCCGTAAACATTTCAACTGTTTAGCTATCACGGTTCATGAGATACAGCCTGGTGACAGACAACCAGACAGATAGACAGACAGTGAAATATTATATCTAATAAGAAAATAAACTTCGGAACGTCCCTATAAGCCTACAAAATTACGATAGCCAACTAAAAATACGCTAACACTATCAGAAATCACACCTAAGTTAAATGCAAAGCAACCAAGTTCAAGTAAATAACCAATTTATTTTACAAACACGTTAAGTGACCCGTCAGTCACTCAAATGTTAGTTTATCATTAAGGGCGCGTATTCGATTTAGCGCAACTCAAAATCTAAACGATTGCTAGAACGGCGTAGCAGCATTGACACACACTAGTACAATACAATGGTCTGTTTGTGTGCATCAGAAAAAAAAATATGCTCGAAATAAGCACGAATCATTGAAATTGATCGGCAAACCAAAGCGCGCGATGTTTTACATTGCTTTTTAAAATAATTGTCTAAAATAAATGAGCTCGTATAACGGACTGAAAAATATTCTGTATATTAAGCATAACATTTACTTTCATAAAATAAATATATCCGTTATGTTTTTATTCAAATACTGGTGAAAAAAAATTGACAAAGTGAACCGATTTTCTACATTTTCAACATTGTTTTTTAATACATAATAGTAATATTTTCGTAATTTTTGCTCTGTAACTGTTTTTACGACTGTATATACTGTTGGAAAAACGCATAAAACAAAATATTTTGGCATATTGTAATGGTTGTACTGATCCTGAAAGTTAACTCTGACGTCTATTTTCGTAAAACGATATGAAAGAATTGTCTTCGCTTTAAAAAACCATAATTAAAAATTATACTTTTACTCTGTAGCTGTCTAAATCAAGACTTAATCTTTCTAAAACTGTAAATTGTCTTTGAATAATCGGCTCACATAATTACGATATTGCTCTGGGCAAAACGCAAAAACATGAAGTTTTCGTCACGAATCGAATACGCGCTCTTAAGTTAGTCTTAGTAAGTACATAAATAAAGTACTGCTTTTAACATAAATGCGGTGTTAAAGTTTTAATGTCTTGTGACAATATCTTGTGGTAATGGTTAGTTTTGTTATTTTAGTTGTTACAAAATATACTTGTCGGATCGCCAGGATTTACTCTGTTAGATTCGGTCATCGTGTGGGCAGAAGATGGGTTTTGTGCAATGCAAACACACTGGGTATAGGGTACAATACACGGCGTTTATTAAAACCACAATTTAACACAAACTCAATTTCTCAGACTCAGACTCAAATTAAAATAGACAAAGTAACACTTAAACACAGTGAATCGAGTACAGTTTCGGGACGTCTTAGTTTCGATGCGATCAGACACTGGATTCTGAATGTCTTCCTTGCTGTGGGCTGAAAACATAACGAGTCTGTAGAAGCGCGCCAAAAGTAGTGGTAGATCACGTGTTCTCGATTATGGCGCGCTTGGATTCGTTCCACGTTCGTACTATTGACCGGATACGACATACTTTTATATACCTATAGTTTTATATTGATTTTATTTTTGCAAAATTAACTTTCCTTATTTTTGGTAATTGTAATAATTTATCAAAACTACATAAAAGACTAACATTTGTTTGTTTGTTTGAACGCATTTATCTAGTAGTAGTATAAGTATTAGTACTATTGTACAGTAGCGACACGCTCCGCTTTCCTCTGAAACCGTTCCTCACCTCTCCCCGCGTCGAACGACTAGCTCTGGAAATTGCGTTTTTGTTCGCGCGGCGCGTAGACACGCACACTCACGCACGTATCTGTATAGTCTATTATTTTAGTATTAGTGTAGGCAATTATATCGTTTCGTTTCTATGGAGTGTCGCGGGTGTGCTACTAGTCTGATTCTGAAAATTCTTCCGCTGGTTACAGCTACGGGATCCGTAAGAAAAATTAAACCTACTTAAGGGCGCGTATTCGATTTAGCGCAACTCAAAATTTAAATGATTGCTAGAACGGCGTAGCAGCATTGACATACACTAGTACAATACAATGGTCTGCTTGAGTGCATCAGAAAAAAAAATGCACAAAATAAGCACGAATCATTGAAATTGATCGGCAAACGACAGCGCGCGATGTTTTACAGTTCTTTTTAAAATAATTGTCTAAAATAAATGAGGTCGTATAACGGACTGAAAAATATTCTGTATTACGACACGGTTGGCGCAGTGGCTGAGCGATCGACTGCTGCGCAGCGTGTTGCGGGTTCGATTCCCGCCCAGGGTAAACATTTGTGTGATGAGCATTTGTGTTTGCCTTGTGTCTGGGTGTTGTTTATCTATATATGTATGTATTTACAAAAAAAAAAATGTATTTGTGTATGTATATCAGCTGTCTGACACCCATAGTACAGGGTCTCCCTAGTTTGGGGTCAGATGGCCGTGTGTGAAAATGTCCCCACATATTATTATATTATTATTATTATTAAACATAACCTTTATTTTCATAAAATAAATATATCAGTTGTTTTTATTCAATACTGGTGAAAAAAAATTGTTGCAGTAATCCGATTTTGTTCTTTATAATACTGTTTTTCAATATCTAATAGTAATATTTTCGTAATTTTGGCTCTGTAATGTACTTTGAGACTGTATATCCTGTTGGAAAAACGCATAAAACATAGCATTTTGGCATATAGAAATGGTTGTATTCGTCCTGATAGTCAAAAACGCCATGAAAGAATTGTCTTCGCTTTATAAAAACCATAATTAAAAATGACACTTTTACTCTAAAGTTTCCTAAATCAAGACTTAATCTTTCTAAAACTGTAATTGTCTTTAAATAATCTGCTCACATCATTACGATATTGCTCTGGGCAAAACGCGAAATCATGAAGTTTTCGTCACGAATCGAATACACGCTCATAATATAATAAATGCGAAAGTAACTCTGTCTGTCTTTCACTTTATCACGACGAAACGGTTGAAGCGATTTTGATGCGATATGGTATGAAGATAGCTTGATCCCTGGGAAAGGACATAGGCTACTTTTAATCCGCAACAACCACTGGCGAATACCGACATTCGCGTGGACGAAGTCACTGGGCAAGGCTAGTGCATACTAATGTAGTAATGGTGAAGAAACTCTAGAATTAGAACTATTTACAAACTTGCTACTATTCAAAAACATCTCCGCTCCCCCATTCATTTCTGAGTCGTACCAATAATCTGTAATCCGTTTATTGGCCCCATTATGACTATTAAGGGCTCCCTAATGTGACAAACAGTCGTATATCATACTCATAGTGGTCGGTGTTGAGATTCCAGTAGCACAAGATTCAGTACACATTTGCGATTTCTACGTATCTATACTAATATTATAAAGCTGAAGAGTTTTTTTGTTTGTTTGGTTGAACGCGCTAATCTCAGGATCTACTGGTTCGAATTGAAAAATTTTCTTTTTGTGTTAGATAGTCCGTTTACCGAGGAAGGCTATAGGTCCATGCGAAGCTGGGTCGGGTCGCTAGTCGATTATATTCGACGGCTCCGTAGTAGGCTACGGATACTATCTACCTCCGATGCACAGGGCCGCGGGTTCGAATCAAGCCTAGGGCAAACCTTTGTGTGATGAGCACTTGTGTTTGCCTTGTGTCTGGTTGATATTTATCTATATGGGGTCATATGGCCGTGTGTATGATGTCCGCATATATATTACTAGCGACCCGACCCAGCTTCGCATGGGCCTATAGCCTTCCTCGAAAAATGGACTATTCAACACAAAAAGAATTTTTCAATTCGAACCAGTAGATCCTGAGATTAACGCGTTCAACCAAACAAACATACAAACAAACAAACAAACTCTTCAGCTTTATAATATTATATAAGTATAGATTACTATATTATTACTAGTCGACCTAGAGTGTCGATGATACCTACAAGAATGGTTACTGTGAGGTTCCTGGTTCGAGATTTAGGTCAGTCAGGCAAAGTGTAAAGACGAAATATGAAAATCTGAACATTAAAATTATTATAACGTTCAGATTTTCCTATTCCTTTGGAGGAAAAGATGGCATTGAATTATTCAATTTCATCTTTTTTTTGCAATGCACTTGCCATGTTATCTCTTCACCACACTTGGTTGACTGGTAGAGAATGCCTAAGGCTTCAAGTCCGCCTTTGTAATTTTGTGTATGAAGTTTTTGTGCACGATCGAGTTTTGCCAGAGAACTATGGAACGGAGTATTCAGGGTACAAAACTGCAAGACCGGGTTAGGAATACCACCATACGTTTCATCACAAAAATAACTGACGTCACTCGGATAACTCACGACCCAATGAGTTCCTTCACATGGTAAGCGACATCGCGGCCAAGGTCGAGAAGGCTGGATAGTCTAGACTCCTTATACAAAGACTGGTTTCAAATAGCCCTTGATAGAGAGAAATGGAAGGAGAAGCCTTTGCCGAAAATTCAGGCTGAAAATAAAACTTACACTTTACACAGAAAAGTGTATTTGGAGAAAGAGAGACAGAATAATTTTAGAAACATAATAGACATACTTGGATGATTCGCTAGTTAGAGAAACGTAATTGAAACAGAGTTGGAGAATTTCGCAAACCTGTACACAATTGCAAAATAGATACTGATATTATTTGAAAATTCTGTTTATTTCCGACACGAGCAAGCAAGTCGCAAATAAATTGGTCGTGTTTGTGAACGCGATTGTCGACAATGTCGACCGATCGCAAATGTGTGCCCAGCCTAAGCAAAATTTCACTTTCGCTCCCTCAGATTAAACGACTGTTTATACCAAAATGGTTTTTCGGTTATTTTCGTCCTATTTGGGGTTATATTGAGGATCGATTATCGGATGCTTAACAAGACTATTCCTACACATGAAACTAAGTATAATATTTGAATTGCTTCTTAGTTGTTCCGGGTATGGAAACTTGTGTATGTGTTTATTATTATTATGCTAGGGGTTGACAAAGCAGACGGGCGGATGACATCTCACTTCACCTAGGTGTTCACCGAGGGAGATTGTAACAGAATAGACATGGGTCGGATGACAGCTGACTTCACCTAGAGTACAACAAATCTTGCTGTACACTATTTATAAAATAAATAAATGGACAGATTAAAAGGCTGTCCAATAGTGACAATTCAAAACAGTCATTCATCTATTCCATACCGTTTTAACATCGTTCCTCTGAATCATAACCAGCAATGAATAATTTATCCGGGTCGCGGGTAACGTCCGCAAATAATTTGTGTCCTCGCGAAAGCTCAGTTTTATTGCACAACCTTTTTTTGACAAAACAGATGATGATAGCTCTGGGCCTTCATACACGACTATGATGAAAATTTACAAATTCCATGGAGAGTTTTATGGGGTATTTTTGGTATAGGGGTGCTGTGGGTGGACAGAAGGGATGTTTTGATGTAGTACGCGAACAGTCTTACTATTAATAGGTATATGTAAAATTGCAACTGTGACTACCCTTGCCAAGGGACCTCTTTTTTTTGTTGCCCAGTGGACTTCCTCCATCGTGGGGGTAAGGGAGAGGCATCTTACCGGCTACAGGGACTCTTACTAGCTAAAACAGTCGGTCGCCCGTGGTCCCTTCTCGTAGTACCTGGAAGGGACCACGGAGCTTTTTTCTTTGTGATCCCTAAATTACTGGAAAATTACGTGGTCCCTTCTCGTATTCCCTGGAAGGGACCACGGAGGTTTTTGATCCTTAAGTCTCCCCTGGGCGGATCCGACATGGTTAGGTTAGGTTAGAACTGTGACCCCCTACGCACGAGGCGAGCGGTGCCGCGGCAGCGGCCGCCGAGTGCCAGAACCAACTTGCTTTTTACAGTCAAACTCATACATTTCAACAATACTTTAGGAAACACAATTTGGTGAGAATTTATCCATTCTGAAAGGCATTTCGATGACTGCATTTCAAATAACTAAGTACAATTTAATTTGGCAGTATATATTTCTTGAAGGAACCACGGGCAAAATATGTTGTCCGTGGTCCCTTCCAGAGACAAAGGGACCGGGACCACGGGCGATAAAGGGCTAAAACCACTGCGGTGTTCCACCTTTGCCTAGTAGGCCTAGGTGAAGTCGGTAGGAATCACGTTCATAATGGCCCTTTACCACTGACGGTAATACTATTTTAAATAAGTTCCTACCTATTAGGTAACCCTTAGGGCGCTTACACACGAGCGGCATGTTGCCAACGGCAGAGGTAACTGCAGCCGTCAACACGCGTCAGCGGTAGCCGTCGACGCGTCAGCTTCAAAGATCTTTGAAGTTTGTCGTTGATGGCCACATGCCGCTCGTATGTAAGAGCCCTTATAAGCACTAAACCTTTACTATTAGCTTTTTCATTTTTTTTTTGTTCTGGGGTGGAAAATTCTTGTGTGCGTCCTACACCCTAGAGCGGGCGAAGGGGTCTGTCAGACTCGTACTGACTAAAAACCACCCCGGTCATCACCTACGCCGCCGGGTCGCGGGAACTGACGATACATCCACAACCCCCGACTGGTGCCGCCGTCCCGTTTCCGCGGGTCTTCTCAGGTCAGAGGGGTAGGTGTTGGACTCACCCCACTACGTCTAAGAGGGGCGCGCGTATAACATTGCACGCCGCCACCTCGGGTCCTTATGTGTGGGGGACCTGGTCCATTTAGGGGGCTGGAAAAAAGTGTTATATGCCCTCCGCCGACGCCTAGTGTACCTGCTGCAGGCCGGGTACTTATCTCCATCTCCCTTTCCGCAGCTTCTTTCTGCGATGTGACAGATTAGAAAAAGGAAACCACCGCGTTCGAAGACTTTTTGCTGCCGACCATCGACTAAACTGCGAACGGCAGCGACAGGTCACTCCTGAAATGAGGGCATGGCGCGGTTCCTCCCAAGCGGGCCACCACACTCTGCCTACCTACCTTTGCTACCCCTACTCTTACCCTTTTATAAGCTACAACAAAAGCTGAAAACCAGCGTCAGGCACATGTGGTCTGGCATTTAAGCTAAACTGGGCCTGTTTGGCGCAGCCGTAGGATGGGACACACAAATAATGTTTTTTATTTATTTCTGTTTTTATATGGAAAAACCTTTTTATTTTTTATTTTTGTGTGCTCATAAATTATATGATCTGTGTCAAATAAACATTTTTTCTTTCTTTCTTTTCTTTATATTCAACATTGTGATCTGATTCTAAATCACGCTTTTGTTTAACGTGAAAATCTTATATCTATCGGTTCCATAAATTAAAAATCAACTAACGGTAACAGGCGTTCGCCTTTCGCATGCTTTTGGAATGGGAATAAAATGTATTGTACCCAATTGTACTCTTAATTTATTCATAACTATCTTTTTTCTGAGACTTCGTTCGCGTAAGTTTTCTTACAGATTTTTTTTTTTTTTTTCAATATTTGTGCTAGCTATTGCCCGCGACTTCGTCCGCGTGAATGTCGGTTATCGTGGATGCAGACGAAGTCGTGGATTAAAATGTAGCCTATGTCCTTCCCCAGGGCTCAAGCTATTTTCATACCAAATTTCATCAAAATCTGTTCAGCCGTTTCATCGTGAAAGCGTAACAGACAGAGTTACTTTCGCATTCATCATCATCATCATTTCAGCCAAAAGACGTCCACTGCTGGACATAGGCCTCTCCCAAGTGGCGCCACATTGACCGGTCCCGCGCGACTCGCATCCAGCGGATCCCCGCAACCTTTACCAGGTCATCGGTCCACCTAGTGGAAGGCCTTCCAACGCATCGTCTTCCGGTCGTGGTCGCCACTCTAGAACTTTTCGGCCCCATCGGCCATCTGTTCTGCGAGCAATGTGCCCTGCCCACTGTCACTTAAGTTTGGCAATTCTTCGGGCTACGTCGGTAACCTTGGTTCTCTTGCGGATATCCTCATTTCTGATTTTATCACGCAAGGAAACTCCGAGCATAGCCCTCTCCATTGCCCTTTGGGTGACTTTAAGCCTTCTGATGAGCGACCACGTTTCGGTCCCGTATGTAATCACTGCGGTAAGTTGGACGAGAAGATACCACGCAACTTCCCGAACGCTGCCCAGCCGAGTCGGATTCGACGATTGACCTCTTTCTCGAAGTTAGACCTACCTAACTGGACCGTTTGTCCCAGGTAGACATAATCGTCTGCAACTTCGAGTGTAGAGTCTCCGATCTTGATAGGAGTGGGTGTTACATGGGCATTCAACATGACCTTGGTTTTGTCCATGTTCATTTTAAGACCCACTCTTTCGGAAGCTCTACTGAGGTCATCGAGCATTGTACTGAGGTTCTCCATGGTCTCAGCCATGACCACTATATCGTCGGCAAACCGAAGGTGAGAGATGTACTCGCCATTGACGTTAATGCCTAGTCCGCTCCAGTCCAGAAACATCCTCCAATGCAGCGGTGAACAGTTTCGGAGATATGACGTCTCCCTGTCTCACACCTCGCTGCAGAAGAAGTCGGACTGACATGGTGGCGTTTCTGTATAGACACTTCAGCACCACGATATACCGGTAGTCAATTTGCATTTATAATATTAAAATAAATAGTAATAATGGAAGTATGGATTGCAATCAGGACCTCAAGTCTGCTATTACAATAGGGTCTATCATTGATTTCATAATTGTTGATTTTGACAAGTTTGGTAATCTACTAATATAATGGCGTTATTATGACTTTCCAATGGTCAACCACTGGCACGCCACTGAAAGAAATGATATAGAATGGTAATCTCGTACAAAATTACAACTGAATGACTGACTTAGGCGATAATAGTGGTAGCGGCGGTAGTTGTTTCTATTATTCGATTTCTTCTTTTATTTTTTGATTATTCTTTTATTAGTGATCGATGTTGTGTGCTCAATTATTTTCATTTGTATTTTTTTTAAACCTGACTATACTAAACTAATCTGCTAAAATTTTGACAGTTCCTTTGATCAGTGCTCAGCTTTTAATTCGACCGACCAATGATCGACGCTTATGAATTTAGCGGATTATGAACTTTTAGCGAAATGACAATGGGATCGTGTTGGAATGACGAAATTATAAAAATAGCAGACTTGGCCCCCTAGCATAATGTAGCTTCCTGTTTTACTAATAGCTTGTGATGGGTATTCTTTTCTTGCCGCCTCAAACCATCATGTAAAGCAAAAAAAATAGATTAGTGCTTACGTACAAACATACTTTTCAGTTTTATGAAGTTAGTCAATATACGTCATTTGCAATACGTGGCTGTGAACAAGGTTCCTCACAGCCATTAATTATGAAAGGATCCTTAGCTTATTCTATTATGAACGTCTTTCAGAAAAGTTGCTATCGACATTTTTTATTACTTTGGTATCCATGGTTTAAATGCCATCCTTCATGGTGGTTCAATGTACAGCACATCACGTTACAACATTCTGCCAAATTTCTTTGATAGATTTTCAACTTTATTGCAAAATCATAAGGTTTATTGGTTTAATTGAAAGAAATTATTTGACTTTGACTTTGAATTGAGAAAATTGTGGACAGTTTGGTATGGCTTGATGTCTGTACAGTCACTAGCAAAAACATGTAAACAGTTAAAGTAAGAAAGAAAAAGCATTATAAGCATTATTTTTGCAGTTGGTCTCATTCTAAACTGATTATCTCCTAAAGTATTGATTGAAATGTTATGGGGTTACGAATAGGGTATTTTTGATCCCAAACTACTATAAAATAGGTTTTATTTATGAGTTGAAATACTTATTTCACAAGAAAATGGCTTTTGAATTTTGCAATCTGTATACAAAAAAAAAAACAAAAATATTTATTTCATCTCAAAACAGATCATACATACATGAATTGAGACAGCTCCAGTAAGTTACAGAAGTACTTACTGTATCGGAATACAGTAAGTACGTAATAACGGATTGCGCCAGAGCGACATACATTTTGTTAATAAGTTGCGCTGACATAACATGGCGTAAGGTTTTAAATATCTAAGTGAGTTTCCTGATCCTTTTCATAAGGATCTTAATGTGAGGGTGCCATGACAATCTCTGGTCAACGATGATGCCCAAATATTTTGTGGAGCCAACTCGTTGTATGGCTTGGCAGTTACAATTACAACTATCGAGATTACTGTTTTTACAGATATGAATCCTGACTTCAAAGTCAGCTCCAGGCTGGCCTTAGGTTTGGGGAAAACAAATGAAGTTTGTTTTAGTGGTATTGAGAGTTAAAAGATTGTCACTGAGCCAGCTGGCTACCTTTGCCAAACCATTTTCAGCTACTGATTTGACTTCTTGCCATGACTTTCCTGAGAAAACGACTGCAGTGTCATCGGCGTAAGAAAAAACTTTTCCACCATCGATCTGCATATTACATAAATTATTTATATAGATCAGAAATAGTGGCGGGCCCAAGACGCTACCCTGTGGAACTTCATAACAGACACTTTCTTCGGCACTGCACAAGTTATTCATTTTAACGACTTGCTTTTTATCTTCAAGATAGCTTTTGAAAAGGGAAAGGGCTGTACCTCTTATGCCTATGTCCTCCAGTCGCTGTAGAAGGATTGGGATGGAGACGGTGTCAAACGCTTTCTTGAGATCTAAGAATACTGTCAAGCATTTATGACCTTTATCCACTTTACTCACAATCTCAGATGTCAGTGCCGTATACTTGCACTAGTGCTGTATACATATTTATGCTCGTGACTGTACATCCAAAACTTATGTTTAGAATAGATTTAGAATGAATCAGAGTTAAATACACACACACACACGCGGTGCGCAAGCCGCGGTACGGTTGGCACTGTGGGCGCGGCGTGTCGCGGGTTCGATTCCCGCACGGAACAAATATTTGTATGGCCTACAGATAGTTGTTCCCGGTCTGGCTGTTAGTGTGTGTTAGTTTATATGTTAACTAGCTTTTGCCTGCGACTTCGTCCGCGTGAATGTCGGTTATAGTGGATGCAGATGAAGTCACTGATTAAAAATTGGTGGCTTATGTCCTTCCCTGGGATTCAAGCTATCTTCATACCAAATTTCATCAAAATCGGTTCAGCTGTTTCATCGTGAAAGCGTAACAGACAGAGTTACTTTCGCATTTATAATATCGTAAGGAAGTAAGGATAAACTCACCCACAATTCAGGAGAAATTCCTAGTGTGGAGTAACATTTTTTTATAAAAAGATAAGATAAAGATCTATTTGCCGATTTTGTAAAGGTAATAGTAAGTTATTTCCTAGTTTAAGAGACACAAGAAAACGTGCGACCACAATGAGGTCCCAATACCAAAAATTATGTACCGGTGGTTTTAAAACCTCATTATTAAAAAAAAAGTGTAATGTGCATGGCACCAGTAGTGTATAATTAGATTCCAGATGATATTAAGGTACAACCTTCAAGACTGTTTAAGAAACAACTAACATCCTTCCGATATATATCCAATAAATAAATGTTATTATTCCATAACAGATTTTTTAGCAGATAAATTGTAATATTTTAGAATCATTAGTAAAAAATGTATCTTATTATTTAATACAATGTTTGCATGCTTAACGGCAGAATGTACCAGGCACTTATTTTATACTTAAGAACTCATGGTACTTACATACATTCAGTGCAAATAAATAAAACTATTTCTATTTCTATCTATTAACGTCGTTATTAATATAGCCATAAATCTTAATTGCACTAAAATAAAATAAAACTAATAGAGAATAAACAGTTCAATGACAAAATTAAATTTAATTCTAAAACATCCATCGGTTTCTAAGTAAACTTCAACCATTTCCTACGACCTGGATACTTATCTCTTTTGGTGACTGTATATATTAAATTTTCCCATTTCTACCCGTGGGTGTCGTAGAAAGCGACAGATGGATATTGACCAGAGGATGGGCAGCAACGTTCTTCTGAGTACAACACCTACTGCGATCGCCAACATGCACCAGCCAAGCATGGCGATTACGGCTAATCCCCCCCCCCTGACCTGAAGACCTGTGCCCAGCATTGGGCGTCTAAAGGTTGACATGATGATGATGACATTTGAAATTGAATATACTTTTTCAATTTCATATGGTTCGCATGATGAGTGGCAAGTTGAATTTCTTGTTCATATAAAATTAAGACTTATTAGAACTGACGAAAGTTGTTATTATTTTACAGCCTTAACGACAGGGCCATTACGATGACAAACAAGAATAAAAATTAATGTTAATTGTTGGTAAATCAGTGTATACTTACCACTTTACCTAGTTTACTCTCTGGGGAGAAACGGCACGACCCAGTCAAATACTATCGACAGGAAACTCAATAAGTATGAATGTTTTAACTTTTCCAATATTACTGTTGAACACTGGAGTGTTACTGAATAGTTTCACAGTTAAATGTTCAGAGTTTTAGAAGACATTGAGGAATGAGGAAATTTTTGCGTGTAATGGAAAGGTTTACCCTTTGTGTGAATTTGAAAAGTGTTATATTTCTATGATTTATCCATACTTTAATACGGGTATTATAAATGCGATAGTAACTCTGTCTGTTATGTTTTCACGAAGAGACGGCTGAACTGATTATTATAAAATTTTGTATGGCTCGATCCCTGGGGAAGGACATAGGCTGCTTTTTAAGGCTTGTATACATGCCAATAACCTTGAGCATTTGGCCCGCCCTGAATTTGTGGACGAGTGCGAGGGTGATGTAGACGCAGTCTTTAATCGGACGCATTTTTAATTTATTGTAATAAAAATAATATATACCCCCCCATTTTGGGGGAGGCCTATGTCCAGCAGTGGACGTCTTCCGGCTGAAATGATGATGATGATGATACTTGTAAAAAGTAACAAAACCAAATCATTTTCCTTTGTATTGCAAAGCAGTAGATATTTTTTTTATACTCTTTTGATATGTAATTAAGGAGTAAAATGGTTTCATCTCAATGATTTGGAGGTGATTTCACATTTTTTTTCTTATTATGTGATACCGATAGAAAAGTTGTGGTCAAACCAAATTACGTATCATATCATGTAGATTACTAACTTTTTTTTTCAGATGTAATTTCTCTGTAAATGCTAACGAAAAGTTGCTTCATCTGCATGCTTCTTTCAAGCTTTTTTCGAGAGAGCAGCCTTAATCCGGTACTTCGTCTGCCTCCGCGATACCGAAAATCACGCGAAGTCGCGGGCAAAGTTTATAAGTAGTTGTCATTTCAACCACGTAGGCTGAGTTTTAATTCATTACTGAACTTAGGGGGGGTGTACCTATTTACTCATGAATCATCAGTATTTACTCTTAAGTGTGTGTGAATGTGTACGTATGTATGTAGGTGTTTGTTCTTATCAAGTTCCTTGTTTGGCCCAGTATTCTGCCACGGCAACGCTATCCGCTCCTGTCCTCACATAAGTCCCAGGCGAGACACTTGACTGTTCAATCACATTTTTTTATTATCAAATAGACTTGCGTTTTACCGCAATTCACCTGATCTTAAGTGATGATGCGGCCTAAGTTGGAACACGCTTGCCTAGGATGAACCGGTTCACTCGTGTCAAACCCGAACTCGAACTCGCGTCTCGTGTGTTAAATTTTCTGACATTTTCTGTCAACACTATGATAGACCAGTAGTTACTAAATGCAATATTCAGTAATGTAAAGTACAAGCAAGATCAGTCTGAATGAAACTTAATTTTAATTGTTAAGATATGAATCTTTTATCTTATCTATTGTAGTGAACATACTGCTCAATAAATGTTAAAATTTTTTTCTCTTTCTATTTAAAAAATCCTTACAATTACTTTTCCTGTTTCCCTGTCATCTGGTAACCGCAACCATGATCATCATCATCATCATGTCAACCTTTAGACGCCCACTGCTGGGCATAGATCTCCCCCAAGGGGGGGGTTCAGCCGTAATCGCCATGCTTGGCCGATGCATGTTGGCGATCGCAGTAGGTGTTATGGTACTCAGAAGGACGCTGCTGCCCATCCTCTGGTCAATATCCCCCTGTCAATTTTTTCTCTCTTTCTATTAAAATCCTGACAATTACAAAATTTCCCTGTTTTCCTGTCATCTGGTAACCGAAATCATGTGCCTAGCCTATTCTTAAATTATGTTGAGGTCGGCTTCCAGTGTGTTTGTTTGTTCTTCCAGAGTTGATGCAGCTGAACACCAGTGTTTTACATGAAGCGACTGCCTAGTTGACCTCCACAACCCAGTTACGGGGTAACACGATACCCCTCGGTAAAACTGGTAAATCCAACAATGCACCCATTATCATGAACCTTGTGTAAAACTGTTGCATAAAGTCGATTTAAATATTTTAACGAGTCCAAAGTCTTTGAAAGCAGAGAATTTGAATAAAACATGGCCGATATGCAGAATTGTGACTAAGTTTGTCTGTTGGAACTACTTAGTTTGTGTTAACTAGTTTTAAGTCGAACTTAAGTAAAACTATGACAACGAGGAACTTATTCTGTTTTGGGATTTATTTTAGATTGGAAGGGAAATAAGTAAAATCGCTACTTTCGACAGCTTTTCCTCTTCCTCTAGTGCTTCTTTGAACTACGAAGGTTGGCAGTCAGCTCTGCATACTCTTCGTTTTCTTTCGCGAGGTGGAATAGTTCCGCGGCGCTCGAGATACCAGTCCACACTCGTAGGTTCCTTGGCCAAAACATCCTCCTGTGACCAACAGGTCGCTGCCCAGGTATCCATCGTAACAAAAGACACACACACGCTTTCTCTCTCATACACACACACACGCACAGTCAACCACACACGCGCTCATGCACACACACACATAGTCACATACATAGTCTAGACAAATATGTCGTTACGAAGGTATGCGTACTTAGCTACTAACCGAGACAGACCGAGAGTTTTCGGCCTTTTAAAATCGTCTTCTATTGCTCTACTCTACTTAAATGGGACTGGAGCCGACACGTCTGCCACATGTGGAACTGAATAAGGGCTAAATCAACCACAATATATGTGTCTCAGAAAACGACGTTGTGACAGAAGAATCCTAATTAATAGTACCTATATCATAAAACATATGATAGTGTAACGTTTGTAATCGGACCAGTACATACTTCCAGAGAAAATAAATTTCAGCGAAGCCTTGAGCTTGATGCCAAGCGTGACCAATTGAAAGCCCGACCGACCACCTGTGGCAATTAACTATAATAGGGAAGATGACACGTAACAGTATTGACGTATTTTTTATGATCTGTGAAAACGCGATTCCTCCATACATTTTGTATGGCATTAGTAAAAAGTGACGTCACTTTTTTACCAACTCAATTGACGAACCACTTATTCATTTCAATGCTAAAAATCGAATTTTACAGTTACTGAAATTTAATTGGCGTTTTAAGGTTAGTGTGGAGTATGTTTTTTGAGGAGTTGTGTCATGGAATTATTTGACAATTTTGTGTCATGTACCCAATTATACAGATGGTGAGCTTGCAGGCACGCAATGTATGAGGATTTTTACAAAGAAGATTGGTTACAAGCCACATGTGAGTTCACAAATGTCAACTACAGCGGAACTGAAGCTATCGCCTTGGCCGAAATCGGTCGGATCGCATCATCATCAGTTTAAGTAAAGTCGGCTTACGGACGATAGTTTTACGTGATAACGTCATAAAGAAACATAATGGCTAACAATTAACATAAGCAAATAATGGCTTCCGTCGAGGTGGGCGGAACTTATTGTAGACGCTTGGGCCGATCGTGCCTCTCTATCGCTTGTTCTGCGCTCTCGCTTGCAAGCTCGCGGTGTTCATCGATTTATAAGACGTTATCACGTCAAAAAGCAAACTTAACCACTTTATAATATTGGTATCAATTTGTCAAAACTAACTAACCACAAGTTAGTCTGGATTTCCATAACTTGAAGTCAATTTGTCACAATATTACAGTTGGCAATTATTTAAATCACGTATCCCACTAATGAGCTTAACAAATCCTTCCCGAATGTCATAATAAACATGAAAACCAACTTAAAAATAATTCCCATTTCACGACAAACATCGTTTTCGAAACGAGTCACACGTAGACAAACTGAAATAGACATTTCTAATTGGGGAGCATTAATTTTGGGAGTGTATTTATGAATGATACGTTACTGGGATTGTTTTATGTAATTTGTGGTTTAAAGCTTGTATACATGCCAATAACCCTGAGCATTTGACCCGCACTGAATTTGTGGACGAGTGACGAGTGATGACGGGGGTGATGTAGACGCAGTCTTTAATCGGACGCATTTTTAATTTATTGTAATAAAAATAATACATATTTGTAAAAAGTAACAAAACCAAATCATTTTCCTTTGTATTGCAAAGCAGTAGATATTTTTTTTATACTCTTTTGATAAGAAATTAAGGAGTAAAATGGTTTCATCTCAATGATTTGGAGGTGATTTGACATCTTTTTTTCTTATTATGTGATACCGATAGAAAAATTGTGGCTAAACCAAATTACGTATCTTAACATGTAGATAGATGATGTAGATATATTACTAACAATTTTTTAGAGATATAATTTCTCTGAAAATGCCGACGAAAAGTTGCTTCATCTGCATGCTTCTTCCAAGCTTTTTTCGAGAGTGTAGCACTATATGTATTATAAGCACTTGTTTTAAAGCACATTTTATATATTTTTTATACTTGCCCATGCCTCGGGATGCATTGCTTACACCATTTTAGAATTGCATATGACGTTCGGTAGGTCGTCTACTTGTTAGCTTAAATGCTGACTTATTTTTTTAACCGACTTCAAAAAGGAGGAGGTTCTCAATTCGGTTGTTTTTTTTTATGTATGTACATCGATTACTCTGAGATGTATGTTCCGATTTACGTGATTCTTTTTTAGTTTGATGCCAAATAGTTGCTATTTGGTCCCATAAAAATTCAACGTTGTTTGGCCCAGTAGTTTTCATTTTATGAACATTTCTTTATTTTTTAAATATTTATTTTTATGTTTGACCACGCATAACTTTTTTCAGTGTAGTTCGGTTTCGACGATTCTTTTTTAATTGATAGTGTATACCTCAAGTTTGGTCCCATATAAATGTCAAGAAAATATTCCACCCCTAAAGTCTGAAAATTAAGGGATGACAGATTTTTTTTTGGTGTCACCGTTTTGTAATTAATTTCTATGTTGAAAAGTAGGCACTAAAAAGCGAAAAAAAAAAAAACTTTCAATTCGCAAGTCGGTGGCAATACAAAACAACACGCAAAACCAAAGCCGCCGACTTGCGAATTGAAAGTTATTTTTTACTTTTTAAAGGCGGTTGTCGTTTTTGTTAAAAAATTTTTAGGTATTATTTATTAATTTTTTTAGGTTTGATATCTGTTTTACAAGATATTGTTTCTGTACATATAAAAATCAGCCGTCTCACTTGAATATAAGCGAGTAAGGTATCTTGTAAACCTGAATGCTATAAAAGATTAAAGTTAATGAAGTTCAGTTGTAGAAATCTACTAGAGACTGTTAAGGGTCACTCCTATTATCATCTACATGATAGAAGACTTCTGCCATGGATTCAGTTCATCATTCCAGACCCTACAAGGTTCACAGTTTTCGTTGATTTAAAATAAAAATCCTCTGCTGTTGCAGCTGTCCATACAATTTTGACAGAGTGAGTTCCCTCGCCAGTACATCAGAAGAAATGTTTTAACTCTAGGGTGTCTAGGAACATGAGGGGGTCGGACATGGTAAAGCTACGTTTGTCGCGGTCAGTCCGTGAGTGAGAACAAAAAGGTGTTTGTATGGTGGTAGGGAACTACTTTGTATTCATATATTCAAAGTCAAAGTCAAAATATTTGTTTCAATTAAACCATTTACAGGCACTTTTGAATTAAAGGTATTACACTCATTTTTGAAAAGTGTTTTAATAAAATTCTGTAGTGCTAATATGCCACCAAAAAATGACCAAAATTGTCATTGAATCGATAAGTGCCATAAAAAGCATCTAAATTTTAATTTTTCAAATTTCGCGCGTATTTGACGAAAACGCGCCTCATATTGCTCAGCAGAAATGACGTCAGTTCGTTTTGTATCAAATTCGCTCATATTAAATATGATGATTGTATATATATTATATAATTTAAAAATAATTAAAGCATATTTTGTAATAGGTGTAATAATAAAAAAAAAAGTTGGTTACGAAAATAATATAATATAATAATATAATATGTGGGGACATTTCACACACGGCCTCAAACTAGGGAGACCCTGTAGGTGTAATAATAAAAAAAAAAGTTGGGTGTCAGACAGCTGATATACATACACAAAAATATATTTTAAATACATACATATATAGATAAACAACAATCAGACACAAGGCAAACACAAGTGCTCATCACACAAATATTTACCCTGGGCGGGAATCGAACCCGCAACACGCTGCGCATCAGTCGATCGCTCAGCCACTGCGCCAACCGTGTCGAAAAAAAGAAAAGAACATAGTCTCTATACGCCAATCGGTTGACTGACACTTGTCAATTTTTTGTTTACACAGCCATATGGCGTAATAACATGGCCGCTACCATTTCATGTTGTTATAAAACAGATTCAAAATGTTGAAAACTTCGAATTGAATTTAAAAGTTTATTTTGTTATTTTACGAGCTAAAACTTACATTTTCCGGCTGCTTTATGCCTAAACTGCCTCAATAACATATTTATAGATTTTTTCTGATATAGAGTAAAATACCCTATTGTCAAGGAGTCGGTCAGTTAGTCAGAAAGTTGAAGTTAGTACGTAGGTAGGCCACTATGGAGAAGAACGAGCAAGAAACTTCACGGACACTCTTTTGAATCTAATTTTTACAAAATGCTACAATATTATCTACTTATCTTATACCTAGCTTCTCATTCATCATACTAGTTAGCAGACAAGTTTACGATCCCGGACAAATTATGAAACGACAGTATTTTTTTAATTTCCTGAAATTAAATGCTTCTCGGCCCGCCGGGATGCGTGATTTATAGGGGTGTATGATATACGATACGGTATTAGGATCATCCGGTATTAGGGGTTAGCGTGTGATTTGTTAGTTAGGGATTAATATTTGAGATTTGAGCTGAATATTTATGGTGACTTGTAGAAATGGTTTGATTTGAAATTAACATTGCGCTTGATACTTATTAACCAACTGTAATTCACGCTTAACTTTTTACAGTATAGTCTGATTTCGATGACTCCTTTTTTAACATTTGAATAGTGTATACCTCAATGTTGGGCTCATATAAATTTCATAAAAATGTTCCACCTCTAAGAGTGGAAAATGAAGGGATGACTTTGTTTGGAGTAGTAAAATATAACTTCAATTGGGAAGTGGGAAACAATACAAAACATTATGCAGAACCAAAGCTTTGCGAAATTTAAGTTTATTTTTTACTTTTTGAAGTATTTATGTTGTCTTTTTTTGTAAAAAAGTTTTTTTCACTAGCTTTAGCCCACGATTTTGTCCGCGCAAATTTCTTACGTTTTCCTTATTTATTTAACTCATTGACTGAGAGGCCAAACATGTTGAAGGTCTACTAGCGTCGGACACACGGTGTCTGTCATGGTGTTCAACGTGTTCATTATGAAAAATAAATGAGAATATACAAGGTGTGTCAGGAACTAAGATCGGTTGACTTGTTTTAAACCAGGTTTTGACTTTCATGTTCTTTACACACACCATCACCATCACATCCAATTGGTTTTTTGTATATAGGTACAGAACATGATAGGTCCTTACGTGGTTAAAAAGAAATTTAACCGTTCTGCAAGTTGTATATATAGATAATCCAAACTTCCATACTAATATTATAAATGGAAAGTAACTTTGTCTGTTACGATTTCACGACGAAACGGCTGAACCGATTTTGATGAAATTTGGAACGAAGAAACCCTGGGGAAAGACATAGGCTACTTTTTAATCCGCGACTTCGTCTGCATCCGCGATAACCGACATTCACACGGACGAAGTCGCGGGCAAAAGTGCTCAAGGATGACGGAGCTTTATATTAACGAAGGAATTTTCAAAATTGGTCCACTATAATAGTTCTGAAGATTAACACGTTCAAACAAAAAAAAAAAAAAACAAAGAATTAATTCTTCAGCTTAACCTACATATTCATAATCATATCAAAACATAGGTATATGGTCAATATTACTCAAACGCTACTATATTTTAAGATGCCCTTAAGTTTCGTGCTGTCTCTATCACTTTATGTCAAACTGACAGTGACAGCGGCATCTTACAATTCAGTATCCTAATAATATAAAGCTGAAGAGTTTGTTTGTTTGTTTGGTTAAACGCGCTAATCTTAGGACCAACTGGTTCGAATTGAAAAAATATTTTTGTGTTGCATAGTCCATTTACCGAGGAAGGCTTTATAGCCTTCCTCGGTAAATGGACTATGCAACACAAAACCCGCCCAGACCCAGACCGGCCGAGCCCAGACCCGGATTCGCATGGGCTTATGCCGTTGCGAATCCGGGTCTGGGCCTCAAGTCTGCTATTACAATAGTGTCAGAATGGTCTATCATTGATTTTCATAATGATGCCATTACATTAGTAGATTACCAAACTTGTCAAAATCAACAATTATGAAATCAATGATAGACCATTCTGACACTATTGTAATAGCAGACTTGAGGCCCAGGTTGCTAGTCGTTTGAGAATTTGGCAAATATACACCTAAACCTATTTCAGACATCAGTGATTATATCGATCATGCTTTCAACACTTATCAGTGACATAACTATCCAGGGAAATCACAGCGTAGGTACGAAGACACGTGTTAAGTAGATAGCTAGCTATATTTAGCGGCACGTGCCAATCTATCTAGTTTAGGACACGTGTTCAATTATATCTATGTAGTATGTATTATATTATTCAAGTTTGTTCTATTGGGTAATCTCCCTCACTATTTGCTTTAAGGTGAAAGCACCTAGGGTGACCCTCGATATCTAGATATTCTTACGTTTATTCCAATTTGCAGTCCAGAGGCGTGATTCTGTAAGACGTCATTCTAAACTTCGAATCTGAATCCGCTGTGAGTTTCTTGATTGGCATTCTAAAAACTCGGTTGATAATTCGAATTTACACTAGCGCCACCCTTGCGAGCGTGTCAGCGAGTTGAACTAAATTGACAGAGAGATTTTGACAGATAAAGTATGAGATGACGTAAGAAGTGGCATTTTGTAAGGTAATTTCCCCGTCACTTCGACGCTCACTTCGCACTCGAACCCGATTCAAAGTGTCAAATATATCAAGATCATTTTGAACCTTATGCGAAGTGAGAGTGAATAGCGATGTGCGAAGCGAGTTGTTGTTTGAATTTTACAGAATCGACGTATAGTATCTAGTTGTCTGGTAGTAAAATAATGATTCGCGGAAGTAACAAAGTATTTACAGAATTATAATAATTAAAATCATCAAAATATCTCTCCAAGTTGCAAAAGCTCGTACAAAGTAAATATGACGTTTACGAGCTATTATAATTTGGGAAGTAATATTAATAACTAGCTTTGGCCCGCGACTTCGTCTGCGTGAAAGTCGGTTATCGCGGATACAGACGAAGTCGCGGATTAAAAAGTTGCCTATGTCCTTCCCCAGGGTTCAAGTTATCTTCATACCAAATTTCATCAAAATTGGTTTAGTCGCTTGATCGTGAAAGCGTAACAGACAGAGTTACTTTCGCAATTGTAATATTAAAAAGTATGGATTTAGCCTAGCTTAAAAAGACAGAATTAAAACCGACCCGTTGAATTGTTTTTATTTTATTTTATTAAAAGAGAAACAGTAAACAGCTGCATTATATGATATTAACATAATAGGGTATTACACCTATTTTTGAAAAGTGTCTCAATGAAATTCTGTAGTGCTAATATGCCACCAAAAAAAAAACACAAAATTTTTATTCAATCGAAGTGCCATAAAAATGCATCTAAATTTTAAATTTTCAAATTTCGCGCGTAGTTTGACGAAAACGCCACTTACTGGACGCCATATTGCTCAGCGTAAATTACGCCAGTTCGTTTAGTATCAAATGCGCTCATATTAAATATGATAATTGTATATAATTTAAAAATAATTAAAAGCATATTTTGTAATAGGTGTAATAATGAAAAAAATACATTAGTTACGAAAATAATAAAAGTACAAAGCCTATATTACGCCAATCGGTTGACTGACAGATGACAATTTTTTGTTTACATAGCCGTACGGCGTAATAACATGGCTGCTACTATTTCATGGTGTTTTATAACAGATTAAAAATACCGAAAACTTTGAATTGAATTAAAAAATTGGTTTTGTTATTTTATGGACTAAAACTTACATTTTCCGGCTGCTTTATGCCTAAACTGTCTCAATAACATATTTATAGATTTTTTCTCGTATAGAGTAAAAACCCTATTATGGAAAACAGTGATACATATGTAATAATGCAGAGCACTGTCCACAAATTAACTTAAGTGTAAAAATAAAAATCTAGGTCGCTAGGAAGTAGCTTTTCATGCACATTGACCCACATACTTATTTACCTAATAGTTTTATGGCTAATAATTATATCCGGGACTAGTCTGGTTTCTCCGGGACTCGTTGGGTTTATCCGGGACTCGTCGGGATTCTCCGGGACTCGTCGAGCTTCATTGCTTCGGCGCTTTTCTGGTGGCCGCCTCATTGATTCTGGCTTACAGGAATTGCAGTGGTTTGCGAATAGTGTGGCGGGCTGGACTATCGGCAGCGGTGATAACATCAGTGGGCCAAGTCTGCTATTTTTATAATTTCGTCATTCCAACACGATCCCATTGTCATTTTGCTAAAAGTTCGTAATCTTCTAAATTCATAAAGGTCCATCATTGGTCTGTCGAATTAAAAGCAATGACTGCACAATGACGTTCTAATGGTAGGTCACTGATCAAAAGAACTGTCAAAACTTTAGCAGATTACCGCTTAAGTCAGCCGTTCAGCAGTGTTATTCTGTTACAATCTCCCTCGGTGAACACCTAGGTGAAGTGAGCTGTCATCCGTCCGTCTGCTTTGTCAATCCCTAGCATCGGGGCGAATGACAGCTCACTTCACCTAAGTGTGCACCGAGGGAGATTGTAACAGAATAGACATACTGTTGTCATTTTGTACGAGATTACCATTCTATATCATTTCTTTCAATAGCGTGTCAGTGGTTGACCATTGGAAAGTCATAATGACGCCATTACATTAGTAGATTACCAAACTTGTTAAAATCAACAATATTATGAAATCAATGAAAGCCCATTCTGACACTATTGTAATAGCAGACTTGAAACCCAGGTGGGCTGTCACGTCGCCTTGCTTGCTATCCAATGAAATAGAAAAAAATATGCTAGTTATGTATGTATGTATGTTTATAACACCAGCATCATTTATATTTATGACACGTATATAAAGATAAAGTAAAGAATTAACTGTGATTCTCCCGAGATCTTACTGTGATGTAAACGCAATTTCGATTTGGGTACAAATAAGTAAATAATAGTGAACCAGCTTTTGCCCGCAACTTCGCTTGTGTCATCATCATCATTTCAGCCGAAAGACGTCCACTACTGGACATAGGCATCCCCAAGGGGGGGTTTTGTTATAATCACCACGCTTGGCAGGCGGATTGGCGATCGCAGTATGGTTGTTACAAAGGCACAGAAAACGCTGCTGTCCCTTCTCTGGTAAGTCCCTTTAGTCGCCTCTTACGACACCTACGGGAAGATATGGGATGGTGCTATTCTTTACGTCCGACACCACACGGACAATCGCTTGTGTGAATGTCGGTTATTGTGGATGCAGACGAAGTCGCAGATTAAAAAATAGTCTATATCCTTTCCTGAGGCGTGACCAGCCCACTGCCACTTCGGCTTGCTGTTCCACGCTAATTATTGTCAAAGTCGTAAAAAATTGTTACAAAGGATCATGGCAGGATTTGTACATAAAAAAGATGTTTAGAGTACCTTCATGCAATTACAATATTTTTAAAATCCCGCAATAAAAATGGATGTTAAAAGTGAATAGTTTAACGAAAAGCTCATTTTTTCAGATCAAAACGGCGTCTGACAGTAACAGTGACACTGAGAGCGGCTGTTTATTTATATACTTCTTCATTTATATACTTCATGCAAATCATACACAAAGGTACAAAGGCGGACTTAATGCCTTAGGTATTCTCTACCAGTCAACCAAGTGTGGTAAAGAGATAACACGGCAGGTGCATAGGTAAAAAAAACAACTTATTTAAACTAAATATAAAAAAATATATATAACTAATATAATATATACATATATATATATAAACAAAATGGAAAAGACGTTTATGAGATGACTGCCGCTGCTGCTGTTTCGCAGTTCTTACACAGAAAATGCATCGTTTTATAGGAAATAATGTCACAAATAATGATTACTCATGTACTTTTTCAACTCCGCCATTGTAAATAACGATTCACATAATTTATCTGCCAATTTGATAGACCCGTTAATATGTCACTGGTCACTTTCTTTTTTTTTTATTTTACTCGAAAAACTGTAATTTTCATTTCGAAATATTTTAATTATGCGGGGGTTTCAAAATATTTTAAATAACTCCTGGTAATGTATTCTCCACATTGGAAAATATTGCAAACCCTCTAAATTATAATTTTTTTCATACAAAAATTAATGAACTCCCCTCCGATAATGAAATGACACACGGGACTGGGTTATCACATGCTCTGTGAAAAGTGTTTAGCTATTACGGTTCAAAAGATACAGCCCTATGACAGAGGGACAGACAGACTGACAGATGAAGGGTTGAGCGAAAGCAATAGGGTTAAAGGAGATGTTTCATTTTTGTATGAGACTCCGGCCATAACATGTACCTTTTAGGAAAGGTAGGAAACTAACATCTGAATTGAATAAAGTAACATTTTTTTCATAATATCAAATGTTTTATATGTACATAATAAAAAATTAAAAGCGGTTGACGTTTGCCGTGAGAGTTTTGACAGCAATGCGGTTGCAGTTATGACGTTTGTCTAACTTTCAAATTGATATTTGACTGGCACTGACGTGACACTCAGTTATGTTTATGTCAAAATAAAATGTCATTTTGAATTTTTCGTTCAGAAGTACTCTTCAGAAAAGTAGAATACATATTTATTTAACGATAAAATCGACACACTCGCTTATATTTATCCGAATAAATGTTCAAAAGAATAATAATAACTGTTAATAGTACAAGAACACATACCTTTCGAACGTAACGTCTACGTGATATAATTTTTTGATGTGACATGATTTCAGAACGAAAGCAGGCTATGCAAACTATGAGACGCCATGTTGAATAAATATGGCAATTATTGAACACAACAAATCAGGCTTAAATTCACGAAAGAATATTTTTCCTCAATTCTTGGTATTTTTGTCTCTTTTTCGATAAATGTACATCTAATGGCCAAAAATAAAACATGTCCTTTGAATCATTTGGGTACAGAACCCTAATAAACGAAAAGAAAGCAATTAATCATTTTGACAGTATTGCAAGCATAGTGCTTAAAACATCTGTTACTAAAAAATAACAGTTACAATAATAAATAACAGTTCTCAACCATAAAACGTTATTTATACTAGTTTGTTAAGTTGGTGTTAGTTGATAAATCTACTATTCATTATACTAAATTATATAAACGACGCTGTTTGTAATCTTTATTGGATATTTAGATCTGGGTGTGAATGAGAAACTGTATATCGGCAATTTATCTTCACAGTAGAGTAAATAGGGATATAGGTTAATATTTGTAATATTAATGTTTCAATCTACCGGTCTATTCTGATTATAATCTTCCGCGGTGAATTGAGGGCTGTATCTCATTGGGACGCTATGGTGTTGCGCTGCAACAAAGTGTTTGTGGTGTGGTGTGGGTTGGTGTAGAGTAGTATGGTATGGTGTGGTTTGGTGTAGTCACAAAGTACGTAAGGCTGCTGCGCGCCCGAGCAGAGTGACCACTCAGAACAAACCGCCAATTTTCGCACGCACACATTGACATTACGTTTATAGGCATTCTCAAGCAGTTTCAAGCAGACTTCAGTCTCACGTGTTGTCTAACTGAATAAATGAGAGACATTGACATTTAAAATGGAAAAACAGGAACATTTTGTTCTAAAAAAATTGCAGAGTTCCAACCAGTGTCAATAAAATTTCAAAGTGTCAGAAATAAAACCTACAAAGTCAATACAGTAGCAGCCCTAGTGAGTCTGGCAAGTTTAGGTTATTATTTTTGAAGATGGCGGAAGCGGTCCTTCTGTAACCTCTATATTATGTGGTGTAGTGTAAGTGTGAGACGTGTGTGTGTGTGTGTGTGTGTGTGTGTGTGTGTGTGTGTGTGATTAAACGACCAGCCGAGGCACTCACGAGGCACACTCCCCATTTATTATTTTTTAGAGTCAATCTCGCAACCTTGTAGGTTGTCGGCTGCTTAGACGGATTTTTGTGTGGTGCCTTAGAGTAAATTTAATACATAATTATATACTAAGCGCATACACGCTGAGGGACCCCCTATGGGGTACTGATGTCGGTTATACTCTCTTCACCCAGCGACGTAGGACGTCGCTGGGTGAAAGACAGTAAAGGGACCGGCTGATTATTTAGGGACGAATTTAAAGCTACAGGTTCAGCGTCGCGAGCTGGCAAGAACCAAGGAAGAGGGGAGGGGATAGAGGATGGGGACATACGGGGAAGTCGAGGCGGCGAGGACAAAATGACTGCGGTCTGTTTTTGTGTTTCCTTAACGTGCTTAGCATTCACCATTAAGCTGTATGCATTTAATGGAAATGGAGATGGTTTCGTGACGGTGCAGAGGAGGGAGCGCCGATCACGGAAGATCGAGAACCGCTTCGGCAAAGCACCAACGGAGCCCGACTTATGTCTGCGTGCCGCTAAGCCGAATACACCGGTGTATATCTCCCGCCTGCACTACACCACTAAGGCGGAGGACATCGTAGAGTACGTGCGCCGAAAGACAAAATACACGCCGAGGGTGCAGTTACTGGAGTCGCGCCGCAACGTTAACTTCAAGGCGTTAGTGGTGCGAGTACCGAATTGTTTCCTGCCCCTCGTCATGGAAGAAGACTTTTGGCCGCAGGACGTGGTGTTCCGTCGTTTCCGCGGACAAGTGCCACAGGACAGCACACAGACAACATAGAGCAATTTAGTGAAGTGTTACTAACATAGTCTTAAGTCGTTCCTATTAACACAAGTTAGAAATTATAAAATATGTATGTTTAGGTTAAGGTATTTATCTATGGGCCTATGCAGCCTGAAATAAATGAATTATTGTTATTATTTTGTTGGCAGCGCGATATGATGCTGCTATGGTATCCGGTGAAGTGTTGGTTTGAATTAAGTTTACTCACTTGCTTTTTTCCTTTTCGCGAGATCTTGCATTTGCACAGCTAATATGAAATCTTCATTGAAGTTTCGAAATTTCCAATTAGGAGACCTTTTATTCGTAACTGGAGTCATTTTTATACAATGAGATAAAGTAACCTGTTCGCGCGAATTGCACTGAATCTCACGACGAATATTTGGAGGCCGAATATTCAATATACGGTTTAGAGCGCCATTGAATATTCGGTATTCGGCCAAATCACTATTCTTTGTACCTCTAGTTTACACATATAAAATCAACAACAATAATGTAACTAGGAGTATTTTGAAAGAACTTGATTTAAAATAGTGGCCGAGGAGTTTCTTGCTCTTTTCCATAGAGACGTTTTGGACCATAGCTTCAACTTTTGTAATTAACAATTCAAAAGTTCCTGTAAGTGGTTTAATCTATACTTCTATACTATAATATTATAAAGCTGAAGAGTTTGTTTGTTTGTTTGGTTGAACGCCCCGACCATGCATGCATGCCTATAGCCTTCCTCGATGAATGGACTAACCAACACAAAAAAAATTTTTCAATTCGAGCCAGTAGATCCTGAGATTAGCGCGTTCAACCAAACAAACAAACTCTTCAGCTTTATAATATTAGTATAGATTCTGTATAATTGGGTACAAAATACCACCATCAAAAGTCAACGCACATGACCTGAATTTAATTACCTTTAATCTCCAAAAATACTCTTTACCATTTAATAAAAAAGTTGAGGTAACATTTGAAAGATTTATCACTACAGAATTAGATATAAAGCTTCATAAACAAATCAAATACGATTGTATTACGAAACATCGTTCATTGAACTTCGTTTGTGACAAACAAACAGTCGGTTTCAATCATCGTGACAGCAATATTACTTAACTTGTATATATTTATATGCTCTTTGAAGACTGCTCACACTTTGATGGTGTGTCGCAATGCTTAATTTCTCTTGAAGCTTGATATCCTTTATGTTTAAGATATTATTGTGGTCATATCTTCTAGCTTTTCTTCTTTTTTATTGATGAACAATTTATTACAGTCTCAAAATGCATACTAATGTTAGTTTGTATGTGACGTTTTCATGGCTAAACTAATGAACCAATTTAGATAATACTAGCTTTTGCCCGCGACTTCGTCCACGTGAATGTCGGTTATCGTGGATGCAGACGAAATCGTGGGTTAAAAAGTAGTCTATGTCCTTCCCCAGGGTTTAAGCTATCTTCATATCAAATTTCATCAAAATCGGTCCAGCCGTTTCATCGTGAAAGCGTAACAGACAGAGTTACTTTCACATTTATAATATTAGTATGAATTATGTACGTACTAAGGGCGGGCATACACGGGCATCTCGAGCAGCCAGGCATTCATTGACATACAAGGGTAGCTAGAGTTGCCAGGCATTCATTATCATACAAGGGCAGCTGGTGCAGTCTAAGTCAACAGCTTCAAGCTGCCATTGAAGCTTAGGTTGAAACCAAGT
Source organism: Charanyca ferruginea (assembly GCA_947361185.1). Taxonomy (NCBI): domain Eukaryota; kingdom Metazoa; phylum Arthropoda; class Insecta; order Lepidoptera; family Noctuidae; genus Charanyca; species Charanyca ferruginea. The sequence continues at coordinate 5,459,743 of OX376078.1, forward strand.
ACAGTCGATTTCAACTGCTAGATCCGTCACAGACGGGCAGGAGGCGCGCGCGATTTGAAGAAGGAATGAAGAGCGCGGACGGAGGGAATAACTGCGCGAGGACAGTCGACAGCTCGAGAAGTCAGTATATGACAACTGCTGGTTGACCACCCGATGCAGCTGCAACTGCTCGAGCCTGTAGTTCACTATGCAATCGCAGCTGCTTTGAGTTGTCGTGTATGGCCAGCCTTAGGGTTTAATCTTAGGCCGGATAGCTTGAAGCAGTCAGGATTGACTGCTTCAAGCTGCGACTGCATAGTGAACTATGGTGTTCTATTTACATAGGTACGTACATAACCACTTCAGCAGTTGCGATTGCTCTGGGCGGTGAAATTTCAGCAGCACGGGGAAATTTCATCGTGCGGTCTAGCAGTTGCTACTGTTGCTAGGCATACACTGACTTCTCGCGCTGTCGATTGCTCTCGCGCAGTCATCCTCTCTACCCGCGCTCTTCATCCTACATCCGCGTCGTACACACCTCCCGCCCGTCTATGACTGATCTAGACGTTGAAACGTCGGTTTCAACGTCTGCAGCCGTCGGGCTGCAGCAGTTATCAATGGCAGCTTCCAGCAGTTGACTATGACCAGGTATAATGGGAATAAAGTTACAATTATGATTTTTCATTAATCAGTACCTTTCACATGCAGGCCAATGCTGGACGGTTTACGAGGCAAGTTCTCCGACTACCTAAACAACGGCTGCGTACGGTCACAGCCACCATAACCGGCCATGGGATTTTTAATAAACATCTCTTTGTCTTAGGAGTTAAAAACAGCCCACTGTGCAGAGCCTGCATGGGGGCAGACGAGACAGCAGCCCATGTGCTTCTGAACTGCCCTGAGGTCACTTCATACAGGGCAAAGTACTTCGACAACCCAGATATCCTGCGGGAGATCACCAGTAACGTCAAGGCGCTGCTGGCCTTTCTCGAGAAGCTGAGGTGGATCAAATAATTTACTTCCTACCTGTACGACAAATACGCGCTGAGACTATCTATAGAAATCAACTACACCACCTCCTGCAATACACGACTGGAGAGATCAGGAGCAGGGCCAGCGGCTTTATGAGCTTTCAGAGGTACGGGGGTGTTGCAACACGTTACACAATAGATGTAATAACACTTTTACCGACTTAGGAACAAAATCACAAGCTCAGCGCAGCTGTCGTGCTTGCGCCCACGAGACTAGGGCAAAACATCATTTATTTTATTTAAAACAGAGCGGCCGAAACCAATTACACTATTTAAACATATCATATAATTTATTCAACACAGTCATGCATTCTTCTCGCAAAAATTCAAGCATTCTGACAGTATCATCTTCCATTCATTCGCAAATATAGCCAAGGTCTGTGTTGGAGAGCGTTAATAGCGGCTAATGTCAGAGGAATAGGTGACTTGGAGTGTGCAACAGTACGGCAAGTTGGAACAGCAGTTAAGGGTTTTTTTTGTTACGATAATAATTGGCTGGGACAAATATATTGCAGATTTCATTATGCAATAATCCCCCTAATAAAACCCCCTAAGAATTTAAATATTGTAGTCGTTTGATCGTGCAACCGTCTTACTTCCGGAGAATTGAAGCTTAAACAACTCAACGAATTTAGTTGGATACAAGAGAGGACACTACTCGTGCAAGTGCTTGTAAAGGTATCTAAGGAATACTTTTTGAACTTTTTCTCAAAAGGATTCCATACGCACGCACTAAACTCAATCTTGCTACGGACTACTGCCCCAAAAACAAGCTTGATAACGAGGGGGTTGTAGAAGTCAGAACAGTGCCTTAAAATAAACATGCACATTACATTACTGATCAATAATAATCTTAGCATGCACACGATAAATACACAAAATAAGAAAATAATATTTTTCCTTTGGTTTTCTATGAATAAATTGAAACACGGTAGTAACTAAAAAACCTTTTTATTGACAAGTACAAACTAGTACACATTACTTGACTTATGTTATGATATTGTCTTTATTATTTTAATATTAAAACTAGCTATAACTAACTCACTAACAATTTTAGCTGTGGCTTCGCGAATGTCTGCGCTATAGCCGATTCAGACGAAGTTACGGTATAAAAAGTAGCCTATGCCCTCTTCTCGGGGTTGTAGGTAGCCATGAAAACATAAGAAACAAAGAAATCGCATTTTTGCCTAACCAATATTAGTGGAAACACACTTCCACCATTACCTACTGTTAAATTTTCAACCACTGATAAACACGGACCCTCGACGAGATAATGTTTGTGTTTGTTTGTTTAATAATAAATGTCGAAACGGTTAAGAGCACCTAAGAATAGTACCATGGGCTAAATACCAACCTCAGCAGACATATCCAACAATTTCGACTTGATGACGTCTATACAGAGCGTCATGTTACATTGTTCTATTGCCTTTATCATTGGAGAATATTTCTCCGGTAATCCCGCCAATAAAAGGCTCCAAGTCCATTCTTCAGTAATTTCCATTCCAGTTGCTTTTAAGTTAGACGCTGTTTTCATAATTTGAGCAATGTAGGAATCCATGGACACGCAATCTTCCAATCTGATCGATTTTAAATGCCGAAGTAAACGGATTTTCCTTTGAAGTTTAGAATCTTCGAAGAGTGATTCCAAACGTCGCCATATATCTCGAACAGTTTTCTCATACTTGATATGAACGTATAACGATGGGTCTATCGTCAAGATCAATTTTGCTTTCGCCTTTTCCTCTTCAACGAAAGGAAGTTGTTCAGGTGGTGACCAAATTCCAAAGCGAAGATCCCTCACTCCTTCTAACATGAGAAAGTGCTCTGTAGCAAACGCCCACTCATCATAATTTTCACGCCCTTTAAGTTTCGGTACGTTGACTATGTAACCGGCAGCCATTGTTGGAAAAACGTGAATTCAACAAACACAATTTTTGTGAACTACAAGTTTTAATGGGAACAGATATATATGTACTTCTATGGAACAGATCTAGTTCGGCAGATACAGTTGACCAACGGAACACAACTAAAAGACAATATTTTACTTTTTTGGGATCGAAAAAGCACTTTTTTTGCGAACAAAACCTGAACAAATCTGAGCCTCTGTATCCTTTTTTTACTTGATCTGAGTTCTGTTTAAATATTGTACCCTTTGATCTGAGCTGTACCTATATTGAAACATAGATAATTGTCAACAGTATTTTTTTGTTTTTATAAGCAATTCTTACATAGACAATTACAAAATAGTTCACATTACTTATCATCATCACTATCACTATCCCTACATATTATAAAACAAAGTCCCCCGCGTCTGTCTGTCCCTATGTATACTTAGATCTTTAAAACTATGCAACGTATTTTGATACTGTTTTTTTAATAGATAGAGTGATTCAAGACGAAAATTTATAGGTATAATACGTACATATTATAGTAGAGGAAAACCGAGAAATTCCAAGATTTGTAATGTGAGGTCGTAATAAACATGTTTTTGTGAGCTTACAATGCAAACGCTGGCTAAACCTTACGAGATAGATCAAATTAAAGTACTACGGAAGTGTATATCTCAAAAAGATCAATAAAAAAGTCCGCGATGGCATATGTTTATCTGTTAAAGATAACCCACAGTAACAATTTTTTATAAATCATTTTACAAATGTACGGGTTATTTACCAAGCTATTTTAAACAGTACAGTTTTATTCCTTACCAAATTACATGTCTTAGAGACGTTGTACTTTTTATGTAGATCAAAATTGCTCTATTAAAATCAATATATTAGAAGACTAGCGACCCGCCCCGGCTTCGCACGGGTGCATTGTAGATACTAATGTGGAGGTATTCCTTGAAGTGCACCTTATTTGAAACGCACCCAATGAAGCGCACCCAAAGTATTCCTCGAAACGCACCCGTCAGGTGCGCTTAGAAAATCAAGTTAAACATATTATAAATTTATTCCTCGAAACGCACCCACGATGAAACATAGTGAAGTGCATGAAAAATTCGTATCGAATGATATCGATAAAACGTTTTAAAATTCAACTGTTTAATAAAACTACCAGGCATTTCAGGCTAGGAAGTGCTTCTATGTATTTCTAATAAATTAACACTAAATTACATTAAAAAAATTAAAGTAAAGTTAGTAGTACCTAGATAGGAGTGGGTAAGCCCTAATGGTGGTGATAGGACGAAAACGCGGTGAAATTTGTATTACAGGACTGTATTTAAAACATCGAAGAAACAAATAAATAAACGAACGACGAAACGGACGAATAAACGAATAATGGATTAACGCGAAAGGGTGAAGCGCGCGCTTAGTACGGCGGTGAATGACGCAGTGTCAGCTGATCCGGCCGGTGCGCGCTCGCAGCTCGAGCGCCCCCCCTGCACCCGCTGCTCCGCCCGCGGCCGCCCGGCGTGTAGTGATGTCGGCGGGAGCTAATGATGTCTTAACATGCTCCCGGCGTTGAAGACTAGTCTTCAAGAGTTATGCTGGAAGAGGACAGATGGTATTGTAAGCTCGTCTGACTATTCCTTTCTTCGTCTTGACGTCTGCGACTCTGCTTATTCCGTCTCTCCCAGGTATGAGACGTACGATACGGCCGAGTGGCCACATCAGTGGTGGTGCAAGCTTCTCCTTGAGTACCACCATGGTTCCCTCTTCGAGCATCCCATCGGAGTCCGTCCACTTGGTTCTCTGTTGGAGGTAAAAGATATACTCGTTAGAGAATCTATTCCAGAACTGTTGCTTCAAGTGTTCTATGCGCTGGTAACGTTTCAGGCTGGAGACGTTCTGGTTGCTGACTTGTGGATGCGGCAAGGATGTGAGAGATCTCCCAATAAGGAAATGGGCAGGAGTTAGAGGGTATAGGTCTGATGGATCAGTGGAAAGAGGAGTGAGAGGGCGAGAGTTTAGAATTGCCTCAACCTGAATCAGACAAGTAGACATCTCTTCGTACGTGAGATGTGCTAAGCCTAGTATACGTCGAAGGTGATGTTTGATAGACTTCACGGCAGATTCCCATAAGCCCCCAAAATGTGGGGTGTATGCGGGGATGAAATTGAAGTTGATACCTGAATTTGCCATTTCTGAAGAGAGGTCCTGTTTTAATATGTCAGCTATTTCGTTACAGGTGCCAACAAAGGTAGTACCGTTGTCGGAGTAAATTGTTCTAGGCTTACCACGACGAGCAATAAACCTGTTCAGAGCTGCAATAAAGGCATGTTTTGTAAGATCAGAGACAAGCTCCAAATGAACTGCCCTTGTGGCTAGACACACAAAAACACATATGTATGATTTTATTAATCTACATCCTCTACCCTTGCGGTCGGCTATGAGGATCGGTCCGGCATAGTCTGTACCAGTCTCTAGGAAAGGGAATTCCAGCTGAACCCGTTCCTTAGGCAGATTGCCCATGATGGGTTGAACGGTTCTGCCGGCGAATCGTTGGCACTTCACGCACTTATGGACAGTTGTTTTGGCAAGGTTTCTACCACCCAAAGGCCAATACTCATGTCTAATCGTAGCTAAGAGTAACTGTGGACCAGCATGAAATAGACGTAAATGGAAGAAATTAAAAATGAGTTTAGAGAAGTTATGTTTGCTGCATATAATGATGGGGTGTCTGACATTATAGTCGTAACAGGAATTGTCTAATCTGCCTCCGACTCGTATAATGCCAGATTCAATGAAAGGTGACAATTTCTTAAGACGATTTTTGTTTGGCAGTGGTTTACCTGATGAAAGCAGTTCGTACTCCTCAGGAAACATTTCCCTCTGAACTGTTTTGACCATAAACTCAGCGCTGTAAGTTAGCTCTGAGCAAGTAAGGGTAGGACTGTGGTTATGCTCTCTTTTAGACCGGTTAATAAATCTAAATACGTATGCTAGTAGGCGTTGTACATGTAAGTAATTAGATGAGTTATTAATTAAAGTATGAAATGAATTTTCTGTGTTTGTATTAAGATTAGTGTTGGTAATAGGTAATGATTGACTGTTAATGTTCGTAAAATGTGATTTTAAGAGCTCCGGTAGCACTGCGTCAGCTTCCGAGTTAGGCATTAAAGGCCAAAGAGCCGAGTCTGTCAACAAGAATGAAGGTCCTGACCACCACATGGTAGATTGACCTATCAGGTCAGCGCCTAAACCACGGGAAACCAGATCTGCAGGGTTGTCCTTAGACGGCACATATCGCCAGGTGTAATCACCAAAACCTTCCCGTATCTCCGAAACTCGATGCCTAACGAACGGTTTAAGTGTACTAGGTGAAGCAGACAACCAACCTAGAACAATCATTGAGTCACACCAGAATATGCATTTGTCGGGTTTAAGTGTTAACGACTCTAGTACCTTCGCACACAACCTTGTCCCTAATAAGGCACCACAGAGTTCTAGCCTTGGGATTGTGGTCGACTTGATCGGTGCTACCTTACTTTTAGACGTAAGCAGATGAGTATGAACGGTGCCGCTTCTAGCTACAGAACGAATGTATATGCAAGCTCCGTATGCCTTTTCTGACGCATCTGTAAAAATATGCATTTCAACAGAGGTAGGGCTATCTGATACCACCCAGCGTGGTATGCTGAGATGATTAAGCTGTGGTAATGTTTGTGTGAACTTCAGCCACAACCTTTTAATGTCCTCATTAACCTCGTCGTCCCATGCGCACTTGTCTATCCATAGTTTTTGCAAGATTATCTTAATTTCGATAATACATGGAGAGACAAGACCCAGAGGATCGAACACTTGCGCTATTGTGGAAAGGATGTGTCGTTTTGTGATTAAAGTAACTGTGTGTTCCGGTACATGAATGGAGAATGTAAGGCAGTCAGTATGACAATGCCAATTAAGACCGAGTGTCTTACTTGGTTCGTCAATACTTAAGCTGACTGTGCTAGGTGTATCTGTATGTGATGTGGATGTGGGTTGAGTGGGTGAAGGGTGTGCGATGCTTGTAGTGACTGCCTGAAGTATTTGTGAATTGTTAGACTGCCACTTTCGAAGATTGAGTTGTGCAGTCTTAAGTGTGCTGATGACATCTCTACATAGCGCTATAGTACTCTCTATAGAGTCACTTCCTGACAGGTAATCATCCACGTAAAAGTCGTGTTGTATAGACTGTTGCGTACGTGTGTGCGTGGCTTCCTTCGCCAATTGTGACAAACATCGTGTACTAATGAACGGAGCAGATGCTGTTCCGTAAGTGACGGTGTTTAGCGTGTAAGTTTTGAGAGGAAGTGATGGGTCGGAACGCCACAATATCTGTTGTAGAGGTCGCTGCGATTCGTCCACTTCAATTTGTCGGAAGAACTTTTCGATGTCTGACGATATGACGTATTTATGCTGACGGAACCTTAGTAGTATGGATATTAAGTCGTCCTGAACTCTAGGTCCTATGCCTTGGATGTCGTTAAACGACTTGGCCGACGTTGTGACGGCTGAAGCGTCGAAGACAACTCGAAGCTTTGTCGTTGTACTGGACTCTCTGAAAACACCATGATGTGGAAGGAAGTATGAATGAGATGAAGAAGGCTGAGAGGCTTCGCTCATATGACCTAATGCTTCATACTCCTGCAAGAACTCTACATAGCGACGCTTGAATGTTGGGTCTCTATCAAGTCTACGCTCCAACGACAGAAAGCGACGTTTAGCCATCTCAAAGGAGTTACCTAACGCTTCGGGAGACTCCTTTAAAGGAATGGTGACAACAAAACGTCCATCTGCGTTACGTCTAGTAGTGGTCTTGTAATTTTGTTCACATGCTCGCTCTTCGGATGTATAATTGAACTTAGGCGAGATGGAATCAAGTTCCCAGAATCTTGATAGATCCATGGGCGCTTGTACGTGTGTGGTGTGCCTGTCATGGGCGACCATACATAATGATGAGTGGGTTGAGTTACGTTGAGGTATGGCGCCTGATATGAGCCATCCGAGCTTTGTCTCGAATAGCGTTGGCATATGTCTACCTAACTGTATACGGTTGCGACCAATCACACCCCAAAATATGTCGGCTCCAACAAGTATGTCGATGGTGGAAGGGACATTGAAAGATGGATCGGCCAGACTTACTCCTGCCGGTATCTGCAAGTCCGTTAAGTCTATGTATGTATGAGGTATATGAGTGGTTATGTTGGGCAAGACAAAACAATCAATGTCAATGTTGTATGACCCATCGCACGATTGTAGATGTACAGTACATGATTGTGTTATGGTGGACACTTGACTGTTAATGCCTGCAACGTGTGAGCTTACACTACGAATAGGTAAATGTAGCTTACCACAAAGGTCCTTGGTAACAAAGTTTGCCGTGCTTCCATTGTCAAGTAAGACTCTGGCGCTGTGCGGCGTCCCGGAATTGTCCGTGACTCTTACCAAAGCTGTGGAAAGTAAAACATGACGAGATGAATAATCATAGTTAGTACCAGCTAAAGTTATATGCTCTTTGCTAGAGCTAGGATTATCATCGTGAGAATGCAACATTGTATTGTGCCTATTCTTGCAGTATTTACAGTGCCCGAGTGGACAAGTAGCCTCAAAATGACCTGGGCGTAAACAATTCAAACAAAGTTTGAATTCCTTCGCTTTAGATAAGCGTGCAGCGACTGCAAGTGCCTTGAACTGATCACAAGTAAATATGTAGTGCTTCTGTTTACACAGGGGACAAGAAATATCAGATTTACCCTTACTTGTTAATACAGAGAAGCTTTTAGGCTTACTGTGCGATGACTCCGGCTTTGATTTTATGCTCTTAGCTTCCTCAAGTGTTTCTAAAAGATTGCAACGGTTAGAAATAAATTTAATAAATTCGTCTAAAGATGGATACTCAGTTAATGAGTTCCTATGTTCTTCCCACTGCCTGCTGGTGACAGTGTCTAACTTTGATGCCATTAAATGTATCACCATGTCATCCCAATGTTGTACGGACCTACCCAGGGTTGCCAATGACCGAAGATTCTTCCTGGTCACGTCGACAATTTCACGTAAGCCCTGACTACTCTCTTTCTGAAGTGGTTCCACGTTGAATAAAGCGTGAACATGATTATTCACTAATAACTGCTTGTTATCGTACCTCTCACATAACAATTGCCATGCATTATCGTAGTTGTCCCCTCTAAAATCTAAACTTTTAATTACTAGTGCTGCGCTGCCATTAAGTGATGATCGTAAGTAGTGAAACTTGTTTATATTATCTATAGATTTCTCTTCATGAATCAGTGACACGTAAATATCTTTGAACTCTAACCAATCCCTATAACCGCCGCTAAAGTGAGGTAAATTAATCTTAGGAAGTCTAACATTATTATGTCTAGTAACCACTGACAGTTGCTCATTGGAGCCTACCTTAGATCCCAGTTGCGCACGATGCCGTGACAGAAGCGCGCGGGCTGCTGCTAGTTGCCTGTAGTAGATGCTCTCGAATTGCTCACGTTCAGTAAATTGCTCGTCGGGTCTAGCGGACAGGAACTCCAGTTGACTCTGTAACTGATCATAGGTGGCATATACGGTAACTATTTTCTCAATTCTGATGTCTAGCTCGACAAGTTGTTCCTCACTAAGCTGTTCGCAAGACTTAGCGGTAGCTAAAAAGTTTGTAAATTGCGTTAGCTGAGATTTAATTGAGGCACGTTTCCTCGTAAGCTCTTTAACCGTTACTTCTTCAGTCATGGCTAAACAGGAGTATAGCTTTAAGTGCTAGAAAAAAGAAGAAAAAAAAAGGAAAGTAAGAAGAAGCCAGAATAAGAATTAATGCTAAAGGCACTGAAACAAACTAGAATATGCGCCTGTTGCAAAACAAAGGCGAACAGCTGACCGATGAAGCGATGCTATTCAATACCGTTAGGCGTTTAGAAAAAAAATCAATTCAAACTGAAAAGTCAAAAAAAGCGGGTACCTTAAAAAAAATATATTTTTCGAATATTTTTACTAGATGATTATGATTATTATATTAAGCACTTATTACTAATAATTATTAATGAATGGGGTTCTACTTCAATGGGAAAATCTACGTGTGTATGAATGTGTTGAGTATTGAAATAATAATGAGTAGGACAGAATGTAGTTTTAATGTATGATTGTATTGGACAAAACAAGCTACTGTCATTAACGTAGGATGATACTACTCACTGAGACGAATACTAATGAATGATTCTCTGGTCTAATGCACTATCTAACACTCTGGTGGAATGATATTATGTTAGTATATGATTGTGTACATATGTTAGTAAGAATATGGAAAGATCTCACAGAATCCGTTGACTGCGTGTCCGAACTAAACGTTTTCTTGCTTGTAATGGATGGCGATGCTCTTGGGCTCTGCTCGGGCTGCTACGCTGCGATGACCCTGCTATGATGACCACTGAAGAACTCGCTCGCTCCACAAAATGCGCTTCTTCACAAAGGCGCCGAAGATGATGACCGAAGACAGGAACAAAGCTCGCACGAAGGGCGGGATGTCGTCTTGATCTCGAAGTCCAGTTTTACTAACGGCCGTTTTCAAATTTTGAAAAACCGCTTGTCACTCTTCGTTACTGGCTTGTTTACTCGCCGAAAACCTCGAAGGACCATAGATCGGAAGGGGTAAGCCCTAATGGTGGTGATAGGACGAAAACGCGGTGAAATTTGTATTACAGGACTGTATTTAAAACATCGAAGAAACAAATAAATAAACGAACGACGAAACGGACGAATAAACGAATAATGGATTAACGCGAAAGGGTGAAGCGCGCGCTTAGTACGGCGGTGAATGACGCAGTGTCAGCTGATCCGGCCGGTGCGCGCTCGCAGCTCGAGCGCCCCCCCTGCACCCGCTGCTCCGCCCGCGGCCGCCCGGCGTGTAGTGATGTCGGCGGGAGCTAATGATGTCTTAACATACCTACGTAGACACAAAAATGATCTGCTAGTAATTTTATTTGCATACTACGAGGAAGTTTTCTGCCTGTTCGTAAGAAATAGTTTTTTAAATATAGTTTTTTTTTTACAACGATAGTAATTCAACTTATAAATACCAAGTTCTCTATTTACGAGTAATCTATTGTACAGAAATGGACCTCGGAATGAAAAAAACCTTTCTGCAAAGACATGTTTTGAAGTCGAGTTTGAATTGCCTACTAAATATATCGTTCCGTCTCTTGTTAGTATTATCAGCATTGTAAGTAACCAAGATAATTATGCTGTTTTAATACTAGGTGCATAATGAAAAGCTGACGCACAGTCAACACTTTGCAGGATTTATATAATAGATGTGTGGAAAAGAAAAAGTGTTGGAAATTGGCTACTTTTAAAATTGCTCTCTGGGCACGTTCCAGAGAAAGTAAATTAGTTTTTAGTGCTCCACCCTATAAAGTAATACAATATTAAATTATTGATTGGCCTAGGGCTAGATATATTTGTTTGATTAATTTCGGATCTGCAATAATTGATCGTAGCTTTTTAAACACATATATTAATTTACGAGTACGTTTAACCAGACTTTCAATATGTTGTTTAAAAGAGAGAGTGTCGTCGATTATGACCCTGAGATATTTAATTATTTAAAGTTTTGATGATTATAGGACACCTACACGTGTTGACTGACCTATTTTCACAATGATGTGCATATAGATGAGGGTTAGTAATATTAAGTTGAGACTTGCGCATGGAGAAGTGAATATATTTTGTCTTAATGTTAGTAGATGTCTTTGAAGCCACGTATTTACAGTATTAAAACATGATTGGGCGTTTTCGTACAGTTCGGTGCTAGTTTATGCGGTAAATATTAACGCCGTGTCCTCAGCGTACGATACAATTTTGCCTTGTTCTATATTGAAATTACGCAATGCGTTAATATAAATCAGGAAAAGGGTAGGGGTAAGGATACTTCCCTGAGGGACACCGAAACTAGTATTTTCCTGCTCATCGCGTATAATATTATCTATTCTAACACATCGGTGTCGATTGTTTAGGTAGTCTGCAAAGAGTTTCATAGGCGTACCCCTGATACCTATGGCCTCTAACTTCTTTAGAATAATAGAAATTGACACTGTGTCAAAGACTTTGGCTAAATCAAGGAAAATTCCCAGGATCTGCTTCCCTGTACCACATCAGCTGTATATAATTTAGCTCTGAAAGTAACGCAAGCATATTAAAATATATATTTTAATAGACTTGTGTTTGACCGAAATTCACCTGATCTTAAATGATGATACGGCCTAAGGTGGAACACGCTTGCCTAGGATGAACCGATTCACTCGTGCCTTGAAGATTCCCAGATTATACTTATCAGGGAACAGAGTGACGGGCACTGAATTCCAGTCTGGCAGTTCGCACAATAAATGTGGAATCGTAGCGCTTGGTTCGAGACCGTGGAATACCAACTATATTGCGGTGACGCTTCGTCGCTCGTTCGATGATGGAATGGGGATGGGGGAATTAAATTGGGAAATTCCAAAGCACACTCTCCGAAATGTACCCGATAAAAGATCGATAGGCTAGCAACGGTGCGGCGATGTTCAAGGCTCTGGAGGTTAGCCCTGACCAGGGAGTCGTTGTCAATGAGCCTCTTGGCACGTCTATCAATAACTTCCAACGCCTCCAGCTCCAGTTGGTATTTAGCTGATCCATCCCAAAGATGCGAACAGTACTCGATGCACGGTTGAACTTGTGCTTGGTATAAGTTAATAATAATATAATCTTTATTTCACTCTTCACAAAGGTTCACGTATGTACACAAGATAAGTAAAAATACAAATAAATTAACTAAAATGCGTGCTCACGTATTTTATTTAATTTTTTTGTATTTTAATTTATTTGTCTTAAGAGCCTAGTGATATGTCACACTGGGTATCCTAGTATGGACTCCAGTCGAGAGACTGGAGTCTGACTGTTTGACTGGACAGTGACGGATCACCAGGCTCTCACCTCGAAGTTGCGTTGGCTAATTACTGCCTCTGAACAACTTTTATTTATCGAGATATTGATAACCAAACAAAAATGCGTAAATGCAAAAAAAGAAAAACAAATTATTTGGGTATTTTACAAAAAAAAAAAGACAACCAATAACTTTAGCACGTAACACACATGACTTTAGTTTCGGAAGTCGGTGGCAATACAAAACATCAAACAGAACAAAGCCACCGACTTCCGAAACTAAAGTCATTTGTGTTACGTGCTAACGTTATTTGTCACTTTTTAGATTTTGGAGGCGGTTTTTTTGTAAAAAAGCTTTTTGATGAATCAACTGTATTGTATTGTTTGTGACTTGTGAGTGTGTGCAGATAAAGTGTATTTGTGTTAGTGAGCGCGAGTATGGAAGCTATATTAGTATGTATGCAGAATGATTAAGTATTCGATTTAGCGCAACTCAAAATCTAAATGGTTGCTAGAACGGCGTAGCAGCATTGACTGCCACACACTAGTACAATACAATGGTCTATTTGTGTGCATCAGAAAAAAATACGTACGACATAAGCACGAACCATTGAAATTGATCGGCAAACGACAGCGCGCGATGTTTTGCTTTTAAAATAATTGTCTAAAATAAATGAGTTCGTATAACAAACAGAAAAATATTCGGTATATTAAGCTTAGCCTTTTTTTTATAAAATAAATAGATCTGTAGTGCCATTCTGTTACAATCTCTCTCGGTGAACACGTAGGTGAAATGAGCTGTCATCTGTCTCGATGCTAGGGATTTACAAAGCACTACAATCGGATGACAGTTCACTTCACCTAGGTGTTCACCGAAGGAGATTGTAATAGAATAGCAACGCCGTTATGTTTTTATTAAAATTCTGGTGCAAAAAAATTGACAAAGTGAACCGATTTTATACTTTTTCAACATTGATTTTTATTACATAATAGTAATATTTTCGTAATTTTGGCTCTGTAGTAGACTTTAAGACTGTATATTATGTTGGAAAAATGCATAAAACATCATATTTTTCATACTGTAATGGTTGTATTCGTCCTGAAAGTTAACTCTGACGTCTATTTTCGTGAAACGCTAGGAAAGGATTGTCTTCGCTTTAAAAAACCATAATTAAAAATAATACTTTTCCTCTGTAGTTCTCTAAATCAAGACTTAATCTTTCTAAAACTGTAATTGTCTTTAAATAATCTACTCACATCACTACGATATTGCTCTGGGCAAAACGCGAAAACATGAAGTTTTCGTTACGAATCGAATACACGCTCTTAAGGGGCTATTAAACGACTTTTACAGATTTTAAACTTACAATCACGTCAAAATGTGCAGTGTAAATGATTTGAAAAAAATATATGTTAAACTAGAACATTCTCTTAATCATATAGAAAGTGAATATTTTTGATTAAGTTCATATTAAATAGTTTAATTAACTCGTGAAGTTGTGTCTGACGCGGACAAAACATTGACAATCACACAAAATCTACCAGGTATAATTATCCGAAACTTACACTATCTTACAGACAATTTTATCATCTATCTTTTAGTATACGCCTTTTTTTAATTTTGGAAGAATACGACTAAACTTTGAGAGTTTTGGACGCAAAACTGATGCAGAACGGACGCATTCTTTCGCAAAACTTTCAAAATTTAGTCGAAAAAATTAAATAAAAGTAGTATTCTTTCAAAATTAAAAAAAGGCGTATATTATAAGATAGATAATAAAATTGTCTGTAAGATGGTGTAACTTTCGTTTAATTATACCTGGTAGATTTTGTGTGATTGTCAATGTTTTGTTCGCGTCAGACAACTTCACGTATTAATTAAACTATATAATATGAATATAATTAAAAATATTCACTTACTAAGTGATTAAGAGAATGTTCTAGTTTAACATATTTTTTTTTCAAATCATTTACACTGCACAATTTTGACGTGATTGTCAGTTTAAAATCTGTAAAAGTCGTTTAATAACCCCTTAAGGGGCAGTGTAAATGATTTGAAAAAAAAATATGTTAAACTAGAACATTCTCTTAATCATTTAGTAAGTGAATATTTTTGATTAAGTTCGTATTAAATAGTTTAATTAACTCGTGAAGTTGTGTCTGACGCGGACAAAACATTGACAATCACACAGGTATAATTAAACGAAACTTACACCATCTTACAGACAATTTTATTATCTATCTTTTAGTATACGCCTTTTTAAGAATACTACTTTTATTTATTTTTTTCGACTAAATTACACGGTGTCCGAAACGATATTTTTTTGACTCATGAATCAGACACCAATAAAAAAACTGTTTTGACAGTCAAATAGAAAACTTCCATCGAACGAAATACGTCTTCCGCCCAGCCAATAGTTGTAAAAAAAACGGTTTTAACCAGATTTCATTGTTGGAAGTTCTTTATTTTACTGTACAAAACAGCTTTGTAATGGTGTCCTAATTATCAGACCAACTAATATCGTTTCGAACACAGTGTCCGAATATATTGTGTATCAGTACCAGTATCTTCAGTAAGCCATATTATTTAGTGTCACGTGTACTAAATGTGGTTTTAAAAAACGCTCTACGATTCAATTTTTATGACGTTTACAAAGCGAATGCATAATACTGCAATAACTACATAGGGGTGCGTCAAGAACGCAATTGACCGGTTGTGACGAATGAACATCAGTTAAATATAGCAGCTTGACTGAAAAACCATCATATATGACCTACTTACAGAGCTGAGTTCAACATAGGTCGCCTACGATATCGAGAGAATACGGAGAAATAATGTGACCACACTCTAAAAGTTATTATTGAATTAAATCTTTTTGAAGGTAATTATGGCTTTAAGTACTAAACTCAAACTCGAACTCAAAACCATTTATCTATACCTACATCTAGGTATACAAATAAATAAAATTGAAGTGTCTGTTTGTAATGTCAAAATAACAGCTATTTACTAAATGCATGTGATATGAAAATATATACCAATAAAAAAAACAATTATTAAATTATTTGTGTGCCTGTCTGTCTGTTTATTCCGGCTAATCTCTGAAAAGGCTGGACCGATTTTGACGGGACTTTCACTGGCAGATAGCTGATGTTATATGGAGTAAGTACTACAGCTACTTTTATTCGACGACACGGTTGGCGCAGTGGCTGAGCGTCCGACTGCTGCGCAGCGTGTTGTGGGTTCGATTCCCGCCCAGGGTAAACATTTGTGTGATGAGCACTTGTGTTTGCCTTGTGTCTGGGTGTTGTTTAACTATAATATGTATGTATTTAAAAGAAAAAAAATGCATTTGTGTATGTATATCAGCTGTCTGACACCCATAGTACAGGGTCTCCCTAGTTTGGGGTCAGATGGCCGTGTGTGAAAATGTCCCCACATATTATTATTATTATATTATTATTCCGCGCAAAAATAACCCCGCTCATAACCGACAATTACGCGGACAAAGTAGCGGGCTTCAGCTACTTAGTTTCAAATAAAAAACTAAATCACAGTAAAGTTGTTATGTAACTGTTATATACTCGTAAGTTTGATAATTATTGGTTACTATGACTAGTTAGTACGACAACCTGACAAGGCTCCGATTTCGTTGTTCACAAACTAAACCAAAATTAGACAATTGGCATCTCTTACTGCCAGGCAGCTGCAGAAAAGGACGGCGACAGATCAGAACTAAGTGAGCGTTCTGAGTTGTCAAATTAGTTTTTTCTTGAACTTCGCTGTGTTTTTAATCAATACGTTCTGAAAGGCTGTCCTTTCAGAACGTATTGATTAAAAACACAGCGAAGTTGAATTTGTATGAACATTTTAGATCAACTTAAATTGACGGCTCTTATTTATATCCGTCTCTTTCTTGTTTTATTGTGGATAAAAAGAAATAATAATATAATAATAATATGTGGGGACATTTTCACACACGGCCATCTGACCCCAAACTAGGGAGACCCTGTACTATGGGTGTCAGACAGCTGATATACATACACAAATACATTTTTTTTTGTAAATACATACATATATAGATAAACAACACCCAGACACAAAGCAAACACAAGTGCTCATCACACCAATGTTTACCCTGGGCGGGAATCAAACACGCAACACGCTGCGCAGCAGTCGATCGCTCAGCCACTGCGCCAACCGTGTCGAATAAATAGCTTAAAATAAGTTTAGTTCGTGCATAACTGAATTGTAGTATATTTTGGTATAGTACAGGGTCTCCCTAGTTTGGGGTCAGATGGCCGTGTGTGAAATGTCCCCACATATTATTTTTATTATTTATCTCACAAATCATCATCATCTGCCTAGCCTTTTCCCAACTATATTGGGGTCGGCTTCCAGTCTAACCGGATGCAGCTGAATACCAGTGTTTTACACGGAGCGACTGACTACCGAACCTCCACAACCCAGTTACTAGGTAACACGATACCCCTTGGTAGGACTGGTTGTCAGACTTTCTGGCTTCTACCCTTAACGACTGCCAAAGATCTACAAATGACAGCCTGGACCAACGGCTTTACGTGCTTTCCGAGGCACGGAGGGAATTGGTATGAAATGGATGGTCACCCATCCACTGGCCGACCGCGGCAAGCGTAGCTTAACCTTTTACCGATCGATTTGTACGGCTTTTACTTAGCCACGCGCTCCTACTTAGCCTTAGTACTTAGTAAAAACTATTATCGTTTTCCTACGCTGAGACAATGCACGCTGTGTTTTTAATCACAGCGAAGTTCAATTTGTATGAACATTTTAGATAAACTTAAATTGACAGCTCTTATTTATATCCGTCTCTTTCTTCTTTTATTGGGGATAAAAAGAAATAAATAGCTTACAATAAGTTTAGTTCCTGCGTAACTGAATTGGCACCAATATTATAAATCGAGCATTAGCATTTCCTGAGATGAAGCGCGGTTTAGGTTGACCACCAACCACATAGTTCTCAACTGTGACCCGTAACTTGAAGACCCTTATGTCCAACATTTGCTAATGGAATGTGAAAAGAACAGGAGAGAGAGAGAGTTAGTGATGCAGGAATTAAAAGTCAATACGTATGATGTTGGGGCTTTCATTAGAATATTATCTATACCTAGTGCGGGAGAAGCGAAACTGGTATACGAAATGGTTGCTGCATCACTATCCCCTTCGCTTACGCAATAACGTACAAATTACTAATATTATAAGTGTAGGTAATAAGATAATTAGATTAGGGTATGATGAGGCTGACATACCTTTGTAAGGTTCTAAATAAATATAGAATAGAAAGAAAAAAAAAAAAAACAAAAGTTGAAGACCCTTAATTTTGATAACCATTGAGCAACCCAGGATAGAGCATCCTGGCGCCGAGTAACGAGGAGAGCCGACCCTAAATGATGGGAAAAATAAAAGAAAAAGAAGAAGATGACTAGTTAGTACAAATGTGAATAATGTGAGTACCACGCACAAACTGAGTTTATGTGGCACTATACGACAAGTTGTTATTTACCTACTACTGTGTTTAATACATAAAAGAAATATGTAATCAGACTTTTTCTGGAAACCGTTAACCGAAAAATGGGCTTGTTTTTGTTTTTGGTGCGCGGTGGAAATCCTCATGGACTTCCTCCATTGTCTGTCGGAGGGGCATGTTGGACGCTTACCACCGGCTAAAACCATCGCGGTCTTCCACCTCAAGATTTCTACCTATGGCCAGGGGTGTGGGATTCGCCTAATCATTTATTAAATAAACAATTATTATTATATAAAAAATCTTTCATTGCTCCAGAGCTGTCAAACGGCAATCCCCCACAATATAATATAATTTATAGTTAAGACGTCACTTATAAGTGGTCATTTGCCAACTCAATTGACTATTTATAGGTATATTTTAAAACAAATAAAAATTTAATTTTTCAGTAAATGTAAAATTAATCGTATTTTCAGAGCTCTAATGAAATGTTTTTAGAGGAGTTCTGTTTAGGAATTATTGGTTAATGTTGTCATTCACCCAATTACTACTCTATGGATTACGTGTAGGAGTCTGTCATGTACTCGCGAACGTGGCGTGCTGGTCACATACATACACACACACACTGTGGCGGTCAAGAGGTTTAAGCACATTTCATACATAAGGACAGATAACGAAAAAGAGAAAACAAAATACATTTCACGTTAAGACGAGGTTATGTCAACATAACAAAAAAAAATTACATTAGAAAGCTAAATAGCAAAATAATGGTGTGACAAACACCATTATTTTGCTATTTAGCTTTCATGGCTTAATGTGCTATCATGCCTTAATCCATAAATGCATCCATCTTACAATTTACACGCAAATGACAAATTCATTTTCTTAAAAAAGCAGGAAAAATAGGTAGTGCCCATTTTGAAAATACATCTAAAGGTTGCACAGTTTTCCTCGGTAAGTACTTAAGAGGAAATAACACGGGCTAGAGAATTGAAAATTAGGTATTTGTAAAATCTATTGCTGTCGCGCGATGCCCGAACACGAACCGCAGAGCGCGATAGAGACAACTGCAGCTTTGACCGAAAATACCTATTAAAAGTACAGAAAATCAATGATTCGTAGTCCCCTGATTTCTTCTCCAAAACTTAACCGATTTTACTGCTTTTTTCATTAAAAAATAAAAAAAGGCTTTTGCCGTGTTCCTATGTTTTCTATTTTTTATATAATCAAGTCAAATTGGTTTTCTGAATGTTTGAACACAGCGGAAAATCATGCCAATTTTTTAGGTTTTTGAATATTCATATCTCTTTTAATAATAAATTTATGAGAAAAAGGAAAACATAAGGACATGCCAATAGTAGCCATGGATATTTAAAAAAAAAATAATTGATCTACTGGCATTATCCAGGGAGGAAACAGGGGACTAAGTTTGTATGGAAAAACGGCCCTTGTGTTTCCTCTTAAATAAAAGATTGTTTCAATAATTTTGGCACTATTAATAAAAAAATATATATTAAAACTATGTGGAGCAGTAATAATTAGTACTAGATTAGTTATTAAGTAGGTACCTACCTAGACTACCTAGTGCATGTTACGACTCGAACTTCAGCATTAATAATCAGCATCGATGAATGCAGATGCTGACGCTGATGCTGATGTTGAAAATGATGCTGAAGATCAGCGGATGCTGATGCTGATGTTCGCAAGAACCCTTGTTTGAATATGTCGGGATGGCTCAGTGGTTTAGTTTAGGGTCTTCGCCCACGTCAGACAATCGGTGACCGATGTTTTGTCGGAGAGAAATGGAGCATATGAACTCCAATATACCAACGCAGATGTCCCACAAAAAGTCGGTCTCACGAAACTATGAAATAATCGACCGATCCGATAATCGGTCCTACAACAAGTCTGGCGTGGGCGGGCAGCCTAAGGCGCCCGCCTTTCATGAACGAGGTTGTGGGTTCGCAAACGGGCAGGAGCAATTGGTACTTGCTCCTACCCGGTGTGACTTTTTCAATTTCATAGTACTTTCTAAGTATATCTTGGACATCATTGACATCGGTGAAGGAAAACATCGTGAGGAAACCAGGACTTATAATTAATATAAGTCTGAAATCGCCCATACGCCTTGAGCGCACGTGGAGATTAATGCTCGTGCCTTCTGTGTACGAGAAGAGGCCTTTGGCCAGCAGTGGGACAATATTAGGTTTGTATTATTTATTACTAGCTGTCCCGACAGACGTTGTCCTGTCCCTATCTATCTACCCTACCTACCTACTTACCCTAACCTACCTACCTACCTACCCTACACTACTTACCTACCTACCCTACACTACCTACCTACTTACCCTACCTACCTACCCTACACTACCTACCTACCCTACACTACCTACCCTACATTACCTACCCTACACTACCTACCTACTTACCATACCCTACCTACCTGCCTACCCTACCTACCTACCCTACACTACGTACCTACCCTACACTACCTACCCTACATTACCTACTCTACACTACCTACCTACTTACCCTACCCTACCTACCTACCTACCCTACACTACGTACTATAGTATTTCGGTTTAATCCGATATCTATATTTACTTTTTATAAGCATGAAATCATTCATCGCACGTTATGTTTACATTTTGATAATATTTGTTTTTGTAGATTCTTGGAATCTTATGAATAGAATGTGTATTATGTACTTACAGTTTTATATGCTGGTTCTGTCTGTATTTCATTAGATAATATTTTCATATCATCTTTTATTCCTGTTAAATATTTATAGTTATATCTGAAAAAATAAATAATGTTTTGCTTTGACATGTTTGTCAATGACAGTCGTCAAACTTGACGACCGTCAACATTACTTCTAAAAGTTTACGGCTAACTAACGCAAATCCTCTATGCTGTTGATTTTGTAAGCATGTTTGTTTGTGTTATATATTAAACGGCTGAACACCCGCTGATTTATCGCGTGTTCCTTTAGATCTAATTCGCACTAATAATATATAAAAATTATTGGCATTCTGCAATTATTGAGTCTGGCCGGTAATATAATACCTCGCTTTGGAAAACCGATGACCGTTCTAGAAAGAGGATTCATAATTGGTTTTTTTACGAATTTCGGAAGAACGGTCAGAAAACAAAACCTGTCAAAGGGGGAGTCTAGATCTCGCTGTCGCTTGGGTAACACGCGGATTACCCATACGCTTACGCTGCTGAAGTCTACCAGTCTACTTACTGCAAGTCTACCAGTCTACTTACTGCAAGTCTACCAGTCTACAACCGAGAGTCGGTTAAGCGGGTTAAGTCGAGCTGTCGCGTGCCTCCTGCTGCCCAGGGCGGGTCCTACTGACCGCCTGGGGGACCTCCGTCCCAGAGCAGACCGCGCCAGTCTTCTCTTCGGCCGATCCAGTTTGCCGGCCTAGCTGTGGAACATAATCCTCCCTGGAAATCTCTGCCTAATGCTAGTGCGTTTAGGTCAGTCCTCATTTTAATACTTACTTGTTTTTGATACTCATCACATTTTTATCTTTCTTGTGAGAGCTATTAAATTCAATTCGTACAGTTCTACATAGCCTTTTATTTCCTAAACTATAAGAACTGTAACAGTACCTACCCTACACTACCTACCTACCTACCCTACACTACCTACCTACCCTACCTACATAATATATAATTTCCCTACCTACTTATTCAAACCTTGTGCTGACAATAACGAACACAAAAAAAAAAGAATTATCCAATTTGGTCCAGCCGTTCGGAAGTTACGCGCTTATATACATTTCGGTGATTTATTTTTATATAAATAGATTATGGTTTGAATATATCAGATGATGATGATTCACAAATCACTGCAACTTTGAAAGCAACTCAAAAGTATCTTTATTTACAAGCTGTCTTCACCCAAATCTCATCAACCAGAGACCCTATTTATAGTAACTTCACACATATTTGAAGTACACAGTCACCTGTTGGATTCAGTAGAACTCTGTAACTCAATTGTAGGTGACGGGTGGACGGTAGCGAATGTGTTGGCACTTCTAATACTCCCACGCGATTTCTGACAACTATTTCGGGCTGGAAATTGATGTACTGAATTTTAGGAGTTAGGACGTTTGTATGTAGTGTAAGTAAATCGCCAAATGGTTTTTAACAAAATCTCGTATAACATAACTAAATAGCTACGATTACGTAGGTCGTAATCGTAGCTTTCTATAAGTCAAAGAATTTTCAAAAGTAAACAAACAAACTTTTAGGCTCTATAGTATAAGAATAGATTGAATAATAGAAAATCAGCTGTCAGTGCTGTCACACTTAAAAATAAATGAGTATGTTACGTTTTGTACCTGATACCTTAAAATTGGTTCAGCATTTACACTAGCAATTAATACGTATTTCTCTTTCTTCTCTCTTACGTATTTCTCTTTGCCATTATAAAATCACGTAGGTTTGGAGACTTTATCAAGTTTATCAAGCGCTATATTCTAAAACTTTGGATATATTCTAAAACTAAATAAACTTACGTAATATACTAAAATTGTTTTAATGTGGCAAAAGCAGTCATATGATGTCCAATTGTCAATGCCTCAGCGTAGGAAACTTGATAAAATTATGATCGTTTTCCATTAGTGAGATAAATATGAGGAAAGAGCTCCTCATATTTATTTCACTAATTGTTTTTACTAGTACTAAGGCTAATTAGGAGCTCGAGGCTAAGTAAAAGCAATACAGATCGATCTTGCCGCGGTCAGTCTGTGGATGGGCATGACAAATATTGCTTCACAAATAACATCGTGTTAATACACGATTTTATCGGTGTTATGTTGTGTTGTTGTTGTTGTGTTGTGTTGTGTTGTTGTTATGTTGTGTGTGTCTTGAATTACGAAGATTACTTCGTAAGTGGATTCAAGAAGAGCTCGTGGCTAAGTTAAAGCCGTACAGTTCGATCGGTCGAAGGTTAAACTAAGCTGGTCGCGGTCGGTTTGTGGTGGGACCATCCATTTCATACCGAGTTCAATCCGAGCCTCGGAAAGCACGTAAAGCCGTTGGTCCCGGCTGTCATTTGTAAATCTTTGGCAGTCGTTAAGGGTACTCAGAAGCCAGAAAGTCTGACAACCAGTCTTACCAAAGGGTATCGTGTTACTCAGTAACTGGGTTGCGGAGGTCCGTTAAGCAGTCGCTCTTTACACGGAGCGACTTTACACTCGTATTCAGTTGCATCCGGTTAGACTGGAAGCCGACCCCAATATAGTTGGGATAAGGCTAGGCAGATGATGATGATTTGTGAGATAAATAATAATAATAATATGTGGGGACATTTCCCACATGGCCATCTGACCCCAAACTAGGGAGACCCTGTACGATGGGTGTCAGACAGCTGACATAACTACACAAATACATTTCAAATACATACATAATTATATAGATAAACAACACCCAGACACAAGGCAAACACAATATCAATTTAGTACGTTAACGATCTTTGTTTTCGTTGTTCAAATGAAGAATGTTAGAAAATGTAGGTAGGATCAATGACCGCAGTTGCCAGGTTAAAACGATTTTTCTATAGTCATATTACTTTTGTATTAATTTCATTTAGGCAGAACCGCCCACAATATTCTGCCGTATATTCTATTCAAGTATGGTTGTAGAGTAGGGGCGTGTGGGTGAGGAAACATATCATTTCGTTAGGATAACATTACAAGCTGCACTGAGTATGTTGTTTCTACGAATGTCCTTCAGATGGGAAATACTGGAAATAGTTCACATTTTGTTAGGTTCTAATCTTCTGTTGGCATCTCCAACATTAAATTAACCTTTTGTACGTTAGAGCATAAACGCAATAGGGTTTTTTCCGCCAACAAAACGAATAAAAATTGGAAACTAACTAATCATCATCATCATTTTAGCCGAAAAACGTCCACTGCTGGACAAAGGCCTCCCCAAGGGGGGGTTTTGCCATAATCGCCACGCTTGGCAGGCGGGTTGGCGATCGCAGTATGGTTGTTACAAAGGCACAGAGAACGCTGCTGCCCATTCTCTGGTAAGTCCCTTAGTCGCCTCTTACGACATTCACGGGAAGATATGGGAACTAACTAATGGCACAGTAAAAATATAAGTATGTACTACCGTACAGTAGTGACACACCCCACCTCCCACCGAAACACCGTTCCTCACCTCTTCCCGCGTCTAACGTGCTCTCGAAACTGCTTTTAGTTCTCGCGGCCCGTAGACACGCACACGTACGTATTTGTACAGTCTGTTATTTTGGTAGTAGTGTAGGTAATTCATTCGTTTCGTTTGTATGGTGTGCCGTAGGTGTACCATAAGTAGTGTAGGTAATTAATTCGTTTCGTTTGTATGGTGTGCCGTAGGTGTACCATAAGTAGTGTAGGTAATTAATTCGTTTCGTTTGTATGGTGTGCCGTAGGTGTACCATAAGTAGTGTAGGTAATTAATTCGTTACGTTTGTATGGTGTGCCGTAGGTGTACCATAAGTAGTGTAGGTAATTAATTCGTTACGTTTGTATGGTGTGCCGTAGGTGTACCATAAGTAGTGTAGGTAATTAATTCGTTTCGTTTGTATGGTGTGCCGTAGGTGTACCATAAGTAGTGTAGGTAATTAATTCGTTTCGTTTGTATGGTGTGCCGTAGGTGTACCATAAGTAGTGTAGGTAATTAATTCGTTTCGTTTGTATGGTGTGCCGTAGGTGTACCATAAGTAGTGTAGGTAATTCATTCGTTTCGTTTGTATGGTGTGCCATAAGTTTATGTTCGTGATCATATCTAGAAAATCTCATCGAGCTATTTACTTATTTACCAAAATATGAGGAGATTACTTTTGTATTGTACACGCTCTATCAATCAATCAATGTATTTATTGTGGACGCTGTCGGAGCAGTCCCCTTAAGAAACAGTTCAAACAAAAAATCAAAACAACGCGCCCCTTCCGACAAACACTTCCCAGCTTTACCCATTCAATTTACCATTAACTTGACTTAATTCGTCCCTCTTCCCTCTGAATGTCCTCTCTGCATGTTTTCCCCCTTCGCTCTTCAGTATCAGCGTCTGATGGTGACACATGTAGCCACTACACGAGATTAATGACATTGCCGTTCCGCTGCCTTTTTCATACAAAACCCCTATTCTGTGAGATTCTGATTGTCGAATGAGAAATTGATGTCGTTTTAACGTTCGAAGGCTCTAGCAACACCGCTGTTAAGAATCTAAAAGTTTTCATTTTGAGTTCGATTTTTAAATTCTATTATTCTATTTCTATTTTTAACACGAGTTTGTGTGGATGTATGAACAAAGGTTTGTTACTCTTTTACGCTTGAACCACGGAATAGAAATCAAAACTGGAAGTCCCCACGTAGTTACCCCGTGCGTGTCACAATTACCAACTTTAATCAGTTGTAATAAGTCTTAATTTTGTATAAAAATAGGTACCTACTAAACAAAACATAGAAGTAGGTACAGTAACTACCTACCTACCTAACCTACGTATTCTATGGCTTAATTATCGACTTAAAATTTACACTCGTTTTCACAATCCACACAGTCTCACGGTGAAAGGTGGACTTATCTCGTAGGTCGTTATCATCGGAATTATCACGCAATGATAATAAAATTCCGATGTCATTGAGGTAGGTACCGCCACTATTTGAGCGAATAAACTTAGGTACTAAACATATCGCCGTAGGTACCTAGTTCAAAGAGTTCGCCGCGCCGCCTTTAAATACATAAACATATTCTACGAAAAGGAAATTCGGACTTTATTTTGTAAACGTAAACGGTTAAAAATTGAAATTTTACCAAAAAAGGTCATCATCTGCCTAGCCTTTTCCCAACTATATTGGGGTCGGCTTCCAGTCTAACCGGATGCAGCTGAATACCAGTGTTTTTTACCAAAAAAGGTATGATAAAATTATTCTGAGAAACGTATAGGCTGGTGCCCGACCGGACAATAGGAGCTATGTGCAACCGAATTTCACGGTTAATGTGTAAAAATAAGGTTTTAATTCGCTCCAATATTTTCATAGAAAAGCCGCCATTCAACTAATAATGAACTCTATTTGACAGTTCCAACGATTCAATTTAGCTTATTATAGCATGTCGTGACAACTTTTCGTAAGAATTTTTTCCGTCTAGCCCCCTTTCACAACGCGCGATAAGGAACTTCGTTCCAACAACAAATTCAACTTTAACGCAAAGTTTATTTGATGTTCATACAAATTTAAGACTTATTAAAACTGACGAACGTTAAAGTTTTTCATATTTTTCCACATAATTGTCACACGCGGCATTAACAGCTGAATGGTATTATTTGACATTTGGCACTCCTATAGATTTTGATCTAGCTTACCTAACACAGGTAAGCTAGATCAATATCACGATTTTTATCCCGTTTGTGCTCCAGTGGGATAATTTTGCAGTTTGACTTAATTCTGAAGTCTACGCAGGCACTGATGTATAATTGGATGTATAATTTCGCCATTGTTGTTAAACATATACACAGAAATAGTATTACGAATTACCCCAGAAGATTGGACCGACGATATATTAATTGAAGGTATGAAGATTTTGAATCTACACTATGCGGATGAGACCACGTTATTTACAACTATAGTATTGACCATATAAAGCAGTTGCTTATCAAGATGGAACATGTCAGCTTGATATTCGACTTGAAAATAAACAGAAGTAAGACGAACAATAAATTGCGAATTGCGATGACGTACAGTCTTAATGTCTACCTAGGAGCTCTGATCTCCAACCGAAGAAGCTGTGTGGACGAAATCAAACGACCATGGCTATACCACACCCACGACACTCCATACTACACACTACTACCAAAATAATAGACTGTACAAATACGTGCGTGTGTAGGCGTGTCTACGCGCCGCTCGAACTAAAAGCAGTTTCGAGAGCACGTTTCACGCAAGAAGAGGTGAGGAACAGTGTTTTGGAGGGCGGCGGAGCGTGTCGCCACTGTACTCAAACTCAAACTCAAATCATTTATTTCAAATAAACCATTTACAGGCACTTTTGAATTGTCAAAGAGTCAGTCAGTCAAAAAGTTGCAGCTAGTTGCTCGTTCCAAACAGTAGGTTTCTATGGAGAAGAACGAGCAAGAAACTCCATGAACACTCTTTTAAAATCAATAGAATATTACAAATTTAGGTTACATCATTCATGTTGAATCTAGGGGTACAATGTGAAAACAATGTAACAAGTTGTGCACGTTAAAAGAGGTCTAGTGACAATGAAATTAGACAATTCAAAATAAATTTAAAATAACCGAGGTAGCTAAGAGATGACCAGTCTCAACTGACAAAAATAGTCACCAATGCTAATCAAAAAACGTACGGTAGTACTAATACTTATACTGTGGCCGTACTAACAAGGTCTGCTATTAGACAAGCTAAAAAGGTCTGGAAGCAACAAATTGAAGTGTGAATTTTTAGCAACCGTCCCTGTGACACCAAAAGGCACCATGTCATTAAATGGGTGTGAACTCGGTTAATGGATCTTGCGCAGTTGATGTTCACATTTAGTGTTTTTTTTTAAAGCTAAGGAAAATAGGCGTTGCTTGACCAGCAACGGGTGAGACATAACCCTGAAAGTGTCACATTGTAAATATAGGATAACCCTCTAACGCCCTTTCCTTATTTTACATTGTGCGAAAAAATATTCTTTTAAAGAATTTTATTTTTAAGACCGTTCATTGAGCATTTTTAAATTGTATATGCTAACGCTGTAGTAATGTTGTATGTATGTCGTCGAAGCTTAATTAACTAATGCAGTTTGACGGCTGATATGATAGGTATAGAGGCGTTCTATCTGTCAACGTGTTAAAAACCATATTATTATCAGCTAGGGCCGTAATGTATATGTTAGCGCGCTAAAACTCTTTGACGTACCGCCACGCAGCCCGAATGTTCGCGACGATAGCCGATAATGGCCGGTCACATCTGCGTGTATCGTGTCATGGCGCGAAGCATCGTGACGATACACGCAGATGCGGCTTAAGCATTGCGGCAAAGGGATTTTGTCTTCAGGCCCAGTTTAATAGAGATTGCTCATATTTCATTAGCC
Source organism: Charanyca ferruginea (assembly GCA_947361185.1). NCBI lineage: Eukaryota > Metazoa > Arthropoda > Insecta > Lepidoptera > Noctuidae > Charanyca > Charanyca ferruginea. Next base: position 5,488,201 of record OX376078.1, read on the forward strand.
GTATAGAGAGATTATAATTTCCCGATATTCTCCTATCTACACACCCTTTTCAATTAACCGTCAGTACTCAGGTACTTAAAACAGTAAACAGTATTATCGTTGATATACTTCGTATCGCAGCTAAATATAGGGTTACCAACCATACTATAAAAGGGGCTCATGAGTAAGTAAAGCCATATGGATCGATCGATCAAGGTTAAGCTACGCTTGCCCCGATCGTTCCGTGGATGGTGACCATCCATCTCATACTCCTCTGTACCTCAGAAAGCACACAAAGCCATTGGTCCTAGCTGTCGTATTCGTAGACCTTTGGCAGTCGTTATGGGTAGTCAGAAGCCAGAAAGTCTGACAACCATTCTTGCCATGGGTTATCGTATTACCCAGTATTTGGATTGTGCAGATCAGACAGGTGGTAGCTTCCTGTTAAACACGGATATTCAGCTGCTTCCGGTTAAATTGGAAGCCGACCCCAGCATAGCGGGAAATGGCTAGGCAGATGAGGATGATGATTTTTTAACTCTTTTCATAAAAATAAAACTTTATTTTGAAGTGTACTATTTTTTTTTTTATTGCAGATTTTGAAGAATTGCTATAATCAACCGAAGAAATATTGGCAACCCTAGCTACTTTAGTAAATCCTGAACGTGCCTCTGCCAATAGTTAACGGATTTATTTATTGTATCGAGTTATGCCGATACACGTAAATGTAGGGATTTACTAATTCGGGTATTTTAATTGACATGTGTTTGTTTATAATAAGCTTCATAGTGATTGGATTAAAACCGACTTAGTTTGGGCCTCGCACACTAATCTTTTAGACGCAGAGAACAGCTGAAGTGTGGTTACTGTCAGACTGCATAGAAAAGAAAGAGAAGGAAGCTGACGCAACTCTTGTAATTCATACTTTCATTCGAGAGTAACTCTGTCTGAAACCTTTTCACGACGAAAGGGCTGAAGCGATTTTGATGACATTTGGTATGGACATAGCTCGATCCCTGAGGAAGGACATAGGCTTTAATCCGGGACTTCGTCTGCATCCGCGAAAACCGACATTCACGCGGATGAAGTCGCGGGCATAAGCTAGTGTATAATAAAATATGAAACAATAATTGACGATTGACTCAAAAATACGTTGAGGAATCTACTTCTTCTCTACTTTTTTAAAATTTGCTTACGTGCGCGCACCGTTCATCCGTTCATTGAGTTGAATTTTTACAAAATTGGTATTTTTTTCTAAAGACTATTCCTAAATGCAGAATTAATTGAATACACTTATTCATACTCATTTAGGAATAATCGCCGGTTGGTATATCTCATTTAATCTAGTTGTCTAAGTGGTATCTGCGAGTTGGCTTGGGCCGTTCGTACGCCTTCCAAAGGCCCGGGCACCCATGGTCCCGAAGTCGCAGGTTAAATTCAGTTTCTAAAAAGCCCTCTTCTACTTTTCTCTCCGAGAAAATAAATAAATTGTAGATAGTCAATTAATCTGTTAGGTATAATGTGGGTATAATCATAGATATTAGCAGTGCTATTCTGTTACAATCTCCCTCGGTGAACACCTGGGTGCAGTGAGCTGTCATCCAATTGTAGTGCTTTGTAAATCCCTAGCATCAGGACAGAAGATAGCTCACTTTACCTAGGTGTTCACCGAGGGAGATCTTAACAGAATAGACATACCGAGGTATAATCATTGTTTTAACATGTGAGTTGTCCATTTTCGTTAGTGCTTAACGAAAATGGACAACTCACATGTCAAAACAATGATTGTACTCTATATTGTCTTCACAAAAAATACGTTTCGTACATACTGCTAGTCAGAATATGTCTTCCACCAGTAATGGAATCGAGAAACCGACTAGAAATATTAAAATGCTTGTCATTCTACCCTGACACATATGTCAGGCAGCGACCGAACACAGCTGGTACCACAAAAACGTCTCATATACGTTATACATTGCCAGTTTTGTAAAGACACGATCGGATATTGTACATAGTTAGTGCGGAATGTATGTGCATCGTAGGGAAACAGTATGATGATGACGAAGATGGATTAATTTCAGTTTGAGTGGCACTTTGGATCTGATTTTTGGAGAAAAGATCTGTTAAAAGATTTTGCACCAAATGATTTTTTTTCAAGGGTTCAGTAGTTTAAGATTATTCTAAAAGTTGGCGACAGTTGTGTAGTTTAATTGGTAATAATATGTAAGTAGCATATATATTATTATGTCTCCCAGACCAAGGATTATTCAAGAACAATATTATTTTATAAAAGCAAGAATCATGCAAAAAATACAGGATAGAAACTTTCTAATCAGAAGTTGGGGGGGGGGGGGGCATTGTTATGAGAGCTTTTTGGTTTCAATTGTCAGAAAAATAATAAGTATACAGGTAGCTAAGGGCTTAAATAGAATAGAACGTCTGCGGGTCTACCATACCACTGGCCATACCCCTGGTGGTAAGGGGTCTAAAACTATACCACTGAGAAAATCGTTTGGGTTATGTATGTTTAGAAACTGTGACTATTAAGAGCGCCCAACCCCATCGAGTGAACTTCGACGCGAGCGTGATTGAATTTTTTTTTGTTTCAACCTACGCAAAGCTCGAAAACAAACGAGTGAGTGAGAACGCGATAACATCACAGGAGAATTGGCGCGCGGAAATTTACGTGAACATCGCTATGGGCCTAGAGTGATTATTTAATAATGCTAAGATAAATACTGTAAAAATAATATTATTCGAATTTTTCAATAACTTAATTAGGCCTCTACGAAAGCGGTTTTGAATTATTCGTATTATTTATATACTTTATTTAAGCTTAAAGTTGCGCTAAAATTTGCTTAAATACTCGAATGTTTAGAGGGTCCTCACTTTCAAACCAACTTTTTTTATGGAATTCTTGCTTCGTACAGGCGTAGGTAATAACAAAACGAATTAATATCATCCTGATTTTCTAAAATACAACCATAAATAGAGGAGTAATCACCTGTCGCCGTTTGTGTGGAAGATTGACCGGCTTGAACAGCCTTAAAGCGCGAAGACGAGTGAGCGTAGCGATCGGTGTCGCGGTAGCGGCCGCCGAGCGCCAGATCCCCTCTATTGTTGGTGAATCATTTGGGTTAGGTGAGTGGTTTAGTTTTAGACCCACCATACCACCAGAGGTATGGCCAGTGGTATGGTGGGTTCGCAATGGAAATAGAACATGGCTACATAAAATGTAGGTAGGTATTACAATGATATGTTACAGATTATTGTTGATTACTTGCATGTTCTCTCTGTAAGGTGTGCAATATTTTATATTGTTAGGTTTACTTTCATTGTAATGATCATCTATGTAGCCTTTTCTCTATTATGTTTAAGTCTGCTTCCAGTCTAACTGGATGCAGCTGAATATCGGCGTTTTACATGGAGCGACTGCCTATCTGGCCACCACAATCCCGTTACTGGACTGGGAAGTTACACGATACTCCTTGGTAAGACTGGTTGTCAGACTTTCTGGTTTCTGACTACCCATAACGACTGCCAAAGATCTACAAATGATAGCCAGGACCAACGCTGCAGCGCTTTCCGAGGCACAGAGAGAATTTGACATGAAACGGATGATCACCCATCCACAGAGCGACCGCGGCAAGCATAGCTTAACCTTGAGACTTAGCCACAAACTCCTCTATTTATTAATTAATAATTAAAATAAATGTTATTACGTCCATACATAATAAAAAATAATATTAGCAGTGAAGTGGAAAGCTTTTGGATTAATGCCGTTTGATAAAATAGAACTACATAGTTCGTTGTAGATAACGTTTACATCACGGTCTGCGTCAACGGTAAATCATTTGCGATATGATACTGTGACGCATGCAATACAATATTGCTCACTTGACAAGATATTTTATTTTAATTTTATTTGGAAAACTTACAGCTAGGTCAATAATAAGATTGAATTAATAACAACAATAAGGTTATTAAAATTTTAACAACCAATTAAAAGTTTTCACAGATAGAAAAACATAGGTACGGTCAGCAACAAAAGTGGATTTTTTAATCATAATTTTTGAGCAGCAATATTAAATGGAATACGATTAAATAAAATAAAATATAGTTTTGACTATGACCTGAAATACTGAAAAGTATTGCATCGTATTATTTTGTGTCATTTAGATGATTACGTAAATGTAATAGTGTTAATCGACTTTGGGTGCTGACTGTACAAGAAGGTAGAAGACAGCTACTTAATATAAATAAGACCGAAAGAATAGGTGAAGTAAAATCAGAAAAAATATGCTATGTTTTCGAAAAAGAAGCTACCTAGAGATTTCTCAAGTTTCATGTTGGTAGTGTTGAAAATATCGAAGTCGATGTCTCGGCAGGCTGCATTGTCCAGCAATCTTGATTGTCGGTCCCCCCATTCCCCCATTGGCTGTCTGCCTACACTATTACGACCAGGTCTAGAGGCTTCCACTGCCGGACACATTTATCACCAATTATCATCATCATCTGCCTTTTCCCAACCATGTTGGGTATGGCTTCCAGGCTAATCAGATGCAACTGAATATCAGTGTTTTACATAGAGTGACTGCCTATAGGTCCTCCACAACCCAGTTACTGGGTAACACGATATCCCTTCGTAAGACTGGTTGTCAAACTTTCTGGCTTTTGACTACCCCTAATGACTGCCAAAGATTTACGAATGACAGCCAGGACCAAAGGTTTTGCGTGCTTTCCGAGGCTCGGAGGGAACTCGGTATGAAAATGGATGTTCTCCCATCCACAGACCGACCGCAACAAGCGTAGCCTTCGAACGATCGATGTGCATGGTTTGGTTATCCTTCACCGATGTCATGTCAGTGAAAATAGGCGTTTTGTTTCATCATCATCATTTCAGCCGAAAGACGTCCACTGCTGGACATAGGCCTCCCCCAAAGGGGGGGTTTTGCCGTAATCGCCACGCTTGGCAGGCGGGTTGGCGATCGCAGTATGGTTGTAACAAAAGGCACAGAGAATGCTGCTGCCCATTCTCTGGTGAGAATGGCGTTTTGTTTAGTTGTTCTTTTTTGTTTACAGTACTAAATTCAGTCGTTAATAAATCAGTTTTGTTGGTCTGTTTCGAATCTTCTGGGAAATGCAGATGGCGCTCTGTACCGGGAACTGTGTTTAGGAGTAAGAGAATAGAATCGGATTGAAACCACATAATTATGTTGCATAGAAATAGAAAACTATGATCATCATTTTCAACCGACTTCAAAAAAGAAGGAGGTTCTCAATTCGACTGTACGTTGTTTTTTTTTTATACCTATTTGTTACGCGATTTCTTCGGCAAATGTGAATCGATTTTGAAAATTCTTTTTCTTATGGATAGGGTATGCCTCAGGGGTGGTCCCATTTACATTTTATCGAAATTGATTCAGATTTTTTTGAAAAATCAACAAAATCCCAATAAAATGTACATACTTAGACGACGTTTTAGTGTCTTCAATCTTTAGAGTACCCCTGTTTTACCTGTGTTGCCGGTTCTTAATGGATTTAGATTATAAGAAGACACTAAAAAGTGATAAATAAAAACCTTTTTTTACAACCGCCTTCAAAATAAAAAAAAAAAAACAAAAAGTGAAAAATAACTTTAAAACAGAACACACACATGACTTTAGTTTCGGAAGTCGGTGGCTTGGCTGTTCTATTTGTTGTTTTGTATTGCCACCGACTTCCGAAACTAAAGTCATGTGTGTTGTTCTAAAGTTATTTTTCACTTTTTGGTTTTTAAAGGCGGTTGTCTTTTTTGTAAAAAGCTTTTTTTTATTTTTCGAATTTTAGTACTTCCTTATCATCCAAATTCATTAAGAAATGGCAACACAGTCAAAACAGAGATTGAAAGTACAAGGTGAGAACATTACAACATCATCCATGTATATATTTTTGCTTTCTGTCGATTTTTTCAAAAAGTGCTGAATCAATTTCGATAAAATTTATATGGGACCACCCTTGAGGCATACCCTATGCATAAAAAATTTTTTTTTTCAAAATAGCTTTTCATTTGCCGGAGAAATTGCGTAACAAATTTACAAAAAAGAAATAAAAAATAAAAAACATACAGACGAATTGAGAACCTCCTTCTTTTTGAAGTCGGTTGAAAAATGATAAATAACTTTAGCACAGTACACACATGACTTAAGATTTGGAAGTCGGTGGCAATAAAAGACAACAAATAGAACAAAGCCACCGACTTCCAAATCTAAAGTCATGTGTGTACTGTGCTAAAGTTATTTATCACTTTTTAGATTTTGAAGGCGGTTGTCTTTATCATTAAACGAAACGTGAGTATTGTTACACATTATAGACTGAGAAAACGGATTAATTCATTGTTTTTGTCCGCAGGAACGCGACGGGCAGTGTGTCATCCTGTGGAACTCCTTGAGAAAGGTGGCCGTATGCCATCGAAACTAGTCGGACAAACCCGACAACACAGTGAGTTAATCCGTTTTCCTCAGTCTTTTTTTATTATTATTAGCCCGTTGTGTCCCACTGCTGGGCAAAGTCCTCCCCCGAGTCTTATTATTCTGCTATCCATTTGGGGGGGGGGGGGGGGGATTGAACCTCAGCCTATAATGCATAAAATTCTATGATAAAGCTTCTGGAAAGTCAAGTTAGCAAACATTTCTTATATATTTCAATTATTATATATTAATAATATTATTATTATATTATTAATTATATATTAATATTATTATTATTATTATATAATAATAATAATAATATGTGGGGACATTTTCACACACGGCCATCTGACCCCAGACTAGGGAGACCCTGTACTATGGGTGTCAGACAGCTGATATACATACACAAATACTTTTTTTTTTGTAAATACATACATATATAGATAAACAACACCTAGACACAAGGCAAACACAAGTGCTCATCACACAAATGTTTTACCCTGGGCGGGAATCGAACCCGCAACACGCTGCGCTGCAGTCGATCGCTCAACCACTGCGCCAACCGTGTCGTAACTGAAAAAAAGCTGAAAGCTGAAGAGTTTGTTTGTTTATCTTGTTTGTTTGTATGTCCGATTTTCATATTGTCAAAAGAAAATTCACGTGGACTGAGTCGCAGGCAAAGTTAGTACCTACTCTACACTCTCACAACCTTTTCCTCATACGATGCATATAAAGATAAATGTACTTTCAGTACTATTTTTTCCCATGCACGTTAATACTGAATATCAGTATATTAATTTGATGTTATCATTTAGAAATATTTCATCATTTATTTTCAAACCACTTAACCGAATGAAATATAATATATACAAAGCTTAAAAAAAGTATAAACATAATTATAATATGTACAATGGAGGGCTCACAGGGCATCAAAAAACTCGTTGCTCACAATGGGACAAGTGCCCAAAAGGCTAGCAGCATTACCACGTTGAATGGCAATGCCAATGCTTTGGCCCAAGAAAAAGTCAGCCCTCTAGTCAATTAATTTTACATTTCTATTCCCCAAAGAAACATAATAACACACTTGGAACATTAATTTGTACATTTCTTAGAACATATCAATGTAATGTCGTTAAATACTATTATTTCACAACGGTTTCTGAGAAAGATGCGCACGCGACGAAATGCGCGTACGGGGAACATGAATCGAAATAGTCACTGGTGTCTATTGAACTGCTTCTGGTTTAAACTAGTGCTGAGTGTATGATGCGAAAGCGGTGTATGATGTATGTCATGTATTCGATTCCTAAGTCGGTCCAATTTCAGAGGGGGTTTTTACCCGACTGCGGTGGAGCGTTAAAAGAGGGCCTGATGGTGGCATTAAATCAGAAATTAAACTAAAAAGGTATACCTATGCTGGCGCGCAGGTTTGCGAGGTGCACAATTTTTTTTTTAATTACTTTCCGATATTGTACACCTGCAGCCTGTGAGTTCTCTATAAGTAGAGGGCTTTCAATGCCCTGCGGAAACTCTATAGTAAGGGGTTTAGGATGCTGATGGGGTTTCCGCGATACTGTAGCGCATCAGGAATGTTTGCGGAAGCCAACACCGACTTTACTAACAATTTTATATGGAACTAGCTTTTGTCCGCGTGGGTGTCGGTTACCGCGGATGCAGACGAATTCGCGGATTAAAAAGTAGCCTATATTCTTTCCCACGGTTCACGCTATTTTCATACCAAATTTCATCAAAATCGGTTCAGCCGTTTTATCGTGAAAGCTTACTTTCGCATTTAAAATATTAGGATTATGTACTGAACTAAATAAAATGACTCAATTTTCTTTTGTTAATCATTGTCCTTGATCAGTGGGCATAGATGCGAGTTAATGGTCTAGTCACACTAGGTAGGTACATCTTTCTTTGATCTACATTTTAATATCTACTTTCATATTTAAAATTATAATTTGAACGTTACTGCATACCGTTTGGTATTCAAGCGTGATGTATTATTTCAGAGAAGGTTTCTGGGAAAGATGCGCACGCGACGAGATGTTCGTGTGCAAAAACGCAGAAATTAATGTGACAATTATGTAGAGATTAAATGTTTTATGTCTGTGGTTATTTATAATGGAAGGATATTTTGTATCCTCGTACTTTGGGCCTTGTCACCCCCATCCCACCACCGTCATATATAATAAAAAACATTTTTTTCCTGTCTGCCTGTATGTTTGTACCGGTTAATCTCTGAAACGGCTGGATCGATTTTGACTGGGCTTTCACTGGCATATAGCTGATAGTATAAAATAATGTAGATAAATTAGAACTGTTTTGACATAATTGAGAACGAGATTAGAATGGGGATGTTCCAAAAAGTTAGTAAACTTGTCCCCTTGGTCAATAGTGAATAGTGTCTATTCATTCAGAGATAGGGAAACAGGCTAAACTCTTTGTCTAATTTCATCATGATCGGTTCAATAGTCTTGCCGTGAAGTAAACAAACAGACAGACAGAGTTACCTTCCCATGCCCATATTAGTGTGGACTGTGGAGTGTGAATTTACATAATATATTTTTTGCGAAATATTTACAGAACAGAAATATAGGCCCGAATATTCTTGTATCTTATTTACTACATAAAATACATATCTGTATATCAGTGACAAGACTATTGATATATTTCACATTCTTCCAAAATTATGTTTTAAAAACAGATAGTTTGTTTGTTTTTTATGTTTTTAAGAGGTAATATTTGTAAGTAGGTACTGGCCCGAAAAATATTTTACTGGTAGTACTATTGCTGATTGTAATAGGATCTGTTTAAAGATGGTTTTACACTGGCAAGACGAGGTGTGGATGGGATGGGCGAGAAATGAAATTAGTATGGCAAAATTTCTTTCCACTTCCTACCAATCTATGATGTAAAAGGTCTTCTTCATCTCCATCATCAGCCGAAAGACGTCCACTGTTGAACAAAGGCCTCTCTCATAGAACGCCACAACGAGCGGCAATCTGCCGCTTGCATCCATCGGTTACCCGCGACCTTAACGATGTCGTCGGTACATTTGGTGGGAGGCCTACCAACGCTGCGTCTTTCGGTTCGTGGTCGCCACTCGAGAACCTTTCTTCCCCATCGGTTATCAGCAGGCCACTACGCTCGAAGATTCGAGCGGTGTGGCTCTCACCGGACAGCTCTGGCCATCGCGAGACGGCGTGGTATACCAATGGATATCTTTCGGTGTAAATGGGTAAGCGTGATTTTAATTCTTGCCCATCCCATCCACGTCTTGCCTCGCCAGTGTAAAACTACCTTTATGCTATACTTGACTTATATACGGCCAAGGTCGCGGCGAGAAACTAGTGTCCTATAACTTTATTTACTCTATTTGAGATATAAGACTCTTACTTTATATCTAAGGATTTATTAGACGATATTCGTCCAAAATAAACATCAATACAACAATATATCAAGTGAACTATTATACGTAACATGATTTACGTTTGCTTGTACCTAGTAACTGAAATTTATCTAGTGTAGAAAACAGAACAAATATTGCAGAAGGTCCATTGTTCATACTAACTTTGACGATACGGTTGGCGTAGTGGCTGAGCGATCGACTGCTGCGCAGCGTGTTGCGGGATCGATTCCCGCCCAGGGTAAACATTTGTGTGATGAGCACTTGTGTTTGCCTTGTGTCTGGGTGTTGTTTATCTATATATGTATGTATTTAAAAAGAAATGTATTTGTGAATGTATATCAGCTGTCTGACACCCATAGTACAGGGTCTCCCTAGTTTGGGGTCAGATGCCCGTATGTGAAAATGTTCCCACATATTATTATATTATATTATTATAACTTGTTTAAAAAGGGCCGATAATAAGTTAAAACATTGTGAGAGTGATTCGACGACACGAATGGCACAGTGACTGAACGATTGACTGCTGCGCTGTGTGTTGCTGGTTCGATTCCCGAACTGAACTCATATTTGTATGGCATACAGGTTATTTAGTTGTTGAAGGGTGTCATTGATATTATGACAGTTGACAGAACGGAATAGAAGAAACGTGTTGTTGTTGTTGTGTGTGGCTCTGGTTGTTTGTGTAAGTCTGTGAGATACCTAAAGGTTTTTGGTTCTATTTTACATGATGATTTACATCGTGATGTGGGGTTCCCATAAAATATTGCTTTGGTGAGTGTTACCTTGTGGTAAAAGTTTAGAAACCACTGTTCTAGTTAATGTGCCAGTTCCATATCAATTTCTAAGCCCTTGAATATGCCTTGGGAGAGTCATGCTCACTTGAATGTCTCGCGGACGGTGGCGCATGTGTTGGATCATTCGGTTCCCTTCAAAATGTTTGACGCACGGATCGGCACCATTTAGTGCCGATCCGTGCGTCATGTACGTGAACGGACGCCCTCAGTTGGAACTGGTCATCTCTTAACTGCCCCGGTTATTTTAAATTTTTGTTTGGATTGTTATTACACTTCTGGACACATCTATTGGCCCACCTTAGAGTTTAGGTTTCGATGGCCCCTACCGAAATATGATTGCTAGATTGAACAAAAACTGTTGATGCAGTTTTAAACCTGATACATTTTACCATCTTTTTCGATCGTATTGTTTTAAATTTGAATTCAGAATACCATACGACATGGAGCTACGCCTAACAAGTCGGATATGCGCCTTGTTAAAGGCAATTGATTTTTGAATAAAAAACATGTTTTATTTATTTATTTATTTACATGGAAAACCAACAGCTATACAAAGATTGGAATACAGAAGTTGAATATGTTACATAAAGCCAATTATAGGTTCTCACGGCTAGAAATATATTAATCTATAGAGATCTTAAGGATCACGGGAAACACGCAGAAATCTCTCACTCTCACTCAGAAGCAGATCAGAAAATTTAAAGAGTTAAAGGATTATTAAATCACTAACACTAATGGACAACAGTAAAACTATTCACTTTTGAAAAAGTCAAGTTTTAGCTGATTCCGCACTGAAAAGCTTTTGGTGGTAAACACGTCAAATGAGAATCGCTTACACAATGAGTTAAGGTCTTTGCTCGCTCGCACTAGGTAAGATTTACGCCTATAATTAGAAGAAGAGGAGGGTATGGAAATAGGTGGGTTAAATCTTACTGATCTCTGGGGGACATTGAAATGCAGTTTACGCAAAATATCAGGACAATCAATCTCATTTGCTATAATTTTTAAGAGATATGTACAATCCGCCACCCTTCGACGATTTATAAGTGGCTGCAAATGGAATTTTTTGCATAGATCTAAATAGTTCACGGAGTGGTATTGAATGCGGAGGCGGAAACATAGAAAACGAATGAATCTTTTTTGGATATTTTCAATTTGATCAATGTATTTATTATAGCATGGGTTCCAAATTTGTGCCGCATATTCGAGGTGACTTCGCACGAATGAGCAATACAAAATTTTGAGGGTTTTAGCTTTCCTAAAACAACCTGCAAGTCTCATAACAAAGCCGAGCGACCTCGAGGCTTTAGCCACTATATGCTCAATGTGAGTGTTAAATAAAAGCTTAGAATCGTGATATACACCTAAGTCACGCACTCCATCACATCGCTGTAATAGCTGTCCTTTGAGCATATAAGTAGTAGGGAGTGGCACGCGTTTTCTACTAAATGATATCACGGAGCATTTTGATGGGTTTAAATCCAATTTATTGATCTGGCAGTACTCGTCCAAACGTGCTAGATCAGATTGGAGAGCATCCATGTCATCCAATGATGATATTGAAGAAAATATCTTCATATCATCAGCAAAACATAGCAAGTTTGAGTAATGGAAACACGAGTCGATGTCGCTCACATAAATGATAAAAAGTAAAGGACCCATCAGCGAACCCTGAGGGACACCACTGGGAGCCGAAACCCAACTTGAGATGTAATTACTGATAACGACAGCTTGGGACCTGTTTTCTAAATAAGAGGAAAACCAGCGTAGCAAGTCACCTCTAATGCCGTTGTTAAAAAGCTTCGTTTTGAGGATGTCATGATCGATTCTATCAAAAGCTTTGCTATAGTCCGTGTAAACGACATCGACTTGTGCCCCATCATCCATCCTTTCAGTTAGAAAGTCATTAAGCAGAGCCAAGTTGGAAACGGTTGAACGGCCTTTAAGGAACCCATGCTGCGAAGGACTAAAAGACTGCCTGAGCGCTGCATAAACTTGATCATAAACCACTCTCTCAAAAACCTTAGCTAATATGCACAATTTGGAAATTGGCCTATAGTTAACCACTTCATTTTTATGCCCTTTTTTATGCACTGGAGTTATAAAAGCTGACTTCCAGATATGGGGAACAGTACATGAAGAGAGTGATTTTTTAAATAGGAGAGATACTGGCAAGGCTATTGATTTAGCACATCCAATCAGAAATTTAGGTGATAAGTGGTCCGGGCCACCTGATTTAAATGGATCCAAATTATTAATTAACTTAGCTATAACATTTGGATCAATTTCAATCGTATGAATATCTGAAGGTATATTTAGATTAACCACCGTTTGCGGAGGACGGGGATTATTAGACGATACAACACTAGGGTTAAGAAATATGGAATAAAAGTGGGAAGAAAACGCGTTACAAATGGAATCCGGGGAGGAAAGTGTTACATCACCATACTTGAGGTAGCTGGGCATTATATTTGATTTAGACCGCTGCTTCACAAAGCTCCAGAAACGCTTAGGGTTGATTTCAATAGAAGCTTCTGTAGTCGCTAAATAGTTGGCGTAACAATCCACTTCGAGTTTTTTAACTCTATCCCGTAAATGTTTAAAAGTTGATCCATCAGAAAGCCTACCGTACGACTTATATTTACGGATATATTTGGATTTCTCCTTTATGAGACGTTTAAGTGAAGGGGTATACCAAGATGGGTACGTGCTAGGAAAAACTGTCACAGTAGGAACGAATTTATTTTGAATGTTAGCTATGGTAGAATAAAAATAATTCACAGCGTCATCCAGCGACATTTCAAGAAGTAGGTTCGTCCAGTCAATGGCTGATATTTCCTTATTGATTTCCGCAAAATTACCTTTGTCGTAAAGATACCGAGTATAAGGCGCGGGAGTTAAGTGACTGTACTCAAAAAAGTTGACTTCGATACAAAGGGCAGGGTGATATTTGTCAGCAGGTGTTAGAGGAGATAAACATTCATACACTAAGACAGGCTCATTACACAACACCAAATCTAATATCTTACCGTAATTATTTAATATTCCATTATATTGAACGAGCCCCAACACACGCAGATCATCCGTAAGCATGTACTCATCACTACTAGAAATATTTACAGGTAGTAATGTGTTGTCCTTTGATTGCCACGAGATCCCACTCAAATTAAAGTCGCCAATAATGAGATAATAATCAGTTGGATTATTTAGCACGGAGTTGTTCAAACTTCCGAGAAAATTAGACAATTGCTCAGAAAATGTGAAACCACGGTTTTGATTACATAGGTAAACGGTGCAGATATTTAACTTAACGCAGTTTTTAGAGATAGGTTGACACACAGTCAATGTTACCCATAAGTCCTCAGCCGAGGATTGAAATAACGGTTGCGGGACCGCAGCTATACATTTACGGACAGCTATCAAAACACCACCACCGTAAGACCGTAATCCCGGTCGCGACGCCACACAAAATACTGATCACCGAATAGCTCCGAATTAGAGATGCCGTCCACTAACCAGGTTTCCGTCAATACAATAACATCGTAAGATGACAGGCATAATTCGCGATAAAAAGTTACTGTTTTGGTACGAAGCCCACGGACATTCTGATATTAGACATTCAGTTTATTATTGCTACTTGAAGCCATTGATAATTAAAATAAGATATAGTAGCAAAATACATAGCAGGGTATCAACCATCCATTCAGCCTTAAAACAGACAATCAACGATTGCAGTGACAATGTTACAATACGCGAACAATAGTCATAAACATTAAAAAATATCATATTACCAAATAACAAAACAGCTGGCAAGGTAAATACACATAGATATATCGTCGGCCTAATTCGTTAACCTGCTAAATCCATTTTTTGGCAAAATTTACTTTTTATGCTAGTCAAAAAGTTCAGTCTAATATCTACCGTAACGTATAAGGAATAACAGCGATATTAGCCTAAAAAGGTGACAAATGCTATGCCCGAAAAACTGCTTTCTGACCACCAGCCAATCTCCACAATGCAAACCTGCTAAATCCTATTGGGGCCTCAGTTATCCATTTTTTGGCAATATATTAATCAACACAAAACTGACGGCAACTAGTAGCAAAATTGCAGGTAGCTGTGCGAGGAGATAGGCAATAATCAGAGTCACCGATGAGTGCGAGCGAGATAAGCATAAGTTAAATTTTTCTAGTGAATAGAACAGCGCGATAAGAGGAACAAAAGGCTCATTAGCGAGTACAATAGCGAGGTGTCGAAGCTTCCAGTACGGCAGCGATGCTAAACCTTTTACTAAAGAAAACAAGTAATAAACAGTTGAGGTTAGTGTGACAAAATAACTATGAAGTTCACGTGGAGACTTGTGTTTTAAGATAGTGTGATGATTATAAAATAGTAAACAAAAAATGCAATACTCTAATTTAGTTTGTTTAAATCCTTTTCATTGGATATTACGAGGACAGCCGACCCTTCCTGCTTACGGACATGGATCTTTCAGTGTTTAACCCAGATGTACTTAAACTCCCTATCCTTTGCTAATGCTCGGGTTTTATTGAGCAACTTCTTGGAGTCGGCGTTTAGGTGATCATTGACGTAGACCCGGTTACTTTGGCCTTCGAAACCAAGCTCAAGAGTAGATAGCGTCTTGACGGAGCGCGCAGCAGCAACAAAGTCCTCTTTGACATATCTGTTCAGAAAGCTAACCACAATTGCCTTATCCTTGGTGTTAAATAGCGGGATTCTCGATATGTAGTTAATTTGGGTTTTGGGAAAAGTAAAATTAACCTTCTGGCTGATCTTATCCAAAACAGTGAACAGGTTTTCATCCTTTTTTATAGGAATGCCCTTGATCTCAACATTATTAAGCCTCGTTCTCTGGTCACTAGCGGACAACTCTGACTTAATAAAGTCAACGTCAGATTGAAGAGAGCAAACAGATTCCTGAAGCTGCTCCAACCCAACAACTCTGGACTCAATGCCCGCAATTTTGACAGAGAAGTCATCCAGCCGTTTACTCTCGAATTCATTGGAAGTCCTAAGCTCTTTGAGTTCCTCCTTAATGCACTTAACGTCCCTAGTAAGCGACGGTAGGCCAGCAAGTTGAGCTTTGATCTCACGGATCTCGGAAAGAACAGTATCCAGAGATACGGTTCCTTCAGGTGTTGGAGCTGGAGACGGGGACGGAGTCAGTGACGGTGAAGAAATCCGGCACTTCGGACATCTCCAAACAGCTCTTCTGTCATTACCCAGCTTCCTCCATCCAGCCTCAGTGATGCTAGCGCAGCCAAAATCAAGGTGTCTTAAACATGAGGTACATTGAACACCGTCATTGAAGTCAATATCACAGCTGGCACACTTCATCATACTTGACCGAGAGTCCGAGCGATATTAATATATCAAATAAAAGTTTTATCAAATAAAGGTTTAATTTAATAACGCGTGTTGCCTCCATGGGCATCTACCACAGCTCTCATACGATTAGGCATAGAGTTTATCAACCGCTCTATGAAATTTTCATCATCTCCCATTCCTCTTCTATGGCAGTTTTCAACTCCTGCATCGTCTGGGCAACTGGCTGACGAGCCCTAACACGTCTTTTTAGCTCGTCCCACATGTGCTCAATGGGGTTCATGTCTGGGCTTCTGGCTGGCCAGTCCATAACTGTGATGTTCACATCCCAAAGATACTCCCTGACGATGCCGGCCGCATGGGCTCTTGCATTATCATGCATTAAAAGGAAATTTGGGCCCACATAGTCCGCGTATGGTATCACGTGAGGTTCTAAGCACTCACGAATGTACCTTTCAGCATTTAATGTTGGCAGCCGTGGTCCTGTAACAACCTCAAGTTGAGTTTTGCCGCTCGCGGATATACCGCCCCAGACAGTCCATGAGCCACCGCCATAAGCAACCCTCTCTTCAAAGCAGCATTGTGCGAAACGCTCTCCCTTACGCCGGTAGACCTTCTTAAGGTGACGATTTCTCAAGCTGGTCGTCACGATGAATCGATCCTGCCTTTCAGTTGTGACCCGAGATCGTGGCCTTTCTTGGCGACGAACAAAGCCGCCAGTCTCTAGGTACCTCCGATAAACATTTCGGACCGCAGATCGACTTAAATTAAGTTGAGCACTCACGTTTCTTTGGCTGTGTCCGGCCTGAATAAGTGCCACAGCTTGGGCGGCGACTTCAGGTGAAGTATCCATAGATTATTGATAGAACCTCACCTCAATGTTAAGAATAAGTAATGTTTGTTGCAAAACCAAAGATATCAATCACTTTTTCAAGAATTAAATCCAAGTAAACCAATAAAACCAAGTTTTCTTAGTATTCGATTGTTTGATATCAACAAACAGGCTCCAAATTGTCTTTTGTTTCTTTAAATTCTGTGTTCGAAATTCAAAAAAAGACTATTGAATGAAATTGTGAATGTGCCAGGTTCAAAACTGCATAAAAACTTTTTGCAAGACCTAATATAAAATTTTAGCTAGGACCAAACGAAACTGAAAATACAAGGTGGGCCAATAGATGTGTCCAGAAGTGTATAACTATATTTTTCTCTAGACCTCTTTTACCATGCAAGACTAGTTTCTTGCTCGTTCTTCTCTATAGAAACCTACTGTTTGGAACGAGGAACTAGCTTCAACTTTCTGACTGACTCTGACAATTCAAAACTACCTGTAAATGGTTTAATTAATAAAAATGGTTTTAAGTTTGAGTAAGTTTATAAAAAAAATACATTTATATCAGCCAAAAAATCCATAGGCAAGGCAAGATTGTTAGTAACATAAATTTTGCTTATAATAAATGCTAGTATATAAAAAGTAAAATGAATAAACTAGACACACCGTGTACCCCAGCACAGTAGGCTCATCGGTCTCGCAACACATGGAGTTCAGTGAACCCCACACAGTATCGGTTCTTTCGTCAATCGCCCTTTGGACGCTATTCAGGCTCTCTCCCCTGTACTCGTCACACCACTAACGCAACTTTTCGTAGAAGTCATCTACGCTGGAGTCAGTAAACATGCACTGCAATATCGAAGGAGCCCAAACAGAGCCTGATCTGCCTGATCAGAAACTGATCACATTAATATACTGTAGATTAAGCATGACCACCTCTATGCCTACGGAAGAATAGACATAATGCCAGGAAAAATAGACGAACTGACAGTTGTGGAAAGATTTCTTACGTTGCGAGCACGGCGATGAAGAGAAGAAATTTTAATGTTTCTACTCTACAGTAGACATGAGTCTACAGTGCCGAGCATGACGACCATTTTTTTCTCTACTTTTGACATTTGGGTGTAGAAACATTTCTTCCAACAAGATAGAAACGCGAGTCTACCGGTCGGTTCATGCTCGGGTAGGAAGAGATGTCAAGTAGGATAGATAGAACTATGTCTATTCTACGTAGAGTAGAGATAGAATTGTCATGCTACGTGTGTTGGACGCGCAAGGCATTGTAGGCTTTTTATGTAAAGTTTGCCCACAGGTCGCACGTAGCACGTCTGACAGTAGTCTTGAATATTGTTATCGTTGTTATGGTCGCTTGGACTGGATATTCTGACCTCATCTACCATCTTTCATGGCTAGACGACCAGACAGAGCGGCGGCAGGTGGGCTCCTGTCTGCTACAGGCTAAAATCAGATAGGAACAGGTGGCACAAATACACGTTTCTAACGACATTCAAAAGTTTTACAATCCATTGTTGTTTTTATTCTAGCTGCCGTCACCTAGCATTCGTAGAAAACCAGCAATGAAATTTAAATAAAAGTTATGATCGTAATTTTGGTGTTGCTGGTACCTGCCAAAGCGCGGCCGATGTCCAAGCGAACACGTTTGCACAGACGGCTATAATTCAAAGAGATAATTTATGACACTGACACGATCACTGAGGTGGGTCTTAGTATATTTATATGCTGTGTAACATGCCTTTAAATCTTGAAGTCGGATAGTTAATGTTATTACACTGTGGTTAATACACTGACAAATATTGCTTCACAAATAACATCGTGTTTTATTTCGTAATTCAAGTGGATTCAAGAGGAGCTCGTGGCTAAGTTAAAGCCGTACAGATCGATCGCTCAAAGGTTAAGCTACGCTGGCCGCGGTCGGTTTGTGGATGGGTGACCTTCCCTTTCATACCGAGTTTCCTCCGTGCCTCGGAAAGCACGTAAAGCCGTTGGTCCCGGCTGTCATTTGTACAACTTTGGCAGTCGTTATGGGTAGTCGGGAGCCAGAAACTCTGACAACCAGTCTTACCAAGGGGTATCGTGTTATCCAGTAACTGGGTTGTGGAGGTCAGATAGGCAGTCGGTCCATGTAAAACACTGATATTCAGCTACATCCGGTTAGACTGGAAGCCGACCCCAATACAGTTGGGAAAAGGCTGGGCAGATGATGATTACTTCGTAATTCAAGTAATGATACTTCGATGGCACTTAACTGTTTGCTGTAGCTTGTCCGGGCCGCAATAGCACCCACCCATTTCATCCCTAGGGTTTCGTAGGTGTTCAGTAGACGGAAACCACGTACATTTGGATTTTCCCTTAGTCTCCTAAGGGAAAATCCAAATGTACGTGGTTTCCGTGTACTGAACAACCTCACTGCGATCCCCAAGACGCCTGCCAGCGTGGGGATTACGTGGATGGACAATCCCGCTACCCACAATGACAACGGCATCTTCAAGGTCGCGGGTAACCGGTGGATGCAAGTGACAGGTCGCCGCTCGTTGTGGTGTTCTATGGGGAGGCTTTTGTTCAACTGTGAATGTCTTCCGGCTGATGATGACTAAACTGTCTGAAGTCTAATAATAATAAGACCAGCCTATTACTGTCCCACTGCAGCGTAAAGGCCTCTTCTCAAACAGAGAAGGCAAGAGCATTAATCGCCACGTTTTCTCAAACCAGATATGTCTTGCGCCATCCGATTTTCCTAGCACGACGTGTTGTGCTGGGCGGGTTTAAACGGCGGAAATACCTATAAGACCTTTCTTTTTTTTGTCTTTATTTAAATTAGGGACTTTTGTATGACAATACATGGCAGTCCCATCGTACCATTTCACGAGACTGTAACAGGAATAAATAAACTAAGTAACTACATAACTAAAATAATAAACTAAGTAGATATAAAACGTAAACTAACCAATCTAAACAATCATTTAGCAGCATCTGACATTGGCTTTGACAAAATTTTGTGAAACAATCCCAAATTATTTTTAGTTAACTGTAGATCATTTATTAACATTTCTCTATCAGCTTGAAACTGCACACATTCCGTCAACAAATGTACATCTTCCACAGTTCCACATACCTCGCAGTTTGGAGAGTTCATAAGGAAACCGAAATTGTTGAGTGGCATGTGTCCAGATCTCAACACAGACCCTTCTTGGAAGCTATATATTCGAACCGTTTGGGGTGGAAACACTAGAGCCATGGGGTCCGAGTGCTCATCTTGTTTTTCGGGTCATCACCAAGCGGCTGGTCCATTCTTCATGTGAGCTGGCCTATTCTTCGGTCAAAGAATCAGCATTGCCAAACAACGTTGCAATGCGGCCATGCTGTTGGGATTATTTCCCGTTATCAACGATTTGGACGTGTTTTTTGATGCCCTATGAGCTCCTCTCTTTTTCTTTGTTGTACATAATTTTGGGTCGTGGGACTTTTGGGACCGGGACCGTGGTCCCGGATTCCATTTATAAATACAATAATGGAATCTGGGACCGTAGTCCTGGTCCCGAAATCCCCACGAACCTTTATTGTTTTTATTTTTAAGTTTTGTGTAAGTACTATATAAACAGATTGGCGATTTCAAACTTACATACTTGACTACTTTGACGACACGGTTGGCGCAGTGGCTGAGCGATCGACTGCTGCGCAGCGTGTTGCGGGTTTGATTACCGCCCAGGGTAAATATTTGTGTGATGAGCACTTATGTTTGCCTTGTGTCTGGGTGTTGTTTATCTATATATGTATGTATTTAAAAAAAATATTTTTGTATGTATATCAGCTGTCTGACACCCATAGTACAGGGTCTCCCTAGTTTGGGGTCAGATGGCCGTGTGTGAAATGTAACCACATATAAAAAAAAAATTAAAAAAACTTACACTGTTGGTTTAGTCGGTATTATGATTCTCCTCTCACGCATCATGGTTCAATACCGGGCAAGTATGTACCAATGTGACATTTTCAATGTATATTTACTTTTTAAGTTTATCTTGGACATCATTGAAATCGCTCTAGGAAGACATCGTGAGGAAATCTGTCTCAAGTCTTTTTTAGGCCAATCACAAGCTTGCCAAAAGAATTCACACATACCTGCAAACACAATTAGTGTCAAAAGCATCCATCCATATTATTTAATATTATAAAAGCAAAAGTAACTCTATCTGTTACGTTTTCACGACGAAACAGCTGAACCAATTTTGATGAAACTTAGTATGAATATAGCTTGAACCCCGCGAAAGGACATTATAGGCTACGTGACTTCATTTACATCCGCGATAACTGAAATTCACGTGGACAAAGACGCGGGCAAATGCTAGTATTAAATAAATATCATCGATCAAATTTATATAATAATATGTGGGGACATTTTCACACACGGCCATCTGACCCCAAACTAGGCAGACCCTGTACTATGGGTGTCAGACAGCTGATATACATACACAAATACATTTTTTTTTGTAAATACATACATATATAGATAAACAACACCCAGACACAAAGCAAACACAAGTGCTCATCACACCAATGTTTACCCTGGGCGGGAATCGAACCCGCAACACGCTGCGCAGCAGTCGATCGCTCAGCCACTGCGCCAACCGTGTCGTCAAAAATATAAGTATGTAACCTTTCCTTCGCGCGTCTAGGCTCTCTTGATTCGAATCTGTCACTCAAACCAAATTTCCTTTAATATTCATATACTTGAACATCGTTCAGCGTTCTTGGATTCATAGGGTCGTTAATAAGTCAAGAAACACATAAATCGGATCAGTAATTTTCGCGTTCGAAAGGCATTAAAGGACAGACAGAAAATGTGAATAAATACATTTTGACCAGGGGGCCAAGTCTACTATTTTTATAATTTCGTCATTCCAACACGATCCCATTGTCATTTAGCTAAGAGTTCGTAATCTGCTAAATTCATAATGGTCGATCATTGGTCGGTCGAATTAAAAGCAATGACTGCACTATGACGTTCTAATGGTAGGTCACTGATCAAAGGAACTGTCAAAATTTTAGCAGATTACAGCCTAAGTCAGTCAATCATTTGTCATTTTGTACAAGATTACCATTCTATATCATTTCTTTCAATGGCGTGTCAGTGGTTGACCAATGGAAAGTCATAATGACGCCATTATAATAGTAGATTACCAAACTTGTCAAAATCAACAATTATGAAACCAATGATAGATCATTCTGACACTATTGTAATAGCAGACTTGAGGCCCTGATCGTCATCTAAAAAAAACATTGCTATCCAGATAATGAGGTATATACGCGATTCAACGAAATTACTCAGCAACAAGGAAAACAGAAGAATATAATGACAAAAGGAAGTGTGTGACGACATTTTTTATTTGTTATTTTTCCTGTAACACACATATTTTTGTCATAGTTTATGATGGGTCGTTTAGGGTTGAGTTGTAGATTCTAACCCTAATAGGGCTGTAAAGATTTTGGCGGGAATAAAGATAGGGAAGTCGTTGACCTTGGATAAACATAAGTTGATCTGTTTTGTTGGAGGGAGTGTGCTATTAGCAGGGAACGATAAGGTGTTGCAGTAGTATAGAATAGGGTTTTCGCGGTAATCGCGAAATCGCGATTTCTCGCGATCTACGAATCTCCGTGTATTTTTTTTCCTACAAATCAATTATTTCTAGAAGTCGTATCTTTCTAGCAAAAAATGAACATTTGGGCCCATTATCTGTTATGCGTATTTTCGACCGCACGCGTATCAGCACGCATGACCACGCTATGTCTACGGAAGAATAGCCATACTGACAGGAAGAATAGAAGTTTGTCTATTCTTCGTCTATTCTTCCTGTCAGTATGTCTATTCTTACTTCTATTCTTCCTGTCAGTATGTCTATTCTTCCGTAGACATAGCGTGGTCATGCTACGCGTGCTGGTCCGCATGCGGGTGATAGCTCTCACGTGGCCACACGCAGGACAAAGATTTTGTTTTCCACTGCAGTGTCGTGCGTGTCACCAGTGACTAAACTCGTGCGTACTATGACCATGCGTGTGACCCGCGTCACAGTAAAGACAACACTGAAGGCAGAAGAACGTCGCCCGCATGCGGTTAGCACGCACGCGGGCTGCTCGCCCGCAGCCATCCGCGTTCCACGCGCGTGCTGCCCGCTTGATAGTTTAAATATGTATGAAATGATAGGATGCGGGCAGCCTGCATGCGGACCAGATCCGCGTGCGGGCGAAAATACGCATGACAGGAAAAGAACAGGAAAAAAGCTTTGCATCGTTTTATCTTCAAATGAATAATTACTCAAAGTCAGAATTTATAAGTGTGGAAATACCATAATTAGCGGTCTGGCATATAACATCATTAATATAGACGTGGATGCAGATTTCCCATTGAAGCAGCTACCTACGTACTGACAACAAACATCGATCCAACCTCACTTTTCGCGTCTATAATCGAATTAAGATTTTCTCTTGCGTACTGTGTGGTATAGTTTATTAACTTTTAGAATTATTATTCAGAGTGTTTACGAGGTACGGTATCTCATAATAGCTTCTAAAACGTTGGAAATAAATGAAATTATTTAATTGTAACTTTTAGCAAATGTAAAGCTCTACATTCGTTTAAAATCTTGTCATCAACCTAGCCTTTTCTCTATTATGTTGGGGTCGGCTTCCAGTCTAGGCGGATGCAGCTAAATCCCAGTGTTTTGCATGGAGCGACTGCCTATTTGACAACCACAACCCAGAAACTGGGTAACACGATACAGATACCACTGGGTAAGACCGGCTGTCAGACTTTCTGGCTTCTCCATCACGACTGTCAAAGATCTACGAATGACAGCCGGGACCAACGGCGTGTTTTCCGAGGCATGGAAGGCTCGGTATCAATGGGTAGTCACCCATCCACAGAATAGTCACGGCAAGCGTAGCTTTACCACGACTGATCGATTCATACGGATTTTACCTACGTAGCCACAAACTCCACATTCGTTTTAAAATTATTTATTAAAGATAGTTCTCAACTGTCTCTTTAGACTTAGGTACGTATCTTGCGTAAACATTTCAAACTTAACCCTTTTTCTGTCCCATGAGCCACATAAGGTTCAGGTTGATGGTTTAACTATTGTGTCTGCTTCGTGGACAGTGAAAGTGTTAATTAATATCCAATATTTTGAACTTACGCCGCTCTGCACGTGTAGCGTAAGAGCTCGAACTGTTTTGGGTACTTAATTCTTATATTTGTTTCTGACATGGTTTTTGTTTGATTTAATTTTGGTAACAAACTTTGCAGCAACAAAAATAATCTTGTGTACGTTGAAGTGAGGCGGGATAAGTCTTTACGATAACACCTATAAGAACCACTCTGCTCCCTTTTTGTGGAATCCCCCATTTCTTTTACGATTTTGTTTGCTCTAAGAGCAATCAAAATGATAATAATATCACCCTGAAACTGCCCCATTACGGAGATTTAGATCATCTCGCTTACTTACTGTGCATCATCATCTACCTAGCCTTTTCTCTAGTACCTATGTTGGGGTCGGCCTCCAGTCTAACCATATGCAGCTGATTACCAGTGTACTGTAACATACTCGTTACAGTACCGGGTCTAAGCAAAGTTAAATGAAACGTATTAATAACTTTCAGAAGACTATATTATTATAATTATCAGCGAGAGGTGATTTACATGACCGGAGCTCATAGCGGACCTCGGTCTTTCTGACATAAATGTCATAATATAAAAACTATCATCTACGATTTGAAGTTATTCTCGAAGTCTCCAGAATATTCAACCATAGACAAATTATCTAATGGCTATTGCATCGCAAGTACCATAGTACCTACACAATCCAGTTATTGGGTAACTTTTTTACTGACTTCTGACTACACGGTTTTTTTATGGGCGTTTTCTTCCCAAACTCCTGCAAGCCAGAATCAACAGTGGCGATCACCAGAAAAGCGCCGAAGCAAGAAGCCCGACGAGTCCCGGAGAACCGATTGAACCACGGAACAGATAACTCTATTTATCTGTTCCGTGGATTGAACTGTCTTGGATCCTGCAACGAAATTATTATATTTCATTCGAATAATAGGTATAGCGAAAACATTTGAGGCGTAGGACCTAACGACTCTCATAGATCTACGAATGACAGCTGGGAGTCGTGACATATGGGTTTGCAACATGGAAATGATGTACTTATGTAATAATATTCAGCCGACCAAATTTCGGTGCACTCACTGTCCTCACTGCGGCCGATCTTAATAGACACTAGTCTAGTACGCAGGAGTACGCAGAAGTGTGTGCGTAAGCACAGGTGCACTCCCTCTTCCCTCACTCTCATAGTCCGATAGGACGGCAATCCAGCACGACCTGGGGTGTGATTCTGTAAGACCTCATTCTAAACTTCGAATCTGATTCCGCAGTGAGTTTCTTGATTGGCATTCCAAAAACACGGTTGATAATTCGAATTTACACTAGCGCAATTAGTTCAACTCGCTCACACGCTCGCAAGGGTGGCGCCCTTGCGAGCTTGTCAGCGAGTTGAACTAAATTGACAGGGAGATTTTGACAGATAAAGTATGAGATGACGTAAGAAGTGGCATTCTGTAAGGTAATTTCCCCGACACTTCGACGCTTACTTCGCACTCGAACCCGATTTAAAGTGTCAAATATATCAAGGTCATTTTGAACCTTATGCGAAGTGAGAGTGAGATGTGCGATGCGAGTTGTTGTTTGAATTTTACAGAATCGACCAACAGGGAGAGATCAGACGCAGGACCAACGGCTTGACGTGCTTTCCGAGGCACAGGGGTGTTCATCACCAACTTCCATACTCTGGTTTTCTACTAAGAAATTCTTAAAGGAAAAACTCAATACCAAAGACAGAAAAGAAAGAAAGAAAAATTATTTATTCACACCAAAGTGATACACATATACATAATACATTTATAGATTTAAAAAATCTGTTGTTCCGTAGCTACATTTTTATCATTTGTTGTAATGTAGGTACGGAACATATTTCAGAGTTGCTCATTTTCATGACTTCTTTCACCACCTGAAATATTGCCAATGAATTAAAAGTCAGCCTGAAATGTTCTGTGTGTTGTTGTACAGTCAGCAACGAAAGTCGATGAACACTACAGAATTTTAAATCATAATTCTTGAGCAGAAGGAAATACGGACAGGATAGAAAATCAAAATAAAATAAACTCAGGGCCTCAAGTCTTGGGGGGTTCTGACAATAGTGTCAGAATGTTCTATCATTGATTTCATAATGGTTGATTTGGACAAGTTTGGTAGTCTACTAATATAATGGCGTCATTATGACTTTCCGATGGTCATCTACTGACACGCCGTTCAAAGAATGGTAATCTCGTACAAAATGACAACTGAATGACTGACTTAGGCGGTAATCTGCAAAAATTTTGACAGTTTCTTTGATCAGTGACCTACAATTAGAGCGTCATTGTGCTGTCATTGCTTTTAATTGACGACACGGTTGGCGCAGTGGCTGAGCGATCGACTGCTGCGCAGCGTGTTGCGGGTTCGATTCCCGCCCAGGGTAACCATTTGTGTGATGAGCACTTGTGTTTGGCTTGTGTCTGGGTGTTGTTTATCTATATATGTATGTATTTACAAAAAATAAAGTATTTGTGTATGTATATCAGTGGTCTGACACCAATAGTACAGGGTCTCCCTAGTTTGGGGTCAGATGGCCGTGTGTGAAAATGTCCCCACATATTATTATTATTCTCATTTATTCATCTTATACACACATAATTTACATTTTTAAATATTAATAGAAAAAAAAACATTTAAAAATATAAAAAGAGTAGCCCACCGGTATCGGGAACAGGGTCCAAGCTACCGGCGGTCAGGGCTCCAGAGAGAGGAACCTCCTGACAATGCGGGCCGTGTCCAGAAGTACTGCCTTCTGAATCAAGCCCTTGATCCAACCGCCTAACGAAAGCCTCCTTAGATGTTGGTCGAGGCTCTTGGCAATTAAGCCATTGGCTGTAACAACTATCGGCACAATGATCGCTGAGTTCACATCCCACATGTCGACAACCTCGCGGGCCAAGTCCAGATACTTTATCTGCTTGTCTTTCTCGACCTTCACGAGGTTCACGTCATGCGGAACTGCTATGTCAATAATCATTGCGCGCCTCTCCAATCGATCCACCACCACTACATCAGGCTTATTGGCTACAATAGTCCTGTCAGTGATGATGGATCGATCCCAGTACAATGTGACATTGCCATTTTCAAGAACTGGATCGGGCACATACCTGTAGTATGGTACTTCTGATTCCACGAGGTTGTATTTCAGAGCAAGTTGCTGATGGATAATCCATAATTATTATTATTATTATTATAATTCGACCGATTAATGATCGACCATTATGAGTTTAGCAGATTACGAACTGTTGGAATGACGAATTTATAAAAATGGCATACTTGGCCCCCAGAAATACTGTAAAGTATTATTTACATCGTATTTGTTTTTGAGTATTTTTAGAGGATATGAAAATGTATTAGTGTTAATCTACTTTCGTTGCTGACCGTACATTGTTGTCTGTGTTGTTGTTGTTGTTACTATGTTATTGTTGTTGCCCTACCTGGGAATCGCACCTAGGACAGCATACTTAGCAGTCGCACTTGTGAGTACGAGACCAACAAGGCAGTCAAATGTATACATAATATACTTAACATGTATAGTTAATTTTTATATTTAGCTTGCACGTAAAGAGAACAAAACGTGTTAATTGGGTCGTACATCGTAACATGAATTCTTGGCATCAATTCGTACTGCGGTAAGTTAAACGATACACTTTTGTTTATTTAGACTTTATGTATAAAGGGCTGGCCTTTTCTTGGGCCAAAGAATTAGCATTGCCATTCAACGTGGTAATGTTGCTAGCCTTTTGGGCACTTGTCCCATTGAGAGCGATGCGGACGAGTTTTTTGACGCCCTGTGAGCATTGTACATATTATATGTTTATATTTATTTTGAAGCTTTGTATAAAGGTACTAAGTCGGATTTAATGGCTTAGGTATTCTCTGTCAACCAAGTGTGGTGTAGAAATGACATGGCAGGTGCATAGATAATAAGTAAAAAAATAGGTTGTCTGTAAAGTCTGATTACGGACGATAGTTTTACGTGTTAACGTCATAAAGAAACATAATGGCTAACATACATAACATAAGCAAATAATGGCTTCCGTCGAGGTGGGCGGAGCTTATTGCTTGGGCCGATCGTGCCTATCTATCGCTTGTTCCGCGCTCTCGCTTGCACGCTCAGGCTCAGGTGGAACATGACACTTTTTCGTGCGTGCAGCCGGTGTTCATCGATTTATAAGACGTTATCATGTCAAAAATAATAATAAAGATACTAACTGATACGGCAAACGTTTCGCCAATAATAAAAAATAACAATAATAAAAAAATGGCCTACGACCTATTCTCAGACTTACCAAATAACAAAAAAAAATCGTAAAAATCGTTCCAGCCGTTTCAGAGGAGTTAGATAACAAACACTGTGACACGAGATTTTACATCTTATATATAAAAATCTCCTGTGCGTGTGTATGAAAGTGAACTCCTCCTAAACGGCTGGATCGATTTTGCTGAATTTGTTTGTGTGTGTTCCAGTCGATTCGAGAATGGTTTAGATTCACAATTGGACGCGGCAGGTGGCGCTATAGTCGGGTGCAGGACAACGTCTGCCAGGCCCGCTCGTATTAGATAAACTTACAAAAATAAGTAAACTACACAACACATACATAATCATTGACTACTTTTGATAGTTGTGGTTTATTACGGTATGGCATTTTGCATCAACCTAGGAGGTCACTAGCTGTTTAACCGAACTTTCCTGTGTGTGCTGCCTGAAGACCTTCAGCTAGGGCAAAAAACTTATTAACTAAGCTACTACACTCTAAAGAGGGCCTGTGGTGTTCTAGCCTAGGTTTAGTGCATCGCTAGGGGAGTACTGCAAAAAGACAGACTGTATCGAAACTTGTGATAAAGTATTAGAAAACACTGGCTTTTATACTAGCCGCGTTGTTTGGCCGCAAAAACAAATGGGAAACAATAATAAACTAGAAACAAAATACATCGGTCGGTTTTATTTGAATACCGAACTTTTATTGCTGATGAAAATCATGCTTAAAAGCTTGCCGCACGCTTTGAGATTTAGAAAGCAACAGATCTTGGAGACAATCGGTACTATAGTTTGGTTTGTTAAAGGTGGACGCACATATCTGACAGAAGATATTCTGCACATCGCCAGACATATCTAAACTATAATAATAATATTATAAAGAGAAATGATTCGATTTTTAAGATAAACAAAAAAAAAAGTATTTAATCGATTTTAAAAATGAATAGGAAGCTACATTATTTCTGAGTGTTACAGACATAGGGGTATAGGTAGTAAACAAAGCTGGTATCAACTCTACGTCTGGATGTGCATTTTACGTACCGGTGGAAAGTAAATCATTCAATCCACCCCAGCTCCTCATGAAAGGCCAGCAGCTCCCTAGCGATCTCCCGGAGGTTACCTGGGTTACCGAAGAACTTTGTCTTGTGTGAAGCGTGGTATAAGCTATATTTTACAATGCTACACCACTCAGGCTGAGGTCATCGTAGAGTACGTGCGCCGAAATACAAGGTACACGCCGAGGATGCAGGAGGTATTTATTCCTCGGAGCGCACCCATTTTGAAACGCATCCAACGAACGCACCTAAAGTATTCCTAGAAACGCACACGTCAGGTGCGCTTCGGAAATTAAATTAAAAATATTATAATCTTACTAGCTGACCCGACAGACGTTGTCCTGTCCCGATCTACCTACTTACCTGCCTATTTACCTACACCTACCCTACACCTACCCTACACCTACCCTACACCTACCCTACACCTACCCTACACCTACCCTACACCTACCCTACACCTACCCTACACCTACCCTACACCTACCCTACACCTACCCTACACCTACCCTACACCTACCCTACACCTACCCTACACCTACCCTACACCTACCCTACACCTACCCTACACCTACCCTACACCTACCCTACACCTACCCTACACCTACCCTACACCTACCCTACACCTACCCTACACCTACCCTACACCTACCCTACACCTACCCTACACCTACCCTACACCTACCCTACACCTACCCTACACCTACCCTACACCTACCCTACACCTACCCTACACCTACCCTACACCTACCCTACACCTACCCTACACCTACCCTACACCTACCCTACACCTACCCTACACCTACCCTACACCTACCCTACACCTACCCTACACCTACCCTACACCTACCCTACACCTACCCTACACCTACCCTACACCTACCCTACACCTACCCTACACCTACCCTACACCTACCCTACACCTACCCTACACCTACCCTACACCTACCCTACACCTACCCTACACCTACCCTACACCTACCCTACACCTACCCTACACCTACCCTAAACCTACCCTACACCTACCCTACACCTACCCTACACCTACCCTACACCTACCCTACACCTACCCTACACCTACCCTACACCTACCCTACACCTACCCTACACCTACCCTACCCCTACCCTACACCTACCCTACACCTACCCTACCCTAACCCTTAACATTTGGATGGGGGATGAAAAAGGGGTGAAAAAAGGGGATGAAAAATAGATGTTGGCCTATTCTCAGACCTACCCAATATGCACAAAAAATTTCATCAGAATCGGTCAAGCCGTTTCGGAGGAGTACGGGAACGAAAACTGTGACACGAGAATTTTATATATTAGAAGATTCCTCGAAGCGCACCCACGATGAAACAAACATATGATAGTGAAGTGTATCAAAGATTCGTAATGACTGATATCGATTGAAGACGTCAACTGTTTATTAAAACTACCAGGAGAGCAGAAATGAACTGGAAGTAAGTGCAGTGCAGTTTTTGAAATACAATCATTCGTTTTTTTAAAGTACTAGGGTGACAGGAATGAACAGAAAATATACGCCTAAACAATGTCATGCACTCTAACGATTAAACACGAAGACGAATTTAAAGTATTCGTTATTCTTCACTATAACGATAGAAGTCCTAAAAAACTGTCCTAAGTATAACTGTCATGTCCTATACCTATAACTATCAGGAAAATAAAAATTAACTGGAAGTAGTTGCTTATGCGAAACTAAACTAAGCTTAGCTCATGAAGCCTATATATTTTTTACGGACTCTAAAAAAACGTGCACTATTTATTTCCGTTAGCTAAGACCCATCTCTATCCACACCTCAACCATTGGGTGCGTTCCAAGGAATAAGAATATAATATTTTTTTCAACACACTTGCTCATAAAATGGCTCTAATTTCACCGCAATTAGGCACATAATGACACCTGTAATCAAACTGTGACTTTTTCTTTGCTATTATTCACAAGTGAGTTATAGGGGTTTTTTTTTATTTTATTGGTTGAGTTGCTTTGTTTGGTAAATAGATAGATAGATTTCTTCTTGTACGTTTTTAATAAATAAAACTTTCACTCAAATATAACTTTTGTTTTCTCTGTAATAAAGAAAACTTTGAATTCCCCATATTGTACGTGGCTAGAACGCTATCCGCGAAAAGACAAAAAAAAAGAAACCTCATTCTTTTAGTCTATGGCCGATCGCCATTATTTGATGCGCGCGCATAGGAAAACTGATTAATTTTTCCCGCCATTGCGAAAAATTTTTCACAACTCGTTTTCACTGTTGAAAATATTTTTGTAGTATTATTTTCTTCACAAGTGTGTTGAAAAACGTCGTATGATACACGTGTGTATTGATGATTACCGTCCTCGACGGGTGCGTTTCGAGGAATATTTTAGGTGCGCTTCGTTGGGTGCGTTTCAAAATGGGTGCGCTTTGAGGAATACCCCGGATGCAGTTACTAGAGTCGCAACGTAACGTGATCTTCAAGCCGTTCGTGGTGTGATTACCGAATTATTATCTGCCTCTCGTCATGGAAGAAGGCTTTTGGCCGCAGGTCATTGTGTTCCGTCGCTTCCGCGGACAAGTGCCACAGGTAAGTGCAAAGACAATTTAGTGCAAAGTGAAGTACTACTAACATGCTCTTAAGTCTTATCTATTAACACAAGTTTTAAATGATAAAATATCTATGGGCCTGTGTAGGCTGCAATAAATGAATTATTATTATTTTAATTAAAAAAAAAGTAGGTATCCGTCCGAAAATTCACGCGGTTGAAATCGCGGGCAAAGTGCTAGTATATAATAAAACATCCAATCTATTATACACATAACCGATGATGCATTTATTCGTCGAATGTCCTAGCGACGAAACAACGCATCTTTCGTCAGATGTGCGTCCATCCTACATTGGAAACTTCTAAGGGTCGGTACAACAGGTAGATCGCTGACTGAAATAAAACATTGCTCCATAATATTATTATAACAAACACTTTGATTAATGTTTCTCAGTATGATGTTGTACAATGTTGCGGTCGTTTATTATTTTACAGTGTATGTGGCCAGCCTAAAAGTTTGCAAAGATTTATAGTTGTCTTAAAATAAAATGATTGATGTTCAAAATATTTACGTGTTCGATATTCAAATGCGGGTGTAGAATAGAGCTACGAGTGGTAATAAAAAACCGATAGTGTTAGAAGCCCTTTAAAATGAAAATGTGATCATATTGTAGTATTTATTGGTTTTTCAAACTTATTTCGCGCACCGCCCACTTTGTAATTTATTTTGTTTTTTCTGTTTGTTATATTATTTCAACGACCTTTGAGCTTTCTGTGGTTCCCTTGAATACCCCTAGCACCACTGTAATAAAAAAAAAACAAATCAAATCATTTATTATTTTGCAAACATGGGTATTTCGTTCATAGATGTTCTGTTTTACATACCTAATAAAATCCTCATTATTCCACTGTCGCATGGGCATGCTAATAAAAAAAAATTAAAATTACTAAAATTAAAATATTTTTTTTTTAATTACATTACGAAAGATAAATGTCAAATCCTCAACTTTTTTATTGGTCTGAGGCCAAATAATAATAAATATATAAATATCAAATTTAGCTAAATAATTGTCATGACCAGGTAACAAAAAAAAAATGTCAGACTGGTTACAATGATAAAATCAGTCAGCGATTCATCATTAAGGAAGTCGTCAACTGTGTAATAACTTTACTTTACTTTTTGTGCTTTATGTAATTCATCTTTTCCTTGCAAAAATGCCCTACAACACGATGGAACAGATGGAACCGTTCCCGATCCCGCAACGCACTAATTAGAAAAGAACAGCAGAGGAGTAAGAATAAGAAGATATTTTCCACTTCCCCCAATATCGAGCAGGAGACAGAACCCCAGACACACACAGAAGACAGACACAGAACACAGACAGAGACAGAAGCCCCGTTGTCAAGCACCGCGCATATTTCATGGGATTGGAAAAAAAACGAATGAATCATAGAGAATTAAAAAAAAATCAGCATGTACAGACGTCAGCACATCAGCTATACCAATCTGTAAAATTTTACCAATTTAATCAGAATCTTATTCTTATGTGATAAAGTTGAAAAACTATTAAAGAAATTGGACAGATTGTTGCTTGATGCGCTGGCCTCTGTACCTATACAGTTGCAGTTATTGAGTAGAAAGTCTCTGTACGTTTGTATTTTTATCAAACGTACATTCAACCAATATATTCATGAACGAACGGAGGAATAGAAGTTCCATTTTATACGATCTGCGATTGTGAACTCATTTACGCCAATCCAATACGATACTTTTAGTGTTGGCTTAGGGTTTTTGATTTCTTTTTGTGGAAATAGGAGATCTTGCCTTAGTTTTTGTGCGGAAATCCTTTTAGGAAAGTATTGAATATCCCAATACTAGAACTCCTAAAAATATCAGAAGGCCAATTCTCGTTAAACATGTGCAAAATTAACGTGCAATAAGTGACAATCAATTTCAAAAAGTAAAAAAAATATGAATTATATGAATTAAACCGCCTTAGGGTCTATTCAGACGTACGGTCAGCAACAAAAGTCGATTAACACTTCAGATTTTAAATCATGATTCTTGAGCACAAGGAAATACGGACAGGATAGAAAATCAAGAAAAATAAACTCTTGACTATGACCTGAAATACTGTAAAGAATTTCTTACATCGTATTTGTTTTTATGTATTTTTAGAGGATATGAACATGTGTGCAATAGTGTTTATCTACTTTTGTTGCTGAACACGTTGTCTACGTGTTCAGGCACTATTTTTTTATAAAAATTAATACATAGTTTGATTTAGATTAGACCACTTTGTCGGTACGACAACGCAGCTACAAAAAGCCGCATCGTTACTATTCACACGTAACCACTGCTTGACTACCTTTTGATGCTGCGATGTGGTGTGGTTGTGGTACGTGTGAAACAAGCCTTATTTAGTGGGGTAGGTGCATACGTTAGGCTGTTTATAGAAAAAAACCGGATTCGGATAAAGTGCGTAAACGCGATTCGGATAAAGAGGATGTATATAAAAAAGGGAATGGTTCTTCTGTAAGTAAATAATGGTGGTCGGGTGTAAAAATGATTTATGTACATACTAGCCTACATATCGGCATACATTGAGCTTCCGTCCGTAACATGTTTGTTACATTTTTACGCGTTTAGTTACATTATCAAGAGGTTTTATTACAGTTGTGGCCAGTTTCAAACGTTTATTGGTGGTCGGAGAAAATTATTCTTTGAAGTTTCGATAAAATTCTGGTTTTGTAATCAGTGTTTTATTTTAGGTAAGTAATTCATCCGGCATGCGGTAGGCATGTCCTGCCTAGTCCCAGCCTTAAGAGTCACGTCTGCTATCCTTATTTTGGAGCGCAGTATAGTGGTTCGAACTCGATCCGTGAATTTAATACCTAGTACTGCGCTCCATTGCTCCAAACTGTGGGCTCAGGTAACACAAAACCGGAGCCCTAAGACAGTAAGACGGGGTCGCGGCAGGCCTTGAATGATTGCGGAACGAACTGGACGGATTCGTCCAAAACTGGTGGGATGAAGCCCGGGATCGGGATAGATGGAAGGCATGAAGGGAGGCTTTTGCCCAGGAGTGGGACAGAATAGGCTAACAATAATAATAATACAGCAATTTGTAAGTGTTGTGTTAAGAGTAGTCAATTTAAAAATCAATTTATAATAAGGCACTTCTGAGGAACACACTTGACGGGTTCGATTCCCACACGGAATAAATATTTGAATCGCCTACGGATAGTTGTTCCGGGTCTGGCTGTTCACCACTTTCCAGTATACTTCGGAACACTAAACATACAGTTTTTGGTTAAGAAAATATTACGTCAGCTTGGCACTGACTATATCTTAAAAGAGGTTTTACTGTTGATGCTACATGTGTATGTGTGTGTGTGTGTATATTATGTTTGTAAACGCACCTACGACACAGGAGTAATTGCTAGTGTGGGGCAACGTTACTAAAAAAAATAAAAATACATAAAACAAACACGTACAGTACGCAAAAGAGATAAGTATCCATGTCGTCGGGAATAGTTGAAGATTTCTTAGAAACTAATGGGGGCTTTCAAATGAAATTTTATTAAATCATTGAACTGTTTATCTATACTTCTATACTAATATTATAAAGAGGAAAACTTTGTTTGATTGTAATGAATAGGCTCAAAAACTACTGGACCGATTTTAAAAATTCTTTCACCATTCGAAAGCTACATTATCCACGAGTAACATAGGCTATATTTTATTTTGGAGAAAAATAGGGTTCCGTAAGATATTTGGGATTTTGGCCACAAGGTGTAAAAAATCAACCAGAAAAGTTACTTATTTTGCGTACGCTGCCTAAACTATAAAAGATAGAACCATAAAATGTTCTAATTAATTGTTGATCTTATAAATATCTACTAAAAAGTCCGCGACAAACTATATCTATCTATGTCGAGTGAGGCACAACAGCCATTTTTTTATTTAAAAATCTTGAATTTTTTTTGGACTACATTTAAACGCGATTATTTTAGTCATGCTATTAATCCTTATCAAAATAAATTATTTCATCACTAAGTACAGTTTATGTAGATAATATTTGGTCTTATATGAATGATTAAAATTGAACGTTTGGTTTTGAAGTTATGGCGAAATTAAAATATTACGATTTCTTAATGAATAAACTCAAAAACTACCGGTCCGATTTTAAAAATTCTTTCACCAATCGAAAGCTACATTATCGCTGAGTAACATAGGCTATATTGTAACGCGGACGAAGTCGCGGGGAAATTGCTAGTTCTCTATAAATTGTATTTTATTTAAATCAATAAAAACCTATCTGTTTCTAAGTAAACTTCAACTGTTTCCGGCGACATGGATACTTATCTCCTTTGGTGACCATACATACACATATGCATATTTTACATAGACTGCTAAATACATAACCTTTCTGGAAAGTCTTCAATGCAAAACTATACAAACTATTAAACAAAGTGTTAAAGGTATACTCGCCAAATACCATAATCATTCTACAGATTCAAAAAGTATTCATATTACAAGAGCTTGACATCCATAAACAAGATCCATAGACACTCGATCTCAGGCCTACTAGGTCAACGAGTCGAGCCGA
Organism: Charanyca ferruginea; assembly: GCA_947361185.1. Classification (NCBI taxonomy): domain Eukaryota; kingdom Metazoa; phylum Arthropoda; class Insecta; order Lepidoptera; family Noctuidae; genus Charanyca; species Charanyca ferruginea. The sequence continues at coordinate 5,524,697 of OX376078.1, forward strand.
TCTTCAAATGTTTTGATTGAATTGCATACTGGCAGATACAGGCCTACCATTCAACATTGAGCTTAATTAACTAAATAAACATATCAATAAATCAAATTATGTAGTTCGAGTATATTATCAAAATGTTGTTTTGACATTACAAAAACTACTCTTAAAGTGAGATGTATCGAAAATCGTATATGCGGCCCACTTGTGAAATAAAAGTTAGTTAAATTAATCATCATCAACTGCCTAGCCTTTTCCCAACTATATTGGGGTCGGCTTCCAGTCTAACCGGATGCAGCTGAATACCAGAGTTTTACATGGAGCGACTGCCTATCTGACCTAAACAACCCAATTACCGGGTAACACGATACCTCTTGGGTTATCAGACTTTCTGGCTTCTGATAACGACTGCCAAAGATATACACGAATGACAGCCGGGACCAACGGCTTTACGTGCTTTCCGAGGCACGGAGGGAATTCAGTAATAAGTGGTCGCCATGCTCGTGAACGGGCGCTGTCAGTAGAGATTGGTCCACTCTTAATTGCCATGGCTTTTATCTTGATTATTTTTTTATATTTTGTATTGCTAGATTATCTTCATTGTTTTCACATATTATTATAGAAGCAACAAGAATAATGTAAGCAGTATTTTGTAAAAACTTGATTTTAAAAGAGTGTCCGTGGAGTTTCTTGCTCGTTCTTCTCCATAGAGACCTACTTACGTTTTGGAATGAGCAACTAGCTTCAACTTTCTGTCTAACTGACCGACACCTTGACAATTCAAAAGTGCCTGTAAATGGTTTATTTGAAATAAATGCTTTGACTTTGACTTTTGACTTTGACTTTGTGCATGGTCCCTCATTCACAGACCGACCGCGGCAACCGTGGCTTAACCTTTGACCGATCGATCTGTACGACTTTAACTAAGCCACGAGCTCCTCCACAGTGGGATAGCAAAGGGACAGCTTTAATTTATTTTCAAAAAATGCTTTGACTTTCATTGAAATTTAAATTATCTTGATTATTAAAATCTTAGACTATGAAACAAAAGGCAGATAGACCGCGTGGAGCACTGAGAGTGAAGCCAAAAAAGCAAATACATATTCAAAAGCGACAACGCGCTTCGTGCTGTACCTACTGACACGAGTCAGAATAGCACGAAACGCCGCTCGTAAAAAAAAACAAATAGTAATTCAAAAGCGAATACAATCACGAGATTGGTGGTACTCGCTTTTGAGTTTGTATTTGCTTTTTGGCTTCAGTTTCAGTGTTCCGTGCGGTCTCTCTGACTTTTGTTTCATTATCTGAGATTAAAATATTATAATCTGGCACGTTGAACCAAGCTTTATTGAGAATTGCCCTCAACGATCTCAATCGTCACCGTTTGCAACCAAAACATCGTCAAGTTACGACTGTTTAACTTATTAAGTTAATTAAGCAAAGTTACACAGAGCGGCTCAATAACAATCGATCACACTTGTTTGAGCACAAACAATGTTAATCTGCGCATCCATCACGTTGCGATCAAAATGTAAACAGTAGACGTTTGTTTAAAGCTGATGACTAATAGTAATAATAATAATATGTGGGGACATTTTCACACACGGCCATCTGACCACAAACTAGGGAGACCCTGTACTATGGGTGTCAGACAGCTGATATTCAGACACAAATACATTTTTTTTTCGTAAATACATACATATATAGATAAGCAACACCCAGACACAAGGCAAACACAAGTGCTCATCACACAAATATTTACCCTGGGCGGGAATCGAACCCGCAACACGCTGCGCAGCAGTCGATCGCTCAGCCACTGCGCCAACCGTGTCGTCTAATAGTGTGGCTTTTTCTGTTATTTTTAGTGTTCCGTGACCAAAGGGTAAAAACGGGACCCTGTTATTACGACTCCACTGTCTGGCTATCTGTCACCAGGCTGTATCTCCTGAACCGTGATAGATAGACAGTTGAAAGTTTCACAGATGAGGTATTTATGTTGCCGCTAGAACAACAAATTAAAAACAGAATAAAATAAATATTTAAGGGGGTTTCCACACAACAATATGTTTTTTGCCGTTCTTTTTGCTTGATGTCTAATCCCTACTTCCATACAAATATTATAAATGCGAAAGTAACTCTGTCTGTTACGCTTTCACGATGAAACGACTGAACCGATTTTGATGAATTAATTTGGTATGACAATAGCTTGAACCCCGGTGAAGGACATAGGCTACTTTTTAATCCGTGACTTCGCCCGTATCCACTATTACCGACATTCACGCGTACGAAGTCGCGTGCAAAAGCTAGGTGTTGTATAGATAATGGTACGGAGTCCTTCGTGCGCGAGTTCGACTCGCAATTGGCCAGTTTTTTTATTTTTACAACAGCTAAAACCACCATACCAATTTATTGTGCTAACTGCCAGACTGTGGAATTCTTTGCCCGCCTCTTTGGTCCCTGATAAGTACAATCTGGGTATTTTCAAGGGACGAGTGAATCGGTTAATCCTAGGAAAGGGTTCCACCTTAGGCCGCATCGTCACTTAACATCAGTTGAGTTGGGGTCAAACGCAAGGCTATTAGGAAAAGAAGAAACCTTACGGATGCGGATACTTATCACCTTTCGTAACGGGAAGAGGCGATGGCAAAGAAGGAAAAGCTAAAACTATCATATTGTAAAGGTTCATCATTTCAGTCGTAAGACGTCCACTGCTAGACTTAGGCCTCCCCAAGGGGGGTTTGCCATAATCGCCACGCTTGGCAAGCAGGTTGGCGATCGCAGTATGGTTGTTACAAAGGCACAGAGAACGCTACTGCCCATTCTCTGGTTAGTCCCTTATTCGCCTCTTACGACACCCACGGGAAGATATGGGATGGTGCTATTCTTTACGTCCGACACCACACGGACAAAAAGGTTGTTGTAAAGGTTACATAAACTATATTCAATCCAGATTGGACATGGTTTGACCAGCCGGTTTTTAAAGTCACACAAATGGTCTGTAATATTCTTAAATTTTTCTCGCCTTCTTACAATCCCCAAGTAAACAAAGAATATGAACATACGGTAACATTGCAAATAGCATGATAATGTATATCTTATAGACTGACCAGACTTCTTATGTAAAATTTTGACTAAATTTATCCGGCAGTGTTTTCGTGATACCTATATTTTCGCCATCAGAATTGTTCTCCGACCTTGGTTTCGGCCGAAACCTTTAACTTGATAGCATCGTCTAAACACTCTGCATCCTTCTAGGAAAATTAGAATTAGTTCAAATCATAGAATAGTACCTATTGTTTTTATATGACAGAGGGCTTATTTATTTATACTTCATGAACAAAAGTACGAAGGCGCCTGGGAGCTTGGCCTGAATCCTTCATAGGCACACGTATTATTATTGTATTACAGAGCAATTTAAAGTGAAGTTCTTTTAATTGAAGTATTCCTATAGCATCCTCACACACCACGTTAAATCCTGGTACCCGTAAGAGGCCCAACAGTTGGACCTACAAAACTCTCCTCTAATTAGTTTGGTGCACATTATAGAGACATTTCAACTTTGTTGCTGGGATGGCAACGCATCTGCAAGGCCTCTGGTATTCCAGGACTTCACACAATCCATTCATCTTTTCTTCAGCTTTACTCTTCCACCCATTCACATGTATATTCTTAACTCTTTTAGCCACATATGCGTTTCATCCCTCCTCTTCACATGAAAAAAAGAAAAATATTCCCTTTCAACTTTTCTGTCACGGCGCTACTTTCAAACTTCCTCTAACATACTCATTTCTGACTTTATCCATCTATTTTCTTATCTTTTGAAAAGTTACAGACATACGAATAGAAAACGAGCAGGGTGGCCCGATTTTGCAGTCCGAGAGTGTACAACAACGTTAGTACTATTTCATAAGTACCTTTTTGAGCCATGACATCCACAATTTGACGCGAACAAGGAAATAACAAGCCAGAATTTATTAGCAGTCACAAAACATTCAATTCTGGTTACGTCCAGTTTGAACCAGTTTCATCCAGTTTAAGCGAGTTTCTTTTTCTATTGCCGTCTTTTTTGTGTAAACAAGTTAGACCTAATTTATTTCAATACGTTGTTTTGATATGTGTTCGCTGCCTAATAATTTACTGTAACGATACATTAATAGTGGGTAGTGTAGTGTTATATATTTTGAAAGCAATGAACTGTGAATGAATGAATGAAAGTAATATTTTGGTCTCTCGAGGTTATTGTTATTAATGTACTGATTCTAACAATAGTTCGGAACATTTGATCTTGAATTCGTAGTGTATTTTTCGCTTTTTCTAATGCTGAATTAAAGTGGTCGAATGAGCCAACCATTATATTTTTTAAACATTGGTATTCACAGTACCGCCGTTATAATTTATTTCCAATAAACGTATCAGATACATAGTTACGTACTTATGTAGGTACATTTTTTATTATAAGTTTGTTTACCTCATAACAAAAGACATTTCTAGCGAACCCATGAATCTGTTTGGCAAATAAGCTGTGAAAACGGCCCAATCGATCACTAATAAAATTCTTTATAAATTTTTAAACATGCAAAATTTTAATATTTAAAAAAATTAAAAATCGTTAAATTTCTTTATTAGTGACTCAGACCAATAAGATAAGAATAAGATTAGTGATCGATGCAAATCACAAACAAAATCTAGTGTCGTAATGGTATTTACGGTGGTTAAGGCGCCTGACTTTCATGCGTGAGGTTACGATTTCAATACTGGGCAATCACCACAATATGATATGTGTTTGATCTAAGTTTATATAATGACATCGATGAAGGAAAACATCGTTAAATAATATAAGTCTCAAATCGCCAATCCGCCTTCACCAAGCGTGGTGATCATAGCTCGTGACTTCTCTGTATGAGAAGAGGCCTTTGCCCTGCAGTAGGTCAATAAAAGGCTGGGATTATAGACGGTCGAGAATAGCACCACCCCATTTCTACCCGTGGGTGTCGTAGAAGGTGACAGAGGGATATTGACCAGAGGATGGGCAGCAGCGTCCTTCTGACAACCTACGTTTTGGAACGAGCAACTAGCTTCAACTTCCTGACTTTCTGACCGACTCCTTGACAATTCAAAAGTGCCTACAAATGGTTTAATTGAAATAAATGCTTTGACTTTGACATAACACCTACTGCGATCGCCAACATGCTTCGGCCAAGCATGGCGGTTACTGCTAAACCCCCCATGGGGGAGACCCAGCTGTGGGCGTTTAAAGTTTGACATGATGATTATATCACATAGGTACATATTTCATAACTTTATATTAGTTGTAGTTGTAGTAGTACCTAATTATCTAAATACTGATTCCCTATCAACAGGCATGCCTAAAGTCAAAGTCAAAGTCAAATCATTTATTTCAATTAGACCATTAAAGGCACTTTTGACGTCATAAATTGTAAAATTTGAATCTAGTTGCCCATTCCAAATGGTAATTTCGTATGGAGTAGAATGGGCAAGAAACTCCATGCATACTCTTTTAAGGGAATCCTAATTTAGGGAATGCAGTGAGTCAAGTTCTTTTATGCTACTGCAATGATCCATTTGAGCTTGTTTTGGTGCGGGAGCATTTGCCTAGTTCTTGTAATACAGGTTAATTTCTAGCACGGGACCTGTGTCTTGCTCTGCTCTCCACTCTAACATGACATAATATGTCGCTCTCATTTATATCCTGTAGTAGTATATAAGTAATTTTGTACTCAAATTGTTTTGCTCAATAAAGTTATTATTATTGTTATCTTTATTATTATTATGGACAGAGAGTCTTAAGATTTTGCCCATCCTTGAATATCCATTTTTACGATAATTTCGTGAACTATTTTAGCAGAATACGTGTCTTCAATGAAATATTTACATCCCTGACGTACCTACATAGGTATGTATAGAATTTCTGAAAACAGACAAGGAAAATGAACGGATCTTTCCTCGGAGTCACAGCATTCGTTTAAACATAATGGGAGATGATTTGACGTAGATCATGTTCGTTCGTATTCGTCAACCTTTCTCGGTAACCTGTGCACTTGACCTAATTCTTGTGTAAGAATGGAGATTTTGTATGACGATGTTTTTTCAATTGAAATTGTTCTGAAATATTCTGGCGATTGTCAAGGCATCCCGCGAAATTCGATTTTTACATTTGTAAATAATGTAACACGGGAATTATAATGATTTCTTTATTAAATTGTCATCATAAAAACATTAATATACATCTCGAAATTATATTAGAAGGAGATTGAAAAAAAATTGCGAGTTTTTTTGTTATCAAAATTCTGTGCACACTTACATAGCATATTAAAATGATTAAACGATTAATGATTCCGTAGTGATAGCAGATTTTCATTTAATGTCATATCACACAGTAAAATATTCTTTAATCAACGCAACCTAATCCAAAATTCAACAATGTTTCTCAAACATGTCATGGGTTTAAATTAAACGATACAACGGTAAAGTGTTTTGTTCTCAAGAGAAAGTAAAAGTGTTCCAAACATACCTAATGCGAAAGTAAAAGGCATTTATAGCTTATCTCCATACACATCTAACGGGATTTAGTAAAGACGTCATTTGACTATATTAGGTTTTTATCGAATGGGTCTTTTTTTGTCGTTAAAAATTGCCAAGATGACACCATTCGCAATGACAACAGTTTCTCATCTACTTTTATGGTTCAAACACGTTCTGAATCGTGACAATAATGGGTTCGATTCGCGTACGAAACAAAAATTTATATCGCCTATAACCACAGATATCTATCTACCTATATCTGCGCCTACAACTCAGATTATGAAAGAAAAGGCAGATAGACCGCGCGGAACACTGAGAGTGAAGCGACCAAAGCAAACACAAATCAAAAGCGAAAACTTACAATCTCGTGATTGTATTCGCTTTTTAATTTGTATTTGTTTTTATTTAACGATGCGGCGCTTTCTGCTGTACCTACCTACTGAGTCGTGTCAATTGTAGGTATTCGCTTTTGAGTTTGTATTGCTTTGGTGGCTTCACTCTCTGTGTTCGCGTGGTCTATCTGCCTTTTGTTTCATAATCTGAGGTCTACAACCTACAAGTCAACGTTCCGGGTTGTACATCCATCTGAACCCGCACCAGTACCACACCGCTCTATATCACGGTTCCACACAAGTATCTCTCTCAGTGCATCAATAATTCCAAATTCCAATATAGAACATCTCTAAGAAAGCACTTGATTTTAGACCAGAAAACCCGATTTATTTTCAACTAGCTTTTGCCCGCGACTTCGCCCGCGTGATTGTCGGTTATCGCGGATGCAGTCGAAGTCGCGGATTAAAAAGCCCAAAGGTTTGATCAAAAACGGTTCAGCCGTTTCATCGTGAAACCGTAACAGACAGTTACTTTCGCATTTATAATATTAAGTATAGATTAAGTATGGACTTACTGTAAAATTTAGTTTTTAGTAGCCTTGAAAGCAATAAATAGTCAATTGAGTAGGCCAATGATTAATTAGAATAGTGACGTCATAAGTCACGAATCGCGTTTTGACAGTTTTTAAAAAGTAGTAAATTCATTGGTAGGGTTTCATCTACCTTATTTGCACGAATCAGGGCGGGTTGCTTCAACTGTACTTTACTGACGGGTAATAGTCAAAAATGGTCAAACCAATAAAATGGGTTGTTCCACAAACGGGTTGCCTTAAAGTACGTCAAAAAGTTACTATTACCACAGTAATAGTAACTTTTTGACGTGTGACGTAGCTGTTTGACAACACAAAATTACGTTGACTGGTCGGTTATGGTAATAGCAGTACTTAAAGTACGTCAAAAAGTTACTATTACTCAGTAATAGTAACTTTTTGACGTACTTTAAGTGCTAATTATGTTCTATCTCGGTTTGGTGCCGGCTACGAATAGCACCACCCCATTTCTACCCGTGGGTGTCGTAGAAGGTGACGGAGGGATATTGAGCAGAGGATGGGCAGCAGCGTGCTTCTGAGTACCATAACACCTATTACAATCGCCATCATGCATCGGCCAAGCATGGCGATTACGGCTGAATTCCCCCTTGGGGGAGACTCATGCCCAGCAGTGGGCATCTAAAAGTACGTCAAAAAGTTACTATTACTCAGTAATAGTAACTTTTTGACGTACTTTAAGTACTGCTATTACCATAACCGACCAGTCAACGTAATTTTGTGTTGTCAAACAGCTACATCAAACCTCAAAATATTATGAAATCTATTTTCTGAATAACTTTGACTGACGGATTTTTATGTCGTGAAACAACCCGTTACATTTAACGCACGTTAAACATGTCACGTGATAGTAACTTTTAACTGTCCGTAATGTAACGTTAACCGACTGTTTAAAACAAGCCGCCCTCAGAGGCTCTGGTACAAGAGCTCGGAGTGCTTAAACCGACCGAATCGATTTTTCAATATTTAATGGGTGGTACTAATTATGTTCTATCTCGGTTTGGTGCCGGCTACGAATAGCACCACCCCATTTCTACCCGTGGGTGTCGTAGAAGGTGACGGAGGGATATTGAGCAGAGGATGGGCAGCAGCGTCTTTCTGAGTACCATAACACCTATAACAATCGCCATCAAGCATCGGCCAAGCATGGCGATTACGGCTGAATTCCCCCTTGGGGGAGACCTATGCCCAGCAGTGGGCATCTAAAGCTTGATATGATGATGATGATGACTAATTATGTTTGTCCTACAGTTTTGGTTTTTTTATGTAGGTATAGACCAGCACAAACAGCCATACCAAACTGTCAAAATTTCTCAATTGAATATGAACCTTAAACTTTTGGATTAAGTTGAAAATCTTTCAAAGAAATTTTACTATTTCAAAGAGATTTGACAGATTGTTGTAGCTTGAAGTGCTGCACTCTGTACATTCTCATAATTTTCCTGCCCTCATCCCATGTTACTTGAGGTCGATGCAACACGTTCTCTTTTTACCCGACTACGGCAAAGCCAAAGGAGGGTTATGATTTTGACAGGCTATGTATGTATGTATGTATGTAAGTATGTATGTTCATCTGTTCGCTCATAGCTCCTAAACCACTTATCAGAACTGAACAAATGAGGCATCGTTAGAAGCGTCTTGATTGTCCGCTGGTTATAGGCTATGTGACGTGTCACCGAATCCAATGAGGCGCCCTCTGGCGGACAAAAAAACCAAGATAAAAAAAAAAATGAAGACAAGCATAACGTGTTTGGTATCATTGGAAAGGGGTTCACTAGTACCATTCAAATATATAATATTTAGTTGTGACTTGTCACAAATTATTTAAAAAAACTAAAGATTACCAAATAAATTAAGATACGCATACCGTGTTTAGTATCATTAGAAAGGGGTTCACTAGTACCTTTTAAATATATAGGTAATACTTAGCAGTGACTCCAAAATGGTTTAAATAAAAAAAAATAAGTTTAAAAACTAAAACCCGACTACAACAAAAAGTGATCTAAAAAGTACGAAACAAGAAAATATTTCACACAGAAATCAAGGCATAGGTACAAAATGGTCAAGGTAAGCCGCATTATAATTCATGTTCATCGCACTCATATGGGATACAGGCATGCAACCACCATGGCTTACCTTGACCATTTTGTACCTATGCCTTGATTTCTGTGTGAAATATTTTCTTGTTTCGTACTTTTTAGATCACTTTTTGTTGTAGTCGGGTTTTAGTTTTTAAACTTATTTTTCCATTCCATCCTGTTTACTGTCATGCTATCAATAACTAACTCCCGTTTTCAAATCATTCCTTACACAATCTATCCAACTTTTCTTTGGCCTTCGTCTCCTTCTCTATCTAAAATACCGAAATTATTTACGTTTACAAATAAATGTGAATATCTCAACACTATGTAAACTATCGTCAGTTGCGAAAAACGACCATTATTTCAAAAGAAAAACAGAAATATTTTTCCCTTTCATCAGCTCTAGACGATAAATTATTTCTTGGCGACCAATTATTACCTCTCGCCCTCTCGCCCTATGTAGTTACGCATACGTCATAGACAATGATGAACATTCGAATTTCGAAGTCGGCTTTCCCGCCCTCGACGCGTGATCCAAATGAAAACTCCGTGGGTGTGAAAATTCAGTGGGCCAGTTGTCGCGCGACCAGCGTCAAGTGCAGACGTCCCTTCGTCGCTCCTACCAAAGTTTCCGCGCGAAAGTTTTCACGTAAACCGAAGTGATAACATTATTTTACAATAGTGTCAGAACTGTGTTTGTATCATAATTATTTGTGTTAATGTGTGTTTTACATCTGATGACCGACATTTAAATTTATGTAAGTATTAGATCTTTGATTTTTTTTCTTGGTTCGAATAATTGATGCCCTCAAAATAGGTTATTGGGATAGATATGTAATGAGTGTGGTTTTCGCGACAGAGTTATTTATTCCAGATTGACACTATGAAAAATCTTCAAAGGCGTAGTGAGTGATGCGACAAGTTTCTCGGGATTAAGAACTACTCTAGTTGTTGTTTATTGGCCGTAACAATGTCCAACGAAATTTAAATCAAATTAAGAGGTACTTTTTAGTTTACGTTATTTTAAATCTTTGTTTTTTTATAAATTAAATTATGTGTGATTCCTTATGATCAAGAGTGTTTCAAACGCAAAAAAAAAAATATATTTTATCAAATAAAGTAAGTAGTTTTAGAAATGGAAGATTCAAGTTTGATTCACTCCACGAAACCCGCTGCACTGTCTAAGTTAATAAAACTAACATGTTCAATAAATTGTCTATAAAGCTATCAAAGAAAAATTTATTGAACGATAAAACGTTGATTTAAAAATATTTTCCTGAAATAAAACCGACTTCAAATGTCAGTTGAATGTTTAAAACCTATAAAGATTTCTAAAAGAAATAAACGTTAAATTCGTAAAACCGTTTTTATAAACATAAAAATCTTAAGTTACCTTTTTCAAACTCATAAATTGGGATACCTACTTACTTCGATAACACTTTTGATGAAAGCTCTATGGCAGGCTATAAAAAACATTATGAAAAATAAACTTCTTATTTTCTTCTATAAATTAAAAAAACAAAGAAAACATTGTAACTATTATATACCTGCCTACTTGCAAAGAAATAAATGTTTTTTTAATTATTCTTTTGAAGTGTCAGAATATAATGAGTGACTTTTGACGATTTCTTTCGAATATGTAGATATAATTATACACATACATATATAGATATGCAATATTTTTTTATTTATTTTTGTTTTTGGTAAATAATAAAATAATAAATAATAATAATAAATGATCATTTCATATTTTATGAAATAAACATACTTACAAAAAAAAATCTTATAAAATATAAAATTGGACCGGCAATATTTAAAACATTCCTAGTAATATAATTACACTGCCTGGAAAATATTGCCCTTTTAGAAACGCCTTAGAACCGCTACCAACCTCCAGTTCAGTCCACACAAAGTGTTATAAATTCACTTTAAAAACAAAAGCAGATAAAGACATCCACATTCCTTGAAAAAAAAGTTACAAATAAGAAACGACTGTCCAATTGTCACGAACAAGAAAGCATCTGTTACTTCCATAATTTTCCCGCGCAACTTACGACCACAGATAATAATAATAGTAGGTATGTATAAACCGAAGATGTAGGTTAATTAAGAAAGACCCTTTTTCTTTCAATTCTCGCACACACGATTGACCTAATAATAAGTTATGAACCTACATAGTGACATTAGGTAATATCGACTTCTTTTTTCTGTTCTTGGATTTATTTCTTTCCTTGATTCCTGTTATTTATAGACAAATAAACTTTTCGTGGAATAAAGGGATAGTAAATATTTCTTATTTCGGATATGATGTAATTGTGTACGAATTCTGAACTCCACCAAGTTCAATACCCCTCGAATAATACAAAATAACAAACACAGCCATTTGTAATAACTGGCAAGAAACGGTATCCATTTGTAACTTTTCCAAGAAAAATAAACGCTTTCCTAAACCACCAAAAAGTTCCGAACACGCTTATAAAAAAAGCCATTCGAATAATGGCCATAAAGAAAATTAAAAACTAATACACGTCCCTTTCCCTTCTCATTTCAAAATTGTATTAAGAACGCACTTTATAAATCACTTTAGTAAATTAATCTTTCCACACTTGTAATTTATCTTTATAAAGTGTTAACATAAAATTAATTAATGTAACATGGTCGAGCATAAATAGTTCTAGATACTGTCCTTAATTCTGCCCTAGCTAGAAATTACGAATATGGCTGTTGTTTATGGCCTGAAAAGTCTTGAATACGACCCGGAAAAGTTGTTAATTATACGTAGTTTACGGTGAACTGCAGTAAGACCCTTCTTAAAATGTAATTTTGTAGAGCAATTTAACTGAACAAAGAAAATATTCAAAAACTTCTCCTAGTACAAGGATCATTACGGATATTTTTTTTCTCTTGAAGAACTTCATTAAATAATTTCTAGAAACAGCAATCCTGGTACGGAAATTTATCCAATATGTATGTTTGTATTGGATAGGAGGATTTATAGCGCTTTCCTTATATACAGAAATAGTCTAGACATATTCTAGTTATTAAGGTCGATGGAATTTCGTAGATAACAACGACATTTTGTTGATAAGTTATATGCAATGGGCAATAATATCAAGGCTTGTGGTAAGTTTCGTCAGTCAGACAAATAATTAAATTCCGAAATAATGATTTTCAAATCTCGTATCAGATTTGGTGAGGGAGCTCGTGGCTAAGTTAAAGCCGTACAGATCGATCGGTCAAAGGTTAAGCTACGCTAGCCGCGGTCGGGCTGTGGATGGGTGACCATTCCTTTCATACCGAGTTCCCTCCGTGCCTCGGAAAGCACGTAAAAACGTTGGTCCCGGCTGTCATTTGTAGATCTTTGGCAGTCGGTATGGGTAGTCAGAAGACAGAAAGTTTGACAACCAGTCTTTCCAAGGGGTATCGTGTTGCCCAGTAACTGGGTTGTGGAGGTCCGATAGGCAGTCGCTCCATGTAAACAGTTGCATTCGGTTAGACTGGAAGCCGACCCCAATATAGTTGGGAAAAAGGCTAGGCAGTTGATGATGATGATGTACCAGATTTTGTATTACGTATCATTTCGAAATTATTTGACGGGAAGCTGACTGACCTTAGGTAAGTTTAAATATAAAAATAGTGATCCTATCTTTATAACCGACTTCGAAAAATTCGAAGGTTCTCAATTCGACTGCATGTTTTTTTTTTGTATGTTTGTTACGCAATTGCTCCGGCAAACGTAAATCGATTTTGAAAATTCTTTTGAAAGTTTTTAGTGGATAGCACCTATAAATGTTATCTAAAATTGATTCAGCGCTTTTAGGAAATACTATCAACAAAAACCAAAAATAAAATATTCATAGATGACGTTTTGGTTTGTGATTCTCTTCAGCCAAAGGTTTGATAAGGACTTGTAATTTCTGTTTTAACTGTGTTGCCGATTTGTAATGGATTTGGATGATAAGCAGGTACCAAAAAGAGGAAGTTAAAAACCTTTTTCGTTTTTGTAAAAAATGTAATTGAATGGGGACGGACCCGGGCCCGCCTGATGTGTCGTCACAACTGCCTATCATCTGCAATACGAAATGCCTGGCAGATGCGTCGCCATCTCAAAAACAGTTAAAATATCTCTTAAGGCGCTAACAAGCGACTTTTGCAGATTTTAAACTGACAATCACGTCAAAATTTGTAGTGTAAATGACTTGAAAAAATATATATTAAACTAGAACATTCTCTTAACCATTTAGTATGTGAATATTTTTGATTAATTCATATTAAATAGTTTAATTAAGTCGTGAAGTTGTGTCTGACGCGGACAAAACATTGGTAATCACACAAAATCTACCAGGAATATTTAAACGAAACTTTTACTATCTTACAGACAATTTTATTATCTAAGTATCTTTTAGTATACGCTTTTTTTTAAAGTTAAAGAATACTATCTTTTATTTAATTTTTTCGACTAAACTTTGAGAGTTTTGGACGCAGCGCATACGATTCTCTGGCCGCTCAAGGTCGCCGGCGTATATCGTCGCCTTATGCTGGCACTTCACTTGGTGTATTTGTGCAAAAATTCGCCTTATTTGGATAATATAAAATGGCTTTGTACCAATAACTGTAGGGTAAATTTTGTATTATCCGAATAAGGCAGTCATTCAGTTAGCTTTTGTGCTCAGAAGCGGACGGACGTGTGCGCACCGTGCTGTGATTTTTAATTTTGTGTGTGACTTTATGTGCTCTCATTGGCTGTTGCTCTATTTTGCAATTCCTTGTCGCTCTTGAAGTGTTTATACGAGTGGTCTACGCCCAGTGGGCGGAGCTCGAGTGGGATAGAAGATCTCAGACAGCTCCTACTTCGTGAGTCTAACTCAAAATCTTCATCGAAACACATACAAAAAGTTCTGCAGTTGGCGAGGTGCGAACCCGCGACTTCTCGACGCACGGAGCTTTGGACTAGCGCCTGTGCGCCCCGGACCAACTCATCAGTTACGGATTGAAGCAAATTGGGTGTACTCTATCAGCTGCCCAGCCGACTGACCTCTATTGTTATTATTGTTTTTGTTTTTATGCCTTCATTGTTGCTGTCTCACGGATTGCAAAATGTTTAGTAAACCATGCCTCGCATGATTCGATCACCCCCACAGGGCTCCCCAAATGCCCGCGTTCTACAGGAAACGCGTTCGGAGCCTGACCTTTCTTCTCCTTCCTCCATTGCGGCCCCGGAAAGTAACATCTGTGATCCGGCAAATATTACCATAAGACAGAGTAACAAAAGATCTCGTACCGACGATAGCTGCATGGTTTCGCAATTGGACGGATTCGAGGAATTGAAGAGTATGCTGCAGTCTTGGAAGGCCGACCAGGATAAAGTACTTAGTAAGTTAGTCGCAGATGTTTCGGAATTACGACAACAGAATCTTTCCATCCAAAAATCGAATGCCGAGATTGAAAAATCAATTAAATTTTTCAATGCTGAGTTTGAGGATATGAAGTCTCGCTTGAGCACCATGGAGTCGGAACATAAGGATTGTATGAAGCGCTTTCATGAATTGGACAACAATAATTGCGAACACAAGGTAGCTATCCTTGAAGCCAAAATTGATGCCATGGAACAGCAGGCGCGTCAGTTAAACATTGAGATTTGCAATGTACCCGAAAAACGCAATGAAAACCTAGTTACTATTATGGAGTCTATAGGTAAAGCCATTAAGTCACCTGTGCCACAAAATGAAATTATTTCCATCCATCGTGTTCCACATGCGCAGCAACAGGATAACACACCGAAGAACATTATTGTTAAATTCGGATCGCGGGATATTCGGGACAACTTGCTAAGCGCCTACCGGAATGCGAAGAGTCTCAAGTCGGACCAAATAGGAATTGCAGGCGCTAATACTATTCCCATCTACGTTAATGAACATTTGACTCTTAAAAATAAGGCTTTGTTTCGAGAGGCCAAAGTACTTGCCAAGAAGAATGGTTTCAAGTATGTATGGGTCAGAAACTCGACGATACTTGTGCGTGAGCGGGATGGAGATAAGTCGTTTGCGATTCGATCCACAGAAGATCTTAAAAGGATCATCGCTAGCAATAAGTCCGGTACCGCGGCTAGTGATATGGCCAAGAACACAATGTAACGACTTGAAATGCACTGTTATTTTATTTTTTAGAACTGAGTCATATTTTTGCTCTTTGCTTCTGTGTGTGGAACGTGTTTTGGTCTATGTAATCTATGTTTTCTCAGAGATATGTGGCTGTTGTTGTCCTTTTCCAACTTGTTATATTTGCTTGTTTTCTTGCTGTGTGCTGTTTATTATATTTTTAATGTCGCTTTTCCTCCAATTTCGTAATTGCGTGTCATTGCAAATTTATATTTTGTTGCCTAAGTGTATTCATAAACTTTTATATTATAGTTTTAATGCACTGTACTTCAGACTTAGAGTTGCCTTTTCAATAACACTATTTATTTTAATTCAATACCACTATTACCGTAAAATTATAAGCATCGATGGCTATTAATAACATTGCAATTTATTACCAGAACTGTAGAGGGGTCCGCACAAAGTTGCACACATTATACATGAATATATTGGCATGTTCATATGACGTCATCATACTGACGGAAACGTGGCTGATTCCCAGCATCCAGGATAGCGAATTTATTGACGATCGCTACGTGGTCTTCAGACGCGATCGTGATCGTTCTGCAACGAATAAAGGTGACGGAGGGGGAGTTTTAATAGCTGTTCTTAGGGATTTACGCCCTAGCAAGTTACCGTTACAATTCGTCTCTACAGAAGTTGAGCAAATTATCGTCCAGCTACCTGCTTCCCAACATAATAAACGCCACATCATCAGTGCCTCGTACATACCACCTCGTACGAGTGAAGACTCATACACACATTACCTAGACATGCTACAAAGTTTGGTTAACGATCCTGCCACCGACTCTTACTTTATTACTGGTGATTTTAACCTACCTGACGTCGACTGGATTAACCAAGGGAATCACGCAATCACACAAGCTACGAACTCAATCGGACGAATGTTATTGAATTTCATCAATATAATTGATGGATCTCAGTTTAATATTACGAAGAATAAATTAGGCCGAATACTAGATCTGTTTATCTCAAATGTCAGCTGTCAATCTATACCATGTAATGCTTTACTTGACCCCGATAGTCATCATCCGGTATTTTCTGTCTTGACTTGTCTGAATTCTCAGTATACTCCATTAAAATACCACGCGGTCCGTAGACATAACTTCTATAAAGCTAATTACGAGAGCATAAATTGTGAACTGGGTAACATCAAATGGGATTCGGTGCTTTCTCATCTTGATTCTGATCAAGCTGTCAACATTTTCTACGAGACTTTGTATTGTATTATTAAGTCAAATGTACCGTTGACAAGAACGAGAAAGTCTGGTTTCCCTACCTGGTTTACACCCTCTCTTATACGAGTCTTCAAAGCAAAGGAGCGTGCTTGGATAAAGTGGAAGAAGTACAACAATCAGTCGGACTATCTGAGATTCTCTAACTATCGTAAACTTTTCCACAGAGACTCATTGCAATGCTTTAGGAATTACATAAAATCGGTTGAAGATAGCATTCCTAAGAATATAAAGCATTTCTGGTCTTATGTCTCTTCTAAAAAAGGAAAAGCTAATTACCCGGCCATCATGAATCTCGGTAATGTTTCTAAAGATGATCCTATAGACATTAGTAATTTATTTTCTTCCTTCTTTTCTTCCGTCTATGAACCTTCTACTTTGGATCCTATCAAGTGGCAACCATCTAATAACTATTCAAATAATTCCCCTTGCATATCCGACATCTATCTATCCACAGAAGTTGTACGCACGACACTCAAGTCTTTAGATTCCTCTAAGGGGGCGGGACCTGACGGCTTACCACCCAGCTTCTTTATAAGGACTTGTGAAAGCTTGTGTGCCCCATTACATATACTTTTTAATAAATGTTTGCATGAGGGCTTTTTCCCCGCAATTTGGAAGCGTGCATTCATAACTCCTGTTTATAAGTCTGGCGACAAGAACAATGTCGAGAATTACCGCCCCATCTCAATCCTTTCTACATTGTCTAAAGTTTTTGAGAGTCTTGTACACGGTGCCATATATCCCCACATTCATCAGCTTATTTTACCCGAACAACATGGGTTTGTCAAACGACGCTCGACCACGACTAATTTACTAGCATTTACAAACTATTTATTTGAAAACATGGACCATAGAACTCAAGTGGATGCTGTGTATACCGACTTTCAGAAGGCTTTTGACAAGGTGGATCATGTATTGCTTCTGGAAAAAATTGCTTATAACGGGATACGTGGTAATTTGCTTAGATGGTTTGTCTCATATATTCATAATCGGACGCAAAAAGTTGTGATTAATGGTTACGAGTCAGACCCGGTTGTGGTCAAGTCTGGTGTCCCACAGGGATCCATTTTGGGCCCTCTCCTTTTTGTCATATTTATTAATGATATTAGTAATTGTTTTTTAAACTCTAACTTCTTAATGTACGCAGATGATATTAAAATCTATAGAACCTGTAAAAATATTCAAGAATGCAAGCTCCTACAAGACGACCTCGACAGGCTTCATGCATATTGTGCAAAAAACAAACTTTTTTTAAGTCTTCCCAAATGTCATACCATCTCATTCACCAAAAATAGGAATAAAATTACATTCAATTATTGTATTAATAACACACGGTTAGATAATGTAATATCGGTTCGTGACTTGGGTGTCATACTAGATTCACGTTTACACTTCGACACACACGTCGATAATGTAGTAAACAAAGCATTTCGGATGTACGGTTTCGTTATGAGATCATCGAGTGACTTTGTGCGGCCCTCTACGTTCTTATTGTTATACAAAACATTGATACGGTCCCAATTGGAGTACGCTGTCCAGATTTGGAACCCTTTCTATGATAAATACAGCTTTCAAATAGAAATGGTACAGAAAAAGTTCCTGCGTTCCTTGAACTATAAATGCCGTCACTCGAAGGTTGGTTATGTTCAGTTACTTGATCGTTACGGCATTCTGAGTTTGAAGTCCAGGCGATTTCTTCTGGGCGTAATGACACTGCATGGCTTATGTAACAATAGTTTTGACTGTCCTCACTTAGTGAATAAACTACGCTACATAGTGCCTAGAACTGTTATCCAACGGGGTGCGCGTGTGCCTCGACTGTTCCATACAGATATGTGCAAAACCAACGCCGGGAAACGTGCACCCCTTCGTCGCCTTGTAGAGACATACAACAATTATTTCATGGAATTGGACATATTCACACTTTCAAGCCAACTGTTTAAGAAAAGGGCTATAGATATACTGTCTAAAATAGAGTATTGTTAAAGGAAGCTATTTAAATTTAATTATGTTTTGACCACACAGGCACACACATATTTGTTTTTGTATACGTTTTGTCTTTTACTTCTTATTATTATTTTTTATTAATATGTGGACAATGTTGTGGGTTACATGTTTATAATCTTAAGATAAGGATTTATTGTATAACTTGCATGTAACTGTTTTTTGTCCCTAATGAATAAATAAATAAATAAATAAATAAAGGCGAATATTTGTACAAATACGCCCTGTGAAGTGCCAGCATTATCACGAGTATTATACTCACACCGGCACCAATATCCTTCAAACCAGGGGGACAAGTCTGCTATTTTTAAAAATTTGGAATGCAATATAATTTTTTTTTTTTTAGATTTTATATTGCGTTCCAACACGATCTCATTGTCATTTTGCTAAAAGTTCGTAATCTGCTCAATTCATCATGGTCGATCATTGGTGCACAATGAAGTTCTAATGGTAGGTCACTGATCAAAGGAACTGTCAAATATTTAACAGATTACCGCCTAAATCAGTCATTTAGTGGTCATTTTGTACGAGATTACCATTCTATATAATTTATTTCAATGACGTGTCAGTGGTTGACCATTGGAAAGTCATAATGACGCTATTATATTAGTAGATTACCAAACTTGTCAAAATCAACAATTATGAAATCAATGATAGACCATTCTGACACTATTGTAATAGCAGACTTGAGGCCCAGGACATCGCAACACTGCTTAGCGGTAGAAATAGTATGTTGGAAGTACTTCCCCAGCTAACACAAAATATATTATCGACCTTAATTACTTATAGACCCATGTAGGTTTAAACTACTCTTGCATGAGTGCGCTGTCGAGACAGTGGTGCCAATTCTGTTATACTCGAGCTAAACTTTTTTGTGTGTGAAATGAGGACATTTCACACACGGCCACCTGACCCCAAACTAGAGAGACCCTGTACTATGGGTGTCAGACAGCTGATATACATACACAAATACATTTTTAAATACATACATGTATAGATAAACAACAACCAGATACAGGGCAAACACATTAAGTGCTCATTACACAAATGTTTACCTTGGGCGGGATTCGAACACTCAACACGCTGCGTAGCTGTCAATCGCTCAACCACTGCGCCAACCGTATCGTCAAAGCTATTTACATCTCTTTCTGTCTAATAAAACATGAAAGAGAGATATTCATAAGAGTTGTCAATTATATTAATCTTAAATGTTTATAGAATATTAGTTGTCATGTCAGAACGTATTGATTAAAAACACGGCGAAGTTCAAGAAAAAACTTCTTCTTCTTCTTACCTGTCGCCGTTCTTTTCTTCAGCTACCTGGCAGTAAGAGATGCCAATTGCCTTATTTTAATTCAGTTTGTGAAAAAGGGAAGCGGGGAAATTGTTCTTAAAATTTCACCATAAACTGTAGTCAGTCGATTGTTCCAACTTCCTCGATACTTAGTAACTGTATTATTCCAGGTCTTTCGCTAGTCCAGAGTAAATGCGGGAAATAACTCACTCCCCTACTTTACGCAAGGTGCATCTTCTCCTTGAATAGTTTAGCTTTACCACCAGGAGTCACGTAGTGTACGTTTATTACATTTTGCAGCCTTATCTTGAAGTAAGTATTCTTAGTATTCTAAGTGTCCGCTAAGTCTTGTCTTTTAATAATGCATGTAGTAGTAAATAGTTTTAGGATATTTATTTTTATTTGATATATTCTGTACGGTATTAGGCAAAACCTGACAGTGACTTTTATAAACACGAGACAAAGTAGTTGAACAAGCTATATATATGTTTAGTTTACTCTCACAATATTTGATTTTATCTCGAGCACAAGAAATCCCTGGCACCTAACTACGTGCTCAACTTAAAAAAAAAATGTTAATGTAGTAAAAGGATACACATTTTTGCCTGTAAACCAAATAGCTTGTTTGACAGTACAATTTACTTGAAAATATTATAAAGAGTGGATTGTAATCCAACGTATTCCTTCTAGGATAAGATACTTTAACAGCTTAAAGGTTTACATTGCGTTTTGATATTTAGAAAAAAAACTTAGTGATGAGATCTGAAAATGAAAAAAAATATCGAACTATTTCGAATTCCAATAATTTTTGCCTTGCTTTATGAAGTGGTAAATGGTTTTAAATAAGTCACAGTATCACGTAATAGAAAAAATACGTGGAAGTACACGTCACCTAACATGTGCTATGATAAAACCATGCATACTACGAGGGTTAAACAGCAACTGTAAGGTTTATTTAATTATCTATACACTAGCGACCCGCCCCGGCTTCGCACGGGTGCAATGGTGATACTAAATATACCACAGAATGTCTTTATATACAACGTTCACAGCTTTTTTGGCATTAGACAACACAACAACAAATCTAAGCGCCGCTTTTTAACACTGTGATATCTTCTAATATATTGATTTTAATGATATGCTGTAAAGGGCAATTTTGATCTACATGAAATGCACAACGTATAGATCTAAGACATTTAATTTGGTAAGGAATAAAACTGTATTGTTTAAAATAGCTTGGTAAGTAACCCATATCTTATTTGTAATATGTAAAAGATAAAAATGGTTACTGTGGGTTATCCTTAAGAGATAAACATATACCATCTCGGACTTTGTTATCGATCTTTTTAAGATATACAATTTCGTGGTACATTAATTTGATATATCTCGTAAGGTTTAGCCAGCGTTTGCAATGTAAGCGCACAAAAATATGTTAATTACGACCTCACATTACTCTTGGAATTTCTCGGTTTTCTTCTACTATAATATGCATGTATTATATCTATAAACCTTCCTCTTGAATCACTCTATCTATTAAAACCCGCATCAAAATCCGTTGCTCAGTTTTAAAGATCTAAGCATACATAGGGACAGACGCGGCGGGAGACTTTGTTTTATAATATGTAGTGATGATACACAGAAATAAAATTGAAGTGTCTGTTTGTCAAATAAAATGTCAAAATAACAGTATTTTACTAAATGCATATGAAAGTATATACGGTAATTATTAAAAAAAAAGCAATTAATATATAAAAAACAATTTAAAGAATTTTTGTCTGTCGGGCTATCGGTTTGGTCCGGCTAATCTATGAAATGGCTGAACCGATTTAGACGGGGCTTTCACTACTAGTAACTTGGGTTACTTTTTATTTTAGAAAACAGGGTTCCGCCAATGCAATTAAACCCCACTGATATCCAAAAATCACGCAGACACAGTCGCGGGCAACAGCTAGTTTATTCAATAAAATACTCCAACAGCATAAATTATAAACATCAAACATTTAGGGTTTAATGAAAGGTTATCGGTAATTTGGCAGCAATTTTTAAATTTACTCCAGACTAGTTTAAGCGGCAATTTAGCACCAATTAATATAGCGTAGCAGGAATGCTGTATATCGCAATGTGGTAATCAACATAGTTGACAGGGTCGGAGTACAGTCAACAGCAAAAGTAGATGATCAAAATCAGAAATTCAATACTAATTTACTAACACTCATTTATATAATTTACTAGCAACCCGGCCCCGCTTCGCATGGGCCTATAGCCTTCCTCGATAAATGGACAATCCAACACAAAAAGAATTTTTCAATTCGAACCAGTAGATCCTGAGATTAGCGCGTTCATCCAACCAAACAAACAAACTCTTCAGCTTTACAATATTAGTATAGATTACTAGTTTATTTATTAAAAGTATGTGATGGAATGAAAGTATGTGTGTGACACACATACTTTTGAATCACTTCGACGCCACACAGTTCTGACGCGAACTCCGTTCATTAGTATTGAGCTTCTGATTTTGATCATCTACTTTTGCTGTTGACTGTACCTACTGATGATGTTATTAGGTACAGAGGCCAGCACATCAAGCTACAACATTCTGTCCAACAAGCGGAAAAAAAACAAAAAAAAAAGACAACCGCCTTCAAAAACACATTCGTCATTCAAGATTTGTGTTCTGTGCTAAAGTTTTTATTATTAATCAAAGAAAACCTATAATATATAAGCAACAACAACACACGACACACACACACACACACACACACACACACACACTAACACACAAACACAAACTAAATGGGCATCAAAAAATTCCTCACCATCGCCGCCATCAGGAAATGTGCCCAAGAGACTGGCGGCATTGCCACGTTGCATGGCAATGCTTATCCTCTGGCCAAGGTAAAAACCAGCTCTTGGATCACGGGAACTGTCAACTAACCTTTTGGACAAGTCTTTAAAAAGCAGATGAGCACTCGGACCCCACGACCGGTGGGTGCTAAAGTAATTTATCAATTTTTAGTTTTTGAAGCCGGTTGTTTTTCTTGAAAAAGCTTTTTCTAGCACACAATTTGTGGAACGAGAATCAACAAGGTGTTAAAATTAAACTCCTGTCAAGTGATCTGATTTGCTGTTGATAATTCAGTCTGTCAATCACATCAGACGAGATGGATTCGACAAGTTGTTAGCTGATTTTTGTGTAGATTTTGGTTTACAAAACCGGGTGTAAACAAAATGATATTAGCACGAGGAGAGATTAGGTATAAGCGCATGTCATACTTGATTTAATCTCACCAATCTGAAAACCTACATCACGTGATTTACGAACATTATTCATCATCATCTGCCTACCCTTTTTTCAACTATGTTGGGTTCGGCTTCCAGTGTAACCGAATGCAGCTGAATACCAGTGTTTTAAATGAAGCGACGCCTATCGGACCTCCACACAGTGGCGTGCCTTCTATTAAAGCCCAAAAGCCAGGCTTGCAATCAATATAGCGAGATAATAAAAAAGCACAGAAGTAAAATATCTCTAATGAATTGAATCATTGTCTCATCTGTCGGCCTTGCCCTAACTTTGGCCCCTAGGCACGTCACTGCCTCCACAACC
The DNA here is from genome assembly GCA_947361185.1 of Charanyca ferruginea. NCBI lineage: Eukaryota > Metazoa > Arthropoda > Insecta > Lepidoptera > Noctuidae > Charanyca > Charanyca ferruginea. The sequence continues at coordinate 5,548,544 of OX376078.1, forward strand.
CAGTTACTGGGTAACACGATATCCCTTGGTATGACTGGTTGTCACTTTCAGGCTTCTGATTACCCATAACGACTGCCAAAGATCTACGAATGACAGCCGGGACCAACGGCTTTACGTGCTTTCTGAGGCACGGAGGGAACTCGGTATAAAAAGGATGGTCACTCATCCACAGACTGACCGTCGCAAGAGTAGCTTAACCTTTACATACGAACATTATTATCAAACAAAAACAACAAATTAGAGTTCAAAATGGTGTGCAAGACAAAATTCCTAGTGGCATTTATTATCTACGCTAATTTCAGCTCTCAACATAATGTCGAAATTTATTTCATTATTAAGTACCTTAAAAATGTTCGAGCACATGGTCTCTGCTTGCTCTGATACTTAATAAGGAGTGGTCTACTTAATAAGCTAAGTTTTAAGCAAGGTAGCTTATGCTTTAAACTTAGCTTATTAAGTTAAAAGGATGAAAAGCGTCTCTATGTATAGTTTTGAGTGATAAAGACAAAAATGAGAATCATATTGCAGATTAAAACTAATCATGAATCTCTATTCACACACATGTAAATAAGGTACCCAAAAGGTACCTTACCCTTACCGTACACTTAAGGCACCCTCACACACAAGTGATATTAAATTATCATAGGGAGAATAATGTCCCAGGCGAAATAGAAACTGTTCTACGGATAGATATTGAACGGTTGAAGTTCCACGGTCTCGAACCAAGGGCTTTGACTCCACATTTATTGTAAGAACTGCCAGACTGTTGAATTCGCTACCCGCCTCTCTGTTCCCTGATAAGTATAATCTGGGTATCTTCAAGGCACGAGTGAACCGGTTCATCCTAGGCAAGCGTGTTCCAACTTAGGCCGCATTATCAGTTAAGATTAGGTGGATTGCGGTCAAATGCAAGCCTATTTGATAATAAAAAAAAAAGATATATACGATAGCGGATTAAAAAAAACCACATATAATAACCGAAAATGGCGCCAATTCCCTTGTTCACAAACTAATCTAAAATAATACAATTGCCATCTCTTACTGCCAGGCGGCTGAAGAAAAGGACGGTGACAGATAAAAACAAATTTAGGAGATGTCAAATTAGTTTTTTCATGAACTTAACCGTGTTTTTTAATCAATACGTTCTAAAATGGAAACTTTAGTGGTTTGAACATTTTTAGAACAGCTCTTATTCATATTATCTGTCTCTTTCTTGTTTTATTGGAGAGAGAGAGAGAGATATAAATAGCTTAAAATAAACTTAGCTCGTGAACAGAATACCAAGAGATGAGACGAGAGATTAGTAAGAGATGTCAATTGTCTGATTTTAGTTTATTTTGTAAACAGAAAATCTGCACCAATATCGCTCTTGTGCGAGGATGCCTTAATACCTTATTCTATTTCACCCTTTTGCTTCATTTACACCTTATAAAGGACTCTATAAAACAGCAAATAAACCTTTACTACAGAACATGAGACGATCTACAACTAAAACTAACGATATCGCGCGGGATTATGTCATAATCTTTTATGATAGATGGTCTGAGCTACCATATTTCTGGAGAGGATTAGTGTATTATGATGTTTTAGTTATCTGTGGTCAGTCACCTTAAAGGAACGATTATTTTGTCTTGTAGATGTTTGGCAAGAGTTTTATCGTTTCTTAATTTGACGTATTGTTAGTCTGTCAATAAACATGCAGACTTTGAAACTTTTACAACATGATCATCATGATATTTTGTATTGCTCTTTACCTTGACGACCCACGACACAGGAGAAATTCCAAGAGTGGGGTTCAACATTTTCTTTTTTTTAAAATGAAAATAAATAAAAAAAAACCTACATTGTTTTCACACATACACACATATATACAAGAATAAGGTAACCAGTATTTTGTAAAAACTTGATTTAAAAGAGTGTCCGTGGAGTTTATTTCTCGTTCTTCTTCAAAGAGATCTACCTACCTACATTTTGGAGCGAGCAGCTAGCTCCAATTTTCTGACTAACTGACCAACTCCATGACAATTCAAAAGTGCCTGTAAATGGTTTAATTGAAATAAATGTTTTGACCTTGATTTTGACATTTCAGACTTGGTCCCATTGTAAAACCTTTTCGGTTTCACGACTACTTCCACCCTCTAAAAGTTGCGCATTGAATTAAAAGTCAATCTGTACAATTTCTTTTTATTTTTTTTCGCTTCATATTTCTGACGTATCCTAATTTTTTAATAAAAAAATATAGCCTATACCACTCAATGATAACGTAGCTTCCAATTATCGAAAGAATTGTCAGAATCGGATCAGCAGTTTCGGAGATAAGCGCGTTCAAACAAACAAACTCTTCAGTTTTATTATGTTATAGTATAGATACCTAAGTAATTTGTCTGCACATGAGCCTGTATTTTTAACACATGACCTACGAATGACAGCTGGGTCCAATAACTTTATGTGAATGAAATAAATGGTCACCCATCCACGGACTGACCGCGTCAAGCATATCTTAAGCATGACCGATCGCCACGAGTCCGTCCCCTATTTATCTAGGGCCTAGACAACAAAATTTAAAGAAAAACGCAAAGAATTATAACATACAAAAAATATTATTATGTTCTATGTCAAAAACATTTCTATGTCAAATAAATATTTCATTATTATTATGCTATAATCTTATATCAAAATAGAGTAATAAATAATAATTTACGTTCCATATACGTGTACAAATCTCTCACCACGACCGACCAGGTTGGGCAGTGGCCCATATAAAAACATTGACCCCTTCATGTGTCTTCATTAAGATATCCCGAAACAAATGTTGCTTGTTGGGTGACCATGTTGAATATGTTACGGGACAGTCCTGAAAATTATTTATTTATTTCATTTGGGAAAACAAAGAGGCTCGTGGTTAGAAGCTGTACGGATAGATTGGTCGTTGTCAAGCTGTGCTTTCCGCGGTCAGTCCGTAGATTGGTGACCATGCATTCATACCGAGACCCCTCCGTGCCTCGGAAAGTGTGAAAAGCCGTTGATCCCGACTGTTATTCGTAGATCTTTGATAGTCGTTATGGGTAGTCAAAAACCAGAAAGTCAGACAACCATAAGACTGGTTGTCTGACTTTCTGGCGTTTGACTTTGGCTTTTTTGGCGTAACACGATACTCTTTGGTAAGCCAAGGGGTATCGTGTCACGCAATAACTGGGTTGTGCAGGTTACATAAGCACTCACTCATGTAACACACTGGTATTCAGCAGCATCTGGTAAGACTGGCCCTGCTGGACTGCTGGCTGGACTTTTATGGTTAAAATACTGAACCGATTTTGATGAAATTTGGTACAGACTAAGCTTAAGTCCTAAGAAAGGCTATAGGCTACTTATTTATTCAGGACCTCGTCTACATTCGCGATAAACGAAATTCACTCGGACGAACAAGAAAAACCTAGTAAAAATAAATAAATGAAAAACATAAATGAATGAATGAATGAATGCATGAATTATACCTTTATTTGCTAGAATATAGGATGTACATTAGGTGTTATACAATTTGTTGTTACAGAATATAGTGTAACAACAAATTGTATAACACCTAATGTAAACCTTTCGGTCGTGCAAATGTTCAGTCAAAAAATCATGATATTTAACAGGTAAGTACCTGCTTTCTATGTCAAGTAGCTTTTATGCGCAAGTGATAAATGAACACTACTAAAGCAGTATGACCATGGAAATGCTTGCGTTCATTGAAGAAATAATCTTTATGAAAGATATTTATAAAACCCATTTCATTTGAAAAATAAATAAAAAATTCTCTTAAAATGTTAAAACCACTTTGCGTGTCATGAATAGCTTAGAAGCTGATCGTAAATCATTTCACGCAAAAATCCTTGTACGAAAATGGAGCGTGATACTAAAAGGATTGAGACTCTGAAGAAAAACCGTTTACGTTCCTTAGAAAGTGTCACGTTATACTTGGTTGTCAAGATGTGACCTTTCTAGCAAAACATATCTATACCCTGTCCATTATGTTATACGTTTTTTGACAGCTGCCTTTGAACTATTCCCGATTACTTAAAAGTTAACTTTCAAATGCGTTATAAAATATATTAATGAACTGCCTTATCTTATTGGATTACTTACCTATCTTATTTATGACTTCTTACAGACATTATAATAGGTACAGTATGTGTATCACTTTTTACAAAAAAACATAAAAATTGTTCCAACTGTCAAAAAACGGTTAAACCAGTTGACGGAGTGTATACTAATATTATATTGTACTACTATACCATACAACATATTTTTTTTTTTATTGTTCGAAGTTTGTACGCGTTCATCTCCAAAATCCCGTGGGGAGTCCGGGCGAATAGCACCCACCCATTTCCTCCCAAGAGTGTCATAGAAAGCGACTATGGGAAAATCCGGAAGTCGGGCAGCAGCGGCTTCCATGTACTTATCAATCTTACTGCGTCCCCCAAGACGCCTGTCAAGCGTGGGGATTATGTCACCCCCCCTTACGGGAGAGGCCTTTGTTTGTTCAACAGAGGATGTCTACCAGCTGATGATGATGATGAATCCTAAAAATTACTGGTCCGATTATGAAAATTCTTTTGCTAATAGAAAACTAAATTATGCCTGATTGCTATAAACTACATTATATCATCAAAAAAGTTATCCGTAAGAATATTTATGCGGACATAGTCGCGGGCAAACCTAGTTTTTATGTTTGTGGATGAATGACAACGTCGATTCAAGCTTAGAACTGTCAGCTTTGAAACGAAACCCATCATGTTAGTTGCTATGAATGTGATATCTTATACACATGCACTCAAAGGTTTCTTTTGAAATAGACAACTTTTGTAAAATCTTAAAGGTTTCAGTATACTGAGGACAGATGGAATATTTTGTAGACGCTCAGGATTTTTGACGTTCACGAGTTTTTGTAAATAATGACGGATAACAGTAATTGCGGTCGCAGGTGCTGTCAGATGCTACAGCAGTATTTTGTCCTCGTTGGTATAGGGACCCGTTAACACAAATACTTATGCAGTATCTGAGAGAATCTTCTCAGATGATGACTGTCTTCAGAGCCTATACGGTGTCTCCCCGCAGACCATGGTCCACCTTCTACCTTGCGCCGCATGCCCTGTCACCTGCTCATGTGCGGAACTAATGACTGCATCAGTCGATAGCGTTGCCGTGACTGTATACTGACCCAAACAACGAATTTAACGAGAACAAACACAACACACTCACACACACATAAGATACATATTCGTGTTTGCCACCGATGCGTTAAGAAGAAGAAGTATTTGACCGTGCCCTCAAGTGGTTCACTCCGATGTGTTTAAAGCTGGGACTTCATTTGAGCAGCCTCGCCGCGAGCGCTCACTTGGTTCAAGTAGAGGCACGCCTCGAACCAAGGCAGCGTCTCCACTTGCCATGCTGTGAGTCGAGCAAGCAGCCTCGACCCGCGGCTGCCTCCAATGGAGTCCCAGCTTTAGTCTTCATAGCTGTTTCTATCGGGATTCGATTTTTAAATTCTTTTCTCCTTCTGAAGCAAGATTGATTCATTACTTTATTTACATGTCGACCAAAAACTAGTTCGCACTTAGACATTGTTTTGATAATAATGATGACCTCAATTATTATGTTTTCAGTTTCAAGGTAAACATTATCGCCTTTATCCATTTTCCTGGAGACACTTTACAACTTCCTATGACGTCAGCAAACAGTTTTTATTCTAATTTACTCTACCTCAAGCTATTACCATTAACTAAAATCCAATACCGCAAGTGCTTTTTGAATTATTACACTTTTACTATTATTACAGACCTGCGTCTGCGCATTGAACAGATTTCACTGTATTACACTTAGGCAGCCCACGAAAGAAGTTATTTAGTCATTTGGATGCCAGCCAAATCCCAATTTTTCGTGTACTTTCTTCCAATTTGACTGATTTAAATGTCGTTATGGTTTCATTACGAACGTTGCGAGAATTGGGACTACATGCGGCGGAAATTGTAATACGTTAAATTGTCTTGCTAGTATATTTATTGGCAATAAACATATTATCTGTGATAATTATATTTTTGATAACTTTTATTTTAAATTATTTATTTGTTTGTTTGTTAGAAAATCAAAACATGCTCTTTTTAGGGTTCCGTACCTCAAACGGAAAAAACGGAACTCTTATAGGATTACTTTGTTGTCCGTCTGTCTGTCTGTCTGTCAAGACCCTTTATCTCGGGAACGCGTGGAGGTATCAAGTTGAAATTAAAACCATGTACTCAAGTCTACGGTCCCTTGATGCTGCTAAAGATACGGCCGTTTATGTCGCAAAAACGCATTTATAATATTAAGTAGATTAAAGTATGGATAGTAGGTATGGATTAGTATGGATACAACCCTCGGTGGGGGAATCCGACTCGCACTTGTCCGGTTTTTTTTTTCTAGCATGTGTTTGCCCTATCCAACTTGTTTCTACAAAGTTCTATCTCTAGTCTTACTAAGTCCTACTACTCTAGCCATCAAACGGCCCCGGCAGCGGCATGAGCTTGGATGTCGTTGGTCCAACCAGCTGGTGGTCTTCCAGATATGTAAAATATTAGTAGAATATAATAGTAGTCCAAGGTAAACGATGTCAGTGATATCCAAGATTTTGTCTTCACTGACATCGGTGATAAAATACATTGTAAGGAAACCTGGACTTAAAGTTATTATGTCTGAAATCGCCAATCCACCTTGAGCGCACGTGGTGATTAATATTTGTGCCTTCTCTGTATAAGAAGAGGTCTTGGCCCTGTAGCGGGACAAAATAAAAACTATAACATGTCTTAAGATTCCTTACTACATTCTGACAGCTTAATACATAATTTAAGAAATGAAAATGTTTTCTTTTTTTTTTATATTGTTATAGGCTTGCGTTTGACCGCAACTCACCTGATCTTAAGTGATGATGCGGCCTAAGGTGGAGCACGCTTGCCTAGAATAAACCGGTTCACTCGTGCCTTGAAGATACCCAGATTATATGTATCGGGGAATAGAGAGGCGGGCAGTGAATTCCACAGTCTGGCAGTTCGCACAATAAATGTGGAGTCAAAGCGCTTGGTTCGAGACCGTGGAACTTCCACCGTATAGCGGTGACGCTTCGCCGTATCCCTGCTCGTCCGGTGATGGAATGGGGATGGGGGAATTAAGTTGTGCAATTCCAAAGCACACTGAAATGTAAAGGGAACCTGGCCCCTTATTCACAATCATTCGATTCGATTCCGTACCGAATCGAAAGTCAAAAGATATCGAAGATGTCCTTCAAACGCAATTCACAAATCCGAAACCGAATATTTTTGACAGTTCAACGAACATACGAAGACTGAAGTCGGAAATGACATTGTCGAATACGGTTCCTTACCGACACGGAAACGTATCGAATGGTTGTGAATAAGGGGGCTGGTGTCCTGAAACACAGAGAGACGGAGACTGGTGCCTAAGCTAGGCAAGCTTAGGCACCAGTCTTCTACAATATATGTATATATATATATAGGCCTGTTGGTCTAGTGGTCACTGACCCTGACTGCTAAGCCGGAGGTCGTGGGTTCGATTCCCACCCAGGACAAACTTTGTGTGATGAGCATGATTGTTTGTTCTGTGTCTGGGTGTTTATCTATAATATGTATTTATTTATTTATTTATACGTACCTGAATTGTGTATAATTATCGAATCTGACCAATTTTAATTGATGTTATATTGTGGTGAGAAAATAAAGTTGATTGATTGATTGGTATTATTTATAATAAAAGTACTCAATTTTGTTTTTTCAGTAAATTTCTCAGTAAAGATATTTTTTTTATTAGTCAAGGGATTGGTCAGCAAAAGTTAGAGAAATAACTGACAAACAAAATAATTCGATGGAAAACAAACATTGAGAAGCAAACACATAAAACTATTTTTGTTATAATGATTACTGACAGGAAAATAACCAAATGTTTACACGGACACATCATCTATTATATAAAAATCTCGTGTAATAGTGTTTTTTATTGGACTCCTTCGAAACGGCTTGACCGATTTTTATATGTTTTTTTTTGTGTTTATTTGGTAGGTTTGAGAATACGTCATAGACTATTTTTTTATTATTCTTTTCTTAATTTATATAGCAAAACAATATTTTCCGGGTCAGCTAGTATAAATATATAGAACTGGTGGCTGGTGGTGGTGGACTGGTAGAGAATGCCTAAAGCATTAAGTCCGCCTTTGTACCTTTGTGCATGAAGTATAAATAAATAAATAATATGTATTTTAATTCTTGTTAGTAACAGCAGGTAGCCGAAAGTGTACGTGGAATAAACCATTCCAGTGTTCTATTTTTTTGCCACTGAATTTCTTGAAAATACTTTTCCGGCGCAATGAAATACGATACTTTGAAATACATAAAAGCTAGTTTTTATTTCTTTTAAATAGCAAATTAAATTTATTTTTATAAAGTACGAAAACAAGAAATAGGACAGGGTTTCTAAATATATAACTTCAATTATTTTTATGTACTCGGCGAGACGAGACTGACAAATCTCCGTTTCGCCGACGGCATTGTTCTGTTTTCTTCTTCAGCCACCGAGCTCGAACGCATGCTACAAGATCTAAGCGATGCAAGCCTTGAGGTTGGATTGAAGATGAATACGACGAAGGCCAAACTTATGTCCAACGTAACACCGAAAAGACAAAAAGTAGACGGGGAAACAATACAACATGTCCAGGAATAGCTCTACTTGGGCCAAGTAGTCTCTTTCCAGGCGAGGCAAGAGAAAGAAGTCTCAAGACGAACAGAAAACGCCTAGAAGAGTTACTGGTCCATGAAGGAATTATTTAAGGGTGAACTACCCATGGCACTGAAGCGGAAGCTTATGGACATATATATTCTCCCCGTCTTGACCTATGGCGCACAGACTTGGTCTTTGAATAATTCCCAGAAGTCCAAACTCATGGTCTGCCAACGAGCAATGGAGCGCAGTATACTAGGTGTTAAATTAACGGATCGAGTTCGAAACACTATACTGCGCTCCAAAACAGGAAAAGCAGACGTGGCTCATAAGGCTGCCCGACTTGTAGGGACTGGGCCGGACATGTCTGCCGCATGACAAACTGGGCTCAGGTGACACAGAACTGTAGCCCTGAGACAGTAAGACGGCGTCGCGGCAGGCCACGAAGGAGATGGCGGGATGAACTGGACGGATTACTCCAAAACTGGTGGGAGGAAGCCCAGAATCGGGAAAGATGGAAGGCACGGAGGGAGGCCTTTGCCCAGAAGTGGGACAGAAAAGGAAAACAATAAAAAAATTTTTTGATCTTAATACGAAAATAAATTAAAGACTGCCTAAGTGGGAGTTGGATGCGCACACCAAGAGTTCCGTACCACATTAAAATAATATTTAGCAATTATCTTGTATTAAAACTTCCTTTAATTTTCAACTATATTTTATTTGTATTATTTGTTGTTATCTCGGCAATAGTAATACACACTCTGTGGAAACTTTAAGTGTCTATCTATTATGTTTGGAGGGTAGAGGTAAGTAGCAGTATCTCATCTAAGGAGAGAGTTGAAAAAGTGTCCAGCCCTAAGCGGCAAGTAACAGTGCAAGCGTATGCACAAGGTATGGTATGAATGTAGCCGCAGATCCGTGATTGTAGCAGTTGTTGACGGATTGAAGTATGCCGAGTTAGAAATATTTTTGCCGGTCGCGATTGTAGCACCACCATTATGTGGCACATTTTAACTCCTTATCTTTACCCTCCATCAAAGTCAAAGTAATAGCATTTATTTCAATTAAACCATTTACAGGCACTTTTGAATTGTCAAGGAGTCGCTCAGTTAGTCAGAAACTTGAAGCTAGTTGCTCGTTCCAATACGTAGGGTAGATCTCTATGGAGAAGAACGAGCAAGAAACTCCACGGACACTCTTTTAAATCAAGTTTTTACAAAGTACTGGTAACACAGACGGACAGACAGTTCGCAGAGTCTTAGTAATAGGGACCCGTTTATCACCCTTTGGGTTCGGATCCCTAAAAACGGTTTTCTATAGTTATCATGATATCATATAACCTAAATCGTAAGTCCATTGGCACAAACAAGCCATTAAATGTTTATGGACTAAGATATATAGAAATGGTATTTACCAGAAAGCCTACAAAACGAATGAAATGGTCACAGTAAATACTTATGTCTATCTGATAACGTAGGGGATAGGAAATGATAGTAATAATTGTATAATAATAATAAAAGCTTTTATTATTTTCTTATACATGTTAAGTAGAATAAAAATAGGAATAAATAAAAAATAAATGATTACTCTTTTTTGTCAGAATCAACATCAACAAGAATAAAATAAATATTAATAATATAGACTTAGGCAATAACTTTGTTTTACTTATAATAAAAATCAATGGCAGTATGTATGAAAAATCATCATTTGAGAACGGACGGTTTGGCTATTTTATTTTGCTGTGAGGTAACAATATATGTATGAAATATTTTTTTTTAAATCCATTCGTAATGTTGGAAATAATTTGTAAAAAAAAATAATTAAAAAAAAGTGATGTTTTGTAAATTCTCTCCGCGTGAAGTCGGGGCGGAACGTAAGTAATAATAATAAAAAAAAACTATAAAATCAATCAAATAGGTAGGTAGGTACATTAAGAAATGACAATAATAATAATAAATCTTTTATTTCAGACTAAAAGTTAATTTTTGTTTGCATACACACAACTTAGAAACTATTGTTAGTAAGTAGGTACTTAGATCTACCAAAGAAACATTACTTTAAAACTTTAATACTATGGGACAGTGGCATGTAGGTGTATCCATTGTCCCAGTATGGGGCTGTCCCACCTATCTGCTATAGTTTTTAGGATGCTGTTGGGGCTAGCGTGCACCGTGCACATGATAGAGGCACAGCGCTTACGCATAATCGCATGTAAATCTGCTTCTGCAAACATGCACTGCAATGACGCGGCAACCCCATCAGCACCCTAATTGCGTTATTGTACTCGTATCGGTACTCGGACCGGTCAAAGGTTAAGATACGTGTTAAAACCAGTGAAACAAGCAGATACTAATTTTGCCAAATTTATATTTAGGTTTCTACACTTTTACAATAGTTACACTTACACAGTACTTTTCGGTTTTTGGATCAATCATGAAAAATTAATGCCGGCAGGCGGCAAAAGTCACAGATTTGATAATCATTTTCAGATACAGATTAACCAAAACGATTATAGTTGCTGTCAATAGACAATATTTGTGATCAAAATAGGATAAACTTCTTCATAAAGTAACATACGATTGCCGCGGTCGGTCTGTGGACGGGTGACCATCCATTTTTTTTTTTTTTTTTTTTATATTGTTATATGCTTGCGTTTGACCGCAACTCACCTGATCTTAAGTGATGATGCGGCCTAAGGTGGTCCACCACGCTTGCCTAGAATAGTTTCAACCTAGTTCCCTCCGTACCTCGGAAAGCACGTAAAGCCGTTGGTCCCAGCTGTCATTTGTAGATCTTTAGCCGTCGTTAAGAGTAGTCAGAAGTTAGAAAGTCTGACAACCAGTCACTGGGTTGTCAAAGTCAAAGTCAAAGTCAAAGTCAAAGCATTTATTTCAATTAAACCATTTGCAGGCACTTTTGAATAGTCAAAAAAAAAAAACATTGAAGCTAGTTGCTCGTTCCAAAACGTAGGGTAGGTCTCTATGGAGAAGAACGAGCAAGAAACTCCACAGACACTCTTTTCAATCAAGCTTTTACAAAATCCAGGCTACATTATTCTTGTTGCTTCTATATGTGAAAACAATGTAAGTGAAGAGAAATCCAAAACATTCTAATTAAAAATAAATTAATATAAAAGCCATGGCAGTTAAGAGATGACCAATCTCAACTGACAGCGCCCGTTCACGAACATGACGCCCGGATCAGCACCACGGAGGAGGTCAGATCGGCAGTCACTCCATGTAAAACACTGGTATTCAGCTGCATCCTGTCAGACTGGTAGCCGACCCCAATGTAGTTGGGAAAAGGCTAGGCAGATCATCAACACGCGGTGAAACAAAAAACGCAAAGCAAGGGAATAAATGGAAGAAAACGCGGAAAAATCCATACCTCGGTTTTTAACTGTAGTTGCTCCACTAAAACATAAAATGGCATAGTAATAATAATAATAATATGTGGGGACATTTTCACACACGGCTATCTGACCCCAAACTAGGGAGACCCTGTCCTATGGGTGTCAGACAGCTGATATACATACACAAATACATTTTTTTTTGTAAATGCATACATTTATATAGATAAACAACACCCAGACACAAGGCAAACACAAGTGCTCGTCACACAAATGTTTACCCTGGGCGGGAATCGAACCCGCAACACGCTGCGCAGCAGTCGATCGCTCAGCCACTGCGCCAACCGTGTCGTCAATGTTCAAGCAGTATTAGTTTCTCTCGTTCCACAAAGTGATCTGTAATAATTACTATAGCGAGAATCAAACTTGTTTAGAACAGTGCTTGTTACTCTCTAAAACTTCACAAGTAACTAAAACCGTTGTTATTCGGTAAGTAGTTAGTTGTGTCCTATCGGAAACTATACTGAGTCCTGTTTACTGTATCCGTACATGTATCAACTATCTGTATGCTATATACTACTTCCTATCCTCACAGCGGCGTGCCTAGGGGTCAAAGTTAGGGCAAGCTCGACAGATGAGATAATGATTCAATGCCTACTTAGAGCTATTTTATTTTTGTGCTTTCTATGTTTTTTAGGGTTCCGTACCTCAAAAGGAAAAAACGGAACCCTTAGGATCACTTTGTTGTCCGTCTGTCTGTCTGTCAAGACCCTTTATCTTGGGAACGCGTAGAGGTATCGAGTTGAAATTAAAACCATATACTCAAATCTACGGTCCCTTGATGCTGTAAAAAAATCAACCCTCTATGTCAACGTGAAAAAGATACCTCCGTTTATGTCGCAAAAAACGCATTTATAAATATTAAGTAGATTAAAATGGATAGTAGATATGGATTAGTATAGAAGTATGGATATTTACCTACAAATATGTACGGAAACCTCGGTGGGCGAGTCCGACTCGAACTTGTCCGGTTTTTGTTATTGTCTCGCATTATTAAAGTCCAAAAGTTAGGCTTGCAATCAAAGCCTAACTTTTGGACTTTAATGGAAGGCACGCCACTGATCCTCACTATTGTATATATGGGAATGTCAATTTGTTTGTTACGATTTAATGCCTAAACTACTGAGAAGATATTCATAAAATTTGCTTGAACCCCAAGAAAGGACATAAGCTACTTTTTAATCAGTGACTTTTTAGGGTTCCACACCCAAAGGGTAATAACGGGACCCTATTACTAATGAGACATCCATATACAATCACAGATTCTCTTTCGCAGATTATTAAGACCAGGCTGTATCTAATGAACCGTGATAGCTAGACAGTTGAAACTTTCACAGATGATATAAATATTTAAAGGGGGCTCCCATACAACAAACGTGATTTTTTGCCGTTTTTTTGCTCGATGTCTTATGTTGTATAGATAATGGTACGGATCCCTTCGTGCGCGAGTCCGACTCGCACTTTGCCAGTTTTTATTTTTTCTGCATTCGCAATTACTGTTATTCATGCAGACGAAGGGGCAAAAGCTTTTACTGTTTTAAACGCAAAGGCTTGTGTGGATAACTGGATGGATGTTTGCAGTTACTCTTTCACGCTTAAACGACTGAGCATAATTAACTGAAAGACACCCATAATAGATATTGATCTGGCCCCTTTTTATGCTACGCTTATAGGTGTTTTGTCTTTGTCATAACATTTAGAAAGTTTACAGATTGCAGTATGATTAGTAGGAAAAAGAAACACCTGTAGTAAAAAAATATGTTTATAAAAGGAATATTGAAGAAAATTTTATAAAACTTAGTTTTTTGTTGCTTCCAAGTATCACTTAACGACTCAAAATGTAATTTAAATAAACAAAACTATTTTCATAAAAAACTACCTTACAAAACAGTTTTATAAATGTAAAACTTATTTTTTTTTCGTTACAAATTTTATATACCTACTACTTTGGGTCCAGGTTTGTAAACCCCAAATAAACTACTGCCTCAAAATATAATTTCCTTAAATAAAAACATTTTCTTAAACACTGCTTTAAAACAAAAGTAAAAAAAAATATCCTTCCTAAAATCATGGTGTCCCTACAGCCGGATGGTGGAGCAACACGGACTGCACTAGAGAACATAAATCTCGTCAATTGAACACAAAATTGATACTAATCGCTTGAACGGCTCCGTTTTATGTGCCGAATAGCCACCAGAATAGCCACCGTATACTACAGGTAACTGTGAATGGATGTTACTGTGAATTACTGAAATATAACAGCTGTAAAACGACACTTTATATAGCCAAAAGTTACGTAATACTCCCATCATTACGATATTGTTTTTAATATACCTGGGGGAACCTTATTGTTATGAATTTTATTTTTATATTGTATTAAGCTAGAATCGAGAGACAAATTTCAATAGAGAGATTGATGATCAAAGTTCCAACTTTTTTCTAAAGTTATTTGAAAATGAAATTGAACTTAAAGTTCCTCCACGACCCCTGTAGGTCGAGACGGCACTGCATGCCATTATATAAAAATATAATAGAATAGACCACTGTAGGTACGTTAAATGCACCTATAAGCACAACATTTTGTTTGCAATACCATGGCAGTTTAGAGATTGATCATCTCTTAACTACCATGTCTTTAATCTTATTTTTTTATGTTGTGTTTGCTCTTTGCAAACATTGTTTTCGTATATAGAAGCAACCAGAATAATGTAACCAGTATTATGTAAAAAACTTGATTTAAAATCGTGTCCGTGGAGTTTCTTGCTCGTTCTTCTCCATAGCGACCTTTTTGGTCTACGTTTTGGAACGAGCAACTAGCTTCATCTTTCTGACTTACTAACTGACTTGAAAATTCAAAGGTGCCTGCCTGAGTGCCTGTAAATGGTTTAATTGAAATAAATGCTTTAACTTTACATCAAAAATTAAAGCCGTTTACCAGCAATATTTTTTGCTAAATTTTACTTAGTATTATGGGCAGTTTGCGTTGTTAACAACTCTCTAATGTGTCTTTTACGTCACGTACTGCTGGTGGTGTTAATAAAAATGTGTTTAGAATTGTTTACTAACCACCGAAATTTACTCTTATGTTTAAAGCACAAAATATAGAAATTACAGAAGGACTAAACTTGCCAAACTCACTAGGGCTGCTACTGTATTGACTCTGTAGGTTTTATTCGTAATAATATGACATTTTATTGGCACTGGTTGGAACTCCTTGCATTTTGTTTATAACAAAATTTTCCTGTTCGTCATGAAATGTCAATGTCTCTCATTTATTCATATTTATAAATATAATACCTGCATACTTGTACGTAAAATTATTAATAGAGACATACCTACACAAATAACCTTTACAAAAAGAATGCAAATTCAAAAACGCATGACGAGGCAGGCAAACAATATACAAATTTTAAGAGCACGAGGACAAACTACGGTAGAAAGACTATCGTATATGAGGGGGCTGAACTCTATAACTCTACCTAAAGTTATTAAGGAATCCAAATCACTTTCAACTTTTAAAAGGCTATTAAAGCACCACCTGTGTAATGCATAAATTGTAAGTTTTCACCAATTTTTATACCTTAATTTTAGTTTATTACCAAGCGAAACCGTCGCTTATCTTAATAATTATGTTTTTCCTCATAGAAGTGAATTATTGTATTCTTTTTGAGCGAAATAAATTTCTTAAACCGTAAACCGTATTCGTTTAGAAAATACGTGACAGTCGAGACTGAAGTCTGCTTGAAACTACTTGAGAATGCCTATAAAAGTAATGTCAATGTGTGCGTGACAAAAATGGCGGTTTGTTCTGAGTTGTCTCTCTGCTCGGGCGCGCCCCGCAGCCTTACGTACTTTGTGGTGTGAGCCTAGAGATCTGTCATACAGGTGATACAGGTCCCGAACCTAGTTCAGTCTCCAACTCACAGAAAGGTTCTAGATTTAGGCAAAATTATATGAATAAGTTAGTGTAATCAATTTACGGGAGAAATTAATTAAATTTAATGCTATTCTTTATTCATGTTTATTATTACATCTTTTAGGTTATGATTATTTAAAACTAAGGGTTAGCCTTGTTTATGAAAATGTATGTTAAATAATAAAAAACAATAAAAACGTTACAGTATAGGGGAGATGTGTAAAAATTTTGCTAGCCGCCCTTGCTCTCACTTGAGCTTACTATTGGTTGTTGGACATAAGCCAGGAGGCTCATAAGCCAGGAGGCTTATGTCCAACAAGGCGGAATGGAAAATGGCGCGCCACGGTCCTCCGTGGCGCGCTATTTTTCCATTCCGCCTTCCGCATCCAGCCACCACCGGCTACCTTCTTCAGGTCATCGGTCCATCGGGTTGGAGGGCGTCCCACGCTGCGTCTGCCGATTCGCGGTCTCCACTCTAGGACAAGTCTGCTCCCCTGCCTGCTCTGCATGAGTGCAATTTACTGATGTCAAAATTTTTTGATTTCTAAGCTTCATCTAAGTTAAAAAATGTATGAAAATCTAGTTTTTTTTTACGTTTATATTTAATTAAATACGCCTAAAAGTCATTTTTAATGTACCAAACGGCCGCGAGGGACCCGAGATCTGTGATTTTTTTTTAAATAACTGACGAACTAGAATTATGCAAGTACTGAATTCATGATAAAAATTTGTTTCACGATGTTCTTCTCACCTTATACTGTTTGCTTATATTCTTTGAAACCCGTAAGCAATCTTAAAGTACTTATTAAAAACGTAAAACGTGTTAAACAAGCCAGTAAACATGCACTGACTTTTTAAAAATAGATGTTCGGATGTGTCAAGTAAGCGAAAAAAGGTATGAACATTAACAGAAGGGTCTTGCTTATAACTGCCAGTTGTGAATGAAACCATAGCGCGATTCAGCCGACGGGGACAACGCCATCTATCGAGCGTAGCGGTACTAAAATGCTTAATTATAGGTAGCACCATTTATAACGTCACGTAGATTAAACGTGTAATTTAATAGAACATATTCTGGCAGTAAAAAAAAGAAACCGGGAAAACCCAGAAGTCGGGCAGCAGCGGCTTCTGCGTACTCAGCAACTTCACTGCGATCTCCAAGAAGCCTGACAAACGTGGGGATTACGGCAACCCAACCTCCCCACAAAAGCAGCAAAGATGCAAGCAGCAGGTTACAGCTCGTTGTGGCGTTCTATGGGGGCGGCCTTTTTTCTACAGTGGCCGTTTCCCAGCTGATGATGCGAAGACAGTAAAGTTTTAATATAGTTGACAGATGAAATTCCCTTAGGATGTGGGTAAAAACGCGGCTGACCGCTAGTCTAAACTATACTAGAAAAAATATATTTGATTTTTTTTTGTATATTTGTTTGGAATAGATAAACTCAAAAAACACCTAATCGATTTTAAAATTTATTTTATGTACCATTAGCTACATTATTCCTGACTGCTTTAAGCCATATTTAATTTAATAAAATTAGGAATCACTTATAAATTTTTCGCGGAAAAAGTCGCGGGAATAGTGCTAGTAAAGTAACAAAATCGCAATTCCTCTGCCAAGTGAAGTGATTACCACAATGTGAATCAAGGATCGTTTACACTATTCATCTAGTAAATATTTTATAGCTCATACGTAACTAAAAGTCTTT
The DNA here is from genome assembly GCA_947361185.1 of Charanyca ferruginea. Lineage (NCBI taxonomy): Eukaryota > Metazoa > Arthropoda > Insecta > Lepidoptera > Noctuidae > Charanyca > Charanyca ferruginea. The sequence goes on from OX376078.1 coordinate 5,566,320, forward strand.
TGAAGACGTTCGATCATGTATTGACGTAAGCACTAAGATAAATATGAATAAAACTAGTGTTATTTAGATAAACTCAAGGAAAATGATTACTTAGTAAATTGCTATGAGGTACTATCAGATCACCTAATAACTTATCCGTTAATTTCGTAGAAATATACATACATGCCCATCATTTCTAAATGGAAAGTACCTGTCAGAACGTATGACTGCCATTTTGACAGTTGACCGTTAAGCAGTCAAAAATAAAAATCGAAGAATCGCGCCAAAACACGTTGTATTCGGCGGCCATTTTGTGTCTTATGGCGGTAGCTTTTTTCGTGATTAGGGCCCGTCTATAGATATAAGTCAGTGGTTAATTGTAATTATAACTGTCATCCTTTGACAGTTATATAAAATTGCCATACGCAAGAGAGAGACGAGCAAGAGATTATCTGTCCGCAATATATAAACAATCGCAATATGACTCCAAGAGTCGGTCAACAGTTAAGTTGTCAAACGGAAGGTAAATTGACATAGTGTGTCAATCTGCTAGACAATTATGACATTTTTTCGACAATGTAATATAATCGAGGAAGTGTTTTATTGAGACTGAGTTTTAAAACATTTTATTGTATCAAATCTTACACAGAATAAAGAAAATATATAAAAACCCTAAGTTGGTCAATTCGAAAGTAACAAGCGTCAAATTAGAATTCCGAGCAAAGTTTGGCGTAAATTATTAAAGTAGAATTTCCAAGGACAGACTTCAGCGAAATTATGATTAGCATACAGAACAACAGATTTAACGCAGCTACGAAATATAGGACGGAACTAATGGATCTCTTTTCACAAAAAATCTGAAAAGTTTCATCAATTTAGGGGCCAACAGTGCTATGCTGTAAAAATCTCCCTCAGCGAATTTAATTCAAGTGAGCTAAATGGTGCTGATCCGCGCATCATATTCGTGAACGGGCGCTGTCAGTTGAGATTGGTCTTCTCTTAATTTTATCTTTATTTATTTTTTAAATGTTTTGGATTTCTCGTCACCTACTTACATTGTTTTCGCAAATAGAAGCAACAAGAATAATGTAACCATGCAGTATTTTGTTAAAACCTGATTAAAAAGAATGTCTGTGGAGTTTCTTGCTCGTTCTTCTCCATAGAGACCTACCCTACGTTTTGGAACGAGCAACTAGCTCCTACTTTCTGACTGACTAACCGACTCCTTGACAATTCAAAAGTTTGCTTTGATTTTGATTGACAGTTCTTGAACGCAATATTGATGAGTTGGTGGTATCAATGAAATAGTCTTTATACCTAAACCAACACGTTTAATTAAAAATATGTACTACAAATCCGAGAATGCTTAACAGCTGTATGAGCTAGTCCTAAGGTAGATTGTTTGATTGTTGATGTCACAAGTATTTTTTCTGTACTGGGCGATATGTGTTCGCTAAGCGACAAAGCCCTTAAATCAAATCAACAGAAAACACATAGATAATAATGTAAATAATAATAAAACCGTTTATTTTCAGGTTACAAAGACCCATAGATAAATACCTTAACCTAAGCATGTATATAACAAAACAATAATTGTGTTAGTAAATAAAACTTACTATGTTAATATCACTTTGTTGTACGGTCGAACGAGCCAATTGGTTAACAGGCAAAAATAGTCATCTTTCTACTGTACTCACAATATTTAATTTTATTCCATTTTCTCATCTCGAGCATGTAGGTATCCCTGGTACCTACGTAATAAATATAAAAAAATAAAATAAATAAATAAAATGTTAGTGTAGTAAAATGATGAATATTTTTACCTGTAAACCAATTAGCTTGTTCGACTGGGTGGAAATACCACATCCTGAGGCCAAAAGCTTTCTTCCATCACCTGATGCAGGTAGCCTGTTGGTATGCGCACCACAAACGCCTTAAAGTTGACGTTGCGATCCAGCAGCTGCACTCTCGGCGCACGTACTTCACGATGTCTTCCGCGTCGGTGGTGTAGTGGAGAACCAAAGACTATATATTCTCTTTGTGGAGAACACATTCGTCACTCATAGAGAAGGATGGTGTGGATTGTCGGGTCACGGGCTAACACCGTGGCCTGTTCTTCCCTGCATGACGTCACGGGCTGCATGCTAGGCTCATGTTCCTTCATCTACTGTGCCGTTTCTGCGGAGATTTCTACCATGGACTGTCGCACTGTGGAACCAGATACCAGTGGTGATATATCCACCCTGATACGACTCAGAACCTTCAATAACCGACTCTATTTTTATAAGTCAACGCATATTTGTGACTGTTCTGGGGGCCAAGTCTGCTATTTTATAATTTCGTCATTCCAAAACGATCCCATTGTCATTTTGCTAAAAGTTCGTAATCTGCTAAATTCATACTGGTCGACGATTGGTCGTACAATGACGTTGTAATTGTAGATCACTGATCAAAGTAACTGTCAAAATTTTAGCAGATTACCGCCTAAGTCAGTCAATCAGTTGTCATTTTGTACGAGATGACCATTCTATATCATTTCTTCCAATGGCGTGTCAGTGGTTGACCATTGGAAAGTCATAGTGACGCCATTATATTAGTAGATCACCAAACTTGTCAAAATCAACCATATTATGAAATTAATGATAGACCATTCTGATACTATTGTAATAGCAGACTTGAGGCCCTGGTGTTTTGGGTGTTAATGTCACACGGTAACCACTTATTATCACATGAATGGTGTGTTTGTTTGCCCCACAGATATAGATAGATCTAGATAACGCAAGAGCAACTACTTCGCGTGCCTATTTTCGTGCCTTATAGCTTACGTACAAAAATCGTGAGTAAAAAAATAAAGTAAACGTTTCCTTCCATCGGTAAGTCATATTGTGATTAGTATTATGCGTAATTAAATAAAAAAAACAATTAATTTTAATCTAATACCCTCAGTGATACCTGGTAATACCAAATTTAAGAAAACAAAACATTGTGTCGTCATAATAGGTAGTCAAAAATGGCACGCTTGGTTTTCATACAGATTCTTGCGTTATCTAGGGTGTATCTATATCTGTGGTTTGCCCCCTCTAATACATATGTAAAAAAAAAGTTACTAAAACGGTCGTGTTCTGGTTGAAGATATTTGACCTAAGGATTTGAAGGCCGCGTGTAAGGATGGAGGTTACTAAAATAAATAAAGAAATACAGTTGTACACAGTTTTAGTACAGAACGCAGAATATTTAAAACCACGTGTAGTCGTAACTTTTGTAAAAATAACACAAACGCAAACGTACGAGATATAAAAAAAATGATAAAACATTACTGCGTTTAAGTATTTTAGACATTTTGATGAAGCTGTTAATGTTTTTGAGAGCTGATCTTAAAATTAAGTTATGATAATTATAAATAATAATATTTTATTTATTTGACAAAAATACACGTAACGTTAAAAAGAAACAGAGACACAGGACGCTTTCTGATTTTCTAAAAATTAAATAAACTTCTGTGTCTGAACTAAATTAAATATATGTCGGAGAAACAGCAATCTCCTCGACATCGTCATGAGTGGTTACGTCTTTAGTGGGCGTCATCAGGAAATGCGAGCACAAAACACTATTTACAATCTCGTGCGATTTTATTAGGAATTCAACAATTTTAATCACAAGGCAAAATAAACTGTAATGGAGCAGCGGGTTCGCGGCACCGATCTAACTTCACTAACCGTGATCCACCTCGATCCACGACCATTACTCGAATGAGCCAACTCCGCCCGGCGAACGTCAAAATGGTGCCTCGACCCCACTCTAGGTCTATTACAACCTCTGCTCTGATTGGACATTATACAATGCAGTATCTTTTAATAAATTAGTTAGATTTTACACAATATTAAAATGTAATAATTCAAATTAAATTAAATTAAGATTTAACAAGTAATTTCAAATTAATAATCAGTCTTATCAATTAATTATAATATGCAACCAACAATCAACTTGGCTTCCTCCGACACGGCCGTCCTGACATTTCACACGCCCTCGTGTGACGTTGAGGGACAAGCATCATCGTAACCTGTAACAAAAATAAAAAAAAACAAAGCTTATGTAAGATAGTTCGGCCACTCCTGACCAAGTGAAACAAGTGTGTTTGTTGTATCTTTTGCGTACTAGCTTCATCCAAAATATATTCTGCACTTCGTATAATAGGTACACAATAAAGGTTATTATTTTATGTCTCTCATGGGATATTAATTCTCTGTAATTTGAATGTCTTTGTGTAAATAGTTATAGTATTAAAACGGCCACCTCGCCCTTCAAACAACTTATATCACCATCTAAATGGCCTCCTCGCCTTTTTAGACAATTTAAAATATCTACACAGTCTAAACGGCCTCCTCGCCTTTTTAGACAATTTAAAATATCTACACAGTCTAAACGGCCTCCTCGCCTTTTTAGACAATTTAAAATATCTACACAGTCTAAACGGCCTCCTCGCCTTTTTAGACCATTTAAAATATCTACACAGTCTAAACGGCCTCCTCGCCTTTTTAGACAATTCATATCTACATAGTCTAATTGGCCACCTCACCAATAGACAGCTTAAAAGACCTTAACAGCCACCACGCCGTTAAGACAGCATACATGTAGCCACCACGCTTACGTAATACTGGTATAGTCATCACATACTTCATGCACACGCTCAGAGAGTTCACATACTCCCACAACTGAGCTCTCTTAGTAATCTAGAAACTAGAACAATAATCTTACCATCACTATCATCGGACAAGCATGGATCAAGCTCAGTAGGTACATAGGATTGGGGAAGTGGACGTAACCGGTCTCTCGCATACTTGTAAGCACGCGCTATTTTTAATCAATCTATCAGCTTGTTCTCTAACCTCTTCTATATTTACCTCTATCTCATGATCATCTACAGTTAATAAATTTAGGGGTCTAGCAACTCTACCTATCTAAAACTCTAGTGGACTTGCCTTAGTTATCCGGTGAATCGTGCTATTTATAGACAGTTGAACATTGTCCAATGCATCTTGCCAGGACCTATTTGGACTAACTTCTAACGGTCAACATGTTATTTAGGGTACTCATTATCCGCTCTACTTGACCATTAGCACGACAAGAACCGGTTGCTATTAAATGTAGTTGAATATTGCGGCTAGTACAAAAATCATTGAACTCTTTATTTGCGAAGCATCTACCCTGATCCGCTTGCTGCGACACGGCCATACTGACTCGTCACACGTCCTCGTGTGTACCTGTGAACAATGTTACCAAATGTGATGTATCACAGCGATCTCGGCCAACCTGACCATAAGTTATCAAGAAGAACATCATAACCATCTTAATAATTCAAAAACAAAAGGTTACTCTAAGCCTCAAAATTAACCAAATTTTTGTACTGACACAATAAGATCACATACAACGCTCATGGCTCGGCTGCCGCAGCAGCTAGTAGCACTGATGCCACCCATATCGTCATCACCTCAAGTTATACGACCAACAACGACTCCCAGGTCATTCAAGACCAACACAACAATTGTTAACACAATAACCAGAAAACTTATGAAGTTCAACATAGTCTAAATCAATTTTAAATTCAACAACATTGACATTACGATTCGCGCTTGCTTTAGTGGCCCAGTTGCACCATGCAACTAACAGATCACTGTCTGTTCACCAAAATAGACTCTCAAAGTCCCAGGTCTATCCAGACCAATAGCCATAAGGCCCAAGTCACGCCCATGTGACTAATAGTTTCTTACGAGACCCAGGTCCCCACCACACCACAAGCCACTCATCACGCCCTGAACGACAACGTACGCAGTTGCGACTGCGTCTCGTGGATGCAGATTGACCAAATAGCCAACAAGCGCCATCATAATTTGTCTGTCGAGGTTTCTTCGCCTTCAGAAATATCGTCTGTTACATACTCTGTTAGGACTTCACAGGTTGGCATCTTACGGACACGGTCATGTGCGCACTTGTAAGTACGATTGCCGGTCAATGACTTTAAAACGTATCGGTCACCATCAAGCAATTTTACAATTTTGAAAGGTGGGTACTTTTTATTTAAGATCTTAGTTGGTCTGATTTATTTCCTTACCTTGAATCAAAACCAAGTCACCAAATTAAATTTTACTAGTTTAACTTTATCGCTATCGAATCTAGATTTGTTGTAAAATGTTATCAAGGATTTCACATTATCACCATTTTCTGTCTAATGAAATATCAGTGTCAATGCAATTAAAATCATTTTTATGTAAGAGGTAACCATTACTGGAATTGCAAACATTTACTTACAATCTTGTCCTTTGACAAAGAAAACTCAGTTGCGGTCATACTAACTCGAAAACCGTTACAAAAAATCTCTTGACCCAATTAAATAGCACTAAATACGTAACGTAGGTAGTCGTGAAATGTCTTCGTCGCAAAATCATTATTTATTACCTGGCACAGCAATTTATTGCAAAGTACTATTAACATTATTATTTCATAGCCACTAAAAATACCACGTCATTTACTCTTCGACATCTTAATTTGCAAGAAATACTATCCTACATTAAAGAACATTCAGCATCAGAATCAAAATCAAATTTGAAACACTCACTTTCATATTCGTTGCCGCTTGCTCTCTTATCTTATTAATGTCAAAAGGTTTAATGGCCTAGTTACGCATCATATCAAAAACCTAAATAGGGCTTGCCCTTAGTACACGAAATAAACACGTTAATTGTAAAACTAAGTTTTAAAATAAGTCCGCTAATCATCATATTATATTTCAAACAATAACCGGGTAACACATGAAATAAAAATCGTAAAAGATTACCACCAATTAATACGTCACAAAGAATTTGTTCAGAAGGTACAGTCTACTTTAGCAAAACCTATACCCTGTTTATGAACAAGCAAATGTAGGTATGTTTATCTACGAAATTACGGCTAACAGATTGCTTAACAAGAGAGCATTCGGTACCAGAAACAAAATAAAAATAATACGACTCACCAGATTCGGTAGATAATAGATCAGTAGCTGGATTAATGGTACAGCTATCCGCTCGTTTTTCAACTTGACTTTTAACGGAGTCAGCCTCCTTCTTTGGACATCGTGTTGCGATGTGCCCTGGCTCACCACAGAAGAAACACGTCATCGTCGGCATCATGCTATCTTAAAAATGCTGTCTTTGACCCGTTGCGATCCACTGTTTCCTGAAAACTGAGATTGAGAGTTAGCAGAAGAATCAAGGTAGATTTTATTCGAACATTCATTTGTCATATGACCCAGATTGCCACAGTTGTAACAACGCCTTGACTTTGGTTTCTTGACATCTGCAGGTGCATGCCAGGTTATTCCAGGAAAAGTATTCTAAGCTAACCAAGAAGCAGTATTCCCTAAGGGCTTTACTCATTGTAATAATTAACCAACTGCTAGTTTTTTTTTTGAATGCACAAATTGAGGGTATTGCATTAAACTCTAGTATCACTATCTCGAAACTCGGGATTAAATTCAGGTAAAGATAGCTTATTGTATTCTGAACTAGGATCTTTAATCGTGTGAATTAATTTCATTATTTGGCGTTGCTGCTTTTCGAATAAAATTTTCAAACGGTTATTTTCACTTGATAATAAATCAACACTCTGACCTTTAGATTGTTCCTGCGACGTTCCGTGAGATGCTATGTGATTTTTGAGATAGTTCACCGCCTTATGCGCCGGTTTACCCGCAGTTGATTGAGTTTTAATGTTTCGATCACTTGCATCATATTCCTTAGCTGCATCTCGAACATTGTGTGCGAGTGGGTTTCAGATCCCGCTTCTGATGTCGGAGAAACAGCAATCTCCTCGACATCGTCATGAGTGGTTACGTCTTTAGTGGGCGTCATCAGGAAATGCGAGCACAAAACACTATTTACAATCTTGTGCGATTTTATTAGGAATTCAACAATTTTAATCACAAGGCAAAATAAACTGTAATGGAGCAGCGGGTTCGCGGCACCGATCTAACTTCACTAACCGTGATCCACCTCGATCCACGACCATTACTCAAATGAGCCAACTCCGCCCGGCGAACGTCAAAATGGTGCCTCGACCCCACTCTAGGTCTATTACAACCTCTGCTCTGATTGGACATTATACAATGCAGTATCTTTTAATAAATTAGTTAGATTTTACACAATATTAAAATGTAATAATTCAAATTAAATTAAATTAAGATTTAATAAGTAATTTCAAATTAATAATCAATCTTATCAATTAATTATAATATGCAACCAACAATCAACTTGGCTTCCTCCGACATATATATCTGTCCTCCCGTCGTAAATGTCATTTATGAGGATGAAATCACACCAACGACACTCCATACAAACGAAACGATTTAATTACCTACACTACTACCAAAATACGCACTGTACAAATACGCGCGTGTGTGTGCGTGTCAACGCGCTTGAGAACTAAAAGCAGATTCGAGAGCAGGTTTCACGCGGGTAGAAGTTAGGAACAGTATTTCGGAGCGGGGTGTGTCGCTACTGTACGGTAGTATCTACTAATATTTATGCTGTGTATTTAAATCGCGAGCAAAAGTTATTTCGTTTATATATACACCATACGTAGCATTAAAATTGTCTCACAGCGGCAGCCCACCTTATATATCCAATACCAATGACTATTAATAATTAATTTTAATAAAATTATATTCCGAACTTTTGAATAAATAACTCATCATCATCATCATCATCAGCCCGGAGACGTCCATTGTTGAACTAAGGCCTCCCCCATAAGCGTTGCGTGTTCAATACAATAACGCTCTCAGGACGCTGTTGCGGCTGCCACGTTTTTGCAGTGCATCTGCAATGGTTGCACACGCCAGAGTAGACAGTTTCTCAGTAGCCTCTTGAGAGGACTTTAACATTTGATGTGAAATTTTGTTCAGAAAAATGAAAACCTGCAACATGAAACATTGCCGTAAGGACATACAACTGACATTACCTATTGATTTATTTTGTATTAAAAATGTTAAAATTCATGGTCTTCCTTTTATTTCTGACACTATGTTATTTAGCAAAAAATAATCCTTATGATGAAGCCTTTCGATCGGTATGATAAAGCTACAGGCTGATTATTTTTCTCGTGTAACGAGATTCGATTCCCGGTTCAACCATGCAATTATTTAAATATCTGTGAATGTAGTTTAACCTTTTGCATGCCAACGCCTTTTTACGACGTTCACTTCTGACGCCAAACATAGTTAAATTCATTAACAGTCAGTATGCCATTCACAGTCAGTATCAGTCTAGTGCAAAACAAAAATAATTATTATTTTAAAAATAGCAAAATGTTGGACAACTTTAGTTGTCAGTAGCGTCTCAGTCACGCGACCGTTTTGCAACTTAAGTTGTCAATGGCGTTCAATAGGTTAAATTGTTTTTTAAATTCAAATAAAGTCTTCTTTTAGTAAAATGTTCCATCTACAATATTCAAGGTACGTTCCCTCCATGTGGCATATCCGTGGGACGCTCTGTATATAAGCAGGGGGTTTGTCATAATCCCCACGCTTTGCAGGCATCTTGGGTATCGCAGTGAAGTTATTGAGTACACCGAAGCCTGCAGCTGCTGCCCAGCTTCCGGATTTTCCCTTAGTCCCCACACCTTTGGGATGAAATGGTGGGTGTAGGTGCTATTTTAGCCCGGATACCCCACATGAATAAATAAAAATATTATTATAAGAATGACGCGTAACGTTTTTTTTTTTATTATTAATTAATAGGCTTGCGTTTGACCGCACGTAGTTTAAAACATCCTGTTACTAGCGCAGTCCGAGCCTTGCGTTTCAAGGGCGGCGCGGCATGAAGCGGCGACATCTTTATCAGATTTCATTCACCCTAACGCAAAACTCTACTTACTATCGTATTCTTAATGTTCTCAGACAATTTACATTGTTTAGTATTTCATATTAATAAACATAGGCATAGAAACCGCACCTTTTTTTCGACAGCCAATAAAACGATAATCGATACTACGTACCAATTTTAGTTATATACAAATCTTAAAAATCTAATAATATTATGTACAATTCCAAGAAAAAGACAGGGGAGCTCAAAGGACATCAAAAAACTCGTCCACATCGCTGTCAACAGGACACGTGCCCAAATTAAAATTTGTAATTTAATATTTGTTATGATTTAAATAAAAATCTCGTACCAATTAAAGTACAAATAATCATAACGTTATGTAAGTGCAAGTTTGTAAGTATTTAAAAACTACCTACTTAATTCCAATCCAATTCTTCCTTCATAATTTTACGGGTTTGGGACCGTTACAAACATTTTTCTAATTACTTCATATTTGAAGTGAAATATTTTATCTTGGTAACATTGAGTGGACCATCTTTGAAAGTCAAAGTCAAAGCATTTATTTCAATTAAATCATTTGCAAGCACTTTTGAATTGTCCAGGAGTCGGTCAGTTAATCAGAAAGTTGAAGCTAGTTGCTCGTTCCAAAACGTAGGTAGGTCTCTATGGAGAAGAACGAGCATGAAACTCCACGGAAATAAATCTAAAATGTCACGGTGCATTTGTGTAATACCTAAAGCTGCTCTTCTACATACATACGCTAAAAGACCAACACCCCTGCCTTCGAATAAAAAGCTTAACCCAAGCGTAACAATTTCGGAAATCTTCTATTTTACATTTGCTACGTTCTATTAAGCGTAACGTAAACCATGTTCTTCTGTGACTTCGTTCCTTCAATAAATCGTCGAAGTTACACACATTGTGCCAATGTTATTCCTACCAAAAATAACTTTGGTAACTTTATGAACTCAGTAGGAAGATATTTCTGTAACTTATTCGTAGTTTGTTCGTCTAACATTGAATTAGTTTCGGATTTCGGGTCGAGCACTGTCAGGATCTCTCCATTTTTTGTTCATTTTGGAAAGTGGATCAGATTTTTACGTTGAAAGACGATATTTTTGTTGTCTATGAAGAAGTTTAGTTAAAAATAGATTGATTTAGGATTTTTTTTTGCATTGTAGACAGTTTTTGTTTCTTTTAGGATACGATTCACAATTTATTCAAAAATAATTTCCATTGTTGTATTATTATTTATTTATTTATGCTAACACGGCTTCGATGAGTCAATAACATTAACATACCAGATTAGAATTAGTAATAAATACACTAAATAATGCAACAACGAAATATAACAAATACTTATTAAATGTAGGTATATACGATAAAACAATTAAAACATGATGTCAAATCGTTTGTGGTGTTATATGACTTTCTATAGATACTATTTATTCGGCAAACATGCCACAATAATATAAAGGCACTAGCTATTGTCCGTGGCTTTGTCTGCGTGAAAGCCAAAAAGCCCCTTAATTTGACCCAGTGGTAAAATCCTTTCCTAAATTTATCAAACAATCAGTTTCACAGATCAAGTACTTTTCCAGATTATGTGTTTCAACAGTAAGAGAATGAGTGACCTTCTGCTTTAATTAAATCAACATCACTCCAGTTTACAAAAGTTCCACTGTTGGACATAAGCTTCCTCCATGGTGCACCATTTTTCCCGGTCTTCTGCCTTCCGCATCCAGCCACCACCGGCTACCTTCTTCAGGCTATCGGTGTATCGAAGCTAAAGTGGCTGGTCACTGGAATGGAGACTGCGAATCGGTAGGCACAACGTGGGACGCCCTCCAGCCCGATGTACCTATGTTTTTATTTCGCTTTTATATAAATAGATTAAAACTCTTTCAAAGTTAAATTAGGTACCTAGTAATCACTTCAGAAGATTAAAATAAAAAGGAATTCAGATTGAATTTATATCAGAAATTTAACTGTCCAACTTAACATTTCTAACTAAGCTTATTTAAAAAGTAATTTAAAGTTGTAAGACACTTCATAACTGTCATTCCGTAGTCATCTGGGAAGCAGCTGGGGTTAAAAGTTGGGCACTCTAACCCATTGGCAGACTTTATCTCTTTCTTTGACGCTTCATTAGTTATCTACTTATTAGGATAGTGATTGCGTCTCTTCTGAGTTGGAACTAACGTTTTTTCAAGATGGCGCGAACAGATTTCAATTTTACTTGCATCCACTGTTTTTAACTCATTTTGAGAAACAGAGTATAGTTTTGTATTATCCTTTTGACCAGTTTTGGGTGTACCGTCTTTTAATACTTCAACATTTAGTGGTATTTGAAAACAATACATTTATAGATTTCGGATAATATAACACCAGTTTCATTTAGAATTAAAATCAAGTCATTCTTTTTTTTTTGATTTAAATGAATTTTGTCGAGCTTCACAAAACAATGCCTACTTAAATCTTTGTTCTTTTTATATATTTTTACTGCCTTTGTAAACCAGTCCCAAAAATTATAATTTTTGTCCAAATCTGCATAATCTAAAAGTTAACATATCCTATAGCAATTGGCAGGTCCTTAATCAAATCAGCAAACGGAATAGGTCAATAACCTCATTGAAATTGTGGAGTCAGGCAGGGCGGCTTAACATCTCCGACCCTATTTAATTTATACGAGAACGGATTGATCGTAGCGCTTAGTAGTCAACATGTCGGGTGCCACATTGATGGCGTTTGTGTCAATAATCTGAGTTATGCGGACGACATGGTGCTACTAAGTGCGTCGGTCTGTGGCCTGAGGAAGATGATACGTACTTGTGAGGAATATGCTTGTGGCCACGGTTTGCTGTACAACGTAAGAAAGAGTCCTGGGAACATACCACATGTCAAACTTTATGGTGTTCCTCTGGAAAGGTCGTCAAGAGTCAATTTAAATACCTGGGCCATATTTTAACTGTTGACCTCAAGGATCATGCAGACATGGAAAGGGAGCGGAGGGCGTTGTCTGTTAGAGCAAATATAGTCGCCCGCAGGTTTGCGCGGTGCTCGAGTGGGGTGAAGATTACGCTCTTTAGAGCGTGCTGTACAACACTGTACTGATGCGCTCTGTGGGCGCACTACACTAAGAGAAACTACGACGCCCTCCGCGTCCTATACAATAACGCGTTCAGAGCGGTGATGGGGTTGCCCCGATACTGCAGCGCCTCGGGGATGTTCGCAGAAGCGCGCACAGACTGCTTTCACGCGACGATCTGTAAGCGCGCCGCGACCCTGGTGCGCAGAGTACGGGCCAGCTCCAACACCGTTGTGGAGATGATTGGGGGTAGGTTGGACTGCCCTTTCATCCGGCATTGTTCCGGCAGACATGTAACTGTGCCAATGCCGAAGCGTAAATTGTCATTTTATTATTTTATTTTATGTTTTATGTAATTCTGATTTTATTTTTATTTGCATTGAATTTTTTTTTTTTTGTATTTTATTTTAATTTTGAATTTATATTTATATTAATTTTATACTTTTTTTTTTTTAGATCTACAAGTATTTATTATATACAAAACTTAGAAATAAATATAAACACATAATATGTACAATGCTCACAGGGCATCAAAAAACTCGTCCGCATCGCTCTCAATGGGACAAGTGCCCAAAAGGGTAGCAGCATTACCACGTTGAATGGCAATGCTAATTCTTTGGCCCAAGAAAAGGCCAGCCCTTTGGTCACGTGAAGAGTCGACCAGCCGCTTTGCAATGTCCCTAAAAACAAGGTGAGCACTCGGGCCCCATGGCCCTAATGTTTCGACCCCAAACGGCTCAAACATATAACTTTCAAGAAGGTTGTTATATTTACGCCGTTTGAGGTTTTCCGCACCTGCAGCAGCCGCCATTTTATACTTATATGGTATACTGTTTAAGGGGTAAACTTGCCTGAAATAAATGAAATTTAATTCATGAATTAAAAATACTTTAAGGCCACTTAATCCGATCACCGTATCATTCTTCGTACTATATCAAGCTGCGTATCAAGTGATGGACGCTTTTATTTTACTCCATATCGTAGGTACCTGCCGTATTCTCAAGAAAAAGTACTGGGAACACCAACCACGATCCATTAAAGGCGGATTCACATATGATCATTTGCCAGATTCGATCACCGTATCTGTATCGCCTATCTGGGCCTCAAGTCGGCTATTACAATAGTGTCAGAATGGTCTATTATTGATTTCATAATTGTTGATTTTGACATGTTTGTTAATCTACTAATATAATGGCGTCATTATGACTTTCCAATGGTCCAACCACTGACACGCCATTGAAAGAAATGATATAGAATGGAATCTCGTACAAAATGACAACTGAATGACTTAGGCGGTACTCTGCTAAAATTTTGACAGTTCCTTTGATCAGTGACTTAACATTAAAACGTCATTGTGTAGTCATTGCTTTTAATTCGACCGACCAATGATCGACCATTATGAATTTAGCAGATTACGAACTTAACTTAAAATGACAATGGGATCGTGTTGAATAGCAGACTTGGCCCCCAGGACGGGTGATGATACGCGATCATGATACGCAGTCTTGATACACAGCGAGATACGGCCCGTTCCATTTGTAGTCGGTTTTTGTCCGATCACCAAAGAAAACAAAATCAAGCAACAAAGTAAATAACTTTATGAAGTGCCGTATCAATGCGAATTGTCCACTTAGACAATCGACGACACCCGAAGACATCTCAAGTTATTACAATTTGTTACAAAAGTTAGGACTCGATGGTGGTATTTTCTGCTTTATCAAGTAAAAGAATAAGACTTAAATTAGTTTACCCAATGATGGTTTCCGATTGCCCCGTTGTTCTCGTGTTTGTAAGCGCGACTTCTAAGAGTGTTTCTGGTGCATTTCCCAGGTCAGGGAAAGAGTAATTGAGTTTGGAAACTGGTGATGAGATACCCTTGTGCCTCGGAGACCATGTAAAGCTGTTGGTCCTACGTTTGATCTCTCCCGTTGAGTCAGATTGCCGTCCCATCGGACAATGACGGTAAAGAGGGAGTGAGTGTTTAGATTGGTGCACACACTTGAGCACTATATTTTCTCCTGCGTACCTGGCTTGTCTCCATTGATGTCGGTCGCCGTGACTGAAATTTGATCGGGAAAATATTATTACTAATCTATGTTGTGCTTTTTGGCAAAAAATAGCATCAGGAGTCCCTGGTATACTCACACAATTGGGTACTTGGAACCATCAATCAATTGATATACTTTGATGAGCTGTCAAAACGAGATTCATCCATAAATTTTATATGCCAATAGTAATACAGTAGGGCCTCGATAATCCGAACGCCCAAAATTTATACCCTGTTCGGATGTATGCAGCGTTCGGATCACGAAGTATAACAGCTTCGTGGTTCGAATTAGAGTATGTAGGTACACAGTAGTAGAATATGAGCGGCACGTGTTTTCTTTTCTTGGATGTTGAAGCCATGTCAACCGCACAACAAAATGGCGGAATGGCGCGCGGAGCCGTCAAATACAATACGTATAGCGTCCAAAAAGTTTAACTCAGCACTAAAATATGCGCGTGGCATAGAGAGTTACTAAGAAACGGCAGATGCGCGGTGGCAGGGGTCGTTCGGATTATAGAGGCGTTCGGACCAGCTTGGGTACGGGTTAGCGAGGCCCTACTGTATGTGACGTCATTTATTAGCTAACTCAATTGGTTATTTATTGATTTCAAAGCAACAAAAAATCTGAATTTACAGTTACATGAAAATTATTGGGGTTTTCGGGGTTTTCGGGGTTTTCGGGGTTAATTGGTGGTGGTGGTGGTATTCTTAAGGGCTATATTTCACCGGGACGCCATGGCGGCGCAACCAGTCGCCGCCACCAACCAAATGTATGCCACTGGTTGCGCCACCATGGTGTCCCAGTGAAATATAGCCCTAACAGTAACTGTTTACAAATACTGATTAACTGAAATTTTGATTACATAGGTACTACCGTGGACACACCCGCCTGACCACCACTAAGTTCATTTTTGCTTGCACTCAAAAGATGGAAGCGCTATCTACCCCGCCCCGTTGACTTCGCAGGCGCCAAGGAAAAAAAAATTTACTGAGCAGGCGGAAAAGGTCCGCGATAGTACATGCACAATATTTTTTATTCAAGTTAGAGTAGGTATATACAATGTATTTAGATGTAGGTAAATAGCACATACTATCATAAATTTAAAAGCTATTGATAAGTGAACCCTGGGAGGTAAATAAGTGTAAAGATAACACTATCGTATTACTTGCTCCGTTGGGCAAAGATGTTGGTAATGGCTCATTAAATAAAGTATGACTGAAACTTTGTCGTTAGGTACGATTCAAGCAATGATATAAGCTAGCCTTGTTAAGGTCCTAATCCTGAAACCGTGCCTTTTAAAAGTTTCTGCTTTCATGTTTTCTGAATAACGTTTCTGGGTAGCCATGGTTATATTTTTTTATCTAGCTTTGGCCAGCGTCTTCTTATGCTTAAAAATGAACGACCACTTTGATTCGGCCGTCGCAAAAGGACAATGCCAAAAACTCTATAGAACTTTGCCCCACTCAATAAAAGTCATGTGCAATATGTAGCATCTTACTGTTTATTTATTGCTGATAACTAAACATTAGTCTTAGTGACTGTAGAACTTGCGGTTTCCGTTTAAGTCTAAAAACAATAATAATAATAATAATAATAATAATATGTGGGGACATTTTCACACACGGCCATCTGACCCCAAACTAGGGAGACCCTGTACTATGGGTGTCAGACAGCTGATATACATACACAAATACATTTTTTTTTTTTTTTTTGTAAATATATACATATATAGATAAACAACACCCAGACACAAGGCAAACACAAGTGCTCATCACACAAATGTTTACCCTGGGCGGGAATCGAACCCGCAACACGCTGCGCAGCAGTCGATCGCTCAGCCACTGCGCCAACCGTGTCGTCCAATAATGACATTGATTATAGGTTAAGTTGTATTTGAGCTAAAATGAGTTTGTATTTTGTGGGTAGTTATTTCGTAATCCGCAAGTTCTAAAGAAAAACCATTTAGTATAGAAAGGTTCTATATTCATTACAATTATTTTCATTAATTTACTTTTCTGTACATGGGTGGGGCAGGATCTGCCATTGTCATTTGCTTCTGCGCTTTTTATCCGACGTCCGTCCGTCCGTCCGTCTATAAACTATTTGCTTGATAGGTCTAACAGTTTAAGAGATTTTGTGTCTTGTCAGCGAGTGAATGAAAATTATACAGATTTGCGAGTTTTGTGTAAAGGCAGTTGTGTATTTTTGTTGTGAGACAAATACAAACTTTGTTTAACTACATAAGATAGAAGTTACAAGTTCAGCTACTTCAATTTATTGTTTACGCTATTCAAGATTCAACTATGCATAAAAAAAAACTTTAAAAGATTTCGACTAATATACATGGTCTGAAAATAAAGTACAGATATTTTATGGACGACTAAAAAACTTTGCACATAAAATTGTTTATTTTGCTTTGTTTTTTTTTTTACTTTTGTTATTGTGAACACAATCTATACAATGAGTTCTATGCTGTCTCGTTCATTTAAGGTGTATTGTACGAAAAACTGTATGTGTGTAAAGAATTTACGTATTGATAAATTTTCAAGTGACTCAAGTAGGTAGATATTTGTGTCTATGGATTTTGGTAGGTAGAGATACAATTTTGTCGTAATGGTTTTTGGAGAAAATAAATCGACTAAGGGCGGGTTGTTTCAAACAGTCGGTTAACGTTACATACGGACGGTTAAAAAGTTACTATGACGTGAGATGTTTAACGTACGTTAAATGTAACGGGTTGTTTCATGACATAAAAATCCGTCAGTTAAAGTTATATATTCAAAAAGTGATTCCAAAATATTTTGATGTTTGAAGTAGCTGTTTGACAACACAAAATTACGTTGACTGGCCGGTTATGGTAATAGTAACTTTTTGACGTACGATTTTGTGAAACAACCCATTCTTTTTGAAGTTATACTTCTTTAGGCGCGTTATGAAAAAATGATGAGAGTGAAATTTTACGATGCGCGCGCACAGCGTCACACAAAATTCTCACGGGAGTAATTGTAAACAACGCCATCTCTGACGTACATGCTGAACTACTTACTGCCTTCGTTGCTATTTTGTGACTCGAAGAAGTATAACTTCTCACGCGCGTACATAAGTACACACTGAATTTTTTTTTTTTGATTTGATGATAGTTAGCGCCATTTTTGACTATCACCGGTCAGTAATGTATAGTTGAAGCAACCCGCCCTAAGTAGTTGCTCTACGATCAACAAATACTTAATACACATGGTCCTAGTCAAAATCATAAACAACGACTCCTTGGTTAGGGCTATGCTCCAGAGCCTTGAACATCGCCGCACCGTTGCTAGCCTTTCGGTCTTTTATCGGGTACATTTCGGAGAGTGTGCTTTGGAATTGCACAATTTAATTCCCCCATCCCCGTTCCATCATCGGACGAGCAGAGATACGGCGAAGCGTCACCGCTATATGGTTGAAGTTCCACGGTCTCGAACCAAGCGCTTTGACTCCATATTTATTGTGCGAACTGCCAGACTGTGGAATTCCCTGCCCGCCTCTCTGTTCCCTGATAAGTATAATCTGGGTATCTTTAAGGCACGAGTGAACCGGTTCATCTTAGGCAAGCGTGTTCCAACTTAGGCCGCATTATCACTTACGATCAGGTGAATTGCGGTCAAACGCAAGCCTAATTAATAGTAAAAAAAAAAAAATCGAAGAAAAAAATTAATCTAGATGTCGAAAAGGAAGTTTCATCTAAACAAGAATGGGAAGTACACGACAACTATTGATATATGTAATACTTCGACATATATTCGTGGTTTAACTAAAGGCCCGTTTATACTGAAGCGGAAGGCGCAGTCTAATACTGAAGTAAGTAGTCTTTGTATGGATAAGAGTTGACAGACATGAAAACACAATGAATACAGGGCCTCAAGTCTGCTATTACAATAGTGTCAGAATGGTCTATCATAAATATCTTAATTTTTTATTAATAATAATTAAATATAAGCGGCTGGTCGACTCTTCACGTGACCAAAGGGCTGGCCTTTTCTTGGGCCAAAGAATTAGCATTGCCATTCAACGTGGTAATGCTGCTAGCCTTTTGGGCACTTGTCCCATTAAGAGCGATGCGGACGAGTTTTTTGATGCCCTGTGAGCATTGTACATATTATGTGTCTATCATTGATTTTCATAAATTATATACATTCTTCTAAACGCGAAGACTTGTAATTGGCTTTCTGTCGACTATTGTTTCCTTTTTTGTTGTTAAGTTTTTGTAGCTGTAAGTCTTCCATGCATAGATAAATAAATAAATAAATAAATAATGACGCCATTATATTAGTATATTACCAAACTTGTCAAAATCAACAAGTATGAAATCAATGATAGACCATTCTGACTGAAAAAGAAGAAAGAGAGAGAAGATTAAAAAGAATGATAAGAAATTAATATGACTTCCAGTGTTCACCACATACAAACCAAATACTAATATTACCTGTTAATAATAAAACCGCCGTGTGGTGCCGGTCGCGAATAGCACCACCCCATTTCTACCCGTGAGTGTCGAAAAAGGTGACACAGGAATATTGACCAGAGGATGGGCAGCAGCGTCCTTCTGAGTACCATAACACCTACTGCGATCGCCAACATGCATCGGCCAAGCATGGCGATTACGGTTGAACACCCCCCTTGGGGGAGACCTATGCCCAGCAGTGGGTGTCTAGAAGTTGACATGATGATGATGATAAAGACGTAAAAGTATAGATAAAGACTATTGTATAGTGATCTATACTCATCTATATCTATACTGATGTATGTACCTATAGATAAAGAAATAAAGAAAGAGGGTCTCGTGGCTAAGTAGAAACCGTACAGATCGATGGGTCAAAGGTTAAGCTACGCTTGCCGCGGTCGATCTGTGGATGGGTGACCATCCATTTCATACCGAGTTCCCTCCGTGCCTCGGAAAGCACGTAAAGTCATTTGTAGATCTTTGGCATTCGTCTTGGGTAGTCAGAAGCCAGTCTTACCAAGGGATATCATGTTACCCAGTAACTGGGTTGTTGAGAGAAAACACTGGTATTCAGCTGCATCGGGTTAGACTGGAAGCCGCCCCAATATAGTGGGGAAAAGTCTAGGCAGATGATGAGATAAAAAAATAAAGATGGACGTGGATAGATCCACCGAAAATAGTTTTTGTGTAATCATATTATGATAATCCTAATTGGAACATATCAAAGATCATAAGGTCAATGTCTCTTACCGAATATGTGGAAACGTTAATTTATACGTTTACGTAATGACTTGTTTACGTTTTCGCAAGTTTATAATATGACATAATTTAAATGATATATGTAAGTACTTATTATATTACTAATTTCCAATATCTTAATTGGAAATCCGTTTGATAGGTTTCGAAATAGAAAAGACATTGACGAATTACCTAATCTTGTAAGGCCTTTTTAAAATATAGTTATTTTTATACTTATTATTTTATCCTACAGATTTAAACAATTTAACAAAACATATTGAAATTAAGAAATGCAATTTTTATTTTTAATTAACTGGTTTTATTGGCCGCTATAAACCTTTAATTAAATATTTATAACTTTATACTTAATTATTAACAATTAATGAGCATGCTTCAATATAATTATTTTCTTGAAAAGCAATAAATTTATGTAGCTTCACTGAGCCATACCTATCTACACATAAACTTGTTGAGACCAAAATACAGGCTGATATTTATTTGAAAAGTAAAGGTATTTATAAATGTGAACCATTTTTACTAGGAGGTACCTATAAGTTCAACTTTGAAATATGAAAAAAAAAACTGGCCAAGTACGAGTTCGACTGGCGCACCAAGACTTCCGTACCATTATCTATACAACATTAGACATTGAGCAAAAATACGGCAAAAAATCGTTGTTGTATGGGAGCCCCCTTTAGATATTTATTTTATTCCGCTTTTAATATGTCGCGGGTAAAAGTTGGTGTTCTATATTCTAAAACTTTTTCTTTTACGACTGCTCTAGACTAGGCTATTATATTTTCTATCAAATAATAGTTGTTGTCGTTACCATGAAATCAAAATGCAATGAACGTAAAACAAGCCTAAGCTATAATAATGATAGGTATAGGTACAACATAATTTATGGGAGAAGCGATTTAGAAAAATTGCCGGCTCAACTTTATAAACTGCCTTTCAAACTTTTAATCAATTCACTTCAAAGTTTTTGGAGCAAATAAATAAAGAGGCCGTTTTTTCTTTTTCGTTATTTAGGACACTTCAGCCATTGGTCTTTTTGGTAGGTATACTAAGAGCGCTGAAAAACGAAGAGAGAAAAGAAAGAAATAAATATTGTTTATTGTCTCAGAATTACGTAAATAGACAAAGTGCCCCTACACCTGCACCTTAGAGGATATTCAAATCGCCACTAATGCTGTAATAAATGTGGCTACCTCCACTGGGCACAAGTAGTCTAACAAATAGGAAAACCATCGATTCGAAAAGAAGAAGAAGACGTAAATTGACAACTTAGATGGTCATTCATCTGCCTAGTCTTTTTCCCAACCATGTTGGGGTCGGCTTTCAGTCTAACCGAATGCAGCTGAATGCCCAGTGTTTTACATGGAACGACTGCCTGTCTGATCTCCACAACCCAGTAACTGGGTAACACGATACCCCCTTGATAAGACTTTCTGGGTTCTGACTATATTATAACGACTGCCAAATATCTACGAATGACAGCCGGGACCAACGGCTTTACGTGCTTTCCGAGGCTCGGAGGGAACTCGGTATGAAATGGATGGTCACCCATCCACAGACCGACCTCGGCAACCGTAGCTTAACCTTTGACCGATCGATCTGTACGGTTTTTACTACTGCTCCTCTACTTATTCAAATTGATTATTTAACTAACGTTTTTTTTTTAACTTCTTAGTTTTTCTTTTTCGCTTTTCAATGCCTAGTTCTTGTCATACAAATTAGTTACGAAAAAAAAACACCAAAAAAAAAACAGTCATCCCTTAATTTTCTACCCTTAGCGGAATATTTCTATGCAAATATAGGACCAATTTTGAGGTATAAACAAGCAATTAAAAAAAGAATTATAGAAGTCGACCTATCTAAAAAAAATGAAAAAATATATACGCGTCGAATTGAGAAACTCCTTCTTTTTTTGATGGCGGTTTAAAATGATGTGGGACCAGTAATTCTAGGACCAAGTGTAATATTACTCTAATATGCAGAATATGTGTAAATGCTATTAGCAAATCCCTTAGAACTATTCTGTACGTGTCTCCGACGATAGCAGTTGGATTTGTCAGATGAATGCTGGTTCAGACGTACAATTTACAATGTATGTGAAAAGTATTATGTAATGTATGGTTCTCCGATGTAGGTATCATACGTAATCATTGTTTTCACATATAGAAGCAATAAGAATAATGTAACCAGTATTTTGTAAGAACTTGATTTAAAAGAGTGTCCGTGGAGTTTCTTGCTCGTTCTTCTCCATAGAGACCTACCTACGTTTTGGAACGAGCAATTAGCTTCAACTTTCTGACTAACTGAGCGACTCCTTGACAATTCAAAAGTGCCGTAAATGGTTTAATTGAAATAAATGCTTTGACTTAAACAAATATAAATATATAATAATGATAAATATATAATAGACATAAATATGTTTCTTTGTGCAATTCACAAGTATTTTGTTGTAGCTTTTTAATGTCATTGGATGACAAACTCGTAAGGATAGGAGAAAAAGTTTTTTCTAAAAAAAGAAAACCGCCTTCAAAAACTAAAAAGTGATAAATAACTTTAGCACAGAACACACATTACTTTACTTTCGGAAGTCGGTGGCGGTGGCTTCGTGTTTGTTGTTTTGTATTGCCACCGACTTCCGAAAGTAAAGTAATGTGTGTTCTGTGCTAAAGTTATTTATCACTTTTTAGTTTTTGAAGGCGGTTTTCTTTTTTTTTTTTTTACTTTTTAATTTTTGGTTTTTTAGTGTTGCCTTAACGTCCAAATCCATTAAGAAACGGCAACACACTTAAAAGAGATTGTAAGTCCTCCAGTGATTGAAGAAACTAAAACGTCGTCTAAGTAAGTTTTTTTGGGAATTTGTTGATTTTCTGAAAAAGGGCTGTACCAATTTTGATAAAATTTATATGGGACCTTTTCGGAATAAACTTTCGAACAAAAAAGAATTTAGCGAATCCGTCTATGTATGACAGAGTTATGCCCGAACATACATAAAAAAAAATATATATTTATAAACATTCGAATTGATAACCTCCTCCTTTTTGAAGTCGGTTAAAAATCCCAAAGAGACGCAACGTTTAAAAAAAATACAAAACAAAGAATCAAATCTTTTCTCTTTATAATATTAGTTTCGATAAGTTCAGCTTTCCTCACCCACAATAACCCTGCGTCACCTAATAAAAGTAGGTACAACGAATTCGGCAATCGTTCATTTTATATCACCATCTAGCGTCTCCATACTGTTCAAGTTGTACAAACTTCTGTTTTTTATTGACTGCAAATTAAGAAGTTCTGTTAATTATTTACTTAAAATAATGGTCGCCCCGGAATTTCTGGCAATATATTTTTATAGTACAAGTTTTAATTACTGAATTTATTTACGGATGCCTTTGATTTAAACGGATTTGGTTTTCTTTTCGCTCAAAGCGGTCATTGGCTTTGTTGTTTGTGAGTTGTGGTCAATTACGAAGATGTTTTTTTGGCATAATAAAAGAAAAGTTTTTCAAATATTAGACACTGGAGTTATTTTCTATGTAATCTATCTATCTTTTCCTTGTTTATAAACTAAACTAAATCTAGACAGTTGGCATCTCTCAGACGGCTGAAGAAAATGTCGGCGACAGATAAGAACTAAGTTAGAGATGTCAAATCAGTTTTTTTTCGAACTTCGCCGTACGTTCTGACATGACAACTATAATTTTATTGTATGAACATTTTAGATCAACTTATATTGACAGGTCTTATTCACATCTGTCTGTTTTTTTTTGAAGTTATACTTCTTTAGGCGCGTTATGAAAAAATGATGAGAGTGAAATTTTACGATTCGCGCATGCGCGCGCACAGCGTCACACAAAATTCTCACGGGAAAAAAAATTCAATTCAAATTGTGCTTATATACTTTTTTAATAATGCCAAAGAAGTATAACTTCTCACGCTCGTACATAAGTACACGCACCCATTTTTTTTTATTGGAAAGAGATCTTTGATTATATACCTGTCTAGATAGAGCAATGCAAACAAATGACGCGCAACAACCGTCTCTATTTGCGCGACTTGTGTGAGTACCGCCCGTGTACCTATTGTAGTGAAACTGTCAAAGTGTGCGTGTTTAGGGATGCCTACTCCAAATTATTAGCTTACCTTTCTTCCATTAATTAACAAGAAGAAGACACAAAATACGTTAAATAAAGTTATATTTGGTCGATTTGTATTTTATTTAACATAGTTACAACAATAAACACAGTGAAAAAGAAATACTGTAATTTATAGATACGATTTTTTTGTAATAAGTATGACCGTCAAACTGACTAATTATTTTAAGACATATCTGTTTATAAACAGTCTCTAATTACATACGAAACATATACAATACTCTCCTCGAACCCAAGCCCTCATCTCGAACCCTAACTGATTTATGACATTTTAATATTTTGTTTGATTTAATTGCCTGAATACAGCTACTAACTACATTGTATGATTTATGAAGAATAATAATTAATAATTCCATAGCCACCCATAGTTCCCATAGTTTCGTCAAATCTCCCTAGTAATAAACTGGCAACACAGGCTAATCACAATATCCTACAAAGTATCGAAATAAAATATCGTGTTTTCTTCAAAAATAGTGGGTCAATAACAAAACTTATCAATGAAAAGTGATCTTTGTGTTATTATTCGATTTTCCCACATAATTGCGACACAATTTGACAGCAAAAACCGTTATAATTCGAACTTTTTCGGGAGCACATTATCGCTACGTAATTCAAATGACACTGACGCAGGTGTGAAGCGAGTCTACCAAATATAGTATACTTTATTTGAGCCGTTTGGTCCGTATGGCCAATGTGTCATCTAGACAAGTATATAATCAAAGAGAGAGATATTTAAATAGCTTAAAATAAGCTTAGATCGTGCACAACAGAATTGGCACAACACACAACACACCTTCTAAGGGGTTACATATTTATTCTCGTAAAAATACAAACTTTGTATTTTTACGAGAATAAATATGTAACTATACAGATTGCAAAATTCAATAGCAATTTTCTCGTGAAGTAACTATTTCAACTTATAGATAAAACCTTTTTTATAGTAGTTTGGGATCAAAAATACCCTAATCGTAACCCCATAACATTTCAATCAATAGTTTTGGAGAAAATGAGTTTAGAATGAGACCAACTGTTTACATGTTTTTGCACGTGACTGTACATGGCTTTTAGAGAGCAACGGCATACAGCACCAGCGGCATTGTATAACCAAATGCTACCAACGTAACGCATTTTTTTAACTCTATAAATTTAAAAACAAAAAATCATAATCAATCTTTCCATTTTTTAATAAACCCAGTGATATAAAGCTAGGAGTGCACAGAATGCCTGGGGCCAGCAATTAAGTTGCAGATTTCCCCGGGCATCGGACAATTTTATTATAACCTCGTTCCGATGCACTGGAAAAATATCTAAGAAGTATGTTCAAACGCCTTTGCCTTTTATTAAAGTTGACCTACATAGACAATGTGGAATATTTTTGGCGGGACTTTGACGTTTAATTTTAGAACATTGTGTTTTTAATTTAATTTTGTTAGGGTTTTATATAAATTTCATTTTGTTTCCAATTTCCGATATAATTGTGATGATTTTGGATACCTATTTGATGCCGATTAATTTTAGGTCTATTCTTCGCATAAGTTTTCGATGTATGTACTATGTTTTGTGGATGTTCCATATTAAATTAGTTTAACGTACTTAATTACTATCTAATTTAATTCAGAAATAGCGGGTTTGCTCATTTTCGGTAAGCGCTTTTTGATAAACATTTTTTTTTAAAGAGTAAGTACGGAGTTTCTTGCCCGGTCTGCTCCATACGAAACTACCATTTGGAAGGGGCAACTAGATTCAAATTTTCTAATATGACGTTCAAAACTGCCTTTAACGCATTTAGACACCTTCATGTCAACCTTTTGACGCCCACTACTGGGCATAGGTCTCCCCAAGGGGGGTCAGCCGTAATCGCCATGCTTGGCCGATGCATGTTGGCGATCGCAGTAGGTGTTATGGTAGGTACTCAAAAGGACGCTGCTGCCCATCCTCTGGTTAAAGTCCCTTTGTTTTCACACCTTGTCCAAACTAAAAAATGTCACAATAATAGTCATTCCGCAAAACAATATCCGACTTCCACAATTTTATCAAAACGTTATGCATTTCCGAAGTAGAATGTGCTGTACCTACTAAAAAACACGTAAAACTGGTTGTTACAAGACAAATGATAAGAAATGTTACTGATAACAAGACATTACGTCTTGATGTAGTGTAAGGATATGTTTGACATTATGTCGATGATAACGAGGGCTTTTCCGTTATGACATACTTGCATAATTTTGTATTGTTTCCCTCCTTTTGGAGTGTCCATACACAAGTCTTTTGAAGAACTGCGAACTGCCAGACTGTGGACTTCACTGCTGGCCTCTCTGTTCCCTGATAAGTATAATCTGGGTATTTTTAAAAGCACGAGTTAACCGGTTCATCGTAGGCAAGCGTGTTATGGATACTCCCAAAGAAAAAGTTTTTATTAAGTATTTATTTTATTTTCAGCTTGTCCCACTGCAGAGCAAAGGCCTCCCTTTCTCTTTTCCAACCCTCTCTGTCTAAAGGTAGTTTGAACCAATTCCTCCTGTAAGCGTCAAGCTCATCTCGCCATCTTTCTTGGGGTCCACCACGATGTCGCTGGACGTTTTCCCGGACACATATTGTAGTTGTATCAGCCCATGATCCGTTCGACATGCGGCAGATGTGACCGGCCCAGTCCCACTTAAGTTTTGCTTCTTTTTGAGTGACGTCGACGATTTATGTCTTGGAGCGCAGCACCGTATTCCTATTGCGGTCCGTTAATCTGACTCCTAGGAAGCTGCGCTCCATCGCTCGCTGGTAAACCTCAAGCTTGAACTTCTGCTGAACAGTTAAAGGCCAGGTTTATAAGAATAGAGAGAATACACATGTCCATCAATTTTCGATTGTGGCAAATTAGATGATCTCCTCATGAGAACCTTCATTGACAAGAGATCTTCCAGGCGTTTTCGGTGCGTCTAGCAATTTTTTTTCCTGTCTCGCCTGGAATGAGACAATTTGGCCGATGTAGATGTAATCTGGAACACAGGCGATCTCCACATTTTCCACATATACTCGTAGTTACCGTTGAACTTTGTTAGTCATGAGTTTGGTCTTCGACATGATTATTTGATGTTCGATCTAGGCTCACATTATTTAGGACTCACCTGAATGAAAAATGAATGTGTCAGATTGTCAAGTGCAAATAAGCTGTTAAAATTGGTTGACTGGATTATCAGCACACAGCTAACATCATCTGCATAGTCTTTTCCCAACTGTGTAGGGGTCGGGTTCTAGTCTAACCAGATGCAGCCGAATACCAGTGTTTTACATGGAGCGGATGCGTCTCTGACCTCCACAACCCAGTTGCTTGGTAACACGATACCCCTTGGTAAGGCTGATTGTAGCATTTTCTAGCTTCTGACAACTGACTGACTGACGACTGTCAAAGATCTACGAATGACAGCCATTCTAGCTCTTCCGAGTCACGGAGGGGAATGAAAAGGATGGTCACCCATACACGGACCGACCGCGTCAAGCATAGCTGAACCATCATGACGTTCATGGCTTTTACTTAACCATGAGCCCCTCTAAACCAATCACAGCTGACGTGCTTGTGTATTTGTCATGTTAAGGTGTTATAATTTACGATTAGCTATGTTTTGTCGTGATGTTCCAGAGGTTGCACGAGATTGGAGGATCGCAACGTGGTACGGGCTAGTACCAATTCGGCATTTTTCATTTTATAAACACTTTATAAGTTTATCTTGAACATCACTGACATCAGAAATAATATACTAATACCTATGTGGGGACATTTCACACATGGCCATCTGACCCCAAATAGGGAGACCCTGTACTATGGGTGTCAGATAGCTGATAGACATACACAAATACATTTTTAAATACATACATATAGATAAACAACACCCAGACACAAGGCAAACACAAGTGCTCATCACACAAATATTTACCCTGGGCGGGAATCGAAACCGCAACACGCTGCGCAGCAGTCGATCGCTCAACCACTGCACCAACCGTGTCGTAAAAGAAAACATCGTAAAAAAACCTGGACTTATAAAATGTAAGTCTGGAACCGCCGAACCACTTTAGGCAAGCGTGGTGATCACGGATCTATGGTGGTGATCAATACTTGTACTTGTATATTTTTCTTACCTTTTCGTTGTAAAAGAGGCTTTTGCCCTGTAGTGGGACGATATACAATAATAGCTTTCACGTAACGTAAAATTATAAGTTTTACATGCCAAGACAATATGCAATACAATCTAAAGATGGCCACTTTAACGTAGAATATATCCCTATAACTAATCTCACAGCGTGATATTATCTGTCTAAGAAGCGGATGCTGCATCCTATCTTCCTAATGGATTATCCATTAGCAATTTTCTTTGAAAACGGTTTATTCTTTCTCAGCAAATAAGAAATATAAAATGTTTGTTAAAAGTGTTTGTTTGTCACATCCTCTATGCCTAACTGAAACGGTATAGAGGTTGATTTTTTACGGGAGGAAATTGTCCAGAAAAAGACTTCAGGACGTACCTACTTTTATATATTAGTTTCAGGATCTTGCTATATTATTATCATCAGGTTGTCGGTTAGAGACCTGGTCTTAGCAGATAGTAGACCCAGTGCCAACC
Organism: Charanyca ferruginea; assembly: GCA_947361185.1. NCBI lineage: Eukaryota > Metazoa > Arthropoda > Insecta > Lepidoptera > Noctuidae > Charanyca > Charanyca ferruginea. The sequence continues at coordinate 5,595,283 of OX376078.1, forward strand.
AACCAGAATACTGGAACTTTTTCACTTCTTCATGTATTGTAAGTCAATGATCTACATTGACAACACACATACATACATTGTTTTAATTTAACAATGTATTGTAATTTTTGTTATATTTTTATGGGTTAATACCTGAAATAAACGATTATTATTATTATTATTATTATTATTGCCTGACCCTTCTCTCAGATTTCTTTCTAGGAAGGGTCAGGTCAAGCAGTTCTCTCACTCATATCAGCCTATTGCCGTCCACTGCTGCACGTAGGTCTTCTTCAGAGATGGCGATCTCTGGAGAAGGCCTACCAACCCCTCAACTATCAGCTGCCAGCTACCTTCTTCAAATCGTCGGTCCATTGTGTCGCAGGGCGTCCTACACTACACTTTACTAATCAAGGTCTCCATTCTAAAACTTGTCTGCTCCGTCTACTGTCTATCCATCTGCAGAAATGGCTGGCCTACTTCCACTTCAGTAGACTAGGATCCTAAAGTCGCCAGATTAAAATGTTTTAAAGATCGTCTGCCTGAAGTTCTTATCCACCGAAAGCGTCTGGTAATAACGAATAATAGTTTTTCACTTCTCTTGCTCAAAAAGGCCGTCATTGTAGCATACCAGAGCGGGGATAAAATAGCATTTCATCCTCTAGGGGAAAAAGTTTTTTTTTTTAATATTTGTGTGTCAAATATGACAATGAGCCTACAAAAACGAAAAAGTCTTTAGTCATAAGTAGAATAATCATGAAAAAAGGCTCGACTTATTACTGTTTTATAAAAAAAGAACCTCATTTTAATTTTGAAAATGGAACTAAAATTGGCGATCTCTGGTAGAGTGCATGCAATGTGTTGCGGCTACAGAAGAAACAAAAAAAATATTTCATATTGTATTGGATTGTTTTATTTTCTCGCAATCGTAGTGAAAAGTATAGTGTAACACACGGCGCTAAAACCCATTAAAACTCGGTTTCTATTTACTCCCTCGCTAAAGCTCGGGAGTAAAACTATCTCGTATATGATGGGTCATTTTAGCTCCTTGTATAACAATCTACTATTAACACTATCTTAGAGAAAAGCACAGCTGATAAACAGATTACTCCTATATCTATTCTTAAAATTTTAGCCAAACTAAAATCACATAGGTATGGCGACTCTGTATCTTAGATAATTACTATGCGTTGCCAAAAATCAGTTATAAAGCATATAAGCATCCATTTTCGACGACATGGTTGACTTAGTTGAGCGATTGACTGCTAAGCCACGTGTCGCGGGTTCGAGTTCCGCATGGAACTAATATTGGTTTGGCCTGGACACAGTTTTTCCGGATGTAGCTATTTGTGAAATCTGAGTTAATAAGTATGTTTGTAAACGCACCCACACTACAAGAGAAATTCCTAGTGTGTGTGTGGTTCTCCTTACGTCTGATGTGTAGTCTCAGGTATGGTGTTAGCTAATTACCAACCAGGCACAAATTCAGACTCCGAGAGACTACAGAAAAAATCCTTATTGCGCTTATAAAAGGTGTATCAGGACGGTTGACTTTCTTTTAAACCACATAAGGACTATCATGTTCTGTACCTGTATACAAAAAAATAATCAAATCCAATTGATTTTTAACCGACTTCAAAAAGGAGGAGGTTATCAATTCGGATGTTTTTTTTTTTTTTTATGTATGTTCGGGCATAACTCTCTCATGTATAGACGGATTCGCAAAATTCTTTTTTTGCTCGAAAGGGGTTTATTCCGAAATGGTCCCATATAAATTTTACCAAAATTGATCCAGCCCTTTTTGAGAAAATTGAGTAATGTGTGTTCTATGCTAAAGTTATTTATCACTTTTTAGTTTTTCGAAGGCAGTTTCCATTTTTTTGAAAAAACTTTTGTTTGTTTACTGTTTCAGAACTTGATAGTCCTTACGTGGTTTAAAAGAAAGTCAATCATCTTGCACCTTGTGTATACGCACAACTTTCACACTTGGTCCACGCGAAGGAAGTCGCGAGCACAGCTAGTCTATACATATAATAAAACAGTAAAAAAACTGTGTCTGTACATTGAATATATTAAAAAAATAATAATTGAGGGGGGTTTAGGAACAGTAATAGAGCACGAATCCAAAAAAAAAAGTCTGTCTGTTTGTCTGCTTGTTTGTACACGCTAATCTTCGGAACTGCTGGACGGATTTGAATGTTTTTTTTGTTGTTGTATAGGTATTAAGTCTGGGCAACATATAGGCTATAATTTATCTTGGAAACTTGAACAACTGATGCAGAACCGCAACAGACCAGCTGAACTATAAGAGATACAAAAATGGTACCCTAGCAAAAATTGTTCCACGTGATGAGCATTTTCTGTTGAGAGAATAAATTTGAAGATCTGGAACACCTGATGTGGAACTCCAAGAGCCCAGCTACACATATATTAATGACGTCTTAGGAAAAGTTGTTCGGTCTGATGAGAATTTCCTGTTGACTTATAAAAATCGAAGATCAAAAACATCTGATGTGGAAATCAAAGCTGTAATTTTTAAAATTTCACTGTAAAGCTATCACTAATTTCACTGTATATTATAATAAGGTGGGAGTACCTCCACGCGGTGAAGGCGGTAACAGTTCAGGACTGATTTTTGAGTGTTTAATTTCCTTTTCCATTTATCTTCGTGACACGGTAGCCTACCCGGTAACGCAGGGGAGCAGTCAATTAGATTTTAATTGATCAGGTATCTTCACAATAAAACTATAACCATGCCTAGAAAGAGGTCAAATATTTCCCAATGTTCCAAAGGAGCTAAAAGATTGAGGATCATATGTTCCCAAGAATCTACTGAAGAGCGTCAGGAGAGACTTGATGTTGTTCGAGAACATCAGACTGCAACTTGCTCCGTGGAAACCTCTTCAAATCGCGAAGAACGCCTGCATTCTCCTGCAGCGTATTTAGGCATCTACATCCAGGTCTCTAGAGACCAGTGAAGAATATGGTGCACGACTGCACGAATAAAGAATTGCGCTTGAGTTCTCAGAGTATCTACGCATCTGCTTCTAGGTCTCTAGAGACAAGTGCGGAACGTGATGCGCAACTGTCCGCTGATCGTGAGCGACATGCATTTACCGATACAGAATCACGCTTGAGTTCTCGCATATCTACTAACAGGTCTTTTGAAACGAGTGATGAACGTGATGCGCGACTAACTGCTGATCGAGATTATCATACATTGTTCCGAACACGCACACAACAAAATATTCATAATCAGTTAGAAAGTGAAAGAGAAAAAATTGCTGGAGGAGGTACGGCATGAAAAGACAGAAGAAGAGCGCAAAAAACGTTTGAATTCTGATGGACTTCGACATTCTCTGAACAGAATGTCGATGTCATCTGAAGAATCGGATGTGTCTCAAGATATAGCCGTAGGGCATGGCGACCTTTCTTGGGTTGATAAGGAACGGAGTGCATTTACGTATACTCCTATGATTGACTACGCCACATATTCCGCCATCGGAGGTATGATTCAAAATTGTACTTTTTGAACGTCTCGAATCGTCTTGCACATCCCGTTGTGGTCCCGTCCCCGGGCTCTTAGAATTCAACATCAGACGTTTAAGATCTTCGATTTTGCCGACCCCGTTGTCGCTGGCATAAGCAACAGGATCCGCGTACGAAGTCGCGGGCAGAAGCTAGTATTTAAATAAAATATGACCCTTTTCCATAATAACTAAAATTTACAACTATTGATCCCACTGCCTACCAAAACATACCATACCAGTAAAATTTCTCCCTCGATTAGTTTTAACAGCTTGCTCAGAATATAACTGACGACATATTTTCGCTACCTAGTATTAGATCGTGTTTATATATTGTCTTTCCAGAACATTAAGTTAATGTGTTCGTGAATACAGGCTGTAAAATGGTAGTAGGCTGAAATTTTACTTCACAGAAGATTGGGACAATCGTTATCGCTATGAGAATGTCTGGAAGAATATTATGTTGGTGAAATGCTTTTATACTACGTTTATGCGATATAAAATATTATGTTTTTGTGCCGTTATAGTTCTGTTAAAGGTTTAATAGAATTTGCATATACGTACAAATGTGATAGTTACTGAGGTTTATTTATCTGTATGTGTGTGTCAAATTCTTATTCTTTTTTAACTGGCCAGCGCTGTTCAAGTCCTTCCAAGAACCTTTGCCCCGCACGCCGCCTTGAACCAGCCCTAGGATCTAGGTCCTCTCGCCACCCTTCTTAGCCGTCGACGCCGTCCATCTTCAGGTATCCATTGCGTAGAGACTCTTGCTCAGCGGTCACTGTGACTGACTGTTATTCGGTTAAATTGGACGCCAAGCCCAGCATAGTTGGGAAAAGGCGACGTAGATGCGATGGTTAATTCGTCCCAATAGCGCTCTGGTACACAATAATCATTTTTAACAGTCTTAAAAATAAAGGAGGTTCTCAGTCCGACCCGTATGTTTGTATGTATGCACGATTATCTCCCGTTTGGCTGAACCGATTTTGATGCGGTTTTCAGAAAAGGGTTTGTTACATTCTGGAGAAGGTTTTAGTATACAACAAATTGAAATTTATTCAGCGCTTTTTGAAAAAATCCTCTTTCATCTTTGGAGGACTTTCAATCTTTGTTTTAACTATGTTGCCGTTTCTTAATGAATTTGGGTGATAAGGAGGCACTAAAAAGTGGAAAATAAAGACTTTTTACAAAAAATGGAACCGCCTTCAAAAACTAAAAAGTGATTTAGATAACTTAAGCAAAGAACACACATGACTTTAGTTTCGGAAGTCGGTGGCAATACAAAACAGCAAACAGAACAAAGCTACCGACTTCCGAAACACCGTGTTCTGTGCTTAAGTTATTTATATCACTTAAGTTTTTTTGTCGACTTTGATAATAAAAACCTCCTAGCATCCTCAGTAACCTTTTCAAACAAAGTTTTCATAAGATTAACTTGTTTTGGCAAAAAACAGCTGACAACTTAAGCATGAGACATACTTTGTCAAACCTGATAAAACAAACTTCAATATTGACCCTGATATCCTGATACAAGCACTCAGCCACAGTAAACACTATCAGGAATCTGTGTGTCCACTCAACAAGCGAATTTGTAAAGTAATCCACCCGACGTTGCATTATCCACTTTAGCGTCATTCCATTACCGCGCGGATAAAGCGGCGAGCGAACGTGCGTTTTTTGACCAACTTCGAAAAAAGGAGCCTCCTCATTTTTTCGAAGTCGGTTGGTGTTTTGGTAAGTCGGTGGTTCGGTCGGCGGTTCTCAATCCAACACGTAGTCTTTTTTATGTTTGACTACGCATAATTTTTAATGTCCATCCATTCCATTAAAAAAGAATCATCGAAATCGGACTACAGGTTCCGATTGCGATGATTCTTTTTTATTGAATCATCATCATCTGCCTGGCCTTTTCGCAACTATATTGGGGTCGGCTTCCAGTCTAACCGGATGCAGCTGAATACCAGTGTTTTACATGGAGCGACTGCCTATCGGACCTCCACAACCCAGTTACTGGGTAACACGATACCCCTTAGTAAGACTGGTTGTCAGACTTTCTGGCTTCTGACTACCCATAGCGACTGCCAAAGATCAGCCGGGACCAACGGCTTTCCGAGGCACGGAGGTAACTCTTTTCAATTCTTTTTTATTGAATAGTATATACTTACTTACCTCAAAGGTCCTTTAAGCATTTTATAAAAATATTCCACCTCTTTGAAGGCGGTTGTCAATTTTTTGTAAAAAAGTTTTATTTGGTCAATAGTTTTTTGAAAAATGGTGCATGGGCATTAAGTGGTCACCACTGCATAGACATCTGCAATAACAAAGTTCTTGCAGATGCTTTACCATTTCAGAGATAAAATTTATATGTCTCATGTGCCTGTACACCTGTCTCATGTACACCCCTTCGAATAGAAGAAAGGCTGCGTCGCCAAAAAAAAACCACTTATGGCGGTAGTACTTCATTGCTTGAGCTTCTTCACAAAGAGCTCTAGGTACTACTATTATCATTCCTTGCTTTATTATTATTTTGTTTGTTTGTTTCAGTCCTGTACTAACCCAACAAAATCCCCATCACTTCAAATAATTTTATAAATCTTTTTTTTTCTCTATTTAAACCTATAGACAGTTTTTTGCACACTTGATTTCCATCACTTTGACATTGGCAGAATTGTCGACATCGGCATTGCTTGCCATTAAATAAAGATAGAATAGAATATAATTATTTTGAAACAGTTGTAGGTACTTAGGAATGAGGGTAATATTTTACACACGGAATAAAAAAACCAAGTGAAAGCGCCGGTGAAATTATGCGCGTGGCACAATTATGCGGAAAATATGTAAAATAATAACAACCCGTGTACAGTACGGTCAACGTAACTTGGCGCGTCTGAAGTTAGCCGATTAGCTGCGCAGTAGACAATTTCGTTCCTAAAAGTTCCATTGCGCAGCCAAACAGCTAACTTCAGACGCGCCAAGTTACGTTGACCGTATTGTAAGTTGTAATAAGTCTTAACTTTGTATGGACAACAAATTTTAATAAGCTTTCCATTAAAATTGAATACAAAATCTTTTAATGAAAAAATTGTTAGGCCGGTCCAAAAAATGTCAGGGCTACAAACGATAAAATATTTCACGTTCGGTAAAATGACGCCGCGTCTGCCCGAGCCCTTATCATGGTATTTAAATGTACTGACGTCAACATTTCCATAATCTATAGTGTTATCTTTATTTCTATTACCACCAGTAGGTCAGTGGGATTTCAAATGTGTTTTTGACCGACTATGAATAAAAGGGTCATGGTTTAAACGTATGCATCTTTGTGTCATCTTTACCGAAACCGCTGAGCTTATTTGGATGTGCTCGATATGGTCAAAGCGAAGGTTGTTTTAGCAAAGGACATTGGGTAATCAAGATTTGACAATCCGATTCGCTTGGGATTTTGTTTTAAAATAGTTGGAATTTAACAATTTTTTTAGTGATGATCAAACACAAGAAATTCTATTTCTTACTATGCCTAAGTTTGTAAGGTTGGACGGGAGGTCGAATGGATGAATGGATGGATAAATCATGCATCAATAACTACATCATACACACTCTTGATTTTAGTTTAAGTTGATGTTAATTTTAGTAGTCTTAGCATAAAAATATACGATTCATTGTTTTATATAACACGTCTTGCTATGGAAAAGCGGATTCATAGAAATCTAAAATACCGGACTCTCATAATACAGGCACTTATCTGCTTACAAGGTGGACCCAATCTAAAAATTTTGTTTAAACCATAACTTGTAACTACTGTTTATTTTTACTAACAACTATTTATTTTAAACTAGCTTCTGCCCGCGACTTCGTACGCGGATCCTGTTGCTTATGCCAGCGACAACGGGGTCGGCAAATTCGAAGATCTGAAACATCTGATGTCGAATTCTAAGAGCCCGGGGACGGGAAAACAACGGGAAGCGCGAGACGATTTGAGACGTTCAAAATGTACAATTTTGAATCATACCTCCGACGGCGGAATTATACGGAGGAGGAGTATACTTAATTGCACTCAGTTCCTTATCAACCCAAGAAAGGTCGCCATGCCCTACGGCTATATCTTGAGACACATCCGATTCTTCAGATGACATCGACATTCTTCTTAGAGAATGTCGAAGTCGATCAGAATTCAAACGTTCGTTGCACTCTTCTTCTATCTCTTCATGCCGTACTCCAGCAATTCTTTCTTTCTAACTTTCGAACTGATTATGAATATTTTGTTGTGTGCGTGTTCGGGACAATGTATGATAATCTCGATCAGCAGTTAGTCGCGCATCACGTTCATCACTCGTTTCAAAAGACCTGTTAATAGATGTGCGAATACGCTGAGAACTCAAGCGTGATTCTGTATCAGTAAACGTTTCCGATTCGCGAGACAATGCAAGTCGCTCATCACGATCAGCGGACAGTCGCGCATCACGTTCCGCACTTGTCTCTAGAGACCTAGAAGCAGATGCGTAGATACTCTGAGAACTCAAGTGCAATTCTCTATCCATGAACGTCTCCGACTCGCGAGACAATGCGTGACGTTCACGATCAGCGGTCAGTCGCGCATCACGTTCCCCACTTGTCTCTAGAGACCTAGAAGTCGATGCCTAGATACGCTTGGAACTCAAGAGCAATTCTCTATCCGTGAACGTCTCCGACTCGCGAGACAATGCATGCACGTTCACGATCAGCGGTCATTCGCGCATCATATTCTTCACTGGTCTCTAGAGACCTGGATGTAGATAACGCTAATACGCTGAGAACGCAGGCGTGCTTCGCGATTTGAAGAGGTTTCCACGGAGCATGTTGCAGCCTGATGTTCTCGAACAGCATCAAGTCTCTCCTGACGTTCTTCGGTAGATTCTTGGGAACAATTATGATCCTCAATCTTTTAGCGCCTTTGGAACATTGGGAAAGATTTGACCTCTTTCTAGGCATGGTTATAGTTTTATTGTGAAGATACCTGATCAATTAAAATCTAAGTGACTGCTCCCCTGCGTTACCGGGTAGGCTACCGTGTCACGAAGATAAATGGAAAAGGAAATTAAACACTCAAATAACTTATTTGAGTGTTTAATTTCCCAAAGGCATATTTATTCGATAAAATAAAAAAATAAATGGGAGTTTTGGCCAGTAGGATCAAAATTTCAATGATATACCATCGTAATCAAAAATCAGTCCTCAACTGTTACCGCCTTCACCGCGTGGAGGTACTCCCAGCTTATTTTAATATACAGTGAAATTAGTGATAACTTTATAGTGAAATTTTAAAAATTACAGCTTTGATTTCCACATCAGATGTTTCTGATCTTCGATTTTTATAAGTCAACAGGAAATGGCCATCAGACCGAACAACTTTTGCTAAGACGTCATTAATATATGTGCTATGGTGTAGCTGGGCTCTTAGAGTTCCACATCAGGTGTTCCAGATCTTCAAATTTATTCCCTCAGCAGAAAATGCTCATCACGTGAAACAATTTTAGCTATGGTACCATTTTTGTATCTCTTATAGTTTAGCTGGTCTGTTGCGGTTCTGCATCAGTTTCCAAGATAAATTATAGCCTATATGTTGCCCAGACTTAATACCTATACAACAACAAAAAAATTATTCAAATCCGTCTAGCAGTTCCGAAGATTAGCAACAAACAGACAAACAGACAGAATTTTTTTTTTGGATTCTTGCTCTATTACTGTTCCTAAACCCACCTCAATTATTTTTTTTTAATATTTTCAATGTACAGACTGAGTTTTTTTACTGTTTTATTATATGTATAGATAATAATAATATGTCTCCACATATTACATTTCACACACGGCCATCTGACTCCAAACTAGGAAGACCCTGTACTAGGTGTCAGACAGCTGATATACATACACAAATACATTTAAATACATACGTATATAGATAACAACCAGACACAAGGCAGACACAAGTGCTCATCATACAAATGTTTACCCTGGGCGGGATTCGAACCCGCAACGCGCTGCGCAGCAGTCATTGCTCAACCACTGCGCCAACCGTGTCGTCAAAATAGATGGATGAATGTATGAATATTTGTTACTCTTTTGGCCAAGTACTCAACGCTACTCAATGTTAATGCTGTCTCTATCACTTTATGTCAAAGCGACTGTGACAGTATACTTAACGGAATCTTATAATTGAGTAGCGTTTGAGTATTTAGCCATTTCACTCCTAAATTACTGAGTGGAATTACCTAACCTTTGACACTCAATTGATATCGATCTAACTTAAGATATAGGATTTTAAATTAATTGTATGAGTATTATACTTATTAAACAAACAATAAATCTAAATAATAATATTATGTACAATTCCAAGAAAAAGGCAAAGGAGCTCAAAGGGCATCAAAAAACTCGTCCACATCGCTATCAACGGGACACGTGTCCAACAGACTGGCAGCATTGCCACGATGTATGGCAATGCTGATTCTTTGACCCAAGAATAGACCAGCCTTCGGGTCACGTGAAGAGTCGACCAGCCGCTTAGCGATGTCACGAAAAACATATACCTAGATATAAAGGATAATTTATTTGTATCCAGTTTTTATGTGCCTGTGAGACAATTTAGAACGCAGACGAAGTAGCGGACAGAAACTTGTTTTTTATATCAACACTTCATCGTTAAGACTTTTTCTTCATATACTTCTAACTTTATATAAAAAAATAACAAGGCATTTTCATTGGAAAGAGATAAACTGAGATGTTTTTTTTATTGTCTCTCTCTTTGTTTATATCAGTCGTTAAATTCGATGTTCAAGTACTGTGATATGTTTGGAGACATCTCTAGTTAGGTACTGGTTGACTACATCGTAAAGGGACGCGTCTGATAAGGCTTCATGATCGTCTGACAGGGTTTTATGCTTGAACTGTAATGCTGGTCACTGAATCTGATGCTGGCTCTTCACATGGCGTATCGGTACAAATATTCGCTTTATTTGGATAATACAAAATTTACCCTATAACTGTTGAAATAAAGTAGATTTTGTATTATCCAAATAAGGCGAATATTTACATAAATATGCCATGTGAAGTGCCAGCATGATATTTAAAAACACAGATTTGAAGTTACATAAGTCTTTAGGTACTTATTGTATTTTGGTCTATAGTGCTAGGCATTATAAGAGGGTGTGGAAAAAAACTGTTTTAGAAAGAAGACAACCTCCTTCAAAAACTAAAAAATAACTATAATTTTGAAAGTCGGTGGCAATACAAAACAACAAACAGAGCCAAACCCGTTTTTGATGAAATTTATTTGGGACCAACTTTGAGGTAACCCTATCCATTAAAAAAGAATCATAGAAATCAGACTACACTGTAAAAAGTTACGTGTGGTGAAATATAAAAAAAATGCGTGTAGAATTAAAAACTTGTTCTTTATTGAAGTCGGTTAAATAATCCGCTGGATAACACAAGACATGGTTGTCAGACTTTCTGGCTTCTGACTACTCATAACGACTGTCAAAGATCTATGAATGTCACCAAAAATAATTCTATTAATATCGACTTCTCGGAGCAATTCGTATTCAATATTCATTCATTCTTTTATTATTCATTCTAAAGTCCAAAGGCCGTCCTTTCCGAGGCACGGAGAGGTCTCGACATGAATTGGATCCCATCCATCGACCAACCGCAGCAAGCTGACCATGATGATCGATCCGTACAACTTTTACTTAGGAACGAACCTTAAAGAATAGCATCGCTTTTCTAAAAATAATATCGTTAAACTATTTATAACTAATTTCAAAGTCTTTTATGTCATATTTTATTGCTTGCCTAAACAAGGGGCAAACTTTATTTCCTCTCAACTTAACTTCGTTTCCTTATGTAGATAACATGAAAGGCCTTATTTCTTTGACTTTTAATGTACTTACACTTAAATATTTGTTTATTTTGTCGTCAGGTCTATGTTCCGCCGAAGGCTCAAACTCAAACTCAAACTCAAAATCATTTATTTCAAATAAACCATTTACAGGTACTTCTGAATTGTCAGAGTCAGTCAGTCAGAAAGTTGAAGCTAGTTGCTCGTTCCAAACAGTAGGTTTCTATGGAGAAAAACGAGCAAGAAACTCCATGAACAACACTCTTTTAAAATCAATAATATGTTACAAATTTCGGTTACATCATTCATATTGAATCTAGGGTACAATGTGAGAACAATGGAACAAGTCGTGTATGTTAAAAGAGGTTTAGATAAAAATATAATCATAATAAACAATTCAAAATAAAATTAGAATAACCGAGGCAGCTAAGAGATGACCAGTCCCAACTAACGGCGCCCGTTCACGAACATGACGCACGGATCGGTATCATTTGACTCAACCTAATCTGCTAATCCTGGACATCCATACTAATATTAAAATTGCGGAAGTAACTCAATGTCTGTTTGTTACGTTATCATGACGAAACAGCTGAACCGATTTTGATGACATTTGGTTTGAAAATAGCTTACTATCTAGGACATAGGCTAGTTATTACCCCGACTGGAAGGAAAGGGTTATGTTTTTCGCGCCTGTCTTTGTATGTTTGTAAAATATTCTTTATTACCTGTTATCATTCAAACTACTGAACGGATGTATTTCATTAGGGTATCGTTAGATTCGTCTCATTAGTCCAAGTGTTCTTAGATATGTGACGAAAAAAATAAATAAACGTGACAGCGGGGAAATGCCATTGACTGAAGTTAAAAAAATATTATTTTTCTTTTTTTTTTTTTTTACTATTAAATAGGCTTGCGTTTGACCGCAATAAAGCTATAATATGGGTATCAAATTCAAGGGCTTATTTTTAGGATTCTAAAAATGTTTATCATCACAGTAATAATTAAAAAATAAAAATCACCGAATAAAACTATATTTTCTTCGATATCTGCAAACTGTTGCGTGGTAAGACGTGTAATCCTGGTGTTTTAAAGGAGATATATTAACGTGAGGTCCAGGACTAAAGGTATATGGTACAAGACCATAGTTGCTGAACCTCCTCGTATACCCTGGTTTACTAATCGTAAGCTGAGTAGACAATTTGTGGTAATGGCTCTCAGGTTGAGATCTGGACACATGCCACTCAACAATTTCGGTTTCCTTCTGAAAAAGTGCAACTCTCCAAACTGCGAGGTAAGTGGAACTGTGGAAGATGTCGTACATTTGTTGACGGAATGTGTGCAGTTTCAAGCTGATTTAGGATTGTTTGACGAAATTTTGTCAAATCCAACGTCAGATGCCGCTAAAAGATTGTTTAGATTTGTTAGTTTACGTTTTATATCTAGGTACTTAGTTTATTATTTTAGTTAGATACTTTGTTTGTTTTCCCTGTTGTAGTATTGTGAAAAGGTACGATGGGACTGCCGTGTATTGTCATACAAAAGTCCCTAATTTAAATAAAGAGAAAAAAATAAAAAATAAAGGAGGTATATTTTGATGTGCCAGATAATTACGTATTGCGACGCCGGCGACCACGGCTAGTAGCAGTGCCGCGCGCACGAACCAACTTGCTCAGCAAAGCGCCACTGACGCGCGCCTTGCATGCACTCAATGACACTGCCGACAGAATTGATTTGTTTTATTGCTCTCTGAATGAATTCACAATGATTACATTGTATGTACTATGCTATACGTAATAATATTTAATTAAGTATCACGCTATCGCATTGCGTTGTAACCTGTAAAGTGATAAAATAAATAAAAATAAATAATCATCATCATCAACCAAAAGACGTCAACTGTTGAACATAGGCCTCACCCCCCTTCATCCGTACAAAAGCCTCCTGACGGTCGCCGTCAATTGTTTTACTATTGAAGAAAGAAAGAAAGAAAAGAAAGAAAGAAAAATGCGTTTATTGGCATTACATACTTAAAATAAAATACACCTTAAAAAAAAAATAAAAAAAAATGTGTCTGCTAATTAGTCCGTTGAGCTGATAAAACGCTGCCGTTCATATACTATTAATGTATCATGATAATTAATTAATTATTTTAATTATTGATTTGGTGGAAAGTTTTGAACAAAAGATATACGTCTGTAATCGAATTGCCCTAGAAGTGAAAATCCATATTAATATAATAAATGCGAAAGTAACTCTGTCTGTTACGCTTTCACGATGAAACGTCTGAACCGATTTTTATAAATTTTAGCATGAAGGTAGCTCGAACCCCGGGGAAGGACATAGGCTACTTTTTATCCGGGACTTCAACTGCATTCGCTATAACCGACATTCACGCGAACGAAGTCGCGGGCAAAAGCTAGTATCTTATAAAATTAAGGAAATTGTAGAAAATATGATAGTAGTTAAATAATGTTATAATATTGTCCTTATTAACTTTGTGACATAAGCTTTATCGATACAGTGCACATTTACTCTCCACGAAGGAAATCCGGAACCGGTAACGACGTGGACCATTAGTCCATTACACGTTATATCATAACGTTTGTAATTTGTATTAAGTCATTAAACATTAATGTTATATTAATGTTCAGGGACTGTGGAGGTGTTTTTAACAGACCTAGAGCAACGACTAGTTATTTTAGGTTCTTTTAGAAACAGCTTGTAGACCACGATTAGGAATGAATGCTAAATCAATAAATACACATTATACACACACAACATACACATGCACGTATGGCTTGTATTCATTCTGTTGAGTCTGATTAGATAAGAAACCGACCCGACCCCAATATAGTAGGGAAAAGGCTATAGATGATGGTGATAAATAATTAATATATAAAAATTGTGTGAGATCAGGAGACCCCCGTTTTATTTATTTTTTTGCATACACCAAGCATCAGCCAAGTACGCAGAAGATATTATAGTGCACAAGTGTGTGTGCAAACACAGGTACCCTCCCTCTTCCCTCACTCTCATAGTCCTATGAGACGGCAATCCGACACGACGACCGGAGAAAGACCAGGTGCAGAACCAACGGCTTACTGAGGCAAAGTATAAATATTAGTACTACCGTACAGTAGCGACACGCCCGCTTCCCTCCAAAACACCATTCCTCACCTCTTCCCACGTCGAACGGGCTCTCGAAACTGCTTTTAGTTCCCGCGGCGCGTGGACACGCACACACACGCACGCATTTGTACAGTCTGTTATTTTGGTAGTAATGTAGGTAATTGAATCGTTTTGTTTGTTTGGAATGTCGTTAAAGTCAAAGCATTTATTTCAATTAAACCATTTACAGGCACTTTTGAATTGTCAAGGAGCCGGTCAGTTAGTCAGAAAGTTGAAGCTAGTTGCTCGTTCCAAAACGTAGGTAGGTCTTTAAGGAGAAGAACAAGCAAGAAACTCCACGGACACTTTTTTAAATCAAGTTTTTACAAAATATTGGTTACATTATCCTTGTTGCTTCTATATGTGAAAACAATGCAGGTAAAGAACAATACAAAACATTTAAAAAATATGAAAATAAAAGCTATGGCAATTAAGAGTTGACCAATCTCTACTGACAGCGACCGTTAACGAACATGACGCGTGGATCAGTACCATTCAACTCAACCATTTTGAAGGGAGCCGAATGAGCAAACACACGCGCCACCATCAGCGAGATATTTGAGAGAGCGTGACGTCGGTGTGACCGAGGCACGGTTTAGTTACACCGCCAACTTTTAAACTCCGGGCTGTTACTGAAAAAAGAAAAACACCCAATAACACTTTGCTTAACCTGGGAATCGAACCTAGGTACCCACCCTCAGCGGTCGCGCTTGCTATCACGAGACCAACGACGCAGCGAAAGAGAGTAATAAATATTAGTACTACCGTACAGTAGCGACACGCTTCGCCTCCCTCTGAAACTGTTCCTCACCTCTACCCGC
This sequence comes from Charanyca ferruginea, assembly GCA_947361185.1. NCBI lineage: Eukaryota > Metazoa > Arthropoda > Insecta > Lepidoptera > Noctuidae > Charanyca > Charanyca ferruginea. Next base: position 5,610,645 of record OX376078.1, read on the forward strand.
TGCGAACAACTGCTCTGGGAACTGCGTTTTTGTTCGAGCGGCGCGTTAGAGACACATACGAACGTATTTTTACAGTCTGTTATTTTGGTAGTTGTGTAGGCAATTATATCATTTCGTTTCTATGGAGTGTCGCGGGTGTGGCCAAAGTAAGCAAGGGTGAAACTGAGTCTTCTCAAATAGCAAAACGTAGGTATTACAGTCTTTATCGTGTTTCCACAAATACGGATTCTTGTATCTTGTATCAAAGTAAAATGGACACCCTAAACCGGATAGATAGAGAGGAGAGGAAGGCTAAAGTAAAGATGGATAATAATAATGCTTTATTGAAAACAACGTAAGTACACGTTTACATAAGCACTGCGTTGTGAACTAGGTTGTTAGCAGTAGTAGAGGGTTCCCTTACAGTTTACAAAATGTTACAGAGTTCTCAGAAAGTTTAAACTACAAAAAAAGAATGGATGGATTGTCTGAACTTACCTATATTAAACCCGCGTAGAACGCGACAGAGATATTGACCAGACGATGGGCCGCAGCGTCCTTCTGAGTACCATATCACCTACTGCGATCGCCAACATGTATCGGCCAAGCATGGCGATTACGGCTGAACCCCCCTTAGGAGAAATTTATGCCCAGCAGTGGGCGTCTAAAGGTTGACATGATGATGATGATATTAAAGAAAAGAGAGCTTCCGTAACACACATCGCTGTGAACAATGGTTTCTACAATTGTGAACCGTGTCAGTTGTAATGTGTCGTGTTATTAAAGAGCTCTGGCATTTTTGGTCAATGTCATGGACTATCATAATCATCATCATCATCATCAGTCGAAAGACGTCCACTGTTGAACATAGGCCTCCCCCATAGAACTGCCGCTTGCATCCACCGGCTATCTGCGACCTTGACGACGTCGTCTGTCTATCTGTTGGGAGGCCTACCGACGCTGCGTCTTCCGGTACGTGGTCGCAACTCGAGAACCTTTCTTCCCCGTCGGTTATCGGTTCTTCGAGCGATGTGGCCTGCCCATTGCCACTTCAACTTTCATATTCTGAGAGCTATGTCAGACTATATGGACGAGGAGAGCATACATCAGTTAATCTTCGTCCTCAATGTCGACGATATTACAATAGTAAAATCTGTCAACTTTATTCCTGGTGAACTTAGTTTATTATCAAATAACAAATGAAAAGCTGCTCGAGCATTTACACCATATACCGTTACGCAACATTCGTGATTCAAAAATCGAATGTCTCATAAATTTACGTGAAACTATACTTTTTAGTATAGGCCACAGACAATAACAGTTTAGTAGCTAGAAAAGAGTACGGATTCCCTAAATATTATCTATGATACAGTATAGAAAGGCCACTTAGCGTAACGCTCAGCGTATGATAAACGAGTAAAACTTGGGGATCTTCCACAAATATATGAGGAGCACGATTTTATCGCGATACTATATCTATTACTTTGATGTACAGCCTTCACACTAACCTAGGTTAGTGTGAAGGCTGGGCCATGGTGGGAGGCGGAGCGGGGGCGAAAAGTGGATTTTATTTGCAACCGTCTTTCTGCATTTGTTTGTATAAAGTAGAAGCTTATCATCATTATATTCCACTGGTGTGCTATTCGATACTATTCTTGTTCACTACACTTGCTCTATTCTTGTAATAATTTGTAAAAACTGGGACTTCTTTTATTCATGTTTTCTTTGTCTGTCGCAGCTGTAAGTTTTAAATAAAATGACCAATAAAAGGGAAATATCTGCTATATCATAGCAGATATTTCCCTTTTATTGGTTTTTTTGTTTGGCGTGGATTTAGCACCAAAGAGATTTCAATTCAAATGTACTAAGTTTTTCTTAGACATTGACTGTATGATAAGAGGCTTTCGCCCTGTTCTAAGTTAATAGGCTGGTAATATTTTTATAGATACAAGTCAATTCTAAGTTCTGTTCTGTCTCCTGCTTGATGATGAGAGAAGTGGAAAATATATTTGTTTCTCACTCCTCCAGAATTCTTTTCTGATTAATTTCAATGCGGAATCCAAGACAGTCGAATCGTTTCTGCGGGACTCGTCGAGTTTCATTGCTTCGGCGCTTTTCTGGTGGTCGCCACTGTTGATTCTGACTAACAGAAGTTGCAGTGGTTGGGGAATAGTGTGGCGGAATGGTCCCATTTAAAAAAAATACAAATCAATTCCGCTGCCAAGCAAGTAAGCGATCTTAAGGCGCTAACAAGCGACTTTTACAGATTTTAAACTGACAATCACGTCAAAATGTGTAGTGTGTAAATGTTTAAAAAAAAATTATTATTATTTTAATTATTTTATTTAATTTTTTCTACTAAACTTTGATAGTTTTGGACGTAGCGCATACGATTCTCTGGTCGCTCAAGGTCGCTCAAGGTCGCTCAAGGTCGCCGGCGGCGTATATCGTCGCCTTAACTACAATCGCTCCCGCCTCCACCATACACCAACCTCAAACCACAATTCAAGATACATTTTGATGGTTACAAGTTGGTACACAATACCGACCACTGAACCTCAAGTTCTGCTTATCCCTAATTTACATCGCTTTCGTGCGCTTGCTTGCAAACGTTTAGTAACTCGCGAAATAGTTTATGTGCTTGAAATTTTGACGTGAACAAGGTTTAGTGTTTTTTTTTGCAGTGATCGTAAGATTTGGGTTAATAGATATAAAATGTGGTTTGATTTATGTAGCTTAGTAGTAGAAAAGAAAGAAAGACAAAAGTCTGTTCGGTACAAACAACAAAATATAAGAGAATAAATATAATGATTAAAATATCTAACTAGCGACCTGTCTCAGTTTCGCACGGGTGCAATGTAGATACTAAACTTGGTGCCAGTGTGAAGTAATTAATAATAACTATAATAAAAAATATAAGAGAATAAATATAATGATTAAAATATCTAACTAGCGACCTGTCTCAGTTTCGCACGGGTGCAATGTAGATACTAAACTTGGTGCCAGTGTGAAGTAATTAATAATAAGTATAATAAAAATAAAAATAAAAATAAAAATCCTTTTTATATCCAGCAGTTTTATTTAGTTTATTCTATGTTATTTATTTTTTCTCTTATTTAATATAATTTGTATGTGTATCCTATGTATTATATCATAGTATTTTTAGTTGCTTTTTCTACCGGAACCCCAGAATGGGTGAAGGCCTCCTCCAGTGATGCCCATTTGGCTCTGTCTTCAGCTACTTGTCGCCAGTTTGGACCAGCTTTTGTTTTAATATCGTCTTCCCAACTTGTAATGGGTCTACCTCTTGTTCGTTTGCCTAGTGGGCCGTTCCAGAATGTTACTTTTTAGTCCATCAACACAAAATAATTTTAAACTATGGATACGTATAAACCTTCCTGGTGAATCACTTTATCTGTTGATGATAACGCATTACAATCTGTGCGTAGTTTAAAAGATCTAAGCGTTGTTGAGAGACAGACGGCGAAAACTATACTTTGTTTTATACTACATACAGAATAGTCTTACTAAGTACTTTCTACTTGCTATCCTATCCTACTATTATTATAAATGCAAAAGTTTGTGAGAATGCATGATGGATGTTTCTTACTCTTTCGAGTATAAACGGCTGAACGGAAGTTTAAGTTATTAGAAAAGAGTTATACTTAGGTGCAGCGCAGACGGCACACTTTTTGTGCGATCGAGTCTGCGGCGCACAAAAAGTCTGCATGGCGCGCAAAAAGTCGGTCACGGATTTTTCACAGACTCAACGTACACGACGCAACATCTTCGATCATTCTGTCGGCAGAGCTGTAGAGACGTAGACGCTATGGAAATCGTGCAGAGATCGCGAAGTATTATTTTGTACATGAAGTACAGAAAAAGAAGAAGAAATAGAAAATTTTGGGTACATCCTATACTTTCGGATTCTATACGTCCACCCCTAGCAAATGCAGATTGCCGACTAAAGTGTGCGCCGTCTGCATTAGCGCGCGTTGAAGCAAACGTTCAATTTTTTTCACACACTTTTTGTGCCGAGCAGCGCGGCGCGGCGCGGTGCGGTCTGCCCGAATTACACGGATTTTTTGTGCGCCGCGCCGGACTTTTTGCGCGTCGTGTGCGTTACTGCATATAATTGCAAAGGTTCTATTTTCACAGACTAAAAAGTGCGTCACGAATAGTCTGTCGTCTGCGCTGCACCTTAGGGGGATTGTTAATTGTGGCCATATAGATAGTTCAGGAAAATGCTTTTACTTTATCTTGTGAGACATTTTAACAAAATTAAGCGCTAAGCTAAGCTTGCACTATAAGCTTGTGGCTAAGTAAAAGCCGTACAGATCGATTGGTCCAAGGTTAAGCTACGTTTCCCGCGGTCGTTCTGTGGATGGGTGACCATCCATTTCATACCGAGTTCCCTCCGTGCCTCGGAAAGCACGTAAAAGCAGTTGCTCCCGGCTGTCATTCGTAGATCTTTGGAAGTCGTTAAGGGTAGCCAGAAAGTCTGACCACCAGTCTTACCAAGGGGTATCGTGTTACCCAGAAACTGGGTTGTCGAAGTCCGATAGGCAGTCGCTCCATGTAAAACACTGATATTCAGCTGCATCTAGTTAGACTGGAAGCCGACTCCAACACAGTTGGGAAAAGGCTAGGTAGATGATGATATTTTTGAATACACGGTTGGCGCAGTGGTTGAGCGATTGACTGCTGCGCAGCGTGGTGCAGGTTCGGTTCCCGCATAGAGTAAATATTTTGTGTGATGAGCACTTGTGTCTGGGTTTTGTTTGTCTATATACGTTTGTATTTAAATGTATTTGTGTATGTATATCAGCTGTCTGACACCCATAGTACAGGGTCTCCCTAGTTTGGGGTCAGATGGCCGCGTGTGAAATGTCCCCACATATTATTATTATTGTTTTAACAAAATTATTTTTGTATTATATTTTTAACCCTGGCAGTTTCGAACTGTGCAGTAAAACTAACTTGGCAATTTATTTTCATGTTCAATTTGTTGATCGTGTCTTGTAAAATAAAAGGTTCTCATAAAGTGTTTCAATACTTTTTATAATCAAATGTAGATGTTGAAGTTTACGTTGATGCGGTTTTTATATCTTTCGACAGAGCAATGGTTTATTTTATATCTAAAACGAGTGATAGACACGAAAAAGGAAAAAAAATAGTTTATTATAAATGTCAGATAGTATTACATTATAGTGCCAACCTCAGATTATGAAACAAAGGGCAGATAGACCGCGCGGAACACTGAGAGTGAAGCCAAAAAAGCAAATACAAATTCTAAAGCGAATACCTACAATGCGCTTCGTGCTGTACTGACACGTGTCGGTATATATAGTACAAACCGCCAGATCGTTAAAAAAATAAAATAAAAATACAAATACAAATTCAAATGCGAAAACAATCACAAGATTGTAGGTATTCGCTTTTGAATTTGTATTTGCTTTTTTGGCTTCACTCTCAGTGTTGCGCGCGGTCTATCTGCCTTTTGTTTCATAATCTGAGTCGCCAACATACAATATACGACGACTATTCATAACTTAAATTAAGTCAAACTCTGCCTTTTTAATTATGTAAATAATTATAATTTCGATATTAGCTATTGGCAATACGACATAATGTTAGATGGCGATATTTTACCTACCTACATACTTTTTTGAAAAGATTCACTCTTCACTTTTAGTAGGTACAAGGTCGCGGCGACATCTTGAAGGCCGAATAACACAACAACAGTAGATTAATATAATCATGTAACTAGTTATGTAAAATCATTCAACAAAGGCTGTAGAAAGTGTTTAGAATCCAGACGAATGACCTGCCAACTCTTTACGACAGAGTACTTAATGTAAACACATTCTTCACAATTTTGGCGACGTTAACGAAAAATAAAAATATAATTCACAAATACCATTAATACTACTAAACAGATTTCAATCCACTCAGCCGCAAAAAAAAAAACAATTGCCTATACGCACGGAAGCCCGGCTTTTTGGCTAGATTAGCGTTTCGGCGACATCAAAGCTTTGGCCGATCGCCAGTCTACCGCGAGTACAGTCGCGGACGATGGCTATCGCAAAAAAAGATATATGTGTCAACAAGAAGTTTCTACTAGATTCTGCCTGCGACGTTACTTTTTTTTCTGGAATGGCATCTTGCAGGTCACCGTAGGAGGTTGTCGGTTGCTTAAGTGGACTTTCCTTTGGTGTCTTAAGAGCGCCCATCCCCATCGAACGAACTTCAACGCGGGCGTTATTGAAAAAAAAATTGTTTCAACCAACGCAAAGCTCGAAAACAAACGAGTGAGTGAAATCGCGATAACATCACAGGAAAATTGGCGCAAAGAAATTTCACAAAACTTGTTCCAGGACATACGTGTTTTTGACAAAACCTTAAAAATTTTGGGAAAAATGTTTTGAATTTAGAATCTCCATTAGGTACACGTGCAAGGTTTCTATGAAGCTATTTTTTTACTTTTTCAATGTACGAGTGCATTATGACCGGCCAAAGTTCAGATAAAATTGTCCAAAAAAGCAGATTATCGGACGAGTTTACTGAATTTGTTTCTCAAAAAAGTATATTTTTGGCTTCATACAAACCTAGATTTAAACCACAAGATACCTGTGTGTAAAAATATTTATTACGTAATCGCGTACGAGCGTTTGTATGGGAAATATGACGGTTTGGGCTCTCTTAAAGAGAATTCAAGTCCTTCAGACAGGGCAAAAAGAACTTATAAACTAAGCCACTCATGCCAAGCACGAGGTTGTAGTGCGAATCGGGCACGAACAAGGACCAATGTGGCTTTATCAATTTCATATCTGCTGAAGATGTAGATCTAATTATTATTATTATTATCTACATTATCTTTGCACTGTATAAACTCAATGTGTTAGTATTATATATAACAAATATATAATACTAACACATTGAGTTTATACAGTACGTAGTACATACATGTGAGCACTATGTTCTTTAAAGCTACTATTTACGACGTATACCTCTCATTGACTTGAACATGCCCTGGCGGTTGGGAGAGTCATGCTCACTTGAATGTCTCGCTGACGGTGGCGCAAGTGTTGGATCATTCGGTTCCCTTCAAAATGGTTGAGCTAAATGGTACCGATCCATGCGTCGTGTTCGTGAACGGACGGCGCGCCGTCAGTTGGGACTGGTCATCTCTTAGCTGCCTCGGTTATTTTAAACTTTGGTTTGAATTGATATTATAACTATATTTTTCGCTAGACCTCTTTTAACATGCAAGACTTGTTACATTGTTCTCACATTGTACCCTTAGATTCAACATGAATGATGTAACCTTTTGTAAAATAATACTGATTTTAAAAGAGTGTCCATGGAGTTCCTTGCTCGTTCTTCTCCATAGAAATCTACTGTTTGGAACGAGCAACTAGCTTCAACTTTCTTACTGACTGACTCTGACAATTCAAAAGAACCTGTAAATGGTTTAATTGAAATAAATTATTCTGAGTTTGGGTTTCATATGTAGGGTAGGTACTTTCTTACTTTATCCTGGACATCACTGACATCGGTGAAGAAAAACATCGTGAGTATGAGAATTAATAAGTTTGAAATCCGCCAATCCGCCTTGAGCGCACGTGGTGATCAATGCTCGTACCTTCTCTGTATGAGAAGAGACCTTTGTCCAGCAGTGGGACAGTTATAGGCTGGTATTATTATTTTATTTCCTGGTAGGAAAGAGAGGTGACGGTTTCATGTCTCCAAAATACCTTTTTTTATAAAAAAGATAACCGCCTTTAAAAACTAAAACGTGATAAATATGTTTAGCACAGAACACTTGTCTTATTTGACTTTAGTTCCGCAAGTTGGCGGAAGTCGGTGGCAACACAAAACAACTAACAGAAGTTATTTGTTTTGTGTTGCCACCGACTTCCAAAAGTAAAGTTATAAGTTACCTAGTACTTAAAATAAAATAAAATAAAAAAGCCTTTTATTTCTTGCATAATAATTATAAGAATATCAACATGCATGTAATCATGACTTCATATTCAATTCACTTTAGTTCCTATTTGAACAAATATGAAATAGAAAAAGTATTTCTTATTTTATTTAGTAAGTATTAAGAAGTTATTTAATTATTTTGTGAATGCTATGAATTTTAAGAAAATTGCGATTGAAATTTGATTAATAATTTGACTTGAAAATATGATTAAAATAAAAAAAATTGGCAAGAACCCCTCACAGTAGAAGGTGAAGGCCTCCTCCAGAGATGACCAGCGGTCTCTATCTTTTACTGTTCGCATCCAGCTAGTACCTGCGATCTGTATAATGTCATCCGCCCAGCGTGCTATAGATCTTCCTCTTTTTCTTTGGCCTGATGGGCCTGGCCATGACGTCACTCTAGTACTTACCTACTCGGATATCTTTGGTCAGTAGTACCTACTAAGTACATTTTTCAAAACCGATCTATTATTGCCGGAGAAATCGCGTAACAAACATACAATAAAAAAAAACATACCTACGGTCGAAGTGAGAATTTATTCTGATTTGTTCTCACTATTTCAATTTCGAATTTCGATTCATTAGTTCGACCGTCGAACTAGTGAGAATTTTTTTTCTCAATATTTCGACCGTCGAACTATGTCAACCTCCCCTTTTTTTGAAGTCGTTTGAATATGATTTCACTTCATTTTTATCATAAGCTTTGCCAACAAAATATACTTGCCGATAGTAATACGACTGTTAATGCGATATATAAATGTTCTGGGAAGGTCAGAACTTACTGTCTGTAGATGTTTGATAGCGATCCTTTTGATCTGGCGAAATGAACAAGTTTATTGTTTTTTTTTTCTTTTGTGTGAGATGCTTTTGTTATTTTTTTTTGTACTAAATTAGATTTGTCTGTTTAATTTTGTAATGAAATTCCTGTAAGTATATTTTTAGGCTGGGAATTCTTTTGTTAAGTCATCATCATCATCTGCCTAGCGTTTTTCCAATGAAACGGGGTCGGCTTCCGATTTAACTGGTTACCGGATGCAACTGAATACCGGTATTTTACATGGAGCGACTGCCTGTCTGACCTCCATAACCCAGTGACTGGGTATCACGATACCCTATACCCATAACGACTGTCAAAGATTTACGAATGACAGCTGGAACCAACGGCTTTAACGAATTATACCAATAATAAAAATAAATTAAATATATATATACTAGTACCTATAGCCAGAGAGTGGGCTGCAGCGTTCTCTGTGCCTTTGTAACAACCATACTGCGATCGCCAATTCGCCTGTCAAGCGTGGCGATTACGGCAAAACCCCCCTTTGGAGAGGCCTATGTCCAGCAGTGGACGTCTTTCGGCTGAAATGATGATGATGACCTATAGCACTAATTATTTATTAAAGTTTGAATTTCTGTCTAATAAAGTATATAAAAGTTATTTTATAAATACAAATGTATTGTTGACTTTTAAAAATTCTCGAATTATTTTAAAAGGCTGAAGTTAACTAAAGTTATTTAAGGCTCTTAGCTAAAACCTGAAAGCAATTACAGCTAATGATCATAATTAATACAAATAAATACAAATATAAATAATATACAAAGTTAAGCAAGACTAAGAATTTTCACTTTAAAGTTGTAATATTATTTAAAATTCATCCTTCTTTTCAACCGACTTCATCCAATGGTCTACTTATAGGACTAAGTGCAGAAACCAAATCCAGTAATATTACTTCTTTCCTTAAGTTGTACATAGGTCCACGTGAGCAAAGCCGCGGGTATTGCTCTAGTTTAAAATAAAATCTTCATTCTAATAATAATGTTTTAAAAACTCTTTGAGGATTTGAGAAGAGCGATCTAGAAATCCTGTTTAGTAAATACTTTCTTAGAGACACTCCTGGCCCTATTATTAAAAAGACTGTAAAAAAGAAAATATTTTTCTAAGAAAATATTAATTGGTTAAACATATTTTTTCTTTTCACCTAGCCTTTTATCAACTATATTGGGGTCGGCTTCCAGTCTAACAGGATGCAGCTGAATTCTAGTATTTTACATAGAGATACATAGATAGGCAGTTGCCTATCTGACTTCCAGCACTCAGTTAGGGCGGCTTGCTTCAACTAACCATTACTGACCGGTAATAGTTAAAAATGGCGCTAACTATCGTCAAATCAAAAAAATGGGTTGATTCACAAAATCATACGTCAAAAAGTTACTATTACCATAACCGACCAGTCATCGTTATTTTGTGTTGTCAAACAGCTACTTCAAACATCAAAATATTATGGAATCTCTTTTTGAATAACTTTAACTGACTGATTTTTATGTCATGAAACAACCCGTTACATTTAACGTACGTTAAACATCATCAGTCATAGTAACTTTTTAACCGTCCGTGTGTAACGTTAACCGACTGTTTGAAACAACCCGCCCTCTAACGCTTGCTAAGATTGGTTGACAGAATTTCTAGCTTCAGACTACCAATAACGACTGCCAAAGATCTACGAATGACAGCCGGGACCAACGGCTTTATGTGCTTTCCAAGACATGGAAGGAACTCGGTATGAAATGGATGATCACCCATCCACAGACCGACCGCGGCAAGCGTAGCTTTACCTTGATCGATTTTTTCTTAGCCACGAGCTCCTCTATTTAATAATAAATATTTTTTTAAATATTTTTTCTTTCATTTTTCACGATATACTCGTACAATATTGTATACCATGTAATCTTAAACACGCTGACAAGTTTATTTCCATTTGTTACATTTTCATTATCACTAAGAAGTAATACATATTTGTTTTGTAAGATCAAGAACGAATTCTTTGCGGTAATTTGTTTGTAAATGATACTACAATGCTGACAACATATTTTTATGTTTGAATAATAAATAGGAAACGTATTTTAAAATAGGAAATCAGGTTTTCATCAGGTAGTTATTAAAATTGTTATATTTTTTACCTACTTTAACTGTAGATATCTTTTTATCTATATATATATCAGTTGTCTGGTTACCATAACACAAGCTCTGCTTAGCTTGGGACCAGATGACCGTGTGTGAGTTGTCCCAAGATATTTATTTATTATTTATTTATTTATCTTTTATAAAAAAAACTGACTTAAATCTTAGTTCAGTGAAACTTTTTGTCAGTATTTCGTTTCGTATTAGTGCTCCGATTGTGTGTATAAAAAAAATGTAGTATTTCTGTTTAAAGACATTTAATTCTCATTAAGAAATTTGCATTTCACTAGCATGAGAACAAATTTAAATCTTCTCCTTCGACACTCGGACTCACAATTTATTGACCTGGCGTATTTGATTATATACCTATTAACAAATTATTTAGGTTCGTGGGTATTTCCAAAAATCAAACATTTTGTCGACGACCTGAGATTCGAACCCAGGACCCCACGCTCAGCAGTCGCGCTTGCAACCACGAGACCAACGGGGCGGTCAAAATCTAAAAAAAAAAGTGAAAATCTATACTAATATAATAAAGCTGTAGAGTTTGTTTGGTTGAACGCACTAATCTCAGGATCTACGGGTTCGAATTGAAAAAATATTTTTGTGTTGAATAGTCCATTTATCGAGGAAGGCTATAGGCCCATGCGAAGCCGGGTCGGGCCGCTAATTATCTATCTATATAATAAAAATGAATCGTTGTTCGTTAGTCTCGCTAACACTCGAGAACGGCTGGACCGATTTGGCTAATTTTGGTCTTGAAATATTTGTGGAAGTCCAGGGAGGGTTTATACGGTAAGAAAGTTGAAAAACCAATTGACAGTCAGCCACATCAGAATCTGTCCAGTCAGCTAGTAGAATAATAAATATAATTTATTATGACGACTGTTAAATCAATAATCCCAATAAAACCGACGATGAAGAAATTCTGCCTTTAATCAAAAGCATGCCACTTTATACATCGTGCCATATTGGTTGTCTTATAAAAGTGGTTCACCCAATGTGATAGCACGGTTGGCGTAATGGCTGAGCGATTGACTGCTGCGCTGCGTGTTGCGGATTCCCGCACGAAACAAATATTCGTATGGTCTACAAATAGTTGTTCCGGGTCTGGCTGTTTGTGTATGTGAGTTTATATGTTTGTAACGCACCCACGATGCAGGAGAAATTCTTAGCGTGGGGCAACGGGCAAAAGAAAAAAATAAAGAAGAAAGAATGTAACCGACATAAAATATCTCTAGACCCGAAATAAATAATGTTAACGGTAATTAAAATAATAGGTAAAAAAATAAATAAATAATGCATAAGAATTATGAAACACCAGCTTCTGCCCGCGGCTTCGCCCGTGTGAAAAGAACGATTATCCCAAGGGAACATATTACCGGGATAAAAAGTATCCTATATGTTAATCCAGGAAATGCTCTATCTATGTGCCAATTTTCATGCAAATCTGATCAACGGTTTGCGCGTGATTGAGTAACAAACATCCAAACATCGTCACAAACTTTCACATTTATAATATTAGTAGGATTCTGTTTATGATGTTTATGTATGAAACGGTAGAACATACCTACTTTCAATAGTAAGAAACACATTTTTTATGTTAGGGTGAATGAACTCTGACATAGATGTCGCCGCTCTATCCCGCGCCGCCCTTGGAACGCAAAGCTCGGACTGCGCCAGTAACAGGGTGTTTCAAACTACGTTACGCGTCATTTATTTTGAATAATATTTTTAAATATTCATAAATATTTTTGGAACGAAGTTTCCTAACGCGGCTTACGGATAGAGCGAATTAGTAGAAATCGTCACGTAACGAAATGCGTGTGTGTATGTGTGCGTGTATCGACTCGTCTGTTCGTGATATATTATTATTTTTATTTTCTATTTGTCACAGACACGTACGTAAGCTACTTTGTTCCTTACGGGGGTCCCTCGACCGCACAGTTGGGCTCCCGTTGTAAGACGATTGAAATAATAATAATGATAACATGTGGTGTATACAGGGCTTTTTTTTAATTTTGGTGACTGTATTATTTTATAGTTTTAAAATATTCTTATGAACTAGTATTACCAGTATTTTAACTTATTGTCGTATCGTCATCCCCACCTTATATATATCTGTTATCTTATGTATCTGTATGAGAAAAGGCCTTTGCCCTGGAGTGGTGGGTTATTATTGCTTATTTTTGCATTACACTTAGCATTTTTTTGCAAGTATCGGAAGGATTTTTTGCGAAGGTCACACCCATTGAAATGTTGATTGAATGTAAAGAAGGCACATATGTTGACAAGAAGAGATTTTTCCATGGTTTCTGTTGACACAGGGTTCCCATTTATTTTTGTATGTTTTATTGACCTTTCCCTTTGCAAATAACCCCGCTATGAACCGCCAAGATCCTCTGGCTTTACCCTTTTTCAAATATATTTGGTAAGTGGATTGGTTTCTATAAAAACGATCCAACCCAAAATCTCTGTATTAGATTACTATCTAACAATAATAATTAAATGTAAGTACTTATATCCAAAACTTATGATTTGAATAATTAATAATAATATTTATAAAATGTTACCTAACTCTTGTAATTTCTTCAGTATCATGGGTTTGGGACAAACGTTATAAACTAACATCTCAGATTATGCAAAAGGCAGATAGACCGCGCGGAACATTGAGAGTGAAGCCATAAAAGCAAATACAAATTCAAAAGCGCATACCTATAACGCGCTTCGTGCTGTACTGAGACGAGTCAGTATAGCACGAAACGCCGCATCGTTAAAAAAACAAATAAAAATACAAATACAAATTCAAAAGCGAATAAAATCACGTGGTTGTAAGTATCTGCTTTTGAAATTATATTTGCTTTTTTGGCTTCACTATCAGTGTTCCGCGCGGTCTATCTGCCTTTTGTTTCAATGTTGTATGTTGGTCTCAGACTAACATACACAAAATCACATTACAACACAGTCTAGAACATTTGTTGTGCGACCTGCCAGACTGTGGAATTCGCTACCCGCCTCTCTGTTCCCCGCTAAGTCTTCAAAACACGAGTGAACCGATTCATCTTAGGCAAACGTGCTCGACTTTAGGCCCCACCATCACTTAAGATCAGATGAGTTCTGGCCAAACTCAAGCCTATTAGAATATAAAAAAAAAGAATAATTTTCACGTTCATTTTAGCAGCTTTAAGAAGGTCAAATACTCAAACGCTACTCAAGTTTAAGATGTCATTAAGTCTCGTGTTGTCTCTATCACTTTATATTAAAGTGACTGTGACAGTCCGAGACTTAACGCCATATTAAAATTGAGTAGCGTTTGAGTATTTGGCCATTAGTCAACCAGGAATCAAACCTAGACCTTCATCGTCAGTTGCGACGACATCGTCTAGACGTTAACTGCTTAACGTCAAAAATAATTTACAAAACATTCCATGTCTCTACTCATTTCCGGATGTCAACTGTGTGTCCGTCTGTCACATACATGAAATCATCTTTGTTACATTTTGCACTAGAATCGTGCGCATAAAAAATGATATACATAATGTTTGAAACGTTGGAATTTAGGTCAGGTGACGTAAATTGAATTTTGAAGATCAATTCACTAGAGTTTATTGACTAGATAAATGGCGACGAATGGTAATGAGTTTATGACTTTTTCTATTCGATCGTTGATACATTTATTCATACATAATCTATGTGTTTGTACGGTAATCTATAGTAATATAATAAATGTGATAATAATTCTGTATGTTTGTTACGAAACGACTGAACCGATTTTGTTAAAATTTGGTTTGAAGGTTTTTTTCTCATTATGTGATACCGATAGAAAAATTGTGGCTGAACCAAATTACGTATCATATCATGTAGATTACTAACAATTTTTTTCAGATGTAATTTCTCTGTAAATGCCGATGGAAAGTTGCTTCATCTGCATGCTACTTTCCAGCTTACGAGAGAGCAGCTTTAAGGTTGAGGGTTGAATAGTAATTAAGTAGTATGCACTTATAAATAATCTGTTTTCAATCACGCGGTTCTGTTTAGAATAAAAACCCCGTAAATATAATGAGATTAAATAATGCTTAAAATCGAATCTAGAATAATCTTGAACAGGCTAATGCTCTCGATCAGAGAGAGCCTTTACCATATTCCAACCCACTTTTATGACGTCCATCCTTTTGGAAACGATCTACGCGACACTTCATATCTTTTTACGATTTACATATTTAGATCATATTCCTATGAAACTTTCATCTATTCGTACGGTCATAACAGGAAAGACTATTAGCATTTATATAATAATGTACTAGTTTTTGGCTTGGTATTTTTGTAACATTTGACAATGATTGGTTGAAAATTAAAAAAAAATTAAAGAAACAAAAAGGCCGACTGCATGAAAAATTATTAATATAATAAATTAGGTAACTCAAAAAATAGGTGAAAATTTAAATACTTTTTTTGGTTTTGAATGATCGTGGTTGATAGTGTTCACAAAGGCAGTCGGAGGCATCAAGTTAAAGTTTAGACACTTTCAGCGGATTTGATAGCAAAATACATAATGTAGGTAGGTACATTTTAGATGCCTCCAACTGCCTTTGTGAACACTGTCAACCACAATCATTCAAAACCAAAAAACTATTTGAATCTTCACCTATCTTTTGAGTTACCTAATTTATTATAATTAACAATTTTTCACGCAGTCGGGTTTTTTGTTTCTTTAAATAATTTTTGAATAACGTTTTTTGGTGCCAGGTATAACGTATTTAGGTACGTGTTATAATATGTACACTGTTAACAAAAAGAAACAGAAAACTTTCTTGGGGTTCAAGCTCCGTCTGCACCAAATTTCATCAAAATCGGTTTAGCAGTTTAGTCGTGAAAACGTATCAGACTGACAGACAGTTGCTTTTGCTCTTATTAAGTTTTTTCGCGTGAATATCGAAACAGTAAGAGGTGAGGGGGGGGGGGGGTGAGGTGGTGGTGGTGGTGAGTGTGAGGACAAAAATGACGATTTTCCATACAAACTTTCATCCCCTATTTAACTCCCTTTAGGGTTGAATTTCAAAAAATCCTTCCTTGTTCCTTTTCTAAATTATAAATGGAACTACTGTGCAAAATTTCAGCTTTCTAGGTTCAAGGGTTTCTAGGTTTTTAGGTTCAAGAGCATTAGTCAGTCAGGGTTTTCCTTTTTATTTTGTAAAGATGGATGTTTGCAAACACCCATGGTAGGTATATGCCCATGAGAAAAAATCGTTTGTTTATAATTAAAATATTCGATACCTAAACGAATCTTTGTTCGATGCGGTGACCAAATCTGCAACTTATTCTGAACCCAATCGTCAATAACCAACTCGTTCATCACTTCAATCGAATATAATCTCCCGGAAAAACCCGACACATATCGAAAACACACGAGCAAAACCAAACTCCATCACTATCCAATTACGGTTTATTTCTGTGTTGTCACCCGTCACTTTTTCTAATCAACCTGCCGAGTGGTGTAAAAACTTACGCCAAGTTTTGAGATCTTTATAAAGACCAATTTGGCGCGCCCTCCTTTTTGCCAAAACATCAATCAGGGTGTCTTCAACTCTTCACATCAAAAAATTTTGTTCGAAGTGAAACCACTGTTGAAGCATGTTGAGTCTATGGAATTTTAGGGTTTAGTAGCTATTGCCCGCGACTTCGTCCGCGGGAAATTTTTTACATATATACTAGGTGATTTTTTATTCACGTTCCAAATTTCTCAGTACCCATGAAATTGAATAACTTTCTCCAAAAAACATGGGTCGAAATATTTAAAAAAAAATCGGACTTCCCATACAAAATCGCGATATTGTATGGGAAGTCCGATTTTTTTTTAAATATTTCGACCCATGTTTTTTGGAGAAAGTTATTCAATTTCATGGGTACTGAGAAATTTGGAACGTGAATAAAAAATCACCCAGTATATCTTTTTGATTAAAAAATCCTAACTGCGTGAAAAACTGTTATCTTAAAAAAACATATAAGTTGTGTAATTTTTTGTAGGTAAGCCATTTATATATATATAAAAAATTTGCTAAAAAAATCATGTCAACCTTTAGACGCCCACTGCTGGGCATAGCTCTCCTCCTCTCAAGGGGGGGAGGGGGGGGGGGGGGGGGGGTTAGCCGTAATCGCCATGCTTGACCGATGCATTTTGATGCGATCGCAGTAGGTGTTATGGTACCTACTTAGAAGGACGCTGCTGCCCCTCCTCTGGTCAATATCCCTCTGTCGCCTTCTACGATACCCACGGGTAGAAATAAATAGCGCAATTCGCGACCGGCACCAAACGAGCGATCATAGAAACGTAGAAACGGATACATACATATATACATACCAGTCTAACACATAACCCTCCACCGCAGTCGGTTAAATGTAGGTACTCTACAGTGCTACAGAATAACGGGTTTTTCTATAAATTTTCAGTATCAAATAAAAAACAAACAAACAGGCAAAATTTTCAGTTTTATATTAGTACAGTATAATTATAGATCGGCATTCCTTTGTGGTGAATCGACAGCTTTTGTTTTAAGAATAGTATTGTGTCAATGTAATTTTATAAATAGAACTTTTTGAAGAGGTTCTCTTTAAATATTCCGTGAAACTCATGTGGCTCATATGGCATGGCTCATGGCTTTTTAAGTAATCGCCAATCCGATTTCAGCAAGCGTCGTGATCAAAGCTCGTGCAGTGACAAGTATTATTTTATTTTTTATTTAATATGACGTAGGTCTTAGAGTCCATAAGACTTAGGCGAAGTAAAGGGTACTTAAACTAAGGGCACAAGGGTACTTACTTAATCTAAGAAGAAATAAGGTATTGTAGTAGTCATTAAAGTCGCTTTTTGATCGGATTACATAGGTCTTGTTCAATCAATCAAAAAAAGTTTTTATGTTTCAAGAAAACACTTTTAAACAAAATTTAAAGTTTTTTCATAATAAAATAGCAACTTTAAAAGTAAATTATTTTCTTTCAAGCTTGTTGCTTCGCCTTTGTGTCAATGTTCTACATCTGACTGTGAATACGAACAATCTGCACACCATATCTTATGGGAGTGTGTTCTTTGGCAGAAAGAACGCAATATTAATATGTTGGATAGTGTACAGGCAACATCCGGAGCAGTTTATTATGCGGACCTTGTGGAAACTATAATCCGTGGTGCTTAGCAACTGGGCTCCTCCCGGTTGTAAACGTCCCTTTGTGCCTATTGGCCTAGTTCTGTTCTGCCTCCTGCTTGATTTCGAGGAAAGTGGAAAATATGTTTTTCTTACTCCTCCGTTGTTTATTTATTTATACTTCATGCACAAAGGTACAAAGGCGGACTTAATGCCTTAGGCATTCTCTACCAGTCAACCAAGGGTGGTGAAGAGATAACATGGCAGGTGCATTACTAAAAGTAATACATACAAAGTAAAAAACAAAAAAAATACTACACATACTTACATAATTATATTCTGGAATAATATACACCGCAATAAATATATACATACCCATATTATATAAATATATTATATTATTATATTAACAAAAGAAAAGAGGTTTATGAGACGACTCTGCTCATTTGTGCTGAAAATAAATTCACAATTTCCGCTTAAATGCATACAGACTGGTGGCCGTCCTGATATCGAGAGGAAGCGCATTCCAGAGAAGAATGGCCTGGATATAAAAGGAAGAATGAACAAAATCAGAAGTATGAGAAGGGCAAAGTAAGAGAAGGTTCCGATTAATTTCGTTGCGGGATCGTAGACAGTTGAATCGTTTCTCTGGGACTCGTCGAGCTTCATTGCTTCGGTGCTTTTCTGGTGGTCGCCACTGTTGATTCTGGCTTACAGGAGTAGCAGTGGTTTGGGAATAGTAGTCCCAGTAAAAAAATATTTCAGTATAATAAACCTATAGAACTTTCACTGCTGGGACGCTTATCACTATATCAGGACTTTTATCACCGAGACGGGGCCGTGGCTAAGTAAAATCTATAAGGATCGATCGGTATACAGCCGTCAATGCATTTGATACGAGTTTCAACAAGTTACTTAGTCTACACTGTAGTTTTATTTTAAAGCGGTAAAAATTGCTTGAAGCAAACTCGCTAGAGAACTAAAGTCACCGAAATTGCGCGTCGAATCAGAACGCTGAAGTGGCGGAAAGACGGACGGATGGTAGGTGGAGCAGACACGCTTAAGACCGCGTTTGGGCAAACGTAGTGTAGAACACCTTGTGGCACGATGAACCAAAAATTTGAGAAAGGCAGCGGATGGATGCGGGCTGCAAAAGACCGGGATGGTTGGCGATCTCTGGGGGAGGCCTACTTGACTTCCAAGCGGACCACGTCGCAGGCAAAAGCTAGTAACTCTAATTTAGCAACTAGTAATAAACTATTTCACTGAACATAGTAAACCCGTCTGAAACAGCTGTTACATCAAAATTTAGTGCTTATCATTCACGCACTAATTTACTGGAACAAATGTTTCTGCGAAATACCGCAGATAATTTCGAATGGAAACAAGCGTAGACATAAATCTTAGAACAATGTTTATTTTAATACAACGTTTGGCTCCCGACTTTGTCAGTGTAAATGTCGGTTATCATCGATGCAGATGAAGTGGACTATGTCCTTTTATATGCTATTTTTTAGTCCGTTTTTATGTTTTGTGTTGTTGCCAGTTCCGCATATTTGCTCAGTAAATGTACGAAAACGCTGCTGCGATCCAGTTTTTCTCAGTAAATGGTTTTGTTTGTTGTACATATACAAATAAATAAATAAAGAGAAAAAGATAGAAAGAAGAAAAGAAAGAAATACAGAAGTATAGGAAGAAAGAAAGAAACAAATAATAAAATAAAATAATGTGTGGTTCAAGCTTCTCAGCTTTTTGTCACTCAGTTGATTGTAGGCATCCTGCATTGCACGCCATTCCCTTCTGTCCTGGGCCTTCCCCTTACAACCTGGTCCAGACCAGGTCGTCGGTTCAACGACTTGTACCTATAGCCCGCGTACTTCCTATGAATTTTACTTCTGGAACGCCCGTATCGTCATATAGAGGGGTATTTTAGTACCGGCCAGGCTCAATTATTGTAGTCTGCCAGTTATTTTTATTCGGTTAGTGCGAAAAAGATTTTTAAGAACACCAGATACATTAGCGGGTGTCCCGCTGTTTAGTATAAAATACAGCAATACACACTAATTATGCGACTACTAATATATCAGTAAGAAGGATTTAACTTACACATGCCAAAAACTAATTAAAAGGAATAACTGACAATTGTCAAGGTTGACAACTGTCATTAGAAAACGTGTCACAACAACAACAATTATTATTTTTCAGATTTTTCTAAAGAAACTATAATATATTTAATTAGCAGACACACAGTCTTTATGCTCGATGGAAAACAGGTAAATACTTTTAGTTTATATATTAAGTATTAAAAGATTCCATAAATCCTATGATAACAAGTATTATAAAATAGAAACAGCAATTGAGAAAAATGATTGCATGCATAAAAATAAGTAAGTATAGCATATGTAAGCATATTGAAACGGGAAGGTAGAAATAGACTTTACAGTTGATGAATAATCACAATTATTTATTGCTAATATAATTTTATACAGTTGGACAGAGTTTCGACTTATCTAGTGTACAGCAATAGAATGTGTCCGCAAACTGAGCGCTCAGAGTACTTATACCCTTTGGCGGTTGGATGTGACGTCACCAACGGTCACAGGCTGGCATGGCTGACAATTGGCGCCAAATTGTCATAAAATGGCATTGGCTTGGCGTTGGCTTGGCTTGGCTTGGCTTGGCTTGGCTTGGCTTGGCTTGGCTTGGCTTGGCTTTGCTTGGCTTTGCTTGGCTTGGCATCGGCTGATCACATAACGTGGCGTTACAATCGGTCATCCTGTAACAATTGCTCCCGCAATGGAGCACACAAATTTTATTAGCTTTCTAATAGATCGATTAAGTCTTCTGTCTCCAGCTGGTCATCAGAGCTGCTGGCACTGTCAGATACAGGAGCTATGCTACTATAAGGTCGCAGAGAATCTGCTGAAAAAAGCCCCGTAAAGTTTTTGTAGCCTCTTAAACCCTTAATGCTCCTGATCCTGTATCTGTCATTGCCAACTACTTTAGTTATTATATAGGGGCCTGAAAACAAGTCATCTAGCTTTGTGTTGACCTTAGCTGCACTACTAGTAGGTGCCTGCCTCCATAAAACCAAATCTCCTTTCTTATAAACATGTCAATTTTTACGACGTTTATCAAAGTTATGTTTCATTCTAGGGCTAGCTTTATTGATACGTGTACTGGCCTTACTACGCTTGGCCTGGGTCGATTCAGGTACTTGATGTGGTATGGTTAACTAAGCGTCTTCCTATACAATCTATCATCTATTATCACGTAATTGTTTATTATATCACGTTCAGTCGACCCGGCTTTTAATTGATCAATAATAATCTTTAATTTATGATCTTGATATTGAACCGTATAAAACCAATCAGTGACTTCTAAACGATTAATATTTACAGCATCAATTGGATTCCTACTTAACGCATCAACATGTTTCATTCGTTCACCAGGCCTATATTCTACACTGATATCGTAATCCTGAATTAACAGCCACCATCTTGCGATACGCGGTATAATATCGCGTTTCGTGAGAGTGGCTCGGACGGCGGTGCAGTCGGTGACTATCTTCACGTGTTTACCTACTACGTACACCCGAAATTTATGCAACGACTGCTAATGTTTCTAGCTCGTAGCTATGATACATAGTTTCCTCCCTAGACGTCACTCAGCTAAAATACATAACAGGGCGCAAAGTACCGTCAAACTGTTTTTGTAATAAAATTCCTGCTATTCCTAACTTGCATGCATCGCTATGAATTTCTATGTCTAATGTAGGGTCATACAAAGCTAACACTGGTTTAGAGCATAAACATTTTTTTAACTCGTTAAAACTATCGACCTGGTTATCACTCCATACCCACGGTACATTTTTCTTAGTCAATTCTGTTAAAGGGCGAGCTATAACCGCGAATTTATATATAAATTTTCGAAAGTAACTGCAAAGACCTATAAATTGACGTAGCTCATGTACATTCCTCGGTACAGGAAAATGCGAAACTGCAATTAATTTTGGTTCTGCCGGTTGCACACCTTCATGAGAAATTTCATTTCCTAAATAAGACACATTTTCTTGCAAAAAAGAACACTTTTTCATGTTTAATTTTAGATTTTCCGATTCAAACTTTTGTAACACCGATTCTAACATTTTTATACCAGAACTAAAATCAACTGAGGGTAGTAATAAATCATCTAAAAATGCTAGGATTTCACTAGTTGGACTGCTGATTTGTGACGTTTGTGAACGAATGGAATCAACAATTTTACTAATCATTCGCATGAAAACTGAGGGTGCATTTGCTAAACCAAACGGAACGCGCGGCCAAATACGCCAAATAAATGCGGTTTTGTGAGTGTCTTCGGGTGCAATTTGTAGTTGGTGATAACCTTGGGCCATATCGAGGCTCGTAAAATATTTTTTACCGGCTAACTTTGAAACCTGATCGTCGATGTTTGGCAACGGATATCTATCTTTTATACTGACCGAGTTAAGGGCACGATAATCCACACATAACCGATTATCACCGTTCTTTTTCTTTACCAAGATAACTGGAGAAGCATAATCTGATTCGGATTCTTTAATAATACCGGCATCTAGTAACTCACAGACTTTAGAATTAACTATTTGTTGTTCAGTGTGCGATAACCTATATGGTTGACGATATATTGGCTGCGGTGTGGTAAGTTTTATTGTCATGTGTAACAAATTGGCGCAACCGAGATCCTTTGTGTCAATTGCAAAGGTGTGTTTAAATTGTAATAATAAATGTATTAAACTATCACGCTCGTTTTCATTTAAGTTCCCCATACTGATTTCGGATATAGGTACCCCGTCTATACTATTACTGATTTTATTAGTGGTTAAGACGGATGCAAACGGGACTGTAAGGCGACATGGATTCAATAAACTAGTGGCTGAATAATTTGGCTTATTTGGCAAAACATTGGGCAAGTAAGACAATAATGGCTTGGCTGAACTCACCCGGCTTGGTTGGAATACAGATTCGTCGCAATGATCTGCTCGTGCAAGGATCTGGCCGGCTTCCCACTCAATGTCCTTGGTGCCGGTGTTGATAACCTTCATGAAGCCGTCACCACCTCGAAGTAACGTGGCTGGTAACGAGTAGGAAACTCCATTCAATTCATAGTGACGCGGCGCTGTGCAGACATCATCTTTCTCGGCATTACCCAGCACCCGAACTTTGATGATGGAACCACCGGGCGGCAAGGATTCT
This sequence comes from Charanyca ferruginea, assembly GCA_947361185.1. Classification (NCBI taxonomy): domain Eukaryota; kingdom Metazoa; phylum Arthropoda; class Insecta; order Lepidoptera; family Noctuidae; genus Charanyca; species Charanyca ferruginea. Next base: position 5,633,942 of record OX376078.1, read on the forward strand.
TTGCTTGATGTCACTACCTTGAGTTTTTGAATATCTTCGACTACCTGTAGTTCAGCAAAAGGGTTAGGCTCCAATCTTAACGTAGCAGTCCTATTAGTCACCACAAGCGACACACGATCAGCGTTGATAACCGGCTGACCAATCAGTAAATGAATGTCCTGCATATCAGTTTCTGTTACATGTGCAGTGCATTTCACGAGAATGTCATCAATTTCTAGGTCAAATTCTACTTCTCCGCGGCTTGTAAGTAAACCACCAGAAAATCCCTTAAGGATGGTGCTCGTAGGTGTAACTTTGAGCGCCAAAAGTCCAACAATATGTGCATTTATAACATTTACCTGGCTTCCAGTATCAATGTAGGATTTCAAAAAAATCCCGTTTACCTTCACGACCTTCTTGTAAATCTCATTGTAATTTTGCAAAAGCTTAATTTCCTTGAGGTTGCTGTTTGATTCGGCAGACATCTTGGCATGTGTAGTTGACGAGCCAGGGCAGCGGGTGGCAATATGACCTTGCACACCACACTTGAAACAAATGCGTTGATCAGGTAATAAGCAATTCCGTAGAATGTGACCAGTCTTCTTACAACGCGGACAGGGGTCTGTTTCAGGGTTCACTTTCTTATCCGGGTTCGGCAGCTGTCTAGCGTCCTTGTTCTGCTTGTCACGTGCTTCGAATGTCGGTGAGCGATAATCATCGAGGGCACAAAGGAAGACCTCGTATAGTTCATCTGGACGCTGGCATTGGAAAGCCCGTGCGTTTGGTTGTAATGAAGGCGGTAATCCTGTGATTATGCACGAAACACTAGCAGCATCAGACAGGTTACAACGAAAGCACATGGCGATTTTATCCTGGTAATATTTAGTCATTGTTTCATTCGGGTTCTTTCTCCGGTTCATCATTTCGTCTAACAAAGCACTGAAGTCACGGTGTTTGGGAAATGCTCTTACTAGCATGCATTTCCATTCGTCCCAGGAATAGTTATATTCGTCGAGTCTATTGTACCACTTACGTGCTTGACCACGGAGTTTATCTTGAAGGTGAAATGATTTTACTTTGTCGCTCCAGCCATGTATGTCTCCCAACTGGTCAATTTTTTTTAACCATACCGACACTGTGCAATCTTCTCCCTCGGGGTCGAATTCCGGGATAAGGGACGCCGCATGATGGCCTTTGAAGTGGTTGAGCGGTAAGATATCGTTGTTGAGTTCGTGTATCGCCCTACCTACTTCGTTTTCTAGCATAGTTTTGAGTAGTTTTCTAGCAGGTGGCGGCGGGAATTCTTCATCTTCAGTATTATGGTCTTGCTCTTCACGCCAGCCAGGTGGACGGACTCCACAACCAACAGTTGCAGTAGGGCGATTACGCTTCATATCACACTTCTGAGTGAAACGGGAAGGTAGAAATAGACTTTACAGTTGATGAATAATCACAATTATTTATTGCTAATATAATTTTATACAGTTGGACAGAGTTTCGACTTATCTAGTGTACAGCAATAGAATGTGTCCGCAAACTGAGCGCTCAGAGTACTTATACCCTTTGGCGGTTGGATGTGACGTCACCAACGGTCACAGGCTGGCATGGCTGACAATTGGCGCCAAATTGTCATAAAATGGCATTGGCTTGGCGTTGGCTTGGCTTGGCTTGGCTTGGCTTGGCTTGGCTTGGCTTGGCTTGGCTTGGCTTTGCTTGGCTTTGCTTGGCTTGGCATCGGCTGATCACATAACGTGGCGTTACAATATACTATACTATCACTATTGTTCTATTATTCACTGAGTCTGACATATCTGTGAATCTCTGTATTCCTTTCCTTTCCTTCCTCACTACTGCAGGCTAACATTATATGGTTTTTTTTTAATCTGAAACAAAATATTTGAATTTGAGCTTTTTAACGTTCTCAAAGTGACACACCTTATTTTTTTGATGCGCAGTGGAAATACTCATGAACTTACTCCATCGTGGGGTTGATGGAGGGGCATACCGCACTCTTACCGGCTAAAACACCACGATGTTCCACCTCTGCCTCTGGCCAGGGGTGCGGGATTCGCATAAAGAAAGTAAGAAAGAAAGAGAATTTATTCGCCCGATAGGACAAGAACACACAAAAATACATGATAAATAAAGCATATATGCATAAGAATTCACCGCTCCAATATAGTCCACTTCATAGCCCTTCAAAGGACTTGTAGCATATATCGATGATTTACGCTTATCCTGTACCAAATTTACAGACAGACTTGAGTTTTCTTCGCATTTATAATATTAGTAAGGAAGGATTATTATTTGCTTGCAAATAAATGTCATCGGCCGTTTAGTCTTTTGTTATGAAGGACTTGGCTCTACTTTTCAGTGTTTATAAATCAAAGTAGTGAATTCACGTGTCGTGTTACATAGTTTTCGTTTCGAATAAATTGTATAACTTTTTGAAGGTAACATGTTTGATTTATGTATAGCTTCTGCTGTTGGAAATTGTTTTGTTGATAAGCGAAGTATTTATAAATAAAACTATCATTAACCGACGACTTCGTCCGCGTGAATGTTGGTTATCGCGGATGCAGATGAAGTCACTGATTAATAAGTAGCCTATATCCTTTCTTGGGGTTCAAGCTTAGTCTGTACCAAATTACATCAATATCAGTTCAGTGCTTTAGATATGAAAGCTTAACAAACAAGCAAACTCACTTTGTAATTTCCAGTATTAGTATGAATAATAGTTGAAGTAAGTTGAAATCAGTGGTTCTAACTAAACCTTTAAGTGGTGACAATTTGACTTTGTTGGCTTGCCATGGATAACCAACTGTTTGACGGGAATTATACTTACTTGGGAAAAGATTAGGCAGATGATGACAGTCTGTAATGAATCGATTAAAATATTATGTCAGTAGCGCGTATTTTCTCCTGAATTTTCATGAAAATATCACTTACATAAATCAAAAACCATGATCCGTAAATAATCATTAAGACAAGTGTACAGAATATTGACCCAGTCGATACACTGTTAACAGTGGCTAGTTACGTTCAAGTTAAGTGCGTTACTGTGTCCGCTTTCTTGTGTTACACGTCAGGCCCACGAAATGGGACAGCCGATATTTTGTGCACATTTTTCGTAAATTGTGTTGGTATTGGCAATTTGGTTGTTTCGTAATGTTGAATCTGTTGTTGTGTACACTTAAGGACAGATCAATTATTTACCCATGTAATTCATTTTTTTAACAGTTACGGAAGTCAAGCATTCATTTATTTTATGCGTGTCTTCGTCGTGAATTCAGTTCTGTTGTATGTCCGATTTATTTCTTAACAGATACATTGTATTTTACAGCCATGATAGTATTTTATAAGATACTTTAAGATGATTCATTTTATAGCACAGTAGTAGTTTAAGTAGCATATCTTTATAGATCAGTCATCCCGAACTACACACGAATTTAATGAGTGGCACTTAACGACATCATATATAATTCTGTCATCTTAGTTTTCAAGGAAAAAGATGGCCAAAAAGTACACAAAGTTTCTGTTATAAGTGACAAAGTACTTACAGTACATCGTAAAATCATTGATCTTAATTGTTAGCCATAAATTAATTTAGTTTCTTTTGTTTTATTGTGCCAATAAACTTGTGAAGACGGTCTTAGCATTTTGACTGAGTCATTAGACTTGAGACGAGTGTCATCACATTTTCGTTATTTTATCAGATATTTTACCAATTATACATTGACATGGTATTCACGTGCTTATACGTATCATACAAATAATACTTTCCTAATCGAATTTTCGAACGGTGGTCAATCTCAATGGCGACAAGCCAAGTACGCGAGAGATAATAATGTTTAAGTATGTGTACAAACACAGATGCACTCCCTCTTTCCACACCTTCATAGTTCAATGGGACAGCAATTCCACACAACCAGGGAAAGATCTGGCGCAGAACGGCTTTACGTTCTTTAAAGGTACGGGGGCCAGAAGCCATAAAAATCTGACAACCAGTCTTACCAAGGGGTATCTTGTTACCCAGTTATTGGGTTGTGGATGTCTGATAGGCAGTCGCTCCATAGTATTCAGCTGTATCTAGTTAAACTGGATGTCGACCCCAACATATTTGGGAAAAAGCTAGGCAGATGATGAAAGGCATGGGTGTGTCACACCACCAACTTCCAAAGTCTGGGCTGCTCTGAGAAATTCCTAATACATATAAGAGCACGCTGTAACAAATTCAGCTGAAAATATACATGTACTCGTAGTGGTTCGAATAAATCTAATTTACACAATTTCGCAATAATTTCAGGCGTAGACACTCATTTTAGAAATACGCATACATTATCTAAGTAATTGGTTTCTTTTGAATACATAACATTACAATTTAATGTACGTCTGGCATCTACAATGAAAAAGGAAAAACACAAAATAAAATTTTCCAAATTACCTCAAAATCAAAATACTACTTTTACCTCGAAAACACGGACATGAACATAAATTATGCATGAAATAAAGCTACATTTCAATATTTAGCACTCTATTAGATATGAAAATGTTAAATTGAATGTCTCGTTGAACAAATAATCTTCGTCTTGAGTTATTTATTGCTTTCTTTGACTTTATTCCGTTATTTACGTGTTTTTCCTATTCATTTATTCATATGCTAGAGTTCGTACACTTGTTTTTGTATGTAGGATTATTTTGTGTGCTGACAGGTGAATATAGAGTTGAGTTTTTTATGCATTTAGGTTTTTAGACGACTTTTCGTCAGTTTTTGAATGGATCTTTTAAGTATTGAAATAATTATTTTAGAACTAATCTTACAAATCTAAGACTAACTGAATATGATTTCTTTCATTTTCTTACATAAAAGTTCGGTTTGAAAGACGAATTGGCAAGAAATAGTCTCATACATTTTTTTACCTAAAACTATTTTTATAATCAAATATATAGGTATTGAATTAACATTGTACAAGACTCATTCCTTCTTCCTAGCCTGTGACTCTATCTGTGTCGACTTTAGACATAAAGGAAACGTCTTAAAATTATCCCACGATAAAAAAATAGTTTCAAAAATGCTTAAATCAAAATTCATATGTATGCCAAATACAAGCTAAATCCGATCAGCCGTTAAACTACGAAAATGTAACAACATCCATTCATACCCACAAACTTTCGCGTTTAGTAGGAAGTAGATGAATTTAATCAGTTTCATACTACAAAACCATGATAATTCTTCTTTTTCCAAGTTAAATAACCGTATATCTCTCCAGGGTAGACTTTCCTGGACCGCCGACCGCCAGCACTTTGTAATACAGTCCTGAATTAAGTGTTGTTGGCGCCACTTTTTAAGATTATCCACTAACTAACTATACTGCGACTCTCATTCTTTCTTATTAAATGACTACAAAGATACTTTAAGTTTCTTGAGCTAGTGTTCTGTTGGTTCGCATTACTGTAACGTTGTTTTGATCTAGGAGCAGACTACTTAGTTTGTTTTTAAAAAATGTAGCAAGCAATGTTATTTTGCCATTCATTAAATAACTCAGGATTAATATTAGTCATATTACTTACCGGGGTTTCCTTTCTTTGTAAACAGGTAAAATGTAAACTTGAGTGTAATATAGACGAATTTTGTGATAAACAATTTTACTTTGGCGTACTCTAATTAATTTGAGGCTGAAAACAATTCATTTGATGAATTTATTATTGGTCTTCTTTGTAGTTTGTCGTAATTACGCCCAAAATAACTTTCCTTTGACTCAATTTGTTACTAATTAGCGTAAATTCAGTCTTTATTGATCTTATAACAATAATACCGGCGTGTTTTTTATACTCGCTCTTCAAACATAGACAAAAATGTAGATCATTTGATTTTAGTTTATGATAAATACTAGCTGACCCGACAGACGTCCTGTCAATCGAATTTTCAATGTTTTCACCGTATAAACCTTCTCTGGATTTCAAGATCAAAATTAGCGAAATCGGTCCAACCTTTTTTGAGTTTTAGCGAGACTAACGAACAACGATTCATTTTTATTATATAGATTATATAGAAGACAGATAATAATTATAAAGTGTCTAAGATATAATGGCCTCTAGTGTACCAACCGCTTTTTTCATATCACATGCTTAAAACAAAAAATATTTATTCGTCAATTATCGTAGACCACTTTTCACGGCCTCAAGTGTACTCAGCAGGTTCTGAAGGAAGGTAGTTCCCCTTTGCTACTGAGTTGGTCAACATTTGTTGAGTATTACATGACGTCTGGAGGACGACTGATGGGATGTGTGGAATGGGGGTGGAAGGGAGAGGGGGGTAGACAAGCTGAGCTAACTGGTAGAACTATTACCCTGTTAGTCTAAGTTAGTCTGTCTGTATCGTCGTAAGTACTATTTGTTGTATGGCACTGAAAGGTTATGAATTTACAATACAGTTTAGTTATGTTAATTCAGTAACTACTTTTATTAGAGACTAGCGGATGCCCGCGACTTTGTCCTCGTGACTATCAGTTAACAGCGGGTTTTTTTTTTTGCGCGGTACTTAAATTTTTTTCTAAATCTAATCGCACGGTTCGGTTGACACAGGGGCTGAAAGATTGGCTGGTGAGCTGCGTGTCGTAGGTTCGATTCCAACACGGAACAAATACCTATTTGTATGCCCTACACTTGTTTTTGAATGTGAGTTTATATGTTTGTAAACGCATCTACGATACTGGATTTCACTAAAAAAAATATATATATTTTAAGCTAGACAACTTTTATGTTGTCTAGCTTAAAATATATATTGTGTGCCAAATTTTTGCTATTTTCATACAATCGTTTATCCATCCTTCCATCGTTACAAACTTTCGTATTTATAATAGTAAAATGTTCAATTCAATAATACAATAGGGTATTTTACTAAAAAAATCTAATTAGTCCATCAGATAAATTTCCAAAAAATATTGGACACGTGTTTTTTCTTTTTTCACGTAAAAAAAAAGAAAGACATAAGATACAGTGCGTCGAAAACTCGTGTGACGTCACTATGTCAGAGCACTTTTACTGGCGAACTGACGTCACAAACACAAACTCCCACGCATGATCTTTGAGGCGTTTTATCTTCGTCAGTTTTTATTGATTTGAGAAAACAAAAAATACGTTTGCAAAATTTTTTGATAATGTAACTGACGGACTAATTAGATTTTTTTGGTAAAATACCCTATTAGTTACACTATCTATAGAGCATTACTGTAATTACCAATTACCGCATCGCCTACGCAGAACACATACGTACTCTAAATAAAGCTAGAGCAGGAAAATGGTTCGCAAATATAATTAGCTAGAGTTGATATTCATTTGTTTATCTTCTATTCCCGGAATAGAATGGGAGTGCTTTATTCATAGTCGAGTATGTGTGATAGTGTGCTTTATTTATAGTCGAGAATGATAGCTCGAGGTCGCTATAACCTTACTATGGTGTTGTATTTAGATACTTACTGATTATAATTTATCATTTATCAACGAGGTATGTGAATGTTATTTATTTATTTTTACATCAACACCACTACCATAACAAGTTACCCCAAATCGGTAGCGTGGCCCTTAAACAATATTACAATACGGGGAATTATAAAACGAGCGATTAAAAAAAAGCTTTGCGACTGATGATGACATACTGTATTAATAACTTGAGCGGTATGAATTTGAGTAAGCGAAAAATTAACTAAACTAACGACGAATATTGATTACTAATAAAATCCAGAACAAGCTTGCAAAAAGTGGATTGTGATAAATCCATTTCATATATTAAAATTTTATCCGAGCGACTACATTACTAAGTGAGCGACTGGAAATACAGAGACGGCAACTTCAATATTAAGATAGAATCGATTTCCTGTGGCCCACCGTACCACAGGCCATACCCCTGGTGGTATGGTGGGTCGTTTGGGTTAGGTTAGGTTAGAACTGTGACCATCAAAACGCGAAGGCGAGCGAGCGCAGCGAGCGGTGCCGCGGCAGCGGCCGCCGAGCGCCAGATCCCCTCTATTGTATTGAAGTTTGTATTGAACATTCAACTCTCGTGAATGTCTTATCGCTAAATTGCTCATTAGTGTATTTTTCAAAGTGGTTTTTGTAAAAAAAATACGTCTAGCCTTTCCGCGATTTCGTTAAGAGTATGCAAGGCGCGCGTCATTGGTGCTTTACCCAGCAAGTTGTTACCCTGCCGCGAGGCACCGCCAGCAACCGCGGTCTTCGTCGCCGCGATACGTAATTATCCGGCACATTTAGACACACATCTTTAAGCACACCAGGGTTAGTTTTTTTACCACGCAATAACATAAAAAAGTATGTTACTAGTGCCATAATCCCTTCTTGTTTCCAGCTTGTTGTACCCATACCCAATACAAATAGGGTTGGGTACATCAATGGATAAAAAGGATAGATTCGATAAAGTTTCATGTAGGTACAAGTACCGTGTGACTTTATTTTGTATGCGCTCTAGTATTAGCTAGAGCTAGTTGATCAAAAATATTTTTCGCACTTTTGTAAATCAATCCACTGCAACCTGCCGATGTCTTCGGTTTTTCAGAGAAACTTTCAGCCTTTATAAAATGATGTAGGTCTGGGTGCCGCGGGTTCTTGGTCTATAGTTGAATAATAATAATAATAATAATAATATGTGGGGACATTTTCACACACGGCCATCTGACCCCAAACTAGGAAGACCCTGTACTATGGGTGTCAGACAGCTGATATACATACACAAATACATTTTTTTTTGTAAATACATACATATATAGATAAACAACACCTACACAAGGCAAACACAAGTGCTCATCACACAAACGTTTACCCTGGGCGGGAATCGAACCCGCAACACACTGCGCAGCAGTCGATCGCTCAGCCACTGCGCCAACCGTGTCGTCAACTACGAATGTTTAAAACTAGTGTCAATACGCTTCGTTTTAATATCTCTCTCTCTCTCTCTCTCTCTGTGTCAACTATGAGAATGTCATTCAAAAAGACATGTTGATGTATCCTAACATCTTGCACTATAAACCTGTGTATACTCATGTTTTACAAATAAAATATCTTTTATCTTTATCTTTTATCATATTACGTCTCCAGCAACTACTTAGTCAAGCCTATATAGCCTTTTCCTAACTGTGTTAGGGTCGGTTTCCAGTCTAACCGTATGCAGCTAACGTTGCCATTTCTAATAATCAAAAAGCCGGACTAAACGCTGGACTTTTGGGTCCCAAAACCGGACATCAAGAATATTGAAATATTGAATAAAAACGTATTTAAAAGCCGGGCTTTTGAATTCCAAAGCCGGAAAAAAGGGACTTTTGACAAAAAAGAAAGAATTCACATAGGTACTGTAGCGTACTCGTTACAAGTGGTGGGGAACGAGACCGACTTCTGTTCCTCATTCTCATCTAGGCTGCTCTCTATACAGCTAGCCTCCGAGACGCGGCGCGACGCGGTTTAATCTAGAAATGAAAGCACTGATACTATTATGGTTTTAGCTCCGAAAATGTACAACAAACTACTTAAAACCTACAAAGACTGTAAAATCTATACTTTATACAAATTCAAAACTAAATTAGTAAATTGGCTAAAAGAATACAGTTATGACGAAATCGAAAGCTTCATTAACGGGTTATAAATAAATATATTCATAACACCACCACCAGCACCATCTACACCCACACTACACACCCGACACACACAACCACTCACTTCACACCATATACCACAATACACACGACACAGACACACACCACAATGTTTGTTCTTATTTTTTTGTTTTTATTTTAAATTATTATTTTAATTTTACGTAAACTTAGGTAATCGTTCTTTTGTTTTGTATATTTTTTTTTCTCTGTTTGTTTGCTTGTTTGACATAATGTTATAACAACCAATTTTGTGCGAAGTCACTGGTCCCTATCATACAGTTAACACTAGTTTAGGGGCCAGGGGATTCATATATTTTGTGATGTAACCCATTTCTATGTCAATAAAACATTATTATTATTATTATTATTATTATTACGTCACTACCCGGTACCAGTAAGAATCCTCCAAAAGGATCTCTTACAGTACCTAGGTACTTTATAAGAAGCGTTTAGTTGCGACTCTGAAAAATTTCGTCTTGCTCGCTCGTTCGCTATTGACTGAAGAACGATTGTATAAAAAGCCTAGCAAAACCCGGACGGGCCGGACGCAGTTACGCTGTCCGGCTTTATCCGGACGGATGGCAACGCTAGCAGCTGAATACCAGTGTTTTACATGGAGTGACTGCCGGTCTGACTTCTACAACCCAATTACTGGATAACACGGTACACCTTGGTAAGACTGGCTGTCAGATTTTTTGACTTCTAACTACTTATAACGACTGTCAAAGATCTACGAATAACAGCCGGGACCAACAGTTTTACGTGCTTTCCGAGGCACTGAGGTGTCTCGGCATGAATTGGATGGTCACCCATTCATGGAACGACCGCGACAAGCGTAGCTCAAACATCCATACGACTTTAACTTAGACACATCATCATCATCATCATTTCAGCCGAAAGACGTCCACTGCTGGACATAGGCCTCCCCCAAGAAATGGGGGGTTTTGCCATAATCGCCACGCTTGGCAGGCGGGTTGGCGATCGCAGTATGGTTGTTACAAAGGCACAGAGAACGCTGCTGCCCATTCTCTGGTGAGTCCCTTAGTCGCCTCTTACGACACCCACGGGAAGATATGGGATGGTGCTATTCTTTACGTCCGAGATCATACGGAACTTAGACACGGTCCTCTACAACTACTTAAAGTCAAGTAAAATGTTAAAGCCGTGTAACCAAGTTGTTCTCTAAATAGACTTAACCCCTTCTTTCCCAAAGGTGTTGTTAGGCGAATAGACTTGATAAGTGTAGTAACAACTGTCAACAGTGATATACGGTGATCTTCTGTTGTTTGACAAATTGCGACGATTATGACTTTGTTCCAGTTTGTGGGATGTGTGTTCTGTGATGTATGGGGACGAAGATATTGGCGTTAGGTAGGTATTACGTGTAAGTACTTAGGTACAGTTTCATCATCATCATTTCAGCCTAAAGACGTCCACTGCTGGACATAGGCCTCCTCTAGGCCTGGGGGGTGGGGGTTTGCCATAATCGCCACGCTTGGCAGGCGGAGTGCCCAACGCAGTATGGTTGTTACAAAGGCACAGAGAACGCTGCTGCCCATTTTCTGGTGAGTCCCTTAGTCGCCTCTTACGACACCCACGGGAAGATATGGGATGGTGCTATTCTTTATGTCCGACACCACACTGACACAGGTACAGTTTACAAAGAATATTAAACATAGTACTTACAAAAACAACACAATGTGTCTTGAAAAAGTCAGCCTTTATTTTCAGTATGTACATAAAGTAAGGTTTTTTCTTGATATGTTTCTTCGTCATAAATCAGCGGTTGCTTAAATTAGTTTTATGCTTACCTACTACTATTATAAACAAGATGGATGAATAGATGTTTGTTACTTTTTCATGTTTAAACGGCTGAACTGAATTAGCCTAAATGTGGCACACAGGTAAAGAAAGAACGAAAAAATAAAATAAAAAACGCAAAGCAGGTAGTACTTACTTAGGTAGCTATAGATCTAGCTCAACAAGTATTCATATTAATGAATAATAATTATTAATTCTTTGTGTTCCTGTAGGATAATTAAGGACATCAGCTTTATTCTGAAGTCTACTCAGACGGAGTCGCAGACAAAAGCCTGTTTAGAAATATTTGACAAATAAAAATGCTTTGTATTCAGCAAGTACTTGACAGACGAGTCATGAAAAAGCTTACCTACACTAAAATATAAATTACTTCAAACAGTAAAAAATACCTACTTTAATTACTAAAGAATCATGTCTGTATTTGTACAGAAAAAAAAGATGTTTAGAGAAGTTGAAATTCTAATTCTTATGTTTTTGGGTACCTAAAGAGTATCTTCAGGCATTTACAATATTTTTAAACCCCGCAAAAAAAGTGTATAGTTTAACGAAAAGCTCATTATTTCAGAACGAAACAGCGACTGACAGTAACAGTAACACTGACAGTCGCCGTTTCGCAGTTCTTACACTGAAATTGCATCGTTTTATGGGAAATAATATCACAAATATTGATTATTTTTTTCCACACACTTGGCCAATTTTATAGATCCGTTAACGTCGCTTGTCACTTTCTTTTTTTATAAACACAAAAAGGGCATTGCGATGAAACGAAAAAGCATTATTTTTATTTCGTAATATTTTAATTATGCGGGGGTTTAAAAATGCTAAGTATATCAATCTACTCCTGGTAATGTATTCTTCACATTGGAAAATATTTTAAACCCTCTAAATTATTTTTTTTACAAATAAATGAAATCAAAGTAAAAGTCAAAATCAAAGTCAACCCATTTATTTCAATTAGACCATTAAAAGGCACTTTTGAACGTCATATTGTAAAATTTGAATCTATGGATGAATGAATGTATGGATCTCGCCATGATTCTTTGAGCAATTTAAGAAAAGCCCGCCATTCTATTCCCAAAATACTGCAACTTTTGAAAGTCAGAATCAACAGTGGCGACCACCAGAAAAGCGCTGAAACTGAGGGATGCCCAGTTGACAAGCACCAACAATGGGTCCTAAAATGTGAGCTTTTGTTGTTGTTTTTTAACGTTGGTTTTAAGTTGGATTTTAACTCGAATAATATGTAGGTATGGCAAAAACGCTCAAACGTTAAAAAGTAGGGGTGAACCTTTTGTCAATTTGCCACTAACCGGACATAATTCCAAATTCTGGATTGCCAGAAGTTCCTAGTTAAGAAATAGTTACATATTAACGAAAGCTGTACCCTAATGTACCACGTGCAAAAATCTATACTAATATTATAAAGCTGAAGAGTTTGTTTGTTTGTTTGGTTGGTTGAACGCGTTAATCTCAGGATCTACTGGTTCGAATTGAAAAATTACTTTTGTGTTGGATAGTCCATTTATCGAGGAAGGCTATAGGCCCATGCGAAGCCGGGTCGGGTCGCTAGTTTATTATAAGCACTAAAAAGTCTTTTGGACTTTTAACCCTTGAGCACACGAAATAATTTAAGAGGCATCATAAAACAACCGATTGATACTCTGGACAAGTTAGGACCAACTACTCTTAGTCCAATGACACGTAAACCGGAAAAACTTACCCGAGCGTCTAACATGGCGTGCCTACGTCAAAATCTTTACGAGTTGCCACAGAAGTAGGCAGGAAATATGTTTTCTAGGCGTAAAAATGGCCGTCTTACTTTAGGACAAAAACAAAGTAACATAGCATAAACATTTTTGAAGAGTGAATTTATTAATTTATGTCACATTCAAAACTCTTAATCAGTCAAAACTACTTTGGACTACAAAAACCAGTCAAAACTACTTTTCAACGGTTCAATTTTATCCTTAATACTTAGAAACTCATTAGGTTGGTAGGTTAGGTTTTTTTTGTGGGCGTTGTAAAACTTTTGTTTTGTAGTGATTCTTATAAGTAGGGCGCGCCGTATTTTTGTATTTGTAACGCAAACGCGTTTTATCTTATTAAGGGTTTTGACTAAAGTCAGTCAAAAGTAGTTTTGACTGGTTAAGAGTTTTGACTGTAACATATACAAATAAATGAATAATTAAAGTATAATGTTTGTAATGTCAAAACATCAACTATTTACTAACTGTATGTGAAACTATACTGGGTGTATCGGAAGGGAGGTCAATGTACTCGTGAAACTGAACATTGAACAGAAAAAAAAATAGAAATTTAAAAAAAAATTTGGTGCTCTTCATAGAAAATTTGAACTTGCCGCCTAAAGAATCATGGAGAGATTCGTACATTCATTTGTATGAAAAAATAAAAGTAATTTAGAGGGTGTAACATAGCATATTTTTAAACCCCATAATTAAAATATTACGAAATGAAAATAACACTTTTTCGTTTCGTCTCGATGCCCATTTTATGTTTATAAAAAAAAGAAAGTGACAAGCGATGTCAACGAATCTATAAAATTGGCAGACAAGTGATGTGACAAGTGTGTGGAAAAAAATAAACTTTATTTGTGATATTATTTCTCATAAAACGATGCAATTTCAATGTAAAAACTGCGAAACGGCGCCTGTCAGTGTCACTGTTACTGTCAGTCGCCGTTTCGTACTGAAATATTGAGCTTTTCGTTAAACCATTAATTTTTTTATGCGGGGTTTTAGAAATATTGTAAATGCCTGAAGATACTCTTTAGGTACTCAAGAATATAAGAATTAAAATTTCAACTTCTCTAAACATCTTAATTTTTTTTTGTACAAATCCTGATTCTTTTAACTGGAGTCAAAAATTTCTTTTTTCGATTTTTTTTCTGTTGAATGTTGTTCAGTTTCACGAGTACATTGACCTCCATTCGGATGTATGTATACTCCCTTTCCGGAACGAATACTGTATAATGTATTAATACCAAAAATCAATTACATCTTTTTATGTCTGTTTGTTTCGACTAACCTCCTTTGTCCGTGTGGTGTCGGATGTAAAGAATAGCACCATCCCATATCTTCACGTGGGTGTCGTAAGAGGCGACTAAGGGACTTACCAGAGAATGGGGAGCAGCGTTTTTTGTGCCTTTGTAACAACCATACTGCGATCGCTAATCCGCCTGCCAAGCGTTGCGATTATGGCAAAACCCCCCCTTGGGGAGGCCTATGTCCAGCAGTGGACGTCTTTCGGCTGAAATGATGATGATGATGATGAATCTCCTTTGGTCCAAAAGGAGATTTCGACGAGCCTTCACTGGCAGTTAGCTTATGTTATAAGGCGTTACGCCTTCAGCTACTTTTATTTTAGAAAAACAATTATCAAGAGCAAGAGCATTTTTGTGCAGTACCATTAAGTGAAAGCACAGTTTCTTGAGCAAGGAAATTCATTACAATTAGTTTGTCAATAAATTAAGCTAAAAGGTTACCTGAAAATTCAGTTACCACAACCACGTGAACGCTCCCTAACAGCATTGCCTAACAAATTGTAGGTGTGGACGCACCCCTATGCTAACTCCGATGTCATGCAGCTATCTAGATTATATATATAGATTGCAACGACATCAGATATTAATTAACGAGTGAATAAATGTTAGCACGACGTCAACAGTAAGTGGGGCAGAGGAACAGCGAACTTTAGTAGAATAAAAGTAGTTTGGATGTGATATGCCAGTGTTACATCTATCACGTAGTAGTAGAGTTCTTTTTGCTATAATCATTACAAGACCGGCTATAATTTATATCACCTGATACCCTTGTATTTCTCTTAAACAAAACGGAACTTCTCTTACGTAGTGTGTGCGTTTACCAATATAAAACATAAACTCACATAAACACGAATAATCAGACACGGAACAAGTATGATCTGTAGGCTATACCTACATAATATATTATTGGTTTGCTAAATCGCTCAGCCAGCCGTGTAGTCAAGCGTTCTAAACTGTCTTCTGTCTATTTCCAAATCATACCCAAAAGAAAATTCGAGCCTTCAAAATATTATTTATGGCTACATCGATGTCTGAAAGATATTATTTAAACCAGCACGGGCTGCAGTTATGTAACAAAAATATAACAAACTTCAGTCAGAAAATAATTTGAACAGTTTAAAATTTATAAACTGTGCAAATTATTCTTTGGAGTCCTTGTTGATTTTTGAATATAAATAATAATAGTTTTTTTTTAAGCCTTTGTTTTAGCGTTTTAAAGGTCCTAAGTAACTCTTGCTCTACAAAATGTAGTTACAACATTTTCAAGTATTTCTCGGCAGTAATTGGTTGGTGAAAGGTTGAATTATGTATAAACGTCAGTACAAAAGGTTTGTAGTATGTACAATCCGTTCGAAAGTCAAAATTGAGCCTGTAACGTAGCTAACTTCACGTGTAATAAAATATCTTTGGGCAATCCCAATTCAATTCAATGTTGTTTCAAGAGTACCGAATCACGTGACTGCAAAATTAACATTTGAATTACAAAATAAGCATAGTAAATAATCTATTTTATTTGAATGTATTGCAGCCACAGATTGCCGGGGTAAAATGACCCCTGTAAAAGCGCCATAACTTTTTGCGTGCATCCCAGTAAACAGTGATTTATATTAAACTAGCTTTTGTCCGCGACTTCGTCCGCGTGAATGTCGGTTATCGCGAATGCAGATGAAGCCCCGGATTAAAAAGTAGCCTATGTCCTTCCCCAAGGTTAAAGCTTTTTTCATACCAAATTTTATCAAATCGGTTCAGCCGTTTCATCGTGCAAGCGTAACAGACAGAGTTACTTTCGCATTTTTAATATTAATAAAGAATTAAAGTATGGATTAGGTCGTGGTTTAATCGAGGGTTGGGTGAAACACGTCTGCAAAATAGTGAGAACATTTTAACCCTAACTCATTTTCCGTAAATCCCATCTTCGCCGAACTTAAAGCTATTAACATGTTCGAGCTAAAATTCTACTGAAATCCGTTGCACGCAAACCTTATTTGGATTATCCGTTGCAGCAACAAAATTAGATAGTTGATGCAACTCTGCAGCGCTGCAGCGGGTCGCTGGAGTGGCAACCTTTACACGATTATGTCTTCCTGCTTTATCGTTAGACAATTTCGTGTGATAGCTGGAAAAGATTCCGGGAATATTCCCCGTAATACTTTGCTCAACGTGCACGGTCTTCTTTGGTGCGTCTCTTGTTTTTTTTCAAAATCTGAAAAATATTTAAATAATTTCTATTTTTTTTTTTAATTACTTTGTTTTTGGTTGAACGTGCTAATCTCAGGACCTGCAAGTTCGAATTGAAAAAATATTTTTGTGTTGGATAGTCCATTTACCGAGGAAGGCTATAGGCCCATGCGAAGCTAGGTCGGGTCGCAAGTAATATATATTACTATCATCGTCATCATCATCATATCAGCCTATTGCCGTCCACTGCTGAACGTAGGCCAGCCCCAGAGATCCTCAACCAACCCGGTCTTGGGCAGCACTGATCCATCCGCTTCCAGCCACCTTCTTCAAATCTATCCGGTCGTAGGGCGTCTCACAAGCCCCGCGGGGCGTCTGTCTGTATTTTCTGGCTTATCTCTGATACGACTAAACAAATTTAGACGGGACTTTCACTGACAGATAGCTGTTGTTTCAAGGAGTAACTTAGACTACTATTACGGTTCCGCGCTAATTAAAACCCCGCTGATACCCGACAAACACATCAGCTAGTCTTACATAAAGTATTTAAAATTAATTTGCTTACCTTACACATGAAGGTTTTATTCATCTACATAAGAAGCGGTGATGTCCCAGATTACTACCTCTATCACCTTCCGCAGAAGATTAATATTTTGTTTCCTCGTAAAAAGTTTAAACCCTCTCCTATATAACCCTCAACCTTTAATTATTATGTACATAGCTTTAAATGATTACTTACGTCCCTAGACGCCGCAGAATTAATTAAATTGTGTCGGAAATGAAGTGAAGCGGGAATATACCAACGGGAAAGATGATACTAAAGCAAGTTCTAGGTTTAAAATCCGAAAAGCTTCCGAATCCGAACCAATCTCACTTTGTTTATTACGTACTTGTTTTGGAAATCTAGGTACGTATTCACTAACTTAGGACTAACTGCTGTAGGTTGATTCTCTAAAATTCAAACAACAACTCGCATCTTAAATCGCTATTCACTCTCACTTTGCATAAGTTTCAGAATGACCTTGATATATTTGACACTTTGAATCGGGTTCGAATGCGAAGTGAGTGTCGAAGTGACGGGGAAATTAATTTACAGAATGCCACTTCTTACGTCATCTCATACTTTATCTGTCAAAGTCTCCCTGTCAATTTAGTACAACTCGCTGACACGCTCGCAGGGGTGGCGCTAGTGTAAATTCGAATTATCAACCGAGTTTTTAAAATGCCAATCAAGAAACTCACAGCGGATTCAGATTCGAAGTTTAGAATGAGGTCTTAAAGAATCACACCCCTGGTCTGGAATTGAAAAGTCAACGCACTGTGTGCAAGCGTGTAGGTGATAATTGGGGTCCCATCCTTGTCTTTTCTACAGTTAAAAGATGGAACCTATGCATGGCCTTAGTTGACTTGTAGAGAATGCCTAAGTCCGCCTTTGTATCTGTGTGCACAGGGGCGGACCGTAAGTTTGTGGCCCCCTATCTATGTATATGGGGCCCTGATTAACGAATCAATTACCATTTTATCAAAAAAAAAGATTTTCGATAATGATGTTTACGATAGGTTTTTTTGAAGTTATACTTCTTTAGGCGCGTTAAGAAAAAATGATGAGAGTGAAATTTTACGATGCGCGCGCACAGCGTCACACAAAATTCTCACGGGAGTAATTGTAAACAACGCCATCTCTGACGTACATGCTGAACTACTTACTGCCTTCGTTGCTATTTTGTGACTCGAAGAAGTATAACTTCTCACGCGCGTACATAAGTACACACTGAATTTTTTTTATTCATAATATTGTCCATTGTCTACAATAGGGGCACAGGGGACCCTATATATTCACGGGGCCCAGGGCTGCAGTCCAAAAAGCCATTAAGTAGATCCGCACTTGTGCATGAAGTATAAATAAAGAAACAAATGGGAATTATGCGAGGTGTACGGTTGTTTACACCTTGTCAAACTAAGTTGCTAAGAAACGTTATTTATTTTTGGTGTGAAAAATCACTATTTGTGGTACATAGCGTTAATGTTACTCACGTAAAACATTGTTAATTGTGCATACAAGTTTTCAATGTTATAACTAAACTTTAAACAATTTAAAACTTATTTTCGTAAAGAAACGTAAAAATGTTTAAGTGTGTTGAAGGTTCCCAGAAATATTCCAAAACAAAAAATTGTAATATAATTTAATAATCGTTTCGTTTATTCTTATGGTAGCGTTAACGTTACTCACGTAAAACATTGTGAATTGTGCATAACAGTTTTCAATGTTATAACTAAACTGTCAACACTGGGGTACTTAAGGTTTAGTTATAACATTTAAAACTTATTTTCGTAAAGAAACGTAAAATGTTGCAGTGTGTTGAAGGTTCCCAGAAATATTCCAAAACAAAAAATTGTAATATAATTTAATAATCGTTTCGTTTGTTCAATACAAAGCCACGTTTTACAATATATATCTTACTATGTAAAATCGATCACGGTTGCATATTTGCCTGAATTAGTTTGAACCTGTGCTTCAGGCTAGAAGGATGACAGGGTGTAAATGTGACTTTGTATTCAATAAACGATTATTAAATAATGTAATGATGAGAACATTGTCATATTTAAGTGACTTAATACACCTGTTGTGTAGGAACAGTTACAGGTTAATTTTACTGGTCCTTGGTCCTACTGTTTCTCTACTTATACGAATACAGCTTCAGTAATAAGATTTCCCTTAATACGAGAAATAATAAAAACGAACAAGAAAGTAGGTCGTAGAGACAAAAGTTGAGAATAAAAAGAGGATTTATACCTCCTTTGAGAGACAAATTAGATTTTTGAATTAAGAATGCAGTTTCATTCAGTATCTACTTTTATCATCGTTATATTAATGCTTTTATCAAGCGTTTCTATGCTATAAAATGTATAAGTTTGAATGTGGGATGGTTATATTAAAACAATTTTAGAACTAATTAATAATTATATATTTTGCTTCAAAACATTAAGACACTGTAAGACAAAACTAAGAGTCGATTATTTAGTCATGAGCTGATTACTTTTATCTAAGGAATTAAAGGTAGATATTAGATAGGTAAAACCTGAGGGTAAAACTTATAAATAATTCAAATTCCCACTTACGCCAAAAGCTTAAAGTAAGCTCAAAGTAAGTGGTCAAAAATCTCCTATATAGTTATTGGACTCATGCTAACTCGTAGTTAAAAGTTAACCCTAGCTGCATAGGAAAAAAGAAGGCGTTTTTAATTTAAATTAAAACAATTTTTCTATGTTTATTAAGGATATACCTTCTAAATTCAAATCCAATTTTATTAGAGAGATTTAAAAAATGCATCCTGTTGGTCTTTCAAACAGAGCACCAAAATTGTTGACTAATTTTAATTGCTAATAGACAATAACCATATCAGAAAATAAAGTCCAAAATTCCTTGCGAAATTTATTAACTAACAACTTACAAAATTTTCAACTCTATTTCTATAGTGTTCTAGTTTATTATCATCTAATCAGTAAAAACTGTTCAACCATATTGCTGCTGTCTTGCATTGACTGAGGCTTTTAATACAGTTGCGCGGTCCGAATGAAAACTTTTAAAGTTGTTTCTGTTTTAATCTACAGATTCAAAGTTCTTGTTGATTGTTTAAGTTAGAGTTTATCTTGTTAGTTCAGCGCTGTTAAATAATTGTTTTAACTCGGTCTAGAGTTCAAGATATTGTGTTTCAGTAAACGTTTTATCTCGCGGTAGTGTTAAACTGATTGTAAAGAGATTGGTGGCGGGGTTTGTTTGTTCTTAAATGTTTTGTAGTGGACTTTTTGTTTTTGTCTAAACAAAAAAGAGAAGATTGTTTTATCATTACATGTTATAAATTAAAGCTTAAGCCTTAAAACTAATAGGAATTGATTCCTCTATTAAATTGATGTAGGTAACTGCGTCCACTAAGCGACCCTCTTGTGGTAGTGGTAGCCTCGATAAAGCATCTGCGGGCCCATTGTCAATGAAATCGTATGCAGCCAAGCGCGCCGCCCACCGCTGTAGCCGACTAGCCGCGGTCTGTGGGATCCCACCCTTAGCACCAAATATGTGCGTCAACGGCTGATGGTCAGTGCGTAATATGAAACTTCTACCAAATAGATATTGATGATGCTTAGTTATGCCAAATAATATTGCGAGTGCCTCCTTATCTAGTTGACTATAATTGCGCTCGGCCGCGTTGAGCGTACGGGACGCACAGCTGACCGGGCGCTCGCTGCCATCGGAATAGCGGTGAGCCAGCACTGCACCTAACCCATACGCACTACTGTCGACCGCGAGCACGAGCGGCCGCCCCTCCTCGTAATGCGCTAACACTTGTTCGCCCAAGAGAACTCGCTTAGCTTCACTGAACGCCTGTTCACAACTGTGATCCCATTTCCAGTGAGCATCTTTTTTTAGTAAATTATGTAATGGGTACAATTATGTGCTCAAATTTCTTATGAATTTGCCATAATAATTTAACATTCCCAAAAAACTTTTTAATTGGGTTACATTGTCTGGTCTGGGCGCGCTGGAAATAGCATCTAACTTTGCTTTGTCGGGCCGTAAACCCTTTTTGTCTATTACAAAACCTAAATAATTGACACTATCTTGTAAAAAACTACACTTACTTAGCTTAACTGTTAAACCTGTCTCGCGCAACCTTTCGAGTACAGCTCGTAAATTACTAATGTGCTCTTTATCATTAGCCCCCGTTGTGCAAATGTCATCTAGGAAAACAACACAACCCGGAATGCCCCGTAGGGTTTCTTCCATTATTTTTTGAAATTTTCGGGTACGCACGTTAGACCGTACGGCGTACGACGGTAAGCATAAGTTCCGAGGTGAGTTGTTATGGCTGTGTAGGGTTGGGATTCTTCCGTTAAAAAACACTGTTCGTAAGCGTGAGTGAGATCAATTTTAGTAAACTTTTCTCCTCCGCTCAAGTTTGCGAACAACTCATCAATGCGGGGTAATGGATAATAATCGCGCTTAAGTTTTGGGTTTATTGTAATTTTATAATCACCACATATGCGTATATCTCCATTTCTTTTTACAACTGGCACAATTGGCGTTCCGTAATCGGAATAATCAACACGGTATATGGAGCCATCGGACTCCAGGCGCGCCAGCTCGCGCTCGACACGCGCGCGCAGCGCCAAGGGCACGGCTCGCGCTCGCACGTACACAGGTTCATCGTTAGTCAGCTGTAGTCGAATAGCTCGCTTACAAGTGCCTAACTTATCCGTAAACACCTCTGGATATTCAGCACATAAGCGGTTCACGAATCCCTCGTCGGTTATCTTGTACAAATTTATTTGAGTCTCTTCCCAGTAAGGGACACGATCCATTTCTAATTATATATAGGGGCAAGCATTTTACTATTACATCCCGGAATCTTACTTGGACTTCTATGTAACCCAGCGATTCGATGCGTGAACCGGAATAACTACGTAACATTAAATTATCTGTCTTAATAATTTTATGAGAGAATTTACGACTATACAGCTCTTCATTAATAGCCGAAATACGACTACCGGTATCTATTTCACACTTGGTTTCAAAATTATCTATTATAATGTTTATAAAGTACGGTTTATTGTCCTTACCTCCAACCATAATATTAAACATATCGTCCGAATCGTCGTCACCACTGATGTAATTATGTCGACTGTCTGCCCGATGACTACTTTTCACTGACTTACACATTATTTTTAAATGACCTCTTTGTTTACACTCGTCACAATGATAATTCACATACCGGCACCTGTCCGCGCGATGTGCCTTACCGCACCGCCAGCATGCTTGCGCGGTCGCGCCGCGCGCTCTGCCTCAGCCGGGCCGGGCGCCTCGCCTGCGCCTGCGCCGCTCGGGGCGCGCGCCCCGCGAGCGCGTCCTCGCCCGCCGCGTGTGTAGTGCAGGTCTTCCCCTGCCTCGCCGCCGGCACCTGAGGTCGCAGTCGGCACCGTGCTGCCGCTCACCTCCGCGTGCTTCTCTGCAGCCTCCAGAGCTAGTGCTAACTCCACTGCCTCTTTGTATTCTATTTTCCTTTCGGCAAATATTCTCGATCGCATTGCGTCATTTGACAAACCTGATACAAACTGATCTCTTAAGTTTTCCTCGAGAGTAGAACACTTCTTACATTTGCCGAAATTACAAGTAGTTGCCCGATGTTTGAGGGCTTGTAAATATTCCATCATGGGTTCGCCGGTCCGTTGTCGCCGCAGCCTGAATACGTGGCGCTCGGCGATCTCTGATCGCTGCGGTTCTAAATGGTCGGCAACTAATTTTACCAATTCGTCGTAGGTTTTAGTCTCCGGAAAGTCAGGTGAACACAGGTCGCACATCAATGAATATGTAGCTTCGCCTACGACTGTTATTAACATCGGCACTTTTAGATTATCTTTTACGTCATTTAGCAAAATGTATTGATTTTCCCGGCGTATATATGCTGGCCATTGTTTAGAGCTAATATTGTACGGTTCTAACTTGCCGATTGGCATTTTTATGTCGGTAACAATAAAACTGCACGCGTAATTTAAACACCGGTAAAAAAAGTTATAGATATTTAAATAATCCCGATCTCGTCGCCAATGCAGCGTCAATGAAAGGCGGGAGTTAGCGACACACTGGTTTATTGAATAAGTTCTAGAATCTACCCGCCACCGTACAAATATCATATAAGTAACAATCTTACCATCGGTACAATAATAATAAAAATATTTCATTTGTTAGTAGAAAAAACTTAAGACTATTGTTAGTAGCACTTCACTTTGCACTAAATTGTCTTTGTGCTGTCCTGTGGCACTTGTCCGTGGAAGCGACGGAACACCACGTCCTGCGGCCATAAGTCTTCTTCAATGACGAGGGGCAGGAAACAATTCGGACACGCACCACGAACGCCTTGAAATGGATGGATGGATTGAATGGATTATGTACGGTAGTATCGCTCATGTTTACAGCTTCGCTTTCCGTGGTCTGCTGTACGTGCACGTGTAAAATCGTTGGTCCCGACTGTCATACGTAGATTTTTGACAGACGTTATGGGATTATTCTTTTTTTTTTTTGGGACAAGCCCGCCACACTAATCCCTAACCACTGTAACTCCTGTAAGCCAGAATCAACAGTGGCAACCACCAAAAAAGCGCCAGAGTAATGAAGCTCGACGAGTCCCAGAGAAACGGTTCAACTGTCTTGGATCCCGCAACGAAATTAATCAGAAAAGAACAGCGGTGGAGTAAGAAAAACATATTTTCCACTTCCCTCCAAATCAAGCTGGAGACAGAACAGAACTAGGCCAATAGGCACAAAGGGACGTTTACAACTGGGAGAAACCCAGTTGCTAAGCACCACGGATTATAATTGACATAGTTAATGGGCCCTAAAAAGTGAGCTGTTACATTAAATTTGATTCCAATAATACCGTTATGGGTAGTCATCATCATCATCAGCCGGAAAACGTCCACTGTTGAAAAGGCCTCCCCAGGGGGAAAGGGGGGGGGGGTTGCCATAATCCCCACGCTTGGCAGGCGTCTTGGGAATCGCAATGAAGTTGTTAAGTACACGGAAGCCGCTGCTGCCCGACTTCCGGATTTTCCCCATGGCAGACCATGTACTATGTCAAACAGCTGATATTTATACATATAAATAGATACGTAAATAGACAACAACCAGACACAATGCAAACACAAAATTGCTCATCACATGAATTATTACAAAAAAAAATGATACCCCCTCCCATCATTTTGACCCCATAAAAATGATTTGATCTTTTTTTAAAGAGTGTCCGTGGAGTTTCTTCCACGTTCTTCTCCATAGAGACCTACCTACGTTTTAGAACGAGCAACTAGCTTCATCTCTCTGACCGACTCCTTGACAATTCAAAAGTGCCTGTAAATGGTTTAATTGAAATAAATGCTTTGACGTTGACTTTATTTGAAAGCGGGATTCGAATCCGTAACACGCTGCGCAACAGACAATCACTCAGCTACTGTGCCAACCGTGTCGTCATACCCAGTAACTGGGTTGTGGAGGTCAGATAGGCAGTCGCTCCATGTAAAACACTGGTATTCAGCTGCATCTGGTTAAACTGGAATCCGACCCCAACATAGTTGGAAAACGCTAGGCATTTTGATTTCGTTCATAAATTCCACTCAATAGTCCCTTTTCCTGGAGTCAACAGTAAGATTTATATTAAAGGCTAATTTATTCGTATTTGGTAGAAAACAAAGTTAGCCTAGTAAGCAATGTGTGTACCTACTTGTGGTCAAATGTTTGCTTAGTCTGAATTATTTTGTGTGAAAGGCTTTTCTAGCTTTTCGGACAATTAATTGTGAAATTTATTGATTTAAATCAAATGTTTGCGTAGATTAAACATGAATGATATTTAACCTAAATCTGTAATATTCTATTGATTTTAAAAGAGTGTTCATGGAGTTTCTTCCTCGTTCTTCGCCATAGAAACCTACTGTTTGGAACGAGCAACTGGCTTAAATTTTCTGCCTGACTGACTCCTTGACTTGAAAAGAGCCTGTAAATGGTTAATTTGAAATAAATGATATGAGTTTTAAGTTGAGTTTTTAAATCTCAATAAATTCAATTTGAAATTCATATTCTAAATTAAATTATTTGACAAGAGACTAACTAACCATAAGTCAATGTCATTGAAATCAAATTCAATACTTACTGACCACAATGACAAGTGTGGTGATACTAATCCGCCTTGAGCGCACGTGGTGATCAATGTTCGTGCCTTCTCTGTATGAGAAGAGGTCTTTGCCCTGTAGTGGGACAATTATAGGCTGGTATAGATACTGACCAAAATATTATGACAGACTAATTCTGTATGAAGCGGCTAGGCAGATTATGATTGACAGTGATAATCATCTATCAACAATGTTCGGGTAGGATATTGACCAGAGGATGGGCAGCAGCGTCCTTCTGAGTACCATGACACCTACTGCGATCGCCAACATGCATCGGCCAAGCATGGCGATTATGGTCGAACCACCCCTTGGGGGAGACCTATGCCCAGCAGTGGGTGTCTAAGGTTGACATGATGATGATTATGTTCGGGTAGGCTTCCAGTCTAACCGAAAGCAACCGGGGTCTTGATATGAAAAGAATGGTCACCCATCCACGGACCGCAGCAGGCGTAGCTTAACCGTTACCGTGAAGTGCGCTGTCAGCAAAGTCCTTTTAAAAGTTGAAACTTTTGTAACAAAAAATCTAATAGAATCATTAAAATTGTAACTTTCATTCATGAAAGAATTGATATAGATAAAGTTTAGGCTTTGAAAACTTTTAACTAAGCCCCGTATCTTCTTATCTATATTAAGGCAGGCCTTTTCAACTTTTCGGAGACGCTCATAATTCTGACTAGCATATTTTTACGTAGATAAAGGTTTTATTCCGCACTGTTTTGTAAATTCATCATAATTTTGGTCTTTTTTCTTTGGTGTTAAGTTCGATGACCTTTTAAGATGGCGTCGGCGGCTTTTATCATCCTTTCAGCTTATTTACTGTTTTACCATCGTTTAATAGACACATCTGAGTAACTAATCACCAGGAGGCAATTCTTGTAACTGTTAAAAACATTCGCATTTAAATCAAAGCCTCAGTCTGTGTAGAAACGTCTCTATTGTCCAACATTTATGGCAGGTTTTTGACATTGATTGTCGCTGAAATGAATTTGGGACAGATTGTGAACCTTTTAGTTAATAGAATTGGCCTTCTGATATATTAAAAAATAGAATTATTTTTGTATGAAATGATCTTCCAAGAAATTACGAGTAATTGGAACTTATTGGAAGGTAGTGAAACAAACCCTTAAACTTAAATAAAGACCTCGGAAACTCAAAAGAATTGGGTCACCGAATTGCCGTCTAAATACATACGCATAGTTACCCAAACCACTGGAGAAAATATAAGAAAACACAATCCCCAACAGTGTGGTGTGGTCAGCTAATAAATATAACTAAATGATCCAACTAACCCTTGCTCCCTGCGGCCGGCAGTGAATCACTCGATCAGTCGACTAATACGACGATGGCCCGGTCAAAATGGCGCGTGTGTTCGCAATTTTGTACTGTTTATGTTGTACGTATCTACAGTAAGTTAATATGAAAGAAAGAAAGAAAAAGCGTTAATTCGCCCCCAAGACAAAAACACACAAAAATAACATAAATAATAAAAAGAACAAAATTGGTCCTGTACGAGGCCAAAAGGCCCCTATCTCAGCATGGTGTTGTTACAATAAAAAAAAACGTCACAGCGCTGATATTCTGATAGGGCCCAAAGTGATGCCACGGTCAGATACGGATTCTATAAAAATAAAAACAAATTTAAACAAGTATGTAACATTCGAAAAAAAAAATAATAATAATAATAAATTACATATACACCCCACGTAACCAGACTGTAATAATATATGTTATTATAATGTAATAATATATAGGTTATTGTTTATTGGTAGCCCACTTTAAGTTGAAAGTTTAATTCTGCTCATTAGTAAAGCAAGAACTCGAAAGTCAGCAATGCTATTTAGTAAGAATTCACTTCAGTGCTCACTTCTGATTCTGATACCAAATACCACTATAAGTACCTAAGTGAAATTGGAAATGAGATAGAATTCGGATTCGCCGGTAATTTCTTACAGAATTGCACTGCTGGACAGAGAGAAAATGAAATGACAGAAGTAATTTTTATACTTATTTAGTATTATTATTATAAATGTATACATTAAAACGTATTTTAAAAAAATATTAGTTATTTCTTTTGTTTTATCAAACATATATTCAAATAAACAAAACGGAACTAGTAATAATTACTTTAAAGTAGTTTCTACACATAGTTAAAAAAAAACTGTGTCTAAAACATGTTTATGTCTTGTGATTTCATATTTTTATTTTCGTTGGGACGCTAGGACTTTCTCCTGTATCGTGGTCTGGGTGGTTTTTACAAACATAAAAATCCACATACAGTAACAGCCAGCCTCAGAAAACCTACCTTTTTTATTTTCTAATAGGCTTGCGCCTGTTCTCTCGTGCCGTGAAGATACCCAGATTATATTTTTTGGGGAACAGAGAGGCGGGCAGTGAATTCCACAGCAGCACTCTGGCAGTTTGGACAGTAAATGTGGAAGCAAAACGCTTAGTTCGAGACCATGGAACTTCAACCATATAGCGGTGACGCTTCACCGTATCTCTGCTCTACCGATGATGAAATGGGGATGGGGGAATTAAGTTGTGCAATTCCACACTCCAAAATGTACCCGTTATAAGGCTGGCAACGGTGCGGTGCTGTTCAAGACTCTGGAGCTTGATCTGTAGGATATACTAATATTTGTTCTGTGCGGGAACCGAACCAGCGCAGAAGCCAATGGCTCAGCCACTTCACCAATCGTGCCGTGATTGATAGAGGCTTATCCTCATTTCGGTCTAGCTTTCATTAGCCGGTTGTCTGGAGTGAAATAGTGGCATTTCACTTGGCGTATTTGTACAAATAATTGCGCTGCTTGGTTAATACAAAATATACCCTGTTCTTATTGAAATGAAGTCAATATTATATTATTCAAATATGGCCAACATTTGCACAAATACGCCAAGTGAAGTGCCACCATACCATACACCATGTGCGCGAAAACGCGATTATAGAAATAAATATATGTAATAGATGTCCTAAGTATCAACAAACAAAGCACAATTCTGCGCTCTTCAGCCACACTCATAAACAACTTTAACTGAACAACAAGGTTTAAAGAGTTCAGACACTTTACCTTTTCCTTCCAACTAAACAATTTGAAACCGCAGCTCCAAAATGCCTTAATTTCAGACGAGACTTTCAATTGGCAGAGTAGCTTTATGTATGTATTGAGTCTAGTCTAGACTTAGTTCGCCTACGCATTCCACTAGACAATGTCTGAGCGGGTTTTTAAATAAGGTAACTGTTAGACAGTTGGCGAATAAATTGTAATAAGCGATTGGTTGATGGTGGCTGTTGTAAATGGGCAATAACTACCAAACTCGAGAGATATCAATCGAAAACTTATATTTGACCCGCCGTATTATTATGTTGGCATAAAAATAATATTAGCCTATTATAAAGAAATATGGGGATATTTCTTTACGAATTTTTCTTTACGCCGCCGCTGAAACGTGGACCCTACGGGAAAGTGACGCCCTAGAGATGTGGTGTTGGAGAAGATTGCTGGGCGAATCATGGACGGAGTTTCGTACCAATGAGTCCATATTGCGAGAACTCGTAATTAAGCAGCGTCTATACGCTGTTGTACAATCGCGCATCCTCATTTTTTTCGGCCACGTATGTTGTCGGTGAGATGTATCTATCGAACGCCTTGTGGTTCAGGGGAAAGTCGAAGGTACCAGGCCACGAGGTAGATCGCCTATAAGATGGACTGATCAGGTCAAGGCTGCAGTTGAGAGCACCTTGCATGAATGCACGAGGAAGGCAGCTGTAAGGGAGGAATGGCGACGTGTCGTAAAGCGTGCCACTAACACCTGAAGTGACGACCATGACCACTCTGTCAAGAATGACACCGACGAAGAAGAGAGGCTATTATTGTCGTAGTGCAGGACACAGGTCTTTCATAGACAGAAGGATTGATCCGCACGAGTCGAGGTGGATTGGCTGAAGAGTTTGGTTGTTTGTTATGTGTTTTGATGTGCTATTTCTCCAGAACGAATGGATCGATTTTGATAACTCTCTTTATCTAATAGGAAGCTACGTTACCCCAGGGGGCCAAGTCTGCTATTTTTATAATTTCGTCATTCCAACACGATCCCATTGTCATTTTGCTAAAAGTTCGTAATCTGCTAAATTCATAATGGTCGTTCATTGGTCAGTCGAATTTAAAGCAATGACTGCACAATGACGTTCTAATGGTAAGTCACTGATCAAAGGAACTGTCAAAATTTTAGCAAATTACCGCCTGAGTCAATCATTCAGTTGTCATTTTGTACGAGATTACCATTCTTTATCATTTCTTTCAATGGCGTGTCAGTGGTTGACCATTGTTATGTCATAATGACGCCAATATATTAGTAGATTACCAAACTTTTTAAAAATCAACAATTATGAAATCAATGGTAGACCATTCTGATACTATTGTAATAACAAACTAGAGGCCCTGGTGATAGGGATCGATGGATTGGCGATTTCAGACTTATATAAATCACTTGAATTTTCTAACGGATGCCATTTATTTTAATTGTGTAGTGACACTTTGGTCTATGTAAGTGATACAATGAACTTTCAAGAATTAGACGGACACTCTCCGAAGTTTATATCTTTCTTTTCACCCATTGACAGAGAGACAGAAACAGGAAAGATATTTTAGCTGTACTTTACTCGCTTCTCGCCACGAATGGAACACATGCCTTACACATCGTTAACCAGTAACTGACGACATGTTTGATAACAAGCTCAATTTAAACAGAAAATAACTTTATTATGTTACATGAAGAGTTTATTTTTAGAATTAAAACCATTTATTTTTGAATACCGTTGTGGTCTTGCTTATTTACTTTTTGTTTTCTATCTAAAAGGAGATATTTGAGTAAACACTATTGATGAATTCCGAACATAAACATGAAATTTAATATTTTCTGCTTAATTCTATTATTGTTATTACTAGCCTGAATTATCCCACTACAGGGCAAAGGCCTCTCTACTCTCCTTCCAACTCTCTCT
This sequence comes from Charanyca ferruginea, assembly GCA_947361185.1. Taxonomy (NCBI): domain Eukaryota; kingdom Metazoa; phylum Arthropoda; class Insecta; order Lepidoptera; family Noctuidae; genus Charanyca; species Charanyca ferruginea. Next base: position 5,664,360 of record OX376078.1, read on the forward strand.
ATTAAGGGTTATTTTGGACCAGTTTTTGTCGAAGGAGTCCAGATCATCCCGCCATCTCCGCCTAAGCACACCTCGGACACTTCATACAAAACTTGCAAAATAATTACCTATTACTACTACAAAACCAAATGACGTCTGTACACGTGCAAATGTGTGCGTGAATTTTAGTAGGGTTGAATCAGTTGGATGTGGCGTACAAAATGGCGCGAAGCGCTTTGCGTCGGGCGAACCGAACGACGACGGAACTACCCGAACGTTTCGAGCATTATTATGAAGTGATCTTGTCCGAGCGGTCAATTATTTATTTCTAATAAATAAAATAAATGATATTTGATTATGAATACTCGGATTTGTAATGACATAAAAGTAATATTATAACATTTATTATGTAAAGAGGTCTATTTATTCATCAATAATGGTAAATTAAGGTACCTAATTACAAAATATGGAATTCACGATCGCCCCGTACCATTACGCGGCAACGCAATGGGGCGACGCGACAAAGTTAGTGCGTTAGTACTACTTTTCAATTCCAAGAATGAATAGAACGTGAAAGAAAGGGACATAAGTACATAACAAAGACAATAAAGAGAGAGAGCAATATTAATAGCTGGTAATGCTGGTATGTTATTATTACGGAAGTTTTAATTGTATTATTATAAAACGACGAAAACTTGGAAAATAAATGAATCATCGAGATTAAAACTAATAAATAAAACTTAAAACAAAATAAATCGCAAAATTGTGTGTTTGTGTCAGCAGTACCTACAGCGCTGCAGTTCTTACGATTTTGAGCGCCCTGGCTAAAGAGTCGGCGGTTAGCCCCTGTAAGTGCGGGGTGAGGGTGCGGTATCTGATATAGCGCGGGGAAGGGAGTGTCCCTTCTGTACGTAGTACTATTAAGTATTCTGTGGCCTAAGCCAGCCTAAGAGGTCGCTTGCCATGTAGACCACGCATTTAATTAATAAAATAAAGCATTTTTATTTAATTTCATTGTGTGAGATTGGATATTTTTTATTGGCAAATATAATGTAGTAGTAAACAAAGTTCATGATTTTGAACATATTTTGAATTACAGCGTCGCCTTGAGCTTGATACCATACCATGCGTGACCAATTGATGGGGAGGACGATGGAAATTGAAACCATTTTGACATTTTTGTCGTACACAAAAATATATCTAAAAATGCAAGAGGTTAGTACCAAGATCAATTATAGTTCATTTCTGTCACTTTTATATGACACAACAAGGAAAGCGTAAGTATAAATGCAACCGCGAAAAATGAACTTAAACTTTTGGAGAACTAGGGTTGTTAGAAAAAAGTGATGTAATTTAAAGCGATTTATTAATAAATGGCGAGAATGCATACCGAGGGGCCGCGGGGCTGGAGCACGGCTAAACAGCGTTGTGGCCAGCTCGATGCCTGTTATAAATTTTGCGAAACTGACGTTGTTTCAACTCAACTCTGTTTCAAAAGCCCTCGGTCTCCCCTACGGCAATTAACTGTAATTACATAGATAATGCATTCGCATGCCCAAAATGTGCGAGGGTCTTCACAAAGAATATTAGTTACATAAGCCACATGTGAGCTCACGAACGACAACTTCAGCGTAGCTGGAGCAATGATCTTCATCATCAGCCGGAGAACGTCCACTGTTGGACAAAGGCCCCCCCAAGGAGAGGGGGGTGGTTATCATAATCCTCCTGTTTGTCAGGCATCTTGGGGATTGCAGTGAGGTTGTTAAGTACACGGAAGCCGCTGCTTCCAGACTTCTGGATTTCGGATTTTCAGAGCAATCGCTTTTGGCCGAAATCGGTAGGATCGCATCATACAGGACTTTTTATTCACTTCGCATTTATCACAGTTACCCCCAAGAACGTACTCGTTTAAAGCGTCCATCATCATCATATGCCTAGCCTTTTCCCAACTATATTAGGCTTCCAGTCTAACCAGATGCAGCTGAATGCCAGTGTATTACATGGAGCGACTGCCTGTCTGAGCTCCACAATCTAGATATTGGGTAACACGATACCTACCACTTGTTAATTTAAGACTGGTTGTCAGACTTTCTGGCTTCTGACTACCCGTAACGACTACCAAAGATCTACGAATGACAGCCGGGACCAACGGCTTTACGTGCTTTCCAAGGCACGGAGGAAACTCGGTATGAGATGGATGGTCACGCATCCACAGATTGACCTCGGCAAGCGTAGCTTAACCTTTGACTGATCGATCTGTACGGCTTTTAATTAGCCATGAGCTTCTTCTAAAGCGTCTATCATAGCTACGTAAATATACTTGTCATCATCATCATCATATCAACCTTTAGAGCCCACTGCTGGGCATAGGTCATCCCCAAGGGGGGGTCCAGCCGTAATCACCATGCTTGGCCGATGCATGTTGGCGATCGCAGTAGGCGTTATGGTACTCAGAAGGACGCTGCTGCGCATCCTCTGGTCAATATCCCTCTGTCGCCTTCTACGACACCCACGGGTAGATATGGGGTGGTAATATTCGCGGCCGGCACACTCAAAAAAATTCACACAAGGAATATAGTTTTAGCACGGGAATATATTATAAATAGTTGTCTCGATTGTAATTGTTGGAGATTTTAATTGTTATTTAGCAACACCAACATTAAATGTAAAACCTTACGTAAATAGTGGCAACACTATTCCCTTCCATCTGCGACATTGATACAATACTGACGTGAATTTTATTACTTTGCCATCTTTTATTTCTTCTTCCTTGGCACCAACGTACCAGCACCTCAACAGCTACCCAACACTTAAACACAAGCTACACAGTAATCACTAGTCCTGCGGTTTAATCACATGCTATTTATCTATCGAGAGAGTCTACAACTGCCACTAAGTTGACCGTGTTGTATGTCTCTGTGCGATTGCATGGGAAGGCAATATGCGATCAAAGTTTTTGCGGGATAAATATGTACTCTTTGTCGACGGGGCATCTATCCTAAACGTAATTTATATGGAGTAGATTAAGCAACTATTTCTATATTTTGGGATCGATGTTCCCAAAGTCATTGTTTTTACTCTCTCTTTATTATATAATATTCTCTCTTTCTATTGAGTCCTTATATTTTGACATGCGGCATTCTTTCTTCTCCTTTTATTTTATTATAATTTTTTATGTGATTATTTTTATATATACGATGATATGTTTTCAAGTTGGGCGATAATTCGCAATATGTTGACATTATTTCCTGTTTTTTTTTGTTTTGTAATTTATTGTATATTGACATAGACTTATCTTTTTTTTTGTTTGAGACTATATAATGATGACATGACATGCCATGATTTTTTGATTTTGTTTTTGTAATTTCTCTTCTCCATTAGGATTTTTTTTTTCTAAATTGACTTAATTTACATTTAAAAAAAATTTGAATGATAAGAATTGAATTAAATTGTATAGCTATTGTCAATCGTTCTACGTATTTTTGTACGCCTTCTGGCATAACATAGCGCACTATTAATTCTGTTAAACAACTATTTTTATTGTACCTACCTATGTATGTTAACAAATGAATAAATTACTTATGACTTATGACTTACATTTAGGATCAACAAGAATCATGTAACCAGTAAAAAAAAACACTTGATTTAGAGGAGAGTCCGTGGAGTTTTTTTTGCTTGTTTTTCTCCATAAAGACCTACCTACGTTTTGAAACGAGCAACTAGCTTCAACTTTCTGACTAACTGACCGGCTCCTTGAGAATTCAAAAGTGCCTGTTAATGGTTTAATTGAAATAAATGCTTTGAATATGAGTTTGAAAAAAAAATTAGAATTAATACTCAGGAAATCTCAAAGATAAAGCTTGTTATTTTCATTAATTTTAAGATAATAAACCAAAGCAAACTCACTCATTTTGAAAACGGAGATATTTTGCTTTGGTTAAATATCCAAAAATTTTGCTTTTTGTACTGAGAGATAGCCTGTGTTATCCCACTTCAGGCTCATCAGGAAACAGGAAAGTTTTTCTATCTTCATTCCAACTACCCCGGAAGCGGTGGTTCCGTGTATTTTCGTCCGTTTATTCCCTTTGCGCATATATTTACTCGGCTTGTATTTGTTGGACTCGGGGGCGTAGGTGCAAATGAATTAAGTCTATGTTGTGTCCAGGTAGAATAGCGTTTTGGTTGACGTGTTTGTTTTGTAGAAGAAAAGGATTTTCCTGTTTATTTTTTGGGTACAATTTAAATGCTCACCAAAATTTTTGTAGACACTTTATTTATATTCTTTTTGCTTGCCAAGATGGATAAATGCTCACCAAACATTGTGCGCTCGGAACTTGGGGCACCCCGACTCGAACAGGTTAGGTTAGAACCCAACCATCGCCATACCCTTCGTGGCATTTTTTTACTACTCAGAAATAGGAAATATCCCTCCGAAATATTGTACGGTGGCGCGGAACCCTTTGTGTGCAAGTTCGAGTCGCACTTGACTGCAATTTTCTATATCCATCGATATTTTTAACAACTAAGATATATTTTTATATGCAAGTGACGCAGTGCAGTAAGTGTAGGAGCGGAAAATATCGAATGAAGAAAAATTTTCATGGAAGAAAAAATAAATAAAAATACACACAGGATTTCCATACAATAAACATCTTAACTTTTATCTCTGCGCTCAATTTCCTCACAAAGTGTCTCCATCAAGATTGGGTACCCACAGCCTTGGAAACTATTAAGATGGACCTGCCTAATGTTCCAACATCGTGCTAATTCGCCGGATATCCGGGACGCTAGAGACTTGGATAAGGATCTCCCTACATTAGTCAGCACGCACACTTTCGCTGTACGTTTACTTGAAACGTCGGATCTCGTACATAAGAACTCACACATTCATTATAATTAGACAGTTATAATGAATACATCAATCAACATTTGCGCTCCTGGCTCTTGCCAGGAGCAAAAATAATTGGGTACTTACCTAATTTTTTTTAACTAAACTTACAAGCTAATAATATCTTTATTATTAGCTTGTAAGTTTAGTTAAAAAAAATTAGGTAAGTACCCAATTATTTTTAACTGAAAAAGAATACTATTTACCAATAATTCCAAGACACAAATTCTTTAAATTAAAAAAAAAACTTAATACTAACCTTGAAAACTGTAAAATTTTAATTAACAGTAAAATTCGATGTTATGTCGCTTTCAAATGAATAAATAGTTACTGGCAAATAGTTTACATCGTTTGGTTTTTATCGTGAAATAACTAAAAGTTATTGCTAATATTGAAATAATGATAGCGTATATATCTTTATTATTTATTACTAAAATGTAACAAAATCGGTACTTACTTTAGTCGTGAAAATGTAATAAACAAACAAACAAACTCATTTTCGCATTTATTATATTAGTATGGATAACAATCGGACATTGATCTCTTTTTGTCTAACTATAAATAATGGAGTACCTATAGAAAAAGTAGGGTTGGTATAGCGCTACTAGGCTATAATATTCATAAGACTACGCGGCATCCTTCAATCGGCTATAAAAACGTATCATGTCAACAATCCATTTGTGAAACGTTGTTGATTTTGGCGACATGGTAACAAAATCATCATCTGAATAGTCTTTTTCCTGCTGTAGGTATTGGGGTCAGCAATTGATTTTTATAGGTATATATGAGAAGAAGAGGCGCAGAAAACAAGAATATTCTCACAAACGACTATCTTCCATCTGCCTAAACTGTTCTCAACTATTTTGGGCTCGGCTTCCAGTCTAACCGGATGCAAGTGAATACCAGTGTTTTACATGGAACGACTGCCTATCTGACCTCCACAACCGAATTACTGGGTAAAATGATACCCCTTGGTAAAACTGATTGTTAGACTTTCTGGCTTCTGACTAACCATAACGACAGTCAAAAATCTACGAATGACAGCTGGGAAAAACTGCTTTACGCGCTTTCCATAGCACGAAGGGATCTTTGTATGAAATGGATGGTCACTCACCTACGGACCGCAAGCGTACTTTAAGGCGACGATATACGCCGGCAACCTTGAGCGACCAGAGAGTATGCGCTGCGTCCAAAACTCTCAAAGTTTAGTCGAAAAAATTAAATAAAAGATATTCTTTAACTTAAAAAAAGGCGTATACTAAAAGACAGAAAATAAAATTGTCTGCAAGATAGTAAAAGTTTCGTTTAAATATTCTTGGTAGATTTTGTGTGATTATCAATTTTTTATCCGCGTCAGACACAATTTCACGATTTAATTAAACTATTTAATATGAACTTAATCAAAAATATTCACATACTAAATGATTAAGAGAATGTTTTAGTTTAACGTTTATTTTTTTTCAAATCATTTATACTACACATTTTGACGTGGTTGTCAGTTTAAAATCTACAAAAGAAGCAACTTTTGCAGACAATTACGTCAAAATGTATGTTAGCGCCTTAACCACACACGAGCCACTATATTTCCCACAATTTATCATTTTCTTAGTACAGCGGATGTATGAACAATTTTATCAGTTCTCTACAAGTACCAAAGGATGTCAAACCACCTCTTTGAATTAAACATGGAGCGTTGAAACTGATAGGCGTTCAGACGTGATTCCTTCATTTATCTTAATGGTATCGTCACTTATCAGTTAGTTAATCTGTTTGAAAGGAAATGCTTGTGAGGAAATGACACCATGCCTCGGTTGAGTCAGATCTGGATAGCAGTCAGTGTCATATTCTCTTTGAATATTATTTTGGTCTTAATGTCCATGGGTCTACTAACAGGATAGATTTTTGAAACGGGACATTAAGAGCGACCAACCCGTCATATTTCCCATACAAACGCTCGTACGCGATTACGGCGTTATACCAAATTATTTTCCAAATATTTTTAACACACAGGTATCTTGTGGTTTAAATCTAGGTTTGTATGAAGACAAAATTAAACTTTTTTGAGACACAAATTCAGTAAACACGTCCGAAAATCGGCTTTTTCGCACAATTTTATCTGAACTGATTTGCCTGTGATGTTATCGTGTTCTCACTCACTCGTTTGTCTTCGAGCTTTGCGTTGGTTGAAACAAAAAAATTATCAATCACGCTCGCGTTGTAGTTCGTTCGATGGGGATGGGCGCTCAGATAGTGCAATCCACGAAGACGCGCCCCACTATTTTTTGGTCGAGCAAGCCGTGGGGGGTCTGGGGAGTTTTTCCCGTGTGCGTGCGCACTTTCATAGACAATTCATACGTATCGACAGTACTACAACACTAGCGAAAAGATGCACACTTGCACTGCAAGCGATTAGGAATAAGAGTGGGGCGCGTCTTCGTGGATTGCACTATCTGTATAGTTACAGAAAAATGTTCCTAAGAGACAATCCCAAATTTTTTATTAATAAAAGAAACAAATAAAAATACAGTAATAAATTCAAAAGCGAATACAATCACGAGTTTGTAGGTATCCGTTGTTGTATTTGTAATTGATTTTTTGGCATCACTCTTCTCAGTGTTCCGCGTGGCCTATCTGCCTTTTTATAATCTGAGAGGAAAAAGAACAACTGACTTTGACTTTGACTTTAAATGCTTTGACTTTGACTTTGACTTTACACTTTTGAATTATCAAGGAGTCAGTCAGTCAGAAAGTTGAAGCTAGTTGCTCGTTCCAAAACAGTAGGTTTATATGGGGAAAACAAGCAAGAAACTGCATAAGCACTCTTTTAAAATCAATTAGGTAGGTACATAACAAAAGGTTACGTCATTCAAGTTAAATCTACGGGTTCAATGTGAGAATAATGTAATAAGTCGTGCACGTTAAAAAGGGTGTACCACAGATATAGTAGACCTAGATAACGCAAGAGCAACTACTGCCTAGTTTCGTGCCTAGGTTACGTACAAAAATTGTCAGTAAAAAAAAAAAGTAAACGTTTCCTTCCACCGGTGGGTCATTTTGTGAATAATATTATGCGTAATTAATTTAAAAAATAATTATTTTTAATGTAATACCCTCTGTAATAACTGGTAATACCAAATTTAAGAAAAACAAGACATTGTGGAGTCTTAGTAGGTCCTAGTCAAAAAATGTCACGCTTGATTTTCATACTGTAGATCGTGATACTTGCATTATCTATATCTGTGGGGTGTACAGAAAAACATTATTTATAATAACTATTTTCTTTTCGTTTATTTGTCAGAGCATGTAGGTATTATATCAGCAGTTACGGTACAATGCAAAGTTCCTATTTAACGTTAATCATATATAAAATCTAGATACTAAAACCAACCCGGCTAATTCCACAAATATTGGCCTAATTCACACACGTTCTCGTTACCGTATTCACGAATATTTCACCTAAATGACTAACCGTAATGTCACTTGGTGAGTTTCCACGCAATTCAAGGGACCCCAAATTATATAAGTTTTCTTGTAAAGGCTTGCGACATTGAATGAGTAATATCGTTGGCTCCTTTCATGGTAGGACATAGTGTAACTAATTATGTTGTAGCATGGATTATGTGGCTTGAGTAGGGCAAGAAGTTTGTATGTGTAGAGATCAGGCTGTTGTAGACAGCTACGCCGCTATGTCTTAGCCGTGTGGTGTCGGCCGCGAATAACACCACTCCAATTCTACCCGTGTGTGTCGTAGAAGGCGACAGAGGGATATTGACCAGAGGATAGACAGCAGCGTCGTTCTGAGTGCCGTATCACCTACTGCGACCACCAACATGCATCGGCCAAGCATGGCGATTACGGCTGAATCCCCCTATGTCTAATCCGCCTATGCCCAGCAGTAGGCGTCTAAAGGTTGACATGTGTGTATGTGTGTGATACAGCTACGGTTTTTCAGTTTTAGATGTCTGGCAGTCGTTGTGTTCAATATCCTGTGACATTATAGTCTTGTTCTCATTCTGAATGATGACAAATTGATCTATTCGGTTAAATTGTTGAAGGTTGACGTGGTAACAAATGATCTAACATAAAAACAACGACTACTATTTTAATTTATTTTTAATTTGTAATTTTGATGTTGCATCTACTAAGATATCTTTTACCAATATTTGAATGACTGGTATAGAATGCCTATGTATATAATGTATAATTTTTGCATTCAGTTTAAATAAATAAACAAATTGAACAACAGTAGCGCTATTCTCTGTAAAATTCTACCTTTTTTACAGAATAGCATAACTGGAAGGATATTAAAATAAATTTGAATTTTTAAAATGTTCACAATCTGGTGATAAATCATAATTTCGACAGCGATTTTGCTGTCAACTGTAAATATTGATTTTACCAGATAACAATGATTGTTGGTTCTTAAACAATGAAGTACTTAAGTAACTTGAAGCATGACCACAACGCTAAAATATTTTCGCTTTCATACAATTTTAATTCAGAAAGCGGAAAACCTTCCAAGATTAACGCCTAGCCAAAAATGTCACCAAAGTTTAAATATAAACAACCCTAGAATGCTTCCGTTGCTCGCAGATTATCGCCGAGTCTGGTTATAAGCAAGATGAATTTCACCATCGTCGTAATGTGTTAAATTCACAAACTAATTTGTATGATAACACCCTCCCATCATTTTGGGGTTATTACGAGTACCTACAGTAGGTAATTTCGTTTGTAATTTAGTGTAGAATTTTGTAATTTAAACGTTTAAGTTGAGTAATTTGTTTTAGGTGGGATGCAAGACGGAATTAAGGGAAAATACTAGTTTAAATTGGGTTAAAATAACTCAGATGAGCACACATGGTTGTAGAGAGAAAAGGCTGTAAAACATAGAGCAATTACACTTTGTTTTACATAGAGTTTTTGTATTTAGTAGGTAGATATTAGTTATAGAGTTATAGTAGTTTATAAAGAGTTTTGTTTAAATACTACAATTAATAATACAACAAAACATCGTCCATTTTTTTCCCACTTTACGTAATAATTGTAATGAATTTGGATATTTAAGCCTGATTTATTTTAAATCTATTCCAAGCATGGCATGTACGGTAAACTGTTATTCTGGATAGTGTTGTAACACATAACGACATATTGAATCAGTTTAAAGTGCAGACAAGAGACAACTGGCGCCACCCATCATTTTATTTCTTTTACTCATTATATTGGATCAGATTTCAAGAATCGCCACATTAAAATTTGGCGGTAACAAATGATGAAATGCGAAATAATGGAAAGTTACGCCAAAAATACTACTGCAGGTAATTTACTAAATAAGTTCAGTTTAGATTTTTTTTAATTTGATTCGATTATGGTGGGTGCTAGTTGTTTCTTGTCTGCCCCTCGTACTTGATTTGATTATTGCAAAATTGTGCGTTGACATCCTCTGGCAGCTTAATTATAACTCTCGCGATCGAATTTCGGGCACGATGTCTAATCTAAATATAAGACACAATTGCGCTCCCTCTTCCCTCACTCTCATAGTCCAATGGGACAAAAACCTTCACGACCGGAGAGAGATCAGGTCCAAGGCCAACGGCTTTAAGACCTTTCCGAGGTATGGGGAGCTTAATAATATAAATTATAATCGCTAAATACTTGGAGAAATCATTCCTCATTCTAAGGACCAAATTAAAAACAAATAAACAAAACAAAAAGGAAATGAAAGTTTGTACGATACTCCAAAACGTAACAGCTTGCTGTTTGAGATTAAATTATTTACACAATAAAGCGAAACAGCTGGTTTAACGAATTTGTCGAGCAACAGTCTTGTAGTTGAAGCGTTGTGAATAATTGTTAGAACTTCTACGATATAAAGGCGCCTTTCTCTCACCGGGGACCGCTTGTAATAAAACAGTTCAGAATCGAGCATTAGCTCAGTGAGTGAAAAAAAACCGAGCATTATAGTCACTTTAGATTACTATAGTGGTCCACTGTTGGACATAAGTCTCCTCCATGCCGCGCCATTTTTCCTGGTCCTCTGCCTTCCGCATCCAGCCACCACCGCAGTTTTGTAGCATTATAATACGCAACTTAAAAGTAAAGATACAATTTGTAACATTGCCGCGAGATTTGTCTGATCTCAACATTTCATATTCGAGCATTACATCAGCGAGTGATGTGAACCAAGCATTACCATATAAAACTTGTAAAGATACAATTTGTAACATTTTAAGGCTCTCTCTCACTGGGAGCATTTGCCTGTAATGTAACAGTCCAGATTCGAACTCAAAATCGAATCATCAAAAAAGAAATACGAGAGACGACACGGTTGGCTCAGTGGCTGAGCGATCGACTGCTGCGCAGCGTGTTGCGGGTTCAGTTCCCGCCCAGGGTAAACATTTGTGTGATGAGCACTTGTGTTTGCCTTGTGTCTGGGTGTTGTTTATCTATATACGTATGTATTTACAAAAAAAAAATGTATTTGTGTATGTATATCAGCTGTCTGACACCCATAGTACAGGGTCTCCCTAGTTTGGGGTCAGATGGCCGTGTGTGAAAATGTCCCCACATATTATTAAAAAAAAAAAAAAAAAAAGGTGTAGGTTCTATAGGAAGAAGAATGAACAAGAAATTCCACGGACACTCTTTTGATCAAACTTTTATAAAATCCTGATTAAATTATTCTTGTTATTTCTATATATGACTAGCTAACCCGACAGACGTTGTCCTGTCCATATCTACCTACTTACCCGCCTATCTAGCCTACCTACCCTACATACCCTAACTAACCTACCTACTTACACTAATTGCACCAATCCTCCAAAAATGTAATCAGAATCAGATTTTTTTTATTTCTAAACTTAGGTTACACAGTTACACCGTTGAAGAAACCAATACGTCATCTATGTATTTATTTTTGGTTTTTGTTGATATTTTGAATGTTCCGCGCAACTTTCTTAGTATTTTCTTTCATAATCTTCTTCTTCTTACAATAACAAACACAACAAAAAAGAATTAGCGAAATTGGTCCAGCCGTTCACGCGTGATGCCGTGACCAAGGGAAATAGGGATTCATTTTTATATAATGTATCTAGATAACTATGTAGGTAAAGAGCAATATAAAGCAATTTATTCAATTTTTCGTTTCCTCTTTCTGTAGAACTTACTTATATTATAATGTATTAACACATACTTTCTGCTTGTTCCAGATGCCGTAAAATGTCACAGTCCTAACAGACATCATCAAAGAGGAACAATGTGAAATTATGAACTGACATACACATGACACATGATTTCAACAACCAACTTCACACACACACCGACATATGTGAACACACTACAATACGACTGTAGGAACATAACATTCAACTATAAAAATGCAACACACAACTGCACATACGAAACATCGGACGAGTACGAAAATTCGGGTTTCGGGAAGGCGAATTTCACGAATGCGACATACGCAATGTCGAATGACAATTTTACGGAATACGCTGAGATCCCGTATTACATAAAAGCGACATCGATGACGTTTTGCATAGTGATAATGTGTCTCGGTGTGATTGGGAACGTGATGGTACCAATAGTGATACTAAAGACTAAGGATATGAGGAACTCGACGAACATTTTTCTGGTGAACTTGAGTATTGCGGATTTGATGGTGCTCTTGGTGTGTACGCCGACGGTATTGGTGGAGGTCAACTCGAAGCCGGAGACGTGGGTGCTTGGGAAGGAATTATGTAAGTAACCTTTGCTTATGTTATCTATAACTAGCCTTTGCATTATGCAGCATTGTTCAACAGTGGACGTCTTCCAGCTGATGATGATGATGCCGATGTCGAGTTATTCTCGAGCCCCTCCGTGCCTCGGAATGAAATGGATGGTCACCTATCCACGGACAGACCGCGGCAAGCGTAGTTCAATGGATCCGAACGGCTTTTATTTAGCCACGAGCTCTTCTTACCAGATCTATTAAATTGTTAGGAAACCGGTCAGTCGAAAAGTTGCCCAATACGATGTACAACCTAGCACCATATTGTGTTCAGAAGGTACAATTAAACTCTTACCGGTATAATTACATATGTTGCTCTCATTACAACGAATGCAAGGCAGTTGCATTTCTAAAATCCGAGCAGAAAGCGACAAATTCTCGTGTGAAACGTGTTCTACAGTCATGAATGAAGGAAGTAGTAGTGCCCTCTTTAGAGCACTAATGAGTTACAACCTAGCAGCTTAAGACAAAGCATACGTGTGAAGTATATAAAATGTATGTAGTGAAGTGTTCTTTTTCTACATCCAAATGTACATAATTACAAGGTATCCGATTAAATCCGGTAATTAATGGATAACCTTGAAATGGCTTATAGTAGAACTTTTGGCCATTTAGAAAAAATAAGGCAAAAATTTTGTTTGTTTTTTTTTGCCTTATTACTTTATTGAACAATACGACTAGAAATTAATTTTTTTTCGTAATTTTTTCGTATTTTTTTCTGAAGGGCCGTAAGTTCTACTATAAGCCATTTCAAGGTTATCCATTAATTACCGGGCACCCTGTATAAACAATCCTAGAATTTTCCGTTCGTATGTTTTTTTTTTGTTATGTGTACCTAACTTTTTGATAGTAAAATATAGCCTTTATCACTCAGTGATAACGCAGATTTGTTTGGCAATATTTGAAAGTCAAATTATTTATTTCAATTTAACCATTAAAATACACGTCTTTTGAACTTCATAAGTACATGGAAAATTGAATCTACTTTCTGTCCACTGGTTTCACCGTTTTTTAACAGCTGGAACTAGTGAACAATATTGTTATTTTGTAAAAATTGAGATATATATAAGCATACTGTATTACAATTTCTGTAAGAGGTCATAAATAAGATAATCCAACAAGATAAGGCAGTTTATATATTTTTTATATACCTACCGCATTTTAACGTTAACTTTAAGGTAAACGTTAATAATTACGTTCTAAGCGTTGCGTTGTAATTTGCTTATACCCTCTTTGAGTAAATATTACCTACCTATGTTTTAGTTTTAGATCATGTAGTCGATGATTTTGATGCACGGTAAAACTCTAATGAGTTTATGTTTGCATCATCTCAAATATGTAATACCTTTATGTAATTTTAATTGGCAAATAAATAAATATAAAAAAAGTAAAAAAAAAGGCAGCTTTCAAAAAACTAATAACCCAATGGACAGAATATAGTTGCCACTTCTAAAAGGTGGTTTCGTATGGAGAAAAATGGGCAAGAAACTCCATATTAAACTTACTCATTTAAAATATTTTTTTTACTGAACTCTGGGTATCCTTTTACTCTATGTAAAAGGCCACTTTAAAGGGAATAGAAACTGATATAGAAATAGTTGTAGTATTTCAATTAGAATATTTAGAAATAGTTTTATCATTTGAATTTCACTTTATCAGACTGGAATATATTTGACATATTATACATCCAGTGGTAGATAAACAAAGTGAACACGTAACTTATCTTATAACAAACATTTAATAAAATTTAACTGTAGATATGAAATAATATTCTACGGTTAAATTTTATTTTATTTCACTTTATTGGGACATAAAACAGGTACACATTACATTATTATAAAATATGATAGGTTTTATTTTAAGGCTAGATAAACCCACACCAATATCTGCGAAAAAACTTTAATATTGACTTTGTCCTTGAAGCTATTTTTACTTGGCTTTTTTACAGTGCGCGCGGTTATCAATTATTATTGCTTACTTATTAGTATATCAAATGATTTAATGTGTGCCGTGTGGGTTAATTCGCGAATAATAAGTAAGCGTACTTGTAGTTACATGTACAGACTTACTTAGTTTGTACATGTGTCTACGATATTTTCAATGATATTATGACAACTCCATTATAGCTGTCATTTTAAATGTTAAATATTCATTTTTTTACACGATTATTTTTTCAGTGGTCAAAACTTATAGCTCTCTTCTGCAACTTAAACTGCTTCTTGAAGATTAAGGTATTGGCTTTAGGCAAGTTTGCGACTAAAGATTTTTTTCTATAGCTTTTACTTTCCTTTGAACTAGTCCTTCGGTACCGAAGTATCTTTATCAGGTGTAATATTATTAGCATGAAAGTAGTATTCGATCATTATCATCATCATTATAATCATCTTCCTGTCCTTATGTCACGTTACTTGGGATAATTAAGCGCAATATGTTTTCTTCTCCCATTCCGTCCTGTCAACCGTTATAATATTAAAAGAAACTGATTTGATCTCCGTACATAAAAGCTCAACCACAGATTATCTAATAGTTCCTTTGGCTCCACTGTCAATTAGGAGACACAATGGTTAAACAATGACAAGCGATCAATATTTGCCTTCTGGACAGACGAAGGAATAATCAATTTATTTTGTCTAAGGGCGGGTTGCTTCAACTAACCATTACTGACCGGTAATAGTTAAAAATGGCACTAACTATCGTCAAATCGAAAAAATGGGTTGTTTCACAAAATCGTACGTCAAAAAGTTACTATTACCATAACCGACCAGTCATCGTAATTTTGTGCTGTCAAACAGCTACTTCAAACATCAAAATATTATGGAATCTCTTTTTGAATAACTTTAACTGACGGATTTTTATGTCATGAAACAACCCGTTACATTTAACGTACGTTAAACATCGCACGTAATAGTAACTTTTTAATCGTCCGTATGTAACGTTAACCGACGCGACTGTTTGAAACAACCCGCCCTAAGCAAGACCACATCATCATCATCTTTCTGCCCTTGACCTGTGTTACTTGGGATCGTCGTAACACGTTTTCTTCTACCATCATCGTCAACTGTCATGATAACACTGACTTCCTTATCATTCGTATCATTCTTCACACAGTCCATTCATCTTATCTTTGGCCTTCCTCTCCCTCTCTATCCATCCACATTAACGTTCATAACTCTTTTGGTCACATGCATTTCATTCCTCCTCTTCACATGCCCATACCAAGACAAACGATTGCCTTTCAACTTTTCGATTAAAGTAGTACACGATGTGTGAATAAAGTAGTATTTGATTTAAAAGAGTGTCCGTGGAGTTTCTTGCTCGTCCTTCTCCATAGAGACCTACCCTACGTTTTGGAACTAGCAACTAGCTTCAACTTTCTGACTAACTGACCGACTCCTTGACAATTCAAAAGTGCCTGTAAATGTTTTAATTGAAACAAATGCTTTGACTTAGACTTTCATATTATTATTATAAGTAGACTAGTTTCTACTAAATCAGTTGTTTAATCAACTTACAAACAGCCAACTGGATACCCCTCAAGCATTAAAATTCCTTTGGAAAGGGGGTAACCAAATATGTGTGGTATTTTTTACAAGACCGCCTCAGATATATCTACATGGTTCTCATAATGATCAAATCCAAAAACTGTATAGACTTAAGATTACTTACAAGTTCACCGCTGAATATTACAAGAAACTGTATGGACTTTAAAAGAGACTTTGACGTCTGACTTCGTTTATGAGTTTCGTCTTAGAAAATTCTACTAAGAAACATCGAACTCATCTGATGCGTAAAAAGTTATTTTCGACCGATTGACATAATACATATAGTACATATTTTATATTTGTTACGCTGATGCCCGCTAGTATTAGATTTCTAAAATAAAAGTAAGCCTATGTTACTCCTGATAGCATCAGCTATCTGCCAGTGAAAGTCCCGTCAAAATCGGACCAGCCATTTCGGAGAATAGCCGGAACAAACAGACAGGCAGACAAAAATGAGAATAGTTTAGTTCTTGTTATTATTAGTACCGTGAAAACATTCAAATGCATTCACTAAAATGCTTTTATTTTAACATTACAAACAGATACTTAAATTTTATTCATCGGTGTAGATTCAAAAATGTCTTTTTCCGTATTTTCCAAAAGTATCGTACCCAAATACGGTGTATTCAATTCAAAACTCGTCAACGTAAGTAAGTGAGCATGCTTACACTGTCAATCCTTCCAGTTATGGGCCATTAAATAAACATTAAGGCACACAAATACTTCGGACGTGCTCCTACATTGGAAAATTTAAAGCAGGTGGGTTCATTATGTATCGTGACAATTGCAACTACTTTGTTCAGGTTGCTCATATGTTACAACTGGAAGGTTATTCTAGTGGAAATGTTCGCATTATAATCTTAGCTTTAATCTAGCCAAAATGCTTCTATTTTACAAACGTTTTTGACATTGATTGTCGTTAAGAGCGCGTATTCGATTCGTGACGAAAACTTCACGTTTTTGCGTTTTGCCCAGAGCAATATCGTAATTATGTGAGCAGATTATTTAAAGACAATTTTAGAACGATTAAGTCTTGATTTAGACAGCTATAGAGTAAAAGTATAATTTTTAATTATGGTTTTGTAAAGCGAAGACAATTCTTTCATATCGTTTTACGAAAATAGACGTCAGAGTTAACTTTCAGGACGAATACAACCATTACAATATGCCAAAATATTTTGTTTTATGCGTTTTTCCAACAGTATATACAGTCATAAAGACAGCTACAGAGCGAAAATTACAAAAATATTACTATTATGTATTAAAAAACAATGTTGAATAAGTAGAAAATCGGTTCATTTTGACATTTTTTTTTCACTAATATTTGAATAAAATATAACTGATATATTTATTTTATGAAAGTAAATGTTATGCTTAATATACAGAATATTTTTCAGTCCGTTATACGAGCTCATTTATTTTAGACAATTATTATAAAAAGCCCTGTAAAACATCGCGCGCTGTCGTTTGTCGATCAATTTCAATGATTCGTGCTTATTTCGGGCGTATTTCTTTTTCTGACGCACACAAACCGACCATTGAGTTGTACTAGTGTGTGTCAATGCTGCTACGCCCTTCTAGCAATCATTTAGATTTTGAGTTGCGCTAAATCGAATACGCGCCCTAGATGGCGACTAGATTTTGAAGGTTTTTAATTACGAGAATACTGCCCTTTGGATCTTTCATGAACTGTCACTTTGATTTGAACCACGGTATTGAAAAAACAGTTGGAAGTGACCACGCAGCTGACCCGCGTGTGTTACAATTATGCGGAAAATATGTAAAATAATAACAACCTTCATTAGTTGTGATAAGTTTTAATTTTGTATGGACAATAAATTCAATTTTGCCGAAAAGGTTACTTATTGTTTTTATCTATTCCGTAAAATTAACTCGTAATTTTTCTTCGCATTTTGCCACAGTGACTATCTAATTTTCCATCGATCATGTAACTCTTATTTAACGGTATAATTATCTATTTGTTTGCTGTAGGGAAATATCGTCGTTATTATATTAATTTGTGCTTTTGTGTGGCCCTACTTTGTTGAAATTGATGAGTAGGCCAGAATGGATAAGCTCAAAAATGAGTATAATAGAGGAAGTTTCAAAGTACCGCACGTGACAGAAAAGTTGAAAGGAAATCGTTTGTCTTGGTTAAGGCATGTGAAGAGGACTGGAGGAATGACTCGCTTGTGACCAAAAAACTTATGAATATAGATGTGGTGGGACGGTAAGGAAGAGTAAGGCCAAAGAAAAGATAGATGGATTGTGTGATGAATGATATACAGATAAAGGAGTTAGTGGTATCATGACGGTTTATATGTGGGGACATTTTTTTTTTTCACACGGCCGTCTGACCCCAAACTAGGGAGACCCTGTACTATGAGTGTCAGACAGCTGATATACATACACAAATATATTTTAAATACATACATATATAGATAAACAACACCCAGACACAAGGCAAACACAAGTGCTCATCACACAAATATTTACCCTGGGCGGGAAACGAACCGAATCTGAATCCGCTGTGAGTTTCTTGATTGGCATTCTAAAAACTTGGTTGATAGTTCGAATTTACACTAGCGCCACCCTTGCGAGCGTGTCAGCGAGTTGAACTAAACTGACAGGGAGATTTTGACAGATAAAGTATGAGATGACGTAAGACGTGGCATTCTGTAAAGTAATTTCCCCGTCACTTCGACCCTCACTTTGCACTCGAACCCGATTCATAGTGTCAAATATATCAAGGTCATTTTGAATCTTTTGCGAAGTGAGAGTGAATAGCGATGTGAGATGCGAGTTGTTGTTTGAATTTTACAGAATCGACCTACAGACTGTTATAAATAAGCTTCCAACAGGGGTCACCTTGGTGGGAGGCTTATGGAGCCCATGGTTGGTGTTTGCGTCCACACTGGTTTACAACAAGCCTTTACACTGTAGAATACATGTACAACGGCGATATCCCAACGCGGTTAACAACGCGCGTCTGTCCACAGAGGTTGTTGAAGGTGAAACGAATTTTTGTTGCGAACAAGTGTTTACACTGTTGTAAACCGCCGGTGGAGATCGTTGTGGAGGGCTTGTTTACAATTGACAATCTAAGAAGTCCGATTTCACGTTTCTTTTACCAAACTTTGTATAAACGTCTTCATCATCATCATCATCATCAGCCGAAAGACGTCCACTGTTGAACATAGGCCTCTCGCATAGAACACCACAGCGAACGGCAACTTGCGTAAAAAATTGAAAAATCAAATTATACCAAATTGCCCATACCAATTCATCATTCAATAAGTATAACTCAAACTCAAACTCAAAATCATTTATTTCAAATAAACCATTTACAGGTACTTTTGAATTGTTAGAGCAGTCAGTCAGAAAGTTGAAGCTAGTTGCTCGTTCCAAACAGTAGGTTTTTATGGAGAAGAACGAGCAAGAAACTCCATGAACAACACTCTTTTAAAATCAATAATATGTTACAAATTTCGGTTACATCATTCATATTGAATCTAGGGTACAATGTGAGAACAATGTAACAAGTCGTGTACGTTAAAAGAGGTTTAGATAAAAATATAATCATAAAAAACAATTCAAAATAAAATTAGAATAACCGGGGCAGCTAAGAAATGACCAGTCCCAACTAACGGCGCCCGTTCACGAACATGACGCACAGATCGGCATCATTTGACTCAACCATTTTGAAGGGAACCGAATGATCCAACACGCGCGCCACCGTCAGCGAGACATTCCAGTGAGCATGACATACTCCCAACCGCCAGGGCACATTCAAGTCAATGAAAGACATACCTCGTAAATGGTAGCTTTAAATAACATAGTGCTCAGCAGTATAATTCATAAACTTAACTTTATATTGAAAAAATGCACTCAAAACACGAATTAATCTTTGATTAATATTCAGTTCCGACTTCTTATAGATTGTCAGGAATAAACCTATTATAATTTGTATCAGATTAACTGCGTATTTTGTTACTTCATTGTATTTACTGCTAGGCACTTTATTACTCGATAAAATTGTACAATTAATTTTAGTTCATAATAATATTGTTTAAAAAGACTTTATTTAAATAAGCACGCTTTAGTTTATTAAACATTCGCTCGTTAAACTGAGATTTTATCCACAATCGATTGCCGGTTTCCATGGTTATAAGATAAAGCTAATAGTTGCTCTTAATATTATAATATTAACATTAAAATGTAATCTTTATTTCTCGGAATGACCATAAAGGTCCTTTGAAAAAGCGGTATCCATATTTTATACGTTCGACTGACATGTCGAATACCCTATATTTTTGTATAGTTTGGCAAAAAGCATTATTTTTATTGCATTTTCACATTAAATTCCCTTATAAAGGTGAGCTTAATTATGAATTTACTTAAATTGTGGAATAAATTTGAAGTTTCCTTATTCAAGTATGTGAGGCGTTTCGAGTAATTTCGATCCGTTGTTATGTTAATGAATAACTGTAAAATATCATCAAATGATCTATGATTTTTAATTTTAAGCCGTAAGAACTGGCTGTTAATGGGTAAAATTCTTTTCATTTTACTGATCCATTTCAAAATATTTCCAATGTTCGAAGTAATATTCGATGTTAAGACTGGTTTTCAACCGACTTCGGTTCTCAATTCGTCTGTATGTTTTTTTTTTTTTTTTTTTGATCGCGTGTTTGTTACGCGATTGCGATTTCTCCGGCAAATGTAAAGCGATTTTGAAAATTCTTTTTTTGATGGATAGAGTATGCCTCAAGGGTAAATAAATTTTATCGAAATTGATTCAGCACTTTTGTAAAATCGACAGAAAGCAAAAAAAAGATACTTGGATGATGTTGTAATGTTTTCACCTGTACTTTCAATTTCTGTTTTGACTGACCAGTTCTTAATGGATTTGGATGATCAGAAAGTACTAAAAAGCGAAAAATAAAAAGCTTTTCTACAAAAAACCAAAAAGTGAAAAATAACTTTAAAAAACAGAACCTACATGACTTTAGTTTCGGAAGTCGGTGGCAATACAAAACAACAAATAGAACAGCAAAGCCAAAGTTTTATATATTTAAATCTATTCATAGTTATTTATTGCTGCTATTATTTTTTATTTCTTGATTGTATTGTAACCCATTTTGCATATTGATTTAGTTTGTCGTAATCAATCTAATTTTATTGAGAGCGATGCGGACGAGATTTGTGGAGCCCTGTGAGCCCTCCATGGTACATAAAATATTTTTTATTTATTTTTAAGGTTTTTATATATTATTTAGTTCGGTTAAGTGGTTTGAAAATAAATATTATTACATAATTTTATTATTGAGAGATTGTGAGTTAGCTCTTTTTAACAGAATTAAGCTTAGTTACAATCTGGGGACTTAAAGTTTTTAAATAAATAAATAAAAAGGCTGGCCTCCTATTACATGACACTGAATAATAATAGGTTGGGGAAAAAGTCTTTTCGCATTATAGTATGTATGAACTTGTAATAAAATCTCTTTGACTATACTATTTGTATCTGGCTCGTTTTGGTATCATTGAATGTTTAAATTTATAAAGAACATAATTCCAAATTCAAATTAGGAAAATGTGTGATTTGTATTTGTTTTTCGTACTGTCAAGATGAGTGAATCTAATGAAGAAATTCAATACATTTTAAAATTTTACTACAAAAAAGGTAAAAATGCAACGCAAGCCGCGAAAAATATTTGCGATGTTTACGGACCTAGTGCAGTGTCTGTGAGAGTAGCACAGATATGGTTTAAGCGTTTTCAATCCGGAAGTTTTGATGTCAGAGATGCACGTCGCTCTGGTCGCCCTTACGGATAAAATGGATGCCATTTTTACCCCGACTGCAAGGAAAGGATTATGTTTTTGAAAAAGTGGAGCAAGATCGGCATATACGTAGTTACGACGTAGCTGAAGAACTGGGAATTGACCACAAAACAGTATTGACGCATTTGAAAAAAACTGGGTACACAAAAAAGCTCGATATTTGCGTACCTCACGAGCTCACTGAAACAAACCTAACCGTGTACTCATTTGTGAGTCTTTATTACGACGTAATGAAACCGAACCATTTTTGAAGAAGCTGATAACTGGTGATGAAAAGTGGACGCACGTCACCTACGACGAGAACGTGCGAAAAAGGTCGTGGTCAAAGGCCGGTCAGGCTTCACAGACTGTGGCGAAACCCGGTTTAACTCGCAACAAGGTGATGCTGTGTGTGTGGTGGGATTGGAAGGGCATTATTCATTATGACCTGTTACCACCAGGCAGGACCATCGATTCTGAACTCTACTGCGAACAACTGATGAGATTAAAGCAAGAAGTTGAGAGAAAGCGGCCGGAATTAATCAACAGAAGGGGTGTGGTTTTTCATCATGATAACGCTAGACCTCACACATCTTTAGCCACTCAGCAAAAATTAAGAGAGTTTAGCTGGGAGGTGTTAATGCATCCGCCGTATAGTCCTGACCTTGCACCTTCAGATTTCCACCTGTTTCGGTCTCTTCAGAATTCTTTAGGCAGTGTCAGGTTAACATCACCAGAGGACTGCCAAAACCACTTGTCGCGGTATTTTGATCAGAAGTCCCAAAATTTCTATAGCAATGGGATCATGTCCCTACCTACAAGATGGCAAAAATTTATCGAACAAAATGGTACCTACATACTTTAGTTAAATGTAAATAAACTATATTAAAAAATGTTTTGAATTTTCTTAAAAAAAACGAAGAAACTTTTTCCCCAACCTAATATAATATACGAGTATAGGTACCTATAACTGTCGATTAAAAAAAAAAAAGAACCAAAAAGTGGTCCTTTAAAGATTTTGTGTGCAATTTAACGTGCTAACGCTTCCGACTTTGGCTTTGCCACTAATTAAACTGTTAAAAAAACAAACCCTCATTTATTATTCGTATGATAGCGTATTATTATGTAAATGGTACTACAAAACAGATGTTTTGACTTCCTGTCCGTACCAATGCAATTATTTTAATAATAGACTTTTAACAACCCAAAGCAATGCGGTCCTTGGTTCCGCAGTTCAAATTAATTCGGTATAATAAGACAGAAAGTCATTTTTAATTATGTCCATTGGGATGCTCATTTTTATAATAGGCTATTATAAAATGTCCTTGGACTAGAGGGGAAATGAAAGCTTCTATAGACAACTTTTATTACAGAGGTTCTTTTTCAGAATCAATTTTTTATTTTTCCCTGACTACATAATGAGGGTTATGATTATAGCAAGCTATGTATTAGGTCAGTAAGCCTCTCATGCATGAGGTTGCGGGTTCGATACTGGCTAAACTATCTCAGTTATTTCAATTGGGTGAACAAAAAAAATCGTGATGAAACGTAAACATAAATACAAGTTGTTATCGCCAATCTGCCTTGAGCGCACGTGGTGATTAATGCTCGTGCCATCTCCGTATGAGAAGAAGCCTTTGCCCTGCAATGGTGAGCCAACACTTGGAACAAAAGCTTGAAACCAACTGTGGGCTGATGCTCTCTTTCTGAATGCATACATAAGAACGAGACAGTGATATGTGTTTTCTTTATCAGGGCAGCCCCGACAGCTTCTTGCAACTTTTTCCGGAGAGAATGGACACTCCTTCATGGAGTATTGGACAAGACAGCATGTCAGGCGTTCCTAGTGTGTCTGTGTAATGTGTGTGTAATATTATTATTGGATGTTATTTATTATTATTTATTTATTAATTGATTAACCCAAATATGGATAACTAGCAACCCGACCCGGCTTCGCATGGGCCTATAGCCTTCCTCGATAAATGTACTATCCAACACAAAAAGACTTTTTCAATTCGAACCAGTAGATCCTGAGATTAGCGCGTTCAATCAAACAAACAAACAAACTCTTCAGCTTTATGATATTAGTATAGATTTATTGAATTTAATTTATCGTAAATAAAGAATTTAATTTGATTTGATTTATCTTATGTATGCATTCAGAAAGAGAGCGTCTGTCCACAGTTGGTTTCACTTAGATATTTAGAGTGTTGCCTCCACTTTTACCTATAAGCTTCTTGGGTATAACTAGAAACTGGTATTAATAATATCATGTTATTATTGAGAATTATACTGTGATACAGTGTGTTTAAATTAAATAATAATAATATGTGGGGACATTTTTCACACACGGCCATCTGACCCCAAACTAGGGAGACCCTGTACTATGGGTGTCAGACAGCTGATATACATACACAAATACTTTTTTTTTTGTAAATACATACATATATAGATAAACAACACCCAGACACAAGGCAAACACAAAGTGCTCATCACACAAATGTTTACCCTGGGCGGGAATCGAACCCGCAACACGCTGCGCAGCAGTCGATCGCTCAGCCACTGTGCCAACCGTGTCGTCAATAGACACGGACACGGATAAATAGTTTACAAAATAGAATTATGACTTTGTGACAATCAAATAAACACGAAAAATTACTTACTAACTTAACACGATATTTCAATAACTGCTTTACCTATGAAGCTAACATTTGTCAGGTAGATAGTTTATAGAAGAAAACGTCAGTTATAAACAGAATTGTCTTTGACTTTGACTGCTACCTGAACGAAGTCGGGGTCGAAAGCTATAGTTATACAGGATGTCCGGTAATTAATGGATAACCTTGAAATGGCTTATAGTAGAACTTATGGCCATTCAGAAAAAAATAAAAAATAAAACAAAAAAAAAAATTTGGGAAAAAAATGTATTCTAGTCGTAGGTAAATTAAGGATTTTTTTTAATACTTATCTTAGGTACTACTTATGATAGATTTCTTTTCGTATATTTTTCTGAATGGCCGTAAGTTCTACTATATACCATTTCAAGGTTATCCATTAATTACCGGATACCCTGTATACATATAAAATAGGTACATACTTCTGGAAGCTTGCATTCTTGTTTCATACGTCAGTCAAATTTTAAAAGTCAAGTCAAAATCGAAACAAGCCTCGTTCTCTAAAAATAGCAACTAATAAAAACGGAACCACATTTCAAAGTATGATATTGTATGGCAAACCGCCATATTGGGACAGTTGTCACTTATTGCTTATTGTAAGACAGACGGGACAATGTTCCGGGGTCAAAAAGGTCATGTGTAACGGATCTATTGTATTGCGGATCTGAGGTCACGAAACGGTAGGTTGGAAGTAGCTATTTTCTTGCGATATTTTATCTGCAGAGAATTTTTCTCAATAACGTTATGTTCGGTTTCCATTGTGGCTGAGATATAACATTTGCTGGGATGAGAGTGGTGAGATAAATCCTTGAACGGTGGCTAGAGCATAATTAGGTACTGTGTTGTCCATTGAACTTGGATTACAGATTTTCTGAGATTGGATCAAAGTCAAAGCATTATTTCAAATTATCCATGTATATTGTGTACTTTTGAATTGTCAAGGAGGCGGTCAATTACGTGAAGTAAATTACTTCGTGGTAAATAAAGGTGGAACACACTTGCCTAGGATAAACCGGTTTACTCGTGCCTTGAAGATACCCAGATTATATTTATCGGAGAAGAGAAAGGTGGGCAGTGAATTCCACAGTCTGGCTGTTCGCACAATAAATGTGAACGCAAAGCGCTTGGTTCGAGACCGTGGAACTTCAACCGTATATCGGTGACGCTTCGCCGTATTTCTGTAGAAGTCAGAAAGCTTTCTGCCCGTTCCAAAACTTAGGCAGGTGTCTCTGGAGGAGAACGTGCAAGAAACACACAGGTACTCTTTTCAATCAAGCTAAATGATTTGTACAAGACAGTCACAAATCCTTTAACTTTCCGCAGCAATCAGAATAGCCAAATACTACCTCCAACAAACATAAAAACATTTATTCTTTACTAACTAATAAACTGCACCTGGTGCATAGTATAGCATGGCAGTATTGAGTGCTAAAAGCAATATCAGCATCCCTATATTGAAGTAATGGTGCAACAGTTACGCGATCGGAATAAAACAGTTCATAGGTACAGATTTGAGCTCTTATTGTTCTGTGCACGGTTATTTTACACCTAAGGGTGCGGTCCCTTTATCGGCGATTAGCACTTTGCCTTCGACTCCCCTAAGGAAGGATCCCTAACGTTTTGCTATATCACTTAAGGATAACGTAGTTAGGAAGCTACCTGCTAGCTTTAATGGTAGAAACATGTCAGCAAATGGTAGAAACTAGTTCAAAATGGTTAGAACTAGTTTTAAAATAGTAGGGACTAGTTTGAATATTGTATAGAAACTGTGTTGTGACCACTCTGTTGTAGTATCAGTTTTGCACACGGATATCGGTTTTGCAGTATCATCTCATTCCACTCCTATCTTTTCATTAAACTATCATAACCCGGCCATTTATAGTCATCCGTTCTTATTGGGTTTTATTATTTATCAAAGTTTAATTTCATAAATTATTGATCATCAAAGAACGACAACCTTCCATTATTTTAACTATGAAGGTCTAAGAGAGAGTAACTGATTCCGTGATGCAATATTAAATAAGTACCTATCACTCACTCTCGTAAAATTCACTGAAAATAACCCTGAATATTTCTTTACTGTCACGAAAAAATCACGAAGCATTTCTCTAAACAATATCATGACTTCTGACTATGTATTTTTAAATACTAGCAATGAGTCAATGAGTAGCAATGAACTAGCAATGAGCCAAAGAAAACAATACCAGTTACTAGCTCGTAATGGACACCCACTAAAAAGCTGACCATTCGAAGCACATGTCGACTTTGTACTAAACGGCTAGATACAAACACAACATAACAACGAAATCACAATCTTATTTCTCAAGTGCTAAGGTGGATATTCCCTTGTTCGGAGTTCGGAAGCTGAAACCGCGAAACGCCCTAATTAAGTGTAATAAAGTAAACGCCCAGCAGAGATTGCACGTGCGACTTTTTATCGCACGATTTTTAATCGGCGATCACTTGTGGAGTTAATGCAAACGACCTATATGTGCGCATTGTGGATTGTAATAAAGATTTGAGAAATAAAGCGCCAATAATTTTCTAAAAAAAAAATATCATTCTTATAAATGAATTTATTTAGCGTCATAATCATCATCATTTCAATCTTTCGACGCCCACTGCTGGGCGAAGGTCTCCCTCAAGGGGGGATTCAGCCGTAATCGCCATGCTTGGTCGATGCATGTTGGCGATTGCAGTAGGTGTCAGTATCCCTCTGTCGTCTTCTACGACACCTATGGGTAGAAATTGGGTGGTGTTATTCGTAACCGGCACCACACGGCCTTATTTCACGGATCACTTTCCACGGATCGATGTCGACTCATCCATTCTACCATCGATCGATACCGTCGATTGACGGTCGATTGATTGGTCTGGTCAAACACCCTTAAAATATATCTGGTTTTTTTATTATAGTGAAAAAGTCTAAAATAATATGCTTTTGACACGCAGAACCAACGTTATTACTGAACATTTATTGACTCGAAGGCTTAAGAGGTATTATTTTATTTGCTTTTCGTGCTCATTTTCATTAAACAAACAGAAGTATGTGGCCATTAATTAGAGTGCTGTAACATAAAAAACACGAAGCGAATGTAGGTTTCATTTCATAATGCTTAACTAATGGTATTATAAATAATAAAGCCTTTTATACCGTAGTAGCTGTGCCCATAGCTTCCCGCATGTGGACCCAAGTGTACCTTGACCGCCACTACAAAAAAATTCAGTGTGTACTTATGTACGCGCGTGAGAAGTTATACTTCTTCGAGTCACAAAATAGCAACGAAGGCAGTAAGTAGTTCAGCATGTACGTCAGAGATGGCGTTGTTTACAATTACTCCCGTGAGAATTTTGTGTGACGGTGTGCGCGCGCATCGTAAAATTTCACTCTCATCATTTTTTCATAACGCGCCTAAAGAAGTATAACTTCAAAAAGTAAAAGCGTGCCTTCGGCGCCTAGCTACGAATGAGTGCTCTATGGAATTACGTTTATTCCAACTGCAGGGCGAAGGCTTCTGCCTATACAGAGGAGACACGAACATTGTTCAAGGCGGATTGGCGATTTGAGACTTAGGCGCTACCCCGACCAAAAGTGCGTTTTTCTTCGTTGTTCAAGGGCTATTAACTCATTAATTAAGAGAAACAAACTACATCTAAAAGCATATTATTAATAATAATAAAATTCAGTTATTCAGATAACTTCGATCCATACATGAAACTTAAACTAGTACGAGATAGTAAGCAGGGACTTAGTCCGCTGCACTAACATCCATATCAGGGGACAATCATGCCTATCAGCAATGGCACTCCAGATGCTGTGGCGACTTCAACGCAATCGACTCATGAATGACGCGGTCTTTTTGCGCCACAAGACCGCAAAGCCATCTGTGTGTGCATCAGCAAACATTGCTGACGCGCTACAGAAACGTGGAAGCCGCAACAGCGCCCTGAACGTATTATTAAATTGGACCTGCAGAGCATTGTACGCTCGTTGCGTGTAGTTAGTCCACGGACTCCCCGTGTACAGTGAGGTGCAATACGCATTAAATAAAGTAATTTTGACTGCGTCTGTACACCGGGAGAATCTGCGATTATTAATTTTCAATATTCTATCATCACATTCCACGTTCTTATTTTTTTTTAATGTAAGTACCCTATATACCTCAATCTCCCTGTAAAAAAAATACTAAAATAATTGAAAACATGTATCTTTTGCTAAAGTTGATGTGCTATTAATTTGATGATTACACTAATAGATAGGTTACTTGAAAATCTTTATAATTCACGTTGTATTTTATTACAAAAGATCGATCGATCTCTTTTTTGTAACAAAAAAAAAACCCTAAAATTGGGCGAATTTCGATTATGCGGCAAAGAGAAAATGTATGGTCAGGGAAGCGCCTTAATAGTTATTATAAGTCCAGATCTCCCCACAATATTTTCCTTCACCGTTGTCAGTGATGTCCAGAAAGTGCATAATAAAATTGAAAACGTCATATAGGTACTTACTCCCTCAACAGACCAGCGTCATAACCACTGGTCTATTTACAACGGTATGGTATTAAAAGTACCATATCTGATAATGGCAAAATCTACCTTAAATATCAAGAGATAACGTCTCATCCCGATATCTGGATAGCTTTATACACAAATCACGATTTTCCAGTACTTTACTAACGTTTGGCATACCACTGATATTAAAAACGTGTGCGGAGACCGTAGCCAAATAGTATTGGGTGTTTCACGTCTTCACTGTGAAAGAAAACGGTCCAATTTTTACTCTCTTCCTAGAAGGAGAGGATTATTTTAATTTTATTTCTTTCTTGCTTTAGAAAAGCAAACAGTTTTATTTTAAAATATTCTAATAGGCTTGCGTTTGGCTGCAGCTCACCTGATCTTAAATGATGATGCGGTCAAAGGTGGATCAGGCTCCACCTTAGACCGCCTAGGATGAACCGGTTCACTCGTGTCTGGTTCATCATCATCATATTATATCAGCCTATTGCAGTCCACTGCTGAACGTAGGCCTCCCCCAAAGACTGCTAACCAACCCGGTCTTGGGTAACACGCATCCATCCGCTGCCAGCCACCTTCTTTAAATCGTCGGTCCATCGTGCCGCAGGACGTCCCACACTACGTTTGTCCAAATGCGGTCTCCACTCTAGAGCGTTTCTGCTCCATCTACCGTCTGTCCGTCTGCAGACATGACCGGCCCACTTCCACTTCACCGTGCTAATTCCATGCGCGACGTCGGTGACTTTAGTTCTCTGGCGAATATGTTTGGTTACACACAAGTTCATCTATACAGTTACTATAATACATATCCGTGACTACATAATAATATATCACTACATGTTATAAAATAAAGTCCCCCGCCGCGCCTGTCCCTATGTATGCTTAGATCTTTAAAACTACGCAACGGATTTTGATGCGGGGTTTTTTAATAGATAGAGTGATTCAAGAGGAAGGTTTATAAGTATAATACATGCATATTACAGTAGAAGAAAACCGAGAAATTCCAAGAGTAATGTGAGGTCGTAATAAACATATTTTTGTGCGCTTACATTGCTGGCTAAACCTTACGAGATATATCAAATTAATGTACTACGGAATTGTATATCTTAAAAAGATCGATAAAAAAGTCCGCGATGGTATATGTTTATCTCTTAAGGATAACCCACAGTAACCATTTTTATCTTTTACATATAACAAATAAGATATGAGTTACTTACCCAGCTATTTGTAACAATACAGTTTTATTACTTACCAAATTAAATGTCATAGATACGTTGTAGATTTCATGTAGATCAAAATTGCCCTTTACAGCATATCATTAAAATCAATATATTAGAAGATATTACAGTGTTAAAAAGCGGCTGGCGCAACAGCAAATGTGTTTTCTAATGACAAAAAAGCTGTGAACGTTGTATATAAAGACATTCTGTAGTATATTTAGTATCACCATTGCACCCGTGCGAAGCCGGGGCGGGTCCCTAGTAATACCTATATAATATAATTATAATCTATATGTATAAAAGGCAAAAGTGATTGACTGATGTATCAACGCACAGGCCAAAATTGAAATTTCGTACACGTATTCCTCATATGACGCAAGCATCCACTAAGGAAGGATTGTTCAAAATTCAACCCCCAAGGGGGTGAAATAGGGGATAAAAGTTTGTATGAAACTTTTTATATTCCTTGGTTATATTTGCATTACCTACCTACCTAGATATATGTAGGTAGGTATAGGTAGGATAGGGTAGATAGGGACAGGACAACGTCTGTAGGGTCAGCTAGTAATATTATAAAGCTGAAGAGTTTGTTTGTTTGTTTGGTTGAACGCGCTAATCTCAGGATCTACTGGTTCGAATTGAAAAATTATTTTCGTGTTGGATAGTCCATTTATCGAGGAAGGCTATAGGCCCATGCAAAGCCGGGTCGGGTCGCTAGTAATTAATAATCATTTAAAGTTAACTCACGACGTTAGCAACGTGTTATACGCCTTTGCTAGTCTGTAATATCAAACTGCTGGGGAAGGCCTCCCCCAAGTCTTTCCATGAGTTATGACTACTTTTATTAGCTTAGGTTTTACCTGTAAAAATAAATGTAGGTATGTGTTAATGAATGTAAATGAATCCAGAAATGATCAAAACTCAGCCGTTCGGAGTGAAGGCGGGTTAAGTATGTTTATTTGATAATGTAGCTATAGCTGTAAGTAGCTCGTGACTAAGTAAAAGCTGTACGGATCCGTTAAGCTGCACTTGCCGTGGTCGGTCTGTGGATGGGTGCCCATCCAATTCAAACCAAGTTTAATCCGTGCCTCGAAATGTAAGTAAAGCCGTTGGTCTTGGCTGTCATTCGTAGATCTTTCGCAGTCGTTATGGGTAGTCAGAAGCCAGAAAGTCTGACAACCTGTCTTACCAAGAGATATCATGTTACCCAGTTACTGGATTGTGGAGTGTAACAATTCAACTACTTTATAAAATAAAAAGCTATGTAGAATTGTACGTTACAATTTAATAGCTCTCGAAATAATGCGATGAGTTATCAAAAACAGAGATATAAAAAGCACTAACCTAGACGCACTAAGTTAGGCAGAGATTCCCAGGCTCCTGGTTCCACAGCCTGGCCGGCAAACAGGATCGGCCGAAAATAAGACTGCTGCGATCGGCTCCTAGCTTTGGGGCGGAAGTCCTCGGGGATCTTAACAGTAAGACCCGCCCTGGGAGCCGCAGGCACGCGACAGCACGACGGCACGACTCAGGACCGTTACCGACTTTTGGTTGTGGACCGGTAGACTTGTAGTAAGTAACGTATAAGTAAATCAGCGTGTTACTTAAGCGACAGCGAGATCTAGACTCCCATTTGACAGGTTTCTTTCCTGTCCGCTCTTCCGAAATTCATAATACTTTCCAAGTATGAATTCTATTTCTAGAACGCCCGTATAGTCATAATTATAGCGGGGTATTATAGTACCGGCCAGACTCAATTATTGTAGACTGCCAGTTATTTTTATTTGATTAGTGCGTATAAGATTTTAAAGAACACCAGATACATTAGCGGGTGTCCAGCTGTTTAGTATAAAATACAGCAATACACACATATATTCGACATCAATTTGAAGGTTTTAAGTTATATAAGCCGTAAACTAATTAACAGAATTACTGACAATTGTCAAGATTGACAACTGTCATTGACAAACGTGTCATAACAAAACATTATTTGTTTTCCAGATTTATAAATTTAATTAGCTTTATGCTCGATGGAATATAATGTAAGTAAAACTAAAGGGAACTATGATCTGAGACACACATTATAAAGAGAGAGACGAGAGACGAGACGAGCATAAAGACTGTAAGTACCTTTAAAGGCCCATTTAAAATATAAAAGATTCCATGAATCTATAAAAACAAGTATTATAATATGTAGACAGCAAATATGAAGAATGATTGCATGCTTATAAAAAGAAAATATAGTATGTGTTACCACATATACTATAGGAGGTCCAACAGGCAGTCGCTTCAGAAAGAAGACCCTAATATACTTGGAGAAAGGCTAGGCAGATGATGACGTAGCTAACTGTAATTACCTTCTGTAAAAGTGTAAATCGCTCCTCATTTAAGCTCTCCCTAATCATAAATTGATAATAATAAGCTGAAGTTTTGATTTTAGTTTAGTACTAGTAATTGTCATCAAAGTAGATCTATGAATGTAGACTAGACTTTGGTTTTTAACCGACTTCATTATCTTTCATTTATTTATCAACCGCCTTCAAAAAAGGAGGAGGTTATCAATTCGTCTGTATTTTTTTTTTTTTTTTTATGTTTGTTCCCTGATTTCTTTGGACTGGGTGAACCGATTTTGATGATTCTTTTTTTATTTGAAAGCTAGTGCTTCCCGTGTGGTCACATTTAATTTGGTCCGGTTCTGACAATCGCATCCATGAGAAAACCGTATAAGTCTTAAATTTACATTAAGTATGTGCGCGATTTGTTACGCGATTTCTCCGACAAACGTAAACCGATTTTGAAAATTCTTCTTTTTACGGATAGGGTATGCTTCAGGGGTGGTCCCATATAAATTTTATCGCAATTGATTCAGCACTTTTTGTAAAATCAACAAATACCCAAAAATTTTACATAGACGACGTTTTATTTTCATCAATCTTTGTAGTAGTTAACTTTCATACTCTTCTTAATAGATTTGGATGAGAAGGAGGTACTAAAAAGCGGAAAATAAAAAGCTTTTTACAAAAAAGACAACCGCCTTCAAAAACTAAAAAGTGAAAAATAACTTTAGCACAGAACGCACATTGACTTTAGTTTCGGAAGTCGGTGGCAATACAAAACAACAAACAGAACAAAGCCACTGAGTTTCGAAACTAAAGTCAATGTGTGTTCTGTGCTAAAGTTATTTTTCACTTTTTAGTTTTTGAAGGTGGTTGTCTTTTTTGTAAAAAGCTTTTTTATTCTTAGGAAAGCTTACATACTAATAACACTATAATAACAATCATATATAACTAAATTGCTAATTACAAGCCTCCACAGTTAAAAACCAAATGATTACGAACTCATCACAGTATAGGTAGATATACCTATCATTATTTCTTCAGTATTGGTTAATGTGGTTCAATCTTGATCAAAGAAATTTCTTTCATGACCAAATTGTTAATGTGTTTTTTTTTACTTTTTAGCAATGCACCTGCCATGTTATCTCTTCTCCACCCTTGGGTGACTGATTGAGATTGTCTATCTGTCACACTCAGAGACGTGACTTAATAATAACATAACCTGGAACGCTGTCAGCCAAAAATAAGACAGATTGAGAAAATTTTAATGTTGTTGACATGTGCCAAGTTATTTTGGTCAATTAAAGGTAATGATTCATCATTATTAAGTGACGTCTCTGAGTGTGGCGGTAAGGCGTTAAATAAATAAATAAATAGCTTTATTTAATGAAAACTTTAGATAAATAATACGATGTATTTTAAAATAATGACTAACAAGATTACGTAACATCCATGCTAAATTTGAGTAATTTTTATTCAAAACAATGATGAAACGATTGTTTAATATCGCGGTGTGCTCAAACCCTAAGCCACATGGCCGTATGAAAACAAATGTTCGTGGAAGCGAAGCGCTGTTTTACGAGTTTTTTATTAAGTGGCTATTATATTCTTTCAGGTACGTAAATTAAGTGGAAATAATAAAGTGGTCACGGATTTAGAATCATTATCGTTAGATTAATGTCTATTGCTATGGATAGCTAGTAGCTGCTATGACGTTACGTAATAAAGTAGTTTTTTTGTTTTGATCAGCACCGTATAATTTGTATTTTTTGTTGTTTTTATTGTTTTCTGTCATAAATATCTTCCCGTGGGTGTCCGAAGAGGCGATTTTGGGACTCATCAGAGAATGGGCAGCAGCGTTCTCTGTGCCTTTGTAACAACCATACTGCGATCGCCAACCCGCCTGCCAAGCGTGGTGATTATGGCAAAACCCCCCTTTGGGGGAGGCCTATGTCCAGCAGTGCAC
The DNA here is from genome assembly GCA_947361185.1 of Charanyca ferruginea. Lineage (NCBI taxonomy): Eukaryota > Metazoa > Arthropoda > Insecta > Lepidoptera > Noctuidae > Charanyca > Charanyca ferruginea. The sequence continues at coordinate 5,699,069 of OX376078.1, forward strand.
GTCTTTCGGCTGAAATGATAATGATGATGATTGTTTTCTGTCTATGCATTAAATACCTACTCATTGGGATGATAACTAGGTACACTTTGGGTGAAGACTATGGGTTAGTGTAAACAGAGCAGCAATATCCAATTCCGCATAACTAATATTGTTGAATACCGCGAATTTAGACCTTATTTAAAATCAGCGAAAGTATACATTTGCTGTATTTATTACTATCAACAACGCTTATGCTGTGGGTTGGCTCATTTTATCAGAATTAAGCTCAATTACAAAGGCTATTAGAGTACAACACAACAGAACTGACTGTCTGTGGGAGGCAATTTCGGCTAATCAGGTTACATTAAATTGTTTTGGCTATAAATTCCGTACTTATATTGAACCCAGATGTCTTGAATAATACGAACAGGCCTCGGATTGGCGAATCCCTCCCCTCTGTTGCCCTCCTCAGACTTTTGTCTTATTAGTGACATGGTGGATTTAACCTAGTTGGAATAAAGTAGGGACATATTTTTTTTGTTAGTGATAAGATACTCAGAAGCTCGTGGCTAAGTTAAAGCCGTACAGATCGATCGGTCAAAGGTTAAGCTACGCTAGCCGCGGTCGGTCTGTGGATGGGTGACCATCCTTTTCATTCAGAGTTCCCTCCGTGCCTCAGAAAGCACGTAAAGCCGTTGGTCTCGGCTGTCATTTGTAGATCTTTGGCAGTCGTTATGGGTAGTCAGAAGCCAGAAAGTCTGACAAACAGTCTTACCAAGGGGTATCGTGTACCCAGTATCTGGGTTATGGAGATTAGATAGGCAGTCGCTCCATGTAAAACACTGGTATTCAGCTGCATCCGGTTAGACTGGAAGCCGACCCCAATATAGTTTGGAAAAGGCTAGGCAGATGGTGAAGGTACCGTCAAACGGGGTGACTTTGAAACTAAAAGTGACTTTGATAATTACCTGATATTCTAATATTTTACTAATTTTTACCCGTAAAATTAAACGCATCCGACTATTTTATCTTATATTAGGAATTCAAGTCGTTACGCCATGTTTTGTGAATTATGTAGCACATTAAAGATAGTTAAAGTGGAAAAAAATATGTTCAAAGGTAACCCTGAATATTAGACTAAAATGCATTCTAAATGCGTACTAAAATGACAGGTTTTCATTTTTTTTTCTCCTAAATTATTAATCATTTTAAGTTTACAAAGATATTTATGTTATCATTCAAAAAGTCGTCATTAATTTAGTTTTTTTTTTAAATTTTTATTTCAATATTGTAAAGGATACGTAGGTTTTTATTTCAAAATTAATCAATTGCACCCCGTTCGACCGGTACTCAGAAGCACGCTGCTGCCCATCCTTTGGTCAATATCCCACTGTCTCCTTCTACGCTCCTATTCTATTCGCGGGCGGCACTACACAGCATCATCGCCAACATGCATCGGCCAAGCATGGCGATTACGGTTGAAACCTCCTTGGAGGAGACTTATAAATTCCCAGCAGTGCGCGTCTAAAGGTTGACATGATGATGAAGTTTTTTTCATTACAAGCTCTTATTTAACTTGTAATGTTTTTGTTTGTTTAGGTCAAAATTTACAACTGAATTTTGACCCAGTTCTCGTAGCTCAAATAGGCTGAAAGGATCATGGCAGGATTTATACAAAAAAATAAAGATGTTTACAGAAGTTGAAATTCTATTTCTTTATACTCTTGGGTACCTAAAGAGTGTCTTCAGGCATTTCAGCGATCGACTGCTACGCAGCGTGTTGCGGGTTTGATTCCCGCCCAGGGTAAACATTTGTGTGATGAGCACTGGTGTTTGCCTTGTGTCTGGTCGTTGTTTATCTATATAAGTATGTATTTACAAAAAAAAAATGTATTTGTGTATGTATATCATCTGTCTGACACCCATAGTACAGGGTCTCCCTAGTTTGGGGTCAGATGGCCGTGTGTGAAAATGTCCCCCACATATTATTATTATTATTATTTTCGTAAATGTGTTGTTTTTTCTCAGCACTTTGGCTGGATTCAGCTACATTTACGGGCCGAAGCCAAGTAAATGCAGCGTGTGGTGTGTATTAGATATAGGACGTGTTGTGTTGGGGACCAATTTCGTGTTCATCTAATTGCATGAACTTTCTGACAATGCGTCATGTATTTAATATTTAATTTTATTATTATTATTATTATTATTTATAATATTTTTAAAACCCTCAATTAATATGGATGTTAAAAGTGAATAGTTTAACGGAAAGCTCATAATTTCAGAACGAAACGTCGTTTCGCAGATTTTACACTGAAATTGTATCATTTTATGGGAAATAATGTCACAAATAATGATTAATCAATGTACTTTTTCAACACCGCCATTGTAAACAACGATCCACGTCACTTGGTCGGGCTTGGGCACGTCACACACTACTAGTTTGAAAGAAGAAACGTCAAATGGGATTTCTTACCTTGTCTGGAGTTTAAGTATGTTATGTTCCCATTTAACATCCATTAATTGATAATGAACTAAATGCGTTATACTCGTCTTACACAGAGTTAAAAAAAAATTCGAAGTGAGAAATGAATCAAATTAATATCCAAAACAGTTTAATGTAACTGGATAAACTGAAATTGCGTCCTACACTCAGTGATGTCGTGCCGTTCTTCTGGCCTTCGTAATTGAGCTTAATTCTGGAAAAAAAGAGCCAACCTACAGAATCTTAATAATTAATTTAATTATGTGTTACTGGGTCGTGGAGATCAGATAGGCAGTCGATTAATGTAAAACATTGGTATTCAACCGTATCCTAGATCCTAGATTCTAGTTAAGCCGACCCCAACATATTTTGGAAAAGGCTAGGCAGACCACGTCAATAAAAAGTTGTAGCTTTTATTCAAATTTTCATCCTTGAAAATAATGACTATCTTCTTAGTTACTTAAGTAAATAAAAAGAATAATTATGAGGTCCAAGGCCTCAGGCCAAAGCTGAGAAGTTGAAACTTTTAAATAAGAAACTATTTGTCTAGTTTTTGAGTAATTAGAGGTAATTATGTGAACGGATTGCTGAGATAAATTGGTTTGTGGGTGGCCAACAATTGACCCTGTCATTTGTCTATTGTAAAAGCGAGTCGAAATTGCAGACCAAATTCTTGTATGTAGACATTTAGTTAAGTAGCCCCACTTATTTCATGTCAATTTAAAATAATTGCACAAAATAACATAACTGTGGCTTGGCTTTTAATATTAATACTATGTTTGTTTGTTTGTTCGTATGTTTAAAAATAAAAACACATAAATAATTTATTTTGTATCGTTGGTAAACACAACAACAGAATCCAGATTCCGAACTACTACCTGTATTCCTTAAAAAATATTTTCTGAGCAGGAATCAAACCAGAGACTTGCAGCGCAGCAGCCAGACGCTCAACTACTGCGCCAACCGTGACAACGTGCACCTACATATTGTGCAATGAAAATAATTGGTTGTGACTTTTTCGTTAATAGACACTCGCGAGCAATAATCTAATTGCTCAAAACAATTTTAACAATGTCTATGCAATCAACTATGGATTGTGGTACAGTCAGCAATAGAAGTCGTTGAACATAATTTGTTTCCAATATTTCCTAAACATTATTATTTAGCATAAGTTATTGACTAAAGTAAACTATAAAACAACTTGTCATAGTTTAACTATTAAAGTTGCTGAACTCAGTTAAACCATTAATTGCTATACATTACTAACGACAAAATTGTATAATCTGTAATAAATACAAAAGTCGCTGAGTATAGCCAATTTCCTACATTTACTGTTCGTTATCCCGTTTGCATTTTGCGTTTGCGTTAACATTGAAATGATAACCTTATTTTGTACTCAATTCTGGTAAGTGATTTATGGTCCGTTTGTGTGTTCAGGTGTTTTGTAAATTAGTATCTTTTCATTGACTTTAATTACTGACTGTACATCATTTGAAATGTTAAAAATAATTTTAATATGGTAATTTTCTTAGCTTTCAACCTCAATTTCTAACCAAAGATTATTCACGACATGTCTTGGAACGTAAAAACCAAAGACATACATTTTCAAAACAAAACACCATTAATTATTGTTTGGTTGTCCTGAAACTCGATATCCGTGCCTGAAACCCTATAAAAACTGGGCGTTTATGAAAATCTTCCACACTTTGACGGCTGAACAGAATTAGCTGTATTTTAGCACATATAGATTTTCTAACTTAATTACTAGGATATATTGTTTTCCCGATTTTAGGTGTTCTCGTGGGATGAGATATTATATAAAAGACACCAAAGAAGTTACGTTACTATATAAATAACGTCAAGTTATAAGATCTATATTTGGCAACAATCCATATTTTTGAATACAGCAACCTATTACGTATGCAAAGAGTATTAAATTCCGCAGCGAGGACAAAATTGCCTAGCCAAAGGAATAGCGGTTTGTCAAAATATTTACTTTATTTTATTGTGTGTACCAATGTCAGCTACATTCTCAAACATCCATCCTTACAAAGTTTCGCGTTTATGTAGTAAGGGAAAGTAGGAAGTAAATATAATATTAGTAGTATAGTGAATCCATCCGTTACCAGCCACCTTCTTTAAATCGTCGGTCCATCGGGTCGTGGGGCGTAACCACACTACGCTTGCCCAAACGCGGTCTCCACTGTAGAGCCTGTCTGCTCTATCTACCGTCTATCCATCTGCAGACGTCTGCAGACTGGCTGCCAAAAAGCTAGAAGTCCTCGCAAAGGTGCGAAAGTACTTCACATCGGAACAGATGCTGTACCTATATCAAGCACAAGTTCGATCGTGCATGGAGTACTGTTCGCACCTCTGGGATGGATCTGTACCAGCTGGAGGCATGGAAGTTATTGAAAGACGTGCCAAGAAGCTCATAGACAACGACTTCCTGGTTAAGGCTAAGCTCCAAGGCCTGGGTATCTTCAAGGCACGAGAAACCGGTTTATCGTAGGCAAGCGTGCTGCATCATCACTTAAGATCAGGTGAGTTGCGGTCAAACGCAAGCCTATTTCAATATAAAAAAAAACGTGACCAGCTCGCTCACTTCCACTTCCCAAGACCGGGTTGGTTTCCTGGCTGACCGGGTTGGTCTGGGGGAGCCCTACGTTTAGCGTGGACGGCAATAATAATAATAAATAATAATAAATTTCTTTATTTAGGACAACATAAGATCCAGTGTGTTAGTAAGTTTCTTAAATATAATGTTAGTTAGTAAGTATAATTATTCTATGTACATTTAACTATTAATTAAAGTGAGTTCGCTTTATGTGGATGATGCACAAGGAAAAGGAAAATAATTTACTTGCTCATCACCCCCACAAAACGTCTCAGAATAGGAGAGTAAATGTTCTCCGCCACCGTCTACAGAATACTGTTGCCACTGTCCCGCATTCTTATTATTAGGGATGCGATTTTTTTTCAAAAGACCGCATTAAAGTCGTCAGTTCGATTCTGCGCAAACATCTCACATGCGCTACAAAATCGGGGCAGTCTCAACAGCATTCTGAAAACATTATTATATTAATATAACATGCATGCATTATTGCATTATTATTAATATATATTATAAGTATAGTGAATGAACAAAATAATGAATAATCTATATACTAATATAAGAAAGCTGATGTGTATGTTTGTTTGTTTATTTAAATGCGCTAATCTCCGGAACTGCAGGCCCAATTCTGTTTTTTTTTTGTCAATTGGTAGCTACGTTATCACTGAGCGCGTCGGCTATTTTTTTTCGTTATTTTTTAATAACGAAATCGCGGTGGAAGTGCTTGTTATAAATAACAAGCTTTTGCCCGCGACTTCGTCCGCGTGAACGTCGGTTATGGCGGATGCAGACGAAGTCGCGGTTTAAAAAGTTGCCTATGTCCTTCCCCAGGGTTCTAGCTGTCTTCATGCCAAATTTCATCAAAATTGGTTTAGCCGTTTCATCGTAAAAGCGTAATAGACAGAGTTACTTTCGCATTTATAATATAAAGTATGTTAATGTTGTTGTTGTTGTTGTAATTAGTTAATTACTGTGGGTTCGTCACTATGCCAATTTCACTTGCCAAATCTAACCACAAAACCGGCTATTATACCTATTTGCATATCTGCACCTAATTTATGATAAAGAACAGTGCACACCGCAGTGCAGACGCCAAAAGGCTGTGTTTACACGTGCGTTACGTTCAGTGTTCAGTGGTTGTAGTCTAGATGCGCTGTTGACAGATCCAGTGACATTTGGTAGGTTTAAAGATGTAGAATGGAGTTCGTTAGGTAGATACTCAAGTTTTAGAACTTCACTTTTATTTGTAGAAGTAAATATTGCTTTATAGGAGCTTTTCTGAACGTAGTGAGTCGTCATTTATCCTTCCTAATACCTACTTTAATAAACGTTATACTTAAAATTGCATTTTGCTTACTGTCACTTTATTATAACCAAGCGCTTTGATTCCACATTTATTGTACGAAGTGCCAGCCTAGACTTTGGAATTCACTGCCCGCCTCTCTGTTTCCCAATAAATATAATCTGGGTATATTCAAGGCAAGCGCCGCAGCGGCTCCATCTTAGGCCGCATCATCTCTTAAGATCAGGTGATTTGCGGTCATACGCAAGCCTACTAGAACTTATGAAAATAAGAAACTATTACTAACAAAATGAAGGGTTCCCAAGATGTCCGATAGCCGTGTGATGCCAGCCGCGAATAGCAGCACCCCGTTTCTACCCGCGGGAGTCGTAGAAGGGGATAGAGGGATATTGAAGGGGGTGATATTGATCAGAGGATGGGCAGCAGCGTCCTTCGAAGTACCATTACACCTACTGCGATCGCCAACATGCATCGGCCAAGCATGGCGATTACGGCTGAACCTCCCTTGGGGGAGACCTATGCCCAGCAGTGGGCGTCTAAATGTAGACACGATGAAGATACCCGATTTATTTTATACCATTTTTAAATAAAATTAAATTTTATGTCACTTTAATTAAGTTCGTACTTTTTAGCAAAAGTTTATTTTTAAAAATATTATGCATCTTTATAAATAGAATTCGTCAAGCTTTTTTAAAGGGAACGTTCGATATGAATAATGATCGCTAAAAATAGCGCCGGCTTCCTTTAAAAATAAACCATGAATGAACCCTCAAAGAAGCAAATACATACAACACATCGTTCCCTTACTTGTGTCGTTTTCGATGACATACTTATTGACGATGTTCCAAGGCTTTTCATTGTAATTTTCTACTTATTTTTGGAACAAACAGGAAAATCCCAAGAAGTGATATAAAAACATCTATTTTTAATGCAATGCCATCTGACATTACCATTTGTTTTTGTACGTAGAACAATAGAAAACTTAAAATCTTTATTTTTCTTTATTCTAATAGGCTTGCGTTTGACCGCATCTCACCTGATCTTAAGGCATTGTTTACACCAAAGGCTGCTAGCTGGCAGTCAGCCGTCACAATCAGAAGTCAGTAGATGGCCGACGACTGATTGTTCATACATTTTCAACGTTGCTCTGACAGTCAGTGGCTTAAAATACGTTTGGTGTGAACAATGCCTAAGTACAGTACTTAGTATAATTAATACTTACACTGAGGCCTCAATGTTGATGTAACCCAAGGTGGAACACGCTTACCTAGAATGAACCGATTCAATTCGGTAATTCCTTCTTTTGGACAAACACCACATTAAGCCACACATTAAGTTAACAAAAAGACGATCCAAATCTAAATCAAGAGACGCTGCGGACACCAGCCTCATCATCTACCTAGCCTTTTACCAACTGTGTTGGGGTCGGCTTCCAGTCTAACTGGATGCAGCTGAATACCAGTGTTTTACATGGAGCGAGTGCCTATCGGACCTCCGCAACCTAGTTCCTGGGTAACACGTCCCTTGGTAAGACTGGTTGGTAGACTTTCGAGCTTTTTTTTTATTATATAGGTTTGCGTTTGGCCGCAACTCACCTGATCTTAAGTGACAATGCGGCCTAAGGTGGAGCACGCTTGCCTAGGATAAACCGGTTCACTCGTGCCTTGAAGATACCCAGATTATACGTCTCGGGGAATAGAGAGGCGGGCAGGGAATTCCACAGTCTGGCAGTTCGCACAATAAATGTGGAAGAAAACCGCTTGGTTCAAGACCGTGGAACTTCAACCGTATAGCGCCGTATACCTGCTCGTTCGGTGATGGAATGGGGATGGGGGAATTAAGTTGTGTAATTCCAAAGCACACTCTCCGAAATGTCTTCTTCTGACTACCCGTCAAAGATCTACGAATGACAGCAGGGACCAACGGGTTTAATATGCGCTTTCCGAGACACGGAAGGGTCCCGGTAAAAAATGGACGACCATCCGCGGGCTGACCGCGATAAGCGTAGCTTCACCATGTCCGATCGATCCGTTCGGCAAACTGGAAATGAACCGGTCTATTTTGTATTCTCTGATTCTTACAGAATAGCATTTTAGATCTTGTCTACTAGTAGGCTTATGTGGGTTGAAACCTTGTAAAGACATCAAATGTTGAAATGAACTTTTAAAGAATTCAGCGTCTTAAAGAAAGTTAGTAATTAGTTAAATAATTAAACTCCGTTCTACAAGGATTCCAGGCAGTGAACTGTCCGTTACTTAAACAGTACCAACACACCAAAAATAGTATCAAAGCTAACCCATATTAAACAGTAAGTGACTAGAGTAAGCCCACACATGTCTTGAGCTCAAGGATGTGTTAACTTAAAATATTAATACTAACAGTACCTATTTCATTTGGAAACAAGATATTTTGGCTCCCAAGACTATAGTTACAGTGTCTAGTTCCTTTGGTCCGCGTTGCGTAGGAGGGTTAAATTAATTTCGGAATTTTAAGATATTTAAAAGGGTTGAATGAACTGCTTTATAACCTAATAGAATTCTGACAAGACTGCTGAACAAATGGAGCATACAGTTTTGTTTCTAGTAAACTTTATTATAGGAGCTCGTGGCTAAGTTAAAGCCGTACAGATCGATCGATCAAAGGTTAAGCTACACTAGCCGCGGTCGGTCTGTGGATGGGCCCCTTTCATACCGAGTTCCCTCCGTGCCTCGGAAAGCACGTAAAGCCGTTGGTCCCGGCTATCATTTGTAGATCTTTGAACAGTCGTTATGGGTAGTGAGAAAGTCAGACAACCAGTCTTACCAACGGGGTATCGTGTTTCCCAGTAACTGGGTTGTGGAGGTCCGATAGGCAGTCGCTCCATGTAAAACACTGGTATTAAGCTGCATCCGGTTAGACTGGAAGCCGACGCCAATGTAGTTGGGAAAGGCGAGGCAGATGATGATGATGATTCGTCCGTGTGATGTCGGACGTAAAGAATAGCACCATCCCACATCTTCCCGTGGGTGTCGTAAGAGGCTCTTAAGGGACTCACCAGAGAATGGGCAGTAGCGTTCTCTGTGCCTTTGTGACAACCATACTGCGATCGCCAATCCGCCTGCCAAGCGTAGCGATTATGGCAAACGCCCCCCCCCCCCCCCCCCCGCCTATGTCCAGCAGTGGACGTCTTTGGCCTGTTTATGATGATTATGATGATGAGATGATGATAATTGCACTGATGTCGGTGAAGGAAAACGTCGTAAGGAAACCTGAACTTAATAATTAATATTAGTCTGTAATCGTCAATCCACTTCAGCAAGCGCGAGCCTTCTCATTATGAAAAGAGGCGTTTGTCCTGCAATGCGGATAGGCAGATTTTTTATTTCAGCAACGGTAGTATATTTATAAACTCACGTTTATGAGGTCCATCTTGTCTTTTAATTTTTTTATTGGTCTTTAGCGTCCTACACCACAGTGGGAAGTGTTGACTGTCCATAAGCTTTTCTTTCATCACTTTAATTTCACCTTTTTAGTTTAATTTTGGTCTGATTTTAATTGCCTTTAAACACCAGTGGGCTAATTCACGTAACTAAAGAAGTGCTGTTGCAGTGCAGTTGCAGTTAAGTTTAACGCTTTTCGTATTCTCTACCGCTGTCAGACACGCTCGCGTCAAGTTCGCGACACGCGAGCGCAATAACGGCATTCTACTGTTGGGCGTCTTTGGTGCGTGTTTCGGAACGCAACGCACATTCTACTATTCGTTTGACGTCTCAAAATGACAGTTAAAAAGCACTAAAATCTGTACTGGGGTATTATTTTAATATTATAATAACGTCATATTCATTTAAATGTAATCGAACGATATTTTTTCTCTCATGTGGCTACACCATAAGTAAGTTTGGTAATTTGGTTGTCGTACAGTTGACGTGCAGTTCTCGCACAGCTTACGCGCAGTTCAAAGATTACAAGAATACCGTTTAGCCCTCAAACTTGAACTAAACTGTAACTGCACTACAACTTCATCGGAGCGTCATAAAATTACGTGAATTAGCCCTCTGATTGAACTTTGAATCATACCGACTATAAAAACTAAAAAAATGTCATAGATAGTCAATTTCAAAGGTCCAGTTTTAATGCTATCTAAAACCATCGGTAAGTAAACGATTCGCTTCAATATAGGAATCGTTACCATTTAACAAAACATACATTTATCTTTGGGCAATAAATCACTGTGAACCGAAAACCCTATATTTAGTGGATAATGTAAAAACTATTAGTAGTAATGCGGGTAGGATTTATTATTGCTGTATCTACGTATTTTCGGGCCATTTAAAATCTATTTTGCTGATGGCTGCCTCGTGGTTCGTATCATGTGAATTATTTTCAAGGTCTTCCCCATTATTTAAATACTTCGGAAGGCCTAAAGTCAAAGTAAAAGTATTAAATTCCGTTGAACCATTTACAGGCACTTTTGAATTATTGAAAAGTCGTTCAGTTTGCCAGAATGTTAAACTAGCTTCAACATTCTGGCAAACTGACCGACTACTTGTGGTGAATAAGTATATAAATAAATTAGTTTAGGAATGGGCATTCCTAAGCGTATTCATTCATATACTCTTACTTCGAAGTTGGTTAATTGAATATCACCAAGTTTAACAATCATTAATCAATATTGGTAATCACAGTATGTACCCATGCTAAGCAAGACATTTAACACTCTTCTATCTTGTGGTTAGCAAAAGGACTTGATTTAATACCTTGGTTGCCTTTAACGATACCCACAGGCGTTAACTGGGTTGCCTATTTTCCTGAATCACAATATACTGCAGAATATTTACCTCTTAATTTAACCGTCCATATATTGCCATAATAGCTTCGAAACTACCAATAAATTGCCAAAGACTTTTCTCACCTCCACTAAAAGGCACACATTTCAATTTGTGCCAATCTTCGCCAAAATTCTCGGTAGCGCCCAGAAGGACCAAAAGCTGTTTATCCACTATTCCTTTTTACGATGTCCTTTTGGCGCCGCGTCTGGGAGCAGTTAAACGCCAACTTTTGGGACAGTATCGATGATACATCATAATGAAAAAGTAGTTCTGTATCTATTGTATTTCCTCGATTTTATTCATTGGAAAAACTGGCTTTCCCCATGCCTTTGTCGATTTTATGGCCTGCAAAATTCGTTCGGCTTGTCGAATGGTCCTTGTTGTTATTTTGGGCATTAGCTTCGGTTGTTGAAACTAGTTTAGCTCTATGTTAGTGTTTATGGGCTAAACTGTCACATATCTTGGTATGTTTTTTCATGGTTTGGACAAAAATAAGGCTGCATATTTGATGTTACATAAGTATGTGAATAAAGAAAAAGTTAGTACTAAAAATCAATCATCTGTTTGTGTCATTTATAGAGAAGACAACGTGCCATTTTTTTGTGTATATAGGACAAGCCCGCCACACTATTCCCTAACCACTGTAACTCCTGTAAGCCAGAATCAACTGTGGCGACCACCAGAAAAGCGCCAGAGCAATGAAGCTCGACGAGTCCCAGAGAAACGATTCAACTGTCTTGGATCCCGCAACCAAATTAATCATAAAAGAACAGCGGAGGAGTAAGAAAAACATATTTTCCACTTCCCTCCAAATCAAGCAGGAGACGGCACAGAACTAGGTCAATAGGCACAACGGGACGTTTACAACTAGGAGAAGCCCAATTGCTACGCACCACGGATTATAATTGACATAATTGTGACAGTAGAACACTGACTCCTAAGTCACAGGGTACCCCTAGTTTAGGAGGCAGGGTTTTTTATTATTTGTGTAGCCTTTTCCTAAAATCCAATAATAAAATAATAATAATAATAATAAATGTTTATTTGTACACAGAAAAAAAAAACATTCATAAGTACACAAGGATTTAAAAAAGATTGTACAATAAGGTCACATTCAAGGATAACTAATTACTCCTAAACTAGGCCAAAAGCCTGTGTTTTAGGAGTCAAAGTTTCTCCAGATATAATGGCATACAAATTGAGCGTCATGCAAGTACTTATTTAAACAACAGCGTAAATTAAACAAAAAGCCAAATATATAAATATTAATATAAATATAAAATTAAATATAAATTAAGCAAAAATTACATACAGTATTTAGTTATACTATGATACAATTACAATAAGATTTTCGGTTTCTTCATACGTCAACTTCTGCAACCAATTTGTTAAATCCAATGTATCTATGTGAATTGTTCAGTATTTTATACAAAGGTTTTTTTGCCAATAAACTCATTTTTATTTTATTTATTTAATGAATGGGCCCTAAAAGTGAGTTGTTACATAAAATTTGATTCCAATGATAGGTACGGCAAAATCGCTTGAACGCACGGAAATTAGTTCTAGTTTCCATAAGGTTCGTATAATAAAACTGCTTCGGATGTAGCCTGTACAATACAACGTGCCACTATTACTAGTAGAAGTTTTAACCAATCAGGATCGACACAATATTAAAATGTTAACTCTTGATCCAAAATTCCAATTATAGCAATTCCCCATTTGAATCCTGCATTCGACAACTTGATACCTATATGCATTAATGTACAAATGTAAAAAGTTACTAAGAACATTTTTGAAAAAAGCGTTTTAAAGTTAATCTAAAACATAATACTTAAAATAGCTTTGCAAGAATTTGGCCTTGAAACTTTGTATGAGATACCCTGTGCGAAGTAAATGCTATTAATGAACTTCTACTGTGGACAGCTAAGTGGGGGCAGCTGGTATATAACATCACATAGGTATTAAATGCAATCTTTGCTCTTAAAACAAAGTTATTTCCCTTAGCATGAGTTTTGTAATAGTACGTGGGTGAACCACTAATGTAAAACATGAAGTTCACTAGCTTATAAGGTCTTCTCTGTTGCATTTATAATTTACTCCCACATCCTTATTCATCTCCTCTTATGAAAGTTCTGCAAAGGTGCCTCGGGTATTTAGTTATAAAATCTACAAAGTTCAGCTAAAACAAGTCAACCCATAATCTCTAGAGTTAAATTAATTACATACCGAATTGAAGTAATGAAGTAGTTTGTACTTTTTATGCACGTACACACTAAGGCTTAGAACTCACGATGCGGTTTTCGCGCGCGCCCGCACCCGCAGCGGGAGCCGAATACACTGCGCACACCGCGGGCGTAAACCGCGTCGTGAAATGTGCTTTTGTTTTTTACATATATATCTGCATTCTACAGAAGCTGCGGGCCCGCAACCGCAGCCGGACGCGGGTGAAAACCGCATCGTGAGTTCTTAGCCTAACAGTTCATAAACTTATTGTTCAAATAGATTTAAAGTTAATCAGCGTAAAGTATTGTAAAAGTCACATACATATATGGCATTGCTTGTCAAAAGCACTGATTGAGTGTGTTTTGTCTAAACACTCTGAATTCGTATGAACATTAGTCTTATTTTCTATGACAAGGTCTTGTTTGACCTGGAGCCATCAGTGGCCGACGTACTCGTCCGATAATGTAAAGTGCTAAATTGCTTTGATCATCATCATCATATCAGCAGTGGCGTGCCTTCCATAAAAGCCCGAAAAGCCAGGCTTTTCTATCAATAATGCGAGACAAAAAAAACACAGAAAGCACAAAAATTAAGCATCTCTAAGTAGGTATTGAATCATTATCTCATCTGTCGGACTTGCCCTAACTTTGACCCCTAGGCACGCCACTGCATATCAGCCTATTACCGTCAACTACTGAACGTAGGTCACCCCAGAAATCGCCAACCAACCCGATCTTGGGCAGCACGCATCCATCTGTTGCCAGCCATCTTTTTCAAATCGTCGTTCCATCGTGCCGCAGGGTTAAATTGCTTTGTTGTACTTAATTCCAAGAACCACCCCTAACACAGGAAATACAGACACCGGTACCGTAAGGGCTCAGCAGGTTTGAGCTCTTACAGTATCCAAAATCACTACAATGACCTACTTCGAAAAATAGGAGAAATGTTGACGTAGGTTGGTTTATTTTAACAGAACTAAACACAACAGTAAAGCTAACCATTTAGGATACGCCTACGTGTAGAATATAAAATTATTTGTCCGAAATTCAACCGGAAAACTCAGTACAATAATAAAAACTTTAACAAAAGGCTATAGAGCTATTTTTAAAACTGGCGCAGTTGATACTTCCAAAAATAGACAAATAGCTAGACTAGCTCGAATATTTAAATGTAAGGGTTGCTACATACATAATGCAAGGCAACATGCAAGTCAACGTGAATCTGCACGGTTTGTGCTCGCGAACAAATCAATATGGAAGGAATAAAGTAGTTGTCTACTTGCAAGTTGGACTACATAAGTTATTGGGTAGAGTGAACACCCGGCTTTATGTATATAGAATAATCACCTTCACTTATCTCTTCCGCTCTCTTACTTTCGACAAAGTTCATTGAAAAATATGAAAAAAAAATGAGATATGAGAAATATGTTTTTCTTCGGCTAAGAACTCACGATGCGGTTTTCACCCGCGCCTGCCGCGGTTGCGGGCCCGCAACTTCTGTAGAATGCAGATATATTGTATTCGTTATAAAATAATGCACTTTTACGCCCGCGGTGTGCGCAGTTGTTTTCGGCTCCCGCAGCACCGGCGGGCAACTAGTAGAATCGCTCCCGCAGTCTCGGCGGGTTGCACCCGCGAGTTCTGCGGTCGGTTTGCGGGCGATAATCGCAACCGCACAGAACTCCAGTCTCGTGAGTTTGGGTTATTCTTCCACCGAAGCGGGTGCGGGCAGAAACCGCATCGTGAGTTCTTAGCCTTAGTCCTCCGCTGTTCTTTTCTGATTAATTTCGTTGCGGGATCCAAGACAGTTGAATCGTTTCTCTGGGACTCGTCGAGCTTCATTGCTCTGGCGCTTTTCTGGTGGTCGCCACTGTTGATTCTGGCTTACAGGAGTTACTGTGGTTTGAGAATAGCGTGGCGGGCTTGTCCCATTAACAAAAAAAAAACGTGTATTCTTGTAAACGTGTAACCTACCATCTAAGTTCACATTATCATCATCATTAGCCTTTAGACATCCACTGTTGAACAAAGGCCTCCCCCATAAGGGGGGAGTGGTTGCCATAATCCCCACGCTTGGCAGGCGTCTTGGGGATCGCAGTGAAGTTGTTAAGCACACGAAAGCCGCTGCTGCCCGACTTCCAGATTTTCCCTTAGTCGCCTCCTTTGACGACACCCTCGGGATGAAATGGGGGGTGCTATTCTAGCCCGGACACCCCACGGGGAAGTTCACATGTGGAAGCAATAAATATATTGAGTAGGCATTGAAACATGCAAGACGCGTGCCATTTTAGACTTCAAAAATATATTAGCTGGAGAAACTACACAATCATGATGGGTACCTATCGGTATCTAACCGACAGTAAAAAAAAGGATATTACAAAATAATAATTAAAAGTGGTAAATCCAAGCAAAGATGACGGGACGAGCTTGACGCCTATATGGACTATTGATCCATTTCACCTATCCCTTTACACCGCAGTGAGACAGCAAAGGTTAAAAAAAAATAGATTATAATTTAAATTTTCGGCTATTGACATAATCATTTGCTTGAATTATAAGTTTTCATCATCATTTCAGCCGAAAGACGTCCACTGCTGGACATAAGCCTCCCCAAGGGGGGGTTTTGCCATAATCGCCACGCTTGGCAGGCGGGTTGGCGATCGCAGTATGGTTGTTACAAAGACACAGAGAACGCTGCTGCCCATTCTCTGGTGAGTCCCTTAGTCGCATCTTACGACAACCACGGGAAGATGGTGCTATTCTTTACGTCCGACACCACACGGACGAACGGTTATAAGTTTTATTGTCATTAAAATGTCGATTCCGATCAAGTCTGTAAAATTTCTGTATCATGTCTGTATTTTTCAAATATAAACTTCAAGGCTTCTTGTATTTTTCATAAGCGATGATGATTATTATTCTATCTACGCTTTAAAGACGGCAGTTCACGCAGTCCAACAAGCTACATAATATAATGAAATCCAACTTTCATAGAAACGAATATTTTATTTGACTGTTTTGCGCCGGAGTAACCCTAATAAGATCACCTATAAAGGTAAAAAACTGGATAAGTGCGAGTCGGATTCGCGCACGAAGGGTTCCGTACCATTATCTATACAACATTAGACATCGAGCAAAAACGTAAAAATCACGTTTGTTGTATGGGAGCCCCCCTTAAATGTATATTTTATTTTGTTTTTAGTATTTGTTGTTAAAGCGGCAACAGAAATACATAATTTGTGAAAATTTCAACTGCCTAGCTATTGCGGTTCTTGTGGTACAGCCCGGTGACAGACAGTCGGACGGACTGACAGCAAAGTCTTAGTAATAGGGTCGGTCCCGTTTTTACCCTTTGGGTACGGAACCCTAAAAAGAATAACTTATAGAACATGATTTTGCACTAAAACTGTGTATCGAAGCGTTTGGTAAAGTGATGGAGAGGCAACAAAAATACGTGTTGCTAGGTTATTTCTTACTCAAGACCGAACTAAAGAAGAACTTTAATATATATTATTAGTTGAATAAAACATCACATTAATATTTCTTACCTGAAATTATACTCAAGACGATGAGTAATGGGTAGGCAATAAGTTTATTATTAGGACCAGTTTTTTTTGGTCCTTGTAGAATATAGTTTATTTATTTGTTAAGGTTTGCCAACAGCTTCTGTATGTATTAGATCTTACATTAAACTTACAATTAGCCTTGGACTTACAGTATACGCCCGTTCTTTTAATTGACTGGTAAATTTTCAAAAACAGAAGTATGTAACCAGGGTCCCTACTGGGATATACTTGAAGTTTATTTAGAAAACGATAAATATTTTCGAAGCTTTTATTTTCTATTAATTAAATAAATTTTATTCAAAAACATCCATTGCTTTTGTTTACTAATGAATCATTAACTTTTACAGCTGGTCCGACCTTGAAATAAGAAATATAAAAAGTGAAATTGATCGTTTTGTAGTGTCTTGTTGTAGAAAACAATTTCTTTTTAAGTATGCCTGTGTAGTTATTGGTATAAAAATAAAATAATGTTTTTGTGTCTTAGAATTCTGTATTTTTCATAGTTCTCTGACACAACATGTTCTTTACTCGTATTCAAAGTCTTTATTCAAATTGCAGAACCGAAAGACTATACCTTTAAGAGTGAGGACCAAACCCACATGCAATAAAATTAAAATCTGGCGACATGGTTGACGCAGTGGCAGAGTGATTATCTGCTGCACTGGACCAATATTTGTATGACTTACATTTAGTTGTTCCGGTTATAATAAAAATTCGGACTTCCCATACAAAATCGATCAGCTGACTATTGATTTTGCATGGGAGGTTCGATTTTTTTTTCATATTTCGACCCATGTTCCTTGGAGAAAGTTGTTCAATTTCACGGGTACTATCACCCTGAAAAATTTGGAGCGCGACTAGAAAATCATATTGTATGCACCGCACCTACGATACAGGAGAAATATAGAATCCTATACAGTGGGTCGATTCTGTAAAATTCAAACAACAACTCGCATCTCACATCGCTATTCACTCTCACTTCGCATAAGGTTCAAAATTACCTTGATATATTTGACACTTGAATCGGGTTTGAGTGCGAAGTGAGTGTCGAAGTGACGGGGAAATTACCTTACAGAATGCCACTACTTACGTCATCTCATACTTTATCTGTCAAAATCTCCCTGTCAATGTAGTTCAACTCGGTGACACGCTTGCAAGGGTGGCGCTAGTGTTAATTCGAATTATCAACCGAGTTTTTAGAATGCCAATCAAGAAACTCACAGCGGATTCAGATTGGAAGATTAGAATGAAGTCTTACAGAATCACACCCCAGGAGAAATAGTATCCTAGGATATGGCAACGTCTTATTTTAATAAAAATATATTGACACCTTATAATGTTGTTCTCAGGTCTAGCGGTACCATTTGTGGAGCTGACTGTAACTCACGCGTCGGTACTAACAATCCTCGCGATCAGTTTTGAGCGGTACTACGCGATCTGCGAGCCACTGCGCGCCGGGTACGTGTGTACCAAGACAAGGGCGACGCTGATCTGCGCGCTAGTGTGGTTCTTCGCGGCGTTGTTCACCAGGTACTTTTAGTGGCAAGTGGTCAGATATGGTTATTATGTTTATTTTTTTATTTATATTTTTATGAATTGCCTGTTTCAATTGACTTGCCGAGTTTGGACAGATTTTAAAGAGAATGGTCTTTTTCGTCTTCAGCTGTATATTATGACATCTAAACTCAGTTTTTGGCGTCCATCGACCTGCGTCAAAAAGAAAAGCATTTTTGCTTTTATTCTCTTGATGATTAGCACCGCCATTTTTTATTTTGTCATTATTGGCATAGTTCATAAAATAGGCTAACCATTATTATATTTTTTAAATAATTTTCAACCATGTCTGACCACTCTATCCTAGTTATAAGAAAGAAAAAATAGAATTTTAAGTTATATTGTACAAATGTCATTTTTCCAAAATGATTGGTCAAAATGCTTTTTTAACAAGCAAACCGGAGAATCAATTCGGAAAAAGGTTTTTTCTGCCTGGTGTTACAAGTGATTAATATTTCAAGGTGCTAAGTGTGCGCGTTTGTCTGCCGCGTTCCGAACGCAGCGTTAAAACGCTGAGACTGCAGCTTCCTTAACAAGTTTTACACTTTCGCTATTAACTAAACACCCAAAATGGACTGTGGGTGTTGGTTTTGCTTTAAGCTATGGTTTTTAATAATATTGTGTACAATAAATTGTTATCTAGACTAGGAATTCCTCAAGTGGGCTCCGCGGAATCTACGAGTTCCGTAGAAAAGACACCAAGGTTCAGTGAAATTACGTTTATTATGAATCATTCGATTGTTAACCCATCTACTATCTGATCTAAAATGTCGAAGGTCAAACCTCCACTACTTATGAACCTATCATCGGCACTTCAAGACAAACAATGATTAATTAAACTTCAACAGTCCCATTATTATATACTAGCACTTTGCCCGCGACTTCGTCCGCGTGAGTTCTCTCAAGGATCCCTAAGTTTTTGACAATGCAATATAGCCTTTAGCACTCAGAGATATCGTAGCTTTTAATTGGTGAAAGAATTTTTGAGATCGGATGAGTAATTTTGGAGATTACCCCCTACATAAAAGCTAACCTATTTTAGGTACCTCGTTATAATATTGGTAAAAGTAGATGGTAAAGAATGGTACTGTATCAATTAGAAAATATTTTTATTTTTGTTTTTTTTTTTTATATAGTGTGTTTCATTTATAAGCATTTGATGTTGGATTCCATATGGGTATAGCCTGTTTCGCAGCTTTAAAAGTTTAGGAACCGCTGATCTAGACCGATATCCTACTTGTAATTTATCATTTTCAAAGGGCGGATACGTTTTATCCATTTCGCGGATTTAAGGACCAGATGATATTATCTGAAATGGGGCTGTACCCCAGAGGGTAGAAAAACATTATTCATGTGTCAATCATTGTGACGAGTTATTGGCATGTGAATGTGAAAGCTAATACATTTTTCCTGTCTCCCTTAATCCTAATATGTAGATACGTCAAATCATTGGAACATAAATCATGATCAGTGAACTTCTTTATGGAATTCTCATCTTTTTATTTCCAGTGTGTTGAACCTTTTCTATGTTACATTACAATAATAACTTCGGGATCATGAAAACAATCTTTGAAACTGATATACATATACTCGGTAACGGACATATGGACAGTATTCAGTACATGACTGTAGAACTTTCCGTCGGTTATTATAAAAAGACAACTGTTGCAAACAAATGTAACACCTCACTTTTTAGTACCCATTAATTATGCCAATTATAATCCGGGGTGCTTCGTAACTGGGCTTCTCCCAGTTGGAAACGTCCATTTGTGATTATTGGCCTAGTTCTGTTCTGTCTCCTGCTTGATAATGAGGAAACTGGTTTTTTTTTCATACTCCTCTGCTTTTCTTATCTGAATAATTTCGCTACGGGATCCAAGACAGTTGAATCGTTTTCCCGGGACACGTCGAGCTTTATTGCTTCGGTGCTTTTCTGGTGGTCGCCACTGTTGATTCTGGCTTACAGGAGTTGTAGTGGTTTAGGAATAGTGTGGCAGACTTGTGTTCCAATCATTTTGATCGTGTAGGTTTTGCGCTTTGGCATAGAACAGCTGATTTGAACTCTAGGTCTAGAAAGAAAGAAAGAAGACAAAGCATTTATTCGCCCGCCAGGACAAAAACACACAAAAATAACATAATTAATAAAATAAACGAAAATTGGTCCTGTATGATGCCAAAAGGCTCATATCTCAGCATGGTGCCGTAACATTAAAAAAACGTCACAGAGCTGATATTTCTGTCAGTCTAGTTTATGAACTGAAACTATGACAAAAGTTTTCGTCCTGATGTTCCTTCTATCGTACACTAGCGTCGCGCCCCGTCTTCGCACAGGTAACAGAACATATCCATCTACATAGCTCCAAGTCGCCATGATTTTTTCCGCCATCTTCAACCTTCATCGTCATAATTGAGCCAATGTATATGTACACAAAACCTTAACAAATTCTACACCTTAATCTTCCTCATGAATCACTCTGTGTATTGGTGCTGGTGGTAACCGCATGAAAATCCGTTCAGTAGTTTTATACCATTTTATATTATAATATCTGGGCAACCGAGCTACGCTCGGTATTTTTGTTATTTTTTTTTTATTTTCTTGTTTATCAGAAATGAAACCTAGACAGATCGATTTAAAAATCCCCTGAAACGCCGTGCATACAAAATTTCATGAAAATCGTTGGAGCCGTTTCCGAGATTCAGAATATATCTTCTTATATAGAAAAATCTTTTGTGCGTGTATAAGAAAGTGAAGTCTTCCTAAACGGCTGGACCGATTTTGATGATTTTTTTGTGTGTGTTCCAGTGAATTCGAGAATGGTTTATATTCACAATTGGACCGGGTAGGTGGCGCTGTAGTCGAGTTGTAGGGCTTTTTTATTTTAAGGGCAGGGACAACACCTGCCTGGCCCGCTAGTATATTTTTACAAGAATTTCTTGTTTAAAGGTATTAGATTATCATTGTACTTGTAGATTCTGAGCTACAAAACGTTATTAAACATTCTGCTACTGTCCCCAATCCACCCTACTTTAGTTTTAAGAACACAAAGAAGTTTATGCTAAACTGTGCTTAAAACTTCACCTTAAACTGAGGTTAAAACTCCATTTTCACTTGTACCACTTTCTTCACTCTTTGGGAGGGCGCATCTTCCTTACACATTGGTTCATTTGCCTCTATAATAAGTTCTCTGGATCCTAGCTCAAACAAACTTCCAACGTCGTTTGCACACACTAAAATTCACATATTCAGCATTTTCTTGGAATTTTATTGATGTCTTCATTTCATATTATTCGTTTATATGAATCGAATGCTGTAACTTGCATACCTCGTATTTGAATTCGAACTGTTCCATATGAGTTTCAACTATTCAATTGGTAGTTGTAGAGCAACGTCTTTGCACTGCTCTGCGATCGACAAAATTACCTGGTAAAAATTGATTGTCTGAGTATTAAGATTCAATAGTGATTTGAGTGAACTTTTAGTAAGGTTTATAACTAAACTAACGTAAGCTGAGGTGCTTAATTGTTTCGGGTCGCAATATCTAAAAATCTCATAGTATTTTGCCTAGCATTTTCCCAACTATGTTGGTTGGGGTCGGTTCCCCGTCTAACTCATTAACAACGACTCCCTGGTTAGAGCTAATCTCCAGAGCCTTGAACATCACCGTTGCTACCCAATCGGTCTTTTATCAGGTACATTTTGGAGAGTGTGCTTTGGAATTGCACAAATTATTTCCCCCATCCCCATTCCATCATCGGACGAACAGAGATACGGCAAAGCGTAACCGCTATATGGTTGAAGTTCGAACCAAGCGCTTTGATTCCTCATTTATTGTGCGAACTGCCAAACTGTGGAATTCACTGCTCGTCTCTCTGTTCCCTGATAAGTATAATCTGGGTATCTTCAAGGCACGAGTGAACCAGTTCATCCTAGGCAAGAGTATTACACCTTAGGCCGCATCATTACTTACGATCAGGTGAATTGCGGTCAAACACAAACCTATTAGAATTAAAAAAAAACCGGTCGCAGCTGAATACTAGTAATTTACATGGAGCGACTGCCTATCTAACCTCCATAACCTAGTTACTGAGTAACACGATACTCTTTGGTACGACTGGTTGTCAGATTCTCTAGCTTCTGACTACCCACAACGACTGTCAAAGATCTACGAATGACAGCCGGGCCCAACGGGTTTACGTGTTTTCCGAGACGCGGAGGGAACTCGGTATGAAATGCATGGTCACCCATCCACAGATCGACCGCGGCAAGCGTAGCTTAACCTTGAACGATCGACCCGTACAGCTTTTACTTAGCCACAAGGAATGTACTTTTCAGCACAGGTTGTATATGGTATGGCCCAAAAATCAGCGGGTATATTCTGTAGAATAATATATCAGTAGGTGAATTTAAGTGATGTGAATTTGAGGATGTATCACCTCACCTTCAGTGCTATTCTGTAAAATCTCCCTTGTTTAATTTAGGTGCGAACTGTCAATCCCTGTCATTGGGTAGATAAAATGACACCAACATACCCCACTTAAAGCTGATATATTATAGCTATATTTAAAGAACGCTCGTAGCTAAGTAAATTTCGTAAAGATCAATCGGTTAAAGGTTAAGCTACGCTTGCCTCGGTCGGTCTGTGGATGGGTGACCGTCCATTTCATACCGAGTTCGCTCGGATAGCACGTAATGCCGTTGTTCCCGGCTGTTATTCGTAGACCTTTGGCAGTCGTTATGGATAGTCAGAACCCACTCTTACCAGTGTTGCTCAGTAACTGGGTTGTGGAGCTACGATAGGCAGTCGCTCCATGTTAAACACTGGTATTCAGCTGCATCGGGTTAAACTGGAAGCCGACCCCAACATAGTTGGAAAAAGGCTAGGCAGGTGATGATGATCACCTGTATTTACAGATGAAAATTTCACAAAATAATACTGCTGATGCTGGAGATAGACAGCTCTCACCTAAATTCACGGGAGATTATTACAAAAAACACTACTAATTAAAATCGGCTTATGTTTAAGGAACCTCCAGATATATTAAATGACCTCCAAAAATAGTAAATAATCACCAACTCATTAATGTTTAACGAACCTCCAGTTATAGTAAATGATGACCAACATTTAACCAGAGTATTGTAGAAATGTATGACTTTGATTGTAAAAAGTGATTTGGTTCTGGCACTCGGCGGCCGCTGCAGCGGCACGCTAGCGTCGCTTGCTCGCCTCGTGCGTATGGGGTCACAGTTCTGACCTAACCTAACCATGTCAGATCCGCCCCAGGGGGGACTTAAGGGTCCTAAGATTTGGTGATCATTATATTTATTCCCATTAAAATCATCGATAAAAAGTCTACTACTAAAATCATTACAGTTATTCAAGTCATTTGCAAGTCCAACAAAATGAACAAACAACACCATTTTGAGACCAAAACTTGGAAATTGATATTATTAGGCACCGACAAGTTTTCTTATTATGGAAATATCTTGTTTACGACTGTTGGCTACCAAACTTAGGACTTAAAGACATCTAACACCTACGCTTTCATGACGAAGATACCAAATTATTTTATGACTTGGGAACGGCATTGTCAAAGTTTCACAAACAAGCATAATTCTGATTCTGTAATAATGGACTCAATCTTGGTGTGAAATTGAGCGCAGGAAAGATTACTTACCTACCTACTCAAACATGTTCACTTTTACCTATCAGTTGCAATCACTGATGAGTATCTGATGAGTACTGATAGTACATATTTAAAAGAGTATGTATAATGGAGTTTCTTGCTTGCCCATTCTTCTCCATACGAAACTACCATTTGGAATCGGCCACTAGATCCAAATTTTCGTATATGACGTTCAAAAGTGCCTTTTAATGGTCTAATTGAAATAAATTATTTGACTTTGACTTTAGGTATCCAATAATCGCTACAGTTGAGTAGTTCGTGGCTCACGTGGCGCCACGCTTGGCAGGCGGGTTGGCGATCGCAGTATGGTTGTTACAAAGGCACAGAGAGAACGCTGCTGTCCATTCTCTGGTAAGTCCCTTAGTCGCCTCTTACGACACCCACAGGAAGATATGGGATGGTGCTATTCTTCACGTCTGACACCATACGGAATGGGTCTCCATCCATTTCATAACGAGACCACTTAGTAATATAGAGCAAAAAATATTGCTAGGTAACAACGTAACAAGAAAATTCCAGATACCTAATATGATATACCTATACCTAATATGAATATGATTTTTTTTTGCCATACCTATTATTGGAATCAAATTTAATGTAACAGCTCACTTTTTAGGGCCCATTAATTATGTCAATTACTCCCAGTTGTAAACGTCCCTTTGTGCCTATTGGCCTAGTTCTGTTCTGTCTCCTGCTTGATTTGGAGGGAAGTGGAAAATATGTTTTTCTTACTCCTCCGCTGTTCTTTTCTGATTAATTTCGTTGCGGGATCCAAGACAGTTGAATCGTTTCTCTGGGACTCGTCGAGCTTCATTGCTCTGACGCTTTTCTGGTGGTCGCCACTGTTGATTCTGGCTTACAGGAGTTACAGTGGTTAGGGAATAGTGTGGCGGGCTTGTCCCAACCAAAAAAAAAAAAAAAAAACATAATATGATATGGTCCAGCGCAAAAAAAAATTTCGCTGTGATGAGAATGCAATTTTCCACTTTTGTAATTATTTATTTACACTCGTTATTTTTTTTTTATCTTAGTGCGGTTTCGACCAAGTTAAATGTTTTACCAGAGTAACTTACCCTTGACTAATTTGTTTTACCTATCAGATAACTTCGTTTGCGTTTTTCCATTACAAACGTTGAATAGCTAATACAAGGTATTGTTACTCTTGAGTTGATGAATCACACGTGTAAGCCAACTAAAATAGAAGTACAATTGTTTATAAAGCAAATCGCAAGATAACAAGATACACAATTTTGTCGGTTTATAATGATGTCAACTGTCAATGATATTCACACAAGTTGACATTGTCAGCTGGTCATGTAGCGACCGCCATTATTATTACTAATCTGGGATAACTTGGTTATGAAACAAGATGGTGGATGGTGAAAAAACGGTTCTAACCGGATTTTCTAGTTGAAATCATTTTATCTGACAGTACGGAACAGCTTTTTTATTGTTGTCCGAATCATCAGTGGAAAAACATCAATTTGGACGCTGTGTCCGAAAATATTGTGTCCGAATCGTCAGTGAGTTTCTAAATCGTATTACAGCACTACCTACTAGTTGAAAAAAAAAGATCAACTTAAGGGCGCGTATTCGATTTAGCGCAACTCAAAATCTAAACGATTGCCAGAACGGCGTAGCAGCATTGACACACACTAGTACAATACAATGGTATGTTTGTGTGCATCAGAAAAAAAAATATGCACGAAATAAGCACGAATCATTGAAATTGATCGGCAAACGACAGCGCGCGATGTTTTACAGTGCTTTTTAAAATAATTGTCTAAAATAAATGAGCACGTATAACGGACTGAAAAATATTTTGTGTATTAAGCATAACATTTACTTTCATAAAATAAATATATCAGTTATGTTTTTATTCAAATACTAGTGAAAAAATTTGTCAAAGTGAACCGATTTTCTACTTTTTCAACATTGTTTTTAATACATAATAGTAATATTTTCGTAATTTTGGTTCTGTAGCTGTCTTTATGACTGTATATACTGTTGGAAAAACGCATAAAACAAAATATTTTGGCATATTGTAATTGTTGTATTCATCCTGAAAATTAACTCTGACATCTATTTTCGTAAAACGATATGAAAGAATTGTCTTCGCTTTAAAAAACCATAATAAAAAATTATACTTTTACTCTGTAGCTGTCTAAATCAAGACCTAATCTTTCTAAAACTGTAAATTGTCTTTAAATAATCTGCTCACATAATTACGATATTGCTCTGGGCAAAACGCAAAAACATGAAGTTTTCGTCACGAATCGAATACGCGCTCATAAGAATGTTATTTGATTATTTCCTAGCAAGTCGTTCAAGGCGACCGATGTTCAATATAACATCGTTGAACCCATCCTGTGACTATTTGCAGTATTGCAATTTCCACTTCCAATACGAAATGGATTCTTGTAACGACGTTTTTACTTTAGCTTAGGTTATATGAAACGAGCGCTGTAGGAAACTTTATTTTGGGTTGGACAATTTTAATTCAGGTTATTTTTTTTAACAGGTCTTCGCCTAGTGGTTTTTTTATTATTACGGCGACCTCAGATTATGATACAAAAGGCAGATAGACCGTGCAAAACTATGACAGTGAAGCCAAAAAAGCAAATACCAATTCAAAATCGAATACCCACCACGCGCTTCGTACTGTACTGACACGAGTCACTATAGCACGAAACGCCACATCGTTAAACAGAACAAATAAAAAAACAAATACAAATTCAGAAGCAAATACAATCACGAGATTGTAGGTATTCGGTTTTAAATTTGTATTTGCTTTTTTGGCTTCAGTCTCAGTGTTCCGCACGATCTATCTGCGTTTTGTTTCATAATCTGAGACGGCGACAGTAAAAAGTAAACACACAGTAACACATTAAAATATACTTTGTCATTATAGAATAGAATAGCATTTTTTTTAATAATAAATAATAATAATACCGGCCTATTATTGTCCCACTGCAGGGCAAAGGCCTCTTCTCATACAGAGAGTATCATTATCATCATCATCAGCCGGAAGACATCCACTGTTGAACGAAGGCCTCCCCAGGGTTTGCCATAATCCCCACGCTTGGCAGGCGCCTTGGGGATCGCAGTAAAGTTGATAAGTACACGGAAGCCGCTGCTGCCCGACCTCTGGATTTTCCCTTAGTCGCCTTCGACTACACCCTCGGGATGAAATGGGGGGGTGCTATTCTAGCCCGAACACCCCACGGGACACAGAGAGAGTATATTTTTTTAAATACCTTTTACTGTCGCCGATACAACTGTAACTGTAGCTATCAGTTAAGTTCGATTTTTTATGTAATGTCCATAAAAAATGTTATAACTACTAAATAATGTTCAGCACTATTTTGTTATAAAAAGAATAATAATAATAAAATACAAAAAAATTAAGAGCATGTTTTAAATATGACAGATGCGATGACACTTTATTTGAAAGCCGCTTGACTTCCAATTAATCAAAAGGTTTAATCAAAGTTCTGGTTTTTAGATAACAGACAACAACATAGAAATAGAATCTTCCATATTCAAAATTATGAAGGTCAACCAATGATATATTAAACACTTAGATGCGTTACCCGTGCTCAATAATGGCAATATTAAAGCAAGGCAATTGCCGGGGTCCGGGGTTTCACTTTGCCACGTACCACCCAGTGTCGCGGCTATACGTCAGTATCGCTCGTAATTCGCACATAACTGACGTAACAAAAAATGTATGTTTATCTTTTTCTAACAGGTATACGCTGTATGCTTCTGTCCTTTTCTTCGCACTGTATAATTGTATGTGCCTACTGGTGTGTAGGTATAAAAGTTTGCGCCGTTTTAAAGTGCACTAATGTTCGTGTATGACGCGTCTATTTATAATACGTCATTGAGGTCAACGTCAAATTTTTTTTGTATACCTAAATTAAGGTTATGACTCCTACAAACTTTATTTCTGAAACAATTTCTGTTTCCGATGCTGAAACTTACTTGGAGCGCTTTGAGTCAGGTCACGAAGGTTTAATGTTGTTTAGCACATTAGTTGAAATAAGACTTATAACTTCTTTTCGTGTATTTCCTGGAAAACATTTCTAGAAAGAGCTATTAGTGTGGTCGTTGCTAAGTCTATTCTTGACAAGGCAAGACTTGTTCTATTAAATAAAAGCCGTCTCCTTAGTCGGCAACCTTTTATGTGGTTTGCACTCAAGTAGTCGTTTTTCAGTTCCTTAAACCCTGAGTTTGAAATAAAATAACTTATGTTTAACGAACGTCCAGATCTAGTAAAATATCACCAAAAATAGTAAATAAAATAAAACCAAAAATAGTTAATGATTACCAAAATTGTGTTTCTTACAGTATTGTAGAAATAAAAGCGATTTGGTTCTGGCAAGTAGGGGGTCACAGTTCTAACCTAACCTAACCATGTCGGATCCGCCCCAGGGGGGACTTAAGGGTCAAAAAGATTTTGTTCATTTTCACACTAAGGTTTGGTGATCATTTACTACATTTGGTATTTAGTTTTGGTGATCATTTATTACATGTGGTATTTAGTAAATAATTTCTGGTGGTCATTATATTTATCCCCAAATAAAATTATGATTTTTAATTAATATTTATAATACGGGCTTGGTATTGTCCCACTACGGGGTAAATCTCTCTTTTCATACAGAGGAAATACAAGTATTCCTCAAGGCGGATTAGCAATACTTCTTCTTATATTGCCTCTCCGAACTACGAAGGTGGCAGTCAGCGATTACAGATTTATATTAATCCAGGTTCCCTCACGACGCTGCGACGTGTTCTTTGACCGATGTCAGTGACATCCAAGTTTATCTTAGAAATTATATTTTAACTGAATGAGTCACATTGCTACTTGCTAGGTATCGAACCCACGGTCTCATGCATGGGACGCGGGCGCCTCAACCACTGAGCCATCACGACATCAACACGACATGATTTTAAAAGAGTCAATGTAGGTAAATTCTTTTGTTACTGGCATGCATGTATGCCGCTCGGGACAAGTAAAACGATATAGAATATTGGTTTTTGAAGTTGACATCTGTTTTAATAAATACTAAAACCCTACTTTAAGAATGCTACCGAAAACCTAATTTAAAGTACTTATTTGAAATGAAAGTTAAAACTTTGTAATCATAAAAATCCCAACAGTTCCTCCAACAAAATTAGTTCAACAATAACTTTTCACTCGACCTATATTTCTCTTAATCTAAAATATTTCTCGAACAGTTTAACGAGTTCCACCATAAAACTCTAGTTTTGGTCCTTCTGTACAATTCGGACATATTGTCCAAGCTACTTTATAGTTTCATAGCTGAATGGGCGCTGGCAACATTATTACGTCAAGCTATAAAACAGCTGGACTCTTGTCATAACGTTACTTGCAAGTTTCTGCGCTTTGCATTTTATTGGCTGGCAACCGTAAAAGCTAGGGTTCCACCATTCACGAAATTGGCCCTAAATTGTTCATAATAGTTGTGAAAAGTTTTGACGATTTCGTGTCGTGTTTTTGTAGAAGTTGGTTTAGTTTAATTAAATTTAGACTGGGTTATTAATATATATAAGTAGTATTAATTCAATTTTTATTCATCGACTATTAGATACCTAGACATACATAGTCTTTGTTACTCAATATAAGATAGTAATGCTGAATTTACACTATCAATTAAAAAAAGAATCATTGAAATCGGACTACACTGAAAAAAGTTATGCGTGGTCAAACATAAACAATATATAAACGTGTCGAATGGAGAATCTTATTTTTTTAAATCGGTTGAAAACCATTTAAATGTACTAGATTCGTTCTAAATAGCCTGTCTAAACAAAACGCCTTACATTTACCAGCAACCATAATATTCTTTCCACAAAGAATTCGGACAACTAGAAGACTGGCTCTTCTAGTACATTATTCTAAAGAATTTTTAATACCACAGCTTATTGGAGTTCTACACGCGAGGCTGTCCCCTATATTGGTTCCGAGTTTAAATAATAGATGGCGTTTTGCAATAAATCCTTCGTTTAGTCGCGACATTGGCCGTCTGTCGTTCGTTCAGTTCAGTTGAGTGTACCATTTGAATGAATGAATGGAACTGTTTTTAATTTGAAATTCCGTAGTTGTTGCTGCGGAAAATTATTGTTTTAAAATTTAATATTTCATTTTGTGGCACAGTTGTTGTATTTACTTTCATATTACACTGCTTTTCAATACAGGAGCTAACGATGAACGATTTATTGCCGCTTGTTTTTTTATACCCGAAAGGACCAGTTGGTCCTTCGAGCCTATTTGTTTGAAGCAGAATGAAAACAAAATTATCAAGTCTATTAATAAAAATCTGTGACAATTTAATTAAAGCTAAATATAGAAACTACCTCCTATCTACTTACCTTTTATAGAGAACGCTATTAAAATAGACTTTTATTGGCATTTAATTCGACTAAATTAAGCAATAAAAGTTAGACAACGTATTATTTAACTAGCCTGTAGGTTTGTTTTTGTTATCTACTTTGGTTTTTGGTTTTAATTGTATTTTTGTCATAAGTTTAAAAAAGGCTTATAAGTATACCTTTTTGGTAAATTGGGATCATTTCTTCTTTATCTCCTAAAAACTGAATAATAAGAGGTCCTAGAGGGTCTTAGAGGGTCCTACGATTATTATTATACCACGAGTATTATCGTCGTATTTCAGCCAATTTACACAAAACCTTTACATGCTATACATCTAAACCTTCCTCATGAATCAATCACTGTCTTGGTGACAACCGCATAAAAATCCGTTCAGTAGTTTTTGAGTTTCTCGCGAACAAACCGACAGACAGACGCGGCGGTGATAACATGTAGTGATGATTACGGTGCACGTTATCTTATACAAAATTTCAAGTTGTAAGTTATGGAAATTAATTAACCCATTATAATCTAACAGTACTATGTAGACGTATAGCGTAGGTGTATCTTGCTTACGTTTACGTTTTAATTTTCATTAATTTAAATATTTTGGACTGGAGGATTTATATACTCTTAACATTTGAGTGCATAATATTAGCCTATATCAAATGCGACATTTAAATCGCCTTTTAGAATTTGTGCAACGAACATTGAACACATAAACTATCTATATTTATATTTCAGACCATAAACTAGAACCCTTTGTGAAGCAAGGTTCGTACAGTTTTATGCTTTACTTTATGAATGTTTGTGACAGCTATTGTGTGTGTTGTGCTTTATTTGTTTGTTTGTTTATTTGTTTCTACATTGGAAACATATTTAGAATACGTCACAGGAGAAATGGTAAGATCTTATCTTCTCGGGATTTTTACTATACAACTTTTGTTTTAATATCAATTAAAATTGAAAATACGGGCATTATTATAAATTGTTAAAAACATTACGGAGCAGCAGGATACTTTAGCCGGTTTAAGCTTCTTTTAATTTTAACATTTTAATTCTATGAGTACCTACATTCTAAGTAGGCAGGTAGGTACGTAGTTAATTTTCCAATTTTCAAACCTACATCATTTCATTAATAAAAACTACAAAGTCTATTAACTTCCTATGTCATGTTGTGTCATCCAACTGACCTAAAAACTTCAAAATAATGCAATAGGTTCGCGACCTGTCCCCATTTGAGCCCAGCGACGATCTGTACCGCGATAAGTATTTGCAAGTCGCCATTACAAATGAAAATAAAACTATGAGAATATTAATTGAAGTTCTTTGTACATAGTTCATTATAGAGACAATGGAATTTAAGCAATTAGGTGGATACTAAGTAGTTTACTTGTTTTTCTTTTTCATTATTCTGCTGTTTCTATAAAAAGCTTCGTGCGAAAAGTTAAAAAATGTATAAGTAGGTTATTTTTTAATTAAAAGAGATACTACTACTACTAGACGTACTTGTCCAAGCATCAAACTACAACTTGTTTTAATCCATGTCCTAAAGTGTCGTTTGCAGTTCGGGTGATTTTTAGAGCGCAATTCAAATTGCGTGGTACAAATATATTTATATTTATTTTGTACCTGCAAACTACAGCCAAAAAAAAATAGCATAGATTTTCTTGGCAGTTTCAGAATAATAATATATTTGTACTTAACAACAATTTTAACATATTGCATTACAATAAATATGTATTTTCTTATTCTCTCTGTCTCTCTCTCTCCCTTACCATGACGTGTTGTTATGACACGTATGCTAAATATGTTTTCATGTTATTCACTAACTGCTTGTGTCGCACTTTCACATTTTATTTTCTTTGAATTTTTCAGCATGAATTTTTTGAATGAATTCTTTATCTGTTTATGAATAATTGGATTGTGTTTGCGTGGTATAGTGAAATAACACTTATTTATGATAGAAGTTGAAAAACCAGATAAAACGCAAAGAATCTGTAATAAAATTAAACAATTTTTCTTAAAAAAAAGTGCTTGTTTGTAAATGATAAGTATAGCACATTAAATCAAATAAAATGCTTGCAGAAAGTTATTAAAAGTAATGTGAAATTCAAAGATAACTTTTAACTGACTCTTCACTTTTGTGAGAAATATTTACTTTATAGGACTAAAAAATACCTATTAGTTTCTGATATCTATCGAGTTACAACATCATTTGAAACAAGGGTCAAAAACCCAAAAACATGTTTAAATTAATTGGATAAACACCATAAACATTATTTTCAAAATAATAATAGTGATAATGTCGTCCAAATAAATATTTGTACCATAAGGACCAAATTATTTACATTCGTACATAAAAATCAACTATTTAAATTATTTAGATTTATACCAAAAAAAAGATTTACAGAAAAAAAATTAAAGTATCGTCCAAA
Source organism: Charanyca ferruginea (assembly GCA_947361185.1). Lineage (NCBI taxonomy): Eukaryota > Metazoa > Arthropoda > Insecta > Lepidoptera > Noctuidae > Charanyca > Charanyca ferruginea. The sequence goes on from OX376078.1 coordinate 5,732,117, forward strand.
TAAATATTTGTACATTAGGACCAAAATATTATCCTCATAGATAAAAATAATCACTGGAATTTACTCACTGTTTTAGACATCAAATAGATCTCTCATAATCTATTTCCAAAAATAACATAGAAAATAGTACTTAGTTCCTTTTTTACTTAACAAAGAGTAGGCGGATACTGTACCAAAAGACGCTGACCAACATTTAATACAAGATAGATGAGTCATTAGTATGGACAACCAAATTGGGCACGACCCACTTTCTATGCGCCAAAATATTTAGGCTCATCCATTACATAAAAACAATAAACTTATGAGGACCATCTGTCATGTTCAACGAGCTTGAATAACGAGCGCCTTTTATTTGATATGTTTTTGATTAATTGGAAAAAATAACTTGTTTAATGGCAGAAGGCCTTGGCCCTATTATTAATCCAGGCAATAATACAATAAAAAATCTGCTGTATGTACGACGTATACGAGTATACCTACATCGTTTTAAAAATCCGCATGCAGAAGTCTACTATTCAGTTTTTGACTTATTGTTAAAGTTTTAATTTTTAGTCTAATTATTCTAAGAACCTATTCTTAGATTAATTAAACTAATAATATAAACTTTGCTTAACAAGATTCCATTATTATACTCTTTGGAGACCCGTAGAATTTCTCAATCCATTTAAATTCAACGGAATATCTAAATATACAAAAGATAATGTGATACAAAAAAAATGATAATAACATAAAAAATAAAACACAAACAAACGCAACATAAATAACAAAATCAAATCTACAAGGCGTAAAATCGGGAGTTATTAAAAACGGTCCATTTAACATAAACTATAAATTAGACAGTTATTAGAACGTATATACTGTAGTTAAGAATGATATCTAATTAATATTAATAAAATATAACGTGTCATTTAACACTGCGCATATAATTTTAATGAAGAATTTGAAAGATCTACAGGAAATTACACATCGTAAACGTCTGCATGATTTAATATTATTTGCAGGGCATAATGATGTGTTGTGTAGGTTGGTTGCATAACACATAAATATTAAAGACTAGCTTCTGCCCGCGACTTTGTCCGCGTTGAAGACAAATGTATCGTAAAGCAAGACAGTAAAGTAGCTAATTGTAATCAAGCTTCCAGAGATTGTCTTTTAAAAACAAACAAACAAACTTTCCCTCTATAAAATATTAAAAATGAAAGCGACGCTTATTAGAACTCCACCTAGAACTTTATTTGAATTTAAAGCGTAGATAGACTCTTTTATTGCAAAATCATCTGTAGTTTTGTTGGTAGTTTAGATATCATGATCATAATCTTTCTTCTTTTCAGCCCAATCCTGGCCATCGCGGAGCACCACACCATCACTCGCCACGACGGCACAGCCTACGGCCAGTGTCTCACACAAGCCGTCACATTCTGGCAGATAACATTCTTCATCGCCATCATAATCCTCCTCTACGTACTACCTCTAATCATCCTCATAGTATTATATAGCGTTATAGCCAAAAATTTAATCACAGCAGCTTCTAAAGTTGTTATGAACAAGACTGTGGATCCTTACAACACAAGAGCGAGGAAACAGGTCATATTGATGCTTGGAACTGTTGTATTATGTTTCTTTTTATGTCTCATGCCTTATAGAGCTCTCACATTTTGGATAATAATTACACCAGCGGAATTCTACGAGGATGTTAGCCCAGAGAAATGGTACAACATCCTCTACTTTGCTAGAGTAATGCTTTATATCAATTCGGCAATCAATCCTATACTTTACAACTTAATGTCATCGAAATTTCGCATCGGATTCTGTAAGGTCTGCATATGTTATAAGAGAAAGTTAGAAGATAAGACAAGGCGAGCTCAGAGGACGATTACCAATGGATCGACGACGAGCAGTAGCTTAACGAGAACAACGAATAGTTTGAAGAAACTTTTCAGCCAAAGAAGTAGCATCGACCGCACTGACGTAGACTCAGAGAGCAAAGAAGAAACAGAAAGAGGTCTGTTCGATAGAATATTTCCCAACAGAACATTTGTGAGACAACAATCGGCGCCGGTTTGTTCAAATACAAAGCCGGTCATAAACAGAATGAGGAGCGAAGGAAACATTGAGATATCAGAAGTGGTTGACGTCGAACATAAAATTGATCGCGAAGATTGTAGGGGAGGTGATACTGGCAAGTTTATCGGTCATTCCAATAGTAAAAATATTAGGTCAGACGGTGAAGTGGATAATTTGGGTCGAAGCCACTCTTTGAGACGCAGTGTCTTAATAAATAGTGCTAAAGCAAGAAGCGTGGATTGTGAAAAGAAAGTGTCGTACCAAAAAATAAAGGTTGACTGTGTTGTGGCTTTTCAGAAGTCTAAAAGCGTTGACTACGAATTTCCAGAGAGTTTTGTGTAATAGTTTTTTGTATGTCACAGGGATTATGTTTGCGCATACCGAGCACGAACATTCTCGAGCAGTTTTTATTGATACATTTATTAATGAATATTATAATTCGATGAAAATAGAGTGTTATATCTTACAAACAATTTTCAACTGTTCATGATTTCATTACAGTTCATTTTCTATTATTAAATGATGGAACGGTGGGGTCCTGGGTTTAATTCTCAACTCGGGCAAAGTGTTATTGGATTAAGAGTTTCTCAAGTCCCGTGCCTTAGAAAGCACGTAAAACCGTTGGTCCTGCGCTTAATATTTCTCCGGCCAAAATTACAACATTTGTATGTTGAATAACAACTTTCTGTGGTAAAATTGAAATGTAATCCTAAAACAGCTGAAAAGCAGGTTTACAACTGAAAAACGTGTGACTGCTTGAACTGCATTCCTACATTTATCTGGACCTTACCTATTAACGAAACCAGTGCATGAAAAAAACCAGAATCATGAAAATAATATGCTGTGCTGTGACTATCACACATACACAAATAACTAGCCATAAATACCAAGCAATAAATGTTAGTTCTACTGTTTTGAGGAAAGTAGGGCTGTGGGTTGCTGTCAACTGTAATAAGGGGAGGTAAATAATTATAAAGTACCTAATTATTTACCTCGAGCAAACTATACCAAAGGAGAAACATTGATACAATAAGTACCAATAGGTACCTATTACAAAAAATAACCGCAATGCAAGCACAAACTAAAATATTAGGCGTATAGGGCGTCAAATACGTGTGGCGTTTAGGGGGGAAGGGGGTCGAGTGTGGGCTTGCCGTTCCATCAGACTATGGAAGTGAGGGCCTAGGGTAGAGTGAGCACCTATGCCAGACATAGGTGCTCGCTCTCACTTGCACACAAGTGTGTACTTACTATAAAATCTCCTGTTTACTTGCCTAGTCTCCATGGAGATTGCCGTTGTCGAAATTCGGTTAAGAAAATATTATTAAATAATAACTGCCGGAGACTTTAAAATCGCTTAATCTGTACCAATTCAAAAGTGCACTATTTAAAATTTTAACAAATAACTGCTACTACTCGTTAAAGGACTACTTATTTCGTTGACAATTCTATAATTCCTCCTACAGATAATAAACATTGAGACATTTTTGAATTTATTTGAATATCTGTAAGTACATACCTAAATAGACTGACATTCTAAATATTTGATTGATTTACTACTTACTTGATTTGACATTCTAGCATTTATCTGAAATTTTATTAATTGGCATTGTTTAATTTTTATTTCTTTTTTCGAATTTAGCATTCAATAATGTATTTTTTACTTTTATGCCTCAGAAAACCACCGGACAAACATTAGCTATCTTAAGATTTTATGTTTAACCATTTGACATTTCTGTTTACCTAAAATTTAATTCTGTAACTGATATCACAATATTAATATTTTTTTTAATACAACATTTGTACGCCTAATGGCAAAGCATGGAGATACTATTTAAATATTGTAACATCTCACACACTATGTAACCTATGTTTACAAATAAAAATTCTGATTCTGATTCTGATTCTGACTGCTCGAGGATATTGCTGTTTAGTTTGCACTGACACATAGGGCACACCCGCCACACTCCATAGAAACGAAACGATATAATTGCCTACACTAATACTAAAATAATAGACTATACAGATACGTGCGTGAGTGTGCGTGTCTACGCGCCGCGCGAACAAAAATGCAATTTCCAGAGCTAGTCGTTCGACGCGGGGAGAGGCGAGGAACGGTTTCAGAGGGAGGCGGAGCGTGTCGCTACGCTACTGTACGGTAGTACTAATACTTATACTGTGCTTAGGGCGTGCGTCAAAAGTCGCGCGGGTGCACGGAGCGGGCGTCCGCCGTAAGAGTCAATTCACACCGGGATTGCAGCGGTCGGCTGTGGTCAGCGATCAGTCGCGCGCCGTCGCTTTTATGCGGCAAATCTAACGGCCGCTGCGCTGTCGACCGCTGCCCTAAGGGTCAAATCACACCGGGATGGCAGCGGTCGGCAGCGCAGCGGCCGGCAGTTTTGCTGATAAACCATTTTCAACTTTATCTTTGAACATGAAGGCATGGTATCGTTTAGAGATTTGTATGAGTTGAGTTGACTGCCGCATAAAAGAACGGCTTGCGGCTGATTGCCGGGCCGCTGCCGACCGCTGCCATCCCGGTGTGATTTGACCTTTACTGTCACTCGCGTCCGGCGGCGTCAGAGCGCTCATCACACTATTTTTCAAAACAACACGTGAGCATGCACTCGTGCGTGTTAGCGTACGCTCTTAAGCTTGAGTACATTAAGTCTGTAGATTATTTTTTAAAAAGAAAATTATGCACGTACATACTGTGGTAGGACGGTAGTAACCTAACCGATTAAGTAAAGGGCGCGGTCTTAGGGCGCCTTCAAATTAGTCGCGCGACTGCAGCGCTATCAGTCGCGCGACTTTATTTATATGGGTTTACAAAGCAACGCTGCTGTCGCGCGACTAATTTGAAGGCGCCCTAAGACCGTTCCTGAGGTGGCTGCGCGGTGTGGTGACATGATGCGAGAGCTCCCTGATACGTCAACTTGTGACAACTGTTACCCCCTCAGGAACCAACTACTTCAGGAACGGTCTCACTTAAGCAGTAGGTTTTTAAATCATACGGGCAATTCTCGTAGTTTTTAGAACATTCGAATTTCTCAGTCTCAATCTGTCAGTCTTTGACAAGTTTTTGACATCGCTTGTCAATGAGATGAGGTTGCGACCAAGAAGCTAAAAACGTTTTTTATTACCTCCTGAACCTTGACACTAAACATTATACCTGAAAAAAGTCAAATAAAAAACATACTGGAGCAAAAATTTGATGTTAAAATTAATAATACGTAAAGTATTCCTTGACGTGTTAAAATGTACTAATACTTTATACAATTTTCTTGAGACACAGGTGTGTATTAAAATGTCAACGCTTCACTTGAGTTCTTGTTATTTCTTAGGGAAGTATTATGCTTGTTGATGGAGGGTTTATGTACAAATTATGGAGTAATTTAAATTATTCATAAGAGGTGTAAAAAACACATTAGGTTAACCTAACCAAACCAAACCAATCCAAACAACACCCAACCAAAACCAATCTCAACCAAACCCCAACCCAACCAACAAACCAACCAACCTTCAAACATTTTTTTTTGATCCGGTGTGGATAATCCTGCCAGCCAGAGGATAATCTCCGACCAAGGTAAAAACCAGCTCTTGGATCACGGGAAGTGTCAACTAACTTTTTGGACACAATAATTGATTAATCAATAGAAATAATTATATAAAAACTTAGTCATTCAATAATAATAATAATTAATTGATTGATTAATAATAAACAACACAAATTTTATTCATCAATAATTTTACTATCTAATATGTTTATATTTACCTTGAGTATAACGCTTTTTGAGTAAGCCAGGATTAAAATTTAGAAGTTATATAAAAAAAAAACTCTGACCTTTAATATTTTCAAAGTTTACCAAGTATGGTCTGGAACAAAAATATGATCACAAAGATAAGAAGAACATTTATGTTTTGATTTCGATCATTGTTTTTTTAGACCCGTTATATGAAACAAGTACATTAGGGCACTTCCCTGACCAAATAACCTTGAGCATTAATTGCCTCTTTACCGCAGAATCAGAATTCGCACAATTTATAAAAAATGAACGATCTTTCGAAATAAAATAAAACGTGAGTTATATAGATTTTTAAATTATCTATCTATTTAATAATTGTAATTCTCAAATTAATAGAACGTCAACTTTAGCAAAACATAGATTATCAATTCTTCTGCTTCCTGCCCTGGTTATGAGTGTTATGTTACTTGGGGTCGGCGCAACACGTTTTCTACTTCCATTCCGTCCTGTCCACGTCATGCTTTCACTGACTCCCTTTTCATTAATATCATTCTTCACACAATCCATCCATCTTTTCTATAGCCTTCCTCTCCCTTCCCATCCATCCAAATTAATATCAATGAATATAGTAACTTTTTATAAAGAGATTTAAATGTATTTAGGACACATTCAAAAATAAAGACCATGATGAAGAATGTGATACGAGTATATCGATGTGGTTTATTCCTCTTAATTAATGAGTTAATAGCCACTGAATAACCAAGAAAAACGCACTATCGAAAGGTTTTGGTCGAGGTAGCGCCTCAGTATTTTGCTTTTCTTAGATATTTTTAAATCTTGATATTTTTACTACCACTTATTGCCACAATGCACATGTTTTCTGTCAGTATTGAATGCCCTAGTAGGTATTTATTCCTAAATATGTAACCCACATTTGATATTGGTGCAGTCACCAAAAGGATAAGTAACAACGGTTTTGGATATAGTTGAAGTTTATTTAGGAACCAATGGATATTATTGAAAAAAATAAAACAAAATTAATAGAGAATAAACAGAATTTTAATCCAAAACATCCGTCGGTTTTTTATCCGATCCTGATTACCTATTTCTTTTGAACACTGTACATACGATATATAAACATCATTAAGCAACAATTGCCGGACACAGCTCCATTAAAAAATACTTTTATTTTAGGTCTCAAAATCTCTTTTAGTCACTTTTAAATCAGGGGCTGATTTTTCAATCCTCCAGTAACTTTTACATTTTGAAATATTTTTTATACAAAATCTATCAAACCGCATTATTTATTCCTCTGCTTCATAAATTAACAGACGATTGAGAAATCGGCCCTAAAATATTTTTTTCTGAATGTTAATAGGTACTACAATTAAATCTATGCAGCCATATATAACTGCTTAGTAGTAAATTATTTTGTAAAACTAGCTTTATATTATAAGAACCAAACTTGTCATGCCTGCCAGTAGTAAGTAATTTAGTTCTCAATTTGGTAGTGAACACCACTAAGCAACAATTGCCGGACACAGCTCCATTAAAAAACACTTTTATTTTAGGTCTCAAAATCTCTTTTAAACACTTTTAAATTAATAAATTGTTCCTCTATTGAGTTTTCAAATAGGTAAGAGACGTCTCAGTACCCTCATCATCATCAGCCGAAAGACGTCCACTGTTGAACATAGGTCTCCCCCATAGAACGCCACGAAGAGCGGCAACCTGTCGCTTGCATCCACCGGTTACCCGCGACCTTGACGATGTCGTCGGTCCATCTGGCGGGAGGCCTACCAACGCTGCGTCTTCCGTTTCGTGGACTCTAGAACCTTTCTTCTCCATCGGTTATCGGTTCTTCGAGCAATGTGACCTGCCCATTGCCACTTCAACTTGCATATTCTGAGAGTTATGTCGGTGACCTTCTTCGGCGAATTTCCTCGTTCTGGATTCTATCGCCCAAGAAACTCAGAGCATAGATCTCTCAGTACCCTTTTGCCATACAAATAAGAGGAAATTGCGTTTTGACAGCTCATAAAAAGTATGTCAATTGATTGATTGTTGTATGTAGACCACCAACCCACCAATCCCCCTTTTGTTTGGCCATCTAATTTGACAGTAAATTGAAAATTTGACAGATTTTCAGCACAAAAATAAAGTATTTTTTGGAGAAGTCGTGTCTTCGAATTGTTATGTAATGGTGTATACACTTGTACTCAATAAGTACCAACAGTATGCGGTCTTCAATATGGCACACTGACTTTGTGAAAGTCCGGCTTTTTATAGCGTTATAGAGCGTCGTCTGTCTGGGTGACAGTCTCCTTCTGCAGGTCGATGTGCTATATTATTTGACCGGGTGCTTCCTTAGGGCCACTATACACTTAAACGGTTCGGCACTCCCCAAAAATGCGGAACCGAATGTGCCGAACCGGTTATGGGAACAGTGACCCTTACTTTATAAATCTATTTTGTAAGTAGGTAGATAAGTATAATATTATGACAATTATTTTTTATTTTAATGTTTGTCCCCTGTTATAAATGTGATTTAAAAATGCCTATTTATTAAAATATTATAGAAATTAAATGAGATATTAATAATAATAAGTGCCAAAGTACAGACGTGTTTTCTTATTTTACCTAAAGTATATGCAAAACCATACCCTTTATTTTCCCCGAACTTAACTCGGCGGTACTCGCTAGTTGTTTGCATGCACGAAAACTCGCTACCGGGTAAAAAATACCACATTGAAATTTATGAAAAAACGCGGGATATTTTAGGGGTATTTAAATAAAACATTTTATATATTATATTTTGTTATATTTTAAATGGAACAAGAAAAGAACATAGTATTTAACTCTTAGTATAATGTATATATATTTAAAATTAAAACACAGCCTACAACTTCTACCATTTTGCACATGGCACATTATAAAACAAAAAATATACTCCAATCTTATTAAAAAACTAAAAAAATGAGATCGATATTGAAAGAACATAACATATCTTTACTTAGAAGCATAGTAGCCAAAAATAAAAATAAGTCACTTTTTTGAAAAAAAAACGTATAAAAATCACAAAAAAATAAACCCAAAAACATCCAACATAACAATGTCTTAACTTTTTGAGCACATACTTCACAAGGCACTCTTCTTTTTCTCTTTCACAAAGGGGAAAATGAGCCATTTCGAAATTCTAAAACAACTAAATCCAATGCACAATATAGAAAAGTAATAAAACACAAACAGTCGCTACTGGGTAATAAGTGCCCGTACGCACTTTAAAAGTCTGCCGTGCGCCTACTGACCGTCTATTCAAAATGCGGACCGTCGTCGTACATCTGTAAAAAGGTACCTAAAACGGCGCTGCACAAAAATACGCAGAAAAAAAATTATTTCCGAACTTATGCATTATGTGGTAAATTTTACCCGGTAGCGCCTCCCGCCGAGTTAATAAAACCCTTATTTTCTACCTATCAGCGTACTACAACAATTCGACACAGAAATTAATTTTCCATTCAAGATAAGACTTTAAAGAGTACTTTTTAATGTTGCTTTTATAATGCCAAGATAAAAGGTGATGACTCGCGGGCGGTGACTTGACAGCTAACGGTAGGTTTTTCAAGGATATTCCGACCAGGCCGTTATCGTATAGAAGCGGTGTAGTTACAGTGAGCGATTACCTTTATTTTAGTCAACCTTTCACAACAGTATCCCAATTACATAACTCACTTAGGTACTATCTGGATGTTTAGATGTTTGTTATTAAACGGCTGAAGGGATTTGTATAAACTTTGGCACAAGAGTAGATCAAGACTAGCAGGACTATTTTCTGTAACCCCAACCCCAAGGGGATTAAATGTGAAGTGAGATCTAGGTGGAGCTATCATTCCACTATCATCATCATGTCTCGCCCTCTCCCCCAAGGGGGGACTCACCATGTTACTGTACTCGCCATGCTTGGCCGATGCATGTTGGTGATCGCAGTAGGTGTTATGGTACTCAGAAGGACGCTGCTGCCCATCCTCTAGTCAATATCCCTCTGTTGCCTTCTACGACACCCACGGGTAAAATTGGGGTGGTGCTATTCGTGACCCACACGGCTGTTAATCCTATAGTTGGGTGTACGTACACCGAGGGAAATTTTGACACAGGATACCTTTTGCATACTTTTTATCTGGTTACTATGATGTTCCCGAGAATGATGTATTTTCAAACAATAAGAACACCAAAAGCTATGCTGTAGTGATAATTTATAGCTCATCTGGAAGGTTTAGCAGACAATGCACGCTATCGCACCCTGTTAAGTTAAAGCGAACTTTAAGTTATTGCACATTGTGTGCTAACAATGGGGAGATAGGGATGTCACGGAAATGTTATTAAATACTTTTTTAATAAACTTAATAACTATGTAAAATGATTAATTATGAGCATTTACTACAGCTTCATGTGAAATGCAAGTGAAAAATGAAAACAAGTACTTCCAAGACTTTGGATAAAAGTTAAATAATATTCATGTATAGCCATACGCCATACGTACGCATATACGAAATCTTATTTATTTCATTTTGATAACTAAATAGTAGATTGAAGCCCCAAATAAGATGAATAGTCAGTCATAGCCAATTTTTATGATTAAAATTTGTACCCTAAAACCCAAGTAATTAAAGACACGTCAAGACGCTGAAAGAAAGAAAGATAAAGCATTTATTCGCCCGCCAGGACATAAACACAAAAATAACCTATTAAAAAAAAAACGAAAATTGGTCCTGTACGAGGCCAAAAGGCAAAAGCTGACAGGTAATATAAATGGAAAGAACACAGTCAAAGTGTGACGTTAGGGTATGTTGTCTCTTTAAGGTCATCCTTACCGAAAAGAGATAGCATACTTGAGGCAAAAGAGGGTCCAGCTTATTGCCTTCAAAAAGAGTTTCAATAGAATCTTTGACGAGTTATCTCCACTTTTATTTTAAGATTCTTGAGTAGGAATAAATAGAGAGGCTCGTGGCAAAGTAAAAGCACTACGGATCGATCAGTCGCGGTTAAGCTTGCCGCGGTCGTTTCGCGAATGGATGATTATCCATTTCATACCAAGACATCTCCATGCTTCGGAAAGCACGTAAATCCGATGGTCCCGGCTGTCATTTGTAGATCTTTGACAGACGTTATGGGTAGACTGAAGCCAGAACTGAAAACCAGTCTTACCAAGGGGTATCGTGTTACCCAATAACTGGGTTGTGGAGGTCAGACAGGTAGACGTTCCATGTAAAACACTGATATTCAGCTGCACCCGGTTAGACTGGAAGCTGACTCCATCATAGTTGTGAAAAGACTAGGCTCAAGAGTAGGAATAATTACTTACTTTAAAAATCCGAATAGGTACATCATTTCTTCCAAAATATTTTCGACTTCAGGTACATTCTAAGCCATCCTTCAAAACTGCGACAACCCTTATTATGTGGGTGTGAAACATGAGGACAGCTACTGAATTATACAATTTGTTTACCGAGTTAACCTTACGGCTGTTTGCATTGGGTTCAAGGGAGGGCACACACGCGTTTACGACGTCGTATATTACAGGGTATAAACAGGACACCATGTATGTCAACTTCTTCTTCTGCATCTTTTCGAATAGATTGTTTTGTTAGACTAAGGTCGGGTTGTTTCAAACAGTCGGTGAACGTCACATACGGACGGTTAAAAAGTTACTATGACTTGCGATGTTTAACGTACGTTAAATGTAACGGGTTGTTTCATGACATAAAAATCCGTCAGTTAAAGTTATTCAAAAAGAGATTCCATAATATTTTGATGTTTGAAGTAGCTGTTTGACAACACAAAATTACGATGACTGGTCGGTTATGGTAATAGTAACTTTTTGACGTATGATTTTGTGAAACAACAAATTTTTTTATTTGACGATAGTTAGCGCCATTTTTGACTATTACCGGTCAGTAATGGTTAGTTGAAGCAACCCGCCCTTAGTGGCGTTTTAAACCAACTTCAATAAGATGTTCTCTATTCAACACAGTCAATATTTATTTAATGTTTGGCCACGCATAAATTTTACTGTGTAGTCTGATTTCAATGGTTCTTTTTTAATGGAAACGGTATATCTCAAAGTTGGTCCCATATAAATTTCAATAAAATATTCCTCCTCTAAGGGTGGAAACTTAAGGGATGACTTAATTTGTTTAGTGTTACCGTTTCTTAATTCATTTGGATGACAATATTTAGGCATTAAATTGTGAAAAAAAAAGAAAAAAAAGCTTTAATTTCAGAAGTCGGTGGCAATATAAACAATAAACAGAAACCAAGCCGCCGACTTGCGAAATTAAAGTTATTGTTTACTTTTTGGTGACGGCAGTCTTTTTGTAAAAAAGGTTTTAATATCCTCTAAGGTGCAGGTGTAAGGACACTTTAATCACTGTAGTAAGTGGGTGGTTGTGTTTGCAGTGGCCTTCTTGGGAGCACATTCTATGGAGCGCTTTCCATATAAGTAGTCCACTGCAAATCAATTTGGCAGGTGGACCTGGAGTTGAACGAAGTTGGGTGGTGGTAGGTGAAGTTCCTCCCACAACTTACGTCTCACCATATATGGTCGGTCCTGAATGGCCTCTGTGCTGGGAAGACAATTCTTCCGACTCTTAAGTCTACCCCAAGCTGTTGTATGTATGTACTTCAACTACAGGATTTTTTCCATCACACTATGTCCCATACATTAGGGATCTAATAGTAAATGCGTTTAAGCTGTTATGCGATCTCGGTATCCTGACTGTTTTTCTCAAATCAACTATTTTTAGACGTCGTTTCCTACTTTTCTTGCCAAAAATAAACTTTAGGTCAAAATGGATCGAATTTTCGAATCCCTGTACACATCCTTACTCATATCCAAGAAAACTATTACAAGGTTAGAGCTGCTATTTGTGCCTAACAAGGCAATTGTTTAAAATTACAGGCAACTCAAAAACGACAGCTAGACAACATTGCAAATAAAAATATATGAAAAAACTTTTCGTAGTGAAGAAATATTTTTCCATATTCCCAGAGACGGCCCACTTGTGATGATGAATTAATTTAATTTGCGCAGACAAACAGAAAAATAGACTTCATTACGTAGAAATATTTATACAAGGGTCATTGTGAGAGCTAATAAAAAGTTTAAGGCTCAATTCACACGGGGTCGCAGTGGTTAGCGGTAAGAGCGATTGAAATTTTTATCCGAGTGGCAATGTAGGTGGGATGATTCCATCAAGGGCCAACACCTCAGTTCTATTCACCCGTGCGTGAGTGGCTGGCCAGGACATAGCTGGAGGTGGACCACTGTGTTACCCAATTACTAACAGGTCATGGCAACTTTAAGAGTATTTTTTTTCTTACAAGCTTGTTGCTGCGCCTTTGTGTCAATTTCCTACATCTGATTGTGAATTCGAACAATCTGCACATTATATCTGTCGGCAGTACATTTGGACGCGCGCGAGGCATGGACAATCGAGACGTCATTCGTCGTCGGGGCGTTCCATTGAACGGTTACCTATGGGAGTGTATTCTTTGGCAGAAAGAACGCAATATTATGTAAGATAACAGGTTACATCCGGATCTGTCGGTTTGACGACACAGTTGGCGCAGTGGCTGAGCGATCGACTGCTGCGCAGCGTGTTGCGGGTTCGATTCCCGCCCAGGGTAAACATTTGTGTGATGAGCACTTGTGTTTGCCTTGTGTCTGGGTGTTGTTTATCTATATATGTATGTATTTACAAAAGAAAAATGTATTTGTATATGTATATCAGCTGGCTGACACCCATAGTACAGGGTCTCCCTAGTTTGGGGTCAGATGGCCGTGTGTGAAAATGTCCCCACATATTATTATTATTATTATCTGTTTATTATGCGGACTTTGTGGTACGAGAAGTAAGTAATTTCCGTGCGTTCAAGCGATTTTGCCATACTTATTATTGGACTTACACTTTTTAGGACCGATTAATTATGTCAATTAAGTATAATCCGTGGTACTTGGCAACTGGGCTTCTCCCAGTTGTAATAGTCCCCTTGTGCCTATTGGCCTATTTCGGTTCAGTCTCCTGCTTGATAATGAGGGAATTGAAAAATGTATTCTTTTCTTACTCCTCTGATGTTCTTTTCTGATTAATATCGTGCAGGATCCAAGACAGTTGAATCGTTTCTCCGGGACTCGTCAAGCTTCATTGCTTCGACGGTTTACGGGTGGTCGCCACTGTTGATTCTGACTTACAGGCTGCAGTGGTATTGGAATAGTGTGGTGCGATTACACAAAAACTTAGAGCGATACTATGTCTTTATGTCGAGAGATAAAGTTGAAAATGGTTTGTGAGGTGAGGGAACGAAGTCACGGGAAAAAGCTTGTTAAATGTAAGGAGAACACTGCTTACCGAGCAACTAACTAACCCAGGGTAAGCATTTGTATGATAAGCACTTGTGTTTGCCTTGTGTCTGGTTGTTGTTTGTTTGTATTTGTGTATGTATATCAGCTGTCTGATACCTATACCTAGTACGTAGGAGTATGAAACGATTAAAAAGTATGTATTCAATCACATACTTTTTAAATCACTTCGACGCCACACAGTTCTGACGCGAACTCCGTTCATTAGCTTTGAATGTCTGATTTTGATCATCTTCTTTTGCTGTTGACTCTACAGGGTCTCCCTAGTTTGGGGTCAGATGGCCGTGTGTAAAGTGATATTGTTATTCTTATTATAACTTAGGTAGCTATGTCATCTTGGAAATATATCAGAAAAATGTATTTAATTAAATAAAAGTTTATTTATACATAGAATCAAAATGGTATTATTTTTGGGATAAGAACATTAATCTTATTATTCACATTATAAATATTATAATTAACATTACATTATTAGTTAACATGGATTCAGAGAATACAATATGTCTTTTAATTTACTGCCAATCTTTCAGAGCGTGAAAATTATTCTGGTCTGGCACTAGATATATGTATATGTACTAAGTACATATATATACACTGTACTTACACTGTACTACTGTACTGTACTTAGTACATATATAGATGTACTAAGTACATATATATATGTACTAAGGTATGGTAAACTTTGTAAGGTTAAATATTTTTTTTTGTTGTTTTTGTTTTGTTGATTGGTAGTGAACGCCTACCGCCTTTGTACCTTTGTGCATGAAGTATAAATAAATTAATAACCACTTCCATTATGGCACTATCTTTAAAATCTGCTAAAATCATTTGTTCCAATACAACACAATCAAAATGTGTGGAAAAGCTGATAATCATATTAATATTTCAGAGTTGGTTCCAATTAAACTTTGATCATAATCTTGAGTAATTTCAGGTACTGAAAGATCGACACTGAATTAAAAGTTAACCTGTATACAACACTGAATTTTAATGGCTATGGTCAAAATAGTTGTAAAAATGAAATGTTAAAAGCTAACTAAATTAGAGTACTTAAGATCATTTAAAGCACTAGAAATACTTGTTGAAAGTAAACCCGTAGCTCGGTTGCCATCCAGTACTGAAGCTAGGGAAGTCCATTTTACTGACGCCACCGCTAAAGTCCACTGAAGCAGTCGGACTACGGAAGAGATTCAGGTTGCCCATTGCAGAGTAATCCTTACGCTCCAAGAATGGAGTATTTGCCATTCCCAGAGAACCTCCAATTTTGTCCTTATACATGTAGTCCACGCCTCCTCCGACAGTGTTGAAGTTAGGCACATACGGGGAGGCTGGCATGTGTCTGGTGATGGAACCGCGCACATCAACATTGTGATCATTATTGTGGAACACGTTCAATTTCCCAGCACCAGTCCAGGAATCTTCAAGCCCGGGAACGTTCTGCTTCATCACTGTCAAACTGTGACCATTAGCGTTATCAAGTCGCAATCCGAGACCTTTAGAGCCAATATTCAAATTGTCATTAAAGCCTAGAGTTCCGAGGGCACTGAGACTGTTCTTTTCGTTTTTAACTAGTGGTACACCCACACCTAAATCTAATCCTCCGTCGGATTTGAGAGTGACACTGCCCGATGCCCTGCGAGTCCTCGCCAAGTTCGCCGGATGGTAGGATTCTTCTGGTTCCGGAAGCTGCAGATCATGGTCGAAAACTGGGAGTCCTTCTTCATTGAATCCGAGCAGGTATACTTGCTCATATCCTTGATCTTCCCATGGTAGATGCCTGGCACTTGTGACGACGACTACAGTCGCTAGTATCAACTTTAGAGCGAACATTTTGTACAAATATTTGTTTAGTATTCTTGATGTGTTGAATATTCAAGAGACGTTGTCGAATGATGTCTGGAAGCTTATGTCTCCTATTTATATTGGGTAACGAGTGTATTGATAAGGGAGATGAACACTGCGGTCAAGGATGTAGTTAATACTGGATGTGGCGAGCAACTTGCAACAGAATTAACTCAAGATCTGAATTAAATGCGAATTGCTGATTTTGAGAAAACTTTAACCATTTTTATTTGTTTTTTTTAAATATAACAAATAGGGTTGCGTTCAGCCGCAACTCTCCTGATATTAAATGATGATGCGGCCTAAGGTGGAGCACGCTTACCTGGGATGAACCGGTTCACTCGTGCTTTGAAGATACCCAGAGTATTGTTTCTGGATTGTTTTGCCTACATTAATTAAAATAGTATAGTTAGGCATGATTTATCTATTACCTACAGATGAAGCTTTGTGCGAATATATGAAATTTCTACCATTTAGAAGACGTTTGTTAGTGACGACTGACACTGCAAACCGACAAAATTAATTTTCTTGTCTTGTTTCCCACTACTTCTAACCCTACTTACAATCGCCTTCAAAATCTAAAAAGTGATAGTTAATTTTAGCACAGAACACACATGACTTTAGTTTCGGAAGTCGGTAGCAATACACACACAACAAATAGAACAAAGCCACCGACTTCCGAAACAAAAGTCATGTGTGTTCTGTGCTAAAATTATTTAACACTTTTTTGCATAAAAGCTTTTTATATATCACTTTTTAGTACCTTCTTATCATCCAAATCCATTAAGAACCGGCAACACAGTTAAAACAGAGGTACTCCAAAGATTAAAGAAACTATTAACACGTCGTCAGGTCGTAGGGTTTTTTGGGCTTTAATTGATTTTTCATAAAGTGCTGAATCAATTTCGATAAAATTTATATGGGGCCACCCCTGAGGCATACCCTATCCATAAGAAAAAGAATTTTCAAAATCGATTCACATTGCCGGCGAAATCGCGTAACAAATTTATGAAAAAAATACAACATACAGTCGAATTGAGAACCTCCTTCTTTTGGATGAATGAATCGATGTTTGTTACACTTTCGCTCTTACACGACTGAAGTAAATTTGGCTAAAATTTGTCACACATGTTGCAGACATATTAGCCCCGTTTTTTGTGGTCCTCTGGGATAATTTAGGACTTGTCTTTAATTTTAAAGTCTACGCAGACGACATAGATGAGCAGACAAAAAGCTAGAATACATTATCAACATGGGCCTGAAAAGGCCACGAACGACGAAGAAGGTTTCATGAAGGTCGAGAAGAAGAAGAGGATGAAGAAACCAGCTTGTCCGAACAAGTGTGGGACCGCACCGACCGGACCGAACCACCTGCTGCGTCCTGCTGTTCCAGTGACGCTGCTGTATGTGTCTCGGCTGCACTACTTTACAAAGGTTGAGGAGGTTGTAGAGTACATCCGAATTAAGTCAAATTTTACTCTGAGGGTCGAGCGGTTGGCCTCCAGCCACAATGTGAACTTCAACTCCTTTGTGGTGAGAGTACCAACTGAGCATCTGTCGACCTTCACGAAGGAAGAATTTTGGCCGAAAGGTGTTATGTTCCGGCGCTTCCGAGGCCGGCTACCTGCTGATACCGCGCGACACACAACGCCAACTTTACGTGTGAAATAAGATATTTTTAACTATAGTTGATAAGTTTTTAACATGTATTAGTTTGTTATTGTTTATTATTATTTTGTGTATTTTATGTATGGGCCACAGTTGCCTGATAATAAAGTTATTATTATTATTATATTCACACTCTCTAGTTACCATACTACGCTCAACAAAATTCAAAGCCCATCCAGCACATATCATTCTTAGTTTAACAAAACCCCCTTTTCCCAGTGTTATCGCCACACGCGAGCTGACCGCAGTTGACCACAGGCAATTATTATCGGTATACCTAATTATCGGTGCGGATCTCCCCTGTTATCGGTAAATAGGTCAAGACGGATGTATGAACTTACTGAAAATAAAATGTTCATTTAAGAAGACTTGTAGCATTCGTCAGGTATGTTACCTGGATAATGAAGAAAGGACGTAGATTAGTTTTCAGCTACCCAAAAATGGCAATTGAGTTTTTCAATTAAGATATTTCCAGGGGTGTGATTCTGTAAGACCTCATTCTAAACTTCGAATCTAAATCCGCTGTGAGTTTCTTGTACGGTATTGTGTGTACGGTATTGTACCGTGCAGCTTTTACTGATAGAATGCTATGATATTAAATGATACGAGTCTATGAAGGTTTCACAGTTTAATATACTAAGTTAACACCAAAGTTCAAATAGAGATAGTTTTTAAGAATAAATGATAGATGATACTGATATGATATTGATACGTGAGAACACGCGGTGCGTTCGATGACCGGTAGTGAACTAAATTGTAAGTAAGTGAAAATGAATAATTAATGTTGGCGGATATGCTGACGCGGTATGTACAATAATTTCGCAATGTACGGTTGCACCGTACATGCTCCCGGGCGAGATGTGAGATGTAAGTGTGAGATGATTAATGATAAACATAAAAAAGGAAAACAAATGATATTATTAAAATTAGATTATTAAACTGACTTAATGTCTCTAATTATCTGTTATTACACTAAACACCGATTTTAGCACTGGTGACGTTGCTTTGTCTTTTTTATTGTCACTGTTAGTAGAGGTCTCTCCCATACGTGAACAATGTAATTTTTCACAACACTTCACATTGACACCAGAACACTCATTTGGAACACTGACACTGATGGTGCTGACTGCTGGCTGCAGAACCGCAGGATCCTCCGCCCCCGACGGCGACGCAGTAGCAGCGCGCCTCGCACATCCCAGATAACGTCGTAGTCGGCGCCACGCCACGATTATTCCAATTAATACCATTATGCCGATAATGCTGTAGATCGCTGCATAGTGGTGAACATCGTGAAAGCTTATATCTTCTGTTAATGGTGTACTCTGTTTGATCACGTCCAATTGTTTCTTTATGTTTAGCAACTCTTGTTGCCTGGAGTCATAGTCGGTGGTATTTGGTGGTGACTGATACGGTACGGGTGATATATTTATGATATGATTTATGGGAGCGATCTCAAATGTTTCTATTTCTGGTGAAATGTTGGTTTTGCTTGATCCTTGCTTATGACTGTACAGAGTAAAGTTCTGGGACTTAATTACACATCCCTGACCTACACTCAACAGGCCTGCTTGCGTCAGTTGTAGAGCGGTAACTTGATCCGAGCATAACAAACGAAGTCGGCACGTTTCACAGCAAAAGTACATAAAATGATTTAAATGTTTGATTTCTGTCCATTTGTTTGCACATGGGCTGATTTTTGATTTGCATGTTCCAGTTTCTTCTGAAATCAGGCATAAACTTTGGTCGTCCTTGATATTGTATATGGGTCTCTTTATGCTACATAAAATAGTTCCCAAGCTTTGATGTAGGCATGAACTGATGTCATTTTCTGTAAGTGATAATAAGGCGTCTTTGTTAAGGTTGATAGCGACATATTCGGATACAGGAACTATCTCAACCATTTGGGATCCCATCCTCTGTGGTATTGATATAATTTTCAAAATTTCGAAGGCGTCTCTAGTGATCAACGGTATCTTTATTTCGAAAATGAAATAATGTTCGGACAATCTTGCACGTATTCTAAGTAAATGATATATTTTGGCGAATTCCAATCCGTCCACTGGTGATGACAGATCTTTTGGAAGCTGACTTGAAATCACATCTAATTCCTGTTTCAACTGCTGAGGAGATATAAGATGTAAGTTGAATTTACCGTGATAAATATCTGTAAGGGTGTCGATCAATTTATTCTGTATAGTTTTTAGCTCCAGTAAAAGGTTGTTGGCAATTAGTGCTGATAAGGTAAAGTCAGTGATAATGCTACAGTTTTGTACGGCAGATCTTAGCTTATTAACAGTGTTCTCTAAATTGAGCATTTTTTGATTAATCGATTTGTATTGCTTGTCCATGATGTTTTCGGTCCTCTTTAATAGATTGAACTCGGCTTCTACTATAGAGGTCTGATTTTTCCAAAGCATGGCCATATGATTCTGATTAATTTTAATTGTTTTAATGTCTTTCTCATAATTCTCTGCAAAGTGTTGATCAAGCACTCCGAATAAGCTGTTGGCTAGATAGCCGACACCGTCAACGAGACCGCGCTTGTGTCTCGCACGCGCGTCATTTTGCTGATTCAATAGCATACGGTTGTAGTGTTGTATTTCTTGGTAGCCGTGACGTAGTTGTGCGAGGATTCCCTCGCAATGTGACACGGTGTCTATTTCTGTACACAATGTATTTAAATATTCTATGTTTTTTGATAAGGCTGTCATGCCGTCCCAGTATGGATTCATATCAAAGTAAACCACTAAATTCCACTCGTCCCTGATCAAATGCATATTACTGATTTTGTCGAAATATAAAGACTGATTATTTGGCAAATTTTTAACATCATATGCACACTGCGAAGATGACATCAGTGTCATAAAAAATAATAAAAATGTTACCGCCGTTGTTGTGAAATTCCATTTTTTACGAGTAGATTTTTTCGTTTCTTCCTTTTCTGTGATAGGCTTGCTTATTGTGTCTGTTTGATTCTGATAGTCTGATTGATTGCTTTCTGATAGCTCATGAACCGGTAAAACTGATAACTTAATGATAGGCCGTTTTATGAGTCCATTTTTTGTTTTGACTGTGACGACTCTTACGTGGCCGTCCGGTCCCGGGTGTAGCTCCAGGACTCTGCCCATTGCCCACTTCCCTGGAGGCAAATTTAAATCGTGAATGATAACTACGTCGTTAACTTTCAGTTCATTCTGTGCTTGTTTCCATTTGCTCCTAGCGTTTAGTTGACTGAGGTATTCTGCTTGCCATCTGTTCCAAATGTCTTGATATATTTTTCTTGCTAATTGCCACCGCACTGGGAGGTCTTTTTCTGTTTCGTATATTGTTAAATTTGGTCCACTAGCTAGGAAATGTGAGGGTGTTAAAACATCGAGATCTTCTGGGTCTTCTGACATGGGACAAAGAGGCCTTGAATTTAGGCAGGCTTCGATCTGCGTTAGGATGGTGGTTAATTCTTCATATGTGAGTTTTTGCTCCCCAATTACTCTTCTCATGTGATGTTTCAGGCTCTTGACCCCTGCCTCCCAGAGTCCTCCTGCTGACGGCCATGACGGGGCATTGAAATGCCACTCTATCTCCATATTTGTAATTCCAGGTAAGGCCTGTTCCTGGAGTTCCTGAAACTGCTGTTGTAGCACGTGACTCGCGCCCAAAAAGTTGGTGCCATTGTCACTATACATGTGACGTGGGGTACCTCTTCTCGCCGCCATTCGCCGTAATGCTGCTAAAAATGTTGTTGTTGTTAGGTCGGAGACCAACTCGAGATGCACGGCCTTTGTCGCCATGCAAACGAAAAGAGACACGTACCCTTTTGTCGTTTTGATTCCGCGACCTTTATTTGCTTTGACGTCGATGAATCCGGTGTAATCTACGCCGGTATGATAAAATGGCCGCGATGGATTACATCTTGGCTCGGGTAAGTCACCCATGAGCTGATATTGTTTGTAAGGATTATGTTTCCTACAAGTCACGCATAAACGCAAGCGCTTCTTTATTGCTCTATTTCCCCCCAGGACCCAAAACTTTTTCCTCAAAATTGTTGACGTCAATTTGGGACCTCCATGAAGGGTGAGTTCATGACCATGATCAATGATTAAGTTGGTTAATCGGTTGTTATTGGGCAGTATGACTGGATGTTTCATGTCTTCGCTGATGTATGCTTTCCTAAGCCTCCCTCCAACTCTCAATACACCTTCTTTATCAATGTATGGATTTAGATTTACAATCTTGCTAGATGATTTGATTTTGTTGTTATTGCTTAGCTGTATGATTTCTTCTGAAAATTCTTGCTGTTGTACGTATTTTGATAATAATGCTTTGGCTTTATGTATTTCTTGTAATGATAAAAATGTTCCTTTCTTTTGCTTTTTGTTTGTAAACCGTAGAACCATTGCTAATGCACGTACTATTTTCATATACGAGCTACAGTTCTCGATAAGTTGCTGTATAATGCTTTCACCATCTACTTTTGTTACCGCGTTTACCTTGATACTCTTCTTTACTTCTTGATCAATTGGGTATTGTGATATGTCATGACTTTCAGGTACGCTATGTTTCAATAACCAAGTTGGTCCACTCCACCATAGATGATGATCTATCAATTGAGATGGCGATAGTCCCCTGCTCGCACAGTCAGCGGGGTTGTCCTCTGATTTAACATAGTACCACTGATCTGCTGGTATTACTGATGTTATTTGGGTCACTCGGTTAGCAACAAACGTGTTCCAGCGTGACACATCCCCTTTGAGCCAACCCAGGGCTACC
This sequence comes from Charanyca ferruginea, assembly GCA_947361185.1. Taxonomy (NCBI): domain Eukaryota; kingdom Metazoa; phylum Arthropoda; class Insecta; order Lepidoptera; family Noctuidae; genus Charanyca; species Charanyca ferruginea. The sequence continues at coordinate 5,754,623 of OX376078.1, forward strand.
ATTGAGTCCGTCCAGCAGTATGCTTTGATATTGTAGTTGTTTAGGCATTGTTGAACTTTAGCCATGAGTCTTGATAACAGAACCGCCCCACAGAGTTCCAATCGAGGGAGCGAAACCGATTTACTAGTAGGTACTAATCTAGTTTTTCCCGCTATTAATGTTACTGATATGTAATTTTTTGGTTTGTTGATCTTGCAATATATGACGCATGCGTAGGCTTTTGTCGAAGCGTCACAGAATCCGTGCAATTCAATTTGATCTTCCTCTCGAGTTTGTATCCACCGTCCGATTTGATATTGCTTGATATTGCCGAGATCTTCCCTGATGTCTACCCATTCCCTGTGTATGGTATCTGGCAATGCGTCGTCCCACTGAATATTCAATGTCCAAACTTTTTGAAATAGAATTTTCAGTTTAGTTGTTACTGGAGAGAGCCAGCCCAGTGGGTCAAACAGTTTTGATATATTTGATAATAATGTTCGCTTGGTTGATATTGATGAGCTTGATTCAATGTTGTATTGAAAGCTAAATGTGTCTTGGCCTGGGTTCCAGCTGAGGCCCAAGGTCTTTGTGGACTCTATATGCTTAAAGTCGTATCCATCTTGATTGATATCTGCAGAATCGACGTTTTGTAACAATTCAGGGGCATTAGACTTCCACTTCCGTAAATTAAAACCACCTGATTGCAATATGTTTATTAAATCTTGTTGTATACGTTTGCCCGTCTCAATGTCATGTGATCCATGTAATAAATCGTCCATATAAAACGATTTCCCTAGAATATTGATAGCACTGCTGTTGGGATAATTTGCTTTTACGTCTTGTGCCAGTTGACGTAATGTCATCATCGCCAGGAAAGGGGCTGCTTTTGTTCCATAAGTTACTGTTGTTAAACGATATTCTTTCAAGTTATCTCCGGGATAATCCCTCCAGATGATTCTCTGTAAGTCCTGATCTGATTCATTCAGCCATATCATTCTGAACATTTTTTCGATGTCAGCAGTAAAACCGTATTTAAATTGCCGCCATGTGATAATTAAAGTCTGCAGGTCTTGTTGTAAATTTGGCCCCCTGTACATAAGATCATTGAGACTGTAACCGGATGTTGTTTTCGAAGATGCATTAAAAACAACTCGTAATTTGGTTGTTGTAGAGTCAGCTTTATGTACGCAATGATGTGGTAAATATAAATTATTATTGTCAATTTCGCCATTTACGTTTTTGCTTGCTAAGCTCATATGTCCGAGCGATATGTATTCGTTGATAAATAACTTATATTCACGTGCTGTGTCTTTTTGCTGAACAAATTTCCGTTCTAGCTGTTTAAATTGTGCAATTGCTTTCGACTTTGAACTCCCTAAATTTTCTTGAAGCGTTGACTTTAACGGCAACCGAACTTCGTATCTACCATCTGTGCGTCTTTTAGTTGTGTTTTTGTAGTAATCTATGCATTTTTGATCATCTGACGAGTACACAGGGTCCCCATGTTGGGGTATGTCCTCTATTTCCCAAAATCTGCTAATATCCTCCATGTTTTTCAAAACTACGTTACACTGTAGCGTTTTGACAGCCTTTCCACACAGAATCCACCCGAGACTTGTTTGCTGGGCAGTGGGGAAGGTGTCTGCTTTACAAATCCCTTCTAGAATGATCTCTGAATACACTTCGCCGCCCAACAGTAAATCGATAGGCCGGCTGATATAAAATTCTGGATCTGCTAGTTGAATGTTATCTAAACAGGACCATTCTGGCTTTGGAAATGTAACATTAGGCAAGTTGTTGATTAATGATTGCATGATAATTACATCTGTTTGATATGAATGATTGCTACTGATAGAAGTAAAGTTTATGCTGATAGCTCCCGTGCAACTGCTGCTTTTAGACCCAACGCCTGACACAACACCTCTTAGCTTCTGACGTGGAAGTCCTAGCAGCTGCGCTGCATTCTCGGTGATCAGGGATGTTTGCGATCCTTGATCCAATAGTGCTCGCATCTTGATAAAGGTACCATCTGCGCCTTGTACCCTGATTACAGCTGTTGGCAACAGCACTTCATGTGCGTCCCCTTGTAGCGACACGTGCGAGTTCCAATGACCCCGAGTTTGTTCACCCGTATTGGTATCGCTGTTGTTCGCAGATTTTGAAGTCGTTGCAGCGGGTGTCACGTTGCTGCGCACGAATGACTCATGTAAAATGGTGTTATGATTTCCGTTGCACTTACGACACCGTTTTTCCGAAATACATCCCTTATTATAATGAGTATAGAGACAATTATTGCATAAATTATATTTTTTAACAGTCCGCCGTTTCTCCTCAGGGGACATGTCTAAGAATTTTCGGCAATAAAATATCCCATGATCGTCTGTATCACAAATGGGACACTTGCTCTTGATTTGATTACCACTCGTGTTGTTATCTGATGCTGCTTCAACACGACGGCTTGTGGAAAATGCATGTTTTTGATATTGCGGCTTCTGCTGTTTATTAGAGGAATTAGATGTTGATGTTTGACTGTCGGAATTATTATTTTGGCTTGATTTATTCTCAGTGTTCCTCCCTGCGGTCTCCAATGTAATAAATTTGCTCTCTAGAAAGTTGAGAAACTCTTGCAGCACTGGCAACTCCCTAGGTTCTTTTAGTGATTGCAGATATTCTGTGTTAGTTTCAGGGTCTAGTTTCTGTGATAAAATATATATAAGCAGAGGATCCCAGGAAGAGACGTCTATGCCTAGATTCTTGATAGCGTTCAAGCACTCGTTGGTTGTTGCATGAATTCTTTTGATATGACTTACGGATAATTTAGGGCTTACTGGAATATTAAGTAGGATGCTAGCTTGAGACATAAACAGAAGTTTCTTGTTATTGTACCTATGATTTAAAATATCCCAGCAAGCCGTGTAGTTATCTGAACTGATTGTAATGTGTTGAATTAACCGCTCCGCCTCTCCTTTGACCTTGCCTTTCAGAAACTGCATTTTCTGCGCTCCTGACAAGGATGGATTTTTGTGTATGGTCTCTGTGAAGAGGTCCCTGAACGACGTCCATTGCCTGTAATTACCATTAAAGTTTGGTATTTCCATTTGAGGCGTAGTTTTCTTGGAAAACGAAGTGGACCACAATTTTCTGTTAACTGATTTTTTCATGCTGCTGTAAATTTGCTCGTATTTGGAGTACATGTCTTCATACTCCTTGTTTGCACCCTCCAATTCACTATCTAATTCCCAATGCAAGGTGTCTATAACTGACCACCGTGTTTGTAGCGTCTGGAGTAAATCATCGAACTCCCACTTCTCTGTTACTGAATCTAAGTTTATGCCTGATACTGTTCGCTGAAATGCCCTGAAATTGCTAGCCTGCTTCCGTAGCATTTCTTCTGTTTTACTGTTTGTGCCCTTGGACACCGAAGGAGAGAGCTGGCTCGTACCTGGCCCGCCCAATAACGTAGGTAGCTTCAACAACGGCGTAGACGGCCTGCTGTCCTCTCTTTGCTGATAACTTTGTATCACCGCACGTATATTGTCAAACCTTTCCTTCACAGCTTCGTACTGATTGGACGTGAAGTAATTATGCGATCTCACACCAAAACTACACAAGTTGGCATGATTCGTCTGGAACTCGACCCAATACTTATCGAGAGTCTCGAGTCGCCGCTTGATATAATCTGCTGTCTTCCGCTCCGATCCATCTTTCTTGAAGTTGGTAAACAGCTGCTCACTAGCAGTAGCAATTTGCTGCTGCGTAGACAAAAGATCTTCCATAGTCGCCATTGCGCGCGATTAAACAAAAAAAAGGAAAGATCTTACTTGATGCTCTGATGATAGGTGTAGAAGTTAACCGCAAGCCCTGTCTACTCACGATCTCGTCTGGATGGTTCACCACACACGCGACTGATCCCGCTTCCGACCAAACCGCGCGATAGGTCAAAATAGCTCGAAGGACCAAAAAGATGTACGGTATTGTACCGTGCAGCTTTTACTGATAGAATGCTATGATATTAAATGATACGAGTCTATGAAGGTTTCACAGTTTAATATACTAAGTTAACACCAAAGTTCAAATAGAGATAGTTTTTAAGAATAAATGATAGATGATACTGATATGATATTGATACGTGAGAACACGCGGTGCGTTCGATGACCGGTAGTGAACTAAATTGTAAGTAAGTGAAAATGAATAATTAATGTTGGCGGATATGCTGACGCGGTATGTACAATAATTTCGCAATGTACGGTTGCACCGTACAATTGGCATTCTAAAAACCCGGTTGATAATTCGAATTTACACTAGCGCCACCCTTGCGACCGTGTCAGCGAGTTGAACTAAATTGGCAGGGAGATTTTGACAGATAAAGTATGAGATGACGTAAGAAGTGGCATTCTGTAAGGTAATTTCCCCGTCGCTTCGACGCTCACTTCGCACTCGAACCCGATTCAAAGTGTCCAATTGTATTAACGTAATTTTGAACCTTATGCGAATTGACAGTGAATAGCGATGTGAGATGCGAGTTGTTGTTTGAATTTTACAGAATCGACCTACAGTTGACATCTTAAAGAAATAGTCAGAGAGAGGACTAGTTATAATTTTAGCTTACATTTGACATGAGTTCTATGTAATTTGGGGGGCGAAACTATTGACATAATCTATACATAATATTATAAAGCTGAAGAGTGTGTTTGTATGTTTTAAAGTCAAAGTCAAATCATTTTTTTCAATTAGACCATTAAAAGGCACTTTTGAACGTCATAAAAGAGAAATTGAATCTTGTCGCCCCTTCCAAAAGGTAGTTTCGTGTGGAGAAGAATGGGCAAGAAACTCCACACTTACTCTTTTAAAATTATTGATAACTAGCTTCTGCCCGCGGCTTCGCCCGCGTCAAAACAACGATTATCTCAAAGGATTACATTACCGGGATAAAAAGTATCCTATGTGTTAATACAGGAAATGGTTTATCTATGTGCCAATTTTCATGCAAATCTGTTCAACGGTTTGCGCGTGATTGAGTAACATCCAAACATCTTCACAAACTTTCACATTTATAATATTAGTAGGACAATATTTTGTCTAGTTACAGTAAAGTAATTGTATAATATTAGTAGGACAATATTTTGTCTAGTTACAGTAAAATAATTGTATAATTCTACGTGAATACGATGTATTTTTCATAAAACTACTACATTAGAGTATGTATAAAGTATTACAAGTTAACAAATGACATCTACGTTATTATTTATTATTACGTTACGTTATTATTTAGACGACATGGTTGGCGCAGTGGCTGAGCGATCGACTGCTGCGCAGTGTGTTGCGGGTTCGATTCCCGCCCAGGGTAAATATTTGTGTGATGAGCACTTATGTTTACCTTGTGTCTGGGTGTTGTTTATCTATATGTATGTATTTACAAAAAAAAATGTATTTGTGTATGTATATCAGCTGTCTGACACCCATAGTACAGGGTCTCCGTAGTTTGGGGTCAGATGGCCGTGTGTGAAAATGCCCCCACATATTATTATTATATTATTATTATTATATTAAGTAGGTAAGTACAAAGTGTTCACATATTTACAAATATTAAAACTGTAGACCTTCGCTCCTTATATTTCCAACAAACAATAAAATAGTGTGTGAACCAGAGCAATCTATAATGTTATAAGAAATAAAAAATAATATTAAGTATTTAATTAAGTAGATTGAATTAGCAATCAATTTGATTTTGTCTAGACTATGGATTTGCCCTATGTAGCCGGCAGGCGAGCAGGCCAGCAGGTTTCCAAGCATTCTTATATTTGATAAAATCTTCTAAATTATAATAGGCTTGTTCACAAAGTGTACTTTTTACTATGTTTTAGATTTCCTTTCACTTACTTTTAATATACCTATCACAAGGAATTTTGTTGTAACACTTAACACCTCATGAACGATGTATGTACTTTAGACAATCTAAAATATGGTTGAGCTATTTTATCTTTATTTCTGGTATTAAAATCATGTCTATCACTTACTTTATTAAATATATGTAAGTTTTTCATTAGATACATACATTACATTTTCATAAATAAATTGGCATGGTACTATCATTACATATATTTTTAATAGTTCCCTAAGGGCCGGCGCTCACTGCCGGCATGGCACGGCACGGAATGGCACGGCGTGCTTCGGCAGCTCGAAGGACGCTTTGGCATGCCGCGTCACGTCGTGGCGTCCCGCAGCAAGCTCAGCCACTTCTCCCTTGCCCCCCGCACCCCAATCAGACTGCGTGCATTTGCCAAAGACACCGCCGCACCTATTTCAAACCTTATTTCAATTAGTTTAGCTGTCCTAATCCTATGACCTAAGTGACTTGTGAGACGCGGCGGCCTGCCACGGCACGTTGCGGCATGCCACAGCACGTCGTGGCGTGCCGCAGGGCGCCGCGGTATGGTTGTATCGACATAAAGCAATATTAGTTCTAAACTCGATGAAATAAGATTCAAAATAACTTGATTAGTAATAGAATCCTTTGCCAAACACGCCGAGCCGTGCCGGCAGTGAGCGCCGGCCCTAAGAGAGTCGCGGCGACGTAGATTGTAAATGGCTCTGACAGCTCTTTTTTTGTAAAATTAAAATGGATCCAATGTCAGCAGCCCGACCCCAAAGTAAAATTACATACGACATGATGCTGTGAAAGTAACTAAAGTAGACCAAACGCGCAGTTTCTACATCTGTCAACTGTCTAACAGCATAAGCCGCAGCTGAGCTTAGCCGTCTTTCAATAGATGTAATATGAGGTCCCCATTGTAATTTCTCGTCTAGCGTGATTCCTAGGAAAACCGTTTGACTAAATTGTAGCTTCTCTCCATTTAGTATGACGTCACATTTGCTATTCCTAACTTTTGGTAAAATTAATCTAATACATTTGTTTTTTTTAATTAATAACCAAATTGTTTACCGTAAACCAATTTTGGACCTGAAGAATAGAGTCGTTTTCGTCGTCAAGATTTTGTGACCGTCTGTCTATTGTAAAAATCATGATGTGTCATCGGCAAGTAACACCATCCTCGGTTGATTTTGAAGTAATTGGGGTAAATCATATATTTAAACTGAACGCCCATAGCCGTTTCGAAAGGGCTATGGGCAATCTACATTACTCCTGAGCGCTATCGGCTAAACTTTACTATTTAAAGAAAATGAGATCCATAACAAAATTTTAGCATAGTAAAATAAGTTTGACGCTTTTCTAGTGGTCGCCACTGTTGATTCTGGCTCTCAGAAGTTGCAGTGGTTTGGGGATGGTGTGGCAGGCTTGTTAGTCCGATTCTCAAAATTCATTCGCAAAGTACGAAGCTACGTTTTCCTGAGTCAAAGCCAAAATCAATGCATTTATTTCAATTAAACCATTTACAGGCACTTTTTAATTGTCAAGGAGTCGCTCAGTTAGTCAGAAAGTTGAAGCCAAGAAGCTTATAGGTAAAAGTGGAGGCAACACTCTGAACACCTAAGTGAAACCAACTGTGGGCAGACGTTCTCTTTCTGAATGCATACGAAGATAAAGAAAACACATATCACTGCCTCGTTCTTATGTATGCATTCAGAAAGAGAGCATCTGCCCACAGATGGTTTCACTTATACTCCATTTATAATAGCATTAGAAAAAAGAGGCTCATAGAAGCAGGAATGCAAAACATTTTATTTCAAAGATAAGTTAAAACAATTTTAATTAAACTTAATTTAACATAATTTTGATAAATAGATACAAGATAGTACTAAATATGGACGTATAATAATATAAACAAAATGAAAGTATTTTAAAGATTAGGTAACATTTTAAATTTGGTAGAATCACAGTGAAACGAATCACGTTCCGGGTATTGCTCATCCCTGCTTTTGTTAGGTTTTTAGCATTAACACTGTAATTTGAAATTGGAATTAAATATACAAGTAAATGAAAGCCACATAATTTTAGAAGATAAATTATTAGGATAGTTACAAATACGCGCGACAGCTACTGTAATAATATATTATATAGTAAATTCGGTGTCTATCGTAACTTTAACATGTTTATTGTACTTTTGTTACAAAGTGTGCATTAAAAAGAATCTATTTTAACCTCTGTCTAATGCTATTGTAATTGAAGTATAGGTACTTAGACTGTTGCCTCCACTTTTATCTATAAGCTTCTTGGTTTAAGCTAGTTGCTCGCTCCAAAACGTATGTAGGTCTCTATGGAGGAAAACGAGCAAGAAACTCCACGGACACTCTTTTAATTTTAATCAAGTTTTTACATAATACTGGTTACATTCTTCTTGTTGCTTCTGTATGTGAAAACAATGAAGGTAATCTAGCAATACAAAAAATAATCAAGATAATAACCATGTGTGCTATAATTACTACCAAAAATTTAGAAATTGTGAGAAAATTTACGCGGACAATCTTAGACACATATTATGTATGTACAGTCAGCAAAAGAGATAGGGGTCGTCAGATAAAGTTAAAGTTTACTTAGATACCGATGGATGTTGTTAATAAAATAAATTCAATAGAGAATAAACATTTCAATGATTTAATAAAATTTCAATTAAAAACATTCATCGGTTTCTAAGTAAACTTCAACCATTTCCGATGACCTGCATACCTATCTTTTTTGCTGACCGTACATACACATCGAGCGCAGCGGAATTATTCCACCTCGCGAAAGAAAAGGAAAAGTATGCAGAGCTGACTGCCAACCTTCGTACTTCGGAGAGGCACTAGAAGAAGAAGACATACACATACATGTTCTACTGTCATCCACAGTCTTTTGGGACTTAGAATTCATTTTTGTTTTTTTTTCTGTACGCCTGTTAGTACGAATCATTGCGCTTATTTCTGTTTGTGAATATTAACTGAATCCAGTTGGCTGAATTCTCGAATATCTTTTGAGAGACTAGCCCTAAAGATAGAGTCTACTATTGTATCATAATGTATAGGTATATTATTTTCAAACAATAAAAAAAAAAAAAAAAAATGGTTTTTATTATTATTATTATTACTATACCTACCTATACTCCATTTATAATAGCATTAGACAAAAGAGACTCGTAGAAGCAGGACTGTAAAACATTTTCTTTCTTCTATCTTCTGTAAATGGAGTATAGTAGGGTAGCAGTCGTCGTAAATACGAACAAACGTTTAGAGGAACACTCAAAAATATGAGCAGTTGAAAGACAGCCTATATACACTATTACCTACTTAATTTGATGCCGCTAAATAGCACCCTCCCAGTTCATCCCGAGGGTGTCGTAGAAGAGACTAAGGAAAAATCCAAAGTCGGGCAGCAGGGGCTTCCGTGTACTCAACAACTTGACTGCGAACACCAAGACGCCTGCCAAGCATGGGGATTATGGCCAACTCCCCCACATGGGGGAGGCCTTTGTTCAACAGTGGACATCTTCCGGCTAATGATGATGATGATGATGACCTGGCACTGGAAAATGACCTATGTTTCACTACAATATTCACACTAGTACTATCATGGTACAGTCGACTACAAAAAGATGTATACATTTGAAAGTTATAAAAATATGTATCCATTCATGATGTCGTCATTGTTTGTTACAAATACTAGTAGACATGATGTATGCTAGATTTATGTTCCTATCAAATGTGCCAATTTTATGTACACAGCTGAAATTACACTGTAATGTGTACGCTCTGAAACGAATTAATGTGTTCATATTTGGTTACAATAATATATATACAGATCTAATATTCTATTTTTAAATTTTAGAATAGTGCGAGAATACTTGTTTTCTCTTTCATTTCGTGCATGACGTCATTGGCGTGTCATTTGTTTATTGAAGTTGATTTACAAAGTTACAAATAATTTTCGCCACTTATTAACATAATTTTTCACTCACTCGACTCATGAAAAAAGAAGGTGTTTTCCATTCAACCTGTTTTTTCCCCATACAGAAACTAAACTTAAGTAACATTATTTGGACATAGATAAAATTTGAACTATTTAATCATAAAACAAATTTATTGAAATTTAAATCGATGTCTTGCTTTTAATAATAGAACTTATCTATAATATTCTTTAACTTATAACAATAGTAGATCTTCACATTTTGGCAAGAAATTATAAATCTTGCACGGAGGTCCTATTTCTGTCTGCAGGGTTTGACATCGACCTAAATTAACCTAAGTTTTTTCTGTCCAAAGAGGAATTAGTTCCAGAGATTACCCCCTACATACAAACAAATTTTACCTCGCTAAAATATGAATATTGATTTATAAGTATCATCATAACAGAAAAAAACTATTATTATTATACCATCCAAAGAGTTTTCAAAGGTTTTAACCGAATTTCTGAAATTTAAAATTAGAACGACAGCTTGTATACATATTTTTGTAACTAAGTGTGAATACATTAATTTGTTTCAGAGCTTACACATTACAGTGTCCATCTTGCTGTATACATTAATTAGGCACATTGAGTGAATACATCTATGCGTCATGTTTCATGTGTACAATAATTTGTAACAAAGTATGTACACTTATTTAAATGGGTACATGTATTTGTAACTTTAGGGGGTCATCTCTTTGTAGTCGGCTGTACTAATCCTCTTGTAAATGGTTTTTTTTAATGGTTCAATCATGTAAGATGACTCTTGAACAGTCAAAAGTCAATTTGGATCAGTCGTTTCAGACGTGGGTACTTACCGCGGTTGATTGAGAGCTTTCGGTACATTAATTAGTTTTCTGCTTCGACGCAAATTGTGGATAATGTTCTTAGAGTAACCAAATACTCTGCTGTCTCTCTATCTGTCGGTCCGTCTGACCGTCTGACCGTCTGTCCGTCAGTCCGTCCATATCACCACAGGGCTGTGTATCTTTCGAACTATAATAGAGAGACACTTGACTTCAGAATGTGTATTACAATGGCCTCTATAACAACAAATAATAGAAACAAAAAAGAAACTATAGCATGCGGCAGATTGTAGATATAGGTAAACGAGGCAAGTGGCAACTCAGAGTGGTTATCAAGCCTCCAGTTAAGAGGGTGCCCTTAAAATGACCTTGATATATTAGACACTTTGAATCGGGTTCGAGTGCGAAGTGAGCGTCGAAGTGACGGGGAAATTAATTTACAGAATGCCACTTCTTACGTCATCTCATGCTTCATCTATCTCTCTATCAATTTAGTTCAACTCGCTGACACGCTCGCAAGGGTGGTGCAAGTGTAAATTCGAATTATCAATCGACTTTTTAGAATGCCAATCAAGAAACTCACAGCTGATTCAGATTCGAAGTTTAGAATGAGGTCTTACACAATCACACCCCAGTTTCTTTGAGTTCTGCCAGTGGTCACTGTCAACTAAAGTTTAATGCCGGCACTTCACATGGCGTATTTGTACAAACATTTGCCTTATTTGGATAATACAAAATGAACCCTATGGTTATTGAAATAAAGTCCATTTTGTATTATTCATTGTACATTGCCCACGAATGTGTGCGCGCGAATTAAAAGGTTTTGTTAAGTGGTGACTTGGGTGATCTGGGAAATATAATAATAATAACTCCATAGCACCAGCATTTTACTAGACCCGTTCCCCAGCTATAAAACTTTTATTATTTAAAAGTGCATACAAAAAATGTTTTTTTTTTTTGTTTCTAAACAAAGGTTCAACATCAAAACATGAAACCGTTTGAAGAATTCAATTAATTAATTAATTTTAAATAGGTTATAACAAGACCCTTTGATGTCTTACTGAACAAAAGACGTCATTACAATCAAAGATTTCGATCGTTGGATGTGCCCTACCGCGTCAAATGATTTTCACGTTCTTATTCGTTTGTTTTATTATGAAAACGTAAATTGTATTTACTAAATAGATACATGAGCTCACTATTATTTAGTATTGCTACATTTTTACGTGACCTAAAAACGCTCCGGGCACATCTAACGATTTAAATCTTTGATTATAATTAAGCTGTTTTTTGCGTACACATAAATAAATGCGTTTTTCTCTTCCACAGCCCAATCCTAGCCGTGGCAACCTTCACCTACGAGGTCTACGAGGATGGCACGCAGGTCCCTGTCTGCCTCACACAAGCGGACACCTTCTGGTCCGCACTCTTCTTCATCCTCACCATCGCTGTCTTCTTCATCGTCCCTCTTGGAGTCCTTCTAATCCTCTACAGCGTCATCGCAAAGAACCTTATGGAAAACCCCGTCATCATAGCACAGAACACTAAAAACACTAGCAATACTGGAAATGTAGTACGATATAGGAAACAAGTCATTCTCATGCTCGGTACAGTTGTTCTGTCATTCTTCCTCTGCCTCCTACCATTCAAGGCACTCACGCTTTGGATCATCGTATTCCCACCAGAGACAATAATGTCATTAGGTATAGACGGTTATTATATACTTTTATATTTTTGTAGGGTTATGCTATATTTAAATTCGGCGATAAATCCAATATTGTACAATTTGATGTCGTCTAAGTTTAGGGAGGGATTTGTGAAACTGTTAAAGATAAATAAGTTGATGAGATGTAGTAGGAATTTAAGGGAAACAATGCAAAGACGAGACACTTTCAACACGACCACTTCAACTGGATTTTCTAGTAGTCAGAACACATCAGACTCTTTTTGGAGAAGATATAGCAATAGGACATCGTCTCAAAAAATCTTCGTCAATAGAGAAAGCAAGAAAGTTAAAGAAGATATCGTACAACAAATGAAAGTAGGAGAAATCATTAACGTAGAAAACACTAGAAGAAACAGTATGAAAATGGTAGCAGCCCTTAACGAGACCGACAACGATATATATGCGGATGTACACGATAACCATTACTCTAATGAATTAGCAATAGATACTGCCAATGAGAACAATAAGCAAATACAAATATTGAACCTAGATGTGAAGACTAACAATGTCTATTCAATAACTTTAGATGTAAGTGATTCGGTAGAGGGTAGGAACAAATTCGTTTGTATACCAGCCCTTGATAGAGAGAATAATATATTTATATACGATTACAGAACTAAGGAGAGCTTTGTATGAAATGTTTCGTTTGATGTAGTGTGCTTGGCTGGAAGCCAGGCAGTTCAGTGCATTTACTTAAGACAAGCAAATATATATACGATTGATTCATACATCACTGGATAGCCGTACTAAAATGACCGGAATAGATTATTGTGTATAACTAACCTGTTCCCGTGACTTCGTCCACATAAATGTGAATTAAATTAATTAAATCGCGAATTAAAAATATGGCTTTATACAGAACCAAAGATACCCAGGCAGCACAAACCTTTTGAGTAAGTTTTGTTTAACAGCAGTCATAGAAACTAATTGCTGAATAAGACTACCGTAATTAGCTGATTAAGCGCTTACTCAGACGTTATTCAAGCAATTTGGGCACAAAATTATACTGCTAATAGCTGTGTAATAGCAACGTAACAGATGAATAAGTTTTGAATAATTGTACGACAAGCTGAGTATCTTCTACATAAAAGCATTTTGTTCTTTTGTACAAGTATTACAGCTCTGTTAGCCAGATGATGAATGAATGATGAGTGAACTTTATGGTTAAGTCCTTCAAAGCTCAGATATTCAGATGATACACCGCGTTTAGCTTACTTCAGTATAGTTTATCAAGAAGTTAATCAAATTAAATTGAAATTGTCAAATCCGAACACCGCGGTACGTCTTTGGATGGTGAATGCGACATTGAAATATAACATGGCCAAATTATATTACCTATCGTAATTAAATTTTACCCTTATTTATGCTTAAAGAAGGAAATTGTAGGTGCGCATGCAACTTTACTGTGTATTTATATATACATTTCGTATAAAATTTTCACGCGCCACCTGATAAGCCGGCTTTTGGAGAAATAAACAACATTTCGTCTATTGGTTTGTTTTTACGTGTGAAATATTTTTTATGTTTTAAGCAGTCTAAGGGTTCAAAAATAACCTTGTAATACTTTTATACAAATATTATACCGATTTCGTTATTAAAATTGAGTATTTGAGTATAAAATTCCATATCATTATAATAGGTTACGTTATTCGATATGGCTACGCTCATTCTGAATAAAATCTGATTGCACAGCGGCTTATCGTCTTATGTCTGCTTAACAGGCCTTATGTGTCCACTTATTAAGTTGTTCTCTGGTTAAAAGTGGTCTGCACTCAACATATTTTCGATAACTGTTCTATAATCACACACATTCGTATTCATTTTTTTTGTAAGGCGGCATTTTCACAAATACTGACTAACGTTAAAGAATAGTACTTCTTGTTTAAAAAAATTACTATTTTTCGTGAATACTCAGCAAACTTCTGCATAAGAATCTGTTACTATTGCTTTTAGCACAGTTAGCTGCACATTACGGTAATTTCGTACTTAAAGCGGCATAAAGCAGTTATAACAGCTATCTTAATTTCTGTTAAGTTACTATATGCTTCATAACAGAAACAACGCCTATTTTATACAGCAGCTGAATAACTGTCAAGATATGGTGTTTAATACAACTAAAAGAGAACAGAATATAAATTATCCGGTATCATGCTTGATAATGGAATTTTAAACCAATGTTATACAAAAGGTTACACAAACTCTTGAGTAACAGGTCTTTTTATGATGATTATTCAGTTTTAAGAAATAAAATCGGCAAATTACAAAACTAACTCAGCTAATAGAATTATTATAGCAAAAAAAATAATTAATACAGAACTTCGTAGTACACACAGCTTCTATACATATATAATAAAGCTTAACCCCTGCATAAGGTTAAATTGTTGGCCAGTTAAATGACTTGTGTGCTGCCTGGGTACCTCTTGGTCGATCAGTTCAGTGGTTTAACTGTGTCGAAATAACAAACAGACAGAAAGAGTTACTTATAATATTAATGTGGATGTTTGATAACACGAAATCTATTTGTGCTATTGATATGAAAGTTTTAGCATCATATTACTAAAAGATTCGTCATATTTGCTAGTTGGCGATATCAATCAAAGGCCTCTGACAGATCGTTTTGTTCAGTACTGGCTTGCAATGTTCCAATTTCACACACAATTTGTGAAACCATTAATTAGGTGCCGAACGGTTCCGAAACAACCCTCCGATAGATGGGCCCATTCATTAAAGGTACCTATTTATTTGGCTATAGGAACAAATATATACGAGATAGATAGACCCTAGATTTATGTGTTTAATATTCTTGACCAGTTCAGGGTCTTTTATTGCTTTTGTAGACATTTTCAGAGATTTTGAGACGAGATAAACGTGTTGAGATGTTTCAATTTTAAATTGCACTTCGCTCCGGCTAATTCTCTAATAAACAATGATGAATGATGTATACGAAACACGCACTGAGAAGCGTGTAATTTTAAAATGAAATATCTCTACTTAATTTTAAATACGTACTTAGATCACATTAACCTATGAAATTTTCAAATCGTCGTCGTCTTTTATATTGGACCCATTGCACATTTGCGTTCAAAATGGATACGTATGCGTGTATATCTGTCTGTAACATCATAAAAAGAAACCAAACCGTTCGTCAAAGACACAAAGTATGTGAGGCTGCGGCGCGCCCTTAAAGATGAATTGATCGAGTATTCTGAGCCTTGTTTCCAGAAAATCTGTTTGTCGTTTGAAGAAAATCATTACCTTTGGATGTGAACATCTTAAAGAAATGTAATTGAGATTTGTTTGTGTTCGTAGTGTTTTATATTATTTTATTAACCCCCGACGCAAAAAGACGGGTGTTATAAGTTTTTTATAAGACGATGTGTGAGTCGCCGTCAATATATGATTCAATTATTATTTTCATCACTTCAGCTGCTTACTAGTAGTCCACTGTTGGACATAAGCCTCCTACATAACGCGCCATTTTCCCGGTGCTCTGCCTGCCTTCCGCATCCAGCCACCACCGGCTGCCTTCTTCAGATCAGGCTGGAGGGCGTCCAACGCTGCGCCTACCGATTCGCGGTCTCCACTCCAGGACAAGTCTGCTCCATTGGCCGTCGGTCCAGCGACAGACGTGACCAGTCCACTGCCACTTCAGCTTGCTGATTCTGCGAGCAATGTCGGTGACCTTTAGTTCTCCTCCGGATTTCCTCGTTTATTGATTTATTATTGTATGTAGCCTAAAATAGCTTTTCTATTTAGTCACAGATATTTTTGCTAACATATATCAATATTAATAACTCAAATAAATTAATCTAATCGTTGGTAAACATGACTATTGACCAGTGAAGTACGAATCAATTCTCCATATATTATAATTATCCGTCTTTAGGAGATATGAAAGCTCGCCTCCTATCTGATTCGGTCATATAATATATTTATCTTGTATTCTTGACAGAATGATATACTACGGCCTATTTGTCACATAGATTCTATGATAAATGGTCTAACATAGAAACAGTTTATTTCGGCTACTCAAGTATTTATACGAGTATACCTACTTTTGTATTGCTGAGTTTGTTTTATTTTCGATAAAGTTCTGTCTGCGATTTCGTAGGCGTGATAATCAAGTTTATCATAAAATATAGCCTTTGACACTTGACCATCAAGTAACTTTATATCAGCGAAAGATTTTTTTTAAACACTTACAAATATCTATCACTCACACTCCTTCCAGAGTCAGACACCACAATAGGGTATTACACCCATTTTTGAAAAGTGTCTCAATGAAATTCTGTAGTGCTAATATGCCACAAAAAAAACCACAATTTTTTTATTCAATCGGTAAGTGCGATAAAAATTCATCCAAATTTTTAATTTTCAAATTTCGCGCGTGGATTTACCAAAACGCCTCTTACTGGACGCCATATTGCTCAGCGTAAATGACGTCAGTTCGTTTTGTATCAAATGAGCTCATATTAAATATGAGAATTGTATCATTTAAAAATAATTAAGAGCATATTTTGTAATAGGTGCAATAATGAAAAAATTACGTTGGTTACGAAAATAATAAAAGTACAAAGCCTATATTACGCCAATCGGTTAACGGACAGTTGTCAATTTTTTGTTTACACAGCCGAACGGCGTAATAAAATGGCCGCTACTATTTCACGGTGTTTTTTATCAGATTAAAAATACTGAAAACTGTGTATTGAATTTAAAAATTTGTTTTGTTATTTTATGAACTAAAACTTACATTTTCCGACTGCTTTATGCCTAAACTGTCTCAATAACATATATATAGATTTTTTCTCGTGTAGAGTAAAATACCCTATTGGCGCAATGTTGAGTAATTGACAGCTGCGCTGCGGGTCTCGGGTTCGATTCCCGCACGGACCAAATATTTGTATGGCCTACAGATAGTTGTACCGGGTCTGGCTGTTTGTGTATTAATTTATTTATACTTCATGCACAAAGGTACAAAGGCGGACTCAATGCCTTAGGAATTCTCTACCAATCAACCAAGTGTATGTAAGTTTATTAAAGCACCCACGACAAATGAGAAATATCTACTTTCTTTTTTTATAAAAAAGAAAAGTTTATGTCATACAAAACACGCAAAATAATGAAAACAAACAAACTTTAGTCTTTTTCTTTTAGTTTTGTTTTTGATGATTCTCTGCGCAACTGGTGAGTGTGATGATTTAACTTCTACACATAACCTAACTTTCAGTTTTGTTTTGTTTTTAGTGTTGGTGAATTCTCATAGACATCCTCCGCCCTGAGTAGTAGTAGGTAGGTAGTAGTCTGTTAGCATCTGACTAAAAACCACCACAAGACAACAAACTCGGATCATATTTTTAAATCAACTTAGTCCATGCGTTATTTACCTCACGTATTCAATTTCATTTTGTATAATGGCCACCTGTCTGGTTCAGATCGTTTATCGAATGGTAACCCTCGATTCTTATCAGAGCTAAATAACTTAAACATTATAACGTCAGGTGAAAGAACCTATTTTATGAAATTGAAGGGCGTAGACAAAGCTTACCTATGTCTCACTTTACTAATGGTTATTAAACACTAGCTTCAGCCTGCAACTTTGTTCGCGTGGAAGATAAGTGGTAAATAAAATTAAGCCTATGGCACTCAGCAACAAAGTAGATTTTTATTATTGAAAGGACCTTAATAAGTCTAGGTTTCCTCGCGGTGTCCCTTTACTCATAATATATCTTTGATATCCAAAATCAACTTAAATATTATTAGGTACTATCACTACCGTTATGATACTAACCCGGTATCCGAACCTGCGATCTCATGCATGAAAGGTTTTAATCACTGGGTCATCACGACTATAAGAAATAAAACACAATTCAATTTTAAGATATTTTTGTGACACTTAACACTACCCCCCCTACATCCCCTATCTGATCTCATATCTTTTGCATTTTTAGTTATTTAAAATTAAACTATGTAGGTAGGTACCTACTATAAGTACATGTACGAGAGCTTTTATGTCTCCTAAAATGGACAAATTAGAGGTTTTCTTATTATTTTAATTTAGTTTTAAGAAATCTATACATACTTAATGCTTTTAATTTCTGAGTCATTTTATAAATATAAATAAATAAGTTATTTTGTGAATAAATAAATATTTTACTTTTGAATGTGTTATTATTGCATAATAACAAATAAATATTAAGTAGAACATAGATTAAAAACAATGTAAGGGATCGAATTATAGAAGGGAAAGTAGGTAAAATACTGCCAAGAGTGATTGTCTATCGCGAACCAAGTCGGAAATGTTAGTTGTTATAAATAATTGTGTAAATAGAATGTAATAAGTAGGTATATTTTATTACAATGTAACGATAAATTACTTAGTAAACATCATTTTCATCATGAGGAACGCAGCTGCGATATTTGCAGCTCATATGGTAGTACATTCATAATTATTATTTACCACCATTGGTAAATATAGCTGTTTCAAATAACATAATTATAATAATTTATGATAATTTACATTAACAATGAGTTATTAACTTTCAAACTCACTATTATGAAACATTATAAAGACCAAATTCAAAAATAGAATGTACTATTAAATGTCAGAAACAGGATAAACTTTTTTGGTTTTTTTTTTCAGATTGATAGGTATACGTTTGACCACTATCTCACCTGATGGTAAGCGATGATGCGGTCTAAGATGCAGCACGCTTGCCTAGAAGTAACCTATTCACCCTTGACTTAAAGACCTAAAAAAAACAGAAACACAAAACATAACAGATTCATAACAGTCAACAAATCTATGTCTTATCTACTGCATATATATATATATGTATAATGTAATTTTTTAAAACAAGCTGTGTAGGGGTGTTACACACCAATCGATCGATGCCATCGGTCGACATCGATCGACGTTGATCGTTTGGTGTGGTAGCTTTGGCTAATCGACGGATACCGTTCGACTAACTAATCGGTCGATTGCCGGTCGATGGCATCGGTCGACGTTGATCGATTAACTCCGGCTATAATCCATCTCTAATAATAATCAAGCAGCTCGGTCGGCATCGATTAATCCATTCTGCCATCGATCGATCGTCGATCGACAATCGATCGATTGGTATGATAGAAATTATCGATCAACGTTGACTAATCCATTCTACCATCGATCGATGCCGTCGATCGACGATCGATCGATTGGTCTGGTTACACCCTAATTCAGTTATTAACCTTTTATCCGTCAGTCATGTATAGATGACAAACCAAAATCTGCCTAGCACACCACGATCACTACTACATGACAGCTAGACTTCTATACGTAATTACCTACATAGAGTATGTAACTTAGCTTCGCGATTTATTCCCTTGACGTCGAGTCGCTCCACGTCGACTCGCCACATCGAGTCGCTGCTGCGTCGAGTCGCCGCCATGTCAAGTCACCGTCACGTGTACTTGTTCTTTTGATATTACTTATGATTATTGTTTTAATCTGCCTGGTGCCGCCATGTCGAATTTTATGAAAGGTACAGCCAAAGAAACATCTTTTATTTCAATTTTAATTTTACAATCTATATATGATTCAATTATTACAGTCTAAATAAATAAATATATTATGTTTTGAATCAGTTGTTTCGTTGACTGTTGGTACCTTTCGTCACATTCGTATTTTTAATAAAAAGAATAAATAGACCTGACGGCAACTCGACATGGCGGCGACTCTACGTAGTGGCGACTCGACGTGGAGAGACTCGACGTCAAGGGAATAAATCGCTTGGCGTCGAGGGCACGTTTCTGCTTTTCTGACGTACCGGTCAAAAGATTAATAGATTCCTGCAATTATTAACCATATTATTACTTGATTGGTACAATAAGGGAGGAGGAACATCAAAAGCGGAATGAATACAGAATTAACAGATAATGTAAATGAACTGAGATATTCTGGAAATTTAATTATTCTTGTCGTGAACTTGGAACAATAGTTTTAGAACTTTAAGTTAGTTGATTTGCATAATTTTGTATGTTATTATGGTAAACTCAAACACTAGCGATGTAACTAAACCAAACATGTTTGAAAGTACTAAAAATTTGAAATTTTGTTTTTTCTTTTGTTACATAATTTTTAAAATTAAAGTCAAACGAGTGTTGTAAAATATATATTTTTTAACAGGTCCAAATTGGCTTAATTTTGTAACTTTTTAGTTAAATTAAAATATAAATATTATGTAGGTTTTGGAAAAAAGAAATGTGCCAAAATGAAGGCTTTGTTTGTATACATAAATAAAATTTACGAAAACTGTCATAAAAGATAGCAATTGTGATTGTATAAATTTGAAAATGTTGACTGTGAAAAAAAACAAAAACAGTAATTTCTTTACGTTCGACAAGATAAACAAGTTCTCGAACCTAAAAACACCCATGCTTTTAAAACGATTAGTAAAAGATTCCACTATCTTTTTTGGACAGTTGTGTAAAAAGATAAAAGTTAAAAAATATCTGACTAAAAAATTGAAAACTGCATTTGTTTTTTCTCAATCACAAATAAAATGAATGTAATTAAATTGTATTCACTAATTGCCTGTTAATGTGCAAAGTTGGAAATACATGTACCTAATATTTAAAGTCCTGTGTTTTATTTTCCCATTGTGTTAATTAACCTCCTTATTAGTATTACCAAAAAATACTACTGGTCCACTACTAGTACTACCTATTACTGTTTAAAGAAACGGACCTGTACGTCTATTCTGTTAAAATCTCCCTCGATGAACACCTAGGTGAAGTCAGCTGTCATCTGCCCCAATGCCCCAATTTACAAAGCACTACAATCGGATGACAGCTCACTTCACCTAGGTGTTCTCCGAGGGAAATTTTAACAGAATAGCACTGCTGTTTTGAATTTATTATATATTTTTTTGAACGTTGCCCCATACTAGGAATTCCTCCAGAATCGTGGGTACTCTTTACAAATATATAAACTCACACACACAAACACCCAGACCCGATACAACTACCTGTAGGCCACACAAATATTTGTTCCGTGAGGGAGTCAAACCCGCGATACGCAGTGCAGCAGCCAATCGCTCAGCTACTGCGCCAAACGTCTCTTCAAACAGAACAGAACAAGACTATCGTCCCTGTGACAGAAGAACAGACAGACGGACCGATAAACAAGAGCTAAAAGGACTCAGTTTGGATATGAAGCCCAAAAAACAGGCGTCTTTGAGTTGCACAAAACCAACATTAGTTTAACGGAGACTTTAAATTCATGTCCTCCCTTACATTTTGTATCAAAAAGAAAGTGACAGCATCAATTTAAAATCTCCATTAAACTAATGTTGGTTTTGTGCAACGCACTGACGTTGATAAGTCTGACACCCCCTGGTCAATCCGTCATTCGACCATCCAATCCAATTATCAGGCTGCAAAGGATCAATGGCCAAAAAAAAAACAAAGAAAGTTCTTTTTATTCATTCATACATTCAAATACAATCTGCCTTTTGCCAACTTTGTTGAGGTCGGCCAATGATATTACCTATATTAAATATCATTGAGGTCGGCGTTCAGTGTAACCTGATGTAGCTGAATACTAGCGTTTTATGAAGCGACTGCCTATCGGACCTCCACAACCCAGTTACTGGTTAAGGCGCTTCCCTGACCAAATAACCTTGAGCATTCGTTTCGTCTTTGCCGCAGAATCAGAAATTGCACAAACTTTGGAATTATTGTTCTAAAAAAAAGAAACGATATTTTGAAATTAAATAAAACGTGTATTATATCGATTTTTTAATTATCTTTCCATTAGTGTAATCCTCAAATTAATACAATGTCAACTTTAGCAAAAGATACATACTATAAATTATTTTAGTCATTTTATTTTTATTTTTTAGGGTTCCGTACCTCAAAAGGAAAAAACGGAACCCTTATAGGATCACTTTGTTGTCCGTCTGTCTGTCTGTCAAGACCCTTTATCTCGGCAACGCGTGGAGGTATCGAGTTGAAATTAAAACCATATACTCAAGTCTACGGTCCCTTAATGCTATAAAAAAATCAACCTTCTATGTTAACGTGAAAAAAAGATACGGCCGTGTATGTCGCAAAAACGCATTTATAATATTAATCAGATTAAAGTAGGGATAGTAAGTATGGATTAGTATAGAAGTATGGATATGTACCTACAAATATGTACGGAACCCTCGGTGGGCGAGTCCGACTCGCACCTGTCCGGTTTTTACAGGGACATTTAAATAATTTGGACATAAAAAAATAAGAACGTGGAATGTGATGATAGGGTGTCGAACATTCATAATGTGGTTTTAGATGTAGTTTATTTCTCTTAATTAATGAAGTAATAGCCTACAATAACGAAAAAAATGCACTATCGCAAGGTTTTGGTTGGGGTACCGCCTTAACACGATACCCATTGTTAAGACTTTGTGGCTTCTGACTACTCATAACGATTGTCAAAGATCTACAAATGACAGCCGAGACCAACAGCTTTACGTGCCTTCTGAGGCATAGAAGGGTCTCGGTATAAATTGAATAGCTACGGATCCACCCATCCACGACCGACCGCGGTAAGCGTAACTTAACCGTGCGTCTTTTACTCAGCCACGAGCTCCACACATCAAATACACAAGATATACATTCAAATACCAATAACAATAAATTACACCATTTAATTGAGACATAAAATGATCGAAAAAATGCAGATTTTAATTAAAATTTAATTTACATAATTTTACTTTTGCCTTTTTTAGTATGGTGCATTAAAATTACAATTTAACGACTGTCGAACGACTCGACGATAACCAATAAAAGGCTTTATGCGAAATTAATTATACCTATTTTAAAAGCAGTATGCGAAGTATAAGAGTTAAAATATAGGATACTAGCTGATGCCCGTGTCTTTGTCCGTCTGAATATTGGTTGTCGCGGAAACAGTCGAAGTCAATTCCACCTTTATTGTGCAAGGTGCCAGAATGTGGAATTCACTGTCCGCCTCTCTGTTCCCCGTTAAGCATAATCTGGGTATCTTCAAGGCACGAGTGAACCGGTTCATCCTAGGCAAGCTTAGGCTTCTCATCACTTAGGATCGGGTGAGTTGCGGCCAAACGCAGTATCTATGTAAAAAATGTAAATGTAATCTTCCGACCGAATTTCGGTCACGGCGGCCAATCTCAATGGAGATCAGCCAAGTACGCAGAAGATATTATAGTACACAAGTGTGTGCGCAAACACAGATGCACTCCCTCTTCCCTCACTCTCATAGTCCGGTGGGACGACAATCCGACACAACCGGAGAGAGATCAGGCGCAGGACCAACGGCTTTACGTGATTTCCGAGGCACAGGGGTGTTACACCGCCAACTTCCAAACTCCGGGCTGTTAAACTGAGAAATTCTTAATAGAAAAACTCAATAACACTTTGCCCGACCTGGGAATCGATCCCAGGACCCCACGCTCAGCAGTCGCGCTTGCGACCACGAGACCATCGGGGCAGTCGCAATATTTATACTAATATTATAAAGCTAAAGAGTTTGTTTGTTTGGTTGAACTCTCTCTCTCTCTCATCTCAGGATACTGGTTTGATTTTAAAAATTCTTTTTGTGTTGGATAGTCCATTTATCGAGGAAGGCTATAGGCCCATGCGAAGCCGGGTCGAATCGCTAGTAAAACAAATAAAAAGTCGCAGAAAAAATAGCTAATGGCTTTATCCAGATCCCAAGCTACTTCTACTACTTACTTTGTCAAATTTTATTACAGTAGAGTCAGTGGTTTTGCCGTTATGGGGTAATACAAGCAGATTTACATTCGCTTATAATAATAGTAAGAATAATTGCGCAGTGAGTATGATTTGTTAGGTACATAACTACGATTTCAAATAAATTACAGATAAATAAATGTCTACGCGTTTTTAACAAAAACACTGATAAGAAGAGCATGAGAGTACATTCAGGGAAGTACCTTCCTACATACTTATTATATAGGTGTACAATACAATAAACATACTTATAGAGGATTTAAAATAATAATCAAGAAGTTTTTTTCTTTGCAACAGTACAGGCTGGTACCTACATACCAAATCATTAGTTAATTAGACTTTTAACGTCTTAAAAGAAAATTTTAATCGAGTTGCCCCTTCCAAAAGGTAGTTTCGTATGGAGAAGAAAGTGCAAGGGACAAATTATAATGATTAGACGATTCTAATCATTATGATTTTAAAATTAAGTTACTCGACGGGGAACTTAACATAATTTATGTGCCTTTATCGTTAAAAAAAAATAATAACTTTAAATTCGCAATTCGTGACTTTGGTTTTGTTTGTTGTTTTGTATTGCCACCGACTTGCAAATTTTAAGTTATTATTTACTTTTTGAAGAGAGTTGTCTTTTTTGTAAAAAAGTTTTTTTTCGGTTTTTAGTGCCATTACTAAACGGTGACACCAATAAATAAAGACATCCCATAATCTAACCTTAGGGGTAGAATATTTTCATGAAATTTATATGGGGCCAATTTTGACGTATACACTAACAATTAAAATAAGAATCATCAACTACACTAAAAAAACGTATGTGTGTGTGTTAAACATAAAAAAAATACAAATTGAAAACCTCCTTTTAATAAAGTCGGTTAAAAAAAATCATCTAGCTTAACTACTTATCTATTCAGTAATGCTATTTGACATGACTACTTAGGCATTGCATGGAGCTTCTATCGTAAATCGTCATAAACGTAAACCTTATTTAAATTAAAATGAAGCCTGACTTTATGCCAGCTAAACTACGCATATTTTCCATACTAATATCAATTCTGGAGCCCTACGTATAATAACGAGAATACAGACGAGTAAAAGTAAATGTCAAGTCTGCTATTCATTTTGGCATTCTAATGCAGTTAGGAGTTGTCATAACGAGGGACACCCTCCCTAGATTTATAGAATCTAGGGAATAATTCATTTTGTAAACAATTTTGGGTTAGAATACCTACTATTTTTAATCGTGAGTATCGTGAGTGCGTTTACAAACATATAAACTCACATACACTAACAGCCGGATCAGAACAAATATTTGTTTCTTGTAATTCAATTGAATTGATTTGAATTTATTTATTTCAGACACCTGTATCCATATATTGTTAGTAAATAAAAAAAGAAACTTAATAATAAATGTTATTTTTTTTTGGGACAAGCCCGCCACACTATTCCCTAATCACTGTAACTCCTGTAAGCCAGAATCAACAGTGGTGACCACCAGAAAAGCGCCAAAGCAATGAAGCTCGACGAGTCCCAGAGAAACGATTCAACTGTCTTGGATCCTGCAACGAAATTAATCAGAAAAAAACAGCGGAGGAGTAAGAAAAACATATTTTCTACAATAAATGTTAGTAAGTACAATACACATGAGGAACTATTTAACATGGATGTGTATCCATTGCCTCCATAGAGGACTTTCTACGCTCCCAGCAATCACCCTCAGGTAGCTGTTGGAACTGTCCCTCACCCTGCGCATCAGAGATGCCGCTCGCTTACGGATTATGGCATGGAAACCATCCACTTGTGCATCAGCAAACATCGCTGAGGCGCTGCAATAGCGAGGCAGTTCCATCAGCATCTTGAACGCATTGTTATATTGGACCCGCAGGGCGCTGACGGCTCGCTGTGTATAACTGACCCACAGACTACAGGTACAGTAGGATTGGTTAGAATTGAACCCGCGACACGCGGTGCAGCAGCCTATCGCTCAACCACTGCGCCAAACGTGGCGCCAACAAAATTGAAAACCCAATAACACTTTACTTGACCTAAGAATCGAACCCAGGACCCCACATTTAGCAGACGCGCTGGCGACCGCGATGTCAATGGAACAAACAAACGTGTAAGTGCTAAGATAGCGTAGATAATGTGAATAATCCGTAGATGACCAAAAATTTAAGATGATAAAAACTCTCCTAAAATAATCAAAGTATCGGGATGGCCTTGTTGTTAAGGCACCCGCTTCTCATGCATAAGGTTGCCGGTTCGGTACCGCTCAAGTATTGATTCATATGTACTTATCTACTGAGCACAGCCAGCCAGCACATCAACTATATTACAAAAGAATAAGGTTCATGTTCAATTGGGAAAAATTACAGTTTGGAATAGTTTGATGTACTGGCGTCTGTACCTATCTTTTATGTTAAACAAAACCACACTTAGTAGATATACATGCGTCCCTAGCCTACCTTAGACATTACTGACATCGGTGAAAGAAAACACCGTGAGGAGACTTGGACTAATTGGTCTGAAATCGCCAATTCGATTTGAGCAAGCGTTCTGATCAATGCTGAGAAGAGGCCTTTGCCTTGCGGTGGGACCAAAATAGGCTGGTATTATTAAAATAATGGACGTAAAGAACAAAATTTAAAATAGGTGATAATAATAACATGTGGTTACGTTTCACACATGGCCATCTGACCCCAAACTAGCGATACCCTGTACTATGGGTGTCAGACCGCTGATATATAAGTATATAGATAAACAACACCCAGATACAAGGTAAACATAAGTGGTCATCACACAAATATTTACCCTGAGCGGGAATCGAACCCGCAACACACAGCGCACCAGTCAATCGCTCAGTCATTGCGCCAACCGTGATGTCGTAATGGATGTTAATCGTGGGGTGACTACTGACCAGGCTAGAATAGCACCCACCTATTTCATCCCAAGGGTGCTGTAGGAGGCGACTAAGGGATAATTCGGAAGTAGGGCAGCAGAGGTTTCCGTGTACTCAACAACATCACAACATTTTAGAGCTAAATTAAAAATGTGTTTTCTCATTCAGCCCCAAAAACACATTTTTAATTTAGCTCTAAAATCTGGAGTCTACCCACCACCATGGAAGATATCACGTGTGACTCCCATACCAAAATCTTCAAATAAATCATCAGCCGATAAATAACGTCCAATAGCGATACTATCTTCACCCGCGATAGTTTTCGAGATTGTCCTACATCAAGGAATTTACATGCAAGTGATACAGTACCTGCGCAATGAGCAGTATGGCTTTCGCGAAAAAAGATCTGTCAATACCAACTTACTTACACTAGTTAATTATATCTCTACTAGTCTTGATCGCAGGCGCCAGGTCGACGTTCTATACTTTGATTTTCAGAAGAGTCAATAATGACGTCTCGGGTGTGAGTCAAGGTTCGGTAGTCGGCCCTCTCCCTTTCATTTTAATGATTAATGACCTCCCTGATGTAGTTGCGAATGCCAGATCCCTCTTATATGCTGATGACTTAAAACTATTCTATGAAATAAAATCTGAGCATGATTGCCAAGCTCTGCAATCAGACATTGATTCAATATAAGTGGAGTTTAGAAAATAAAATGGAGTTTAATAAATCAGAATGCTATGTGATGTCTTTCGGACGAATGCGGCACCCAGTCAACTTTCTATGCAAATTAAATGGAGATACAATTGCAAGAACTGATTCCATGAAAGACCTGGGAGTAATATTCGACAGAAAGCTCACTTTTCACGACCATATAACATCTACTGCTAAGGAGTTCTTCAGGCGCCTTGGCTTTGTTTTAAGAAACTGTCGTGACTTCCACAATCCCCTCATTATCAAGCTTGTTTTTGGGGCATTAGTCCGTAGCAAGCTTGAGTTTAGTGCTTGCGTATGGAATCCTTCTGAGAAACAGTAGGTATGCGTTAGCTTTGGAAAAAGTTCAAAAAGCATTCCTTAGATACAGAGTACCTTTACAAGTACTTGTACGGGTATTGTCCTCTCTTGTATCCCACTAAATTCCTGTTGAGTTGTTTAGGTTTCCATCCCTAGAAGTGAGACGGTTGCGCGATCAGATGACTGTAATATTTAAAATTCTTAGGGGGCTTATTGATGTCCCTGATCTGCATAATGAAATCTGCAATCTATTTGCCCCAGACAATTATTGTCGTAGCAGAAAACACCGCTGATTATCTGTTCCAAGTCATCGTACTGTTGCACACTCCAAGTCACCTATTCCTCGGACGTTAGCCGCTATGAACGCTCTTCTGAACTCCATCACAGACCTAGATATGTTTGCGGATGAATGGAAGACGATACTGTCAGAATGTTTGAATTTTTGCGAGAAGAATGCATGACTGTGTTAAATAAACTAGGTATATTATTTTGTTTAAATAGTGTATTTGGTTTCGGCCGTTCTATTTAAAATAAATAAATCACTGTGATCTCCAAGACGCCTGCCAAGTGTGGGGATTATGGCAAACCCTCCTCATGGGAGAAATATTTGTTCAACAGTGGACGTCTTCCGCCGAATGATGATGTATATGTGGGGACATTTGATGATGTTGAAGAAAGATTGTTGATATTTCATCAACATCATCAAATGTCCCCTATGCAGCTTGATGTTCGCAGATCCTGTCTGCACTAATGACGCGTGTACTTCATATACCTACGTCAATGAAATTTAATGAATGCTACAAACATACTATAATTATAGTTACTTACCATTAATTTAATTATTCATGAAGATTGTAGATAAGTGCAGAATTCAGTTTTTAATTTGCTCTGATTAACGAACCCATTAAACAATTTTACTTTTATAATTCACTAATTAATTTTAATTTAATATTTTTAAAATTGGAAGTATAAGAATGT
Source organism: Charanyca ferruginea (assembly GCA_947361185.1). Lineage (NCBI taxonomy): Eukaryota > Metazoa > Arthropoda > Insecta > Lepidoptera > Noctuidae > Charanyca > Charanyca ferruginea. Next base: position 5,783,654 of record OX376078.1, read on the forward strand.
ACAGGATGTTTGCATTTCATAAATTGCAATAAATAATGTAGCTTTGATTGGATATAGTAGGTGGGTGACCACATGAACACCTCAGACCAAATGTATATTCTCCATGTTCGGCGAGCCTATCCCTTGGAGTCCTAGGAGTTATTCTCGACCGCCACCTAACCTTCGCGGAGCACATAAAGCAGGTACGTTCGCGCGCCGCTTTCGCTCAAGGTAGACAGACTTCACTGTATGTTGAATGCACGTAGCAAATTGTCACTCAAGTGCAAATTGCGTACCTACACCGCGTGCATTCGTCCCATCATGACCTACGCCTGTGCTGTATTCGCACACGTAAAGGCATACCGTCTTCACAGAATGCAAACCATGCAAAACCGTTTCTTGCGAAAAATAACGGGCGCCCCGTTCTATGTTCGCAACGAGAACCTTCATCTCGATCTTAAACTCCCGACCATCCGTCAGTTCATGAAGTGCGCTTGCAAGCGCTTCTTCGATCAAGCGGAGAAACACCGCAACCCGCTCGTCGTAGCGGCCGCCCGATATACCCCTTCCCGTATTAGCAGGACCCGTCGTCCACGTCATACCCTGTCCGATCCAGATGACGCTATTACCCTCCTTCAAGAACGAAATAGGGCCACTAGCACATTAGTTAAACACAGATACAGATTACCGTCATTCCGACCTCGCCGCCGAGGTCCCTCGCGACGACCCCGTAACGCCCCCCCCCCCCCCCCGACCCTTGCTAGCGCCAGCCCGCGTCGCTGAGCCCTTAGCTTTAAAATAGCCCCTAATTAATGGAGACCCGATCCAGCCTGTCCCTTTGCTGCCCTCTCTCAGTGGCGACCTAAGACGAGGCTCGTACCCCACAGGGGGTGCCCTTAGCGTAGTCACTTAGTTTATAACTTTTTGCCCTGGCTGGAGGCCCTAAAAGTCACTTTTAAGGCACCACTGGATTGTCCGGTTAAGCAGTAACCAAACCTCAGGTTGAACTGCGAGATGCCATACAGAAAAAAAAAAAAAAAAAATCTCCATCGGTGAATTTACGTGAAGTCAAAGTGCAGTGCAAGGAATTGCAATAGCGCTTAACAGATGGGGTGATAATTCAAGGTCAAGTTCACTTCTCCTTTTTTCTTGGGTACGGGGTGGAAAATCCTCATGGATGTCCTCCGCCCTGGGGCGGGCGGAGGGGTCTGTCAGACTCTTAGGCGATTCTCACACTGCCCCGCATGATGCAGCGTAGCGCGTGGATGCGTGTTCTTCCGTTGCTTGTAAGTATCTCCGTTTGTATGGAAAACACGCACAGTCTGCATGTAGGCGCGTGATCTGCAACACCGCGCGTGAATGCGTTTTCTGTGTGTTGTACTACGCGTGTTTCAATACAAAACGAGATACTTTCAAGCAACGTAAGAACACGCACTCCCGCACCCCGCTGCGTGATGCGGGGCAGTGTGCCAATCGCCTTACTGACTAAAAATCACCCCGGTGTTCCTTCTCACACCTACGTCGGGGGTCGCGGGAACTGGACATACTTCCGCAACCCCCGACTGGTGCCGGCCCGCTAACGCGGGCCACTTCTCGGGTCAGGGGGGAGAGTGAGGTGTTAGACTCCCCCCCGGACGTCTAAGCGGGGCGCGCGTGAAATACTACGCGCCGCCACCTCGGGTCCTCGACGGCCGGTGCGCCTGCTGCGGGCAGGGTAAGAAGTAGTGATCTCCCTCTCCCTTTCCGCAGCCTCCTTCTGCGACATGATACTTTCGCAGAAGGACACCACCGCGAAGTTCACTTCACCTAAATTAACCAACGAAAATTATTACAGGATAAGTACTCTTACCAACCAACCTGCCGACCTTTTACCACACCTCGGACACTTCATACAAAACTTGCAAAATAATTACCTATTACTACTACAAAACCTAATGACGTTTGTACACGTGCAAATATGTGCGTTACTTTTAGTAGGGTTGAATCAGTTGGATGTCGTGCTAGCGTACAAAATGGCGCGAAAAGTGGTAGCGCTTTGCGTCGGGCGAACCGAACGACGCGACGACGGGACTACCCGAACGTTTCGAGCATTATTATGAAGTGACCTTGTCCGAGCGTTCAATTATTTATTTCTTAAAGAAATAAAATAAATGATATTTGATTTTGAATACTCGGATTTGTAATGACATAAAAGTAATATTATAGTAAAGAGGTTTATTTATTCATCAATAATGGTAAATTAAGTTACCTACCTAATTACAAAATATGGAATTCACGAGCGCCCCGCACCGTTACGCGGCAACGCAATAGAGCGACGCGACAAAGTTAGTGCGTAGGGTACTACTTTTCAATTCCAAGAATGAATAGAACGTGAAAGAAAGAGACATAGTACATAATTAAGACAATAAAGAGAGAGAGCAATATTAATAGCTGGTAATGTTGTTAGGATAATATTACGGAAGTTTTAATTGTATTATTATAAAATGGCGAAAACTTGGAAAATAAATGAATCATCGAGATTAAAACTAATAAATAAAACTTAAAACAAAATAAATCGCAAAATTGTGTGTTTGTGTCAGCAGTACCTACAGCGCTGCAGTTCTTACGATTTTGAGCGCCCTGGCTAAAGAGTCGGCGATTAGCACCTCTAAGTGCGGGGTGAGGTGCGGTATCTGATATAGCGCGGGGAAGGGAGTGTCCCTTCTGTACTTAGTACTATTAAGTATTCTGTGCTTTTACTTAAGATTATAGACACTCCGTTATTCCCAAAAAGATTGGATAAAATAGCAAGTATAAAAAAGTAAGTAAGATCAAACTTAGTAATAACCTCCTGAGACCCAGGGTACAAAATTTTGTCGCATCCTCTTGATTTTTGGCATAAATAGTAATGTGAACCTAAGGACTTCAGCAAAAATATATAAAAAAATCCCCTCCCACCCAGAGAGCAAAAAAAGGGGGTATCACAGATGATACTTTGGGTTCTAATTAAACTCAAACATGTATTTTTTACTTTTTATTTAACATACTTTAATTCCTTATTTATTGCAAGTGAAAATCAGAAAATCAGTTTCTATTGACATTAAAAGCATAAGAATATGTTACAGGTGGAACATTTCACGAAAGTTAGCTGACTGCAACCCTTCATTCTGCATTTCGATCTAGTATTTTGATTGTCTTTGGCACATACAGGCAAGTGCTTTGCTTCTTTTACCCTTTGTGACGTATGTGGCATTGGTTCTACAAGTCTATAGAATCTTTTCCGATTCCCTTCCCTTTCCCTGATGATGACGTCTAACAACGTTGGACAAAGGCTCGTCATCCGAATCCTCCCACTCACTTTCAGGATCTTGAGATATTATTTCTTCGAGGATCTGATGATCCTGAGGATTTTCATCCATGTCTTCATCGTCTTCGTCAAAGTCTTCGCAATCGGAGACATCTAGATTCACTAGAAACTCTGATATCACATTATCTTCTAAACCTGCAAAAATAATTTAAAAATGTGCTGAGCGCCCAAAGTATCATCAGTGATATCGAAAAAAAATTGATAAAATAAGTACGTTTGCATAACACTTTTACAATTTTCTTAATGTCATATTCAAATTTAATCATTTCTCTATTCGAAACAGTTAAAAAATTAATACAAAAGTAATTAAAACCAATATTTACCTTTTTTGTTCGCCGACATGTCGTTACTCGCAAAAACAATTTCACGCAAATGAATGTAAACAAATGTCAAACTCCATTAAATGAACCGAATGCACATTTCAACGATACACAATCCTGCCACGCAACTTACTACGTACGTAGTTCACAGCAAAACTGATCGATGGCGCGGAAAAAAAAAATTGAATCCAGGTATCATAGGTGATACCAGGGGTCTCAGGAGGATAATAATTAATAATAAACATTAATAATAATAACTTGTTTTTTTTTATATTTATACTTTCTGTATAATATATCTATCTTCTTTAATAATACAGATAGTAAAAAACCCAAAAACCACGCCTTTTCTCCAAACTTGCTGAAGTAACAAGCCAGAAAAGCCAGCAAAAATTATTTGAAACAAAAAAGCACCAGCCTGTATAACTAAAAGTTTTTAATAAAGTAATTTTATCCGGTGTGATAGCATCTTAATATGCACTTTAAGTGCCACCGAATTTGAAGTACCAAACCGGTTCAACATGGTTTTATTCGGCGGCATGTTAACAAAACTGACCACGCGTAATATTAATATGAACTAAACTAAGGAGATGAACTGAGGAGGGAGGATTCGAATCTACCTGATTGAATCACAATTTGTCTTATTACTTCGTAGGTACAGACGCCAGTACATCAAGCCATACCAAACTCAAAAAATCATGGCGAGATCCATACATACATTTATATGAAAAAAAAAAATAATTTAGAGGGTTTAAAATATTTTCCAATGTAAAGAATACATTACCAGAAGTAGATTGATATTATACTAACCATGTTTTTAAACCCCCGCATAATTAAAATATTACGAAATGAAAATAACACTTTTTTGTTTCATCTCGATGCCCATTTTGTGTTTTAAAAAAAAAATGAAGTGACAAGCGACGTTAACGGATCTATAAAATTGGCAGAAGTGATATGACAAGTGTGTGGAAAAAAATAATCATTAAACGATGCAATTTCAGTGTAAGATCTGCAAAACGGCGAGTACCAGTGTCACTGTTACTGTCAGTCGCCGTTTCGTTCTGAAATAATGAGCTTTTCGTTAAACTATCCACTTTTTTTGCAGGGTTTTAAAAATATTGTAAATGCCTAAATATACTGGGTACCTAAAACCCAAGAGTATCATAATCATTCCAGTCGAAAGACGTCCACTGCTGGACATAGGCCTCACCCAAAGGGGGGTTTTGCCATAATCGCCACGCTTGGCAGGCGGATTGGCGATCGCAGTATGGTTGTTACAAAGGCACAGGAAACGCTGCTGCCCATTCTCTGGTGAGTCCCTTAGTCGCCTCTTACGACACCCACGGGAAGATATGGAGTGGTGCTATTCTTTACGTCCGACACCATACGGACATATTTTTTTTTTGTACATGTTCTGCCATTATTCTTTTCCCAATTAAAGCTGAACCTTTTTCATTTGTAATAAAGCTGAAAATCTATCAAAGTTTGACAGATTGTTGTAGCTTGATGTGCTGGCCTTTGTACATCATCTGCCTAGTCTTTTCCCAATTATGTTGGGGTCTTCTTCCAGTCTAACCGGATGCAGCTGAATACCAGAGTTTTATATGAAGGGACTGCCTGTTCGACCTCCACAATCCAGATGCTAGGTAACACGATACACTTTGGTAAGACTGGCGGTCAGACTTTCTGGCTTCGGACTACCGATAACGACTGTCAAAGATCTTTTTTTTTTTTTATATTGTTATAGGCTTGCTTTTGACCGCAACTCACCTGATCTTAAGTGATGATGCGGCCTAAGGTGGAGCACGCTTGCCTAGAATAAACCGGTTCACTCGTGCCTTGAAGATACCCAGATTATTATGTATCGGGGAATAGAGAGGCGGGCAGTGAATTCCACAGTCTGGCAGTTCGCACAATAAATGTGGAAGTAAAGCGCTTGGCTTGTCTACGAATGACAGCCGGGATCAACGGTTTTACATGTTTTCCGAGGCCCGGAGAGGCCTCGTTATGAAATGGATGGGTATAGAAAAAACTTTAACAGGCCTCCTTCCTTGTATGAATTTCAAGTTATATGTTTTTCATAGATAGAAGAAAGGAAAAAATTACAAAAATTAAACACTGTGTTAGTAGGTTAATACCCCCGGGTAAGTTTGTAAAAAGCAACAAACAAAACATTCAATTAGAGGAAGATTTATCAAGCCCCCTGTCTAACATGTAGCTTGATAAACGTATCCATTGTAGGCCCTTCTTACCTTTCGGGAATACCAGCGAACATCCCTGACGCACTACAGTAAGGAGGAAGCCTTAACAGCGCCCTGAAGGCATTGTTGTATTATGCTGGTAAATATAGGTGGTGATTTATTATTATTAAATTAAATCCGAGAGTGCGGTAGTTATCCTCGGATATCCAAGAGGCTCATAGACAACGACTTCCTGGTTAAGGCTAAGCTCCAAAGCCTTGAACACCGCCGCGCCGTTGCCAGCCTATCGGTCTTTTATCGGGTACATTTCGGAGAGTGTGCTTTGGAATTGCACAACTTAATTCCCCCATCCCCATTCCATCACCGGACGAGCAGGGATACGGCGAAGCGTCACCGCTATACGGTTGAAGTTCCACGGTCTCGAACGAAGCGCTTTGACTCCACATTTCTTGTGCGAAGTGCCAGACTGTGGAATTCACTGCCCGCCTCTCTATTCCCCGATACATATAATCTGGGTATCTTCAAGGCACGAGTGAACCGGTTTATTCTAGGCAAGCGTGCTCCACCTTAGGCCGCATCATCACTTAAGATCAGGTGAGTTGCGGTCAAACGCAAGCCTATAACAATATAAAAAAAAAAAAAAAACTCGTCTGTTATTTTTTGTGTATAAGTAAATATAGATAGCGGGACGACTTCGATGGCTTCCTGAAGGATTGGCAAGACGTAACGCAAAGTCGAGACAACGAGATAGAATGAATGGAGGGCCCAACAGTGGGACGTCATCATCATCTGCCTGGCCTTTTGCCAACTATGTTGGGGTCGGCTTCCAGTCTAACCAGATGTAGCTGAATACCAGTGTTTTACATGGAGCGACTGCATATCTGACCTCCACAACCCAGTTACTGGGCAACACGTTACCTCTTGATAAGACTGGTAGTCAGACTTTCTGACTTCTTACTACCGATAACGACAACCAAAGATCTACAAATAACAGCCGGGACCAGCGGTTTATGGTCACCCATCCATAGGCCGACCGCGGCGAGCGTAGCTTAACCTTTGACCGATCGATCTGTACTGCTTTTACTTAGCCACGAGCTCCTCTACAGTGGGACGTCAGCTCGGGCTAAATAAATAACACACAACATACACTATGTTAATTAACGAAAGGCTTTCCCTTTAACCGATGTTAATACAAAACAACATCGTTCATAGATACAAAAAAAATCCATCCAAAATAAAAATAAAACAATTAAATTTCATACAAAATGGGATTCGTAAATGACAACACTCTGTACATTTTTGTGTTTTTTATGCTGATATATTTTTTTCAATTTATTAATGATCTAGATTATTCTAGATATTAACATGTTTAAGGGAAGGCCTTCTGTTCTTCAACTTAATGTATAATCCATACTTCCAAACTTATACATATTTTTTTTATTTTATGAATTCAAAAGTAGCTCTGTCTGTTACGTTTTCTGTGAGATTTTGATGAAATTTGGTATGAATATAGATTGAACCCTGGGGAAGGACATAGGCTACTTTTTAAAACGCAATTTCGTCTGCATCCGCTATAACCAACATCCACGCGGACGAGTTCGCGGGCAAAAGCTAGTAATAAATATGTAGTGGAAAAAAATCTATGTATGTAAATTTTGTGAAGATGTATGGATGTTGTTACCCTTTCACGTTTACGACTGAACGGAATCAGCTAAAATTTGGCACAAGAAAACATCCACACAGCGTAAAACCGTGTCACACCATAATACTAAGTGTATACCTCACTTAATATTATATATCCTATTGTCTTACCTTTATTTGGGCAATCAATTAGGTAAAACAATGATGTCGGAGATAGGGGCATAGCTAAACACCGTTTGTCACACCCTGACAGTGATAAATGTTCCTAAATAGCGTTTGTACGAACGATGCTAAGCGTGGCGGAGTGGAAAAGAGACATTCCTCGTTTAGCTTAAGTTCTACTTAAGCTAAAAGCTCTAGGGTCGTTGTCGCTCACTGCTGAGCATAGGTCTCCCCCAAGGGGGGGTTCAGTCATAATCGCCACGCTTGGCCGATGCACGTTGGTATTATGGTACTCAGAAGGACGCTGCTGCTCATCCTCTGGTCAATATCCCTCTGTTGCCTGCTTCTACGACACCCACACCACGGTTAGAAATTGGGTGGAGCTGTTTGCGACTGGCACCACACGGTAGAAGCGTAGTAAAAACAGAAGCACGGTAGAAGCTCTAAGGTAACCCGCGAAATTCAAATATTTTAACGATTTTTTTTTAGGACAATGCCAGAAACTCTATAGAAGTTTGCCCCACTCAATAAAAGTCATGTGCAATATGTAGCATCTTACTGTTTATTTATTGCTGATAACTACACATTAGTCTTAGTGGCTGTAGAACTTGCGGTTTCCGTTTAAATCTAAAAACAATAATGACATTGATTATAGGTTCAATTGTATTTTAGGTAAAATGAGTTTGTATTTTGTGGGTAGATATTTCGTAATCCACAAGTTCGATAGAAAAACAATTTAGTATAGAAAGGTTCTATATTCATAACAATTATTTTCATTAATTTACTTTTTCTGTACATGTGTTACTTTTTCTGTACATGGGTGGGGCAGGATCTGGCATTGTCATTTCAGCCCTGTATCTTGTTGTATGGTACAAAAAAAAATATTCATAGGAGTCGATTATCGCCCGCAGGCTTAGCGGGCGATTATCGCAAGACGTGCGGTTGCAAGACGCGCACTGGCCTTTCTTGCACTATAATAATTAATAGATCGATTCCAATATCCATATTGTAAAATTTGTTGAAAAACGTGCACAAACACGTCACTACGCCACGATTAATAACAAGTCACTACAAAATGGCGTCGGATTTCTGTACCCCCACTGGTGGCCACTGCGGTCGCCCGCCAACCGACCGCAAAACTCGCGGCTCCAACCCGCTGAGGCTGCGGGAGCGATTCTACTAGTTGCCCGCCGGTGCTGCGGGAGCCGCAAACAACCGCGCACACCGCGGGCGTAAACCGCGTCGTAAAATGTGTTTTTTACATAAATATCTGCAATCTACAGAAGCTGCGGGCCCGCAACCGCGTCGGACGCGAGTGAAAACCGCATCGTGAGTTAACCTAACAAGTATGTATTTACAGAATAAAATATCTAACTTAAAAAAATAAAAAAAAGAAGACAACCGCGTTCAATAACTTAAAAGTGTTATATAACTTTAGCACAGAACACACATTACTTTAGTTTCAGAAGTCGGTGGCGGTGGCTTTGTTCTGTTTGTTGTTTTGTATTGCCACCGACTTCCGAAACATAATTAATGTGTGTTCTGTGCTAAAATTATTTATCACTTTTAAATATTTGAAGGCGATTATATTTAAAAAATAAAAAAATATTTTTCCCTTTTTAATATCGCCGACGGCGACACAGTTAAAACAGAGATTGAAAGTCCTCCAAAGAAACTAGAACGTCATCAATGTAATTTTTTTGGAACCTTGTTGATTTTTTCAATATCAATTTCGATGAAATTTATATGGGGCCATTTCGGAATAAACAACTTTCGAACAAAAAAATTGCAAATTCGTCAATATATGACGTAGCTACTTATGCCCGAACATACATAAAGAAAAAAAAATACAAACATCCGAAGCAATAACCACCTCCTTTTTGAAGTCGGTTAAAAACATCTTGTGCACGATATATTTTCATTATATAGGCACATTATTTTATTTATGTTATGACGAGGATTTTAATTATTATTATAATTGTCTAAACACAAATAATTGTTAATCCTGCGAATATTCTTTTACTGATACTGAGCTGCAAATTGCAAAGATTTGAATTTCGTGGGCGACCTTGGCTCATTTAAATTCAACTAGAACACACGGTGAAAATACGGAATAGAAAAAAAACCAACGGAAGTGCCCACGCAGCTACCTCGCGTGTGTCACAATTATGCGGAAAATATGTAAAATAATAACAACCTTCGCTAGTTGCAATAAGTCTTAATTTTGTATGAACAACAGATTCACCTTTGTCGAGACTGAAGCTTATTAGTTGTTCATACAAAATTAAGACTAAGTAGTTGAAAAGGACATCGTGACGAAATAATCTACAGTTCCATACAAAAGTGCGGTCAAAATGTATAAAACAGATGATTCTTTTCAACGCTGGGGTATCATGTTACTGAATCTGTGGTTAAGGTTTTCGTTTTCGGTTAAAGGGACTTTACCGTGTATAGCAGTAAAAAGTCTTCGAACTCAAGGAAGCCTGATTGTGGAAAGGTCAAGACGTTTGTTACCTTACTTCAAATGACGTTTCATCGACAGTTGTTACCTCGAATTTTCATCGAAGTTTTACTTCATCGTTGGTCGATGGTCGGTCGTTACCTCGAACTCTGTTGCTGACAATTGATTAAAAAGTTAAACTTTAAAAAGGTGGCAGTCAGAGGATAAAAAACCGTAACTATTTTTAGTAATTATAATAATTTGACGAATCGTTTTTTTTCGTTTTTTTTTTATTAGGTACTTTTAATTTGTTACGAAATACAATTATGCTAATTTATAAGTCTAGGTTTAAAATGTATTATATTAAATATTACACATGAATGGACAAAATAATTTGATTTAATAAATGTCTTGCCCAATTCTGCTAGAAAAGGTAATAGTTATTTGTTATACAAGAGTGCAAAGTTGCTTTTTAACCGCGTGTTCAATTTTGATGACCGAGCAAGCGAAGGATTCTAAAATTGAATCACGAGCGCAGCGAGTGATTCAAAATTAGAATCCTGAGCGTTAGCGAGGGAATGAAAAGAGCACGAGGTGAAAAATCTTTGCACTCGAGTGCAACACGTAACTTTTCATTCCACCTCAGCGAGGAAATGACTAAATGCAAAAAAAAAACGTTTACAAAGTCTGAGTTTTTAACAAATTAAAAAAAAGTTGCATGATATATTCGGCACCATAGAGGTAGCAGTAAATAGGTTTAATGTTTTTTTTTAATTCACAAACTTAGTGCACACGATGTTCTAAATTCAATTTACTTTATCCTCTAGAGAATAAAAACGGCTTTTCCACTCAGATATTGAAGATAAATTTACTTTATCCTCTAGAGAATAAAAACGGCTTTTCCACTCAGATATTGAAGATTAAAAATACTCTTTCCGAGATGGTGGGATGAAAAATAAATGAACCTTTAAACAACGCTCTTTAGTAAGCTCATCTCATTTATAGCTTAGGTTAGCTCTTACTGTAAAGGTACGACACAGTCCTTTATAGCCAAACACCTTTGAAATATAGCTATCTGCAAACAGGCGTATAAGTACCAGGCGCCAGGAGTTCCGTTAAGAATTTGTTTAGGCTAAGTTACAAATTGTTCTAGATTAATCATTTAAGATATCCTATCTAAGAATGTTAGGTACTTGACTTGCTTAGTGAAATGCTTACTTATGTTGTATAGTTCATTTTTGTAAATTTTTAAATCTAAACGAAACGCTTTTAGCATGTGACGCGATTCTCGTTTATACAATTTAAGAGCGCCCATTTAAGAACGAACTACAACGCGAGCGTGATTGAAAATTTTATTGTTTCAACCAACGCAAAGCTCGAAAACAAACGAGTGAGTGAGAACGCGATAACATCACAGGAAAATTGGCGCGCGGAAATTTCACAAAACTTGTACCAGGACATACGAGTTTTTGAAAAAGCCTTACAAGTTTTTGGTATAAATGTTTGTAATTTAAAATCTCCATTACATGTGTAAGGTTTCTATGCTGTTTTTTTAACTTTATCAATGTATGAGTACATTATGACCGGCCAAAGTTCAGATAAAATTGTGCGAAAAAGCTGCTTTTCGGACGTGTTTACTGAATTTGTTTCTCAATAACGTTTATTTTTGGCTTCATACAAACCTAGATTTAAACCACAAGATACCAGTGTGTTAAAAATATTTGGAAAATAATTTGTTATAACGCCGTAATCGCGTACGAGCGTTTGTATGGAAAATATGACGGGTTGGTCACTCTTAAAGGAACATTCGTACTCTAATCGGTCTGAATCTGTCATAAAGTCGTCTATTTAACAAATTTTTGGTGTGCGGGCCCACCATACCACTGACTGGCCATACCCCTGGTGGTATGGTGGGTCTAAAACTATACCACTGAGAAAATCGTTTAGGTCAGGACGAGCAGTGCCGCGGTAGCGGCCGCCGAGCGCCAGATCCCCTTTATTGTTGGTGAATAATTTGGGTTAAGTTAGGTGAGTGATATAGTTTTAGACCTACTACTAGGGGTGCGACCAGTATGGTGGGTCGGCATTGATTTTTTGACATTGATTTTCGCTAAGGCGAAATGTAATGCTGCCGTGTGGTGCCGGTCGCGAATAGCACCACCCCATTTCTACCTGTGGGTGTCGTAGAAGGCGACAGAGGGATATTGACCAGAGGATTGGTAGCAGCGTCCTTCTGAGTACCTACCACAACTACTGCGATTGCCAACATGCATCGGCCAAGCATGGCGATTACGGCTGTACCGCCCCCCCCCCCCTTGGGGGAGACTTATGCCGTGGGCGTCTAAAGGTTGACATGATGAAGGCGAAATCGATTCAATATTGTACATTTTCAATTACTAAAATTGGCCTTCCAAACAAAGTTGCCGATTCCCTCATTCCATAAAGCAATACGCGACATCGGCCGCATGCGTCGGATCACATGCGGTCGCAGTTCCGCGTTGCCCTCATTCACAGACTAAACTAAGGATAATGCAAGGCATCTCTTACTGACAGATAGCTAAAGAAAAGGACGGTGTCAGATAAGCACTAAGCTAACTTAGTGCGATGTGAAATTAGTTTTGTCTTGAATTTCGTCGTGGTTTAACGTTCTCACATGCCAACTTGTATTTTTGTATACAAGTTTAGTTGAACTTTAGTTGGCGGCTCTTATTCAAGTCCGTCCTTTTTTGTTTTATAAGAGAGAAAAAGATAGAAATAGAAACTTATTATAAAATAGAAAACAGAATCGACAACGAAAAACGTAACGAAAAATTATATCCGTGGAGTTTCTTTAACGACCAAATCGTTCAACTTTCTGATTAACTAACCTTCACAATGCAAAAATACCTGTAAATAGTTTAATTTAAATAAATGCCTTGAATTTGACTTGACTTTGCACAAATATCGGGCTATGATCACAAAGTCACTATGTAAGGCTGCGTCGCGCCCGAGCAGAGAGACCACTCAGATCAAACCGCCATTTTTAGCACGCACACATTGACATTACGTTTATAGGCATTCTCAAGCAGTGTCAAGCAGACTTCAGTCTCGACTGTCACGTGTTGTCAAAATGAATAAATGATGTAATTGACATTCCACGACAAACAAGAAAATTTTGTTATAAAAAAATTGCAAAGAGTTCCTACCAGTGTCAATAAAACTTCGTATATATTGTCACAAATAAAACCTACAGAGTCAATACAGTAATACAGTCTGGCAAGTTTAGGTAATTATTTTTGAAGATGGCGGGAGCGGTCCTTCTGTAGGTACCCTTTATATTTTGTGCTATGAGTGACGTGTGTGACGTCAGTATCGAACGATGAGTTACACGACAAGGCATAATGCCATATATTGTGATAGTTGATAACGTCAACGTCAACGTCAACGTAAAGTGTACTGTGCTTTTATATCGCTCCGCAGTAATAAATAGTTTTTATACAGTTTTAAGTTGTTCTCAGTTCAGTGTTGGTGATAGATTTGTCTTGGGACACACATACTAACTGTGAGTGGAAGAAATTACACAAAAACAGCACAAATAAGACTTATCTTACGAAGTAAAAGTTAACTTTTTGTTAATATACCCAACCACACACCGAATGCAGAGCCTGTGACGCAAACGCGTAAGCGACGCCGTCTTCCGCGCACTTAAGACCTTTTGGTCGCGAACTCCGAGTCGCTCATTCGCCGTGGGCCTTTATTAGTGTGCACTTCTCGGTTTGGGCATTTTTTAGTGTGCGATTTCAATTTGACTAAGGAATTTTTTTTTTCTTAATTAATATGGCCGATTTAGAATCTTCACCTACAAAAGAAAACTCTGAAAGTACTGTGTCCCCCACCAGGCTGGAAGAAAATGTAACGTCGCGTGCCAAAAAAAGAATAGCCCTGTCGTCACCACCGATTAGCAACTCTAGTACCCTGACTAAGAGTGATGTACAAGACATAGTAGAGGCAGTAATAAAAACTGCAATGACTGACATGCTTGCGCAATTAAATGCTAATATGAAGTCAGAGCTTAAATCAATCAGGCCAGAGTTGAAGGAAGTAACCGAGGGTATGTCTTTCATTAACAGTCAGTATGAAACTGCTATTTTGGAAACCAAAAAATCTGCACAAACCATAAGGGACCTTGAAACCAAAAATGAACTAATGTCCAACACTATTGTAAAACTCACGAATCGCGTAAATCAGATGGAACAACATGCTTGGTCCAGCAATCTTGAAATTCAATGCGTTCCAGAGAACAAAACAGAGAATGTTATTAGCCTGACAAAACAGCTGGGGTCGGCCATAGGTTGCGCCATTACAGATAATGATATTTTAAGCTGCACACGAATTGCCAAAGTAAACCGTGACTCTCCGAGGCCTCGATCAATCGTCACTCAGTTCACCTCCCCAAGACTCCGCGATCAATTTTTGGCAGCTTCGATCGACTTCAACAAGAAAAACAGTCAGGACAAATCGAACTCTTCTCATATTGGATTGGCGGGACCTAAAAAACCTATATATGTAATGGAGCATCTGTCAGCGACCAACAAGGAAATCCACGCCGCAGCAAGAACCAAAGCTAGAGAATTAGGATTCCAATTTGTGTGGATCAGAAACGGTCGTATTTTAATGCGTAAAGACGTTACATCGGAACGTTTAGTGATTAAAGATCTAGCAACTTTGGATAGGTTGAAATAAGTTTAACTTTGTAGAAGCTTTTTATGCATGTAAATTGTATTGCACAAACAAAATTCAACTTGTTTAATATTGAGATTTACTATCAAAATGTAAGAGGCCTGCGGACGAAAACACACGATTTTTTATGTAAAATGGCAACATGTAACTACGATATTCTAGTTCTGACAGAAACTTGGCTTAACAATAGTATATGCAGTAAAGAACTGTTTGATGGTAGGTACTTGGTCTATAGAAGAGACAGGGAAAGCTCGGGCTACCATTGGGATAGGGATGGCGGAGGTGTCTTGATTGCAGTATCTAAAAAACTTGTTTCAAAAAGATTACTGCATAGACAAAGTAATTGTGAGGATCTATGGGTGTCTGTAGAAATACCGTGCGAGCGCTCGAGGCAACTCCGCCGTCTTGATCTCTGTGCAGTCTACCTGCCACCACCAGTCTCTAAATCAATGTTGGAACATTTTATTGGTAGTTGTAATTCTTACCAGAATAACCATAATGCGTACACATGCATCGTGGGAGATTTTAACTTAAGAACTATAAACTGGAATGACCTAAACAATCCTCTTAAAAATCAGCACATTAGTAGTCTCGATCAACTTCTTATTGATTTTACAACAGTTAATAATCTCCGACAATGCAATAATGTTACCAACAAAAACAGTAGACTACTGGATATTGTATTGGTGGACGTTCCAGGTTGTTGCGTTTGTGAAGCGGATCCTTTAAGTGTTATAGACCCTCACCATCCTCCATTAGATATACAAATAACATTGACGGAGTCAGTAAAACTAAAATCTAATAGCATTGAAAAAATAAACTTTCATAAGGCCGACTATGAAGCAATAAACAAGCATTTGAAGGATAAGGACTGGGAAGAGTGTCTGGGATGTTGCAATAGTGTTGACGAAATGGTGGAAGTTTTTTACAGCGTTATTAGATCAGCTATCAATACTTTTGTACCTATTATCCGAAAGCAAAGTAGTAGTGTTCCAATATGGTTTGATAAGAAACTTCGTAATTTATTAAAAGAAAAAAACAAACTTCGTGTTAGGTATAAAAAGTACAAGAATCCCCTTGACAAGCTATCACTCAGATTAATATCTAAACGATGTGATAATTATGCTAAAAAGTGTTACAATAATTACATTGAGAGTACAGAAGAATCTATTACCAGATGTCCTAAAATTTTTTGGTCATATATCAAGAATAAGCGTGGTGGACAAGGTTCCTACCCAGCATCAATGAGTAATGGACCGATAACATCTTCGAGTGGAGAAGGAATATGTGAGCTATTTGCTTTAAATTATAGCGGCATTTATAAAGAAGAAACCACATCACTTTCAGGTCAAAACTATGTAGCCTCCGAATACCTGCAGGCAATAGCCTCACAGTCAGACAGTTCAGCTTCCGTGGACATCAAATATGAAAATGTTGAGGAAAAACTAAAAAGACTTGATATTACTAAGGGGGCGGGCCCAGATGATATACCGCCAATGTTTATTGCCAGATGTGCATCGAGTCTGGCTGTTCCTTTGGCGAAAATATATAGTGCCTCAATCCAATCTGGTCAATTCCCTAAAGAGTGGAAACAAGCGAAAGTTGTACCGGTCTACAAAAGTGGAGACCCTGGTGACGTAAAGAACTATAGACCTATATCCATCCTTTCGATTTTCGGTAAAATATTGGAGTCGTTGATTTGTCCACATATTCAACGCTATTTTTCCAAATTCTTAAGCGACCATCAGCACGGCTTTGTAAAGAACAGATCCACAAGTACGAATCTGGTGTCCTTTGTTGAAGCCTCATGCGAAGCCATGGATAAAGGTATCCAAGTTGACGCCGTTTATACGGATTTTAGCAAGGCGTTTGATAAGGTTTCGCATAAACTGCTTGTTGAAAAACTAGCTACGTACGGTGTCACCGGTAGTCTTCTAAAATGGTTTGGTTCTTATCTGACTGGTCGGGAATTTTATGTGGTTGTCAATGGGTTCCGGTCAGGCAAGTATGCAATTGCGTCGGGTGTCCCTCAAGGTTCTCATCTGGGCCCAGTACTATTCATCATATATATAAATGACGTGACATCGTGCTTTAACAATACTAGCATATTCCTTTTTGCAGACGACCTGAAAATATCAAGACCCATTAGGTCTCAACAGGACGTAAACCTAATGCAAGAAGATATCGACCGATTATCTACATGGTGTTTTCATAATAAAATCTCGTTGAATAGTTCGAAATGTAGCCACATAAAATTCACCAGGAAAGTAAATACAGTGAATTCAGCTTACCAAATAAACGGAGTAAACTTATGCGAGGTGGATGTAGTACGAGATCTGGGAGTTATCTTGGACTCTAAACTCACATTTATACCACATATTGAGAACATAATCAGTCGATCCCAACGTATGCTTGGATTTGTCATTCGTAATGGAAAGGTATTTCAACGCCCTCATACTAAATTAGTTCTCTACAATAGCCTAATAAGAAGTATCCTGGAATACTGCAGTGTGATATGGAGGCCTCACTATGCAACCCACTCGCTGCGGATAGAACGGGTCCAAAAAAGGTTTATCCGATACCTAGGGTACTCGAAGGGAAGGCAATTTAAATATCTCTCCTACCTTGATAAACTAGGCTGCTACAAAATGAGTACCCTGGAAGCTCGAAGGGAGCTCTTGGATTTGAGATTCGCATACAAACTGCTCAATAACACCATTGACTGCCCACAATTGGTATGTAGATTCAATTTCAGAGTACCCCGTAGACCACCTCGCAAACCTATAACGCCCTTAGCTCCACCTCTTCGCCGTACAGTGTTTGGTTCTAACTCACCTATACCCCGCATGTGTAAACTCATAAACGAACGCAGCGATCTGGTTGACGTCCACGCAGATTCAATTTCGACGTTTGTCTGATATAATTAGTATAGTAGGTATTGTATTTAAAATAATTATCTAGAATTTAAGTACTTTAAGTCTCTAAAATTAATTTTATAATTTCAAAGAGCTTTTTGCATGTGGTGTTTGCCTGTAATTGGTTGTGCAGTTAGATTTAAGACACGATTACTTTTATATTCCTATCTGCAAAATATCTGCAACAACTGTTGGTGAACCTTAAATAAATAAATAAATAAATAAATAAACGTCCATCAGTCTGAACGTGGCTCGTCACAATATGAAAGCTACGAGAAATAGGGCAAGGACTATCTTGATCAGGAATAGCCAACCGGTCGATCGCGATTGACTAGTCGATCGAGGTTGTTGCCAGTCGGTCGCAGACGCAATGCTAACACAAAAATTTAATAAATTCATATTGATTGATTGATTTACTGAGTGTCGAAATGTACGTTTTGTGCGGCATAAACGGCATTTATTTTGTTTTCACGTTAACTTAGAAGTTTGATTTTTTCACAGCTTCAAGGGACTATAGACTTGAGCATATGGTTTTAATTTCAACTTATATATATATAAAAGTAAGTAAGTAGGGTAGGTGTAGGGTAGGTGTAGGGTAGGTGTAGGGTAGGTGAAGGGTAGGTGTAGGGTAGGTGTAGGGTAGGTGTAGGGTAGGTGTAGGGTAGGTGTAGGGTAGGTGTAGGGTAGGTGTAGGGTAGGTGTAGGGTAGGTGTAGGGTAGGTGTAGGGTAGGTGTAGGGTAGGTGTAGGATAGGTGTAGGGTAGGTGTAGGGTAGGTGTAGGGTAGATGTAGGATAGGTGTAGAATAGGCAGGCAAATAGGTAGATAGGAACAGGACAACGTCTTGCGGGTCAGCTAGTATTGTGTTAACATTTTACAACTTAAATTTGCAGCTCTTATCAATATCTGTCTCTTTCTTGTTTTTGGAGAGAAAGAGATATAAATAGCTTGAATAAGTTTAGCTCGTGTACAGCAGAATTGGCAACAGTCTCCGATGAAATTGGCCAGTTTGACCGAAATTTGGTAAGGAAGTGATGTTTAAATGGGTACCCCTAGATCTCTCCATTTCAAAGAACCTGCAATGATTCTCCAATCCAAAATCTATATTCTTATAGTAGCTACCTAATCAAGCTATTTTTATACCATCAAACACAATCTTTTGACAAAACACGACATGATGTCGATGCTGTTTGAATAAAACATAACTTCGACACCATAACAGTATTCGAAACACAACTGGGATATTTTTTTGATCACATTTTGGTGTGAACCTAAATAAGATAGGTGCTCAAATAAAACAGTAAGCTTTTAGTGAGGCGTAGTGAAAGTAATTTGTGAATTTTGAGTTATTTTTGTAGGAAGCGTAATTTATGCTGCATTCCTTTTCATGGCTAAGTAATAGCCGTTCGTTTTGATCCGTTAAGGTGAAGCTACGCTTGTTCATGGATAAGTGACCATCTATTTCATACCGAGGGGTCATTCCTGTCTTTGACAGTCGTTATGGGTAGTCAGAAGCCAGAAAGTCTGACAACTAGTCTTACCAAGGGATATCGTGTGAGCCAGTAACAGGGTTGTGGAGGTCACCCAGATAGTCGCTCCGTGTAAAGCACTGGTATTCAGCTGCATTCGGTTAGACTGGAAGCCGAAACCAACTTAGTTGGGAAAAGGCTATTTAGACGATTCCTTTTCGTATAAATGTGTATGAGCACACGGAGACGCAAAATAAGTTTTCAGTTTCAGATGACACAACTCACAAAATTAGGTTCTTTGACCTCACATTTAAGGTTCCAAATAAACTGAGAAAATTTATCCCACTTGTATAAAACAATTCATTTTCACAAGTGCTGAAAAACTTGCTTTGTTATCACAGTATTTTGTTCAAACCCAAATGAAAAAATACGAAAGATAAAACCGTTTTTACATTTCACAGACAATTTGTGGCCATACAATATTGCACTAAACTCGGTACCTATACACTAAAAGTACCGATTTATTTCAAATAACAAACAACAGCCATTCGTTTGGTAGGTACTTTTCAAAATGTGCTAAAATAAAATGAAAATCTCCGTCGGGCATTTCATTTGGAGCTCACTTTTTTCACATTTTGCTTGCGTCACACATACTCGTAGATGCGTAAAACAATGTTTAAATGTGTAGGGATGTGCTGGTATGCACTGTATTTATCGACTGTCGATAGAATGATTTATTTAAAACTACACTTGCTTTTCTGCAAGTTGAATCAAATGGGTTAAGCTTTATACATACATTTTTGAAGTTATACTTCTTTAGGCGCGTTATGAAAAAATGATGAGAGTGAAATTTTACGATGCGCGCGCACAGCGTCACACAAAATTCTCACGGGAGTAATTGTAAACAACGCCATCTCTGACGTACATGCTGAACTACTTACTGCCTTCGTTGCTATTTTGTGACTCGAAGAAGTATAACTTCTCACGCGCGTACATAAGTACACACTGAATTTTATTTAATTTGATTAAAGTTTGAGAAAAGTTACAGCTAGTACGTTTGAGTTCACATTATGTAGAAGATGGCCAATTCCGCGTTTCCAGAAAAAAAAAATAATATTAACAGATCTGCGAAAAAAGGGGTCTATTTGATAAAGCCTTTTTTTTGGAACACACATTGCTATATCACGAAACTTCAACTAATGGAGTAGAAATTTAAACAAGTTTCGTTTCTTTCAAATATCGAATGAGAAACACGCAAAAACAACTGATGTTTAACATCAAAACATTTCAAAACTGTTATCTTCAATAAATTTACATCCAAACTTTCGAGCAACGTTCATTTAAAATTATGAAAAGCATGATAAAAAGCGATGCAATTGTTCATGCTGAAACCGCTTTCCTTGTCAAAAAAAAAGAACGAATTTTTATTTTCAATGAGACCCAAAAGTTACAAGGTCACAAGATGAATGATAGTAAAATAAAAATCATTTTTTATTTTTGCGTTATACTAAAAAAAACGTTTTAGAAGTTGAAGAAGGTTGATCAAGATAGGATGAAGGGCGAAAAAATGGAGTCACCGACAACGAGTTAAAAAAAATTAGGTTTGAATAAAATATTCGAGTGAAGTGATCACAGAAAACTGCAATCGTATATCTATTCTGTTACAATCTCCCTC
Organism: Charanyca ferruginea; assembly: GCA_947361185.1. Lineage (NCBI taxonomy): Eukaryota > Metazoa > Arthropoda > Insecta > Lepidoptera > Noctuidae > Charanyca > Charanyca ferruginea. The sequence goes on from OX376078.1 coordinate 5,804,517, forward strand.
GGTGAACACCCTTAGATAAAGTGACCAAGAGATTGACAAAGCAGACGGACCGATGACAGCTCACTTCACCTAGGTGTTCATCGAGGAAGATTGTAACAGAATAGACATACTGGTCTACTAGGGATAGGTGATAGTGATTATGATGAACCTACCTGAGTACATATGCAAGCAAATATCTCTAATAATTCTTGATGATTCTTCTCTCTACTGTCGAAGAAAGAAGAATCATCAAGAATTATTAGATACTAGCTGACTGACCTGGCAGACGTTGTCCTGTCAATTTATTTTTAAATTTTCTTAACGCCTGCCCTAACCCTGGACTTCCACAAATATTTCAAGACCAAAATTTGCCAAATCGGTTCAGCCGTTCTCGAATTTTAGCGAGACGAACGAACAACGATTCCTTTTTATTATATAGATAGAATATAGATTATATATAAACTACTTCTATGACAAAAACTTAATTTTATGTTACAAAAGATAAAAAATTAATTATTTTCACAAAATATAAATTATTTTCTCAAATTTCATTTTAAAATCTAAATATAAAAGCGAAAGGTCACTTACTCACTCATCGCGAAATATCGAAAACCGCTTGACATATAAAGATGAAATTTCGCAGGGAGGTAGTTCATAGTTAGTAAACGTCCGCTTAGAACGGATTTTGCGACAGGGCCGGATTAAGGAGGTCTAATGGCTCTCGCAACTAAACACCGAGAACGAATTCGCGGGCAGCAGCTAGTATTAATATAAAAATATTAAAAATTAGCCCACCGTTTACATAATAAGAGCCCAAGCAATTAGCTCTATTACGGCTATTTTATTTATTAAAACTTTATGCACAAAATGTAAAAAAAAACACTGTACAAAGGCGGACTTAATGCCTTGGGCATTTTCTACCAGTCTACCTTAGGGTGATGCAGAGACAAAACATGGTAGGCGCAAAGGCGCAGAAATTTTTAAAAATAAAATATAATAATAAATACATATATACATAAAAACAATATATATATGTATAAATATATAAAAGAGTAGAGGGAGCTGAAAATACCTGATGGAGAAACACAACGAATCAACTGTGGGATGAGTCTGCCAACTTCTTATGCAAGTGCTCGCGAGCCTTAACCTTGAATGTAAACCGACTGGTGGCCGTCCTGATATTTTGAGGAAGCGCATTCCAAAGGAAAACCGCCTGGACAGGAAAAGAAGATTTGAGAAAACCAGAGCGGTGAGAAGGACATCAAAAGAGATAATTATTGGAGGAACGAAGATTTTTGCTGTGCGCAGAGCATAAATATTGAAAGTGAGAAGTCAGGTAAGAAGGAGAACTGGGATTGTCTAGAAGAGAAAACAAGGTTGTCAAAGCCCTTAACGCTCTGCGCTGTCTGATGGGTAACCATTTTAAGAGCAACCGATATGCGGACACATGATCATACTTACGGAGATTAAATACGAATCGAATGCAGTTATTAAGAAGTCGGTCAAGCTTATTGAGGAGATCTGCATTCAGGTCATAGTAACACACATCACCTTAATCAAGTATGGGGGGGATTTTGGTTCTTATTTTATATTTTTTCAAACGTTACCCCCACAACAGGAATTTATCCTGTGTCCTGGGTGCGTTTACAAACATAATGTACTTACATCCACCACGACACGCAGTGCATCAGGCAATCTCCCAGCTGCTACTGTGCCAACTTTATTATAAAGGGTGAAAATCATACCAAAATAATATCGAATACCTACTAAAAATCTTTATACACAGATTGATCGATAACTCTTTGACGAGTAAAGTGCCTTTGCAACTTGACACGGTAAAGCAGCTTATGATGATAAATAGCGTATTGTAAGCAATTTTAAACTTAAAATTTGGCATAATAAAGTTGTGTATTTAACGAAAAATAATGTTTATCGATAGGAGAAAGATAACAAAGTTGACGTCACTGGTTAAAATGCAACACGCTAGTTTGTAAATGGAAAAGTTATTATAGAAGTGGGTGCTAACGACTTTCATGCTGATTGGTATTGAAAAATAGTTGCTATTTCTATGGTTTTTTTCCACTCTTGAAACTAAATCTTTATTAATTACCTACCGGCAATGTAATATTGATTAATGTGTGGATCAAACAATGATTAATACGCATAACACAATCGGGGGGGACTAATAAGTCGTCTGTGTTGCAGGTTTCGACTCATCATTATGTAGACCTTCTTGAAACAAGAGTTATGGCCAAAGGGTAATGTATCGAAAATTTTCATGGAAGATTCGTGTCGTGTACAGACACAGTAGGTTTATTATTCTTATTTATTACTATATACTTAGATAAGTATTGTTTATATTTTTGTTTTTATTTTTCTATGGGTATTTGTTAACCCTTAGTTTACCTGGTGACCCCAAGTCACTTAATTTACCCCATGGAACCATGGACCATGGACCATGGGACTCCTTGCGCAAAAAACATTGATTTTGGTCAAATAAAAGCAAAATGTGTACTCAAAAAGGTTATTAGACGTAGCAACAATACCTATACTTATATGCATTAAAAACACAATTCATTATTAGTTTGTAAATGTCTTGTAGACAATTGAAAAACCTAATGGACAAAAAAATAAAAAATGTGAAAGAAAAAAGAAAGAAAAAGAAGAAGAGAAAGAAAGAGAGAAAGAAAGAAAGAGAGAAAGAAAGGAAGGAAAGAAAGTTGGCATTTCTTGTTTTTTTGTCCATTAGGTTTTTCAATAATTATTATTTTAAACTATTTCCTTCAATACAATAAGTCTAAAATATACTTAACTTTTAAAAACTAAATAAAAAATCGCACAGCATATTACAAAAATAAAAAATGTGCAGCACTTTTTACTCCCCATCTTTAGCTGCACACGAAACACAGATTTTCTTCCAGAACAGCTCTGGCATAAGTATATTGTCTTTTTTTTCAGGCAGCTAGGACATTGTATTACAGTATTTTGTTTGGTCTCTAGAAAACTTTTCATGTTGAGCATTTTGTTCATCTGTGGTAGGGATACTTTGATGATCGTCCTCGGACTCCTCATCATCACATTTGTGCCAGTCTAGTACTACCGACTCAGCTTCTGGTTGGAGTAGATTGACTGACCAACTATGTAAAGCCATTTTGTAGCCTAAAACATAAAAATAACATACAAAAATGATAAAATAACAACCCAGCAAAATAACATATTTGTCACACAAATACTCCCATGGAGTCCAGCGGACTCCACGGGCACAATTACTCATATACACACGCGACGCAGACGCACATACTCTTCACCCTGCGTTCGGGCCACTACTGCAGGAAGGTACTGATATGCACAAAAAAAATTGAGATAATTAAGTTTTTAGACCAAAAAGAAAGTTCGCGCGGAGTCCTAACAAATAAATTAAGGGTTAATCCATCCATACTTCCGTACTTTATACTTTATCTTTTATATAAAAATCTTCTGTGCGTGTGTATGAAAGTGAACTATTCCTAAACGGCTGGACCGATTTTGATGAATTTGTTTGTGTGTGTTCCAGTGGAATCGAGAATGGTTTAGAGTCACAATTGGACCCGGCAGGTGGCGCTACAGTCGGGTTGCAGGACAACGTCTGCCAGGCCCGCTAGTAATATTGTAAATGCGTAAGTAACTCTGTCTGTTACGCTTTCACGAAGAAACGGCTGAACCGATTTTAATGAAATTTGACATCTATAGACGTACCTTAAACCCTAGGACATAGGCTACTTTTTAATCTACAACTTTGTCTGCATCCGCGATAACCGACATTCACGCGGACGAAATCGCGGGCAAATGTTAGTAGGAAATTAGACTCGAGGCTCTTACGAAGGTAAATGACCACCTATGCACTACCAGAGGTAGCGCTAGTGGAATGTCACCTGTATTTTTTTACAATGAATAGGTATGACGGAATTTTCGAGCGGCTAAGACACCACGTGATCCATTATTTTTTGGTCCTCCAGTGCGGGCGTGTACGTTGCGGGTGTTCAGAAAATTCGGTACTCGCAAAATAACTCAAGTAGTTTACTCAAGTAATAGACAAAACTTCACAATAAAGAATAGGGATTACAATGATTAACACTGACTAAACAAGTCACAATAATTGATCTACTTTTTATTAGAGCCAATGGATTTGAGCGTGTGTACCGCGCGTCGACTGCATCAAAAGTGATGCAGCCGCCGCGCCCGCGCCGTCGCGTCGGTCGTGACATTCACAACTCCATTCGGTCAAATAAAAAAATCCGTAATCCATTCGGTGTTTATTTGAAATAAATGATTTGTGATTAATCGTTAAAAAAATAACAATAGTTTCCCAATGACTAAAAAAAACAAAATAAATCATACTCTAAAAATAAATAATAGTTAAAAAAAACTAAACACACGCTTTTATAGAAAACCAAACTATAAAATAGAAAATAATTTTTAATAAATTATGTTATTTTAAAAAAAGCGTGCTTTTTAAGATATTATCAAAATGATAATCACTCTACTCATATCTGTCAATAAAATATTTATAACTATAGACACCATGCACCCCACGCTTTTTTTTAAATAAAATAATTTATAAAAAATTATTTTCTATTTTTTAGTTTGGTTTTCTATAAAAAGCGTGTTTTTAGTTTTTTTAAACTATTATTTATTTTTTACTTTTTAGTTTGGTTATATCTATATCTATAAATATCATGTACATTTATTCTACCAGGGGCACTTGTGCAGTACCTTCCTAGTATTTAATAGCTGTTTTTTCGGCAACAAATTTTGAACGACTTATGTTTTTTTTTTTGGTTTTTTGTTTTTTTTAATAATTTTATCAAATTAGTGTATTGTCATCGGTCCTCGATAAATCTACAAAGTTTGAACGAAATCTGGCCGTTTGAAGTGGGTCAAAATCGCGCCCAAAGAAGTCGGTTACAAACAAACATACAAACATACAGGTGAAGCTAATAAAAAGCTGGTAATTAACAGATTTTCATTATTTAATAATGTCACGCGCCGTTAGGTAAATTATACTTCTAACTTTCTATCGATATAGTCGTATCACATCTCTAACCCCGAAGGTCAATGTGAGAGGTCATTCCTCTGAATCAGAAGCTTTTTGCCCGACAATAACACCTAAAACCAGCCCTATTACTTGGTCTTATTGAGCGCAGTAATGTATGTGTCGCGGTAACTTTTAGTTTGAAAGTGGACAGAGAGGAGAAGTGTGTCCGTAAACTGGAAAACATCGTGGACGTTTTTCGTACAGTTGTTTAAAAGGACGAAAGATATAAAAAAGAAACAGTTTATTCTCAATGAAACGATGAACAAAATAGATGAAAATGTTTCTGTAATGTTCCGCGCACGATGGTGATTTTGCAAAGTGCATTTCGAATCCAACTCCTCTAAGGCTATGAGCGCACTCGGCGGCAAGAGCGAATTCACGTAATTTTATGACGCGCCTATGAAGTTGTAGTGCAGTTGCAGTTAAGTTCAAGTTTGAGTGACAAACGGTATTCTAGTAATCTTTGAACTGCGCGTAAGCTGCGTGTGAACTGCACGTCACATGAGAGAAAAAAAATATTACTCACTAAATAATTGATTGGAATCAATTACATTTGAATGAATATGACTTTATTATAATATTAAAATAATACCCTATTCTTAAATAACTTAGTATAAATATGTACATATATATATTTGACTCTTTTTTATACACTGCTCAGGCTCACATACTGATTCATTGTTTGTTAAAATATAAGGAGTTGTCGTCTACTGTTTCAACATTTGTATTAATATATGAACACTGTGTATCTATATCTATGTACACAAAACTTAGTCTGTCATTCCTTAATCTGTGATACTTTGTACACACTTTCAAATACCTAGTGTTTTTATGCAAGGTACATCGTATTCACGTATAATTATATAATTCCTGTAAATGCAAATATTGTTAACATCGTTTTTAAAAGAGTAAGTATGGAGTTTCTTGCCCATTCTTCTCCATACAAAACTACCTTTTGGAATGGGCACCTAGAATCAATTTTTTTTTTTTCTCATTTGACGTTCAAAAGTGCCTTATAATGGTCTAATTGAAATAAATGATTTGACTTTGACTTTGACTTTGATACCCCAGTACATGTTTTAGTGCTTTTTAACTGTCATTTTGAGACGTCAAGCGAATAGTAGAATACCGATCATATTGCGTTCCGAAGCACGCACCAAAGACGCGCAACTTGCCGCGAGCGTATCTGACAGCGGTAGAGAATACGAAAAGCATTGTTTTGATCGAAATTTAACTGCAATTGCACTGCAACAGTACTTCTTTAGTTACGTGAATTAGCCCACAGGTCGCCGCAACCAGGTCGAGGCGGCCAGTTAGATCTACCTACTTGTTCATTTAGCGACAAGCTGCTAATGTACGCGATATTTAAAGTTATGAACAAATAGCTAGATCACACTGGCCGCCGGGACCTGGCTGCCGCAGAGTGTGCTCGTAGCCTTAGGACAGGGGTGTGATTCTGTAAGACCTCATTCTAAACTTCGAATCTGAATCCGCTGTGAGTTTCTTGATTGGCATTCTAAAAACTCGGTATATAATTCGAATTTACACCTAGCGCCACCATTGCGAGCGTGTCAGCGAGTTGAACTAAACTGACAGAGAGATTTTGACAGATAAAGTATGAGATGACGCTTACGTCATCTCATACTTTAGCAGCATTCTGTAAGGTAATTTCTCCGTCACTTCGACGCTCACTTCGCTCTGGAACCCGATTCAAAGTGTCAAATATATCAAGGTCATTTTGAACCTTATGCGAAGTGAGTGTTTGAATTTTACAGAATCGACCTACAGAAAAACTATCTAAGTAAGTACTGATTTTGAAATCTGAGTTAGGGTAGACCGGGGACAAAAGTAACAAGGGGCAATAGTAACATCGGCGATATTTCCACACATATACAACGCTTAAATGTGTGCGTCCGCTAGATCACGCGTCTAACGTGTCTAGACCTGCTCACCAGTCGGCGGCGCGCTCGCTGCGAAACGGACGTGCTCAGAGGGAATTTTTGATTTTCCACCACCAAAAGTAAGTTTTTTTCTCTGAATTACGCGCTTTTTTTGTAGTTAGTGAAGGATTTATAGCCAAATCATTGTAATCACTCTGTTGCTAAGATGATTGGCTGCCATAATTGTGATAATTCCGCTGCTAAATTTCGATAGGTTTCTTGCAAATTTCAAATTTTGTCAAATGTACTACTTGAGGGCAATTGTAACAGCAGGGAAGGGGTCAATTGTAACGGTACAATCAACCCCGTGCTACAATTGACCCAACACGTATTAATTTCATATTTTTTCAAATTTTCGACTAAAACAAAAACAATTGAATGTACTAAGAAATTAGTTAGACAATTATTGGAAAAATAATCTTTTCTTTTCTTTCTTTTTTATGTATGTATTTACAAAAAAAAAGTATTTAAGTAGTATATTAGCTGTATGGTACCTACAGCACAAGCTTTGCTTAGTTTAGGGCTAGATGGCGCTGTGTGAATTGTCCAGGGATATTTTTTTATTTATTTATTTAAATTAAAAATTATGAACGTGCCAATAATTAAAATGAAGTTGAGCCTCGCTCGGTTATTAGGTCTTGGAATATTTGTATATATATATATATATATTGCATACACCTGTTGTTGCCCTTTTTTACTTTCTCGCACTACAGATAGGTTGGCTGGAAGAGATCTCTTTATAGAGATCTCGCCTTTGCTTACTACCGATATATATGTTTTTTATGTAATTTTTATGCAATAAAAGTTTTTTCTATGAAAACCTATTCTCTATGTTAATTTCGACTTTCATTCTCCTGATGGTGCATATTTTTTGAGAGTGATCCGTTTGCTTAATGAGCAAATCATGTTCGTCATAAGTCCATTTTCGATTTAGTATTTTTTTAATTCAGGGACGGTTGTAACAGGGGCAATTGTAACTTCATTCAAAAAAGAAAAATAGTGTTTTTATACGTTTTACTGTCGTTATTCAACTAATATTAATCCTCAGAAGTTGTTTTTGGCCCAAAGCGTTCCTGTGTTTACTTAAAGTTAATTATTATTTTGTTTAAAGCTACGAACAATCTATTTTAATTTTGTTAAACTTTCATGTTGATTATTTAACAAGTTTATGAAAACAAGGTTCCTTATAATTGAGACTGATAAATAAGTGATTAAACTACACATATAAGTAAATAAAAGTGGTAATATTAACCAACTCTGTCTTTTGTTGTCTTTTAAAATGTTGTTACAATTGACCCATACTAGGGGTCAATAGTAGCAGTGAGACCCCTCGAATTCAAACTAGATTTTCTGTACGATAAATGCAATTTAAGTGTAATTCAAAAGTAAAAGCTTAAAGACAATGAAATTAACCTACTACCAAATGATTCAAACTTTGGATAAAGCGAATAGATTTTGTGATATAGGTCATTTAACAAAAAGTGTTACTTTTGTCCCCGGTGTACCTACCCCCTACAGATATGATCCAATGGATAATAGATTCCGATATCTAAACTTATATTGAAAAGAGATAAAGCTTATCTGCTTGTAATGGAAGTACTGGTTTGATTTTAGAAAATAATAGTTAGAAAGCTACACTAGTCATAGGATATTGGTGCCGATTCCCTTGTTCACAAACCAAATTAAAATTAGGCATTTGGCATCTCTTACTACCAGGCAGCTAAAGAAAAGGACGGCGACAGACAAGGACTAAGTTAGAGATGTCAAATTAGTTTTTCCCTTGAACTTCGCAGTGTTTTTAATCAATACTTTCTGAAATGACAACAATAATTGTACGAACATTTTATATCAACTTAAATTGACAGCTCTTATTATATGTCTCTTTCTTGTTTTATTGGAGAGAAAGAGATATAAATAGCTTAAAATTAATTTAGTTCGTGCACAACAGAATTGGCAACATTATTACGCTTTACGGTATTTTTTTTAACTTCCATCCGATGGAACTCGCAGGATAAAGCTATGTGAAGTTCATAAGGAAAACTTATTCTTTGAATCACTGGATAGAGAAAAGTGGAAGGAATGTAGAGATAGAGATACTTTTGTCCAGCAGTGGGATAATTCAGACTTTAAAAAAACTGTGTAATACTTGGACACCATTTATGTTATGTTGTACATATTTCTTGTTGTAAATCCATACTTCCATACTACTATTAAATACAAAAGTAATTCTGTCTGTTACGCTCATGATGAAACGGCAGAACCGATTTTGATGAAATTTGGAATGAACATAGCTTAAACTCTGGGGAAGTCTGATCATGATAGTGACGTCTGCTGTGAAGCCTTCTTCTTCTTTTCGAGCCGATAGTTTTTCTTTTTGTTAAAATACTTGGGCCCAGTAGGTAGCCACATATATATATCGCAGCATTAGCGCGTTTTTAATATCCTCTAAGGTGCAGGCGTAGGGGCACTTTGGGCATTGTAGTAAGTGGCCCATTGTCTGGTCAGGATCACCGTACCCACACTGGGTGTTATCTAAAAAATAATCAAGATCTAAAATCCCGCTGTGGAGCCAAAATTTATCAAGGCAATAATACCACTATTCGACAAAAAATCCATGTTGATATGGGGCTATTTAAAGCTAGACAAAAACAAGAAAAATGCAAAAATAAACTAACCAACCAAAAGAGCAAATAAAACAGAATCGACCAAATAATTGCCATTTCTCGCTGCCCAGTCGAGTAAAAAGGGTTATCTCAAAAACGGACGATGGGCAATCGAAGCAATGAGATGGTTTCAACAAATGACTTTTTATGATCAAATCACTGAAATTGAAATCCTTTCAATGAGGTCGTTACGCAGAATGGCCTCTTTCAGAAATTGATTCTTGCTATCAAACATTTAAAGAATAAAATATTTGGCGGATTTATATTTGAAACTGTGCTCCAAAACACAGATCGTTGACGTGGCTCAAAAGGCTGCCCAGCTTAAATGGGACTGAGATGGACATGTTTGCCGTATGCCGAACTACCTAATAATTATAATAATAATAAAAGCTTTATTTGATTCCATACAAAGAAACAAAAAAAATAAATGAATAAAAATTTTACAGATACTTGATCTCACAATACATCTAGATTCCAATTAATTTGCTTATTAGGTAATCATTGTAAAAAAAAAACATTTCTTAGAGTTACCAATTTATATAAGAAAAAAATTATTTTAAATTTTTAAGTAAGTATTTAAGTAAGCAATTTGAAAGGTGGAAAGGAGGACCCGTAAATCCCAAAATTGGTGCCCTGCAATGGCGAGACAGGGCCGCGGTAGACCACAAAAGAGATGGTGGGACGACTTGGATGGCTTCCTTAAGGATTGGCAAGATATAGCGAAGAGTCGAGACCGATGGCATGGAGGGAGACCTATGCCCTGCAGTGGGACAGTACAGGCTAAATATAATAACAATATTATTAGTCTAGTTATATGTTTTGGTTGACACTTCCCGTGATTCAAATGCTGGTTTCTACTTTCGTCAGAGGTTATAAGCATTGCCATCTAACTTGGCAATGCCGCCAGTCTCTTGGGCACATTTCCAGATGACAGCGGATAGTAAAATGTGACGTCACTTTTTTGCCAATTTATTGATTTTAAAGCAACAAATATTATTATTATTTGTACCTACTATCTTAAGCTGTAACAACTTTAACTATTTCAATACCTTTTGAAATTCATCAACAGCTCACATTTAGTGAACAGTTGCTCAAAATAACTTTACGCTTTCAGTTGCCTGAATATTGAATGAACTGAAGAGAAGACTAAATGAAATAGAGTGAATGGATGAACAGATAAACACAATATTTTATGAGATACTCTGCCTTTTGAAACAGGGTAAAGTGCTTTTATTTTAGAAAAAAAATAGGCTCTACTGAGAATATAATTTTAAATTAAACCAAATGAGGGTTGAATTTTAAATTGTGCTGTGAACCAACACTGCTGGCTTCTTTCACAACTAAACTCAATGACCAATTTTAATGGTAGTTTGGTCAACTATCAGATAATCTGTGGTTTGGTATATTCTTCAATAGGGAGGTACTTATAACTCGAAAATATTAAGAGATTCGGTCGGGTTTGTTGGAGTAAAAAGTGAATTTGTAGAAATACCTGTGATCCTATGCTTGATTAAGCCTTTCTTAGGGTTGTACGGTCGACTACAAAAATATGTATACATTTGAAAGTTATAAAAATATGTATCCATTCATGATGTCGTCATTGTTTGTTACAAATACTAGTAGACATTATGTATGCCAGATTTATGTTCCTATCAAATGTGCCAATTTTATGTACACAGCTAAAATTACACTGTAATGTGTACCTACGCTCTGAAACGAATTAATGTGTTCATATTTTATTACAAAAATATGTATACAGGTCTAATATTCTATTTTTAAATCTTAGAATAGTTCGGGAATACTTGTTTTCTCTTTCATTTCGTGCATGACGTCATTGGCGTGTCATTTGTTTATCGAAGTTGACTTACAAAATTACAATTTATTTTCGCCACTTATTTACATTATTTTTCTCTCACTCGACTCATAAAAAGAAGGTGTTTTCTATTCAACCTGTTTTTTTTTCATACAGAAACTAAACTTAAGTAACATTATTTGGACATAGATAAAATTTAAACTAATGAATTATAAAACAAATTTATTGAAACTTAAATCGATGTCTTGCTTTTAATAATATAACTTATCTATAATACCATTTTATTTGTAACAATAGTAGATCTCTTCACATTTTGGCAAGAAATTATAAATCTTGCACGGGGCTCCTATTTCTGTCTGCAGGGTTTGACGTCGACCTATACTAACCTAAGTTTTTTCTGTCCAAAGTGGAATTAGTTCCAGAGATTACCCCCTATATACAAACAAATTTTACCTCGTTATAATATGAATATTGATTTATAAGCGTCATCCATAACAGAAAAAAACTATTACACATTAATATGTGTAATAGTTTTTTTGTAGTCAAAACCATTGAAAACTTTGGATGGTATAATTACCATCCAAAGAGTTTTCAATGGTTTTGACAGAATTTCTGAAATTTAAAATTTGAACTTATCTTGTATACATATTTTTGTAACTAAGTGTGAATACATTAATTTGTTTCAGAGCGTACACATTACGGTGTCCATCTTGCTGTATACATTAATTAGGCACATTGAGTGAATATGTCGGAGATGGTTTTTAATCTCAATTAATATTGTGGGTAGTTAACACAATTTGTTATGATTTGTTTCTCTTATTATCAATTTAAGTGATTTTAGTATCAATTATTGTCTATTAATTCGTAACATGATTTATTGAGTACTCACTGTATGCACACTGATTTGTGGTTACTTTATTTCGATAATTGTTATCGATGGTTTTATTCAAAACAATTGTTGACATGTTACTTTGAATGTAAAACGAATTACTTTATGAAATCACTATTGTTTATTCATGACAATTATTAGTGTGTTATTGATTGCTATATAATTAAATCTTATTAGATTTAGTACATTGTAGTGTTTTGTTTCAAGTAAACGCGTGACGCACTTCCGTGCGGCATTGGATAGACTTGTATGGAGAGGTTGCAAGGTGGGGGGCATCGCCTTATAAAAGAGCGTGCACTCCGTAAGTATGGCAGTCGATCCTCGGATTCGACTCAGTAAAGAGTTCCTGCTCCCGACAATACTGTCGGTTTACCTGGTACAGCGCTGCTGTATATTCACATAGCTGTATAGGCTTGCTGCTAGCGAGCGATACACTTTGTATTTAGGTGGCTTATGCTACTGTACGAACAATGAACCTTAAGGGTTTGTTCGTTTATCATTGGGTGGCTTATGCTACTGTACGAACTATGAACCTTAAGGGTTTGTTCGTTTATTGGTGCTCCCACATTGCCGTTAGAAAATGTTTAATAACGTTAGTAAACATTTGTTAGCAAACATTTAATCACAAATAAATTTTCATGTTATTTCTAACATGAAAATTTATTTGTGATTGTTTGTAATGTTAGTAATGTTAGTAAACATTTTATAACAAAACAAATTATAACAAAATAAAACATGTGTTATCTTTTGTTTGTAAACATTTTATAAGGGTGATGGCGGGATAGGCGGTGCGGTGCGGTGGGGGTTAGAGTACGCAGGTCGCTGCGCGTGGTGTCTCGCTTGTCAGAGTCAGTCCCTTTGTGTCAGCGTGCATCGCTGTGCGTGTGTATTAGTGGTTGCGCGTGCGCCAAGCAATAAAATATGTCCGGTAATTGGAATAACGATGATGTTTACAAACTGATTGAAATGTTTCAAGCAAGAGAAGTACTATGGAACACGATGTCAGAGAGCTACAAAGACCGAAATAAAAAACACGATGCTTGGATGGAAATTGCCAGTGAATTTAATATGGATAAAAAAGTAATTGAAAAAAAGATTCGATCACTCGTAGGTCAATTTAACCGAGAATGTAAATCTAATAAATCTGGTGCAGGAGCTAATGAGTCAAGTAAATGGTTTGCATTTAAAAAACTCATGTTCCTTAAAGGCAAAAATATTCCAAGTTTAACTGTCGATGGAGGGTTGCAGGTGAGTTTTATTTTAACGTCTTTTAATAATATTTAGATGCCCAGTCCAAAAACCCTTCATTTGAAAAATATTCTGCGAATTCTTTTCTTATTTCTTTCCCATCATCTGTCAGGGATTCACATGCTTCAAGTGGTGTTAATTGCTGCTGTTCTAATCTCCATTGTCCATCGATACGTGTACCAGTTACTATGTCATCTCCATCATAGTATTGAGATGGAGCGTAAATCATGCTCGATTCAGTTTTTCTTATAAAATTAAGCAGTAGCACGCATGTCATAATTAAAGTAGTAGTTTTTTCTGGATCTAATAATATTGTAGTTCGTAAAACTCTAAATCTGGCTGACAAAATCCCAAATGCGTTCTCTACTGTTCTCCTCGCACGACTCGGTCTATAACTGAAGATTCTTTCCTTAGAATTGCTATCCTGTGGTCCTGGAAAAGGTTTTAATAAGTGTTTTTCTAAAGGGAACGCATCATCTGTTACGAACACATAAGGAACAGGTTTGTTTCTGCCTGGTAGTGAGCTGTCACTGGGTATTTTCAAACTATTGTCGTTAATTTTATTTCGAAATTTTGTGTTTGCGAAAACTCCGCCATCACTTATGCGTCCTTGGCAGCCAATATTCACGTACAGAAAGTTGTATTCTGCGTCCACTATCGCTAAAAGTATAACGCTGTAAAATCCTTTATAGTTGTAATATTCACTGCCGCTATCAATTGGCTTTTGTATGGCTACGTGCTTTCCATCGATACTTCCTAAGCAATTTGGGAAATTCCATTTTTCTTCAAATGAATTTGCCACGTGTAGCCACTCTTGAGGTGTTGTTGGTATCTGGAACAAAAATAGAAGATTAAGAAATAGGCGCGAAAAATAAATTTATAACTCGTTATTCTAACAAATTTTATTGGACATTTTTATTAAGTATGAAATATTAATAGAATACACTATAAAAAAATATGATTTCAGTTAAGGGTTGTTAAGTAATAGAAAAAGAAAATCGCGGTTATAGATTTTTTTACAATTTTAGCTAATTTGACGCGCCTATAACTTGAAATTATCGTTTAATTCTATTCTTTCAGGGTAACGAAGAAAACAGAATTGCTTCAGAAAACACTCTCAGTTTGAACGAAACAGGAAATACTGTCACTGATGAAACTACGGGCACGCCTTTCGCCACCCCAAAACCATTTCGGAAAAGAAGACGGCCTGAAGTAGAACAAGATCCAACACAACAAGAAGCTGTAAATATTTTACAAAGAATGTACGAATCTAGAAAAAGCAGGGATGAAAATGACGCATTTGGAGAGTATGTCTCGATGAAACTGAAACAAATAAAAAACAGTCATGCTAAGAATACTGCTCAACATCACATTAACAATATTTTGTACAATGCGACAATGGGACAATATGATTTTCCAACAACCTTTACAGACCCAACTGCTAGTAGTTCCTGGGGATACAACTCTGAACCAAATCTATCCACTTTTTCGGAAAATAATGCTGACTGTAGCTCGAGAGGATACTATACACCGCACCGAGTCCCTCTGCTTCATTTGAAACCAGTTCTTCGGATAACTCCAGGACACATACTCGTACCAGCGCAAGAACACAGAGTCCGTCTAATTTATCGGAATCAAGCCAAGATTCGACCCAATCATTAAACGATTTGTTGGAATCAATCAAAAATTAAAAAATACATGTTTGGTTTGTTAATTATTAAAAAAATTATTAGTAAGGTAAGGTAGGTACCTACCTAAAGTATGATTAGATTAGATCATATTAAAAGTAAATAAAAAAATAATTAAAAATGTTGTTTGACTTACCTGTATGTATTCCTTTAAAACCTCATTGAGAGCCTCGCACACTTCTGGTACGATAATAGATATCACTTGGTCTGACAACTTGAACACATTTCCAAGACTTTTATAACTGCTACCAGTTGCCAAAAATCTTAACGTTACCGCAAGTCTTTCCGTCACACTTACAGATTTTCTAAATGTAGTGTCTCGTTTGCCTATTTTTGCCCCAATTAAATTTTGTAGATATTCAAATTCGGAACTGTTCATTCTTATAAAATCTTTTAAGCAACCGTCAATACCCAAATCCTTGAGATAGTCTGTGGCACTATATTTTCCTCTAGCTTTTAGCGTTTGGCGCATCCAATAAGAGCGCTTTTTCTTCTTTTTTAAACAAAAAATAAAAGCTATTCCAATGAGCAAATCTTCTTCCATTTTCGTGTAGACGTCCTCGGCCCTCAGAAGGCGAAACCAAACTGCGAGCCAATACTAGATGTTATAAAATGTTTAAACATTTTCCATCAATGTAGGAGCACTTATAACATGTAACAGTTTCTAACAAAGTGCAACAATTGTTAACATTTGTTAGTAAATGTTTTGGTGTTATAAAATGTTTACAAACATTTTATAACGGCAATGTGGGAGCACCTTATCATTGGGTGGCTTAGGCTGCTGTACGAACTATGAACCTTAAGGGTTTGTTCGTTTATCATTGGGTGGCTTAGGCTGCTGTACGAACTGTAAACCTTAAGGGTTTGTTCGTTTATCATTGGGTGGCTTGGCCACTGTACGAACTGTGGGACCTTAATGGTCTGTTCGATTAACTGTATTGTTGCTGTACCTTTAACTTACTTTATTCCTGTTACTGATTACCATTTGTATTGTGTGTTTCTGTACTAATAGTGTGTAATTGTTTTTACAGGTCTTGTTTATCCCTAATAGGATAATGGGAACGCCTATAGTCCTGACGATGTACTATACCGCTCGGCACTCCTCCTCGATCGCACCTGACGATCCTACATCAGAAGTGGGATAGCCTCTTAATGCTTCCGCATGGCTTCCCTAGTTATCGTATGTCTCTACCTCTTTTGTTATGACAGCTTCCTCTCTCGGGATTACCTAGCGCTGAGCTAAGGCTGTTTTAATGACATTCATAAATCACCTACCCACATTCATTTAGTTATTTGATTTTACATACTCCAACAGTTACCGCTACCCTTATTTACCTTCATAATTGTCAACCATGACAGGGATAATCTTTAACCGCTTATACCAGTCGACAGGTCACTTTCCTGACATCTAACTGGAGCGTGGCGGGACTAACCGAGTGAAGATACTGTGAGTCAGCCTTCGAGACTTCGAGACAACCATCCGTGATGGGTTAAGTCTGTGATGTACTTACCAATGATGTTCTACAACTATCTGGTGAGACGCTTCCATTTTGTTATGACTCTGGGTTTGAATGTACCTACTTTCATTACTGATACATGTGTGGCAAACTTACTTGTATGGTCAATATAAAGTGAAGTTTCATGTAATACTGAATGCTTATTCAAATCATAGTATCATAATTATTATGCCATGAGAGATTAAATTATCTGAAAAGTAACTGTGTACCCCCTGATTGTTGACATGTGTTCTGTGGTAAGGTAATTACATGTGTTCTGTAATAAGGTAATGACATGTGTTGTGAGGTATGGTAATGACATGTGTTGTGAGGTATGGTAATGACATGTGTTGTGAGGTAAGGTAATGACATGTGTTGTGAGGTAAGGTAATGACATGTGTTGTGAGGTAAGGTAATGACATGTGTTGTGAGGTAAGGTAATGACATGTGTTGTGAGGTAAGGTAATGACATGTGTTGTGAGGTAAGGTAATGACATGTGTTGTGAGGTAAGGTAATGACATGTGTTGTGAGGTAAGGTAATGACATGTGTTGTGAGGTAAGGTAATGACATGTGTTGTGAGGTAAGGTAATGACATGTGTTGTGAGGTAAGGTAATGACATGACATGTGTGGTAATAAGGTAATGACATGACATGTGTGGTAATAAGGTAATGACATGACATATGTGGTAATAAGGTAATGACATGACATGTGTGGTAATAAGGTAATGACATGACATGTGTGGTAATAAGGTAATGACATGACATGTGTGGTAATAAGGTAATGACATGACATGTGTGGTAATAAGGTAATGACATGACATGTGTGGTAATAAGGTAATGACATGACATGTGTGGTAATAAGGTAATGACATGACATGTGTGGTAATAAGGTAATGACATGACATGTGTGGTAATAAGGTAATGACATGACATGTGTGGTAATAAGGTAATTACATGTGTGGTAATAAGGTAATTACATGTGTGGTAATAAGGTAATTACATGTGTGGTAATAAGGTAATTACATGTGTGGTAATAAGGTAATTACATGTGTGGTAATAAGGTAATTACATGTGTGGTAATAAGGTAATTACATGTGTGGTAATAAGGTAATTACATGTGTGGTAAGATACTAAACTTGTTTTGTGTTATCAGGTCTGTAGTGTTTGATTTAAATTGATCAGAATGACCGAACGTTAAGCTGTTTACTTGAGCTGTTTTCTGATTGTTTATAGATGATGCGATAAACTGTTCACCCAAGGACGTGTGAAGATGCAGGACGACCGTACCAGCGCGTGGCGTGATTTAGTAATGAAAATCAGTTAATTTTGAGGGTTATGGTTTATTGTTTTGTTATTTTTTTAATCATTGGGAATATTCTCACAATGCTGAGACATTTGCTGAAAAGTGTACTGACAAACGTATTCTTGTACGGTTAATAATTGAGATGAACTATGGTTGACTGACTCTTGGACAATACAACAGTGCCTGTAGATGGTTTAATTGAAATGAATTCTGTGACTTTGATGGGATAATATGTACCGAACAAATTCTAAGAGAAGTAGAAATAGTTTGTTGCTAGGGTTTAGAGCTTCCATGTGATACTGGATCAATCATAGTATGCTGTGAGATTTTTAATTTCATTTTTTGCAGTTAATATGACCGAAAAAATAGTGCTATCATTACACGAGTTAATGTTATTGACCAATGCTGTATTTCTTTCATAATACAACTGTTTCAGCTGTTGACAGTGTGGAGATAAAAGTAAATCGGTCCCGTGCAAGAAAGCAAGCAGCCCTGGGTGCCGAAATTTAAAGTTCGATACTTTATTTTTGGGTCCTTTATTTTCTTGGGTACTTTATTTTGTTGGGTACTTTATTCTGTTGGGTACTTCATTTATGGGTACTTTATATTGTTGAGTACTTCATTGTTGAAGACTTTGGTTATAGATCCAAAATGATATTTGTTACAATCTTTGAGTAACAATGTACGAAAAATCCCTGAATGTCCATCAGTAACTGTTAATGATGTCAATGTTGACAATGTTGATGATGATGATTCATCTGATGCTGACATACTATAGCTGAAATGAGATGTCTATGTTGACTATTGTTTGTATTTGAATGTTGATATTGACGCTTATGCGGGTTGTCTATGTTGACGCCTATGCGGGTTGTCTATTCGACTTCAAGTTACTTGTCGAATCCCATGGTGTGATTTCGGCTGATTTGTTGAGCTATGTATTGTCTGTAACAGTATGGTTATTTTTAATGGGTATGATGCAAATTTTGCTAATGATATTACTTCAGGGCTAATTCAGGATTTTTCTTTACAACATACCTTTTGATAATTAAAGCTTTTTGTCAGAAAGGCCGATCGATGTTTACCAAGAACTTTATAACTACACGAGGACGTGTAGAATGTCAGTTCTGGCTGTGTCGGAGATGGTTTTTAATCTCAATTAATATTGTGGGTAGTTAACACAATTTGTTATGATTTGTTTCTCTTATTATCAATTTAAGTGATTTTAGTATCAATTATTGTCTATTAATTCGTAACATGATTTATTGAGTACTCACTGTATGCACACTGATTTGTGGTTACTTTATTTCGATAATTGTTATCGATGGTTTTATTCAAAACAATTGTTGACATGTTACTTTGAATGTAAAACGAATTACTTTATGAAATCACTATTGTTTATTCATGACAATTATCAGTGTGTTATTGATTGCTATATAATTAAATCTTATTAGATTTAGTACATTGTAGTGTTTTGTTTCAAGTAAACGCGTGACGCACTTCCGTGCGGCATTGGATAGACTTGTATGGAGAGGTTGCAAGGTGGGGGGCATCGCCTTATAAAAGAGCGTGCACTCCGTAAGTATGGCAGTCGATCCTCGGATTCGACTCAGTAAAGAGTTCCTGCTCCCGACAATACTGTCGGTTTACCTGGTACAGCGCTGCTGTATATTCACATAGCTGTATAGGCTTGCTGCTAGCGAGCGATACACTTTGTATTTGGGTGGCTTATGCTACTGTACGAACTATGAACCTTAAGGGTTTGTTCGTTTATCATTGGGTGGCTTAGGCTGCTGTACGAACTATGAACCTTAAGGGTTTGTTCGTTTATCATTGGGTGGCTTAGGCTGCTGTACGAACTGTAAACCTTAAGGGTTTGTTCGTTTATCATTGGGTGGCTTGGCCACTGTACGAACTGTGGGACCTTAATGGTCTGTTCGATTAACTGTATTGTTGCTGTACCTTTAACTTACTTTATTCCTGTTACTGATTACCATTTGTATTGTGTGTTTCTGTACTAATAGTGTGTAATTGTTTTTACAGGTCTTGTTTATCCCTAATAGGATAATGGGAACGCCTATAGTCCTGACGATGTACTATACCGCTCGGCACTCCTCCTCGATCGCACCTGACGATCCTACATATATATGCGTCATGTTTCATAAATGTACAATAATTTGTAACAAAGTATGTACACTTATTTAAATGGGTACATGTATTTGTAACTTTAGGGGGTATACATCTCTTTGTAGTCGACTGTACATAGTTTTATAGCTAATAGTTGCATAGAATTTCTTTTCACTTAAAAAAAAAACTCATAATTTAATTTCATAGAATAATCAATACGCAAAATACCTACTTTGAAGATTTTTAAACCATTGATTTTTGTTTCACATAAAGTTTAATGTAAGAATAATCATATCATAAAATAACAAATCAAATATTCTTTATCCTTATATTGTTTATTTAATATAAATCTTATTAACTATAACTATAACTTAGCCGTGTGGTGCCGGCCGCGAATAGCACCACCCCATTTCTACCAGTGGGTGTCGTATAAAGCGACAGAGGGATATTGACCAGTAGATGGGCAGCAGCGTCTTTCAGAGTAAAATCACACCTACTGCGATCACCAACATGCATCGGCAAAGCATGACGATTACGGCTGAATCCCCCCTTGGGGGAGACCTATGCCCAGTAGTGGGCGTCTAAAGGTTGAAATGATGATGAAAACTTATTACCAAGAATGAGGGTCGCAGTTCTAACCAAAACTACTGCTTGTATGCTGTAAGCAAGCATGCGAAATGCCGCAAGCATGGTATTCAACGAAACGAAATTCTATGAAATTTCTGTCTGCAAAACAAGGGGACCCCCTTTCTTAGACCTGTTTTATAAAACCTAACTCAACTTAACAGTAATTGCTTCAAATTAGTTGTAAAAATAACAGCAGTAGTAACTTAAAGAATCATGGCAATATCCATACATTAATTTGTATGAAAAAAATAAAATCCTTTAGAGGGTTTAAAATATTTTTCAATGTGGAGAATACATTACCAGGAGTGGATTGATATATACCTCCCATATTTTTAAACCCCCGCATAAATTAAATATTTCGAAATGAAAATAACAGTTTTTCGTTTCAAGAAAGTGACCAGTGACATAACGGATCTATCAAATTGGCAGACAAGTGATATAAATAGTTGTTTACAATGGCGGAGTTGAAAACGTGCATTGATTAATCATTATTTGTGACATTATTTCCCATAAAACGATGCAATTTCAGTGTAAGAACTATGAAACGGCGTCTGGTCAGTGTTACTGTTACTATCAGCCGCCGTTTCAGCCGCAGTTTTAAAAATATTGTAAATGCCTGAAGGTACTCTTCAGGTATCCAAGAGTATAAAAATGAGAATTTCAACTTCTCTGAACAACTTATTTTTTTTCTACAAATCCTGCCATGATCCTTTCTGTAGATATTAGGTCGGCATGAAATAAATAGAACAACTACATTACTTGTATACATCGATGAATTCGGTCACCTACGCACCATGGTAAGGAAACATACTTAGGATCTACACCATAGACTGTGGACCAAACTTGGCGAGTGCAGGCAGGCCAAGGAGGCACTTCCTGCGATCGAGGGCCGCTTCACGAGGCAAGCCCTCCGACTGTACAAACAACAGCTACGTGTGGTCACAGCCGCCATAACTGACCATGGGTCTTACAATAAACATCTTTCTGTCATAGAAGTAACAGACAGCCTAGCAGCACTGTGCACTCTGTGCAGAGTCTGCATGGGGGCGGACGAGACAGCAGCACATGTGCTTCTAAACTGCCCTGATGTCGCTACATACAGGGCAAAGTAGAAAGAAAGAAGAAAGAAAGAAGAAAGAAAGAAGAAAGAAAGAAAAACCATTTATTCACGAGATAGTGACGCACATTACAAACTAGTTTGTGCTTTAGAGGTATATTATATTACTCTGTGAACAAGACCTAAAACTACAACAAGTGGATACATAATTATATTGTAGAAAGCAAATAAGTACTTAAAATAAAAAAAATAAAATAAAAAATTATAATAACGTCCGAGACAGAAAATATGCGTCACTGCCACGCGAAACGGCTGACGCTCAGCATAAATGCCGTAGTCCGCGCACGAAGGCGCGAAGTCATGGCGCTGGTTTTCAGCGTAAGCCTACGTGTCGCTGTCTCGGAAAAATAAATAGAACGTAATTTATTTATTGTTCCGAGGCACAAATCAAAGTACTTCGGTAACACAGGTAACCTACGGGAGATCGCCAGCGACGTCAAGACGCTGCTGGCCTTTCTTGAGCAGCTCGGGTGGATCGAATGATTTACTTCCCACCTGTACGCAAAATACGCGCTAAGACGTGGAGTTGCGGACACCAGCCCGTGATACTACTACATACATCGATGAAAGAAAACATCGTAAGGAAACCTGGATTTATCTATTCTAATATTATAAAGCTGAAGAGTTTGTTTGTATGGTTGAACGCTCTTATCTCAGGATCTACTGGTTCGAATTGAAAAATTATTTTTGTGTTGGATAGTCCATTTAACGAGGAAGGCTATAGGCATGCGAAGCCGGGTAGTAATAAATACAAGTCTGAAATCGCCTATCCGCCTTGAGCAAGTGTGGTGATCAATGTTTATCATCATCATTTCATTTCAGCCTAAAGACGTCCACTGCTGGACATAGGCCTCCCTAATGGGGGGTTTTGCCATAATCGCCACGGCGATTATGGCAAAACCCGCTTGCCAAGCGTGCTTGGCAAGCGGTTTGGCGATCGCAGTATGGTTGTTACAAAGGCACTGAGAACGCTGCTGCCCATTCTCTGGTAAGTCCCTTAGTCGCCTCTTACGACACCCACGGGAAGATATGGGATGGTGCTATTCTTGACGTCACAATGTGACAATGTTTATACCTTCTCTGTATTTAAAGAGGCCTTTGCCCTGCAGTGGGACAATAATAGGCTAGTATTATTGTTTAAGTTTCTTTGTTTAGGCTACGAGTTGTCTATCAGTGTTTTAGTCAAACTCAGTCATTGATTGGTTGCGGGTAGGGTTGCCAGGTCTTAAAACCGAAAAGCCGGGCAGACAGTCAGTTTAGCCTGACATTGGTTGACACAGTAGTTGAGCGACAGACTGCTGCGCAGCGTTTTGTGGGTTCAAATCCCGCTCAGGGAAAACATTTGTGTGATGAGAACTTGAGTTTGCGTCTGGTTGTTGTTTATCTATAATATCCCTTTAAAAGTTCAGAAGCCAAATATTGGTCGTTTACACGAAGTAAATATAACAGGTCGTTTATCTGAATCGTCTATTATCTATCGTTTATTTGAATTATTGTGTCTCCTAATTAACAGTTGAGCTCATATACGTATTTATTTATGTATGTATATCATTTTAAAGTAAAAACACGAACCTTGAAATGGAAATGGTCACATGATGAGTTCAACAACAGGAAATTGGACCAAAAAGTAACAGAATTGTACCCGCAGGACGGAAAAAGACGTAGGCAGAAAATAAGATGGGAAGATGGTCTGCCCATTAAGGTTGGAGAAGGACAGCAATGGACAGGCAAAGGTGGAGGAAACTTAAGGAGGCCTATATCGCAAGACAGCCTGACCTGGTAACTGATAGTAAATGTTAAGTTATATACATACAGAAAAAATAGAAATAAGTATATTTAGTATAGTATAGTTAAGTATAGGTAGTTAGTATAGTTTTATGTTTTATTATATTATAAATTGTGCAAAGGTCAGAGTAAATAAACGACTATTTTTATTTATTTATATGTATATCAGATGTCTGACACCCATAGTTGTACAAGGTCTGCCTAGTTTGGGGTCAGATGGCCGAGTATGAAATGTCCCCACATATTATTATTTTTATTTTTTTATTAGCCCTTTGTGTCCCAGTGCTGGGCAAAGGCCTCCCCCGAGTCTTTCCCGGTATTTTATTATTATTATTTGGGTAAAAAGGCCCGACAGAGGAGGATAGTGCTAGCGATACTAAGTAATGGCGGGCGGAGCGAAAACCAACACATGACAAATTTAAAAAAGATAATGGTCAAGTTTAAAAAGCCTAACAAAAGTCGGGCACTGTTTTATTCAGCCGGACACGCAACCAAAACGCCTGACTGTGTCTGGTTTAATCCGGACGCCTGGCAACACTAGTTGCAGGGTTCGATAGAGTTAATCAGATTCAATGTCAATTGAATCATTGAATGATTGGCATTACACTCTCGTATTTGTTGACTTAATACATCATAACACTACCGAGAGTTATTCTTACACAACACCAAGGTTATTTCCCTCTGACATCAGTATTCAAGAGTAGTGTTGTGTAAATTTGATTCAACAGGGGTCGGTGACCTCTAGGTACCTTTGAATAACGTATCGTGTCACTTGATATACGTACGAGATGTTTTATCTTAAGTTCGAAGCTCTGAGGATTCGATTTGCAAGTGATGTGGAGAATCGGGAATAGTACAGCGGTGTGTTGTATTTGAACCTTTACACTTAAGGATTTTTAACAAAAATTTCATTCGAGCATTGCCAGTATGAACAAATGAGCAGGGATTCATTAAAGAACTTCCAAATGTACATATTCTTCATTATTTACAACTTAGTTAGAATTACGATAATACATAAAAAATCATAAATTAAAGACAAATTAAAGATTAAAATAATGAATAGAAAAATTAAATAATTAATGATTTAATTATTAACAGTGGAAAGAATTAATGAGTGGAAAATTGAATGAATAAATGAATTAATTAATAATTGAGTGAATGAGTGAATGGATTATTGAATGAATTAATGAATGGATGAATGAAAAATGGAAAAAAAGGATAAAATGAATAAATGAATGATTGTTTTTTTGCTAGGATTTAGATAAATATAACATCAGACAGCTATAGTAACAATTTGCTCACTAATCATTATTCAAGAAATTTAACAGATTGTTGTACGAGTAGATTGATGTGCTGGCCTCCATACCAGAGATGTTGCTGATGCATATTTTTTCACATCAGTGGATGCAGACGCTTATATTTCATCATTGACATCAGCGGATGCTGATGCTGGTGGTGATTTTCCTTATTCTCTTTAAAAATAACAGGAAAAATGCAGTGCTCATTTCGAAAATATATCTAAAGACTGCACAATTTTCCTTGGTAAATCTAGAACCTTTGTGAGAGCTAGAATCTGTACTAGGTTCAGGACCTGTATGACAGATCTTCAGGCTCACACAGTACTTAAATAAAAGATTTTTCAATATCGCTATTAATAAAAAATATATTCAAACTAAGTAGTGTAGTAATAATTAGTACTAGATTAGTAATTAGTACCTAGTACATGTTACTTAACTTCAGCATTAATAATCAGCATCAATCAATGTGGATGCTGACGCTGATGCTGATGTTGAAAATGATGCTGAAGTTCAGCGGATGCTGATGCTGATGTTCGCTACAGCCCTGCTCTGTACCATGTCAATGTAGGTACCTATAAAAATAATGGAAGTCAGAAAGCAGATTCATTCAAACATAAAAAAATTTCGCTCCAAGCACGTTGCGAATACAGGGGTGTGATTCTGTAAGACCTCATTCTAAACTTCGAATCTGAATCCGCTGTGAGTTTCTTGATTGGCATTCTAAAAACTCGATTGATAATTCGAATTTACACTAGCGCCACCCTAGCGAGCGTGTCAGCGAGTTGAACTAAATTGACAGGGAGATTTTGACAGATAAAGTATGACATTTCGTAAGTGTCGCAGTCAGTAAGGTAATTTCCCCGTCACTTCGACGCTCATTTCACACTCGAACCCGATTCAAAGTGTCAAATATATAAAGATAATTTTGAACCCTGTGCGAAGTGAGAGTGAATATAAGCGATGTGAGATGCGAGTTGTTCTTTGAATTTTACAGAATCGACCAACTGGGGCGGCTAGGTACTTACTATTTTTGAAAACTTGTCCTTGTCGTCGACTTGTTCATATTATTATAATGTAAATATTTTGTTTGTTGTGTATTTTTGTTTATTTGTTTTAATGTTTAATCTTTAGTTTGTCATTCCCTTAAATTATATTATAATTATTAAACTATCTTCTAGAACAGACGCCAGCACATCAAACTATACCAAACTGTCAAATTTTCCCAATTTAATATAAATTTATTCTTTTGTTATAAAGTGGCAAATCTATCAAAGAAATTTGTCAGATTGATGTAACTTAGGTTTCTGTACCTAACGTACACGTTGTTAAAATATCCTCTACAACAAATCGATTTATTCCCTTGACGTCGAATCGCACCACGTCGTCGAGTCGCCGCCACGTCGAGTCGCCGCTGCGTCGAATCGCCACTACGTCGAGTCGCCGCCGCCGCCATGTCGAGTCGCCGTCACGTGTACTTGTTCTTTTCATACTTCCTTAGGCTTTTTATAGAAAAGAAAATCTGCCTGGTTTTTGCTGGTTAATGCAGCCGATTTTTTTTAATAAAAAGCCTAAGAAAATGTCAAAAGAACAAGTAGACGTGACGGCGACTCGACGTGGCGACGACTTGACGTGGCGGCGACTCGACGTGGCGGCGACTCGACGTCAAAGGAATAAATCACAAATCTGCGCTGTCACTAGCACTGTTCTACTGACGGCGCAAAAATGTTGACCTTGAAGGATCTAGAATCTTTACTAAACCTAGTACCTTTAAGTTTGAGTCGCGTTGCTACGATTTCAAAATAAAATGCTAGAATTCAGAACCGCATCTTTCCTTAACTAAAATCCGCGATAACTGACGTTCGCCGGACATCACCATCTATCCCGGACAAAAGGGTCCATTCCTTGCCTTATGGCGGTACTTCTAAAGTCCGGGTCTCCGGGACACGCCAAAGCGCCGAGACTTGATTGAAAATCATTTACGATGAATCTTACGGTTTATTGGTAGGGATTACCGTTTATGTCGGCGTAAGTGTCGGGGCGGTTTTTGGCGAATTTATTTATTTAAGGAAGAAAGTCGAGACTGAATTAAGGCCTTTTCCCTGCAGTGGGATAGTACGAGCTAAGTATAATTAATTTAAGGAATACAAAACAGAATACAGACATGTTTAATTTGAGATTGTATTCCTAAATATGCAAGATTAGTAAACAAGAACAAGAAAAGTTGATGATGAAAACTATTTTTTGTGACATAACAAAGAATCATGGCGAGATCCATCATACATTAATTTGTACGAAAAATAAATCTTAGGGTTTAAAATAACTTCCAATATGGAAAATACATTACCAGGAGTAGATTGATATAACTACCATATTTTTAAACCCCCTCATAATTAAAATATTTCGAAATAAAAATAACAGTTTATCGTTTTTTCTTGTTACCCATTTTGTATTTATAAAAAAAATAGTGACATTCGTTGTTTACAATGGCGGAGTTGAAAAAGTACATTGATTAATAAATATTTGGGACATTATTTCCCATAAAACGATGCAATTTCAGTGTAAGAACTGCAAAACGGCGGCTGTCAGTGTCACCGTTACTTTCAGTCGCCGTTTCGTTCTGAAATAATGAGCTTTTCGTTAAAATATTTACTTTTAACATCCATTTTTATTACGGGGCTATGAAAATATTGTAAATGTCTGAAGATACTATTTAGGTACCCAAGAGTTAGGAATTAGAATTTCAACTTCTCTAAACATCTTTATTTTGTTGTACAAATCCTGCCATGATCCTTTTACCTCTTTATGTTATCACGAGTAGTATGGAACTTATCCATACTACTCGAAATTTGTTTGTTTGTAGGGGGTAATCTCCGAAACTATTCATTCGCATCCAGCTATATTGCATTATCACACAATTTGGGATCGTTAAGAAAATTCACTCGAATGAATGGTTGAGCTGAATGGTGCAGATTCACGCGTCATGTTCATGAACGGGCGCTGTCAGTAGAGATTGGTCAGCTCTTATCTGCCATGGACTTTATCTTGCTTATTTTTTGTGTTTTGTATTGTTAGATTACCTTCATAGTTTTCACATATAGAAGCAACAAGAATCATGTAAACAGACTTTGTAAAAGAACTTGATTTAAAAGAGAGTCCGTGGAGTTTCTTGCTCGTTCTTCTCCATAGAGACCTACCTACGTTTTGGAACGAGCAACTAGCTTTAACTCTCTGACTAACTGACCGACTCCTTGACAATTCAAAAGTGCCTGTAAATGGTTTAATTGAAATAAATGCTTTGACTTTGACTGAAGTCGCAGGTAAAGTGCTAGTTTTAACTATAGTGTAGTACATACCTACTTACGGAATAGTAGTACCGAATAACTGGGGTTGTGTGGATAAAATCTTTTAAATAAATGTTTATAAGAAAACCCCCACTAGGAATGTCTTATGTACCGCGGGTCCATAAACAAACATACATAATAAACTCTTATCTTAACAAACAACTAGATTCGCAACTACCTTTAGGCCATACAAGTATTTAGTCCGTACGAGACTCAAACCTGCGATACTCAGCGTAATAGGCCATCGCCCAGCCACTGAGCCAAACGTGTCGAAAAAAGTAAAAGCTATTTAAGTGTTGGTTTTTGTGTTACAATATTGACGGTAAAGTTTGGTTTTTAATGATCGCCAACGGTATAACGTTGATTAACGTCAACAAAAAAAAAATCCATTTTTATTTTTATGGCAAATGAGAGAGTACTTATTGGAAATATGATCGTGTTTAGATAGCATTGAATAATTTTTCACGAGCGTCTATCACCTACATAACAACCATTTTCACGCTGAAGTTTTTAATAGCTCGTTATTATGAACAAGAGTATCAACAATCTCTAGGAACACTTTGAAAACAAAATGTATTTGATCTCTTGAAAAGTATGTCATAAACGCCAGCATTGTTACAGCGATAAACTATATTTGCATGAATTTTAAACAAAAGGAAATGTATAGTGTCTTTATACTGATCTAGGTAAATAGGTGCTGTGGAGTATTGAACTCCCCGGAATACTTTAGGGTACCGTCAACTGCTGTAACATTGCCTACGTGCTCAACATTGCCTACATTCAAAAAAGTTGAATTATTGACGCTGGGAAATGTTTTTTTGCCATATAGATAGCCGACTTGCTTTTAGAAATACCATACACAGCAAAAAAGTTTTTAGAACGTAGGCAATGTTGAGCACGTAGGCAATGTTACAGCAGTTGACCGGTATTGTTTTATTATGAAATTATGATATCAATACAGGGTTACTTTTAAAACACTAATAACCTTTCAAAACCAATAAAATGATTATGAAAATGAAGCTAATTTAGCGAGTATGGTTTACTTAATAGTATATACCACTAATAGATTTAAAAAATATATTAACGCCCTCTGGTAAAATTAATGGATAATTGAATGAATTAATGAAGAATGAATGAACTAATGCACAATTGAATGGATGGTCTACTTAATGGTCTACACCATTAATAAAATTAAAAAATGTCAGCATAAAAAAATAAGTTTAAAAAAAACCAACAGTGTTTCTTATCGTATCCGTTTTTAAAAATACGAGAATTGCTTTTCTGATTTCTGAAACGAATATCAATGACAATGACTAATGGTCTAATAAACTTATGTCACTCATGTTATGTCAAGCTGACGCTACTGCTGATTGGCTGTTAATAATTTAATCAGCCAATCACAGCAGTTGACATGGGTCTGACAAATTAATTTATAAGTTAATTTTTGTGTTGATTTTCATTTCAAATACCGAGTGTAATGCCGGCCACACACATAGCGGTAAACTTGGGCAAAGGGTCATGGCAGGATTAGTACAAAAAAATAAATAAAGATGTTTAGAGAAGTTGAAATTTTAATTCTTATACTCTTGGATACCATAAGAGTATCTTCAGGCATTTACAAAATGTTTAAAACCCCGCAATAAAAATGGATGTTAAAAGTAAATAGTTAAACGAGAAGCTCATTATTTCGAAACGAAACGGCGGCTGACAGTAACAGTAACACAGACAGCTGACGTTTCGCAGTTCTTACACTGAAATTGCATCGTTTTATGGGAAATAATGTCACAAAAAATGATTAATCAATGTACTTTTCAACTCCACCATTGTAAACAACGATTTACATCACTTGTCTACCTATTCGATAGATCCGGTAAAGGCACTTGTCACTGTATTTTTTTATAAACACAAAGTGGGCAATGAGATAAAACTAAAAACTGTTATTTTAATTTAGAAATATTTTAATTATGCAGGCGTTTTAAAATATGGTAAGTAATGTAGTCTCCACATTGGAAAATATTTTAAGCCCTCTAAATGTTTTTTTTTTCCTACAAATGAATGTATGGATCTCGCCATGATTCTATGGACTAATAGTACATGTATGCATTGACGTGTGTGGCGTGGCCATATATTTTTACACGCTTTTTATTAGCTTCACCTGTATGTTTGTATGTTTGTTTGTAACCGACTTCTTTGGGCGCGATTTTGACCCACTTTAAACGGCCAGATTTCGTACAAACTTTGTAGATTTATCGAGGACCGATGACAATACACTAATTTGATAAAATTATTCCATTTTTCAAACTAAAAAGTAAAAAATAAATAATAGTTAAAAAAAACTAAAAACACGCTTTTTATAGAAAACCAAACTAAAAAATAGAAAATACATTTTAATAAATTTAAATTAAGAAAAGTGTTAAAAATTTCAATAAATATAAATTATTAATAGTGTGAATAAAAAAAAAAATATTTTAAAAAAAGCGTGGGGTGCTTTTTAAGATATTATCAAAATGATAATCACTGTACTCATCTGTCAATAAAATATTCATAACTATAGACACCATGCACCCCACGCTTTTTTTAAAATAAAATATTTTTTACCAATACCAGTGTTTTACATGGAGCGACTGCCTATCGGACCTCCACAACTCAGGTACTGGGTAACACGATACCCCTTGGTAAGACTGGTTGTCAGACTTTCTGGCTTCTGACTACCCATAAGCACTGCCAAAAATCTACAAATGACAGCCGGGTCCAACGGCTTTACGTGCTTTCCGAAGCACGGGGGGAACTCGGTATGAAAGGGATGGTCACCCATCCACAGATCGATCGCGGCTAGCGTACCTTAACTTTGACCGTTCGATTTGTACGGCTTCAACGTCGAAAATGTATGCAAGAATAATATTTGTTTTATAACTGACTAAGTTTTGCCCGCGTGAATGTCGGGTATCGCGAATGCAGACGAAGTCGTGGATTAAAAAGTAGCCTATGTCCTTTTCCAAGGTTTAAGCTATCTTTATCCTAAATTTCAACAAAATCGATTCATTAGTAAATTAGTAATTAGTACTTATAATATGTTGGAGCGCCTTATCAACCCACAGCGACATCTCATATTGAAATTAGCCTTCAGTATCACTCATTGTAAATTAGGTATCACTCATTGTAATGTATAATTTCTTCTTTTCTTACTCATGTCAAATTACTTGCGATTGTTTTACTCTTTGTCGCTTACACGAAAATATAATAATTATCTTGCACTGAGTATTCCATCATTTATCTATCCAGCAAATCCCGTAAATTCCTGCACAACTTAAGAACTATAGATTAGTAGGTATGCATTCCACAGTCCTGACCGAGTTCTATTTGTGTTGTGGATTTTTCTAAGTTTCTATACCTTTATTTAATACAGAAATTGAATACAGAAAATCGACATGATTTGATACAGCATCGATGCAGCCGCAATATCGTCCATGCTAAAAATAGCTCGTCTAATTTGATTCTTTCTTAACCTAAGGTCACGCAACAGATAGCAGCTGAGGTATCGGGAACTTTTGATAACTGGGCTTTGGATATTGGGAGTCCCCCAGTGCTAGGTTATCTGAGGTCTTGTATCAGTCTTTTGTTTAGGTTTACTCCGGGCCTGCCCCCCCGATTTATAACCTCACGATAACTCCTTTTTTTTTTATTAATTTGTTTACAATTCAGTCTGCCTACTTCAATTAGATAGTGTTTTTAATTACAACTGTCGTAGAGATAATAATATCAATGTGTTAATTTTTTTTTAAATTATATTTAGTTTAAATTACTGATAATTGTTACGTGTATAAACTACACGTGTAATAATTTAGCTTAATTTGCCGTTTTTTGTATCTTACCTATTATTGTATTTATTTACATTTTAACAAAGGGATTTAGTCTACTGGCCCTGGTATGACCGAGTCTTAAGGCGCTAACAAGCGACTTTTGCAGGTTTTAAACTGACAATCACGTCAAAATGTGTAGTGTACATGATTTGAAAAAAATATGTTAAACTAAGACATTCTCTTAATCATTTAGTGTGTGAATATTTTGGATTAAATAATGAAAATGAAATAGTTTAATTAAATCGTGAAGTTGTGTCTGACGCGGACATAACATTGATAATCACGCAAAATCTATCAGGTATTAAACGAAACTTTCACTATCTTACAGACAATTTTATTATCTATCTTTAAGTATACGCCTTTTTTAATTAAAGAATACTATCTTTTATTTAATTTTTTCGACTATACTTTCAGAGTTTTGAACGCAGCGCATACGATTTTCTGGTCGCTTACGGTCGCCGGCGTAAATCGTCACCGGCAATGACCGCCTTTTGTCGGTAGCAGCAGAGGCCACAGCAATGGCGGCCATTTGCATTGTGAGGAAGCACCGAGATGTAGCACTGATGCTCATCGTTACCGAGGTAAAGAGGTATCTGTTAGGAGATCAGTTGCAGGATGTTTTTGAGGAAGTAAAATATTCCGTCGACATAAAACCTAGATAGATAAGTCTTGGTAGGTACTTACACACGGCTACACATCAAGCTATACATTTCCAGTTAATGCTGATCTCGCATTTTATAGGATTTCCGTACAATGCGAGGTCAGCTTATACTGGAAATGTATAGGATGATGTGTAGTGTAGTGTACTTTACTGTTTTCGGGATGTGTATGGTCTATATGGTGAGTCAGGCATCTACAAGACATGACAGATAAGAATAATAATTAGAAAGAAGAAGCCTTTGCAGTGGGACAATAATTATAGGCTGGTATTTTATTTTTATTAAATAGGAACAACAAACAGCTACATTATGGAACATTACAAACAGAAAAACACAAGTAACTTAGGTAATAATGTAGCCCTGTTCACAGCGCTGTTCACAGATTACCATGGTATTATAATAGTATTTGTCCATTGTTACAAAATAATAATACCATTGTTGGGACAGTAATAGCACAGTATAAATATTAGTACTACCTTACAGTAACGACACGCTCCGCCTCCCTCTGAAACGG
This sequence comes from Charanyca ferruginea, assembly GCA_947361185.1. Lineage (NCBI taxonomy): Eukaryota > Metazoa > Arthropoda > Insecta > Lepidoptera > Noctuidae > Charanyca > Charanyca ferruginea. The sequence continues at coordinate 5,837,937 of OX376078.1, forward strand.
CTTATGTTTAACGAACCTCCAGATCTACTAAATGATCACCGATAATAGTAAATAAAATAAAACCGAAAATAGTAAATGGTCACCAAAATGGTGTTTCCTAAAGTATTGTAGAAATGTATGAGTTTGACTGTACAAAGCGATTTGATTCTGGCGTAAGGGGTCACAGTTCTAGCCTAACCTATCCATGTCGGATCCGCCCCAGGGGGGTCAAAAATATTTTGGTTATTTTGCACACTAAGATTTGGTGACCATTTAGTACATTTGGTATAGGTAATTTAGTATATTTTTTTGGTAAGGGAGCTTAAGATCTTAAATTATTTTTTGGTGATCATTATATTTAAACCTTCTGAAACTGTTCCTTACCTCTTCCCGCATCGAACGACTGCTCTGGGAACTGCGTTTTTGTTCGAGCGGCGCGTAGACACGCACATACAAGGACGTATCTGTAGAATCTGTTATTTTAATAGTAGTGTAGGCAATTATATCGTTTCGTTTCTATGGAGTGTAATAGGCTGGTAAATAATAGGCCTACTATTGTTGAGATAATAATAGACTGGTATTATTATATTTTACTAGCCGTGTGGTGCCGGCCGCGAATAGCGCCACCCCATTTCTACCGTCGTAGATAGCGACAGAGGGATATTGACCAGAGGATGGGCAGCAGCGTCCTTCTGAGTACCATAACACCGTCTGCGACCGCCAACATGCATCTGCCAAGTATGGCGATTGCGGCTGAACCCCCATTTGGGGGAAACCTATGCCCAGCATTGTGCGTCTGAAGATTGACATGATGATGATGATTATTATTATTATTTTGTCTCTGCAGGGAAAAGGCAATTCTTTTACAAAAAAGGATTGTTACAAAATCTTTATTTACAAAAATCTTATGTGCGTGTGTATGAAAGTGAACTCCTCTTAAACGCCTGGAACGATTTTGATGAATTTTTTTGGGTGTGTTCCAGTGGGTTCGAGAATGGTTTAGATTAACAATTGGACCCGGTAGGTGGCGCTGCAGTCAAGTTGTAGGATATTTTTATTTTAAGGGCAGGACAACGATGCTGGGCATGCTAGTATCTTAATAGTACCAGTTACTTATTATTAAGAAAAGTAACAATATATATACTAATATTATAAAGCTGAAGAGTTTGTTTGTTTGTTTGTTTGATTGAACGCACTAATCTCAGGATCTACTGGTTCGAATTTAAAAAATCTTTTTGTGTTGGATAGTCCATTTATCGAGGAAGGCTATAGGCCCATGCGAAGCCGGGTCGGGTCGCTAGTTTATTATAATTGTTATTATACGACGTTCTCTAACTAAACTAAGTAAGTGGCCTCTGTATCTTAGGGTATCTGTATCTGCGTCTGTTCTGTTTAAAAGAAAAAATAAGATCGACGAGACGAGAAAAATAACTTCAACTTGGTTACTTTATTTCGCTGAAGTAAGCTCTTTATCAACCTGACTAAGATCTTTCTCTTTTATATTTTATCGTTCATAAAAAAGCTCGTAAATAATTTTCAATCAAGGGCCGTTTTTCAGCGATTCATCAGATTGTCACGTTTAGAAAGTTATTCTTTTAACTTTTTGATCATCCATTATTTTTTAATTACCCCGTTGATCGAAAGCGCGACTACTGATCATCCTGGGTTCGATTTCCAAGTCGGGTAAAGTGTTATTGGTAATTTCAATTATGATTTTTTATAGTAGTAGCCCAGAGTGAAGAAATTACTGGTGTGCCAGTCTGGGATCTCCGATGCTCCTGAAAACCGTTGGTCCTGCCTCTAATCTTACCCCGGTCGTGTCGGCTTGCCGTCCCATCACACTATGAGAGTGAATGAAGAGGAAGTGCACACACTTTGTACATTATAATATCTTCTATGTACTTGGTTGAAACATGGACGCTTATCGTAGTGGGCCTGGTCCACAAGCTCAAGGTTGCTCAGCGAGAGAGCGATGCTCAGTGTCTCTTTGGATAGGGTTTGCAATAAAGTCATTCGCCAGAGAACTAAAGTCACCGACGTTTCGTATCGAATTAGCACGCTAAAGTGGAAGTGGGCCGGCCACGTCTGCAGACGGACCGACGGTAGATGAAGCAGACACGCTCTAGAGTGAAGACCACGTTTGGGCAAGCGTAGTGTGGGACGCCCTGCGGCACGATGGACCGACGATTTGAAGAAGGTGGCTGGCAGCGGATGGATGCGGGCTGCTCAAAACCGAGTTGGTTGGCGATCTCTGGGGGAGGCTTACGTTCAGCAGTGGACGGATAGGCTGATATGATGATTACTTGGTTAGTCTCCATTGAGATTAGCCGCCGCTGTAACCAAAATTCGATCAGGAGAATATATATAGTTGACGGCGTCAGCGACGTCATCGTTTGGGTTCGGTGGTACCTATCGGCTACATTTTCGAATAACAATATTCAATGCAGCACTAAGTAACTAATCTTGCTTTATTAAATGTGATCGTAAATACAATTCAAATAGGTAAACCAACGATTTCGTTCTAGAGGAGTGTTCTGATTGGTGTCTCGAGCAAAAGTGACCTCGCCATAGTCTTCACTCTCCAACACGACTCTGTCCACGTGCCGCCATTACAACTGACAACTGACGTCACGGCGTTTACCACTTCCTCTGTACTAAAATAGTCAACTGAGTACTAATTGATTAAACGATATCGTTTTCCACGTCATAGTTGTGAACGTCACGTCTTACGTCCACGTCATACTTGTGAACTTGTGACCCACGGATGTCCCTCAAGTTAAAGGGGAAAATCTACAAGTCCGTGATAAGACCTGTCGTACTGTATGGATCGGAATGTTGGGCCGTGAAGAAGATGAATGAAAAAAGATTGCACGTAGCGGAGATGAAAATGTTGAGATGGATGTGTGGAGTTACCAGAATGGATAAGGTAAGAAATGAATATATTAGAGGAAGTTTGAAAGTGGCGCCAGTAACAGAAAAGTTGAAAGGGAATCGTTTGTCAAGACAAACGATTCCCTTTCAACTTTACAACATACTTACAACTTACAACGTATGGGCATGAGAAGAGCAGAGACGAAACTCATGTGACCAAAAGAGCTATGAATATTAATTTGGATGGATGGAGAGGGAGAGGAAGGCCAAAGAAAAGATAGGTGGATTGTGTGAAGAATGATTGAATGAAAAGGGAGTCAGTGAAAGCATAACGTTGAACAGGACGGAATGGAAGAAGAAAACATGTTGCGCCGACCACAAGTAACATGAGATAAGGGCATGGAAAAGAAGAAAAAGAAGTTTTCTACGTCATAGTTATTGTTATGTTATGTTGTACAAGTCTTGTTGCTAATTCACTCCTCATTTCTCACAAAGAGTATTATCGTTATCTTTTTGTTCACACCTGGCGATGCAAGCGTGATATTTTTAACACAAAATGCGTAACACATCGTATTTGTACCACTGTGCACTGTGATTCATTGACGTCGATGTATTTTTGCAAAAATAAGACCACGCGTGTATTTTGCGAATAATCAGTCGCGGTGATGACAACGGGTTAGATACTGTATTAAAAACTAGTGACCTGCCCCGGCTTCGTATGAATACAATTTACTCAATCTCACTTTATTTAGAGACTAGCTTTTGCCCGCTACTTTGTCCGCGTGATTGTCGGTTATATGCAGATGAATCGCTGATTAAAAAGTAGCTTATGTCCTTCCCAGGGACCAAGCCATTTTCTTACCAAATTTCATCAAAATCGGTTCAGCCGTTTCATCGTGAAAGCGTAACAGACAGAGTTACTTTCGCATTTATAATATTAAAGTATGGAAAGTATTGATTTTTGTTAACATATATACCATATTAACTTTCGCATTTTCCGGTGGGTTCTCCAAAAAAAATGTTTCACACAAACGTTGTAACCACAATTACGCACACAACAAAACAAAAACTTCAGAAATTATTGAAAAATTAAGGGATGACTCAATTTGTTTCTTGTTACCGTTTCTTATTTATTTTGGATGAGAAGAAGTAGGCACTTTTATAAAAAAGGCAGCCGCCTTCAAAAAGTTAAAAATAACTTTAATTTTGGAAATCGGTGGCAATACAAAACAACTAACAGTAACAAAACCGCCGAGTTGCGAAATTAAAGTTATTTTTCTTTTTTACTTTTTGAAGGCGGTTGACCATTACCTTCATTTTTTTTAAACCCCACACTAGGATTTTTTCCTGTATGGCGTGGATGCGTTTACAAACATAATAATATATACTCACAAACACAAACAACCGGACCGGGAACAACTACAAAAACAGGCCATACAAATATTTTTATCCGTGCGGGAATCGAACCCGCGACACGCAGCAAAGCAGCCAATAACTCAGTCATTGCGTCAATAATTTTTTTGACAGTTGAAAATTTCACACATTATGTATTTCTGTTTGTATTCAATTATGTATTTCTGTTTGTCATTATGTATTTTTCAAACAGTTATAAACACAATAACACTTGGACCCCCAATTCCCTTTAAGACCCTGTAACGTTTATGTGTTTTTAAATCGTTTTAAAGTGGCTACATTACCGGGAGTCCTACAGTTAGTTAACCCAATTTGCCGTACCGTACGTGTACACAATTTTGATCACTCATTGTGGCTGTTACTGTCCACAAATAAATTATGTCATTAAATGTTCGCCGAGATAATTTGCCACTTGTCTGCACCTTTTTTTGGTGGCGCCAGCGCGTTGGACAAAGAATAGCGTTAAGGAGAAACTTATTTGTGAAAAATAAAGTTAGATACCGGAGCATGAAAGAGGCTAAGATGGTTAATTAAGGGCTTACGACATAAAACAAAGAAACAACATTTTCAGGATGCTGATACGGCTGCCTTGCTATTGTAGTGCCTCTGGTCTGTTTGCTGAGACGCGTACGGACGGGTTTCATGCGATCATGCGCAAGAGGGTAGCCTCCTTGTCGCAACTTGTGCGAGGCAGTAGGAACGGCATCCTACAGATGATTGTGGCTTGCGCGGATTGCGCTATTCAAGAGAAATGGATGTGTATTGTGTTGGGCGCTCACTAACAATATTATAATTATAAGTCGGCCATTAAGGCGACGATATACGCCGGCGACCTTAAGCGACCAGAGAATCGTATACGCTGCGTCCAAAACTCTCAAAATTAGTCAAAATAATGAAATAAAAGATAGTATTCTTTCATTAAACACATACATTAGATCCATAACAAAGGTAACGGACGCCGTCGAGCTAGCAAGCAGACTGAAATGGCGATGGGCTGGACATATTGCTAGAGTTACAGATAATAGATGGAGCGAAAGGATATTACATTGGTATCCCTATGAAGCCAAGCGTCCACGCGGCCGACCCAGGCGACGCTGGAGTGACGATATCTACCTAGTAGCTGGATCTACATGGACTCGCCAAGCACAAGACAGACAGCACTGGAAAGAGTTGGAGGAGGCCTACACCCAAAAATGGGTAGCCCAATTATAATTATAGAAAATCGAATTAAAATGAATATTACTTGGATACAAATGTCAATGTTTGCAAATGTGATAATGGAATATAATTAAAATGTAATTCAATGAAATATATAATGTTAAATCAATTTAAGAATAATATATCTAAATAATCTACAAAAATAAATAATATAAAATAAATTAATTGAAAATTGTATCGTAAAAAAAATAATTTTAATAACTTTAGTAAAAATGTAAAATGTATAAAAATGTAAGTATTAATTTATGGAATATGTACTCGTAGAATTTAAATAACTTTAGTAAAAATGTAATTTAATGTATAAATATGTAAGTAGGTACCTAATAATTAAACGAATAATATGTACTTATAGAATGTAATTATAATTGAATATGTAAGATTGTTATTGTAATGTGCATGAAGAAGGTTCTGGAATTATGTTTAAAAAATGGTATTTTGGGAAATAAAAGGCTTTATTATTATTATTATTATTATTATTATTCTTTCATTTGAAAAAAGGCGTATATTAAAAGATAGATAATAAAATTGTCTATAAGATAGTAAAAGTTTCGTTTAAATATTCTTGGTAGATTTTGTGTGATTATCATTGTTTTGTCCGCGTCAGACACAACTTCACGATTTAATTAAACTATTTAATATGAACTTAATCAAAAATATTCACATACTAAATGATTTAGAGAATGTTCTAATTTTACTTTTTTTTTTGAAATCATTTACATTACACATTTTGACGTGATTGTCAGTTTAAAATCTGCAAAAGTCACTTGTTAGCGCCTTAAAACAATTTTGATGATGATTTTGTTGTGTATGATTTTATTGTATGTTTTAATTTTATTGATAATTTTATTTTATACATTATTATTTCAATGAATTAATGAATGAATGTAAATTTTAATATTATTTAAGTTTTATGTTAATGTTTTTGTGTATTTTATGGATTATTCAAATTCAAATTCATTTATTGTTTGCCACAGGCGGTGAAGGTGAAATAAATGAATTAATAATAATCCATACTCCATACTTAATATTATAAATGCGAAAGTAACTCTGTCTGTTACGCTTTCACGATGAAACGGGTGAACCGATTTTGATGAAATTTGGTGTGAAAATAGCTTGAACCCTGAGGAAGGACATAGGCTACTTTTTAATCCGCGACTTCATCTGCATCTGCGATAAACGACATTCACACGGACGTTATCGCGGGCAAGAACTAGAAAGAGTTTATAGAGTAATTTGTAGGTAGGTAGGTACTGTAAGAGCAGAACCCTTACGGTACCGGGACTTAAGGGGAGGTTGGAGGGATACTTGTTATATTCGCTCTGTATTAGAATATGAACTACTTTTAGAATGAATGCAGTGTTTAGACAAAGCCATATTATAATCAATGGGTAATGCGACCAGCATGCCAAATTCATGCAACTACATATTACAGTACGAATCTAGTTATACATTTTATGTGCGTATTACTCGAGAAAATGTGAGGAGCTTATGGCTAAGTAAAGCTGTACGGATCGATCGGATAGTGTTAGCTACGCTTGCCGCGGTTAGTCCGTGGATGGGTCACCATCCGTTTCATACCGAGTTCCCTCCGTGCCTCGGAAAGCACGTAAAGCCGTTGGGCCCGGCTGTCTTTTGTAGATCTTTGACAGTCGTAATCTGAAATCAGGAAGTTTGACAACTAATCTTACTACTAAGAAATATCGTGTACTCAGTAATTGGTAGTTGTGGAGGTCACTTCACACACACTGCATTCCAAGGCACGAAGAGCTCTCACTATGAAATGTATAGTCATCGACGGATCAAGAAATTCACCGAGGGAGAATATATTTAGGAATAACAGCGCAGTAATAAGACTATATTCCCAGGAGAACTATCCATCAAATGTAATTCCCTACTAATTACTACACACTCACTCTAACAAAACAGATCAACTTATTTTTACTCCAAAATCTCACTTCATCTAAATTCACCGATAGAGTTTTTTACAGAAAGGTGCTATTCTGTTACAATCTCCCTCGGAGTAAGAATTTCGCAAACAAAGATTCTTGCTTCGAGCATGCAGCATGCAAGCAGGCATGCAGCGTGCAAAGAAGCATGAAACATGCAAGCAGGCATGCAACATGCACAAGCATTGTTTCTGTCACGGCTCCGGCGCTGCGGGGTCTGGGCGGCCCCACGCGAGCTTATCATCGAAGATGGTTTCAACGCTCACCACCGCAGCTTCAGCTTGCGCCTACGCATTCTTAAATTACACTCTAGGAGTAGGGCAGACAAGACTGCGTGAAGTCGGTTTTGCAGCGATTCGTTTCTGTCACTAAATTTTGTAAAGTATTGACTTTTTATGACACTATTTTAATTTAATTTTGAAAATGCTAGCAAGTAACCGGCTATATATTTGAGATCAAATAATATTTCGAAATGTTGTTTTGACGGGGTGAAAATATGGCAAATAAATCATTTGGCAAATGAAAATAGTTCAAAAGATACTTCGGCCAATAGGAAAAAGTTATTTTGTAAATCGGAGAAACATAGTTCGGTAAAATAATACGTATGACACATGATACTTCGATGATCTAAAAATATGTCAAATAATGCATTTAGCAAAAAAGACGTCGGTCAATAGTTTTCGGTAAAATGAAATTCGGACAAAAATAATTCGGCAAAGTGATCGGTTCCCCATCCGTCCCGATGCTAGGGATTGACAAAGCAGACGGACTGATGACAGCTCACTTCACCTAGGTGTTCACCGAGGGAGATTGTGACAGAATAGACATACGGGAAGCTTCTTTCAAAATTATAAATTGATTAATTTTATGTGATTTTTTAAATAATTCCTTAGAGTTGAGAATTTTGTTTCAACACTGAAACATTCAAAAACCTATAACATTCCTGAAAACATTTTTAGGAATGTTTTTTTTTTAAACGTTGAAAACGTTACACGCCACCACAGATGATACAAGACCCCACACTAGGAAAATCTCCTGCATTGTGAGTGCGTTTACAAACATAATAAACTCACCTACTGGCAATACAAATATTAGTTCCGGCGAAAATCGAACACACCCCGCCACAGATACACCACGCCATCTGTGTCGCCTAATCTACGTACCAAGTTTAATGAACAATTAATTAAAACAGAAGTTGCGCATATTATCGTGACCATACAATACTGTTAATTACAAAGCCTCGTATCGTATTAGTGCAACAGAGTAAGTATCCAAGTTGCACAAACAAGCAAATTGCAACTACCCGCAAATACTTCAAGTCGATACACTGAGATGTGGGGCCAGGAAATATGTGAATGGTACGTCTATGACACACGCTACACACCTGAGCCACCTAAGCGAGGCATAAATTTTATTATCGTTGGGTACCGCTGTTCTGGTCAAACCAAAATAATAATAATTATTATTTATTTTCTCACCACAATATTTAGGTACATTTATAAAGGTCAATACATAATAAAGAAATTACTTATCCTTTTACTAAATTTTAAAATCTATATTTCGATCGTGACCTTGTCGATGTCGTCGGTAGGTTGCCGCTCGTTGTGGCGTTCTATTAGGGAGGCCTATGTTCAAAAGTGGACGTCTTTCGGTTGATGATGATGTTGAATAATATTTCGATTTCACTGTAATCCTTACTAATATTATAAACGTGAAAGTTTGTTTTTTTTTTGTTTCTTACACGGCTAAACTACAGCACCAACAGACAGACAGACTACGCTTAAACCCACTTGAACCCCAAAAAAGAATATAGGCTACTTTTTGTTCCGCGACTAAAGCCCGTCACAGACGTAGCTATAATATATATTAATATAATTCATAGCAAGGCATATTACGATATATTTCAGACGCAACTATAATATATATTTTTATTACGTCACCAAAATATGTGGACAGATATAGCAAGGCATATTAATATATATTTCAAAAATGTGAAACAAACAACGATCGCAGATGTAATAAGGGTGAAAATATATTATTATATTATAGCTACCGTGTGTGGTGTAGTGGCTAGCTATAATATATATTATAGCAACGTGTGTGACGGGCTTTAGACTACATTCGCCACAACCAACCTTCACGCGTACCAAGACGCGGACAAAATCTAGTTTTTGTACACAGATAATTCTCCCCGGTCGTATCGTATTGCCTTTACATCGAACTATGAGTCAGGAAAAAGGGAGAGCACCGCTGAGTTTATGCACATATTTGTGCACTACAATATCTTCTGCATTCTTGGTAAATCTTCAATGAAATTAGCCGCTGTAACCGAAATTCTGCCGGGAACAATTTGCATCCTTATTTTTTTCTGTTTTTACAAGGTTTTTACACGTATTGATGATACCTACTAAGATTATTTCGATATAACACGTGCTATTTGTTATCCATTACGACAGGGGACCGGTATTGTTTCTTCTAAACGCAGGTTACTTCGTAGAAGAACGGTATACTCTACCCGCTAACTAGATTAAGAAACATATTATGCCTGTGCTTTATTCAGTTTATCATAATTAACCTAGTCAAAGTTTAACAAATAAATAGTAAATATAATGTTGAATAGGTATTTTAAAAACTTCGGAAAATGAATAATTTATGAAAAATCACGAATTCGAATTTTGGCGATGATATTATGTGTACCTAATAGTACATTATGGTACAAGTGTGTAATGTTGGTGATTACCGCTGAGGCACCATTGAGACCCGAGCCGTTAGGTGAGGGTCTTAAGAGAGCCGAGGACGGTAATCATCAATACACACGTGTATCATACGACGTTTTTCAACACACTTGTGAAGAAAATAATATTAAAAAAATATTTTCAACAGTGAAAACGAGTTGTGAAAATTTTTTCGCAATGGCGGGAAAAATTAATCAGTTTTCATATGCGCGCGCATCAAATAATGGCGATCGGCCATGGACTAAAAGAATGAGGTTTCTTTTTTTTTGTCTTTTCGCGGATAGCGTTTTAGCCACGTACAAAATGGGGAATTCAAAGTTCTCTTTATTACAGAGAAAACAAAAGTTATATTTGAGAGAAAGTTTTATTTATAAAAAACGTACAAGTTAAAATTATCTATTTAAAAAAAACCTAAAAACCTCAGATTTACAATTTGCACTCGACGTCCACTCGCTTAATGGCTCAACTGTTACGGAACGCGAGTGCAAATCGAAGTTTGAAGCACGCAAGTTTTAATAGGAGAGAGGACCGCAGCATGTGCTAATTATTGAAGAACTCTGCTGATAACGCGAAGAATGTTGGACTTAACGTTGAAATGAAGAACAAAATACCGAATGTATCAAGACACCTCACATTGCCCTAAACTACACATCAAATCAAATAGTTTTTATTTCTGATCCATATTACAAATGTTGCATATTTAATTAAATTACTTATCAATAATGGGACGAGCTCGTGGGGTTTTTTTGCAATTTTCAGCCCAGTATCGTTTTTTTCTTTTTTAAAACGTTGCCCCACACTAGGAATTTCTCCTGTGTCGTGGGTGTGTTTACAAACAATTTATAATAACATCAACAACGAGTCATCAAAGTTGATGAGTTTAATATGAAGTATGAAGTGATTCACATTTCATACTACGTCACTAGTTTTGTTTTTTTTCTTATTATTTACATTAAGCGACAACAAAATGTGATGCCTAAATAAAAGCGCACTGTTGGATTTTCAACGCAGAATTGGATATTTCTGTAAATAAAATTAAAGTAAAATAAAAAAAACTTCCCGGATATCGGTTTCAGTACAGCAACGTGTATTTTACGCGTTTACGAACAGAATAAATTGTATAAATCCGACTTTTACTGCTTTTAGACTCGGCTGGTTTCACAGAGGATTGCAGATTAGGTGGCGTAAAATCTGGATTTTTGTAACAAATACACACCTACATAACAATGTCGATAATAAAGAACTGTTATAATAATCCATGTTAATATTATAAATTAAATGCGAGTGAGTTTGTTACGCTTTGGTTTAACTACTGGACCGATTTTGATGAAATCTGGTACAAACTAAGCTTAAACTCAAAGAAAAATACAGACTGGAGGTTCAGGGAGACTGGAGACCACTGTCTGGAAGACAGTGATCACCTTTCAAATGATATACCTACCACCTCAGATTATGAAAGAAAATATAGACCGCGCGGAACATTGAGAGTGAAGCCAAAAAAGCAAATACAAATTCAAAAGGGAATACCTACAACGCGCTTCGTGCTGTAGTGACACGAGTCAGTATAGCAAGAAACGCCGCATCGTTAAAAAAAAAATTACAAATACAAATTCAAAAGCAAATACAATCATAAAATTGTAGGTATTCGCTTTTGAATTTGTATTTGCTTTTTTGGTTTTAGTCTCAGTGTTCCGTACGGTCTATCTGCATTTAGTTTCATAATCTGAGCCTACTACAATCCATACATTGAAATTGTAAAAATTGTTTTGAGCAACAAACGATTAAGTGATTCCAGTTTAGTGCTCGCGAGTGTAGTTGCATTAAATACTATAAATAGCCTAGAAAAGTTTACATACCCATCAAAAAGTGCACAAAAAAGCCCTAATGAGAACAACAACCTTTTATCACCCACCAAGCTGACAGACAACTTTTTTACACAAAAATAAAACTACTTAACAACACACAACAAATTTATTTTTATTATTTTCAAAATTGAATTCTTATTCTTAAGTTGTTAAAGTTAGAACTTTGGACAAGGGCCTCCCGATGGCGAAGACGTGCTTGGAATAAATACTGGAACTTGTTCAATAAAAAAACTAAAAGTTTCCGAACACAATTTGTTGTGAGAGTGACGTCAGAGAAACGCTTCTTAAACTAAATTGGTGTAAGTTGAGAGTTTTGTTGGGTGTCTTTTTAATATGTGTAGATATTGAAAACACATATAAATATGGCTGTTCTACCTTCAGTTATCTACCTAGCCTTTTCTCTACATCATCATTATTATCAACCGGAAGAAGACCACTGTTGGACAAAGGCCTCCCCCAAGGAAGGGTGGAGGGGTTGCTATGATCCCCATGCTTGGCAGGCGTCTTGGGGATCGTAAGCCGCAGGATTTTCCCTTAGTCGTCTTCTACGACACCCTCGAGATGAAATGGGTGGGTGCTATTCTCTCTCGGACACCGCACGGGCTGTTACTGAGATAAATCTAATGAAAAACCTCATAACACTTTGCTCGTGGAAATCGAACCCGTTACCGCACTCTCAGCGAGCTAGCACCATAAGACTGCACTAGCGGTCTGAAGTAATATGTTGGCCCGTAGATTCTCCTGTTGTAGTGATCAAGTCAAGATCACCCTATTCAAGGCGTTCTGTCAGGGTCTGTATGCAGAGGGTCTATGGGTCAGCTATGCCAAAATATCGCTAGATGCCTTACGCTGTGCGCTGTGGGGCAAGGCAGCCAATTCAAACATTGACATACTCCAAAGGTTTGAATCAAAAATGTTTTGGATTATAACTAATGCACAATGGTACTTAACTAACGATAGCTTACATCGGAACTTAAAAATACCAAAGGTGAAAGAACAAATCACGCAAGCAGTCAGTGCCTACAAGAATAGTATTACTACTCATCCTAATAAACTGGCATCGAACTTGATGAAAACCAAGTCATTCAAGAGGCTTAAAAGACAAACTCAATAAGACTTGATACTATGACAGCTGACACACCATAAAACGGACTGATACGGATGCACCACTGGGCGCATACCAAGCAAGACTATACAAAAACTTAACACAAAAGATGCTGAATGTCAGTAAATGGACAGATTGCATCATAAAACAAAAAAAAAGATGCCTTACGCGTCCAGTATAATAATGTTTTCAGGATGCTGTTAGGACTGACACGTCAGAGATGTATTCGCCAAACCGAACTGACGATTTCCAGGCAGTCATACACAAGAAAGTTGCTCTACTGATCCATCGAACGCGGGTCAGTAACAATAGTATACTGGAGAGACTGGAGAGTCCTTACTCTCCTGTTCTGAGGTATTTTAAATTGTGGAAAGGATGGTCAACTAGGTATCTGATCTCTTGCTTGATCGTTCTCTGTGCAACCTGCTTCGGACACTTAATTGGTCATGTATGCCAGTATTGATTATGCGTGTCGTGCCGGCCGCGAATAGCACCACCCCACTTCTACCCGTGGGTGTCGTAGAAGGCGACAGAGGGATATTGACCAGAGGATGGGCAGCAGCGTCCTTCTGAGTACCATAACATCTACTGCGTTCGCCAACATGCATCCGCCAAGCATGGCTGACCCCTCCCTTGGGGGAGACCTATGCCCAGAAGTGGGCGTCTAAAGGTTGACATGGTGGATGGTGGTCAGTATTGATTTGTGTTTTGTGTTTTATAATAGTAATATTAGTTATGAGCTCAACTGTCCAATTAGCAGACACAATAGTTAAACAATTGACGCGAATCTCCTGGAGATTTCGTTACGAATAAGAGGATGGTTCTTTTACTAACAAAAAATGGATTATATTGTTGTCTGAAACTGAATAAATAAATAAATAAATAAGGGCAGTTAATGAGAATGAGAAAGAATTGAGTCCACGGTACGATTTGCGGGACGATGGGAACATCGACCCATGTAACACTGTATACATTGAAACTAAACCTAGAGCAAACCATGGCAACAGTTCTCAGTAAATAAAAGCTATTTACTAACCAGCCTTCAATTTACATAAACACAATATTATTCCCTGTTTCATCTGACCTTTACATTAAGAACAAGGTATTTGTACTTACGTAATAATATAATGTGATAGAAAAAGGAGAAATAGGCTCTGGCTGGTTTAGTCATGTTCAACCTTATTTTAATAGTTTTATTATTACGTAATATTTAAATATTAGTTAACTAAAATATCCCAAGGGATATTAATAAATACTAGCTTACATGTTAAGCTAGAACAATATCTATAGATGTGCCAAATAATCATGGCTGAATTTGTACAAAAAAAAATTAAGATGTTTAGAAAAGTTGAAATTCTAATTCTTATATTCTTGGGGACCTAAAGAGTATCTTCTGGCATTTACAATATTTTTAAAACCCCGCAAAAAAAGGTTAATAGTTTAACGAAAAGCTCATTATTTCAGAACGAAACGGTGACTGACAGTAACAGTGACACTGACAGTCGCCGTTTCGCAGTTCTTATATTGAAATTGCATTGTTTTATGGGAAATATTATCACAAATAAAGATTATTTTTTTCCACACACTTGTCACACCACTTGTCTGTCAATTTTATAGATCCTTTAACATCGCTTGTCACTTTCTTTTTTTTATAAACACAAAATGGCCATCGAGATGAAACGAAAAAGTGTTATTTTCATTTCGTAATATTTTAATTATGCGGGGGTTTTAAAATATGCTAAGCATATCAATCTGCTCCTGGTAATTCTTCACATTGGAAAATATTTTAATCCCTCTAAATTACTTTTGTTTCATACAAATGTATGTCTGAATCTCGCCATGATTCTTTCAGCTTATTCTTTTCTGTCGTGACATTTAAAATTATATATTAGTTGGAAGTAGGATGAGTTAAACACTGCTCTAAACTATGCTGTAAGGGTTGACAGGAGATTTTTCACGTAACACTAATCCATAGAGCAAAGCGGAACTACCGACCGCACGAACCCACGCGCGCGTGCGGTCGGTTGTCCGTGTTATGCCAACTACACACGTAACGATATATCTAACAACAAAAAAGAATAACAATAAAAGCGGTTAGATACCTAACTCATAGAATGTATGTCAACTGATTGGTGTATAGAGTTATGCCAGCTACACGATCTATCGTTGCGATTAAACTGTGCATACCCTAACCTAACTGGAGATACTTGCCACCAGTTCTTTTCGACGGTACGGTCGTTCCGTTTAGCACTGATGTAAAAAATCTTGGCTTGCACATCGACAGCACTATGAAGTGGCATACTCAAGTCGCTCGTGTCAGCCAGAAGGTTACTGGTTCGTTGCGAGCTCTGTACCGTTTGAGAAACTTTTTACCCTCAAATACGAAAACAATGCTTGTACAGTCCTTAATTTTTCCTATCATCGATTATGGTGATGTGTACTACTTTGACCTGAATGCAGATCTCCTCGACAAACTTAACCGTCTTCTAAATAACTGCATTCGATTCGTTTTCAATCTGCGTAAATATGATCATGTCTCCGAGCACCGGTCTCTTCTTAAGTGGTTGCCCATACGTCAGCGTAGAGAGCAAAGGGCGCTAACCACACTGTTTTCTTTTCTTGTTTCTCTCACTTATCGCTTAGCGTTCAAAATTAAAGTTCGAGAGTACATTCACAAGAAGTTGGCAGTTTCATCACAACGGTAATGTTTTCTCCATTGTTTGTCTTTTTTTTTTTAATATCCTTGTAAATATCTATTTACAGTAGTATATGTAGTCTGATGTTATATTTATATAGTATTTATATTATATATTTATAGTATTATTTTTATATCCTTGTAGTTTAGCTTAGTCTTAATTTAATTATTTTTTCTGTTACACCTACCAATGCTTGTCTCTGCATCACCCAAAGGTTGACTGGTAGAAAATGCCTATGGCATTAAGTCCGCCTCTGTACATTGTGCTTGAAGTGTTAATAAATAATAAATACTTCCGCAACCCCCACCCTCCGGGCCACTTCTCGGGTCAGGGGGGCGAGTGAGGTGTTAGACTCCCCCCGGACATCTTACAGGGGCGCGCGTGGAACACTACGCGCCGCCACCTCGGGTCCTGGTGTATGTGGGGGGCGACACGAGTACCCTAAACTTTTTTTTTTTTTTTTTTGGTACGGGGTGGAAAATCCTCATGGATGTCCTCCGCCCTGGGGCGGGCGGAGGGGTCTGTCAGACTCTTACTGACTAAAAACCACCCCGGTGTTCCATCTCACACCTACGTCAGGGGTCGCGGGAACTGGAGATACTTCCGCAACCCCCGGCTGGTGCCGGCCCGCTGCAGCGGGCCACTTCTCGGGTCAGGGGGGGGAGTGAGGTGTTAGACTCCCCCCCGGACGTCTTAGAGGGGCGCGCGTGGAACACTACGCGCCGCCACCTCGGGTCCTGGTGTATGTGGGGGGCGACAGACGTCCCCGAGTCTGCCGCCCCTGGACCCATTTAGGGGGGCCGGAAGAGGGCGTTGTCCGCTCTCCGCCGACGCCCGGTGCGCCTGCTGCGGGCAGGGTGGGAGGTTGAGATCTCCCTCTCCCTTTCCGCAGCCTCCTTCTGCGACATGAACGAGTACCCTAACCTAACCTAACCTAACATAAAGATTTTCTCAAATAGTTTTAGACCCACCATACCAACAGGGGTATGGCCAGTGGTATGGTGTATCCACCATTTTTTCCTAGATCAAAATGCGTTCAAAATTTGAACTAGAAGGTCTTTAAAATGTAAATATAATGAACTAAAGGGTATTCATTGTTGACATTTTAAGCTTAGGCATACGCGTGGTGCATACCGATCTGCGCAGTTTTATCGATAGTGTGTATGGTAAATCGTTGCGATAATCTGCAACGATTTACCATACACACGATCGTGTAGCTGACATAACTCTATGCACCAATCAGTTGACATTCATTCTATGAGATAGGTATCTAACCGCTTTTATTCTTATTCTTTTTTGTTATTATCACAGTTTTTACTTTTTATTTGTTTAATCTTATTGCATAAGATTCTGTACTTTCTCCTCCTGGGAGAGGGCACTAGCTCTTGTAACACAGGTCTATCAGCTAGCACAGAAGTCTGGGACTTCACACAATATTGGACCATTAAACGAAACGTGAGTATTGTTACACATTATAGATTAAGAACAACGGATTAACTCACTGTGTTGTTGGGTTCGTCCGACTAGTTTCGATGGCATACGGCCACCTTTTTCAAGGAGTTCCAAAGGATGACACACCGCCCGTCGCGTTCCTGCGGACACGCGACGGGCGGTGTGGAACTCCTTGAAAAAGGTGGCCGTATGCCATCGAAACTAGTCGGACGAACCCGACAACACAGTGAGTTAATCCGTTGTTCTTAATCTATAATATTGTACCACTTTCTTGTGTAATATAAGGTTATTATTATCATAGATTTTGTGTAGCAAAAGCAACCTGTGTCAAAGGACAATTTTTTATTAATTTCTAAACAAAGAAAATAATAATTTTTGACGTTAAATGAATTAATCGAGGTAAAGGTCATGGCTAAAGAAAAGTGTCTTCTTAAAAAAACAAAAAAAAAACACTGTGGCACTCGGGGACTGCCGCGGTAAAGCTATTGCATAGCATTTTTGACTTTGACTTTGACGTTTTACTTTGACTTTTACCTTTCAAAGTCAAATGTCAAAGTCAAAGATTTTATATATATATTATGATTAAATATAACATAATTATACATATACGTTAAGCGAACGCTCGGCCGAGCTACATGGTAGGCGGAGTGGGGGGTGTCAGGTTTTTTTTCGTTACGGAATTTCTTGATTCGGTCGCCGCGCTCAAAACCCGCGATAAAAGCTATGCAATAGCTTAAAAGTTGTGTCATGAAATTATTGGCTTGTGGTTGTCTACTACCTAATTATCTTAATATCGTTATCTAAATTTAATTGGAGCATAAAATAGTACCTAAGCATCGTGGAGTTCAAAACTCCCACAGTACCTACCTATAGGTACCCACTTTCAGCCTTCTGATAGCCGATACGTTTTAACCGAAAATAAATCTTATTGTAATGTAAATAGACCTAAAATTATAAAACTATGTTATAAGATTTACATACCAAATGGCTCGAGAGAAAGCTGTCGTTTTTTTTTTAGCTCCACCAGCATCAGTCTGTGTATAACAAGACGAAACAAGAGACAGTGTTTCTCAATTTAATTTAAAAAATCTTTTATTCAAAATCCTTTCAGCTTGAAAAGGTTGGCAACCCCACCTTTTAACTGAATCCTTGATTGGCACCTAACATCGAAAGCTTTGAGGGAGGCGTTTTGCCAAATTGCACTTTACCAAATTGCGATCAACGGGTTACGTGAAAGGCGTTTTGTTAATACGCAATTTTATGCTGTTCGGTAAGTGAATAGGATTGAACTTGATTTATTACGTCTATGATAATTGCTTAGTGGTAGGGTGGAGATATAGGTAGGTAGGTAGGTCGATACCTACCTAATTTTGCTGAACATTTCAGCAGAATGAAGTAAAGTATTTGTGGTTGTATATACACTGTGCCCGCGGCTTCGCTCACAATTTTAGACATCATTGCTTAGTTGTCAATCGTTTTCATTAAAGAAAAGATGAATGAGTTACGTGAAGTATGAAAGAAATGGGAGTCAGTGATAGCATGCCCGCTGACGATGACAGAAGAAGAATGAACAAAGAATGGGACACAAGCAAGAAGATGATGATGGAAACGCTTATTAGTAGGAAAATCTTTTATGCACTCTTCCATAAAAGCAAAACAAAACCATAACAATTTGTTCCCGCCGCGAGCGACAAAAGCGAGCACAGATAAAATGATCAACATGCCGAAACTTCCAACTAGATAAAATGATCAACATGCCGAAACTTCCAACTAGCTTCATGAAATAACTTCGTTCATATGAAATTCATAAAAAGATACCAGCGTCAAAGAGTTTGTGGGACATTCTGCTGTTTATTTTTCCTCTATTTTATGAAGGAATTTATCATAATATCGTAGAGTATTATCTGTTTTTTTTTTTTTGCTGCAAAATTACAGGGTAATGGTAACTTATCAATTATACGTTTTTACCTTTTTATGTATAGTGTTTAGTTCGTTTCAAAAAAGAGGTATGGAAGATTGGAACGCCGAAAAAAAAATTCAACCAACAATGAAAGTTTTATTCAAACACTCTGCAACTGTTGATGTATCTAATCTCTATATCTATACTAATATTATAAAGCTGAAGAGTTTGTTTGTTTGTTTGGTTGAACGCGCTAGTCTCAGGATCTACTGGTTCGAATTTTGTGTTGGATAGTTCATTTATCGAGGATATAGGCCGATGCGAAGCCGGGTCAAGTCGCTAGTCTAATTTATAAAATCTGGTGTCACAGTATTTGTTATCGAACTCCTCCACAGATTTTTGCCGATTTTAGGCGGATAAGGTAGGTAGGTAACACGGAATAGGTAAGTTGTTTGGTAGGGTAGGTAGGTAGATAAGTAGGGTAGATAGGTAGGTAAAATAAATATAGGGACATGACAACGTCTGTCGAGTCAGCTAGCCGCATATAATTATTATTTTATAAAATATCGTTCTAATACAAAATTACAGGACAAGAGTGCGAAATACCCGCACAAGTATGTACATGTTTTATAGTGAGTTGCAGTTACAATGTATAAATGTGTACATCAGTAAGCGACAACGCGCGGACACTTTGAGATATGTCCGAGACGAAACGAAAAGACGTCATATTTATAAACGTTGGGAAGTGTGCGTCCAAGCGTATAAGCGGTAGCGGAAAACTGTGGACGTACAGTTTCGGGTAGAAAGACGAAAACAATTTAAAAAAATGCTACTATCAAAATTAACCCGATGTCGACTCTAAGTTGTGGCGACTTTAGCTCTTTTTCAATTTAATCCTTTTTCATTCATGGATTTTATCGAAAATAATATTTTTCGATACATCTTGTCTTACTTAAGTAAGATAGCATGAGACAAAATTAAATGACAGTTATAGCTCTAACGTAATTTCTATATAATCGTATAATTAGCTTTGTTATTTCACTATTTTATTTTATTAATTTTAAGAAAACTAACAGCTAGTTTATTACAAATACGCAGTAATAGGTACACTAGTAGTTATACTATAATATAAATACAAAGTAATGTAATGTTATTGCCCATTACATAAAAATCCAAACATTAAAATTCGGTATTTCTAACCAGTTTGTCCGTTTTTCTCGATATCTCTTATACTAAAACGAAGAAAATTGATGTTTGGTACAATTTTAGATGTTAATAATGTGCACTCCTACATTTTTTATTAATCTTGGCCAGGTCTTCCCGATATACCTAATTATGACATCGACCCTCTTTATTCGCACCTTGTACTAAACCGTTCGCTACAACACTTTCACAATAAAACTATCATAATAATAACTTATGTTTTTAATAAGTTCATTGGTTATAAAATTTAACTTCCAACGTACATTTTTAAATTCGCATTTTCGTTATTTTAATTTTCACCTTGCACCACACCCCACGTAATGAATGATGCGAACACGTAAATATTTATATGAGAAATGTATTTTTGCCGCTACTATGCATATTCCTGTTGTTTACACTCCAACCTGTCATGGACCGGACTATAAATAAAACACAAGTAATTTTATGTAAATAAACAACTCATTAGTTGAACTTCACGACGTTTATCTGTTTGTTTAAGAAAAACATGAGTCGAAACAGCGACACGGTTGGAGCAGTGGTTGAGTGATCGGCAGGGCCTCAAGTCTGCTATTACAATAGTGTCAGAATGGTCTATCATTGATTTTCATAATGACGACATTATATTAGTAGATTACCAAACTTGTAAAAATCAACAAGTATGAAATCAATGATAGACCATTCTGACACTATCGTAATAGCAGACTTGAGGCCCTGGTGTGCTGCGTGACGTCGCGAGTTCAATTTCCGCACGAATCAAAATATTTATCTGGGATGAAAACTGCGATCAAGGAAACACTTCGAATAATACTATTAGTTTCTATCTCTTTCACACAGTAATGTATCATGCATCATCAAACTTCCATTCCTACGTTTAATGACCCACAGGACTAGTAATTTCAGCGGCTCCACCCCAGCGCATGGACACTCTATAATATTAGTAGGCATACAGTATAGTTATAGGAAACCGTGTGGTGACGGCCGCGAATAGCACCACCTCATTTCTACCCGTGGGTGCCGTAGAAGGCGACAGAGGGATATTGACTAGAGGATAGGCAGCAGCGTTCTTCTGAGTACCATAACACCTACTGCGATGTTCAACATGCATCGGCCAAGCCTGGCGATTATGGCTGAACCCCCCTTCGGGGAGACCTATGCCCAGCAGTGGACGTCTAAAGGTTGACATGATGAAGTAGGATATTGCTAACAAACGGCTCGGCCGGTTTAGAAGACAATTTAAGTGATTGAGTTCGATTTCTGGAAAAAGTATCATCATTATCATTTCAGCCGAAAGACGTTTACTGCTACTACTGACATAGGCCTCCCCAAGGGGGGGTTTTGCAATAATCGCCACGCTTGGCAGGCGGATTTGCGATCGCAGTATGATTGTTACAATGGCACAGAGAATGCTGCGGCCCATTCTCTGGTAAGTCCCTTAGTCGCCTCTTACGACACCCATGAGAAGATATGGGAAAAAGTATACCTTAAAGATAATTATCATGAAGGTTCTTGGTTGTTTGTTCTGATTTTTCTTCGCATGTGAAAAGTCTGTGAATGCACCCACGATATAGTAAAAGGTGAGTGAACTTTTAGTTACTTTCTGCACAACCTATACCCTGTTCACAATAAGATTAGACATTTACAAAAACCTTTTTTACAGTCCGTTCAACCGATTTTGACTTATATTGCGTTGGTAGCATGACAAATGGCAACTGCAGTAAACAGTTGTTATTGTAACCACTTTTTTGCCTCTAATGTCATCCTTAAGCCTACGGAATAGAAGTCAAAATCGGTTGAAGGGACTGTAAAAAAGGTTTGTGTTTATGTCTAATCTTATTATGAACAGGGTACAGGTACTTTAAGTACCTAGTAAAAATATCAAGTTTTATTATAATGATTTCAACATCATCCTCGGTAATTTTATACAGCCGTTACACTAAAGTACTTAGGTATAAGCAATCGCTTTTCAAAGCCCGCTTTCCATCATTAAACCATTTAATAATAATATCTTAAAATCTCATAAAACTTGTAAGACTATTAAAATCCGTCACTACGAAGAGCCATCTGCCAAGAGATTGACGACACATATCTGTGTCACACATAAATCCTTTTTAAAAAGATTCCTTCAAGAGCATTATAAAACCTCTCATCATAAATATGCGTCTCATTTTCTCTTTATAGGGGTCTCAGTACTTTCCTATAGCTAGCACTGCGAAGGAATGTAACCATTAAGGTGTACAGTTTAGAGGTTATTTCAGCGTGTGGTTATGTTTAAAGAGAGGGTACATGACAGTTTATGGTCACTTCAAGGGGTTACATTACAGGCCAGTGATGTGACGCGCTCCAGTTTGGTTGGACGTCCCACGAAATTGAGTACAAACTGTTTTATGAGTAACAAAATTGAAAGATCTGAAATAAAAAGATAGGTGCCATTATTAGTTGGGCGCTTTGTAATTTGCTGGTGAATAAGCAAAAGTCTTTGACACGAGTTGGTAATGATTTGGATTGGAATACAGGGCATTATATTCGATTTGAATTTTGCCAGTCTTTTTACACGTGCAGTCTGTGGGTTTGGCATACGCAGAGGTTTTCAACGTTTTTGATGTACAGTATAATAACGACTTTAGGGTGCTGTTGGGGCCCCGTCCTGTAGCGCGTCAGGCAGGTTTTCTAAGGCAGATACAGATAGCATTCAAGCTATTATGCGCAAGAGAGCAGTATCCCTGATGCGAAGGATTTGGGGGAGCACCAACAGCATTTTAAAGGACATAGTGAATAAACCTGATTGCCCGTTCCTGGAGCACTGGACCCGTATGCACAGCTGCAGGTCTGGTGCAGCGGGAAGCGGACATAGTTATAGGTTCCTAAATTAGTTTAATTTTTGTTTTAATTTTGTGACGCTGATCGCGGTGATAGCGCGTCCCGCACCCCGCTACCTCGACGCAGCCCCCGCTAACCTATTTAAAGCTCCTCGAGCTGGACCCGGCCCGCCTGCCTCCCGGCCGGCAGTCAACAAAAATAAGTGTCTCCCCGGACTGCAACCACACCCATCTACCGTCTGAGCCCTAAGCCTTTCTAAACTAGTGTGCATAACTGATTAAACTGAATTAAAAGTGTAATGCTATTGTTGCAATCTCGGTCTTTAATTCCTCTCCAATTTATTAGTTCCCTAGCTACCTCGTGCCTGCCACGAGGCGCCAACGTGACATCTGGCGCCCAACGTGGGACTGCGTCGAGGTAGCGGGGTGCGGGACGCGCTATCACCGCGATCAGCGTCACAATTTTAATAGGAAATGTTACTAACATAGTTTGATAAGTGTTTCTAACAACGATATGAATGTTGTGTTCGAATGAAATAAATAATAATAAATACAAAAGCATGACAAAATTAACCGAACCGGGCTAGAATAGCACCCCTCCATATCATCCCGAGGGTATCGTCGAAGGCGACTAAGGGAAAATTTGGAAGTCGGGCAGCGGCTTTTGTGTTCTCGACAACTTCACTGCGATCCCCAAGACGTCTGCCAAGCGTGAGGATTCTGGCAACCATCCCCCCCCCCCCACCCCGGAATACCAGAAGTCGCGCAGATGGTTTACTATCCCAGAGACAAAGCTGCAATGTCTCATACCACTGTAGTTACACCGTCACCCATGCCTTTCACACATGTGTTCCGATTTGGAGGGTATGAAGAATACTGTCGTCTCTTTTTACGAGCAGTGATGCACGCAAAAGAGGCGGCATAGAGAGCTTCCCTCCAGAACAAGAAGCACCGGGCGCCGGAGGGCTCTCAATGACCCCCGGCCTCCATGAGTTGCCGGCTGACTTAGGGGCAGTCCACCACCCGACCAGATGCAGGCCCGTATAGGTGGCGCGCCGTGATCCGCGCGCATCGCTCTCGAGGATTCGAGGAGGTCGTCGGGACCCGTCTACATCGTTGACGGGTAATAGCGTGGCGTAGGCGCGGTGAATGCGCGAGCGAATCCCCTACCCTACCTATGGGTCGGTCGAGGAACACCGTGGTGGTTCGACCTGGTAAAAGTCCGGCACACAACCTGATGTCTTCCCCAGACAGAGGAGGTACGTGAGCCCCTGGGGTTTTTACTAATATTTATACTGTGCCTTGGGTGTCTGTTTTGCAGCAGAAATAGTTTTGGTAGTAGTACATCCCTGAACGAGGTCCTTATCCAAGAGCTCTACTAATATTTAGAACATATACAAGCATAGGTATCCATGTATTTATAAATTTAAAAGCTTTAAAAAAACCACAGCATCAACATGAATACGAGACATAATATGCCTCCATTCCAACCACTCCTCCAACTACGTTGTGGTCGGCTTCCAGCTTTTAATTTTTTTTTAAACTAGAAGTAGCTGCATACCAGTGTTCTACATGGGTATAAATATAATGATCACCAAAAAAATACTTTAGGATCTTAAGCTCCTTTACCAAAAAAATATACTAAATTATACCAATTGTACTAAATGGTCACCAAATCTTAGTGTGCAAAATAACCAAAATCTTTTTAACCCCCCTGGGGCGGATCCGACATGGTTAGGTTAGGTTAGAATTGTTGATCCCCTACGCAATCAAATCGCTTTTTACAGTCAAACTCATACATTTCTACAATACTTTAGGAAACATCATTTTGGTGACCATTTACTATTTTTGGTTTTATTTTATTTACTACTAGCTTATGCCCGCGACTTCGTCCGCGTGAATGTCGGTTATAGTGGATGCAGACGTCTCTGATCAAAAAGTAGCCTAGCTATGTCCTTCCCCAGGGTTTAAGCCATTTTCGTACCAAATTTCTTTAAAATCGGTTCAGCCGTTTCATGGTGAAAGCGTAACAGACAGAGTTACTTTCGCATTCATAATATTAGTATGGATTATTGGTGATCATTTAGTATATCTGGAGGTTCGTTAAACATAAGCCGTTCTACATGAAGCTACTGTCTATCTGACTTCCACAACCTAGTCACTGGATTACACGATACCCCATGGTATGAATGGTTGTCAGCCACGACGGAATTAAGAAATTTATTTACAAAGTACTCCATTTTTCCCTATACCCTTATCACTCAACAAAGTACACACAAGACAAATCTTGCTTGAAATACAATAATAGTTGCCATGTAATAGTCCGTGTCGTGTGACATTTACCGTCCAATTCTTTGTCGGGATTTGAATTGCTGGTTTAACGACAGACCTTGACGGATTTACGGACTAAAGACATGTGTTTAGATTTCAGGGTTTCAATTTAGAGCCCGAGACTTTGCCATTTTGATGAGAATGAGGACTTGAAATTAAGTCCTTAGTTTATGTAATCTGTAAAAACCTCCCTTGGTGAATTTAGGTGAATTACAGTGGTATTCTGTAAACATCTTTCTCGGTGAAATTAGAGGAAGTGGGCAGGAGGCGTGTGTGCGCTGTCATACACGAGCAGCATGGAATGATAGCTCACCTCAACTTCAACTTTATTATTGCTTGGTTTAAACAGCTAAAACCACCGCGGTGTACCTGCCTATGGTCGGGATTCACATTAGCATTAACCTAAGGAAGATGCGGCATGGAGCTAGCATTCCAGTCGATGCTAGGGAAAGACAATTAAGAGATTTTAATATCATCTAGACATCTAGATACAAGTGAGAATTAATTATGATTAATACAAGTTGGATATTTCAAAATTTCAGGTGTGATAATATAACCATAGAAAATATGCTGCAAAGGTATTATGCTTAGTAACTTGGGATTCCTTTCAACCTAAATTTAGCCAAAACAATACGTAGGCGTTTATATGTATTCGTTCAGAAAAATTGGTAAGTATTGCAAAAAATCTTAAGAATTTAAATTTGATCGTTTAATTTTGCTTTATTCAGTACCCTCGAGATGTATTGACGTTAAGGTATCTTGTAACGGGTTCAGACGGCAGGCGCTTAGGGCGAAACTAGACACCTTTATCAATGATAAAATGTTTTCCTAAACAAACTTAAAGCTAGGCTGGAGAAATGTTTCGATAAAGAAACATGACACGTTTACTAAAGGACTGGAAATTGATGCCTTAATATCTAGATTTTGTCTTTTAACATCAAACCTGAATTTCCCGAAGGTTTACTCAGGCAAATGTACACCTCTACATAACACAACAGGGTCTGTAGACAAAATCTCTTGCTGTTAGCGTTAACGCCAACGGAATAAACAAATTGTATGCAGTTGACATATTTGCATCACGTGACACTTAATAAACAAAAGTCAACTCCATACAATTTGATTTTTCCAATGGCGTTAACGCTAACAGAAAGAGATTTTGTCTATAGGCCCTGGACAAAATTGCACATAAACACACCGACACACTTCTTTCGCGCAATTATGTGAGATAGAGGGCGAAACTATTTCTAAAGGGCACACATTCATATTCCTGGATGACTTTGAGAAAGGACAATGCCAGAACCTCTATAGAACTTTGCCCCACTCAATAAAAGTCATGTGCAATATGTAGCATCTTACTGTTTATTTATTGCTGATAACTAAAAATTAGTCTTAGTGACTGTAGAACTTGCGGTTTCCGTTTAAATCTAAAAACAATAATGACATTGATTATAGGTTAAATTGTATTTTAGGTAAAATGAGTTTGTATTTTGTGGGTAGGTATTTCGTAATCCGCAAGTTCTAAAGAAAAACAATTTAGTATAGAAAGGTTCTATATTCATTACAATTATTTTCATTAATTTACTTTCCTGTACATGGGTGGGGCAGGATCTGGCATTGTCATTTCTAATGGAAAAATCCCACCTGCCAACCCATAATCCGTAATTAATAATTCCAGCCTATTATTGTCCCATAGCTGGACAAAGACATCTCAAGACACGAGCATGGATCACCACTCTTGCTCAAGGTGGATTGGGGAATTTAAAATTAAGTAAAAGTCCAGGTTTCCTGTCACCGAGGTCAGTGATCTCCAAGAAAAATATAGCAAGTATTTGTTTTAAGGCGCTAACAAGCGACTTTTACAGATTTAAAACTGACAATTACGTCAAAATTTGTCATGTAAATGATTTGAAAAAAATATATGTTAAAGTTAATCATTTAGTATGTAAATATTTTGACGGGCCTGTTGGTCTAGTGGTCACTGACCCTGACTGCTAAGCCGGAGGTCGTGGGTTCAATTCCCACCCAGGACAAACTTTGTGTGATGAGCATGATTGTTTGTTCTGTGTCTGGGTGTTTATCTATAATATGTATGTATTTATAAATTATATAAGTATGTATATCAGTTGTCTGGTTACCATAACACAAGCTCTGCTTAGCTTGGGACCGTGTGTGAGTTGTCCCAAGATATTTATATTTATATATATTTTATATTTTATATTAAGTTCTGTTAAATAGTTTAATTAACTCGTGAAGTTGTGTCTGATGCGAACAAAACATTGATAATCACACCAAATCTACCAGGTATATTTAAACGAAACTTTCACTATCTTACAGACAATTTTATTATCCATCTTTTAATATACGCCTTTTTTTTAAGTTAAAGAAAATCTTTTATTTAACTTTTTCGACTAAACTTTGTGAGTTTTGGACGCAGCGCATACGATTCTTAGGTAGCTCAAGGTCGCCGGCGTACCTATATCGTTGCCTTAAAAGCCTGCGCTGTATGCTGGGCCTGCCCCAAGAACTTGCAGGAACTTTTTTCCTGCGCCACCTCGAACCAACACTGCTGGTCATCACGATACCTCTTCCTGCGCCGTCGCTGGTCTAGGCTGACGTGACCAGCTCAATCCCATTTAAGCCTGGCAGCCTTTTTTCCTACGTCTGTTATGCTCATTTTGGAATGCAGCGTAAAGTTCTGGATTTTTACACCCAGAATGGTGCGCTTCATTGCTTGTTAATAATCTGGTTAATAATCCAGGTGTCCTTAAGCACAGACCTGAATTGTGTATCATTGTCGAATCTAACCAATGTAAAATAATTTATGTATATTGTGGTGATAAAAATAAAGTAGATTGATTGATAGTCTCCAGGGTGGAACTAAAGAGAGTACATAAAATAATTGAAAAAGTCAAATTGGTTCTTGTCTTGTGTTTAACCCGCCACCTCATGCATGAGAGAGATCCTTTATTGATTTCCTCAAAATCAAAATAGATTCAGCCAAAAGAAACATTGATGGTGGCATGGACGGAGTGGCTGAGCGATTGGCTGCTGCGTAGCGTAACTCGGGTACGATTACCGAACGGAACAAATACTTATATAGCCTACAGGTAGTTGTTTCGGGTTTGGTTGTTTGTGTGTGTGAGTTTATGTTTGTAAATTCATCCACGATACGGAACAAAGAATCATGGCAGGATTTGCAAAAAAAAAATAAAGATGTTTAGAGAAGTTGAAATTCTAATTCTAATATTCTTGGGTACCTAAAGAGTATCTTCAGGCATCTACAAATTTTTAAAACCCCGTAAGAAAAGTGGATAGTTTAACGAAAAGCACATTATTTCAGAACGAAATGGCGACTGACAGTAACAGCGACACTGACAGTCGCCATTTCGCAGTTCTTACTCTGAAATTGCATCGTTTTATGGGTGTGCGTGTGTGTGTTTCCACACACTTTTCAATTCTCTGCCAATTTGATAGATCCGATAACGTCGCTTGTCACTTTCTTTTTTTATAAACTCAAAATGGGTATCGACAGTGAACGGATTTCCGTTCACTGGGTATCGAGATGAAACGAAAAAGTTTTATTTTCATTTCGTAATATTTTAATTATGCGGGGTTTTAAAAATATGGTATGTATATCAATCAACTCCTGGTTATGTATTCTTCACATTGGAAAATATTTTAATCCCTCTAAATTATTTTTTTTTTTTTTCATACAAATGAATGTATGAATCTCGCCATGATTCTTTCTAGTATGAGGCAAAGTTATTTTAAAGAAAGAAAAAACATATAGAACCTAAATATCTAGAATTCTGGGACACACATTATCAACCGATTGGACACAGAAATAATTCGCAAGATCGCGCAAAATCCCTAATACCGGTTTCTCATAACCTATTTCACAATATCGAGCTGGAACTGAAATAATAAGAGCAGTCTGAAGGTCACAGGATAATGTTTCTTTGTAGCAAAAGGTCAAGTGCGGTGACCCTCGGTTAAATAGAGATGGAACAAATTCTAACACACATGGATTCGAATTTTAAAGTTCGAAATAGAAATTGGATATGAAATTTTGTTTCATTTGACGCCAGATATTTGGAAATGTATTGTGTCTTATTTTTATAATAGTAGGTAAGCGCCAAATATATCACGAGGCTGCTGGATGAACTGGTGACTCGGATTCTTATCTGCAAAAAGACAAAAATGGTTACTTGTCAGTTTAACAAAGTTTTATCTGACATACCTATTTCTTGTCAGAGTGTTTTAGCGTACCACTCAAGTGGTCCGCTTGATACGTACTACTTTGTATTTACCTCTCTTGTACTGCCATTTATTCATAGATAATAAATATGATATTTATAAACTTAAAAACCTTTTTAAGTTTATAAATACCATATAATTAAAAAAGACTACCGCCTTCAAAAACTCAAAAGTCATACTAAATAACTTTAGCACGTGACTTTCGTTTCGGAAGTCGATTGGCGGTGACTTTGTTCTGTTTGTTGCTTTGTATTGCCTTTAAATACAGCAGGTACTAGTGAAGGACACCAGGAGGACATAAAAGGTCTCTAAGGTCAGCAATAATTATCAAGGATAACAATTGAAAGGCTGAAAATCCTTCACATTTAGTTTCGACCACAGACTTAAGGGAGTAATTAATGACACTAGGATCACAGTCCCCTTGACCATTTACCCTTTAGAGGTCATTAGACAATGTCCGCATAATTTAAATGGACTTAATTGGTAATTAATTGCTGTATAATAGTTTTGGAGGCTGTTTCCTTTAGTGGGATTTAACTAGACTATGGTTATTAAGAGCTGTTATAATCGGGGTAGTCCAGCCAAAATGACCCAATACACCAAGGACATTAATGGTGCGGTCGTGGGTTCGATTTTCGAACGCAACAAATGTTTGTATGGCCTACAGCTTCTGGGTATTTGTGTATGTGAGTTTATGTTTGTAAACACACTACGATACGGGTGAAATTGTTAGTATGAGTCAAAGTCAAAGTATTTATTTGTGCGATTTCTACTGATAACATGTCATATAGATATTTTACAGAAAAAAAAAAATCTACTATTTACACAAAAAGTAAAGTCGGTTAACGGACGATAGTTTTACGTGATAACGACATAAAGAAATATAATGGCTAACATATATAACATAAGCAAATAATGGCTTCCGTCGAGGTGGGCGGAGCTTATTACTTTGGCCGATCGTGCCTCTCTATCGCTTGTTCCGCGCTCTCGCTTGCACGCTCAGGCTCAGGCGGAACGTGACACGTTTTCGTGCGTGCAGCCGGTGTTCATAGATTTATAAGACGTTATCACGTCAAAAAAAGAAAAAGAAAGAAAGGAAAGAGGCCTTTTCCCAAGTATGTTGGGGTAGGCTTCCAGATTAACCAGCTACAGCTGAATAGCAGTGTTTTACATGGAGAGACTGCCTATCTGACTTCCACAACCCAGTTACTAACACGATACCCTTTGGTGAGACTATACTCCATTTAATATAGCATTAGAAAAAAGATGCTCATAGAAGCAGGAATGCAAAACTTTGATTTCAAAGATAAGTTAAAACAATTTTTAATTTAAATTATTTTAACCTAACGTTGATAAATAGATCTTAGATCTATATAGTCTATTATATGGACGTATAATAATTTTAGGTTACAAACATTAGTTACATTTTAAATTTGGTAGAATGATTGTGAATCGAACAACGTTCCCGGTATCGTTCATGCCTGCTTTGTTTTAGGTTTTTGGCATTGACACTGTAATTTAAAGTGGAATGAAAATAATCAACTATATAAAAGCCACATCATTTCATAAGATAAATTATTAAAATAGTCACAATTAAGTGCGACAGCTGCTGTAAAAATGGATTATAACAAATTCGATGTCTATAGTAACTAACATGTTTATTGTACTTTTGTAACAAAGTGTGCATTAAAAATGCCCTTTAACTTCTAAAATAACTTCTGTTTAACGCTATTGTAAATGGAATACAGTTGTCAAACTTTCTGGTTTCTGAACACCCACAACGGCTGTCAAAGATCTACGAATGACAGCTGGGACCAACAGCTTGACATGCTGGGTACGGAGGGGTCTCGGTATGAAATGGTTGGCCACCCATCCACGGAACGACCGCGGCAAGCATAACTTAACCCTGACCGATCTATCCGTTACTTACCCACAAGCTTCTCAACACAAAAAATATTTATACCCTCTCAAATGTCCAACACAAAAATCCAAACAAATTAACGATGTCATTCCTCTGGGTAATAACATCGGAGTTGAAATGTTGAAAGGGGCAGTTATTAAAATTTCGTTTGGGTCAAATGAAACGGGTGTTGTGCAGCGACAAGGATGAATAATTTCACTTAATAGATATCGTTTTTGTGATGTTGATTCACTTTTTAATTGTATGTGACAGGATTGGATGTGTCTCTGTTCTCCGATAAATATAATCTGGGTATCTTCAAGGTACGAGTGATCCGGTTCATCCTAGGCAAAAGTAAATAAAAAAAAAAAAGGTTTATTTAGGAACATAAAAAGCAGTTGGCAAATAGTGACTTATAGAATACGATGATAGCCGCAAAAGTTAATAACTGTGTCGCAGCTATCAACGCCCGTATTAGCAATTAGAAAACAATGTCCCAGACATAATAGTATGAGAAATAGTATAGGTATACATTTTTTTTTAATGTAGCGTGCAGAGGTATAGTGTGGGTTGTGTGTGTGAAGTGTATGTGTGTATGTGTGGTGTGTATGTTTGTGCAATGTGTGTGTGTTTGTGGTGTGTGTGTGTATGTGTGGTGTATTTGTGTATTAGCACTAGTTAAGATTCCACAATTTTCTCAGTATCATTGTACGAGAGTGTTTTTAACCATACAGTCAACTTCTTTCTTAGATCATTTCGTTTTAGGTGGTAAATATTAACGAAAGTGTTTCACCTTAGGCCTCATCATTACTTTAGATATTATGTTTGGCCGCAACTCACCTTAGTTACCGCCAAACGTAGGCCTATTAGAATAAAAAAGTCCTTACTAAAAATTAAAAACAAATTTTTAGAAATAGTATAAATTCCAGGCCTTTATCTAGGCTTTTGGGTTTGTGAGTAGAGTGGCGCTGCTGGCTGGGAAAATAGATCTCCATCCAGAGTCGTTTAATGTTTGTAATATAATTCAAGTTAACTATATACTTTGTCTACTCACGATCCCAATTGAATAAGCAAGAGGGATATCACAATGGCTACATTATTATGGATAAAAGTTATAACTTTTACAAACTTGTTACAACAGTTACAAAACACACACATAAATTTACCTATTACTGTTTGAATGTATTCTGTGTGCTATGACTGCAAGAGTATTCAGTAAAAAGTTGCAGTTGCTTTGCATTGCATTCAAATGTCTTCTACAATTACATGAGTTGAACTTGACTCATTTAATTATTAAAAACACTGGCTCCTCTGTAACACAGTACCTAGGGCAGGAGTCAGGACCTAACTATTTATGTAAAATATTGTTTAAACTAATAAAGATTTTTTTAATTGTTTTTTCCTTTCAGAATGTTCACCTGAATTAGGTACATCATTAATTTCAGGTTTTACTCTCAAAACCTATTCAGGCACCAATCTCTCACAAAGGTGGAAATAGTTATTTAGTTCTAAGTCTTTATCGTAAGACCACTTTTGTGAAGAGTGAACAAATGAGTTTTTTTAGCCCTAAGAGTATTGACACTTCTTTTGTTTTTTCGTTTTTTCGGAACACCTGTTTAATGTGTTCATCACAAAACCAATTCAGAATTCAGTATTTTTCCAATCCGTCGAGCGATATAGTAAAATCTAAGAAGTAAGGTCATGTAAGACGCTTAGCAGCTCAATACGACAGGACTATAAAAATGGCGGGTTGTGTGGAATGCTGTTTATTTCCTTATGAAACAGTTCTTTGTGTTATTTGTAGAAACATATGGAGAGAGAAGGTGGACGGTAACTCTGTAGACAATTGGGTTTA
The DNA here is from genome assembly GCA_947361185.1 of Charanyca ferruginea. Taxonomy (NCBI): domain Eukaryota; kingdom Metazoa; phylum Arthropoda; class Insecta; order Lepidoptera; family Noctuidae; genus Charanyca; species Charanyca ferruginea. The sequence continues at coordinate 5,871,479 of OX376078.1, forward strand.
ACTCTGCCCAAACGAATCTGTCTATTGGTGAAAGTCGTTCAGTAGTTCTTGAGTTTATCGCGAACAGACTTGTGTTATAATATGCACTGATAAATACTAAACGAACTCATAAATACAGAGACAATCATTATTATGCCATAAAACATACCTATAACACTCATGAATAACGTTCTTTCCTATTAGCAAAAGAATGTTCAGAATCAGGGCCAGTAGTTCTGGAGTTCGACGTGTACGAACGAACAAACTCTTCAGCTTTATTCATTTATTTATTTAAATGCCTTAAAATATAGTTACAGATCTTAACCTAAGATGATAGACAAGTGACACACACAAAATTAAAACACAAAATACATATAGTAACCTGATAAAGTGATAATACATTGTGATACTTTACTTACCTCTGATTTTTGAGAAATTTACATTTTAATTATTTTAAATTCATTTTTAATCATGTTTATTTGTATGAAAAAGTTATTATTATTAATTGTATATTAAGTATATTGTATAAAGCATGCTGATATGTCCACGAAACTTGCTGAACCAAATATCTTCTATAATAAACTAGCGACCCGACCCGGCTTCGCCTGGGCCTATAGCCTTCCTCGATAAATGGACTATCCAACACAAAAAGATTTTTTCAATTCGAACCAGTAGATCCTGAGATTAGCGCGTTCAACCAAACAAACAAACTCTTCAGCTTTATAATATTAGTATAGAAAAGGAATCATTGTTCGTTAGTCTCGCTAAAACTCGAGAACGGTGGACCGATTTGGCTAATTTTAGTCTTGAAATATTTGTGGTGGAAGTCCAGGGAAGGGTTATACCTACCGTAAGAAAATTGAAAAATCAGGTTACAGGACAACGTCTGTCGGGTCAGCTAGTTTTAAATAGAGTATTTTACCAAAACAATCTAATTACTCCGTCAGTTAGATTATCGAAAAATATTGAATACGTATATTTTTTGTTTTATCAAATTAATAATAACTGACGAAGATAAAACGCATCAAAGATCATGAGTGGGGGTTTGTGACGTCACTTCGCCAGTAAAAGTGTACTGACATAGTGATGTCACACGAGTTTTCGACGCACTGTATCGTCTTCATTTTTTGTTTACGTGAAAAAAGAAAAAACACGTCCAATATTTTTTGGAAATCTATCTGACGGACTAATTAGATTTTTTTTTGGTAAAATACCCTAGTATATCAGTTTTATATAAGACTATTCTATTCAAAAAGTAAGTATTTAGTTACTATTTAAAATTATATTTGATTTTAAGTTCTAGAATGATCTTAGTTTTAGAAGTGATTTTCCTTTTGAACATGCTGGTTAGATTGGCCTGTAATTGGCGATTGTATAAGTGTATAACTTATTGTTATCTAAGATCCAATGTATATAGTAAATGTTGCTAACAGTTTCTGTTACCTTAACCTTAAAAATAAAAGTTTAATTTAAAAATTAAATGAAAGCTTTTATTTATAACATTCGCGTGCTTATTTAGTCCCTGTATATTTTCAAGTTTCATTGTTGAGCCATAGAAGTCAATAAGTAAGCGGCTTGCAATAGAAAAATGCCGTCGATATAAACAGCTTTACTGAACTAACGTTTCACATTTTCTATCGGAATCTCGTATGAAATGTGGAGAAGAAACATTTCTACTGTGTGGTCTCGCAAGATTGGAGAAAGAATTATTTGAATTTCATCTATTTGGAATTCTTCTGGACCACTGTTTACCTCACAGACTACTCTAAATATGTGGTTTAAATGATGATGGAGTTGGGATAAATGAAATCTAGATGGCGTAAGAAATCTTTGTTTATGACAGCAGTGTAACCGCACATTTACGAACTTTTGTAACTTGGTGAATTATGTTGATGATTTTGATTATTATAATTCTGTAATTTTAATTTCGCGGACTCCATTAAAGTCGCTGCCATAGATATCCGAGTCGCCGCTATCACCGCCAAATGTTATTTTCACCAAATGTCATGTTGTGTCGAAATAAATTAGAGATGTCCAATCAATTGTAATTGTTTTTTTTTCCGTGGCGCATCCGGACAGGTACAAGGCATACACATGCGACAAATACAAGCACTTCAAAGGGGATGTGTTCTCTTAATGGATAATTATTTTTTTAAATCTGCAGCAAATATTAATAGTGACATATTTAACGATATAATAATATCTACCCAATTACAATTTCTCTTACCAAAACGAAGCAACAAAAAGATCCATAGCTACCAGATATTATTTCAGCGTAAAATTGTGAAAGTTTTTATGAAAATTGGTGTGATTATTGTTCGGAGCCAAATGGGTTCAACAAAAAAAGTGTATATTGTCAAAGTTTACAGTGTTATCGAGTTGTACGCACTTGCGTAGGCAATTGTCGTAGTTTGCAAACTGTTGTGTATGTTTTATTGAGTTGGGACTTGTTTGATTGATAGCAGATAGCGGGCCAGTATAGAAAACAGATCAGCGCAAACAGTCTGTGTTATTACTGAAGGATTGAGTTGGTAAGAAATAAGATGGTAGGTATAAACATCAGGTATAAACATTGACATACACAGACATCATTGAACATCAATAATATTCGGCTACAAAATGAACTAGTGAAAAACAAAACCTGTCTAATTTTCGTAAAAATCCTTACTACACAGCAGTACCTAACGTTATTTTTTCCGGTCAATAACTAGAAAACATTTTGCTAAGTGGTTTTCTGACCTAGCTGGGTTTGGCTGGGTATGTCTGATTTTGCTTGCGTTAGCTACTAATATTTAACTCAGACATACATTGAGAACACCATTAACACGATGTCCTGGCGATGATCACAAATAGACTGGATTGCCCGTATATCCGGGAATGCTGTAGTAGGCATATTGTGACTCGGTAAGCGTTGGTCTGTTTGTTTCTTGATTTAACATTATAGTATCTTTGTATGATATCTCTATGAGTCCACACGAACTTTTTCGGCTGAGTAAAGTCAAAGGTACTGGGGGTATTTTTGTAATTTCGTCATTGCAACACGATCCCATTGTAATTTTGCTATAAGTTCGTAATCTGCTAAATTCATAATGGTCGATCATTGGTCGGTCGAATTAAAAGCAATGACTGCACATAGGTCACTGATCAAAGGAACTGTCAAAATTTTTGCAGATTACCGCCTAAGTCAGTCACTCAATTGTCATTTTGTACAAGATTACCATTCTTCATTTCTTTCAATGGCGTGTCAGTGGTTGACCATTGGAAAGTCATAATGCCGGCATTATATTAGTAGATTACCAAACTTGCCAAAATCAACAAATAATGAAATCAATGATAGACTATTCTGATACTATTGTAATAGCAGACTTGAGGTCCTGATCATAATACGGTCGGTCAGTCGGTCGGTATGGTCTGTTTATATTGAATTTAATTTAATTGTATAATGTTTAATGATTGAATTGTATTGCTTGAATTGATGTATTTTTGTGTATGTGTAATTATTTTATTTGTTGTTAATGATATTAATCTTTTAATTGATTTGATATTATAATGTATGGACTATGTCTGAAATAAATGAATTAATAATAATAATAAGCATGATATAGTGGTGATAGATCGATTAGAGCGTCGCGCAATGATTGTTGATATAGCGGTCCCGCATGACGAGAACCTCGTGAAAACTGAGAAAGAGAAACAAATAAAGTATCTTGACTTGGGTCGCGAGGTTGTCGACATGTGGGATGTGAATACAGCAATCATTGTGCCGATAGTCGTAACGGCCAATGGACTCATTTCCAAGAGCCTCGACCAACACCTGAGGAGGCTCTCGTTGGGCAGCTGGATCAAGGGCTTGTTACAGAAAACGGTACTCTTGGACACGACGCGTATAGTCAGGAGGTTCCTCTCTCAGGAGCCCTGACCACCGGTAGCTTGGACCCTGTTCCCGATACCAGTGGGCTACTATTTTTTATATTTTTAAATGTTTTTATTTTTTTTACTAATATTTAAAAATATATTATAATATGTAAATAAGATGAATAAATGTGAATAATAATAATAATCAGTTTGAGTAGTCAAATGTTTATTTTTTACTAGCTTTTTCCCGCAATATCATCCGCATGAAAGCCGGTTATTGTGGAATAAATAGTAACCTATATCCTTACTTGTGGTTCAAGCTTAGTCTGTACCAAATTTCATCAAATTCGGTTCAGTAATTTGGTCGTGAAAACGTAACAAACCAACCAACTCACTTTTGCTTTTATAATATAAAAGTATGAATCATTTAATTGATCCGTCCGTAGTGTCGGACGTAAAGAATAGCACCATCCCATATCTTCCTGTGGGTGTCGTAAGAGGCGACTAAGGGACTCAACAGAGAATGGGCAGCAGCGTTCTCTGTCTTTGTAACAACCGTACTGCGATCGCCAACCCGCCTGCCAAGCGTGGCGTTTATGGCAAAACCCCCCTTTTGGGGGAGGCCTATGTCCAGCAGTGGACGTCTTTTGGCTGAAATGATGAATGATGATTTAATTGATTGATATTGTTTTTTCACAATTAACATCGTCTAAAAGGTACCTACTTGGTGGACAAAAATGCCACTGGAGTGGAATTAAAATCTATTTTGAAAATTAGACTTTTAGTTTACTCCAAGCAAAAATAACAACTTTCATTACATTAGTCGCCATTACCCGCTAATTTAGAGTACGAATAAACTCCCTAAGTTTTAATAGAGCTCTGGGACGACTAAATGTTTAATTAACTCGCTTATTTAAATATTTTAACGCGCGGGAAATTTAAATGAATTTGAACCGAACATGGAACGTTGTGGTCTTCATTATTTTACTTTTTAAAGTGTTCTTTAACCTGCATTCATGCATTCGTTTTTTGAACTGTGGACGCGTTCGTAAATTTTCACTTTATTTTTCACAAATGAGTTTTTAATGTTCAATGTTTATCGGATGTTATGTAGTTTTAATGTGAGTTTAATCTTGTTTGTGCTTATCTTGCAATGCAAGGATAAATATTGTTATGTCATAATACGCACCTCTTAAGGTAAAGACATTCACATTCCCCCTAAGTTCATATTAGTTTTGTAGATAATGCCAAAACTTACGGAAAATTGGGGAATCATACGATTTGCTGTAATAGGTAGAGGTACGAGTATAATAATAGGGATGACAAGATAAAAATAAGATTAATTTATATATGCTGATAATATTTATTCGATTTGATTTTAAAGAAAACCAGCTTCTGCCCGCGATTTTGTTCGAATGAAATATAACCTAAAGCCAGCCCCCCTAGGGTAAAGTAGGTTCCAATTAGCGAAACAATTTTTGAAATCGGATGAGTTGTTTCGAATATTATCTACTCTATTCAAATTTAAAAATTTTACCTCTTTATATTAATGTAGATAAATGTCGGAAGAATGGAATCCACAAATATTATTCTTTTAAACAAAATAAATACCCGCCTCTCACTTTCGCTCAATACAGCAGTTAACAATTGATTCACAGCACCGCATACTGCAGATCAAAATCGTAAAATTAATTTATTACCCGCCCATAAACGAGCGCTTCTACATTCTATGATTATTTATGACCAGTTAGTAGTCTGTTGTTAACTAAGAAGTACATTCTGTATGAAAATAGAATAAATGAATTTTAAGTTTCAGCGGGTTTGATTTTAGAATAGGTACATATTCATATTCTTTTTTTGAAACCACCTATTGACATACTTTTTATGAACTGTCCAATCGCAATTCCCGCATAGATTTTGTGTGGCAAATAGAATGCTGTGACGTCACTTATCAGCCTAGTCAGTTGGCCAGCAGCTATATATTAATTTAAAAGCATTTTAAAAGTAACTAAAATTTGAATTTTGCACTTAAGTGAATATTAATCTAGCTGAAGTAGTGTTTTAGAGAAGCAGTGTCTTGGAGTTATTACAGGTTACCTTACCTTAATTAATGACGTACCTACCTTAGATTATTTACAGTCATCTATAAATAATATGTCTAAAATACACGATAAGTAGGTATAGGTATATTTATTAAGTTAGCTATAGGTAGGTACTCAAGTGAAAATAAGATTACTTAGCATAAACACTTTGTCCGGGACAAGATGGAATATTTTTTAAATCAGTTATACAGTAAGTTAAATAACAGAGGAGGCCTTTAACTCGTCAATTTACACCACTAGTATGAATTTAACAAATATAAATCCAAAAATGCACAGTGTTTCTTTCACGTATCGATTCCGTATGACATTTAAAAAAATATTTTTTATTTTCATTTTTGATAGGAACATTTCTAGTCTGCCTTTCTATGGACGATGTAGTATTAACGGTTCAAGGGAATGCCTTTCGTTAATTAACTCTCTCATAGCCAAATATTCAAACGCTACTCAATTTTAAGATGCCGTTACTTAAGTCTCGTACTGTCACAGTTACCTACTTCTGACATAAAGTGATAGAGACAGCACAAGATGTAACCGACATCTTAAAATTGAGTGGCGTTTAAGTATTTGGCCATCAGTCTTATTATAGGTAAGGACAATATCGGGAAAAAACAGGGGCACACACGCTAACAACCAGTGTTTCACATGGAGCGACTGACTATCGGGCCTCCACAGCCCAGTTACTGGGTAACATGATACCCCTTGGTAAGATTGGTTGTCAGGCTTTGTGGCTTCTGACTACCGATACCGACGGCCAAAGATCTGCGAATAAAAGCCTGTCAGTGACCACAAAGTAGGTAAGGCAGCGGCGCGCCTGAGCAGACAGACCACTCAGAACAAACCGCAAGTTTTCACACGAACACATTGACATTACGTTTATAGGCATTCTCAGGCAGTTTCAACACAAAATATAGAGGTTACAGAAAGTCCGCTCCCGCCATTTTCAAAAATAATTACCTAAACTTGCCAAACTCACTAGGGCTGCTACTGTATTGGCTCTGTAGGTTTTATTTGTGACAACATGAAATTTTATTGACATTGGTTGGAACTCTTTGCATTTTTTTATAACAAAATTTTCCTGTTCGTCATGAAATGTCAATGTATCGCATTTATTAATTCAGACAACACGTGACATTCGAGACTGAAGTCTGCTTGATACTGCTTGAGAATGCCTATAAATGTAATGTCAATGTGTGCGTACTAAAAATGACGGTTTGTTCTGAGTGGTTTCTCTGTTCGGGCGCGCCGCAGCCTTGCCGTGTTGTTAAATAGAATAAATGATGTAATTGACATTTCATGACAAACAGGAAAATGTTGTTATAAAAAATTTGCAAAAAGTTCCAACCAGTGTCAATAAAATTTCATATTGTCACAAATAAAACCTACAGAGTCAATACAGTAGCAGCCCTAGTGTTTCTGGCAAGTTTAGGTAATTATTTTTGAGGATGGCGGGAGCGGCCCTTCTGTAACCTTTATATTTGTGCGGTGACTATGTCTAATACAAAGTATTAGTTCCAAAAACTGCCATTTCATAGATCAATAATTGGTATCTCTGTAAACTCCGTGTACCATTTCACCTAAGTATAATGTGTTGTTAATAGATTTAGTCCTGCTTCCCTGTCCACTCTCCTAATGATTTAAACAATTAACCTAGTTTCATTAACTTCCTACTCAGGTACCTACACAATTTATACTTTCCTCTCTTTACCCCTTGTTTTTACATAAACAGAATGCCTACTAATCTGTAGATTACCCACCAATAGGTTAGCTTTTATCTTTTTAAAAGTGTAACGGGATCAGATTAAAGAAAATTCGAGCTTACTTACCCTAATTACTAAGTCTATATTTTAAAAAAATCCGACTGAGGACTTTAGGGACCTATACCCTGTTCACAATAAGATTAGACATTTACTCAAACCTTTTTGACATAGCATGACAAATGGCAACTGCAGTAAACAGTTGTTATTGTAACCACTTTTTTGCCTCTAATGTCATCCTTTAGTCTACGGAATAGAAGTCAAAATCGGTTGAAGAGACTGTAAAAAAGGTTTGTGTTTATGTCTAATCTTATTGTGAACAGGGTATAGGTAACACTGTTTGAAAATATTCTTCGTTATTTGTGGGTCGTGGGGGATTCCATCTATAAATACAATAATGGAATCCGGGGCTCTACTCTCTCAAAAGCTCCACGACCCTTGTGACATTGGTAAAGGAAAACGTGTGCTCGTGTCTTCATTTGAGAAGAACCTTGTCCTACAGAGAGACAAAAATATTATTACGTACATGCATTGCAGAAATGAAACAATTCGTACTACCAAACGGCAATACATTATTACTTAGGAAATGTCCAATACTGTCTTGTAATTCCTGGGAAGAAAAATAATAGGTTGACAAAAACAAATGAACATGTTACGTACTTGCTTTAGAATTACCAACCTACTTTTTTTGAATTTAGAGTTGTTATTTCTGACCCGATAATCTGCAGTTCTATTCAGTGCAATTTTTTTCTCAGTGAGGTGAAGTGAGGATCCCATAGAGGACAACTAAAGTCACCAACATAGCTCGCAGAATCAGCCAGCTGAAGTGGCAGTGGGCTGGTCACATCAGTCGCTGGACCGACGGCTGACGGAGCAGACTTGTCCAGTGGAGACCGCGAATTGGCAGACGCAGCGTGGGACGCCCTCCAGCCCTATGGACCCATGACCTGAAGAAGGTAGCCGGTGGTGCGGAAGGCAGAAGGACCGTAAAAAATTACGTCTCATGAAGTAGGCTTGGTGAACTACTAGTAAGCTGAAGTGATGAGCATCTTACGATGCTAGAGATCGACAGCCCACTTCAAGTTCACTCCACTTATATTGACCGAGGGAGTTATTTACAGAATATCACTGAACGTTTTTCTATTCGATGAAAACATTCTCCTTCTTCTCTAGTCGTTAGCTCACTGCTGAGCGTCGTGATGCTCCCGTCCACCAGATTCTCCATGACAGATCTGCTTCTGAACTACCTTCCTCGATCCATGGCGAGGTTTAGATCGAGCATCTGTAATCGTCGTGTTTAGGCCTTTGGGTATTTGGTCGGACCATCTAGTTGGGCTGCGTCCCCAAGGTCGTTTTCCTTCTAACAATGAACATATTCCCGTGACAATAAGTTTCTGCAGATTATGGCCTAAGTATTGCAGAACTTTCCTAAGGCAGATGCTCGAGAGATGAAAACATCATCTTCATAATATTCTACTCTATATTCTAGAAGAATCCGAACAAATGTCAAGTAAGACATAAGTAATATCCAATTGAATATGTCCTCGATTACTATGTAAGAAGTAGTTTTCTACCCTTATTGCCTTTTAAACCTCGAAGCTTTAAACCCACGACTGCGCCAATTTAATAAATTACTGAAACCTGTGGGCGTTGCAGTCAATCCGATATTTTCTTAGGTAAGTACGCTTAAATATTTCATTAAAAGAGATTGTATTTTTGCTTACCGAATAATTGGTTACCATCATTTGGTCATAAGGTCGAAAAATATTTGCCCGAAATTTCATTTCACCTAAAACTTTTCAACTTTTCTCGTTTCGTATTGTTTTACTTCATCGAAGTCACGTCTGCCACTGTATTAGATGACTTATTATCAAATCGCTTTTTTTCGTTGCTCCGACGTTTCATTTGGTCGAAAAACATTTTTCCGAAGTTACGCTTAGCCGAAATAACATTTGTTCGAACATTCGTTTTACCACTGTTTTAATCACCATATTTAACCAAACGCCTAGAAGTAAATATGTCTGATATTTAGTAAATGATAACCCGTGCTCCACCAGAAAAAAAAATACGTTGTTATAGAAACGAAAATTCAAAAACTTTTGAAAATTAAAGACAATTTGAGTGAAATTAAATATTTGAAAGAGCTTTCAAAACTTATGTATTTATTACACTGACGCTATAGATAATTTCAGATTAGTTTCCTACTATTTTGTTTCATTAATTATTTAAATGTATTGGCACTTAATAAAATAGGTGGTCCAAGTAAGAAGCTTGCAAACAAAGATTCTTGCTTCAAGCATGCAGCATGCAAGCAGGCATGCAGAATGCAAGTAGGCATGCAGCATGCAAGTAGGCATGCGGCATGCAAACAAGCATGCAGCATGCAAGCAAGTATGCAGTATGCAGCGTGCAGACAAGCATAAAACATGCAAGCAGGCATGCAACATGCACAAGCATTGTTTTTGTCACGGCTCCAGCGCTGCGGGGTCTGGGCTCCACGCGAGCTTATCGTCGCAGATGGTTTTAACGCTCACCGCCTGCTCCTCAGCTCGCGGGCCGCCCGCCCCTCCGCGCCTACTCGTTCTTAAATTACACTCTAGGTGTAGGTCAGAAAGGACTGAGTGAAGTCGATTCGTTTCTGTCACTAAATTGACTTTTTGTAACACTATTTTAATTTAATGATTAAATGCTGTATTTGTGATCAAATAATATTCCGTAAAATGTTGTTTTGAGGCGAAAATATGGCAAATCAATCTTTTGGCAAATGAAAATAGTTCAGAAGAGACTTCGGCCAATAGGAAAAAGTTATTTTGTAAATCGGAGAAACATAGTTCGGTAAAATAATACCTATGCCACATGATACTTCGATGATCTAAAAATATGTCAAATAATGCATAAAGCAAAAAAGACGTCGGTCAATAGTTTTAGGTAAAATGAAATTCGGACAAAAATAATTCGGAAAAGTGATCGGTTCCCTGAATAATTTGAGACTTTTGACAGTTCATACATGAAAAACGATATTCGCTAAGCAAAAACTCGCAAAGCTCGACGTCGATTTCACACCGTTGAGTACACCCACGAATGGTAACGTTAAAAAATAGCATAGCTATAATACCAGCGGCTTTATAGATCTGTTGGCAATGCCATCACAGACACAAAGTTGAAATGTCTCATATGCCTGTATTTACACCGGTTAACACACCCTTCAAACTGGAACACAGCAACGCTGCTTTGCGGCAGTAAAGACGCTACCAGATGATCGAACCGTGCGCCGGACAGAGAGAGACAGTGCTATATGCCAAAAAGAGAATTCTGTTCTCCTAATTGCTTCTAGCAAATGACTCTGTCTCCGTCTGTCAGGCGGACGGTGCGACAGTCAGTTAGCACTTTCAGGCTGACCCCACATAATAAGGCGTGAGCAGAGCGTCGCGTTTTGCTGCACTGGGGCGTGTGTGGACAGTGCACGCGGCGCGCACGCATCGCTCGCGTCGCGTTCTTACCCCTTCTCCTGCTAACCCCGCCGCCCGCTTCTGTTTCGGTCAGTCACAGGGTGGACAGTGTTGTGAAGGGAGATAAAGGCCAAGGAGAGCGCCGCGTCGCTTACACGCCCGAGGAACACGCACGCCTAATGTGGGGGACGCCTTATAGGAATAGTAGTAGTACTTCCTAGGACGAGCTCTTCACACTCTTGAGACCCCTAGATAGGTCGCTTGCATCTTTGGCAGTACAAACGAAAGAGTGTACTATTGTTTTTACTGGGTCCACCCAGGGCATCCATGATTTTGACTTTCAAATCCTATTTCACTTCCTAATAATATTAATAATGCGTTTGTGAGGATGGATGAATGTGTTTTAGGCGATTCTCACACTGCACCGCGCTCCGTCGCGTAGAGCGGGATCGCAGATTTTACCGTTGTATGGAAATATCTCAGTTTGTATACCCCGCTTGGTACAACACACTGACAACGCGTCGACGCACGGTGGCGCGTCACGCGCGCAGATTCTGCCAACCCGCGCGGAGGCGAGGGTCCTTCCGCGAGATCTAACACACTAACTCCGCAGTACCGATCGAGTTTTTAATGAGTAAGGACGTTACCACAATGGATCTTGACGTGGATATATTTATATTTGAAATTGAACAACGCCCAGCAATTTGAGACATGAAATGCAAAGAATCTGGGACATGAAATGCACCACAGCGATCGACTGTGAAGTGAAGTTTTTATTTGGCGCGGGGCCGCCGTACAACGCCGCTCCGCGCGGAGACGCGGAGCAAACCGCGCGTAGACACAGATCTGCTCCTCCGTCGCCGCGCGCGGAATCTGCCGCTCCGCGCATCGCGGCGGGACGCGTTGCCAGTGTGAGAATCGCCTTACTCTTTCACTTAAACCTACTAAACAGATTTTAATATAACTTTACTGTAAAATAGCCTATACATCAGAACAACATACAGGCACGGACTAGAAGAAAAAGAAAGCACGCCACGCATATCAAAAGTGAAGCACCTAAAGTACGCCGGACCGAGACGCACACATAGATCGGTACGGTCAGTAGTCGGTACTTTCGGCGCCGAATCCTTTTTTTTCTAGTCCGTGACTATGATGTAAATGTGTGCGTGAGGCAGGTTTGTACAAACTTTCTGGCTTACTTAGGGTGCTTCACTTTCGATATGCTTGGCGCGGAGTCCTTCTTTTTTTTCTAGTCCGTGCATACAGGCTACAATTTAAAAAGATTTTGTTTATTTCCTGCCTTGTGAAAGATACCTTCGCGTGTACAGTGTGCTACACGGGTAGGGTTGCCATTCGTCCCGATATATCGGGACGGTCACCGTCATTGGGCCCTAGGTCCCGAAAAAGCACAGCAAAGTCCCGTTTTTTCGGACGGTCACGGCAATTCAAATACGCGCGCCAAATTCTACTCGGCTCTAACTATTTATTTGATCGCTAATGATTTTTTTTAAGTCCTAACAGTGAAATTTATTTTCTATTTCTTCAATCAAATCTGAATATGTTTCACAAAAATATAATAAGCGTTGAGAACAGTGTCAATAATCAAAATAAATCAGATTATTACAGCAAACACATTTTTTATATTAAATCTTCAATTTATATCGATTTTTTTTTGCGTCCTGACACGAGGCTTGCCAAATATGGCAACCCTATACACGGGTAAAGTCGCGCAGCTTGTCATCATCATCATCAGCCGGAAGACGTCCACTGCTGAACAAAGCCCTGCCCCATAGAACTCCCTAACGAGCGGAAACCTGCCGCTTGTATCCACCGGTTACCTGCGAACGTGACGATGTCGTCACTCCATCTGGTGGGAAGCCTACCAACACAGTCTAGTCAAGTCTTCCAGTTCGTGGTCACCACTCGAGGACCTTTCTTCCCATCGGTTATCGGTTCTTCAAGCAGCAGCTAGTCATCAATAAAACAAGGTCTGCCAACCCACATGAGTAATACCGTAAAGGTACATAGGTATGTAGGTGAAAACCTGACAATATTTTATCGGGGGCGTCTTGATTGATTCGCGTCTGGAAACTTTTATAAAGTGTGTAATATTAAATCAATCAGTGATACGTCAATCAATCATCTTGCTCATTAATTTCAGTTTCAGCGCGTCGTAATTTATAGTACAGATTTTATGAAAATGTTTAGTCATTATGAGTGAAAGATTGAGACATTACAGAGGTGTAATTTATATTTCTTGGGTAAGGTAAATAAATAAATGTATTCTATAACAAACTATCTAATAGATAGATATTGTGAAGACTGCCTTTACAAAACAAACAGCACGGTTAGCAAAAAAGTCGATGAACTCGAACACCTCAGTTTACCAAACTATAATCATCTTATTTCTTACTAATATACAGGGTAATTGAAAAAATACCCAAAACCACGTAATCCTGACTTCGTATCATCACACGGAACTACATTTGCTCTACGACTTTTGAAAATTCGAAACATTTTTTTCCATACAAAAAATATACCACCACAAAAATAGAATAGCACCATCCCGTATCTTCCCGTGGGTGTCGTAAGAGGCGACTAAGGGACTTACCAGAGAATGGGCAGCAGCGTTCTGTGTGCCTTTGTAACAACCATATTGCGATCGCCAATCCGCCTGCCAATCGTGGCGATTTTGGCAAAACCCCCCCTTGGGGAGGCCTAAGTCCAGCAGTGGACGTCTTTCGACTGAAATGATGATGATGATGATGACAAAAAATATACACACACTTTAAATGCATATTATTTTTTCTGACTCGGCTGCGGTCTGCGCGGCTAGATCAAACTGCGTTTGCTCCAGCACAGGTACGAATTCCGCCCAGATGTTCAAGGTCGTTGACCGTAGGACCTCACGCTTGTGCCTATACATTAGCCTACCTACTACCTACATCATAATTATTCGCTATCATATGGGTGCGCGCGCGCGCAGTACACGTTTAAATTTTACAGACTTCAAATAAACGAAAACAAATTGTTTTTGGCTACGTTATTTAGTTGAGGTCAAAGTCGTAAAACAAATGTTATTCAGGGTGATGATACGAAGTCCAGATTAAGAGGTTTTGGGTATTTTTTCAATTTCCCTGTATATAATAGTGACAGTTTGTATATCTTACAGTCAAAACTCTAAACCAGTCAAAACTACTTTTGAATGGGTTCAGTCAAAACCCTTATTAAGATAAAACGCGTTTGCGTTATACAATCAAAAAAATACGGAACGCCTTAGTTATAAGAATCATTACAAAACCAAAGTTTTAAAAGAGTCACAAAAAAAACCTACCAACCTAATGGGTTTCTAAGTATTAAGGATAAATTCAAACCGTTCAAAAGTAGTTTTGACTGGTTAACAGTTTTGACTGTGCGGAATTCGATGAAATATGTCCCACATATACATACATATTGATTTAGCTTAACACCTAGAATTGGGTAGATAAAACCAGTAACAAATAATTCCAAAACACAACTTCTCAAAAAACATAGGTACTCCATACCTGTGTGAACTTGGCGCCCGACTTTAAAAAAAAATTTTTTTTTTTTTGTTAGTTTGATAGATTTCTGTAAGTAGTGGATAGTAGTGAAAATAACTTCGTTTGTAGTTGCACCAAAAAAAAATAAAAAAAATTCATCCCCCGACCTTGGAAATCAATTTTTTTTTCGTCTGTTTCATATAGTAAACCGTAAGTAGTGGATTGTAGTGCATTTTTTTTCGTTTGTAGTAAAATAAAAAAAATAGTAAAAAATATTTTTATTTTAGGGTATTTTTCCAAAACGATATTTACTACATAAATGCAATTTAAAAGCCTATTCGAATACTACGAAAGCTAAAACTGACTGAGAAACGATCGCAGAGGTCAATAGTAGCAGGTTTCTTAGGTGCAGTGGAACAGAAGTATACATAAGAAGCGATTAACCCGAGTAAAACTTGTTTCGGACTGAATTCGAAGTTACTTTCGATACAAAGGCACTACTAACGCTAAAACTGACTGAGAAACATTTGTTTAGGATAGCAATAGTATTAGTTAAGTTACTACGAATGATATTCACGTTACTACAAATAACTACTAACGAAAAAAAGTTAAACGAAAAGAAGATACTACAAACGAAAAGAAGTTACTACAAATGAAAAGAAGGTACTACAAACGAAAATCTTTCTACTACAAACGAAAAGGAGTTACTACAAACGATAATCTTCCAACTACAAACGAAAAGAAGTTACTACAAACGAAAATCTGTCTCCTACAAACGAAATGAAGTTACTACAAACGAATTTCTTGTTACTACAAACGAAAATAAGAAATTACAAACGAAAATCTTTCTACTACAAACGAAAAGGAGTTACTACAAACAAAAAGGAGTTACTACAAACGAATTTCTTGTTACTACAAACGAAAAGAAGGTACTACAAACAAAAATCTTTCCATACTAACCCTAAAAACCCAATTAACTTTCAATTAACTGTAAAATTCGATTTTTAGTTGCTTTTAAATGAATAAATGGTTGGTAAATTGAATTGGCAAAAAACTGACGTCACATTTTACTAATGCCATACAATATTTTTTTTATATATTGTTATAGGCTTGCGTTTGACCGCAACTCACCTGATCTTAAGTGATGCCGCCTAAGGTGGAGCACGCGCAATGTACAGTACGGTCAACGTAACTTGGCGCGTCTGAAGTTAGTCGATTAGCTGCGCAGTAGACAATTTCGTTCCTAAAAGTTCCATTGCGCAGCCAAACAGCTAACTTCAGACGCGCCAAGTTACGTTGCCCGTATTGTATGTAATGGGAGAATCGCGTTTTGACAGCAAATAAAACGCATGTCAATTTTATTGATTGGTGTCATCTTCCTTATTTTTATTATTACCTACACCTTCTGTGCCGTTATTGTTTTCCCGTGGAATAATTTAGGATTGATTTGTGATTTGTTAATTGTGAATTTGTATATTATTAAATGTTTTGGATTGCTTTTCACCCATATTTTTTTCACTTAAAAAAGCAACAAGATTAATGTTACTAGGATTTTGATAAAACTTGATTAAAAAGAGTGTCCGTAGAGTTTCATACTCATTCTTCTTCATAGAGACCTACCCTACTAACGGGCTTCCTGACTATTTAACTGACTCTTTGACAGTTCAAAAGTGCCTGTGAATGGTTTAATTGAAATAAATGCATTGACTTTGATTTTTAGATTCAAAATTTTATTCGATTTTCCGGGTTTAATTCTGAAGTTAAAATGCAAAACTCTAAATTTTTACACAGAATAATAAAAAGAAAAGACTAAGTTATCAAAAAATGCTCTTGATTTATTAACATTGTTATCTATTTAGTATAGTATGATTTTTAGATTCAAAATTTTATTCGATTTTCCGGGTTCAATTCTGAAGTTAAAATGCAAAACTCTAAACTTTTAAATAATAAAAAGAAATGACTAAGTTATCAAAAAATGCTCTTGATTTATTAACATTGTTATCTATTTAGTATTCATTCATTCAATTTCAATTTCCTGCAACCCTTAAGGGTTGGGTAGATCTAACTGATCACCAATTTAGACCAAAAAATTGTGACAATTTATAAATTTGTTGGTTGGTTTTTTGGTACCAAAATACTAAATATTAAATAGGTATGTTAAATAAGGGCGACGCTACAATAGCGATGAGGTAAATTTAAAAATAAAAAAATATAAAAAAAAGGTTATTCCTTTTCAACAGGTGCCAATTCACCTGCTGAGTTTACGTAACCAAGAGGGTCACGCATTCTTTTTTAGCGTTGGGAACTTGGGAATAACGTTGTAAACGTTTTTTGCGCCTAGTTCAGCTAAGACTTTGTTATCAGATGGTGACCAAAAGAAGAATGATATACAAAATTACAAAAGTTGTTAGAACGTTTACAAAATTATTTTTATACGTACTTTGAAGCCCGTCCACATACGTAGCTATAATATATATTATAATATAATACCTACTATGCTATATATTTTATTATAGCTAGCCACCTATATCTGTCCACATATTTTGGTGACATAATAAAAATATATATTATACTAGCGGGCCTAGCAGACGTTACCCTCCCCTTAAAATAAAAAAGTCCTACGACTCCACTGCAGCGCCACCTACCGGGTCCAATTGTGAATCTAAACCATTCTCGAATCCATTGAAATACACACAGAAAATGTCATCCAAATCGGTACAGCCGTTTAAGAGGAGTTTTACTTTCATACACGTACAGAAGATTTTTATGTATAAGATTTTTATTACGTCTGTGGTCACTCGAAGATTACTATAAATATATCGTATATGCCTTGCTATGATTATATTAATATTATATTCTAGCTTCGTCTGTGACGGGCTTATTAGTTGAGGTTTAAAATACTGGACTGTCACTGACTAAACTCTAGTCACTAAAAATATAAGATTTTCAAACTCGTAGGTACGTTCATACCATACCCTATGGCCTACGAGAGTGCTAATTTGGCGGGTTGCTATTTACTGCTTATTCAACTTTCCCCTCATACGGCATTGTGCGGTGACGGTTTTCCTTACCTCTATTCTCCATATTTAGAAGAAAATCTTTTATTACCAGCCAGCTATGACAACCTACTGAATATAGGTTGGATACAAGTTGGATATCATCTTTTGCAACCCAGCAGAATAAAAAATCCTTCCTTTTATTACGATTCAGATGAAACCGACGCACGATATCTCTTTTAAATTCAATTCTTAAACCTTCCTAACCCCGTCCGGCTCCAAGTGAATAAAAACAGAGCACTCCCGATCAATCAGAGAGACTGTTAAGAACAGTCGGCCAAGGGAATATGGCCTTTATTGCGCACGATGAGAGAATAATTTAGATTTTCTTTATAGCAGATTGGAATCGTCTCATTGCAAGGTCTTTTGTTATAGAGAAGGATCATTTATTTGATCAGCAGGTTTTCGTGTGGACTTACTTCATTTGCCGCATAAATTGGTAAAAGGCGGTATGATTCGGGAGGAAATTAAACATCACGTAACATTTTGCGATATTATATAGCTCTCCTTCTTTTTCAGTTTTTCTAATAGTGTCACTTCAGTTGGCGTATTAAAATTTGTGCAAATATTGACCTGATTTGGATAATACAAAATCGACTCCATTTCAATAAAGATAGGGTAAATTTTGTAATCCAAGTAACGAAATTATTTGTACAAATACGCCACGTTGTAATCCAAGTAACGAAATTATTTGTACAAATACGCCACGCAACAAACAACAAACATTTTTATAAAACTGACTGTGGAATTCGCTGCCCGCCTCTCTATTTCCTGATAAATATAATCTGGATATTTTCAAGGTACGAGTGAACCGGTTCATCCTAGGCAAGCGTGTTCCAACTTAGGCCGCATCATCACTTAAGATCAGGTGGATTGCGGAAAGCGAACCTGTGACACGCAGCACAGCAGTCGATCGCTAAGCCATTGCGCCAACGGTATCGTCAATTACTATATTGCCGTTTCAATAATTCAGAACTACAATAAATAAATATAAGTACTGCAGTTGGTACTAAATAAATATGAAAAATTTATGGACTTTTTCTTTTCTGGCTTTTATTTATTGGACTAAGCCCAAGATTTAAAGGTTTAAGAAAATTAAATTAAAATGTGAATTATTCACGAAGTTGGTTCCATTCCATGAGGTTTAAATTATCTTTTGTGGGACTGTCATATCCATACAATATTCTTTCAGTTTTGTTACAGTAGCTGTTCTTTTTTGTTCTTTTCCTGGCCGTTAATATTTCAATAGTTCATAGTTTGGAACGGTGCCGTTAGGACACCGTTAAACAGCCTAGGTTCTCTAAGAAAAATCACTTTATTTTAGCTCTGAAAACCCTATTAATTTTCAATTAAAGGATACTGACCAAAGTATGAGACAACCCCCCCCCCCCTCCCTTAAACTTATAAATCCATGGGGTTTAGAAATAAAATAAAATTAAAAACATTTTATTTATTACTTCCAATTTTCACTTTACTTTCTAAGGATAATATAAAGCGTATATATTGTACATATGTACATTCGAAAAAGCTAATTGGTTTACAGGCATAAATATTCATCTTTTTACTACACTAACATTTTATTTTACTATGGCCGTGTGTGAAAATGTCCCCACATATTATTATTATTATTATTATTATTTATTTATTTTATTTTTTTATATTATTACGTAGGTACCAGGGATACCTACGTGCTCGAGATGAGAAAATGGAATAAAATTAAATATTGTGAGTACAGTAGAAAGATGAATATTTTTGCCTGTAAACCAATTAGCTTGTGTACATATAACGCCATACGAAACTGAAAAATGCCCAGTGAATTAAAAGTAAGCCTGTTATCATCCAGCAGCCTATTGCCGTCCACTGCTGAACGTTGGCCTCCCCTCAGAGATCGCCAACCAACTCGGTCTTGGGCAGCTCGTATCCATCCGCTGCCAGCCACCTTCTTCAAATCGTCGGTCCATCGTGCCGCAGGGTGTACCACACTACGCTTACCCAAACGCGGTCTCCACTCCAAAGCGTGTCTGCTCCAACTACCGTCTGTCTACCTGCAGATGTGGCCGATCCACTTCCACTTCGACTATGATTCGACGCGCAATATCGGTGAGTTAGTTCTCTGGCGAATGACTTCAATAAGGCCTGTATACATGCCAATAACCTTGAGCATTTGGCCCGTATTGAATTTGTGGACGAGTGCGGGGATGATGCAGACGCAGTCTTTAATCGGACGCATTTTTAATTTATTGAAATAAAAATAATACATATTTGTTAAAAGTAACAAAACCAAATCATTTTCCTTTGTATTGCAAAGCAGTAGATATTTTTTAATACTCTTTTGATAAGAAATGAAGGAGTAAAATGGTTTTATCTCAATGATTTGGAGGTGATTTGACATTTTCTTTTTCTTATAATGTGATACCGATAGAAAAACCAAATTACGTATCATATGATGTAGATTACTAACAATTTTTTTCAGATGGAATTTCTCTGTAAATGCCGACGAAAAGTTGCTTCATCTGTATGCTTCTTTCAAGCTTTTTTCGAGAGAGCAGCCTTAAGAAAAATCTCAGTTTAAAAATAATTTCGCCGAAGAGCTGTCGTTAAATATCTATATTTGGGTCTGGGGACTAAGTGAGCAAAAACTGGGCACACCCAATCAATCAGTGAGCACAACGGATGTACGGAAGTTTGACCTTTTTGCTGGCTTCCGATCAGCCAAACGGAAATTGATTTGTTTTATGTTTCTTTTTTTTCACGTTAATGCGTTTTTGTTTGATTTTGGTGGGGTTGGTAAAAGTATAGGTTCGAGTGTGGAGGAATCAGCTGTTTCGGACAAAAATGTACGGAACACGAACAAAATGTATGAAACCGTAGGTACATTTTCCATATTTTAGCGTTGGTGCCATAATAAAAGTTGTTCCTATCCTATTTATGAGAGAGACTTCAAAGTCAATAAGTCAAATCATTTATTTCAATTAGACCATTAAAAGGCACTTTTGAACGTCATATAAAAAAAAAGTTCGGAAATGAAAGATAATTATCATCTGCCTAGCCTTTTCCCAACTTTGTTGGGGTCGGCTTCCAGCCTAACCGGTTGCAGAAGCGCGGTGCTTACGCGCCTCTCACAAGGGACCATCATCGTGGATGATGCCCTGGCGTCGTGTTACGCGTTGGTCCGGAGCAACTCGTTGGAGCACGCGGCTATAGCGCCACTCCGGTCGGTGGATGGCGCGATATCAATGTTTTACAAGGAACGTCTGACCTCCACAGCCAAAATGCTGGGCAACACGATATCCTTTGATTAGACTGGTTGTCAGACTTTCTGGCTTCTGACTACCTTCAAAGATTTACGAATGACAACCGGGACCAACAAACAGCTTTACGTACTTACCGAAGCACGGAGGGTTCTCAGTATGAAATGGATGATCACCCACCAATAGATCGACCGCGGCAAGCATAGCTTCCATCATGCCCGGTCTTTTACTTAGCCACGAGCTCCTCCACTTCGTAAATCTAATTTTTTTACATCAAACCATAGCAAAAATATTAATAACAAATTAAGTAAGTATATTGACTTGGCTCGCGAGGTTGTCGACATATGGGATGTGAATACAGCAGTCATTGTGCCGATAGTCGTTACGGCCAATGGAATAACTTCCAAGAGCCTCGACCAACATCTGAGGAGGCTCTCGTTGGGCAGCTGGATCAATGGTTTAATTCAGAAAGCGGTACTTCTGGACACGGCGAGTATTGTTAGGAGATTCCTCTCTCAGGAGCCCTGACCACCGGTAGCTTGGACCCTGTTCCCGATACCGGTGGGCTACTATTTTTTATATTTTTAAATGTTTTTATTTTTTACCAATACCTATTTAAAAATATAATATAATAATATGTAAAGAAAATAAATAAATGAGAATAATAATAATACCAGCCTATAATTGTCCCACTGCTGGGCAAAAATATGGAAAGAAAATAGGTAATACAGATCGACCAGACCTACATGATGTAGGTCACTACACCCACAAGTACCTACTTCAGTGAATTAAAAGTCGGCAAATATCCAAAATGTACTGAACATTTTCGAGGTATTCCTAGGCCCAAAGTTAGTAAATAAAGAACAGTTACCCTTCAAAGGAAATAAATTACTTTTAGTTACCCAGTCTATCCTGATTGCACGCAAATGAGAGCAAGGATTTGCCAAATCCAGTATTGCTTATAAAACTTTCTGTATTTCCCTTTTGTTTTTATACCTTGTAGGTTTATCCTTTCTGCTATTTGTTTTTGTTTTGCTTGCTTACTGATTTTATTAGCTGGTGTAAAAGAGTTGATTGTTTGTTCTTATTTAAGTTTTTTTAACCCCCGACGAAAAAGAGGGGTGTTATAAGTTTGACGTGTCTGTGTGTCTGTGTGTCTGTGTGTCTGTGTGTCTGTCTGTGGCACTGTAGCTCTTTAACGGGTGAACCGATTTGAATGCGGTTTTTTTATTTGAAAGTAGATTCTCTAGCGATGGTTCTTAGATATGTTTCATCAAAATCGGTTCAGCAGTTTTAAAGTTATCAGCTCTTTTGTTTGCTGCGGTAGGGATCTTAGACGCATACCGGATGTTTACTTTGCTTTCAAACATATTATTATAGGTGACCACACTGACCACACAAAACCAAACTAAATTACATTTAAAAAATTTTAAATAAAAATTAAATTAAAAATTTAAAAAAACCCCCAACGCAAAACATAAAAGCGATTATGTAAAAAGTAAAAAATAATACTTTTGTTGAGCCATCAAATGTTTGTTCGTTGAAATGGCGCTATAATGTCGCGGCGGGGTACCGCTAAGTTTAAAGCAATAACTAAATATCTAAAATAGCGAACTGATGGTAACTAGATTTGCAACAAGATTAACAACTAGATTAGCAACAAAAATGGTAAATTGAGGGACTGACTTACTTAAGCGGTACCCCGCCGCGACATTATAGCGCCATTTCAACGAACAAACATTTGATGGCTCAACAAAAGTATTATTTTTTACTTTTTACATAATCGCTTTTATGTTTTGCGTTGGGGGTTTTTTTAAATTTTTAATTTAATTTTTATTAATCAACTAATTGATCCGTGGTAGCACCCAAGGGAGATGGTGAGACCATTTAGAATTTAGATGATGACTGTTTTCTTGAGAATTGACAAGATGTTGTGCCAAATCAAGAAAGATCCAAGGTCTTTGTCCAACAGCCGGACAGTACGGACTAATTATAATAACATTACATACCAACGGCTTTAAGTGCTTTCCGAGGCATGGGGTGTCACCTTCACCTTCCAAACTACGGGCTGCTACTGTGAATTTCCTTATGGAAACGGTTCTTTTTTGTTTGTATGAAGTAATCAGAGGTTCTCAGAATATGCAAGTTGAAGTGGCAATGGCCAGGCCATATCGCTCGAAGAACCAATAACCGATGGGGAAGAAAGGTTCTCGAGTGGCGACTACGAACCGGAAGACGCAGCGTTGATAGGCCTCCCACCAGATGGACGGGCGACATCGTTAAGGTTTCGGGTAACCGGTGGATGCAAGCGGCAGGTTCTCGCTCGTTGCGGCGTTCTATGGATGAGGCCTTTATTCAACAGTGGACGTCAGTGGATAAAGAGGTAATCTCTGAATATCTTACTGATCAAAAAATCTTCAACTGATAAGATAATTGTTTTATGGTATACATGACTTGTACACGGACAAAGTCACAGGCGAAAGCTGGTCCATAATAGGATACATCTTCTCCAACCTCGCTAATGTATGTCATATTTGTATCTCAACGTTTCCTTATTATTTAATCTCACATCATTAACTGATAAAAGCTATTGCCGACTGTCATAGGATATGTTTTACGACCAAAAAATATCATGCTAGCGCCATCTATTATCGAGTACCGAGACTACAGGTATTCTGGAACATTCGAGACCATTCTACATTTTTGGAGATGGTAATGTGTCGTGTTGTAACATTCTAGATCATTCCCGTATAATAAAATAGAATGTTCTCGAATATGTCCTGAAACTATCCAGAAATCTAAAACTCGTATAAATAGCGGGCTGCCAGCGGTGGCTAGTGATGGATAGTGGTGGATGCGAAACTGAAAACTGTTGCTATTGCGACGACGGCGAAAAAAGTCACTTCAAGATTCTCAAGCGATTCTTGAAGTGACTGTTTACTGTGTTAGTGTTTTTTTTAATAAAGGGTGTGTGTTTTTGGTGTAAATTGGCATAAATCATTTATCCGGATCCCCAGCTCGTAACCAGTATACTTGTCTTTTACACGGACGAAGTCACAGGCAAAAACTAGTTCATAATAGGAAACATCATCTCCAACCCCGCTAATGTATGTCATAACTTTATCACAACGTTTCCAACATAACATTCTGAACCCTAGGACTACGAGACTGTGGTAGAAATTACTTTACAAATTAGAATAACGATAACCGGAGTCTTCTAAAAAATTTGGCAGCATGTCACTTAAAACTAAAAAGTTGGCAACCCTTGGAAAAACTCACAAATTGTTTGGGACGCATACAAATGGCTGTGTTTTTGTTAGGATCCACATCGTCTCAATTAGAACGGGGAATATTTGTTACAAAAAATTACTAGCTACACTGGTTTATAGGTAAGTATCTATACCCCTTCCTCATACCCCTTAAATATTTATCACAGAATCCGATAATCCATACTAATATTATAAATGCAAATATAACTCTGATTGTTACGCTTTCACGATAAAACGGCTGAACCGATTTTGACGACGAAAAAAATCATGGCAGGATTTGTACAAAAAAATAAAGAAGTTTAGAGAAATTGAAATTCTAATTCTTATATTCTTGGGTACCTAAAGAGTATCTTCAGGAATTTACAATATTTTTAAAACTCCGCAAAAAAAAAAGTGAATAGTTTAACGAAAAGCTCATTATTTCAGAACGAAACGGCGACTGACAGTAGCAGTGACACTGACAGCCACCGTTTCGCAGTTCTTACTCTGAAATTGCTTTGTTTTATGGGAAATAATATCACAAATAATGATAATTTTTTTCCACACATCTGTCACATCACTTGTCTGCCAATTTGATTGGTCCGTTAACGTCGAATGTTACTTTCTTTTTTTATAAACACAAAATGGGCAACGAGATGAAACGAAAAAGTATTATTTTCATTTCGTAATATTTTAATTATGCGGGGGTTTAAAAATATGGTAAGTATATCAATCTACTCCTAGTAATGTATTCTTTACATTGGAAAATATTTTAAACCCTCTAAATTACTTTTTTTTTTCATACAAATGCATGTATGGATCTCGCCATGATTCTTTGGCATGAAGATAGCATGAGCCTTGGGGAAGGACTACTTTTTAACTTCTTTTTTCCGCAATTTCATATACATCCACTATAACCAACATTCATGCGGACAAAGTCACAGGCAAAAGCTAGTCGTCGTAAATATAACTCACATTTTATTACCCATTAAATAATTTTAATCATAATCCTTGGTGCTTGGCAACTGAGCTTCCCCCCGTCGTGAACGTCCCCTTGTGCCTCAATAGGCTCAATAGTCCGTATTGTGTCAGACGTAAAGAATGGCACCATCCCATATCTTTCCATGGGTGTCAGTGTCACTAAGAGGCGACTAAGGGACTTACCAGAGAATGGGCAGCAGCGTTCTCTGTGCCTTTGTAACAACCATACTGCGATCGCCAACCCGCCTACCAAGCGTGGCGATTATCTCAAAACCCCCCCTTTTGGGGGAGGCCTATGTCCAGCAGTGGACGTCTTTCGGCTGAAGTGAAGACAAGGGGACGTTTCGACGGGAGATAGAACAGAACTAGGTCTAAATGCCTAGTTCCGTTCTGCCTCCTGCTAGATTTGAAGGGAAGTCGAAAATATATATTTTCTTACTACTCTGCTGTTCTAATCTGATTAATTTCGATGCAGGATCCAAAACAGTTGCCATATTTCTCCGGAACTCGTCGAGCTTCGCTACCTCGCTGCTTTTCTTGGGTTTCAGAAGTCGTAGTAGTTTGTGAACTGTACTTGAGTTGAAGTGTATATTTATGAAAATAGTCGAAGAAGCGGTTTGCGTAGTGGCTGACCGATTGACTGCTGCATTGCGTGTTGCGAGTACGGTTCCCGACCGAAACAATTATTTGCATGGCCTACAGGTTGTTACTCAGCGTCTGGTATGTTATGTGATTCCGGACATAACCGATTTTAAGTATTTTATATCGTGTGAATATCTGAACCTATAAGTAAGGTAAAATCACTTCATTTATTTCCACGACTAGCAACCCGACCCGGCTTATCATGGGCCTATAGCCTTCCTCGATAAATGGACTATTCAACACAAAAATATTTTTTCAATTCGAACCAGTAGATCCTGAGATTAGCGCGTTCAACCAAACAATTGAACAAACTCTTCAGCTTTATAATATTAGTATAGATTTTAGACTGGGAGCTTTGCTTGAGAAATTTTGTTGAATCGTCAGTCAAATGAAATGTGGTTACTTCCGCCTGAAAATCTATATCTGTCTCCTCTGCCTCTCTGCTAAAATAACCTCCTATATAAATCCTTAAGTTTCCGAACTTTATTTCTCTATGGTTGGCCGGTCATTCACCCTGGCGACAAATGAAGGATCGGCCTTTCTATCTAACAAGATAAGTGATTCAACAAATCCAATATTCGGTGACATGCCGCCTACTTACCATAATCAAATATCATTTCTTGTCTACACAGTGGTACAATTTCGAAAATGAAGTTTTACTATGAAACGATCAGTCGTGAAGGTACTTTACATTATTGCCTAAGGAAGGGATGAGGGGGGATTGCGACATAAATTATAAGAATAGTATGATCTATACTAATATTATAAAGCTGAAGAGTTTGTTTGTTTGTTTGTTTGGTTGAACGCGCTAATCTCAGAATCTACTGGTTCGAATTGAAAAAATATTTTTGTGTTGGAAAGTCCATTTATCGAGGAAGGCTATAGACCCATGCGAAGCCGGGTCGGGTCGCTAGTCTTATAGATTCTTAGGCTTCAAGCTTAGGTCTGTACCAAATTCAAACTAAATTCGTTCAGTAATTTAAACGTGTAAGTGTAACAAACGAACAAACTAATTTTCGCATTTAATATTAGTTTGGAAATATTCATAGGGTAGAATAATAATCCTTAAAATGTCAACATAATCTCAATCAAAATGGATATCTTAGAACAAATTGACACAAACGGTTACTGGAACCGAAATGGGTCTGTGACATTATGAAGTGATTTCTGACGAGGATGTTGGACTAAATGTCGCACCCTGATCATTTGATATCTATACCATTTTATTGACTGGAACTGGGGTACTTATATAAATATGTCACAGTCGAAATTCTTAACCGGTCAAAACTACTTTTGACTACAAAAATCAGTAGTAGTAACCTAACTTTAAGTGTTCTCGTGTGCTAGCTGTTGGTGGACGTGTTGTCGATTTGCGTTTTAACTCAAGTTTTTTTTTTATTTTAATTGATTTCGCTGTTTTATCGGGCCCTCTCGTTCTATTTTGTGTGAAGTGCCATATACTATCTGCGCCATCTTGAAACTTGTAGAGCGGTGTCCCTTTCACTCAGTAATCTTAAACACTCCTTAGAAACAATATTTTAGAAATTGAAAAAGCCAAACCTGTGGTGAGGTTCGAACCTGCGGACACGCCGTGCACGGGTACGTTGGAGGCAACGGGCTTAGCCACTCGGCCACCTGAACGTGAGTTCGCTGCGGCGAATAACTGAACTACTAGCATTAGCTCTTCTACTCTGTAACAACACGCAGTGCGGGACTTTCAACTAATATACCATGCTACGTTCACCGGACCATAAAAGCAAGTCGAACCCTGACCTCCAGGCGATTAGCGAACCTGGTATTAACGTTACCCAAAGAAAACTGAAGCAACCGGAATGTGAATTAACACTGGCAATTAACTCATTATCATCGGAGTTAAAGAAGTCTATTATAGATCTGCAAACAGGTATGGCTGATGAGTTCCTTAACGTAAAGACCAGTATTAATAAACTAAGAGAAGAATTTAATACATTGTCGACAACTTCTATTCAAATTCAAAAAGATATTCAAGAATTACGCACAGAATATACAAGTATGAAGACTGAAATATCGGATCTAAATAAAAAACATGACGAACTTTCCCAAGATGTGTCTGAATTGAAATGCACGGTTGGTTTTAATTCCAACAACTATATAGACCACTCGAAACGCCTGAAAGATCTTGAATTGAAGTTGAGTAGTTCTGCGGTCTCGACAGTTGATTTGCTGGAAAGAAAAATCGACACACTGGAACAGCAGGCAAGGGCGTGCAATATCGAAATTGCGAATATCCCCGAAAAACGTGGTGAAAATTTGATTTCCATATTAGAGACTGTTGGGTCAGCAGTCAATATTTCAACAACATCAAAAGATATTATATCAATCCACCGTGTACCCCACGCACACGCACAAAATAACCGACCTAAGAATATTATTGTCAAATTTACTTCGCGGATAATGCGTGATAATATTCTAACCGCATACCGGCTCTCTAAAGGGCTGACATCCGACCTCATCGGCCTCCCAGGTACCCCGTACAAGATTTATATGAACGAACACTTAACATTGCGTAACAAACAGTTATTTCGTAAATGCCGCGAGGCTGCTAAAACTAATAAGTTTAAGTTCGTTTGGGTCAGGAACGCTACTATCCTTGTTAAGGAATCTGAAGACTCTTCTACTTTCGCCATACGTACGGAGGATGAAATATATAATAGGATTAAACCCAATTCTCAGCCAGCGACATCTCAACATGGGACTACTCCCAGCATCAGTTAAATATGTCTTGATTTTTTCTTTATTTTTTACAGATAAGATCTTAGTGTCATTCGTAATCACGTCACCTGTAGGTTTACCCTTGATTTTACTTTCCTATATGATAGGTAACTTGATGTTAAGTTTGAATTATGTCTACTGTGTGTACTGCATGGTCTTGCAACTGTTGATCTTTGTATTATTTATTTTGACCTACAAAATTTGCATCCGGCTCGGTGTGGTTATTTTGTTATATGTATTAGCATTTCCTCATTTACTATTAAATCTTAATGCCGAACTTTCAACCTTAATACCTTACATAAATACTATCGTAATCTCACATTTTGATAATGGCTAACGATCTATGTATATACTACCAAAACTGCCGAGGGATCAGGACCAAACTGAACACATTGTATATTAATATCTTGTCGCACGCCTATGATATTATTATCTTAACTGAAACTTGGCTGACGCCTGATATTTCAGAGAATGAATTTATTGATCAACGTTATACTGTTTTCAGATGCGATCGTAATCGTTCAGTTACTAATAAAAAAGACGGAGGGGGTGTACTTATAGCCATTTCAAAAAGCCTACACCCCTCTTCTCTTACACTGTTGCCTCCGTTAATTCTACCGGAACATACTATTATTAAAATCCCGTCCCACAATAACAAATTTCTACTTGTTTGCGCCACTTATATACCTCCTAGTACAAAAGAAGATGTTTATATTACTTTCATCAACTCATTTGCAAATCTCGTAGATAATCCCTCTATAGAGTGTATTGTTTTGACTGGAGATTTTAACTTGCCTGAGCTCGATTGGACTAACTCTTCATACTACATGACGTGTACCACTAATAGCACCTATTCTAATGTCAGCCGTCATTTATTACATTTCTGCTCACAACTGGATATGAACCAATATAATAGTGCAATCAACTACAATAGCCGTATATTAGACCTATTTTTCTGCAATACCCATGTAGAAGCCCACACTCCTAACGTATCGC
The DNA here is from genome assembly GCA_947361185.1 of Charanyca ferruginea. Taxonomy (NCBI): domain Eukaryota; kingdom Metazoa; phylum Arthropoda; class Insecta; order Lepidoptera; family Noctuidae; genus Charanyca; species Charanyca ferruginea. The sequence continues at coordinate 5,901,064 of OX376078.1, forward strand.
TCTTACCTATTGATAACTATCATCCCGCCTTTTGTATACGATTGCCATATAGAAACCCGACAGTGACATTAAAACATAATAGAGCAAACCAATTAAACTACCACAAATCTGACTATGATAAGATTAATACTGAAATAAAGGGCGTTGAGTGGGATAATTTACTTGAGAAAACCACCCCTGACGAAGCTGTCTCAATTTTTTATGAAAAAATTTATAAATTCATTAAATTGTATACCCCATTGCGCAAGCCCAAAAACTGTACTTTCCCTCATTGGTTCTCCGGATCTCTTTTGCACATATATAGGAACAAAACTCGTGCTTGGGTTAAGTGGAAAAAATACGGGAACATTAGTGACTACGAATTATTTTCCATTTATCGAGCAAAGTTAAAAAAAGAAGCAGACGTCTGCTATAAAAAATACTTGGACACAACTGAAAATAACGTGGCCTCAAACGTTAAAGCATTTTGGTCTTACATTTCTAAGCGTAAAACAAGTAATTGTATCCCTTCTACAGTTTATTTTCAACAACATTCCTCACATGATCCTATTAGCACTTGCAACCTATTCACAAAGTTTTTTCAATCTGTTTATGAACCCTCCACGTTCGATCCTACTTCTTGGGAACCGCCACCCCCAAATCCTGACAGTGATATTCTTCTTTGCAATTTATTTTTTTCTGAACGCAAAATACGAAAAGAATTAATGTCGGTGGACGCGTCCAAAGGCCCTGGGCCTGACGGCATTCCCACGATCTTTTTAAAAAATACGTGCAATACACTGTGCTTTCCTCTTTATATTTTATTTAATAAATGTGTCTCTAGCGGCGTATTCCCTGAGATCTGGAAACGCGCAAATATTATCCGGATTCACAAAGCTGGGTCTAAGAACGTATCGAACGTAACGTATCTACATATCGTCCAATCTCCATATTATCGGCACTCTCCAAAATTTTTGAAAAACTTGTACATGACGAAGCTTATCCCTTCATGCGTCGTGTGATATTAAAAGAACAACACGGATTTGTAAAAGGTAGATCCTGCATTAGTAACCTTCTCACTTTCACATCACAACTTTTTGAGACCATAGACAATAGGCAGCAAATTGATGTAGTATACACCGATTTCCAAAAAGCGTTTGACAAAGTAGATCATGAGTTGTTACTCAATAAAATTGCATTCAACGGCATCAGAGGAGACTTGCTTCGTTGGTTTGTATCTTATGTTACTAACAGGACTCAAAAAGTTGTGATCAATGGTTACGAATCACACTATATTCAAGTCACATCAGGGGTTCCACAAGGATCGATTTTAGGGCCACTCTTATTTATCCTCTTTATAAACGATATTAACAACTGTTTTGAACATTGCAAGTTTTTGCTTTATGCGGATGATTTAAAGATATACAAAAAAATAACTAATCAACTTGACTGTGCCAATTTCCAAAATGACCTAGACCGCTTTTTCGACTATTGCTCAGCCAATAAACTCTATCTCAGCTTGTTTAAGTGTCATAGTATCACGTTCACAAAAAAACAAAATATTATCAAATATAACTACCGCCTTGGCAATACCATGTTAAGCAGTGTTCCATGCCTACGTGATTTAGGGGTTCTATTAGACTCTAAACTCCACCTGGATGCTCATATAGATAATATAGTTAATAAAGCTTACCAAATGTTTGGGTTTGTAATGAGATCATCTAGAGAATTTCGACGCCCTTCCACCTACTTACATTTATACAAATCCATAATCCGCCCACAGCTAGAGTACGCAGTCCCTATTTGGAATCCCTACTATAAAAAGTATTCTGAAATCATAGAGTTAGTTCAAAGAAAATATCTTCGCGCTATGCACTATAGATGCTTCCGTAAAAAAATATCATACCAGTCTCTACTTAAAAAATACGGCCTTCTGACTTTATTTTCTAGACGCACTCTCCTTGAGATGATGACGCTTTTCAACATATGTCGTAACAAGTTTGACTGTACCAATCTGGTGAATAGTTTGTGCTACCTGGTCCCTCGCACAACACATGGGCGTGACTCTCGCTTAAAGCGCTTATTCGCTGCTCCTTTTTGTCGCTCTAATGCGGGATCCCGCTCGCCGCTGCATCGTTTGGTTGAAACTTATAATCAAAAATTTTGTTCTGTAGATATAATATTCCTCAGCAAGCCGTTATATAAAAAGGAAATCTCTAATATCTTAAAAGATCAGCAGTAGTCAGTGAGGATATGCATGTTGACAATGTGAGTTGCCTGACACTCACAAAGTTCAGATAGAATATACATTTTATTTTATTTTTGTTTAATTTAGATGTTTGTGCAACCTATGGTATTAACCGTGCTAACAGTATCTACACATTCATATTAGGATACTACAGAATTTTTGTATTTGTGTCTTTGTTTTTCTTTCTCAATCTAGTAATAACAATAATATTGTTTTATGTAACTATAAATTACACTACGATAAGTTGAATCGATAGTCATTTAACAGCTAGCTATTCTGTTTTATTAATTTGTGGATAACGTCGTTAGCAGTGTATATGCTACTCTTATTAATAAGTTTTTGGATTATTGTTTTATATACTGCTGTTTGTTGTCCCTAATAAAATAAAATAAAATAAAATAGTATTTTTCACTGGTTTAAATTTATCTTTACTACTTAAAAACCCATAAGGTTGGTAGGTTTTTATTGTGACCCCTTTAAAAACTGTTGTTTGTAGAGATTTTTTTGACTAGGGCGTATATTTTGCAGTGAAAACGCGTTTTATCTTAAAAAGGGTTTTAGTCATAGTAGAAAAATACATGGTTATTTTTAAAACCTCAGATTATGAAACAAAAGGCAGATAGACCGCGCGGAACACTGAGAGTGAAGCCAAAAAAGCAAATACAAATTCTAAAACGAATAAGTACCTACAACGCGCTTCGTGCTGACTGACACGAGTCAGTATAGCACGAAACGCTGCATCGTTAAAAAAACAAATAAAAATACAAACACAAATTCAAAAGCGAATACAATCACGAGTTTGTAAGTATTCGTTTTTTAATTTGTATTTGCTTTTTTGGCTTCACTCTCAGTGTTCCGCGCGGTCTATCTGCCTTTTGTTTCATAATCTGAGTTTAAAACACTATTAACAACTAACATATAAAAAAACCGCTGATCAATCATCTGTTATTTCACCCATCATCATCTATCCATGTTCGTTTCGTCATCATAACTCGACAAAATGTACTTATGTTATTATACTTCATTTATAATAGCATTCGAAAAAACAGGCTCATAAAAGCGGAAATGCAAAACATTTTATTTCAAAGATAAGTTAAAACAATAGGGTATTTTACTCTTTATGAGAAAAAAATCTATAAATATGTTATTGAGACAGTTTAGGCATAAAGCAGTCGGAAAATGTAAGTTTTAGTTCATAAAATAACAAAACAAATTTTTAAATTCAATTTAAAGTTTTCAGTATTTTTAATCTGTTATAAAACACCGTGAAATAGTAGCAGCCATGTTATTACGCCGTACGGCTGTGTAAACAAAAACTTGTCAATTGATAGTCAACCGATTGGCGTAATATAGGCTTTGTACTTTTATTATTTTCGTAACCAAAGTAGTTTTTTCATTATTACACCTATTACAAAATATGCTTTTAATTATTTTTAAATGATATACAATTATCATATTTAATATGAGTTAATTTGATACAAAACGAACTGACTGAACTGAGCAATTTGGCGTCCAGTAAGGGGCGTTTTCGTCAAACTACGCGCGAAATTTGAAAATTTAATATAGATGCATTTTTATGGCACTTATCGATTGAATAAAAATGTTGTGTTTTTTTTTGTATCATATTAGCACTACAGAATTTCATTGAGACACTTTTCAAAAATGGGTGTAATACCCTATTTTAAGTACACTTATTTTAACATAATTTTGATAAAAAATAGATCTAAGAGAGTACTAAATATTGACGTATAATATTATAAACAGAATAAAAGTCTTTTAAAGATTAGGTAACATTTTAAAGGTAGAATCACAGTGAAACGAACAACTTTCCGGGTATTATTTATCCCTGCTTCTGTTAGGTTTTTGGCATTGACACTGTACTTAATTTTAAATTAGAATTAAATATAGGTACTACTAAATTAAAGCACATCATTTTAGAAGATAAATTATTAGAATAGTTACAAATACGCGAAACAGCTACTGTAAAAATAGATTATAATAAATTCGGTGTCTATCGTAACTTTATCATGTTTATTCTACTTTTGTTACAAAGTGTGCACCTTTTCTAACTTCTGTCTAATGCTATTGTAAATGGAGTATAGGTATTCACTAAAATAGTTACGTAAAAATAATGTTCTCACTTTCCGACCGACTGACCGACTTCAAAAACGGTGGTTCAATGTTTGAACCGTATGTTTGTGATTTTCTCAAAAACTAATTAAAAATCCTCATGATGTTTTACTTTACCTTTGTCAGTGATATTCAAGATAAACTTAGAAAGAACATATGAATTAATAAAGACAAATTGGTACTTACCCGTTATCGAACCCGCAACCTCATGCATGAGAGACGGGCGTTTTAACCACTGGGCCACTACCTATAAATAAGTTACAAGGTTCAAGTTAAAAGTTGATCATTTTCATGATTACGACACTCCTAGACTGAAAGTACGTCAGATATACAGAATGAAATTGAATTCATTAGCAATATTTTAAGGAGTGACTCAGACCACGAACCAATAGGTCGATTCTGTAAAATTCAAACAACAACTCGCATCTCACATCGCTATTCACTCTCTCTGTGTACTACAATGGCCTCTAATAATAGAAAAAAAAGAAACTGTAGCATGCAGCAGACTGTAGATATAAATAAACGTGGCAAGTGGCAACCCAGAGTGGTTATCAAGCCTCTAGTTAAGAGGGTGCCCACGACTGTAGGTCGATTCTGTAAAATTCAAATAACAACTCGCATCTCACATCTCTAAACACTCTCACTTCGCATAAGGTTCAAAATGACCTTGATATATTTGACACTTTGAATCGGGTTTGAGTGCGAAGTGAGCGTCGAAGTGACGGAGAAATTACCTCACAGAATGCCACTTCTTACGTCATCTCATACTTTATCTGTCAAAATCTACCTGTCAATTTAGTTCAACTCGCTGACACGCTCGCAAGGGTGGCGCTAGTGTAAATTCGAATTATCAACCGAGTTTTTAGAATGTCAATCAAGAAACTCACAGCGGATTCAGATTCGAAATTTAGAATGAGGTCTTACAGAATCACACCCCTGAACTACTTTCACTATGGAGCCAACTCAAACAGCGCGGAAAAAAAAACAGCTGTTCCATACAGAAGTACAATAGTTACTCGGCCAAAATGTATGGAACAGCTGTATTTTTTGTTCACGCTGTTTGAGTTGGCTCCATAGTGAAAGTTGTTCAGGTTCGTGGTACGAGTCACTTATTAAAAATTTGCTAATGAATTCAATTTCACCTGTATAATCTAACACCATGTATACAAAACAATGATCACACTGTAGATATTTAACTCCAGAAATAACCCAACGACTCCCTAATCACTCCAACTATCCCACAATAAAGTCTGTCACACACAGTTAACGGCTACTTCACATCTCAAACGAAGCCACGACGAGCTATAAATCCGGCTGATGTCAAGCTATAAAAATGTGCCGCGTCTGTGCCCGCAGTAAATCTGTCTGTCCGTACGTTCACTGAGTGGTTTGTGGGTATTATAAGTTTTAAATGGATAGTTTTGGGTTATGATATCGTGAAGAGTGAGGAGTTTATTGGCGCTGCTAATGTCTGGATTCTGGAACGTTGGTGAGAGATTTTAAATTGACTGTGGCTTTTACATCTGTGATGCGAGAACCGTGTAAAAAGTAGTTTAGGACTGTTCAGGTCCCTTCCTACCTTCTTCAAGCCCGAGCTGTTGTACTTTTTACCTTACTACGGTAAAGCCTGTAGGAGAGTTAAGATGTCGACAGGCAAGTATTAACTAATATGTCAAGAAAGTACCGGGAATTATTCAATAACACACACACACCCACATACACATTACTTTACTTTCGGAAGTCGGTGGCGGTGGCTTTGTGCTTATTGTTTTGTATTAAATTGCCACCGACTTCCGAAAGTAAAGTAATGTGTGTTCTGTGCTAAAGTTATTTATCACTTTTTAGATTTTGAAGGTGGTTTTCTTCTTTTTTTGAAAAAACTTGAATCTAATCGAATACACGATCTTAAAAGAGATTGTTAAGTCCAACAAAGATTAAAGAAACTAAAGTATTTCTTTGGGATTTTGTTGATTTTCTCAAAAAGGGCAGGAATAATTTTAGTAAAAGGACCATGTGTCATTTTGGGCCCACTTTTTCAACATTGTTCAACAGTGATGAATTATATGTCATATGGAAGCTCATATAGTATACTTTATTTCATTATATGGCAGCTAAGTTCAAATCCAGCGCGAAAATGGTATTTTTTGCGTTTTGTTAAAAATCTGTTTTGTTTTGATATCTATCTAATATATAAAATTCTCGTGTCACAGTTTTCGTTCCCGTACTGCTCCGAAACGGCTTGACCGATTCTGATGAAATTTTTTGTGCATATTGGGTAGGTCTGAGAATAGGCCAACATCTATTTTTCATCCCCTTTTTTCACCCCTTTTTCATCCCCCATTAGGTCGATCGGGACAGGACAACGTCTGTCGGGTCAGCTAGTTATATTATAATTAGCTATCTGTCAATAGCTAGGATTATAAATAGGTCTTGTTTGACTAAAATACGCTAAAAAGATCAACACATAGGCTGTCTATTGTCCTGGAACGTGTTATTTTGATTTACAATGATTAGTTAGTTTTACATTTCTACGATCTTTATAGCCAACTATGCTACATATCGGCGTGTTTTTTTTCCCAGCCGATGGCCGATGGGGCCGAAAAGTTCTAGAGTGGAAGACGTTGCGTTGGAAGGCCTCCCACTAGGTGGACCCATGACCTGGTAAAGGTTGCAGGGATCCGCTGGATGCGAGTCGCACCAGGTCCGGTCAATGTGGCGACACTTGAGGGAGGCCTGTGTCCAACAGTGGACGTCTTTCGGCTGAAATGATGATGATGGAACAAAAACCTGTTTTGACCATTTCGACCATAAACACATATCGAACAAAAAAAGAATGTTGCAAATCCGTCTATATATGACAAAGTCATGTCCGAACATACATAAAAAAAAAATAGTTATATAAACATCCGAATTGATAACCTCCTCCTTTTTGAAGTCGGTTAAAAAAAATGAAATAAATATCTAACACGCACGAAACGTTTTGGGAATACATTCATTGTGCGTTCTGCTAAGGAGTGGAATTCCCTGCCTGAGTCTGTTTCCTGATAGCTACAACCTGGGAGTCTTTAAGTCAAGAGTGAATAGGTTACTTCTAGGCAAGCGTGCTCCATCTTAGACCGCATCATCGCTTCCCATCAGGTGAGATAGTGGTCAAACGTATGCCTATCAATGTAAAGACGCATTTTTTGGAATCGACTTCAGTAGTTGTCCCGAATTTTCTTATCATTTCTGTCAAAAAAGTACCGGGAATGAATCATTTAAAAAGCTCATCTATAGGGTTTGTCTAAATTCTTGTCACACACTGTCACTGCTGCACTGTAAACAACTGTCCTCTTTACTCACGCGGAGTTCGATCGTCACTGGTCATTCTGTTTGTTCGCAGTTCGTTTACATCGTATACGTATTAATAATAATAATAATATCTTTATTTCGAAATAAAATTCCATAAAAGTACAGATTTGTTAGCACATGACCACTTAAAAACTATGTTAATATACAATTACAATACAATACAAAGATGTTAGTAACATAAAACTTAAAAAACTATGTTAGTACACATTACCATTATATACAGGAGCATGTAGCTGACATAGGCTCCAGATTAAAGGACAATCCAGTTTGTTGGCAATGACACTCAGGAGACTGTTGGTACTGGCACGCACCCTGTGCAACAAGGAAGCTGCTCGCTTGCGCCTGATTGCAGCGAAGCTGTCAGTCCGGGCGTCCACGAACATCCCTGAGGCACTACAGAAGCGTGGCAACTCCAACAGCATCCTGAATGGCTTATTGTACTGGACTCGAAGAGCATTAACGGCTTTTTAAGTGTAGCTAGTCCAAAGGCTACACGTGTAAAATACTTGACAGTATGCTTTAAAAAGTGTTATTTTAACTGAACCCGTGCAGCGTGAGAACCTCCGGTATAGCGTGAGAACCTCCGGTTATATTAAAATATGTATAATTTCTGTTATTATAGAAAATAATGTTTATTATCAATTTAAAAAATAAGTATGGACTTTCTTGACCATTCTTTTATATACGAATCCACTTTTTGGAAGGGGTAACTAGATAATTTTTTCCTTTTATGACGTTCAAAAGTGCCTTTTAGTCTAAATGAAATAAATTATTGGACTTTGACACTATATACTGCTATTCTACTACTTAACTGTATTATACCTTCTTATCCACAAGTTCTATATTCCCAACACCACGTAAAGGTGTTTAACCTAACCCAACGACCCATAAATAAGGCCTCACTCTTAGGTCTCTCATCCTAAGGTATCGTGTTAAACCTGCCTAGGGTTGCCAACTCTAAAATCTACCAACTAGGACAAAAGGCGTGAAAATCCCGGATTTTGGTGCTTAAAAACCCGAACAAGTCAACACTGTGTGTTATAAATCCACTACTTACCTTAAAATCCGGACAAAATACCAAACCCCTGCCCGGGCGCTCTCCGAACGCTCTTTAATCTTTTGGCCGCCACAGTCATATTGTATAGATGACAAACAATAATGTACCCAGCACGCCACGGGTCACGACTACATGACAACCTTTTATACGTAAATAAAGCGCATAAAACAATATTGTTTTTGACGTGATAACGTCTTATAAATCGATGAACACCGGCTGCACGCACGAAAAATTGACACGTTCCGCTTGAACCTGAGCGTGCAAGCGAGAGCGTGGAATTAGCGATAGAGAGGCACGATGCGGCAACACTTGGGGGAGGCCTATGTCCAGCAGTGGACGTCTTTCGGCTGAAATGATGATGATGATGATGAGGCACGATCGGTCCAAGCAATAAGCTCCGCCCACCTCGACGAAAGCCATTATTTGCTTATGTTATATATGTTAGCCATTGTTTCCTTATGACGATATCACGTAAAACTATCGTCCGTAAACCGACTTTATAGACAACCAATTTTTTATTTCCTATGCTAATTATGTTCCTTGGAGTGATCCTAATGTACCTATATTAGTTGAGCTTCTTTTTTTATATTTTATCTATTTTCACATGAGATGACAAAAACGAATACCAATTAAAATAACTAATATCTCTTCTTTGCGATCATGCGAAAGAGATCTGCATAGCTACTACGACGCGTGCGTGACAGCGGCAACAGTCTCCTGAGTGTTGTTGCAAGTAAGACTGAAGGCCACTTGATGGGGCACCTGTGCGCACGGCATGTGTTGTTGCCAAGTGTCTCCAGAAGGTGATAGGTCTTTTAATTATGTTATTTATTTGTAATTTGTGTTTTAGTTGTTTAGGAATACTAACGTAGTTTAAGGCAATACTAACAAAATTATGGGTATTTTGCCTGATGTAGACATTAATAAATAAATAATAAATAAATAAATTAAAGAATGAATTTGTAGTATGGCGCCGAGGGCACGTTGTTGTTTTTTCAACGTGAAGGTCAAAAAAACGCCCACTGCTGGGCATAGGTGTCCCCCAAGGGGGGTTTAATCGCCATGCTTGGCCTAATGTTGGCGATCGCAGTCGGTGCTATTAATCCCCCGAACCTCTGATCAATATCCCTCTGTCGCCTTCTACTACACCCACGGGTAGAAATGGGGTGGTGCTATACGCGGCAAAAAGGTCAAAAGGATAAAACTACCCTAACTATAAAAAATGTACACTCATTCACACTAACAGTCAAATATAAGCAATGTACACTCATTCAATGCATTCAAAACTCAGTTCAGCCAGTATTTAATCTCAAATCGAACAAAATCGAAATTTATTCTCAATAAAAACATAAATGTCACTTGTGAACAATACTAATCTTGCTTAAAATTAAAATAGTTCGACATCACCAGTTACATACTAATTACATCTAAAATAAATTAACATTAGGTGTAATTCGACCCACCCAACGCATTAATTTCTCCGATGTTCACACATCGGAGTAATGAATGTTGAAGTACGTTGGTGGTAAGTGACATAATATGTTATGTTCTTATTGAAAATAAATTTCTTTAAACCTAACTAGGATAAATCCGGGGAAATCGGGACGGATGGTAAGCCTACCTGACTAATAAAAGCACCTGATACAAAGTACTCGTTTAAAAGCGGCTAACTACTCCGACCGCAGTTTGGGGGCTGTCATGACGCCAATTTATGCTCCCCCAAAATTGCCTTCAGAAGGAGGTTTGAAAGGCGTACACTGTTAATTAAAAGAAAAACGTGAAGTAGGTACCTCGTACCTAATTGATATTGTTACTGGGTGCTATACAGACTAGGGGTCACAAAACCGGTTTCACCGAAATTCGGAACTACGACTAAGCCGGGTTTGAATTCAAATTTAGAAACTGGGTTTCAGTCGCTCGAATACCGAGTTTTCGAGTGTTCAGTTTTTGTTTTCTATATTATTTATTAATTTATTTTACGATACCTATGACATTTTTACAATGTACCTACTTCTTATGTATGTATTGTATACTAGCTTCTGCCCGCGACTCCGTCCGCGTGAATGTCGGTTATCGCGGATGCAGACGAAGTCGCGAATTAAAAAGTAGCATTGTCCTTCCCCGGGGTTCAAGCTATAGATAGACTGAAATACTAACGGGTCTAAGCAAATATTTGCATATAGCTAAGATGACGGTCGAAGCTCGTTGTCGCCGCGACACAAAAAAAAATTCAGTGTGTACTTATGTACGCGCGTGAGAAGTTATACTTCTTCGAGTCACAAAATAGCAACGAAGGCAGTAAGTAGTTCAGCATGTACGTCAGAGATGGCGTTGTTTACAATTACTCCCGTGAGAATTTTGTGTGACGCTGTGCGCGCGCATCGTAAAATTTCACTCTCATCATTTTTTCATAACGCGCCTAAAGAAGTATAACTTCAAAAATCATAGCTATATCTGCAGTAGTGAGAACTACTGCAGATATAGCTATGCTCACAAAGATTTGTACAAAAAAAAATAAGATGTTTAGAGAAGTTGAAATTCAATTTTTTTTATTCTTGGGTACCTAAGGAGTATCTTCAGGCATTTAGAACATTTTTAAAACCCCGCAAAAAAAAGTTAACAGTGAAACGAAAAGCATTATTTCAGTACGAAACTGCGACTGACAGTAACAGTGACACTGACAGCCGCCGTTTTGCAGTTCTTACATTGAAATTGCATCGTTTTATGGGTAATAGTATCACAAAATAATGATTATTTTTTTCCACACACTTGTCATATCACTTGTCTGCCAATTTTATAAATCCGTTAACATCGCTTGGCACTTTCTTTTTTTTATAAACACAAAATGGGCATCGAAGTGAAACGAAAAAGTGTTATTTTCATTTCGTAATATTTTAAATATGCGGGGGTTTAAAAATATGCTAAGTATATCAATCAACTCCTGGTAATGTATTCTTCACATTGGAAAATATTTTGAGCCCTCTAAATTACTTTTTTTTCATACAAATGAATGTATGAATCTCGCCATGATTCTTTAAAGGATCACTAGGGGTACTTTTTTAAAGAATCATAATACCTAAAATCATGAACATAAGCTCTCCATGTAAGCTTAATCCGTTTTGGTTATGTTGATGATTTTAATTATTATAATTCTGTAAATGCCCCCATTTCCAATCCCCCCATTAAATGACATATATTTTGTAAAAATAGGTAGGTACAGTTCGATTCAAACTTAACGGCGGCTGTGAAGTGCGCTGTTGGCTGCGCAGTGCCTCGCCCCTCACTCACCCCGCTGTCACGTGAAATTGTGACTGCGCAGCCACTCGCCCCGTGTTCAGAGTTTGAATCGTACTGTACTTAGGTACTAGTCGGATATCGAGACTCCATTTTTTACCATAGATCCAGTATTCTAGAGTTCTAAACCAACCCACCAGAGGTAACATAATTATTTGGATTTTTAAAAAAGAATCGGCTATTTCATAAACGAGTACCTTCAGTCCAGACCAGGGATTCTTTAAGTGGGGTTCACGGAACACTTAACGGCCCGTAGCATGTGCATATGGGGTCTGTGTGTGCGCAGTTGGTCAGTTAATATATATATTAATATTAATATTTAAGCCCTTTTCACCTATACATAATATAAAACTTATAAACTTATTTGTTAGTTATATTAGAATCTATCCTTATTAGTAAGTTAGTTGTATTAGTTTCTTTTTATTGCATAGTCCCTTTTCGGGTATAGGCCTCCTCCAGCTCCTTCCACCTCTTCTTGTCTTTTGCAGTTTCTAGCCAATGTTTGCCTGCTATTTCCTTAATATCGTTATCCCACCTCATTTTTGGTCTTCCAACTTTTCTTTTTCCTCTGGGGCCTTTCCATTTTGTGGTTTCGCTTGTCCATCTTCTGTCCGTATATCTAGCTAGGTGCCCCGCCCATCTCCATTTCTTCTGGAGTGCGTGCTCGAGAGCGTCCGTCAGCTTCGTTCTTTCTCTTATATCTACATTTCTGACCTTTTGGATCCTTCTTAGTTTTAAAATACTTCTTTCCATAGCATGTTGGCATGAGTTTATTTTATTTGTTATTCTCTTAGTAAATGTCCAGGTTTGGCATCCGTATGTGAGACACGGTAGAATGCAAGTGTCTAACACTATCTTTTTTAGTTTAAGGCTGTAGTTTCCCTTTACAATTTCTTTCTGTGACCAGTATTTTTTCCATGCTATATTGACTCTTCTATCTACTTCTAGCTCGTTGCTGTTTTTGTTAAATGATACCTGCTTGCCCAGGTAAATGTAGCTCTCTGCATATTCGATAGCTTTACCCTCGACTTCAATTAGCTTGGTGCTACCGTTTGTCACAACTTTGGTTTTTGCAGCATTCATCTGGAGCCCTACCTTTTCACTTTCATCATTTAGCGATTGTAGCATTCGTTTCATTTCTGCAGCTGTTTCAGCAAGGAGCGCAATATCATCTGCAAATCTTAAGTGACTGAGGCGAGCGTTGTTTATCCATATTCCTGTCCTTGACCAATTAAGTTTTTGGAATATATCTTCTAAGACGGCGATAAACAGTTTTGTTGACAGAGGGTCGCCCTGTCTGACTCCTCTTTCTATTTTTATTACTTCTCCTGTGTTTTCGAGTCTTACTCTGCTCTCGCTGTTTGCATATATATTTTTTATAATTCTTATATACTTCGTCTCTATGTTGATCGAATGTAGTGCTCTCCAAATTGAGTCGTGTGAAATACTGTCAAAAGCTTTGCTGTAGTCTACAAAAGCGATGTATAATTGTTGGTTGAATTCTTTATATTTTTCGATAATTTGCTCTATAGTATGGATATGATCGGTGGTTGAGAAGCCTCTGCGAAAGCCTGCCTGTTCCTTCGGTTGGCTGTTGTCTATTTGGTCAGTTAACTCACAACATATTTATTACAAAGTTTTGTAATAAATCGGGTCGGGTCGGGTCGGGTCGGGTCGCTAACTAGCGACCCGACCCGGCTTCCCATGGGCCTATAGCCTACCTCGATAAATGGACTATCCAACACAAAAACATTTTTTCAATTCGAACCCGTAGATCCTGAGATTACCGCGTTCAACCAAACAAACAAACAAACAAACTCTTCAGCTTTATAATATTAATATAGATTAAAGTAAACTCTGCATTTCAGCCAAAACTTTAAAAATCTTATACTGTACTTATGTTAGAAGCCACTTGGAGTACGCCTCTGAGGTTTGGAACCCATGTTATCACAAATACATTGATCGTATAGAGAGCATCCAAAAAAGATTCATTAAGTATTTGTGTTATCATCAGAAAGTACCCTACCGATCTGAAGATTACCTCAACCTCTGTAAGAAGTATCATATTTTACCCCTAGTGAACCGTCGAGAAATCTCTGACTGTGTTTTTCTGTTTAAAATTTTTTAACAACTACATTAATAGCTCCGATACTCTTTCCAAATTTTCCTTTAACGTTCCCGGAAGGTCGAAGAGATGGTACCCTCCGTTACGTGTTCCATTTACCTCCACCAACTACAGGCAGAATACGTTTATTGTGCGTGCAAGCAATAGCTTTAATAAATTGTGTAAACAGCACGATTCCGATCCCTTCTCGACAAGTGCGTCTACGGCCAGAAGGTGCCTGAGCCTTACATTTTTTATATAAGGTAATTAATTTATTGTTAAATATTAGTATAATATATATTTAGTAATATATATGGTATAATAATAAGTATAGTAGAGTATAGTGTAGTAGTGTGTAGTAGTATAGTATGTTTAAGTTTAAGCTTTAATATTATCCTGTTTATTTTCTTTTTTGTGTGGGCAGTACTGTGTTGTTCACACCATCTTTGCCAGTCTGTTTTTTGTAAGTGAAGACTTGTAATTGGCTGTCTGTTTCGTTTACCATTTTTATTCTGTTTTGTTTAGCTGTAAGTCTTCCATACTTCATAAATAAATAAATAAATAAATTTCTCGGTTACGCCACGAACTCGAATGGCTTGTTTTTTTTTTTCAAAAATATTCTTTGACAAGCGTCCGTGAAATAAGTAGTTTAAATAGTGGAAGAGGTTCGTGACTACCATAAGTTTAAGAAACCCTGGTATAGATGATAAAAAACGACTGAAAGTGTATTTTTCATCTAGGTGTTCACCGAGGGAGATTGTAAGAGAAAATAAATCTTTCAAAAAAAAAGAAAACTGCCTACTAAAACTAAAAAGTGATAAATAACTTTAGCACAGAACACACATTACTTTACTTTCGGAAGTCGGTGGCGGTGGCTTTGAGTTTGTTGTTTTGTATTACCACCGACTTCCGAAAGTAAAGTAATGTGTGTTCTGTACTAAAGTTATTTATCACTTTTTAGTTTTTGAAGGCGGTTATCTTTTTTTTTTGTAAAAACTTTTTATTTTTCGCTTTTTAGTGTTGCCTTAACATCCAAATCCATTAAAAAACGGCGACACACTTATAAGAGATTCTAAATCCTCCAAAGATTGAAGAAACTAAAACGTCGTGTAAGTATTTTTTTGGGAATTTGTCGATTTTCTCAAAAAGGGCTCGATCAATTTTGGTAAAATTTATATGGGACCATTTCGGAGTAAACCCCTTTCGAACAAAAAAGAATTTTGAGTTATGCCCGAACATACATAAAAAAAATATATATATATATGTCGGCGTCAGGTATGGCTGAGCGGGAAGCGCCGACATCGTTTGGGTTCGGTGGTATCGGGTTCATTGTAGAATAACAATATTCAATGCAGTACTAACTACCTTACTTTATTAAATGTGGTCGTACAATACAATTCAAATAGGTAAACCGACAGTTTCGTACTAGATGAGTGTCCTGCTTGGTGTCTCGAGCAAAAGTGAGGTCCGGTGAGGTCACGGTCCCCACTCTCCAACACGACTCTGTCCACATGGCGCCATTTTAACCGATAGCTGACGTCACGGCGTTTACCATTCCTTTTGTAGGTACTACAATAATCAATTTGAATTCTCTTTATCGTTAAATTATCGCTTGCTGCGACACGGCCATACTGACTCGTCACACGTCCTCGTGTGTACCTGTGAACAATGTTACCAAATGTGAGGTATCACAGCGATCTCGGCCAACCATAAGTTATCAAGAAGAACATCATCACCATCTTAATAATTCAAAAACAAAAGGTTACTCTAAGCCTCGAAATTAACCAAATTTTTGTACTGACACAATAAGATCACATACAACGCTCATGGTTCGGCTGCCGCAGCAGCTAGTAGCACTGATGCCACCCATATCGTCATCACCTCAAGTTATACGACCAACACACAACTTCATATAGAGTCTACGACTCCCAGGTCATTCAAGACCAACATAACAATTGTTAACACAATAACCAGAAAACTTGTGAAGTTCAACATAGTCTAAATCAATTTTAAATTCAACAACATTGACATTATGATTCGCGCTTGCTTTAGTGGCCCAGTTGCACCATGCAACTAACAGATCACTGCTTCACCAAAATAGACTCTCAAAGTCCCAGGTCTATCCAGACCAATAGCCATAAGGCCCAAGTCACATCCATGTGACTAATAGTCTCTTACGAGACCCAGGTCCTCACCACACCACAAGCCACTCATCACGCCCTGAACGACAACGTATGCAGTTGCGACTGCGTCTTGTGGATGCAGATTGACCAAATAGCCAACAAGCGCCATCATAATATGTCTGTCGAGGTTTCTTCGCCCTCAGAAATATCGTCTGTTACATACTCTGTTGGGACTTCACAGGTTGGCATCTTACGGACACGGTCATGTGCGTATTTGTAAGTACGATTGCCGGTCAATGACTTTAAAACGTATCGATCACCATCAAACAATTGTACGATTTTGAACGGTGGGTACTTTGTATTTAAGATCTTAGTTGGTCTGATTTATTTCCTTATTTTGAATCAAAACCAAGTCATCAATGACCAAATTAAATTTTACTAGTTTAACTTCATCACTATCGAATCTAGATACTATGTTGTAAAATGTTATCAAGGATTTCACATTATCACCATTTTCTGTCTAATGAAGCATCAGTGTCAATGCAATTAAAAATCATTTTTATGTAAGAGGTAACCATTACTCGAATTGCAAACATTTACGTACAATCTTGTCCTTTGACAAAGAAAACTCAGTAGCGGTCATACTAACTCGAAAACCGTTACAAAAAGTCTCTTGACCCAATTAAAAATGACTAAATACGTAACGTAGGTAGTCGTAGAATAATGTCTTTGTCGCAAAATCATTATTTACTGCCTGACACAGCAATTTATTGCAAATTACTATTAACATTAATATTGCCTATTAAACCAACTAAAGATACCACGTTCATTTACTCTTCGACCTCTAAATTTGCAAGAAATACTCTCCTTCATTAAAGAACATTCAAAGCCAGAATCAAAATCAAATTTGAAACACTCACTTTCATATTCGTTGCCGCTTGCTCTATTGTCTTGTTAATGCCTATTTCCGGTTCTGTATTATTCAAAGTTAAAAGATTTAATGGCCTGGTTACGCACCATATCAAAAACTTAAATGAGCTTGCCCTTATTACACCAAATAGACACGTTAATTGTAAAACTAAATCTTAAAATAAGTCAGCCAATCATCACATTATATTTCAAACAATAACCAGGTAACACATGAAATAAAAATCGTAAAAGATTAGCATCAATTAATACGTCGCAAAGAATTTGTTCAGTACGGTCTTCTTTAGCAAAACCTATACGCTGTATACGAACAAGCAAATGTAGGTACGTTTACCTACGAAGTTACGGCTAACAGATTGCTTAACAAGAGAGCATTCGGCACCAGAAACAAAATTAAAATAATACGACTCACCAGATTCGGTAGATAATAGATCAGTTGCTGGCTTAATGGTACAGCTATCCGCTCGTTTTTCAACTTGACTTTTAACGGAGTCAGCCTCCTTCTTTGGACATCGTGTTGCGATGTGCCCTGGCTCACCACAGAAAAAACAGGTCATCGTCGCCATCATGCTTTCTTAAAAATGCTGTCTTTGACCCGTTGCGATCCACTGTTTTCTGAAAACTGAGATTGAGAGTTAGCAGAAGAATCACGGTAGCTTTTATTCGAACATTCATTTGTCATATGACCCAGATTGCCACAGTTGTAACAACGCCTTGACTTTGGTTTCTTGACATCTGCAGGTGCATGCCAGGTTATTCCAGGAAAAGTATTCTAAGCTAACCAAGAAGCAGCATCCTTAAGGGCTTTACTCATTGTAATAATTAACCAACTGCTAGTTTTTTTTTTTAATGCACAAATTGTGGGTATTGCATTAAACTCTAGTATCACTATCTCGAAACTCGGGATTAAATTCAGGTAAAGATAGCTTATTGTATTCTGAACTAGGATCTTTAATCGTGTGAATTAATTTCATTATTTGGCGTTGCTGCTTTTCGAATAAAATTTTCAAACGGTTATTTTCACTTGATAATAAATCAACACTCTGACCTATAGATTGTTCCTGCGACGTTCCGTTAGATGCTATGTGATTTTTGAGATAGTTCACAGCCTTATGCGCCGGTTTACCCGCAGTTGATTGAGTTTTGATGTTTCGATCACTTGCATCATATTCCTTAGCTGCATCTCGAATATTGTGTGCGAGTGGGTTTCAGATCCCGCTTCTGATGTCGGCGTCAGGTATGGCTGAGCGGGAAGCGCCGACATCGTTTGGGTTCGGTGGTATCGGGTTCATTGTAGAATAACAATATTCAATGCAGTACTAACTACCTTACTTTATTAAATGTGGTCGTACAATACAATTCAAATAGGTAAACCGACAGTTTCGTACTAGATGAGTGTCCTGCTTGGTGTCTCGAGCAAAAGTGAGGTCCGGTGAGGTCACGGTCCCCACTCTCCAACACGACTCTGTCCACATGGCGCCATTTTAACCGATAGCTGACGTCACGGCGTTTACCATTCCTTTTGTAGGTACTACAATAATTAATTTGAATCCTCTTTATCGTTAAATTATCGCTTGCTGCGACATATATAAACATTCAAATTGATAACCTCCTCCTTTTTGAAGTCGGTTAAAAAGACACTCTTTTACTTACTTTACTTTCACAAAACAATATAAACGTAAAAAGAAGAAACCATTTTAAAAATAAAAATAAATAGGTACAATGTACGACCACCCAGACAACTTACACAAATATTTACCTTTTCATAAAGTGGAGTCCACAAACTGTAAAAATAAAATTTACAGAGTAAAATGTGAAATCAATTAATTTAAACGTCCATTTGGGAACAATTTGTGGACAATTATTTGCTGTGCGGCCACAAATATTTGCTCAGCTCTCGTTCGCCTGTTAAGTCCACATTACCAGATGCGGGTAGGGGGAAAAATTCACTGACGTCATTTTGTTTTAATTGATTTCTTTATAGGTACCTGGGTACCTGAATTCTAATTTCACTTTAATTAAAAGCGAGGAATGATTTTCAAAGTTTGTCTTCGAAGCTTCTACTTAATGAGCGTTAGGTACTTCCTTTAGCATTCCTCGTAAAATGAGGGTGTAGGTAGCTTACCTTATAGAAACCTACACTCCAGTCTTACTCTTTGGGGAATACCTATCTACAGACGTCATAGTAATATTTTTGTAGGTGCTAGCCTCTACCTGCGATTTTGTCCTCGTCAAACTGAATATAATAGATCTTTACCTATGAAGTTGCCCTTTTACAATACTGGCCATTTGAAACGTAATTTATGTATGGCTCACAATGAATTCTTTTAAATGAATTTTATCACGGTCTATTTTCAAATTCAGTCATTTGTTTATTGATTAGTGTTTTGTTTTCCCTACATTTGTATCTTTTTAACTTACTTTTTAATCAATATGAACACAATACGAGTAATTATGTAATACCTAGGTACTTACGAGTTCTGTCGCGGTTGCACAATGCCTCACAATCGGCTCGCTACATTAATTACGTGTACGGAGTGAACGCTACATAACAAGCGAACGCACGACTTTGGTTTGAACGCTTCCGACATGTAAATTTTGATCTAAAAAAATGACCCCGTGTTCGCCCGAAAACTAAAGTCAACATCGACGAATTAAAGGCGATAGTGGAAGCTGACTGACTGTCACCATGTTGATATAGACCCTGGTTCAGCGTCTAAGGCAATGCCCCAAACGAAACTTATCCCTAAAAAGTCATGGTCACTGTTTGTTGGTCTAGTGCCGGTATAATTCATCACAGCTTCTTACCAAATGGCACCAGCATTACTGTGGATGTGTAGTGTGAGCAACAATGATGGAGAAGTTCTCAAATCTCCAGCCAGCCTTGGTTAATCGCTCTCCTCTGCAGCTGCTCGTAAACGACAACGCTCGAACTCATACGGCTAATACTTACTTCGTGGGCACAACAGACTGTCTCTAAGCCACAAGAGCTAGGATTGGAAGTTTTGCGTCATCTACAAGATTTTCCAAAATTTGTGAACTTCTTGGCAAAAAAGAAATTCAATACCCGAGAGGCAGTACAAAATGTCTTTGAAGAGTTTGTTGGTGTTGGTGTTGGTGACATCTTCAAGAAGGGTATTTAAAAATTACCATTGCGCTGGCAGAGATGCATCGACAGGATGGGAGCATATTTTGATTTATAAAAATAAAACATATTATGAAAATGTCTTTAACTTTCGGTATAGGCAATTTCATAGGTAAAGGACCTAATATTATCCCACGGGAGCACAAAATAATCGCAACGGGAACACAATCTGTTTTGTGTAGATCAATATCGTGCCATTCCGTCAGTCAAGCAATAGCGTCATCCTTACAAAATTTCGCGTTTAGTAGTAGCATAGGACAGTAAGATATTATAGGTAAATAATGCAGGCTGTAGGTCTACCTATTTAGTTTACAAATTGCACTAACTGATCTTGTAAACAACTTAACCCACAAAACCAATTCGCAAAAGCCCAAAAGCACCTTAAAATAAGGATAACGGGCCACAAAACTGACATCGTGCCCCATCTCGTACACCTCAATTCAATCAGTAGCCCAAGTCTTAAACTAGTACTTATATGCATCGTGGATTACAAAGCCATTATCGTCTGGTTGAAAGACAACTAATAACTTTACGGCTACAGCAGCTAAACTTTATTAGAAGGGGAGGAAAGATTTATCGACAGAGAATGGACTGAGCGTTCTCTATCCAGCAGTGAAGTAAGTAAATACTGGCAATACTAATTGTGAGAGAGACAAAGCGATCGTGCGGCCAGTAGTTGTCTCTTTCGAGAATTCTAATTGGTACACGGTACGGTACCATCAGCCAGCGGATGCTTTGAAGCATTGCGTCTTCGTCACCACAGACCTACAGGAAAGAGACAGGTACTGACTGCACAGTCGCCGTCTCCCTTTCTAGAGAGTGGCCCATTTTGTGAAGATATTGCTCTTTCCATTATCTTTGTCTGTGGTTACGACACGTCCCCATGACGTCTCAAGAAAACACGTCAAAGAGGGAATGCTGTCCCTGTCTGGTGAACCTTATCAGAAAGAGATAGCTAGAGATGTCTCTCAGCTGCAAGGTCTCCAAAACGGACTTCACTAGTGAATCTTTGAGGTGACGTTCTTTGCACGACTACGTGACGACTGCGGTGACGATGACTTTAGATAGTTATCTACATAGGTATAAAGCGTATTTTGGGTCTATCTAAATGGTTGAAGTTCCTGACAGTCTCGAACCAAGCGCTTAGCTTCCACATTTATTGTGCGAACTGCCAGACTGTGTAATTCACTGCCCGCCTCTCTGTTTCCCGATAAGTATAGGTAATCTGGGTATCTTTAAGACACGAGCAAACCGTTTCATCCCAGGCAAGCGTGCTCCACATTAGGTCGCATCAGATAGATCAGGTGAGTTGAGGGCAAGCCTAAAATATAAAGCAAACCGTTTCATCCCAGGCAAGCGTGCTCCACATTAGGTCGCATCATCACTAGATCAGGTGAGTTGAGGGCAAATGCAAGCCTAACAAAATATATAAAAAAACCGATTAGGTATTTAGATCAAAAAATTACAAGTGCCGCCATCTCTCGATAGTAAAATGAATCTCCAACCAGTAGGAAATAATCTTTTTAAAACGAAGATCGAAAATGGTGAGAGCTAATAACTACCCGAAAAAGTTAAGTTTGATAAGTCAACCTTTAGACTAGATATTATTATATGGGAATGAAAATAATGACCACCAAAAAAGACTTTAGAATAAAAAATGTAGTAAATGATCACCAAATCTTAGTGTGCAATATAACCAAAATGTTTTTGACCCTTAAGTCCCCCCCTGGGGCGGATCCGACATGGTTTGGTTAGGTAATAACTGTGACTCCCTACGCCAGAACCAGTTTTATTTTATTTACTATGTTTGGTGATCATTTACTAGATCTGGAGGTTCGTTAAACATAAGCCTTATTTTATATTTAGCACAGCAGGTTCACTGCAGGGCAAAGGCCTCCCTCTATGCCTTCGATCGGTCTCGACTTTGCGTTACGTCTTGCCAATCTTCTCCTTCGTGTTCTACCGCAGCCCCCTCTTTCCATTTCGGGGCACCATGTATGGGCTCATATGTCGTTCGGCATGCGGCAGACATGTCCAGCCCAGTTCCATTTGACTTAGGCAACATTTTGACCCACGTCACCAATTTCTGTTTTGGAAAGCAGTATGCCGTTTCGCACACGATCGATTAGTTTCACAGCAAGTATACTGCGTTTCATAGCACCGTTGGCAAAACTTGAGTCCTACCTATTATTTATTAAAAAAATACATACATAGGTACATGGCAAAATAAGGTCATTCCAGGCAAGACAAGCAAATAAGATGCTAGACGCATCCAAAACACCTGGACTAGGTTTTGGTCGATGAAGGCACTCATGAAAGGGCGTCACGAAATTAGGTACAGAAACCAGCACATCAAGTCATCAAACTACCTCAGTCTGTCAATTTCTTGGTAGTTTTTTATCTTTATTACAAAAAAATAAGGTTAATGTTAAATTAATATAAATTTCAATGAATATTTGACAATTTGGGATAGCTTGATGATAGCTTAGTAGTTATATAACTTACTAACTATATTGTTTAATAACAGTGTTATTTATAAGCAGGAGACATGCCTCAACGTCCGGGTCAATTTGATTACGGACACCAAAGCAGCATCGTTATTGAGTTACTAAGCTATTATGGATAGTTTATCATAAAGCCGACCCCACACTAGCCAGCAAACGCGAAACCGTGAGTAGTAGAACTAGAGCTCCTTGTGAAGGAGTTTGTCCGGGGAAGTATAACTACCACCTTACTGATTTTTGTCGCAAAAGCAGCGTTCCTGTGTTCAAGTTTGAAGACAAAAGAAAGAAAGAAGGGAAATCCTTTTATTCACGAGAAAATTACGCACATAACGTTGTTGTATAAAGCCTAAAACTAAAACAAGTGGATATAATATGTAAATATTCAAAAAATAAATAAAAAAACATTTATGTCTGAGACGAAAACATGCGTCACTACCGCGCGAAATGGTCAACGCTGAGCGCCTAGAGGGGGCAAGTTGATATAAGTAGGTAGGTTATGGAGGATAGCAAAAGTATTAATTTTATTTACAGTCAAAGGCACATGAAGCTTTTAGAATCTCTAGGGGGGTCCAACTATTCCCCTCCCCCTACTTGGCGAAACCCTTGGCTCAGCATAAATGCCGCTGTCCAGTCACGAACTACGGCGCCGCGCCGGTCTTCAGCGTAAGTCGGCGTGTCTCTGTCTCGGAACAATAAATAAAACATCATTTACTTATTGTTCCGAGACCCACGACACTCCATAGAAACGAAACGATATAACTACACTACTACCAAAATAACAGCCTGTACAAATACGTGCGTGTGTGTGCGTGTCTACGCGCCGCTCGAACTTAAAGCAGTTCCCAGTACCAGTCGTTCGACGCGGGAAGAGGTGAAGAACAGTTTTGGAGGGAGGCGGAGCGTGTCGCTACTGTACGGTAGTACTTAATATTTATACTGTGCGAGGCATAGAACAATAATATTATACACGAGTTCTGAGGTCTCTGTAGACACAAAAAGACGCTGAAGTGAATGGGTGCCAGTGTAATTACAAGCACATGAGACATTTCAACTTCGTCTCGTATGGCAACGCATCTGCCATCGCTACTGGCATTGCAGACACCTTTTTTTTGGGACAAACCCGCCATTCTATTCCCGAACCACTGCAACTCCTGTTAGCTACAATCAACAGAGGGCACCACCAAAAAAGCGCCGAAGCAATGAAGACCTGGAGAAACGATTCAACTGTCTTGGATCCCGCAACGAAATTAATCTGAAAAGGACAGCGGGTAAGACAATACATAATTGATGATGATGATGAATCGATTACAGATGTCTACAAGCAGCGGTGACCACATACCATCAGCACACCCACGACACACCATATAATCAAAACGATATCATTACCAACACTACTACCAAAATAACAGACTGTACAAATACGTGCGTGTGTGTGCGTGTCTACGCGCCGCGAGAATTAAAACCAGTTCCGAGAGCACGTTCCACGTGAGAAGTGGTAAGGAACAGTGTTTCGGAGGGAGGCGGAGCGTGTCGCTACTGTACGGTAGTACGAATATATATAGGCACTATGCCATCAGGTTGACCGTCCGCTTGTTTGTCATCCAATGACAAAAAACCATCTACACTCGCGGTTCATGCTCAACGCCGCCGTCCACGGGATCGGCGTTTCTAGTGTAGACAAAGCTTAATGTCTGTATTCTCGTTGGAAGCAGGATTAGATACTGCGGCCTGCAATGAGGTTATTTATAAACACACTAGCTTATGCGACTAGCGACTAGCTACCGCGACTACGTTCGCGTGGAAGCTGTAAACAATTTACTACTCGAGTAGGTACTCAATAGCAATTATATATTTCATTGACAGACAGTGTACAGCTTGGTCTAGAAGCACGAAACTTTGGAAAGGAAAGATGTTAGAAAATTTCCGAGTTATAGAAGACAAAAGTTTATATGGAGATTTGCCTTTTATGCCCGTAGGAAATTCTGTCGTGCACACGGTTAATGTACTAAAAAAGCTGACTAATTTGCGATGCATGCTTAAAAAAAGTATAATTGTTTTTTTTTACACGATTTAAAAACGATTTGTTCTTTGTCGTTCTAAAAAATAGTACTTTTATATATACATACGTACACAACAAATGTTGAAATTCCTAACCTAAAAATGTTTAAAAAGAAGAAAAAATATTAAGGAAGCTTAGCTATAATTATATTTATAAAACCTCTCTGTAAACTACGTTTGTAGTTTACCTACTGCCGTTTGTTGCCGTTAGTCAAAATGTACAGAGAGTCGAACTGGTGACGCGAGAGCAAGCGACGTACAGTTGACCGTGGAAAAAGCAGCTGGTCCTGAGATCGACAACCGCAGCCTTCAGTGTGGCAAACACCGACCGACCTGAGACTTGTTTATAGTCATGCCAAAGTTTCCTGAGAGCGTGTGGCTCACAGGGAACTGCACACGTTTGAATTGGAAGGGATAATTGTAGGGAATTAGTGGTATACGTGGTATAAACACTCGCCAGCGCCACAACCTGTTACAATTTCAGTTTCAATGATATTTCTCTGAGATGTAGGTATACTACTTCTTTCCCTTCAATTTGAGAAAAACACAATGCTTTTATCGATCGCTGCAGCTTGATCATATTTGGGCGTTAAAATAGCCTGTTCACACATCCAAAATCTCTTGGTGCGGTATTTGACTGATGTCGCCGTACAACAGATGAATCAGTTCTTCTATTCTACTTGTAGATATTACACTACCAAGAGTCTCTGTTAGATCCATCTGCCCTCTCTCTACTGGTAGAGATTCTTCCCCAACTATTAAATGAACATCGGAGAATTCTTGAACACGTGAATTGCCGCCAAGCTGAGCGCGCATATGGTCAAGCGCGATTTATAAACTCGTGACCCTCAGATCAAGTAAAAAAGGTAGATAACGCATTTAGAATAGACAACTGTCGCCACTTTTTTATCTATATGTGAGTCCCTGATAAATACGATAATCCGTAATAATAAAAATAGGTAGTATGCGAATGCGAAATTAAACCTGTTTGTTTGTTTGGTTATTATAATTACTGGAAACAATATTCTTCAGCGTCAACAATTCAAAGAGATGATGAACTTAGGAGCCGTGTAGGATTACTTTACTGATTTCGATTTGATTTTAAAAAAAAAGTCCAGTAAGTCCAGTAGTAGTAGTCCAGTTGGTGTGTGAGCAGAGAGAAAAAATACAACAAAGGTTCAAGCACGTTTATTTTCATGGAATTAAAAACATCTATAAGTATAATAATTACATGCGATAATATATTACTGACAGCCGCATTCGAAGGTGGAAGTAATTTCTGTAATATACACAAAACTAAATAACTTTAAACATTTAGGTAGCTACAGTAGCAACAGATAGGTATACCTACTGTATACCGAGAAAATCGCAAACATAGGTAAGAGAAAATTTATTTAAAAGAGATCTCCTTTTATTTGAAGTCGGTTAAAATACCTTTTTTGGATATCCTGTTCTATGGATTCGGCGAAGTCCACGTTTTGTATAGTAAACCACACTAGATGAGGATAGCTGCCATTGTGGTTCATTTCGGCTCAGTCTTACAGCAGCTACCCATTCGTTTCTTATTAAACTATTTGTTGGAAACCTGGGGGTAGTAGTGGCGGATCTGTCATACCTAACAGATCCGCCATTTTGGAAAAAATGGCTGGACAGACGGAGGGGTAGCGCGGGTAGAAGGTTTATCGGCTTAAATACTGGTCTTTGATAGCACCCCAAATCCCCGTAAACCCCTCAAAATGTCAGGCAGCCATCATACGCGAGCTTCCAATTGAGCCTGACATTTGCCCTCTTCCTCCGATTATTTTCAATACATAACCTGTACACATGGGCCCATGTGTACAGGTTATGTACACTATACTGCTGGGTTGGTGAGGAGTAAAACACTGATGAGCTTCTTTCTTCGATTTATTAGGAGGAGAGTTTCCCTCTAGATAGCTTGCTGTCGAATGTTATTATACTGCGTGCTTCGTTCTCGATATAATAAAACAATGCAGCATCTTCGTGTTACTCGGCAACTAAACGCAATTTTCAGAGCTAAAACTAAACGTAAGTATTAGTGTGCGTTATCTGTGTCCTAGATGGGAAATGTCATTGTTTTCGTTTGCGCGGCAACTAACACTGTGTTCTGTAGTTATTTGAGTAAATTTTATTGTTTGAAAGTTAAATTGTGGATATTTCAATCACAAGTGTGCCTAAAAGGCGTTATGAAGAATAATTTATTTACATTACTACCTACCTACATAGAGCAAAGTGATACCGACCACTTTCTAGTATTCCAGATTCCAGGTAACAAAATGTCTTGTGATGTGTTTGGTATTTTACCGGTACGGCTACTGACTTTCATAGCAGTTAAAGCCGCAAGGTTTTTAATAACCTTTGTACCGGTTGAGACGGGTGGTGTACGAGATACATCGACGTGCTCACTGGACTCGGGTCGTACACGTGATGTACGGACGGGATCCTTAGACTCGGGTCGTACACGTGATGTACGGACGAGATCACTAGATTCGGGTCGTATACGCGATCGATATCTTTACTCTTATGTGAAGCCTGCGAGGCCCCAATAAGCAGTTTTTACCAATCACTTGTACACATCTTCCAGTGGTAAGTATAGCTTTTCAGATTACAGTACCTACTGATAACAATTCGAAAGAAAGTCGATTTCATTGCAATGGTACCTACCACGAGATATATATGTCACCTGGCCCTATGACAGATACGATTCCAAAAGAACCTGGAAAAATTATAATAACACCAACTATAAGTTCGGTGGTACTTTTAGCACTAGGCGATCTCATGCCAGATAAGCCTGCATAATTACGATTCCACTAAAAACAGTGACTTTGCTCATATTTGGAGCGATAATGGTCTTCTTAAAGAGACAAAACGAAAAAATTATGGAACAATTGAATCCAGAAAATGACCGTTTAATGAATGCACCGAAGCTTAATCCTGGGATTTTTGCTTTGGTTAGCTATATTATTGTCAACAAAGACAAAAAGATAGTTGGAAAACAACCAGCTAGGCATTGGACTGTCTATAACAAAACCAAGGAGAAACTTAATCTTCCTGGTTATGGATACTTAAAAAGTTTTAAGTGAAGCAAATATAGTGAAGTGCTATAGTGAAGTATATAAATGAAGCTAATCTTAGTGAGAAGATCAAATTATTGAAAACTTGACAACAAAGTGGCCTGTCCATCAAAAACCTAAAGGAAACTCACAAGGTTCTCCTCGCTACAACCCGAGGACAACAGCGAGGTACGGACACAAGAAGACCCAATGCTCTAATCAGGCATGGAAATATTATAGCCACTATTATCAGTCCACTGCCAACAAATCCAAAGCCTCAGAGGATCCCGCTTGCACATAGAGGTAAGTCATGCTGGAAGGCTGACACATTCTTAATCTTGATGGAACAAAATGTACTAAGATAAATCCATACTTAATTAATCACAAGATACCTTTGTATTGAAACCGCACCAGAATTAGGTGCCACACCCTCCTTCAGTAATATCAGCTGAGGATAATACTGACATGCATACTGCTATTAGCAATTTATTAAAATTGGGAGCTATATCCCCTCGCAAGCCATGTAAAGACTGTTATTAAACTTAATCATAATTGATTAAGTATGTAGAAAACTTACATTTTAAAAATGGAAAACAAAAAAAAAAAAAAAAAAAATGATTTAAAGGAATCATACTTATTAATAGATATAAATCCACAGTATAGAAAATACCTACATTTTCAATATGGTGAATTGTAAGATTTAATGCCCTGCCTTGTGGCCCGTGCTCTGCACCTAATATTTTCACAAATATTATAAGTTTGTAGTAACATATCCAAGAGGAAAAGGTAACAAGTCTGTTCAATCCTAGAGGACCTATTATGTATAGGATCCAGTATGAATCATGTTTGCAGAATGTTCAAGAAACAATAGTTCTCTTTAAGTTCTGGAGATTCATTATAAATTTTGATAAAAATGTAATAGTACTATCACAGCCCTGCTTTGCGATAGACACAAAAAAAAAAAAAAAAAACAAAAAAAAAAAAAAAAAAAGAAATGACCATCTCTTCAAAGATAAAGTAGCAAAATTCATTGTACTATAAATTGCAGCCTGCCAAGCTACCACATATTATGGCTGGCTTTACACCAAACTTTTAGAGCATCATAAGTATATGTAATATCAATAATTATAACATGTTCAGATATAAAATTATCTGCTACGGTGGGCTAATAATTATTATTAGTACAGTAGGTATGTCTAAGTACTGCTTACCATAAACATGTTATTGAACAGTTGACTGAAGCCTCCATGACTGGATGGGGTGATGTTTACAGAATGAAAGAAGAGAGCATTTCCTCATATTTGCTTCTGGAGCAAATATGAGAAAAAACGCCATATAAACTATTTATTGCTTGCAATATTTATGGCATTAAAGGTATTTTGTAAACTATAAGCAATACCTTAACATCCTGTTGTCTGCAGATAATAATACAGCAATATCTTAGATAAACAGAATGGGTGGTATTCAGTACCCACAATTAAATAACTTTGCCAGATTCAAACGGCAGTGGTGCGAAGAGAGACTTAGTTAACTCTTTGCCTCCTACATTAAGTCTAGTAAAAATAGGTTGATAAAAATGTCCCTTAAAATCATTTCAGACATAGAATGGGAATTAAACATTGCATTTCTACAAATTGTATCTGAACAGGTTGCACCTGAAATAGATTTATTTTCATCCCACACTAATTCTAAACATACTTCCTATACCTCCTGGAAACCAAATAAGAAAATCCAAAGGCAATCAGTTTTGATGCTTCTAATTTGTCCTGGACAGAAAATTTCTTTCATACTTTTTCTCCATTCAGTAATATAAAAATAAAAATATTTCAAATGAGAAGGCAACAGGTATCATAGTCATGTCCCACTGGCCTTTACAAACTTGGTATCCTATAATGCATACTATGCTTGCCTGAAGCTGATATATTTTAAACCTCAAATTATCTTTAACATTTTCCTTTGAGGGACCATCACCCTCTTACCTTCAATTAACTTCAAAGTTAATAAAAATAACAATTTTTATTATTCAAAGATAATAAAAATTGCAGGATTATTATCAGGCAAGCTTGGCCAAAAAAGGGCTATTTCCCTCACATCAATGGATGCCATGTTGGCACTTGGCACCCCCTTTCACATTAGGTAATACAGTAAAGCAACATAATGTGACATAAAATTTGGTGAACCTTCTGTCAGGAACATATTATAAACACATTCATTACATCTATACCATTTGTTATGTAATAAGACTTAATTATTTGACTCCATTTGTTATGTATTCCTAACTAAATTATTTGACTCTGGAGCTGCCTATTGAAACCTGAATCTCTTTAGGTCAGCTCTATCTCCAATAATAGGCTCTAAAATTGGGGGGGGATGATCGTATTAAGAGGCTCTATAAAGGATTCTATAAGTTGAAACCACCATTACTAAAATTTCGAAAAACATGTTATCCAAATAATGTTCTAAGTGAACTCCCAATATGACATTAAGTTTGGACTAAAATTTCAAAGAAACTAATGATTTTGTTTGCACTAAGCACAGCACAATGAGCACAAACCTTGTAATAGGTAGTCATAATTTAAACCCTTTCTCTGTGCAATGACCCAGGGGTGGGTCATTGTGATTGTTTAATTATTGTGCCTACTTGACACACAGTCAACGTGTTAAATATATATATTATAACATCGAGTGGAAGTTTTGTTAATATTGTCATTACTAATATTAGTAAAGTATCGGCTGCGGGACTAATTCGGCCTAATCATTTACAAAGGTTTAAAAAAAAAAAAAAAAAAAAAAGTCTGAGATTTGTCCAGCTAGGATATTATGTGATAACATGAGATTTATTAGAGATATATAAGGTCATAATGTGGTTTTTTGTCACTTGAAAACCCCATATACTGGCTTCTACTACTGGTAGTTGGATTAAAAATATTCTCTCAGGCTGCGGTATTGATCATCAGACAGATGGCTGATTGGACAAATAATGAACATTTGCAAAATTGTATAGTCGACCAATTCTTAATTCAGGAAAGTTTGCCCATGCTGTGCTTAATGCTGAATAATAGTAAATTTATAAATATTTTAGTTTACACTATTGTCACTGGTATTGTGATTTTAAACGTGACCTCATAAACGACTTTGTAAGTTGCTCAAAACAATTGGTTGGTTATGTACCAAATGAGGCTGATTAATTGAATACTTATTATTAATATGATAAATTACTAACTGTTAATATTAATAAATAATGCCCGCCTATAGTTGTCCCACTGCAGGGCAAAGGCCTCTTCTCATACAGAGAAGGTACGAGCTGTGATTACCACGCTTGCTCAAGGTAGATTGGTGATTTTAAACTTATATTTACCTACTGTAAGTCCAGGTTTACTCACGGATGTCTTTCCTTCATCAATGTCAGTGATGTCCAAGATAAACTTAGAAAGTACATGTGGAATTGAGAAACTCACATTGGTACTTGCTTGTGCCCGGTTGCGACCCTGCAACCTCGTGCATGAGAACTGCCTTAACCACTGGGCCATCAAGAATAATGGGTGATCAAGACAAATCATGGTATGATAAGATGGTTATTTTACTGAATAAGGCTGAATAGGTAATTGATTATTACTAACATGATGCCTGCCTGTAATTAAGTTTAATTAGAAAAAAAAAATGAAAATGTTTTATTATAAAACTATGTTTATTATTATTTTTAAACATCTGTTTTGAAGGACATTTGGGTCAGGGTCATCTCAAGTTTACCTACTATTTCTCTAAACATCTGCATTGTTTTATTATATCGAGAACGAAGCACGCAGTATAATAGATGATCAAACGAACTTACCTATGTGAAGTTCGATCATTATTATACGAAGTGCTTCGTTCGAAGATATATGTTCCCTACCCACCCCACCCCAGGTAAAATTGAGATGACCTTACAAGAATCTAAAATTAATGACATTTCCCATCTAGGACACAGATAACGCACACTAATACTTACGTTTAGTTTTAGCTCTGAAAATTGCGTTTAGTTGCCGAGTAACACGAAGATGCTGCATTGTTTTATTATATCTTCGAACGAAGCACTTCGTATAATAATGATCGAACTTCACATAGGTAAGTTCGTTTGATCATCTATTATTGAACCGAAATGTTCCTGAATTTATACATATTTTTTACAAGTAATTCACCAATCAAATTCAATTACAATATTTCAAAAAACGCGGGAAAAGTAAAATCCTATCAAATTAAAACAAATTAGCGGGAATAAAATCATTAATACAAATTATCTATAGTATCGCGAAACTTGACCGTAACGAGGACCGCGTAACAATATTTGCGTTTTTCTCTAATTATTTCTATAAAAACATATGTAAAACTATATTTGTAATCCTATTCTATGTACCGCGATTTACAAGAGAAAAATATAAAACTATCACTAAACATTACATAATAAACTTATATACTCTAACGTTAAGTCTACTATGTACGGTCACCAAAGGAGATAAGTATCCATGTCGCCGGAAACAGTTGAAGTTTAATTAGAAACCGATAGGTGTCTAGGAATAAAATAAAATACAATTAATAGAGAATAAACAGTTCAATGATTTAATAAAATTTCATTTGAAAGCCCCCATTGGTATCTAAGAAATCATCAACTATTCCCGACGACATGGATACTTATCTCTTTTGCTGACTGTACACAATACAAAATGCTAAAAAACTATCGAACTATAAACTCTAAACTATTAATTGAGCGTTGTTAATGTTTATATACATTCCTATCATTACCTATGAACCACTATAACACTATAGACTATATAATTCACCTATAAACTGTATTTTTACTGTCCCGCACAGTTAGCAATGTTTATGTACCTACATTCCTATCAGTGTCTATTGCCTATGTAACATTATTACACTATAACACTATGTATTTTCACTGTCCCGCACATTACTCCCGCCGTGCGACCGCGTCGCATCAGCTGCCGGTGCGGGCTCGACGCTCGTAGGCAGGGGCAGGATCACCAGCTTCCTCACTGGCCGGCGCAGGATACCTCCTTTTGTCAGCACGTCCACCGTCCGCACGATGTTGTCGGGACCAGGATATGTAGCGACGACTCTTCCTCGGATCCACACGTTGCGGGGCAGGTTCGGGTCGACGATCTGTACGAGGTCATTTACTCGTACTGTTTGACCTCGTCCGTAGGGCTCCCGCCGGTGTTGGAGTTCAGGAAGATACTCCTTAATCTAGCGGAGCCAGAAGACGTCGGCTAGTTTCTGTGCGGCACGCCAGCTGGATCGTGAAACGGTGTCTTGCTCGGTGAAGGTGCCTAACTGCGGCACTCGTCCTGGCCCTCCCATCAAGAAGTGGTTAGGAGTGAGGGTTTCTGGATCTTCTGGATTGACTGAGACGTGAGTCAGCGGACGACTGTTGACTCTACTTCTGCAAGTAGGGTCGTGAGGACTTCTTCTGTTGGGTGACGTTCATGTAACGTCGCGGTGAGTGCCGTTTTTACGGAGCGAACCATTCGCTCCCAGGCTCCGCCCATAAAGGGAGCTCCAGGCGGAATGTAGCGCCAGGAGATTGTCTTCTTTGTCGCTTCGTCTGCAGTCGCTGTATCGATCGCCTGTCTTATTTCCTTGTCAGCAGCCTTAAGGTTGGTGCCGTTGTCCGACCAGATCTGTCGGGCAACCTCGTCGCGCGATCAGCCTTCTGACCGCCATCACCGCGGAGTCGGCGCTGAGCGAGCCGGCGACTTCCAGATGTATCGCCCGCGTCGTGAGACATGTGAAGATGGCCACGTATCTCTTCTGTCGAGTTCGTCCGACGGTCACGGAGAGGGGTCCGAAGTAGTCTACCCCGGTGAAGGTGAAAGGTCGCTTGTAATGAGCTAAGCGACACGCTGGCAGGTCCCCGGTTCTCGGATGCGGTGGTACTTGTGTTTTCATTCTGCAAAACAGGCATCGTCGTAGTAGAGTGCGTGTGATAGGGCGTAGTCTTAGTACCCAATACTGCTGTCTGCACTCGTTGACTGTGGCTTCTACGCCGGAGTGATGTAGTTGCCGATGAATACCCAGCACCCAGAGCTTGACTACAGTCAAGCTGCGGCACTCGTCCTGGCCCTCCCATCAAGAAGTGGTTAGGAGTGAGGGCTTCTGGATCTTCTGGATTGACTGAGACGTGAGTCAGCGGACGACTGTTGACGGTGTACTCTACTTCCGCAAGTAGGGTCGTGAGGACTTCTTCTGTTGGGTGACGTTCATGTAACGTCGCGGTGAGTGCCGTTTTTACGGAGCGAATGGTTCGCAAACGTAAACGGCATCCTACAGGATGATCACCATCGATTACCAGCGGGTTCTTGACTTCTTCCTCTATGTCTTTGACTGCTTGAATGCGACTTCGTAATTTTGTACCGTTTATAGATACAACGCTGAGCTGGCGAAGGCGGCTTTCTTTATTGATAGGCTTCCCATTGTTCAGGCTGTTTATTTCTTCTAAATGACTCTTCTTGAGACGATCGCATCAGAAGTTCTTCTGCTGTTTTGAGCAGCTCTGCTGTGACCGGTAGCAGCTTCTTTTCTTCTCGTGACGACTTCTTTGTCGTCGTAGGGGCTTGCCTTTTTACTGTCGTCTTGTTCTTCTTCCAGGCTGGATCAACTTCTTTATTTTTCTTTGTTTTTCTGTAGTTGATCTTCTGTTTGTTAGGTCTGCAGAGTTGGATAAACTGCAAAACACGCGCTGCTGAGTACCGGAGTCTATCCCAGTTGGAGAACTTCATTGGGTTAGGCAGACCCTCTGCAAGCTTCGGTCTAGTCTTGTCGCTCACATGATGCATCTTCTCTTTCTCGGAAGATTCTTCTTCTATTGTTCTTGTGGTTTCTGTTGGTCATTAGTCTTCTGTCTGGTATAAGAAGTCAGGCCCTTTGAACCACCGATGATTTCTGTTGAAGGCTACTGGTACGTCTCGTGTGGCGTCATCCGCTACGTTTAGCTTCGTCGGAACCCAGCGCCAGTCGTTGACTTTGGAACTCTCTTCTATTGCTGCTAGACGATGAGCCACGTAAGGTTTGTAAGAACGTGACCCTGTCCTTATCCATGTTAGGACCGTCTTGCTGTCTGTCCAGAACACTTTGCAGTCGGGCTTCCTTTCATGTTCTTCGACTACTGTCTCTGCGAGTCTGGTGCCCATAACCGCTGCCTGTAGCTCCAATCTGGGAATCGACGTCAGCTTCAATGGCGCCACTTTCGCTTTGGCTATGACGAGGGATAGGGCCACCTCGCCATCTGCTGCTACTGCTCTCCAGAAGTAGACCGCAGAGTAGGCAGACTCGCTGGCGTCGCTGAAGACGTGGAGTTCTAGAAAGGCAGCGTCACTGTAGTGTAGGTATCGCCGCGGGATTGATACTTTGTGGAGGTTCTTCAGGTGTGCCATCCACGTCTCCCACTGCTCCGCCAGGTCTTCATCGATCTTGTCGTACCTTGCTGTCCCTCTGCGCCAGACTTCTTCAAGTAGTTGCTTCGCCCTAATTGTGATAGGCGAGGCGAACCCGATCGGGTCGAAGAGCGACATTACTATTCTCAGTGCTTCCCTCTTTGTCGGCTGTTTACCTTCTATAAGTGTTGAAGATATTCTGGCTAAGTTGAGGTTGAAGATGAGCTCGTCAGAGTCAATCTTCCATATGACGCCCAGGACTCGTTCAGTCTTCTCTTCTGTTCTGTAGAGTTCTATGTCTTCTGTCTGACCGTCTTCTCCGAGTTTTTCTAGGAGCGACGCTGAGTTTGACTTCCACTGTTTCAACTCGAAGCTGGCCTTCATGTGTACTTCTCGCACACTCTTCGTAATGCGTTCGGCGTCTTCAAGGCTTCTGAAACTGTCTGAGTAGTGCGCCAGAGAAGACCGGTTTGGAATCTTCCTTCTTCTGTCTTGGTCGTGGTCTTCTCCAGAATACGAAGGGCTTGTTCTTCTGGGTCAGTCTTCGGTCTCTTGGGGTTTAAGCAGAGTGCGTCCATCTCGAAATATTGCTTCACGAGGTCTTCTATGTTTTCTTCTGGATCTTCTGCGATGTGTGACACGAAGTCTATCTTCTGCCCGAAGGTTCGTGTCTGACTGCCGTGGAGTACCCAACCCAGCGGCGTGAGAGATGCCACTGGGTGGTTGTTGTTCCCTCTTCTGGATTCCGATGTCAGCAGAAGATGCCGTTATCTTGATCGATGAGAACTCGTGGCTTCGCATTCGCATATGTAAGTGTCCTTTGATATCGCGTAAGTGTTGACATCCATCCACCATTTCTTGTGGAACTCGTTGAGATGAAACTTGCAGATTTTTCACTGTGCGTGCTTGTATTTGCTCTTCATGTTCGTTGAGCCCCTTTAGTTTGATGGTGACTCTTCTGGATGCTGATTCTGATGGTTCATGTCGTTGATGGTTTCTATCTTCAGTGGATCTATGGGTCCCGTTGCTCCGATGCTTGCTACCACGCTGTCGTCGATGAGCGTGACTGTAGACCCGTCGTCCATCAACGCGAAGGTGTTTATTTTCTTTTTTTATTTTTTTCATGGGGTCATTCCCATTAGCCCTAGCGTAAAAGATCTCGGTACAAACCGAGATCAAATCTCAAAGAGATACAAATCAATATACAAATCTTGGCTCGACACTTGGTTGGCAAAGTCAGGTTTCTAGTGTCAACGGAACTTTGCGATCGACTATGGTCGCCGAACTTAGCCCTGCCGAACTTGGCCCTGCCGAACTTGAGCCCTGCCGAACTTAGCCCTGCCGAACTTGGCCCTGCCGAACTTGAGCCCTGCCAAACTTAGCCCTGCCGAACTTAGCCCTGACGAACTTAGCACTGACGAACTTGAGCCCTGCCGATCTTGGCCTTGCCGAACTTGAGCTCTGCCGAATTTAGCCCTGGCGAACTTGGCCCTGCCGAACTTGTGCCCTGAGCCCAAGAAATGAGAAATGGTTGCCCATTTGCGTGCATTGACAACGCTTTTCTCCCTACTCACCTTTCTCTCCCCCCCTTTTCCACCACCACCACTCCACCACACCACTCCACACAATCTCTCTCTTATCTTCTAACAACCTTCTCTTACTTTGCCCTTCTCATACTTCTGATTTTGTTCATTCTTCCTTTCATTTCCAGGTCATTCTTCTCTGGAGAATGCGCTTCCTCTCGATATCAGAACGGCCACCAGCCAGTATGCATTTAAGCGGAAATTGCGAACTTATTTTCAGCACAAATAAGCAGTCATCTCATACACCATCACCTCTCATCTCATCGTCATCTCTTTTCCTTTATTTATATTTATATAGATAATATATATGTTTTTATATATTTTATATAGGTATGTCATATACCAAATATTAAATTATGTATGTGTAGTTTATATATTCGTAAGTTGATCTCTTTTTAACTTTTGAATATTATTTTTTAATTTGCACCTGCCATGTTATCTCTTCATCACCCTTGGTTGACTGGTAGAGAATGCCTAAGCCATTAAGTCCACCTTTGTACCTTTGTGCATGAAGTATAAATAAATAAATAAATAACTTTAAACATTTAGGTAGGTATAGTAGCAACAGATAGGTATCGTTTAGGCGCAAAACGTCCAATTCTCAAAATGTCCAGCTGTCGCAAAATTTCCAGTTCGCAGAATGTCCAATTCGCAAAATGGCCAGTTCGCTAAACGTCCATTTCGCACAATGTCCAATTCGCGAAATGTCCAACATTTGGTTTTAGGTTTATATTATTAAAAGTAGTATCCTATTGTTCCTGATACGCCTACCACCAGCGCAGCAGTACGCTATTGAAACCTCATTTGCGAGACCTCATTTTTTATTCCTTTTTTTTTTCATTAATTCAATTGTTTTTTCACATCAAAATTGTCAAACGGACCTTTGCAAGGAATTTTATTTTAATACGTAGATTATCAGTATTTAATTCATTATAACTACCTGATCCTCTCTAAACACCTATTGTATTGATGACGTTCATATATTGAGAATCTGCGGTATTGAACTCGCCTAGCGAGTTCACGGCATTACAGAATGACTTTTGAAGTTATACTTCTTTAGGCGCGTTATGAAAAAATGATGAGAGTGAAATTTTACGATTCGCGCATGCGCGCGCACAGCGTCACACAAAATTCTCACGGGAGTAATTGTAAACAACGCCATCTCTGACGTACATGCTGAACTACTTACTGCCAGGCAGTAAGTAGTTCAGCATGTACGTCAGAGATGGCGTTGTTTACAATTCAAATTGTGCTTATATACTTTTTTAATAATGCCAAAGAAGTATAACTTCTCACGCTCGTACATAAGTACACGCACCCATTTTTTTTTTCTTCCAAATATAAAAATGTTATTTATATCCAGGCCAGCATATAAATGTTTAAATAACATCATATTAAGTCTACACTGTAATTTTGAACAGAATTTACAGAAGCGTTTAGAAAATATGACCGAAACACGCTGAACTAGCCATGCGAGTCGCCGGCACTGGAATAAAATTAACGTGAACTCGCAGGGTGAGTCGGTGGCAGTGAACGTGTTAGCGGTCACGATGTTGATGATGTTTGTTTTGATAACATCAGCTATGCAGACAATATTGTGGACCAGAATTGT
The DNA here is from genome assembly GCA_947361185.1 of Charanyca ferruginea. Taxonomy (NCBI): domain Eukaryota; kingdom Metazoa; phylum Arthropoda; class Insecta; order Lepidoptera; family Noctuidae; genus Charanyca; species Charanyca ferruginea. The sequence goes on from OX376078.1 coordinate 5,939,674, forward strand.
CTATAAGCAATAGTGATGTGTCTACCATTGTATGTGTATCTATTTCTATTATGGATTGTCAGATCTGAAATAAAGATTTTAATTTTCAAAATAATACCCTACATAAAATTAATGTTACCCACGCAATTCTTTTAGAAACCTATTGTTTTTCTTCCTTACTAACCTAAACTAATTTTAAAGACAAAATATTAGTTTTCTTGTACCTATATTAGTAGATTTTCAAATTCCATTCAATAATAAGGAAGCTACGTTTATCCCTGAGCGCTTTAGGCTACTTACCTATATTTAATTATCAAAAAATCATCGATCCGTAAAAAAATCACGAGGACCAGGTGTACCTAGTGAATAATTACAGATTTTTGAAGTTTGGGAAGCCCTGGCCTATTCTTCAGTGAAAACGTTCTTCAGTAAAAAACAAATTCTTCAATATAGGGCCTATTTCACCATCTCCAAGTAAAGCGTTGACTAGTTGTTCGTGGCGAAACGAGGGAGATTTTTTTTTTTTTTTTTTTGACAGATTGTAACAGAATAGACATACACGTCCTTAGTTAGACAGGTGATTTTAAGATTAATCTAAAAAGAAAATATAATTATGTACTGAACCATGATTCTGTCGCTACCATCGTTACATAAACTGATTTTGAAAATCCTAACGTCAGATTGACTGTCTATGGTTTGATTACGGAAATAAAATACAAAAAAAATACACAATCTCCTTGATGCCCTCATAAATTATATTGTGTATTATGAAATATAAACTTTGCTCTGTTTTTTATTTTATAAATTGAATACAAGCAATTAACAAAAATAAATTCATTTTGAGTAAAATTCGTTTTTTTCATACATCGATGTGTTTTTTGTAATAAAAAAATTGTCCATGCAAATCTTCAGGTGGTGTATAACACTATGTGAATGTCACAGTCACTGACTTTCTAGTGTCAAGTGTGTCAACTGTCAGCATAATAAACTTCAACAAAAGGTTGAATTACAGCAAGCAAAGACTAATGAAATTTCTCAACGAAATTGATTTCATTAATCATTTCCTCAATAAATAACTTACTTAGATACTAAAAACAACCAAATACAAGATGTCTGTTGCTAAAGTGACTAAAGATAACAATAAGTCCGAGCCCGTTGCGTACAGTGATGCTGCACTAAGGAACAATGCTGTGGTCGTGGAATACTGTAGAACATCCATGGCTGCGTTGTCCGGTTCCACCGCTGGTAATTGGTTATTCATCCTTACCCTTAATTGAATATCATTTGAATAATACAATGCATACCACTACACTTAATTTTTATTATTGTTTGGTAGCTTTCTTTCACAAGTTGCTAAAATTCTCCCTCTTGTGTCATGCTCACCTCAGATAGCAATTATTGCAAATCGAAACTGTTTTAGTTTGCCAAGAGCACTTATTTTTAATCTTACATACTAGGTGATGTTTCAAACAGGTGTCTTTTATGAAAAAAAAAACCAAACCTTTTAGTATGACTAAGCTATTTCTAAAGGCCTTCAAGATTATTTTGTTACTTGTTAGCCTGAGATCAAACCAGAGATTATGAAGTATTAGTGCCGACATTTTTCCAAGAAAGAAAGAAACAAAAAATGTAAATAGATACCTAATTATTTATTTGGCACTGAAAGACTCAATAGGTACCTAAAGAGAAAATTTAATTTAATAAAATAACTTAATTTTATATAAACCAGACAAATATGTGAATGAGTCAAAGCTATACAGCATACTACATATACTGGCATGAACACACACAATCACTTTTTTTTGCAATGAAACAATGGTGGCATGTATTTCAGTAGTATATAATTTACAGTTACAATTTTTAACTCCTAAATAATCATTTCCAGGTGTCCTAGGCCTTACAGGGCTCTACGGGTTTGCATTCTATGTCTTCGCAGTCGTCAGCCTCTGGGTAATGTTCATGGTCAAGACAGGACCAAACTGGAGCAAATACTATGTATCAAGACAGAGCCTACTGACAAATGGATTCTTTGGAGCGCTGTTCACATCAGCACATTAGTCTACTTGCACCAAAACTTATTACAGAGTAGGTTAAATGTCATACATAATGGCCCCGTGTTAGGAAATAACTCCTAAACCCTGCCTGGTGTAAGGGAGCCTTTATTAAAGAGTTTATTCAGTTGTTTAATCGCATTTAAAAATATCAAATGTTGGTTGTAAGTTCTATGCTGGTATTTAAAGTATGATTTATTTATATTGTAAGTAATTATAATTGTTTTCAGAAATAAAATGGTTACCTATTGTATAGTGAATATTTATTTCTATCAATATCTTGGAAAGTTACTTTAAAAATTCACAGATGGCGCTGTGTGAATTTTTGTGTTTAAAAGTACTCTGTGCTGCTGATATCGACGTTTGACGAGTAGGTACCTACCTAACATTGCCGTATTATTGAACGAATGCAACGTATGATTTGTTCCGCCATTCACTTAAAACCAGCAAGTTGTTACTCGAAGCTTTATTTTCGTTTGTGAAATTTGACTAAAAATACTCGTCGTAACTTTTACTTGACAGGAAGTAACTAGTGTTTATATCCAAACATAGATTTATTACCACATTTTAAGTTTAGTTTTTATTTGTAATATTTTAGATGAGATCTTTTTTGTTGGTTGTCACAGAGAAGAAAAATAATAATTGGGACTTTGATCCAAAACGCCAAATGGCAAAAATATTATAAAAATTGTAAAACCATATCGTTTAATAAAGTGAACTTCTCTTTTTACCCGACTACGGCAAAGCCAAAGGAGGGTTATGAGTTTGACAGGCTATGTATGTATGTATGTATGTATGTATGTATGTATGTTCATCTGTACGCGCATAGCTCCTAAACTACTTATCAGAACTGAACAAATGAGGTATCGTTAGAAGCGTCTTGATCGTCCGCTGGTTATAGGCTATATGACGTGTCACCGAATCCAATGTGGCGCCCTCTGGCGGACAACAAAACCAAGATTTAAAAAAAAAATGAAGACAAGCATACCGTGTTTGGTATCATTTTAAAGGGGTTCACTAGTACCATTCAAATATATAATATTTAGTTGTGTTTTGTCACAAATTATTTAAAAAAAGAAAAGATTACCAAATAAATTAAGATACGCATACCGTGTTTAGTATCATTAGAAAGGGGTTCACTAGTACCTTTTAAATATATAATGCTTAGCTGTGACTCCAAAATGGTTTAAATAAAAAAAAATAGTTTAAAAACTAAAACCCGACAACAACAAAAAGTGATCTAAAAAGTACGAAACAAGAAAATATTTCACACAGAAATCAAGACATAGGTACAAAATAGTCAAGGTAAGCCGTGGTTGCATGCCATTATAATTCATGTTCATCGCACTCATATGGGATACAGGCATGCAACCATGGCTTACCTTGACCATTTTGTACCTATGTCTTGATTTCTGTGTGAAATATTTTCTTGTTTCGTACTTTTTAGATCACTTTTTGTTGTAGTCGGGTTTTATCACTAATAATTTTATTTATGTTTCGCCACGAACAACTAGTCAACGCTTTACTTGGAGATGGTGAAATAGGCCCTATATTGAAGAATTTGTTTTTTACTGAAGAACGTTTTCACTGAAGAATAGGCCAGGGCTTCCCAAACTTCAAAAATCTGTAATTATTCACTAGGTACACCTGGTCCTCGTGATTTTTTTACGGATCGATGATTTTTTGATAATTAAATATAGGTAAGTAGCCTAAAGCGCTCAGGGATAAACGTAGCTTCCTGACGCCCGATGACGCCCCATGACGATCTCTGACGTACATGCTGAACTACTTACTGCCTGGCAGTAAGTAGTTCAGCATGTACGTCAGAGATGGCGTTGTTTACAATTCAAATTGTGCTTATATACTTTTTTAATAATGCCAAAGAAGTATAACTTCTCACGCTCGTACATAAGTACACGCACCCATTTTTTTTTTCTTCCAAATATAAAAATGTTATTTATATCCAGGCCAGCATATAAATGTTTAAATAACATCATATTAAGTCTACACTGTAATTTTGAACAGAATTTACAGAAGCGTTTAGAAAATATGACCGAAACACGCTGAACTAGCCATGCGAGTCGCCGGCACTGGAATAAAATTAACGTGAACTCGCAGGGTGAGTCGGTGGCAGTGAACGTGTTAGCGGTCACCATGTTGATGATGTTTGTTTTGATAACATCAGCTATGCAGACAATATTGTGGACCAGAATTGTCTATAAGCAATAGTGATGTGTCTACCATTGTATGTGTATCTATTTCTATTATGGATTGTCAGATCTGAAATAAAGATTTTAATTTTCAAAATAATACCCTACATAAAATTAATGTTACCCACGCAATTCTTTTAGAAACCTATTGTTTTTCTTCCTTACTAACCTAAACTAATTTTAAAGACAAAATATTAGTTTTCTTGTACCTATATTAGTAGATTTTCAAATTCCATTCAATAATAAGGAAGCTACGTTTATCCCTGAGCGCTTTAGGCTACTTACCTATATTTAATTATCAAAAAATCATCGATCCGTAAAAAAATCACGAGGACCAGGTGTACCTAGTGAATAATTACAGATTTTTGAAGTTTGGGAAGCCCTGGCCTATTCTTCAGTGAAAACGTTCTTCAGTAAAAAACAAATTCTTCAATATAGGGCCTATTTCACCATCTCCAAGTAAAGCGTTGACTAGTTGTTCGTGGCGAAACATAAATAAAATTATTAGTGAAAAGAGAAGTTCACTTTATTAAACGATATGGTTTTACAATTTTTATAATATTTTTGCCATTTGGCGTTTTGGATCAAAGTCCCAATTATTATTTTTCTTCTCTGTGACAACCAACAAAAAAGATCTCATCTAAAATATTACAAATAAAAACTAAACTTAAAATGTGGTAATAAATCTATGTTTGGATATAAACACTAGTTACTTCCTGTCAAGTAAAAGTTACGACGAGTATTTTTAGTCAAATTTCACAAACGAAAATAAAGCTTCGAGTAACAACTTGCTGGTTTTAAGTGAATGGCGGAACAAATCATACGTTGCATTCGTTCAATAATACGGCAATGTTAGGTAGGTACCTACTCGTCAAACGTCGATATCAGCAGCACAGAGTACTTTTAAACACAAAAATTCACACAGCGCCATCTGTGAATTTTTAAAGTAACTTTCCAAGATATTGATAGAAATAAATATTCACTATACAATAGGTAACCATTTTATTTCTGAAAACAATTATAATTACTTACAATATAAATAAATCATACTTTAAATACCAGCATAGAACTTACAACCAACATTTGATATTTTTAAATGCGATTAAACAACTGAATAAACTCTTTAATAAAGGCTCCCTTACACCAGGCAGGGTTTAGGAGTTATTTCCTAACACGGGGCCATTATGTATGACATTTAACCTACTCTGTAATAAGTTTTGGTGCAAGTAGACTAATGTGCTGATCAAAAATAGGCCAGAAGAAAATTGGCCTAACACCATAGTAAATCCTTAGACATAGGGTTAACCCTAATAATAAGGAAATGTCAAACAATAGGTAAAAATTTGGTATTATGAAAGGTATGAAATTTTGGAATGAAATATTATTTTACTGTTTATTTGTGTGAGTTCAGAGTTCTGCCCGCGTTTGGTGCTGGACTGCTATTGCAGTGGGGGTGTCAGACTGCACACAAATGGTTGTTTTTTCATACAACTTTATCAAACGCTGTCGTGTAAAAAGACAACCATCCAAGTGCAGTATGATTACTTCACTGCTCTGGCCCCACACAAACAAGAATCACAGATTCTGCTCTTTTACTACTTAGTGCAGTGGTTTACAGATATCTGGTACAAACATCTTGCATACTGCAGTTAACACAAGTTCACAATTTGACTATAATATGCTTACATACTAACCTATGACCTATCTTACTTAACCTTAATATACATGTACCATTCCATAAATAAAAGTCCAAAATAGTACATAAGTGAACAGCGCTCCAAAGAATCCATTTGTCAGTAGGCTCTGTCTTGATACATAGTATTTGCTCCAGTTTGGTCCTGTCTTGACCATGAACATTACCCAGAGGCTGACGACTGCGAAGACATAGAATGCAAACCCGTAGAGCCCTGTAAGGCCTAGGACACCTGGAAATGATTATTTAGGAGTTAAAAATTGTAACTGTAAATTATATACTACTGAAATACATGCCACCATTGTTTCATTGCAAAAAAAAGTGATTGTGTGTGTTCATGCCAGTATATGTAGTATGCTGTATAGCTTTGACTCATTCACATATTTGTCTGGTTTATATAAAATTAAGTTATTTTATTAAATTAAATTTTCTCTTTAGGTACCTATTGAGTCTTTCAGTGCCAAATAAATAATTAGGTATCTATTTACATTTTTTGTTTCTTTCTTTCTTGGAAAAATGTCGGCACTAATACTTCATAATCTCTGGTTTGATCTCAGGCTAACAAGTAACAAAATAATCTTGAAGGCCTTTAGAAATAGCTTAGTCATACTAAAAGGTTTGGTTTTTTTTTTCATAAAAGACACCTGTTTGAAACATCACCTAGTATGTAAGATTAAAAATAAGTGCTCTTGGCAAACTAAAACAGTTTCGATTTGCAATAATTGCTATCTGAGGTGAGCATGACACAAGAGGGAGAATTTTAGCAACTTGTGAAAGAAAGCTACCAAACAATAATAAAAATTAAGTGTAGTGGTATGCATTGTATTATTCAAATGATATTCAATTAAGGGTAAGGATGAATAACCAATTACCAGCGGTGGAACCGGACAACGCAGCCATGGATGTTCTACAGTATTCCACGACCACAGCATTGTTCCTTAGTGCAGCATCACTGTACGCAACGGGCTCGGACTTATTGTTATCTTTAGTCACTTTAGCAACAGACATCTTGTATTTGGTTGTTTTTAGTATCTAAGTAAGTTATTTATTGAGGAAATGATTAATGAAATCAATTTCGTTGAGAAATTTCATTAGTCTTTGCTTGCTGTAATTCAACCTTTTGTTGAAGTTTATTATGCTGACAGTTGACACACTTGACACTAGAAAGTCAGTGACAGTGACATTCACATAGTGTTATACACCACCTGAAGATTTGCATGGACAATTTTTTTATTACAAAAAACACATCGATGTATGAAAAAAACGAATTTTACTCAAAATGAATTTATTTTTGTTAATTGCTTGTATTCAATTTATAAAATAAAAAACAGAGCAAAGTTTATATTTCATAATACACAATATAATTTATGAGGGCATCAAGGAGATTGTGTATTTTTTTTGTATTTTATTTCCGTAATCAAACCATAGACAGTCAATCTGACGTTAGGATTTTCAAAATCAGTTTATGTAACGATGGTAGCGACAGAATCATGGTTCAGTACATAATTATATTTTCTTTTTAGATTAATCTTAAAATCACCTGTCTAACTAAGGACGTGTATGTCTATTCTGTTACAATCTGTCAAAAAAAAAAAAAAAAAAATCTCCCTCGGTGAACACCTAGGTGAAGTGAGCTGTCATCTGCCCCAATGCTAGGGATTTGTAAAGCACTACAATCGGATGACAGCTCACTTCACCTAGGTGTTCACCGAGGGAGATTGTAACCATAGATTGTAACAGAATAGCACTACAGAGCCCACCGGCGGCACGGCACGGCAAAGGATTATTATAAAATGTTGAAATTCCATATTTCAATGATTCAAACTGTAGCTAGCCACGAAATAAAATACTTCACGAAGTCGTGTCAATACTTACGTGTTTGAAATGTCAAATAAAATTGTATGTCATATTATTTAGCCCTTAGACCATTTGATCACCACATATTAAGGGTCTGGGTAGGCAGGCATCGAAATATGAGTAGGCATGAAAACTAAAAAATCATCATCTGCCTAGCCTTATCCCGAACTATGTTGGGGTCGGCTTCCAGTCTAACCGGATGCATCTGAATACCAGTGTTTTAAATGGAGCGAGCTTGATTATAAATTGTTTTTATAATCTGAGGAGCGAGCATTAAAAAATACAGCACATTTTTATTACTGATTCTCCAGCAATAGAGTGTATGAATAGTTGAACACTTAGAAAAGGAGTTTACAGTATCAGCTGCTTGCCGAATGACATCACCAAATGGTTAATTATTTGGTAAAAGTTATTGATAATGGTATTTTTCGTTGCAGAACCCTAAAAACGAACTATTTTGAAAGCGTCGGTAAAACAGTTTGTGATAAGCGAAGCCATTGAACTGTGTGAAACCTTATACATGTGTGTGTATTTAATACAAAATATCTTGTTGTATTCTTACCCACACAAACATAACATATTCATGTGTTTTCGCGGCACTGAGCGTCGGTATTTCTGTGACGGAACTTATTTTCATTTCTAATTCTAAATAAAATACATTTTAATCAGTGTTTATAGTTTTATTCGTGAGATAATTAGTGACAACGTTTGTGGAAATAGCAGCGATGCTAACTGCGGGCTGGTTCCGCTTTAATCGATGTATGGACTTATGATGGCGCGTGTTTGACTGTGTTACTGAGTGCATTCTCGTAACAAATTAGGACTTTGCTCGAACGATATTTGAGCGCTGACGATTATAGTTAATATTCCTGTTTCTGTGTTACAAAACCTCTCTGAACCTGGTGTTGGATCAATTATATCTAGAAACATCATTGTGAAAAAAAGGATTTTAAGTTTTCGATGTACTGTGGCTCAAATTATGCACCAAGGAGATCGCCGATCTGACGATTGGTCTTGTGCAAATTGTAATCACTGACGCGACTAAACTGAATAAAGCGGAGGTGAGTCGACATTTTATGTTTTAATTCAGAAAATTTCACATTTTCACTCACAAAACATGATATTGTGTTCAAATATTGAATTAACCTATTTCATTTAGAAAACGAAACTTCATTTTGATTCTTTTGTTTCAGAAAACCTAGTGGGACGCTCTGGGACGGATGTAACCTGTAAATATTGGTTTGTCGTCACATTTCGCATTGTATTTTTCTCATAAATATGGGATTAAAATAAAATATTCGTGATTTGGGGCGATACTTGCGATGTTCAATTTTGTTACGTCAGACGCTTATGAAAGGGTCTAGTTAGATTGAAAGACGTCATAATGGATGAGTCTGAGGATAACATGAGTTCTGAAGACTTGAAGGCATCTGATAGTCCTCTGACTGTCAAAACAAAACCAAAGAAAAGGTCACTGATTGAACGTGAACTTGAAACTAGTTTGACTGCAAGAGTGACTTCCCCATTGTCCATTGGTGATGGTACTAGTACCAGCCGCTATGGCAGAGCTCGCCGGCTCAAATCTCAAATTGAACAGTCCGACACCAAGAAAGTGACTGCAGATCTAAAGTCTCCGCGTACGGAGAAATCACCAGTGAAGACTCAATCGCCAGCATATAAGATGCATGCATCAAATTCTCCATTAAGATCAGAACAGCCGAAAACAATAGCCGTAGAGACTTTTCTGGAGAATCAAATAGAGACTATATACCAAGAAAACATATCATTGAGCCGTTTCAGTACTGAAGAAGTGAAGAAGACTAGCCCATCTCCTGCCAAGAAATTCCCAAAAGTTTACGTTAGAAAGGACCTTATACAGCAGAGAGAATCAGATGAGAGTGTGGTCTTCGTCAAGAACCTGTTCTCACCAGTGAAAAGTACTAATAAGTCTTCCAGTACTCATTTAAATAATATTCTGGAACGGTCCTCTGAAAGGTACAGCTTGAAAGGTACCCAGCAGAATGGGTTCGTAGATAATTCTTCTGTGGTCAAGACTTTGGACTTTGACAGTAAAAAGAAGAAGAAAGAGCATAAGGATACTAAAACTCTGTCTAAGAGTGATTTGTTTGATATGGAAGCCAAATGTGCTTTTCAAGTTGGAGACTTGACTTGGGCAAGAATGGGTACCTATCCATTCTGGCCCTCACTTGTCACTAGAGACCCTTCAAATGGAATTTTTGTTAAAAAGAAGTGTGAGTATTTTTAAAGCATATTTTTTATTACAATAATCTTTTATGAAAGGACTATCTTTTGCCCGCGACTTCGTCCGCGTGAATGTCGGTTATCGCGGATGCCGATGAAGTTGCGGATTAAAGAGTAGCCTATGTCCTTCCCCAGGGTTCAAACTATGTTTCATACCAAATTTCACCAAAATCGGTACAGCCGTTTCATCGTGAAAGCGTAACAGACAGAGTTACTTTTGCTTTTATAATATTAGTATGGATTATAATCTTTTACACATTTTGATACATACATCATTCACAGGGCATGTAATGCATATTAATTACATTTAGTTGTATTGTTATGAGGTAAAATTATAATCTGCATTATTACAAAACTACTTCTAAAAACATACTTATGTAATTTTACAATTGAAATAACTTCTAATTATTTTGAATACTGATATTGTAATAATCAACATCCAGTGAAAATGTTATCACTTAATTTTAATCATTGCAACTGCTTATCTTAACATAATGCTTGCTGCTATTTAATTGAATATTATTTTCATGGCACTGCTGAGCACCCTTATATCTTTATCCTTAAAAGCCCCAAAAGCCACAAAAAAACAGCATTTAAATAATTTGGTTGGCATACAAAAATTTTGTTTGCAATTAAATAAATCAGGAACCAATTCTTGTTCCACAAATAATTTTGATAATGGTCAAAAATTAAATCATAAATAGGCAGCTTACAATAATATGAGTTCGCATAATAAACATTCAGTCAGCAAAATAACTACTTGAACAGCAAGATTTCATGATTGATCAGCAGAAAAAACATATCTATAAGCAGTGTATTTAATTGGTATGCATATTTATAAAACATGGTGAGCAAAATAACTAACTGGATTGCATTTTTGTTGAGTCAAGCGGCAAAATCAATCTTTAGACAATAAAAAGTTAGTAGAAATAGAAACTGGTAGGTTAAGTTAGGTTAGAATTGTGAAAAAATAAGAATTGTAAATTGCTGATTAATTTTGGAATGTTTGCTGGCCATGAGTTGCTGATCAATTAGCTATTTCTGCTCACAGATTATGTTTTTCTGCTCACAAAAATATGAATACTATGCTAACTATTTAAATAGCACCCAAATATAAATAGTGTAGCTTTGTATCAGTTACTTAGTAAATTTTTGTAATCGGAACAGTATTTTCAAAGATTACCTCTTAGAAATGAATATACCTACTTAATCTCTTCAATATATTATTATTATAACCAAAGTCAGTAGGTACTATGCTTATCTGTCTGACATAATCCTGTCCATTTATAAAATCCATAGAAATAAAAGGGTGTGCTTTTGTTTGACCAATAGAGCAGCCCATTTAGAAAAATCATGGAAAAGAAGGGGTGCTTTTGTTTGTCTGGCCAATAAAGCAGTACAAACATAGATAAAAAAATACAGAACACTGATTCTACAATAGCAATATTAAATCTATCCAATCTCGTGGCAAAGTCAAAGCATTAATTTCAATGAAACCAATACCTGGGCGACCGAGCTTTGCTCATTATTTTTCTTTGTGTGTTTTTTTTAATTGAAACCTAGCTAGATCTAGAAACGCCCACCGAACCGCTCATTTAAAGGTATTCGATTTACAGGTACTTTTGAGTTGTCAAGGAGTATGTCAATTAGTGAGAAAGTTGAAGCTAGTTGCTTGAAGAAGAAAGAGCAAGACACTCTACAGACACTCTTTTAAATCAAGTTTTACGTCACATAAATTATTACGATATAAATATTGTTTATCTACATTGTATGAGCCTAGGCCAGGGAAATAATCAATTTGACGATAAACAGCAAATAAATAACAATGTTAAACAAACGAAAATTTTACAAATCAACCCAATTCTGACCCTTATTCATTCTATTCTCCACAGTGTTTGGCCGCATAGAACGTGATGTCATTCACGTTACATTCTTTGGAGACAATGGACGACGCGGCTGGATCGTTGACACCATGCTCCGGGAGTATAAAGGGCAGATCGAGTTTGAGACTACCCGGGATAGTTTTACACCTGAGGTATGTATTTATCGCCAGTTAGATATTAGGTTATCATGTGAACCCTTGTTATGACTAAATTGAATTATATGTAGTTAACCTTGACAATATGTAGTAAGTAATTAATGTTGGTGTTCCCAATCTTTAAAGTTTATCTTTGTTTCTATCGTGTTTGGTAACAATTATAAAAATAATGAAAATTTCCTAAAGTCTAAAGATTAATCTTAATAATAAGACTAATTCAATCTTAATTACAAAAGAAGGTTGAAGTTTGTTGCTTCTTGTTTAATAATGAGACCAGACATTAAGTGTACCTTTTTCCATGTACAATGACCTGACCTTAAATGGCAAGTTTTCCGCTATTTCTCTATGTATTTTACTGTGTGGACATAGGTAATAATAAAATAAACCTTTTTTATAGGATAAGAAAAAGGACCCTAGATTGTATGCTGCATTCTTCGTATCAGAGAAGAAACAAGCCTTATGGAACAACTCTGTGAAAGAAGCAGAGATGCTGCAAAAAGAACCAAAGAGGTTGAGGATAGATATCTTCAACAACATGCTAGAAAAGTCTAGAACTCGAGTGAAGCAACAAAAGAGCGACGTGTCTTTGAGCGGTAGTTTGTATCATAGCCTGTTTTCAGGAGACAACGGTAAAACAGACAATAACGAACGTTCTAGAAATAAGAGCACAGCCAAGTCGTATGACGTGATTGATGTCGTCACAGCTTGTCTCGATAACATGGCTGCTAAAACCGGCATCACCAAGATTCAAAGGCAGTCTCACATGGACAGGTGGCTTCAGAAAGCCAAGTCCAAAACACCAGAAAAAACCCAGGCTAAACCCCAAGTTTCTCACGTACAAGGGGAAGAAAAAAAAGAAAATAAAGTTAATGGATCTAAAAAAAAAAAAAACTCCACTAAAGTAGCAATAGATAAGCCTTATAGTTTAAGAAAATCTATGACAGAATCTCAAAATTTATTACATTTTCAAAATGACCATGATTATAGTAGAAATGTTATAGAAATTACTGATTCGGATCACAATTCTACAGATACGGATAGTTGTAATAATTTTGTTAATCAGGAACCAGTTGGTATTATAGCTTCTGTTGAAAGTCTCAGTACTGAAACTCAAGAAAGTCAAATAGACAAAGAAACTTCAGTAAACAATAATTGTAAAGCAGATACTCAAATTGAAACATTGACAAAAATAAATGGAACAAATGATTTATCTGAAAATGAGACCATGGATGAATATAGTCAAGACAGTAGTAGTTTAAGTACAGAAACTTCCGGCAACAATAATACGACACAACACGAACATAGTGCAAAAGTATCCTTTAACGAAAAGGTAGTAGCAGAACAGACTTCTGAAAATCATGATATAACCCCAGATCCTGAAACTACCAGAGATCAAATGGTAAGCCCAGTTTATGAAGATTCATGTGATGAAGATAGTCAAGATGGTCAGCCTATAACAAATGCTGATAGTAACGACGAAAATAAAGAAATCAATTCTAAAGAAAATCAAGTAAATGTTACATCAGACTTGCAGGACGAAATTCAAAATGATGATTCAGTTGCCAGTACTGATCTAAGTAACATGTCTGTTGATGGAGACAGTGATTTTAAACAAGACGAAACAGACAGTCAGACTGAGGATAACTGCAGTTTGAGTGTTACTCCCCTTTTAGATACTCAACATGATATTGATGACGATTCAATACCTGATTTAACTGTAAAGAAAAACGTCGTTATTGAAATTGATAGTAGCGTTAGTCAAGTGGATGACAATGAAATAACAAACGACGTGCCTTCTAAATTAATTAAGGAAGCTAATTTAGAAGGCGATTTGTTGGAGACGGTTATGGAGCCTGTGACAGATAGTTTAGAAGATAAACTAATTAGTAATGATTATGAAGTTATAGAAGGTAGTGCGGTAGAAAGTACTCAACGATTTGATTTTTCTAATAATAAACTCGAAGAAAATAATACTTTGTATACAAATAAAGTTCCTATATGTTTTAGTAATGGTAGTGATGAATTCACAAATCTTGATTTTGTTAAAAATGTAACAAGTAATGGACCTATAAATGTGAAAGAGATTGATTTCAATACTACCAAAGAGGTACATATTCCTATTTCTTTTATGCCTGAAATGATCAAAGAAAATGGATTTTCCGACGAGGACAGTCATGTGAATGGTGATGTAGATTTGGACACGATTTCTATTAACTCGGAAGATAGTGTAACATCTACGAAATCAGAAAGCAAACGTAAACTGAGGTCAAAACAAGATAAAAAACAAGAAGATCCTTTAGAAAATGCAGAATTTGTCAAATATTTAGAATTGCAACAAGACGCTTTAATAGATGAAAATCCTGAGTTGACTCAAGACAAAATTGTAGCCTATTTGTATAAAACATGGCTCTACGAAGAAAACTCAAAGTCTGATGACAAGAAAAGCGATGATTTACGAGAATTAAATTTAGTGAAAGGACTGAATTCGAAACCCGTACAGGTTAAGAAATCGAGAGAAACAGATCATACAAAACAAAGAAAACATCATAAAAAGAATTTGAGTTTAAATAAAAATATGATGCATAAATTCTTACATAGAAAAACAAGACTAGAAGAAAAAGTGGTACATACAGATGTTGATCGTAATTTACAAATCAATGATGACATCGATAAATATTCAGATGATCTCTCCGATGAACTGCCATCACCGGCCTATGAATCACTAGACGATATTAAATCTGAAATGAGTCAACCAACTACTTCAGTGCTGGATAAATTACAAATGAATGAAACAGAAATTGCGTTGGGGTCTACGCATATAGACACACAACAAAATAAAGACCTAAGTGCAGTTACAAAAAATGATAATAAAGTAACATTGACAACCACTGACAACCAAACCATAGAAAAAGGTAAAGAAATATCACCAATAGATCCTTCAAACGCAATACAAGTATCTTTCTCACAGGAAGAGAAGACTAACTTTAGTGACGATTTTGACGCAGATTCAATTGACTCTGAAGATAGTGAAGCACCGCTTATTCGAAGCAAGCTGCGCTCAAAAGTCAAGAGAGGAAATGATTTCAAAGAAGACAATAAAATGAAAGAAGATGAAGCTGATACGATATCCATAAATTCAGGAGACAGTGAAATCTCTGTAACTAGACGGAAAAAGAAATTTCCTCCGAAGAATACCGAGAATGCACTAAATAATCCCGAATTTGTGAAATATTTAGAACTACAACAGGACACCTTGATAGATGAAAACCCAGAATTATCCCAAGATCAAATCGTCGCATATTTATACCAAACTTGGTTGTACGAAGAAAGCAATAAATCTGAAATTAAGAAAAATGATGATATAGAACAGTCTGGGTTGGTAAAAGGTCTCAAAGATGTACAGCAACCCAAAAAAGTTAAAAGAAAAGTCAAAAATGATAAGGAAACTGAAAAAGAAGAAAGAAAAGACATTGTCGATGATGTCGTACCAAAAGATAAACCTAAAAGAAAAATAATTAAACCTTATTACAATGAAGAATATTCAGATATCGAAGAAGAACTCGAAGTTTTCGCGATATTTAAAACTAAAAATAGACAAATGGATGAGAATGTTGGAGAAACTGAACCGATTCACGAAGTAAATGACATTGACGAAGTAGAACTTTACTTTGAAGAATTAGCACAACCGAAACCCAACGTTTTCAAAGGTCTAATTAGAGAGAAAGTGTGTGAAATATGTGAGATCACAGGCAATTTAGTCAAATGTAAAGGCTGTAGTGGTATGTTTCACGTTGATTGCGTTAATAAAGAAGATATAGAAGTAGAAAACCCAGTTCCATCTAGAGGTAGAAAGAAGAAGAGAAAATTCGGACGGAAACTCAAAAACTCGGATGAATTTGACAGCCAAGACGAGAGATCTCAAGATGTTTCCGAAGAAACTGCATCAATCGAAGAGGTGCTCGAAACAGAAGCTCACACAGTCGACGCTGAAACAATAGAAGCTCAACTAGAAGCAAAAATGAAAGAGTTACTAGAAAAAGAAAACGATATAATCGATTACGATTCTTACTCGAGCGATGACGGTTGCGATTGGAGCGACACAATACCAGGCAAGTGCGAGATAATCGACGTCAAATTAAAACCTCGAAGCTCCAACGAAATCGATTATTCTAATTTCAAATGCAAGAACTGTCAGAAATACGATACGCCAGTATGTTTTGTATGCAAATCTGCTGTATCGAAAAACGACTCGACATTACGACAGAAATGTCATGTGGCGCATTGTCATAAATACTATCATTTGAATTGTCTAGACCACTGGCCTCAGACCCAGTTTAATGGAGGGGAGCCTTCGAAAACTAATAAAAAAATTAATGAATATTTTGAGGCGTTGACGTGTCCACGACATGTTTGTCATACTTGTGTTTCTGATGACCCTAGAGGGTGTAAGACAAGGTTTAGTGGAGATAAGTTAGCGAGATGTGTTAGATGTCCGGCGACTTATCATTCGTTTACAAAATGTCTTCCGGCGGGCACGCTGGTTTTGACGGCGTCGCATATTATATGTCCTAGGCATCATGAGCATAGGTGAGTGCTTTACTTATTTAGTAATCTATATTATTAAAGAAAGTCGTGTTAGTGTTACACTGTTTATAAAACAAGAACGACTAAATCGATTTGGCTAAAAATTGGTGGGGAGGTAGCTTAGAATCAGGATACTTAGGCCATAGGATACTTTTTTATTTTTGTACGTGTAGGGTAGGTTAATAGGTAGGTAAGTAGGTAGATAGGGACAGGGCAACGTCTGTCGGATCAGCTAGTTATCTATACAAATAAATTAAATTGACTGTTTGAAATGTCAAAATCACAGCTTTTTACCAAATACATATGAATATATGCACACACACAGTACTTATACAGAAAAACATATTTTTTTCCCTTTTAGTCTGTCTCTGCCTGTCTGGGAAAAGATTTAGGGTATGCTGATAAAAATTAAAACCCCGCAGAACCGACATTTACACGGACAAAATCGCAGACATTAGCTAGTTTTGTGTATTTCTGACTTAGACTTAGATTAGAGTACAGAAATCAGTATCAAAATTGTTTTACGGCACCCATAGATACACTCCAGGACAAAACAAACCTATCTGTCATACATTTCAATGGGAATAGAGGTCATAAAATAAATAGGTCAAAGAAAAAAAATACTTATGCACTTTGAAAGGCGAGATGCCGCACTGGCCGTCATTTTGGTGACATCATTGTTCCATATTTGAATTCACGACTATTTAAAAAGTCATAGACTTATATTTCTATACAGAGTGACTTGATGAATGAGTTTAGGGAATAAAGTCCTGAATAAAAATAACTATATCTTTTTTTTTTATCCATAGGGCTGGCAAAGTCCCTTGCCACGTGAATACAGGATGGTGTTTTATATGCGCGCTTGGCGGTTCACTGATTTGCTGTGAATATTGTCCCACATCCTTCCATGCTGAGTGCCTTAATATTAAACCGCCTGAAGGTAAGCTGTTGATATTGTTTTAATATTATAGATTTTGACAAACTATAGATTTGATAACTGATTCTGTGTTCAAATGTTATTTTAACATGAAGATGTTGTTTTTTCTATTATGTTTAACAGTTATACACCAATTAAAGCAATTAATTACTAAGTTACAGAAAATATTAATCATATTCGCCTTATTTGGATAATACAAAATTTACCGTATGGTTCAATGATATTATATTAAACAGATATGTTATGAGCGCCCAATTTTGAAGATCCAAAAACGTCCTAATTGGGACGTATTGCCTTTAGTCTGCGTCACGCATGGCGACGAATGGTACGCTTTGTTAAAGCAGCTAAAAAAATAAAAAAATGCTATTTTGTGTATTTAGAAAGTGTACCAATTATGATACCCAATTTAATAAAGCACAAGGGATCTCATACCACATGTAACTACGCAATATACATCGATTTGTTTATATATTTCAATTATTTTCCTAATATTCTTATATTTGGAGGTTAGAAAAAAGAAAGAAATGGAAGTACATTGTTTCACGTGAGTAAGACAAGGACGCGTTCACTCCAGACATAGAATAAAAGTACAGATGCGATATCGTAGGCAGTAAAGTCATTGTTTACCCACAGTTCTGTTTTTCTTTTTTCTAACCTTGTAATATTTAATCATTTTGTTTTATTCAATCATTTATATACCTAATTAGAAATTAAACAATATGACAACAGATATTTATTATCCTTTCTTCGTTAAGGTTATCCAATGAGATCTGGCTTCAAGAATGGATCGCATTTGTTCGTAAACAAAGAAATTAATTTTATTACAAAATAAATATTTTCTACTCTGTATATTATTATAATTATATATTCTATTATACATTTAGTCCTGTTTATTAGTTGTTATAGGTACAAACCGCGTGTATAAATGTACTCGCAGTTTGTACCTTCTGTCTCGTTAAATTTTGCTAGTCTGTGATGCCAAGACGCAGTGATTGGTGGCCAGGGTAATGCCCGTTTACATTCACGCGCAATTGACAACACTAACTGTCTCTTTTTTTCTTGTTGGTTTTTTCAAGCCATCCCTTTTCAACATTTTGACTTCTAGTGAATTGTAAAATGAATGAAAAGTGTAAATGTGTGCAGCCGCTGCTGCGCGGAACACTTTTTTCGTTTGTTTTGTGAGTGTATAACATATCTGTTTATTAGAATATCATTGACCTAGGTAGTTTAGATTATTATCACAATGGTCTTAGTCAATTTCCACTGTGGAGATCGTGTTGGATCTAGTATACGGTAGCACGAGTTGGGGGTAAAAAATATTGCAGTTAGAAGGGGTTGGGTCCCCGGTTATAACGCTAGCATTCTCATTAATGCATGCAAGAGCGAGCGTACCTAGCGAGCTCAGGACTGGGGCCACTCCGACTCGGATAGGTTAGGTTACAAGGGGATGATGGAATTTATTTATGAAAATATTATGTATGTAAGAAAAAACTTACATATGTTTAATAAAGTAAGTGATAGACAATGATATTATATTAAACAGATATGTTATGAGCGCCCAATTTTGAAGATTCAAAAACGTCCTAATTAGGACGTATTGCCTTTAGTCTGCGTCACGCATGGCGACGAGTGGTACGCTTTGGTAAAGCAGCTAAAAAAATTTAAAAAAATGCTGTTTTGTGTATTTAGAAAGTGTACCAATTATGATACCAACTTTAATAAAGCACAAGGGATCTCATACCACATGTAACTACGCAATATGTATCGATTTATTTATATATTTCAATTATTTTCCTAATATTCTTATATTTGTAGGTTAGAAAAAAGAAAGAAATGGAAATACATTTTTTCGCGTGAGTAAGACAAGGACGCGTTCACTCCGGACATAGAATAAAATTACAGATGCGATATCGTAGGCAGTAAAGTCATTGTTTACCCACAGTTCTGTTTTTCTTTTTTCTAACCTTGTAATATTTAATTATTTAGTTTTATTTAATAATTTATATACTTAATTAGAAATTAAACAATATGACAACAGATATTTATTATACTTTCTTCATTTTTTCATTTTTTTTTCTTTTGATATTTATTATACTTTCTTCACTTTTTCATTTTTTTTTCTTTGTTTACAAATGTTCGTAAACAAAGAAATGAATTTTATTACTAAATAAATATTTTCAACTCTATATATTATTATATATATTCTATTATACCTTTAGTCCTGTTAATTAGTTGTTATAGGTACAAACCGCGTGTATAAATGTACTCGCGGTTTGTACCTTCTGTCTCGTTAAACTTGTTAGTCTATGATGCCAAGACGCGGTGATTGGTGGCCAGGATAATGTTTGTTTGCATTCACGCGCAATTGACAACACTAACTGTCTCTTTTTTTCTTGTTGGTTTTTTCAAGCCATCCCTTTTCAACATTTTGACTTGTAGTGAATTGTAAAATGAATGATAAGTGTGCATGTGTGCAGCCGCTGCTGCGCGGAACACTTTTTTCGTTTGTTTTGTGAGTGTATAACATATCTGTTTATTAGAATATCATTGGTATGGTTATTGAAATAAAGTCGATTTTGTATGTACTATCGTGGTCACACCCGCCTGACCACCACTAAGTTCATTTTTGCTTGCACTCAAAAGATAGAAGCGCTCTCTACCCCGCCCCGTTGACTTCGCAGGCGCCAAGGGAATTTTTTTTTAAGGCGGTACCCTGATCAAATAACCTTGAGCGTTCGTTCCCTCTGCGCTGCGCAAGAGATACAGTAGCGAAATATGCTCAGATTTTAGAATTAAATCTTTATAAAATAACTTAATGCGATTTTGAAAAAAAAAATCTACCAAAATGTTCATTAATCTATTGCCTATCCATTAGTGTTAGTAAAAAATCGAATTAATGGTTACTTGCCGAGGAGATGCATGTTTTCAATAATTATTTCTCATTTCTGTGGTTTCGTTGTGTGTAGGAGATTAGTTAAAGTAGGGCCTCGTTAATCCGGAGAGGCAAAAACAAGACCCTTTCCGGATTATCGAGGCGTCCGGATTATAGTATGCCATATTAAATGTTAATAAAACACATATTTAACCTTAGTTTCTTTAATCAATTTTAAAATTATAGCATATAGACAAAATGTACATGTTCAAAATTACAACTATGTAAGGAAATCAGTAAGTTAAAATAAAACATTAGTTAATTCTTCTTGAAAAAGTCTGTAATACTCTTCTGTTTATAATTTTCGCACTTCATATCGAAAGCCCGGTCTCTAAGTCGACGGTGAAACATAACTTCGTGGCTATCAAATTCGTTATCTTCAGCCCATTTTAGCAGCGTTTAAGCAGTGTTTAAAGCTCCTACTGCCTCTGAATTACCAACTTTTGTGATTTTTAGAATTTCAACGCTAGTTTTTTAGTTCCAGCCGCATTTGCACAAGGCATGAATGTCACTCTCATCTTCATCATTTTCCTTCCGGAAGCCGACTGCTCATTGCCAGAGGCTAATGTATGATCTGGCAATAATCGCCAGTACAAACCAGATTCGTCAGCATTGTAAACCTGTTCCGCTGTTAATTTTTTTTCTCTAATAACTTTCTGTAACTCTAGTTGGAATGGTCCGATAGCGGCTTCATCATTTGACAGTTTTTCACCGGCCATTTTTAAACGTCTTATTCCGTGGCGTTTTTTAAATTGGTCTAACCATCCCCGGCTTGCATTAAATCCGATATTGGAGTTTGTAATATGGCGATGAAAAATTCGAGCTTTCTCACAAATCATATCACCACTTACAGGAACATGCAATCGCCTTTGTTGCAAAAACCACGTAAACAAAGCATCTTCTAAAACAGGATTTTCCGATTTCTTCAGTGTTTTTCGTACACCGGGACCACGTTCTGTTGGGCTAACAAACTTCAAGAGTTTGTCTTTGTTTTTCTTTATGTCGCCTTCAGTTGACCTGCCTATACCAAACTTCCGAGCAATGACAGGGTATCTGTCACCCTTATCTAACATTTCTATAATCCGTAATTTGTCTTTTATTGTTAATGTCGAATGTTTACGTGGCGGCGCCATGATGTTAGCGAGCGCACTTAATTGACACTACGTATTACACGAAAGGCGATAAACAAAAGACTGACGGCGCATTGGCTCAAGACATGACAGCCCCCGCACCTACACGCCGCCGGGCCTCCCCCGCGAATCCCATCGCCCGGCCGGATTACAGCGATCACCGAACAAGCGAGAGTCCGGATTACCGAGGCCCTACTGTACTATAATTCGTAAACAAAAATCAGATCTACCATTTTGGAGTCAAGATTATGTATAAATTTAATCTATTTTTTATTTGTTGATATTTCTTTTGGATATAGAGTATTTAGGTCCGATAAACTGAACAAAAAACGGCTAGCGCTGCGTTTTGAACAGGGACGCGCCTTAACTGAGCAGGCGGGAAAGTCCGCGATAGTACACCATGTACCTACACTACAAATTTTAAAGTCCCCCAGCTGCTTCAGATTGTGTGTTTGTTCGGCCTAATATCCAGAACTTCTGATCCGATACTGATATTTATTTCGCTAAATAGGAAACTACTTTATCTTTGAGTACTATAGGCTAATTTCCATCAGCGAATTCCGTAAGGAATCATATTATATTACTACATACATACTTAATTTACTAACATTATTCTCAACACACAACTTAAATACTAATCTCTTTCCTTATCATTAAATTTGCTTTGCAAGCGCGTATACCATCCACAGCATATTAAATGGGTTTGAATTTGATGTTTTGAAGACAAAAATCTTGAATACACACTTGATTATGTCATGAACGGGAACAAAGACCTTGGCCTTGTCAAGCCGGGACGTTTAAACCGGCCGACCGCCGTATGCGCCGCCCGTCGACTCGGTACACATAAATACACACACAATTGTATTCAAACTGAACACAGAGGGCTTGGCACGGGCGCGCGAAGTCAATGTCGCGGGTTCGATTCCCGCACGGAACAAATATTTGTATGGCCTACAGATAGTCGTTCCGGGTCTGGCTGTTTGTGTATGTGAGTTTATATGTTTGTAAACGCACCCACGACACAGGAGTAATTCCTAGTGTGGGGCAACGTTTTTTGTAAAAAAAAGAAAAAACAAAGAAGAAGATGTAACGCAAATTCGATTCGATTTTTGAATTAAGAATAACCGTTCCGCGCATAACGTTTATTTAATTTCGAAGGCTTTATCTACACTGTCTACACTAATATTATAAAGCGGAAAGATTTGTATTTCTTTATGTTTGTATTGAATAAACACATTAACGACTCGTCCGCTGCTGCTTTTTGCCCAAACTATCTCAATAATATATTTATAGATTTTTTCTCATATAGAGTAAAATACCCTATTGTATTATTAACGCATTATTTGTTCCCAGGCGGTTACATGTGTGAGGATTGTGAGACGGGACGACTACCGCTGTATGGAGAGATGGTGTGGGTCAAGCTTGGACATTACAGGTAAATTACTCTTAATAGCAACTCATTTATTACAATTAACTTAGGTGAAAGTGCCAGGGTAACCCGCAAAATTCAAATATTCTTAGGTACTTTTGCAATTTTCAGCACAGTATCTGGTTGTATCATCATCATGTCAACCTTCAGAGGCTTACTACTGAATATAGGCACACCTCGGACACTTCATACAAAACTTGCAAAATAATTACCTATTACTACTACAAAACCAAATGACGTCTGTACACGTGCAAATGTGTGCGTGAATTTTAGTAGGGTTGAATCAGTTGTATGTCGTGGCGTACAAAATGGCGCGAAAAGTGCAGCGCTTTGCGTCGGGTGAACCGAACGACGACGGAACTACCCGAACGTTTCGAGCATTATTATGAAGTGATCTTGTCCGAGCGTTCAATTATTTATTTCTTAAAGAAATAAAATAAGTGATATTTGATTTTGAATACTCGGATTTGTAATGACATAAAAGTAATATTATAATATTTATTATGTAAAGAGGTTTATTTATTCATCAATAATGGTAAATTAAGGTACCTACCTAATTACAAAATATGGAATTCACGATCGCCCGTACCATTACGCGGCAACGCAATTCTTTTTTTTTTCATTTATTTCGGAACCAGTCCATGTCCATACATGTTAAGTTCAAAAGTATTAAAAATAAAAATTAAGAATTAATTAAAATATTACAATAATAATAATTACAATGGGGCGACGCGACAAGGTTAGTGCGTAGGGTACTACTTTTCAATTCCAAGAATGAATAGAACGTGAAAGAAAGGGACATAAGTACATAACTAAGACAATAAAGAGAGAGAGAGCAATATTAATAGCTGGTAATGTTGGTATGTTATTATTACGGAAGTGTTAATTGTATTATTATAAAACGACGAAAACTTGGAAAATAAATGAATCATCGAGATTAAAACTAATAAATAAAACTTAAAACAAAATAAATCGCAAAATTGTGTGTTTGTGTCAGCAGTACCTACCTACAGCGCTGCAGTTCTTACGATTTTGAGCGCCCTGGCTAAAGAGTCGGCGGTTAGCCCCTCCAAGTGCGGGGTGAGGGTGCGGTATCTGATATAGCGCGGGGAAGGGAGTGTCCCTTCTGTATGTAGTACTATTAAGTATTCTGTGGTATAGGTCTCCCCCAAAGAGGGGTTCAGCCGTAATCGCCGTGCTTGGCCGATGCATGTTGGCGATCGCAGTAGGTGTTATGGTAGTCAAAAGAACGCTGTTGCCCATCCTCTGGTCTATATCCCTCTGTCGCTTTCTACGGCACCTACGGGTAGAAATGGGGTGGTGCTATTCGCGGTTGGTACCACACGGCTGGTTCTGGTTTTTGGGATCTAACTGGATTTAGATCTAACTGGATTTAGATCCCAAAAACCAGAACCAGCCGTGTGGTACCAACCGCGAATAGCACCATCCCATTTCTACCCGTAGGTGCCGTTGTATGGTAATAAAAAACGCGGGAGTAACCGATGTCTTTAGAAAATAAATTATTATAATATTTAAATCATTAACAAAACTCTCCGATTTATCATAATCCGTAAATGGGCCTATTTAATGAAAATATGACGTTTACGGATTGTTTTAATTTGGAAAGTTATGTTGATGATTTAATAATTATAATTCAGTAATTGCATATTTGTTGTCAAATTTTATTACTGTACAACCTGAGATAGAGCTGTAAATTGCAAAAAACGTAAGAGAATTTGAATTCCGCGGGCTACCCTTATTATTATAACTTTACTTATTTTCACCGTATAGTACTGTTGTCGACCTATTTCGCTAGAACAGGACTGTTCAAGCGAAATAGGTCGTAACTTCCTTGTCATTCCCATTACCAATTGAAGTGCCACTGATTCGGTTTCATATACAGGGTAATTGAAAAAATACCCAAAACCACTTAATCCTCACTTCGTATCATCACCCTGAACAACATTTGTTCTACGACTTTTCAAAATTCGAACATTATTTTTAACATTTTTTTTCATTCAAAAATGGAAAAAAAATGTTAAATAATATAACGAACATTTGGGATAGAAAAGGGTACCTAAGTTTAATTCATTTTGAAATGACAGCAGAACCACGACGTATTTAAAACTTTACGTTGGCAACATTTACTTTATTTGCGTATTTTTTAAACATCCAGTAATTTGAAAATGCTATTCAACTTCAAATGGCTTCTGATTCATGATAAAAAATAATATAGAATGCTTTTATTGCTTTGTATCGCATCCATACATTTTAAATGTAATAGAATTGGAAAACAAATTGCAATTTAAACTGATCATTTATTTATTGTCTGTATGGAGGGCACTGTAAAGAATGTAGGTATATTTTTATACAATTGTATAAAGCATCAATTTATTATATATATACACTTAAAAAATATAAACACACTTTAAATTTTGCATAATATTTTTTTCTAACACGGTCGACGAAAGGCCTGCAATCAGCTGTGCCTGTACATTAGCCTACCTACTATCTACATCATATTCGCTATCATATGGGTGCGCGCGCGCGTAGTAGACGTACATTTTACAGACTACAAATAAATTGTTTTTGGCTACGTTATTTAGTTGAGGTCAAAGTCGTAGAACAAATGTTATTCAGGGTTTTGGGTATTTTTTCAATTTCCCTGCATATAAACTTTACCTATATTTTGTAATACTTTGTACCTATTTTATAATTATGTACATCGTATTCACGTGTAAGCATATAAAATATCGCAATACATTTATTTTTTAAAGTAAGTATTGAGTTTGCCGACTGTTCATACGAAACTACCTGTTGAAAGTGGCATCTAGACTCAATTATTTTTTTTTGCCTGCAAATGACGTTCAAAAGCGCCTTAAAAAGTCGTCCAACCCGTCCTATTTCCTATACAAACGCTCGTACGTGAATATGGCGTTACAAAAAATTTTCCTTCGGATATTTCGAACGTACCGAACGTATCTTATGGTTTATATCGAGGTTTCTAAAAAATGAAACTTATAGAAAAAAGAAACGAGTTCAGTAAAGACGTCTGAAAAATATTTATTTTTACACAAGTTTTATCTGAACTTTTGCCGTTTATAATGTACACGGCTACACATCAAGCTATACATTTCCAGTTAATGCTGGTCTCGCAATGTATAGGATTACCGTACAATGCGAGGTATGCTTGCACTGGACTACAGCTTGATGTGTAGCCGTGTGTACACATACATTGCAGAAGTATAGAAAACATCGTTATAGGAACTTTACACACGTAATGGAGATTCTAGATTACAAATACACCAAAAACTTTAAGGCCTTTTCAAAAACACGAAGTCGTGTTTTCGAAAAAGCCTTAAAGTTTTTGAACCGAACGAATTTTTTGATATCTCCGCGCGCTAATTTTCGTGCGATGTTATCGCGTTCCCACTCACTGGTTTGTTTTCAAACATTGAGATGAATTAAACAAAAAAAAATTTTGCTCGCGTTGACTATTTACGGTAAGGGCCCTCTTAATGGTCTAATTGAAATCAATAATTTGATTTTTTATTCCATAGATGGTGGCCTGGCATAATTCTGCATCCGTCAGAGATACCAGAGAACATTATGGCAGTGAAGCATAATCTTGGAGAGTTCGTGGTTCGTTTCTTTGGCCAATACGACCATTACTGGGTCAATAGAGGTCGAGTGTTCCCGTTTCAAGAAGGTGAGATTTTTTTAAATATTTTTTTTGGAGTTTGTTAACTCATTTTCGAGACAATACTAGCATTTTATGCTATACTAGCTGACCCGACAGACGTTGTCCTGTCCCGATCTACCTACTTACCTGCCTATTTACCTACACCTACCCTACACCTACCCTACACTGAATTTTCTTTGCTATAAACCTCACGGAGCCCGAGATCTTTCCAACGAATGTAAAACCGTGGAAATCGGTTCGTGCGTTCTGGAGTTATAGCGTCAGGAAGGAAAACCCGACTTATTTTTATATAGTAGAAGAGAAGATAACCAGCCAGCAGACCCAATAGTAGCCTTCTTCCAAACATTAATTATATTCTCCCAGTTTACAGTCAAATAGAAAGTCCAATTTTGCTATTTTCAACCTTCCACAAAGAATCATGGCGAGATCCATAGTCCATACATTAATTTGTTTGAAAAAAGGAACAATAGGGTATTACACCCATTTTTGAAAAGTGTCTCAATGAAATTCTGTAGTGCTAATATGCCACCAAAAAAAAACACAAAATTTTTATTCAATCGATAAGTGCCATAAAAATGCATCTAAATTTTAAATTTTCAAATTTCGCGTAGTTTGACGAAAACGCCTCGTACTGGAGGCCATATTGCTCAGCGTAAATGACGTCAGTTCGTTTTGTATCAAATGAGCTCATAGTAAATATGATAATTGTATATCTTTTAAAAATAAATAAAAGCATATTTTGTAATAGGTGTAATAACGAAAAAATTACGTTGGTTTCGAAAATAATAAAAGTACAAAGCCTATATTACGCCAATCGGTTGACTGACAGTTGACAATTTTTTGTTTACACAGCCGTATGGCTCAATAACATGGCCGCTACTATTTCACGGTGTTTTATGACAGATTAAAAATACTGAAAACTTTGAATTGAATTTAAAAATTTGTTTTGTTATTTTATGAACTAAAACTTACAATTTCCGACTGCTTTATGCCTAAACTATCTCAATAACATATTTATAGATTTTTTCTCGTATAGAGTAAAATACCCTATTAGGCCGCAAATTTGGAACAGCGGCGCGTGCAGCAGCGCGTTGTTTTAAGTGCACGCTCGACTACTGAACGTATGGATTTCTCTCTTGGTGCATCCGTAGCAGCATTTTTAGCGTGCAGTTAAGC
Source organism: Charanyca ferruginea (assembly GCA_947361185.1). Classification (NCBI taxonomy): domain Eukaryota; kingdom Metazoa; phylum Arthropoda; class Insecta; order Lepidoptera; family Noctuidae; genus Charanyca; species Charanyca ferruginea. Next base: position 5,967,655 of record OX376078.1, read on the forward strand.
GGCGTGACACTGATCACGCCGCTTAACCGCCGCTTTTGGCGTTTTAACGAGCGTTTACAAGTGATATTTTGCTCAGTGTGTCAAGATTTGCCAGCAAAAGAAGTGGTGTGTTGATAAATAAAATATGGAATGGGAAGATATTGACGTATTAATAAAAGACAATTCATTTTTAAGATGTGAATTATTTAATGAAAGAAAAACTAAAAGCAAAAACGGATTGAACAAAGAGATTCTTTAGGAGAATTTGCTACATTATATGAAACATTGCGACAATCCGAATCGAATTTTTTTGATTATACAAGAATGTCTATAAAGTGCTTTGATTATCTAAATGGCATTGAAAGTTCAATGATAAAAAAAAATCGTCAATCGCCGATCGCATTCGTAGATTAAACAAAACAACAACAATTATAGGTATACGAATGTCTCGTAATATCGTTCCTTTGACGTGATGACACTTGCCCTTGAATGGCGGCCTCCGACTGGTCGACGCACTTGGACGACCCGCTCGCACGCACGCTCTAGCCTCTAGCGAAAACTAGTTGCGTGCTGAACGCGACGCTGCACGCGACCATACACGCTGGAACGCGACGCTGCACGCCCCGCCGTTCCGAATTTGCGGCCTTAGAGTGTTTAAAATATTTTCCAATTTGGAGAATACATTACCAAGAGTAGATTGATATAATAATAATAATAATATTTGGGGACATTTTCACACACGGCCATCTGACCCCAAACTAGGGAGACCCTGTACTATGGGTGTCAGACAGCTGATATACATACACAAATACATTTTTTTTTGTAAATACATACAACACCCAGACACAAGGCAAACACAAGTGCTCATCACACAAATGTTTACCCTGGGCGGGAATCGAACCCGCAACACGCTGCGCAGCAGTCGATCGCTCAGCCACTGCGCCAACCGTGTCGTCATATACTTACAATATTTTTAAATTCCCGCGTAATTAAATTATTTCGAAATGAAAATTACAGTTTTCCGTTTCATCTTGCTGCCCTTTTTGTATTTATAAAAAAATAAAGTGACACAAGTGAATATTAACGGATCTATCAAACTGACAGACAAGTCACGTGAATCGTTGTTTACAATGGCGGAGTTGAAAAAGTACATTGATTAATCATTATTTAAGACATCATTTCCCATAAAATGATGCAATTTCAGTGTAAGACCTGCGAAACGGCGTTTCGTTCTGAAATAATGAGGTTTTCGTTAAAGTATTTACTTTTAACATCCATTTTTATTGCGGGGTTTTAAGAACCAAGAGTATAAAAAATAGAATTTCAACTCTCTAAACATCTTTATTTTTTTTTGTATAAATCCTGCCATGATTCTTTATTACCTACTATACATAGTTATTTGTGCCGCAAAACAGCGTTACTGTTTCGGTTTAAGAGGTATGGGTGCTGGTGAACTTTGTGTCTAGTATGGCAACACACGAAATAAAAAAAAAAAACAAGTGAAAGTTCCGATGCAACTATCCTGCATGTGGCACGATTATGCGGAAAATATGTAAAATAAGAACAACCTTCTGCAGTTGTATTAAGTCTTAATTTTTTATGAACAATAATTTCAATTTTGACGAAAAGCTTGTTTGTTGTTCATACAAAATAAAGAAGAATCATCAAAATCGGTTCACCCGTCGAAAGTTTTGAGGTAACAAACAAAAAAATACAGACGAATTGAGAACCTCCTCCCTTTTTTGAAGTCGGGTGAAAATTAAGACTTATTACAACTAACAACACATCTGGGGGCCAAGTCTGCTATTTTTATAATTTTGATCATTCCAACACGATCCCATTGTCATTTTGCTAAAAGGTCTTAATCTGCTAAATATATACTTATTTCTGCCGCAAAACAGCGTTACTGTTTCGGTTTAAGAGGTATGGGTGCTGGTGAACTTTGTGTCTAGTATGGCAACACACGAAATAAAAAAAAAGCAAGTGAAAGTTCCGATGCAACTATCCTGCATGTGGCACGATTATGCGGAAAATATGTAAAATAAGAACAACCTTCTGCAGTTGTATTAAGTCTTAATTTTGTATGAACAATAATTTCAATTTTGACGAAAAGCTTGTTTGTTGTTCATACAAAATAAAAAAGAATCATCAAAATCGGTTCACCCAGTCGAAAGTTTTGAGGTAACAAACAAAAAAATACAGACGAATTAAGAACCTCCTCCCTTTTTTTAAGTCGGGTGAAAATTAAGACTTATTACGACTAACAACACATCTGGGGGCCAAGTCTGCTATTTTTATTAATTTTGATCATTCCAACACGATCCCATTGTCATTATGCTAAAAGTTCGTAATCTGCTAAATTCATAATGGTCGATCATTGACTGCACGATGACGTTCTAATGGTAGGTCACTGATCAAAGGAACTGTCAAAATTTTAGCAGATTACCGCCTAAATCAGTTATTCAGTTGCCATTCTGACACTATTGTAATAGCAGACTTGAGGCCCTGCAAGGTCTCTGGTACTGCAGATGTCTGGCAGCTGTGACCACTTAAAATCAGGCCTGTGGGCCGTCGGGCCATCTAATGATATAAATTAACAAAACAAATTCTTCTTAACAATACTTTGTTCGCAGGGGATTCCGGCCGTATATCGAGTCAGAAGTCTAAAATTGACGCGGCTTTTACCACAGCCATGGAACACGCTCAGAGAGCTTGCGAAATATTGAAAAGTAAGTGTTTGCTTTGAAATGTTTCCTTGTTCCGTTACGAAAAAAGGATGGTGCTTAAAGTTTAGTTACAACATTCAAAACATTTATGCTTAATATACTTCTGTTTGTATTCCTAAATGTAATAAATAAAAACATTTAGTAAAAAAAAAAACTAAAACGTCGATGTCTTGGCCTTTAATATTCTCCATTCTTTTCGGCTGGCGGCAGGTTAACTATCCACATACGGTCTGTAGAGAGACTTCCATACCAGTCCACAGACCGTATGTGGTATGTTCGCCTGTACAATTTCTAAGCCATCTGACACCTTTAATATTCTCCATTCTTTTCGGCTTGCGGCAGGTTAACTATCCACATACGGTCTGTAGAGAGACTTCCATACCAGTCCACAGACCGTATGTGGTATGTTCGCCTGTATAATTTCTAAGCCATCTGACACCTTTAATATTCTCCATTCTTTTCGGCTTGCGGCAGGTTAACTATCCACATACGGTCTGTAGAGAGACTTCCATACCAGTCCACAGACCGTATATGGTATGTTCGCCTGTACAATTTCTAAGCCATCTGACATATCTAATGCGGACTTGGCCCGTTATATCTAACTTATTATTGTTTCAGGTGCCCAACCAAATGAGGAAGAATCTCAAGACATAGCGTTATCCCTCCTCCCACCACACTACGTCAAGTTAAAGGTGAACAAACCTTGCGGGTCCCTCTGTGGCAGAAAGCTGGAGGACCCTGAGAGTTCGCTGACGCAGTGCGAGTGTAACCCTAACGATGAGGACCCCTGTGGACCTTACTCACAGTGTCTAAATAGGTAAGTTGAATGAGAATAAGAAGTAGACAGCATTCATATCATATCAGCCTATTGCCGTCCACTGTTGAACGTAAGCCTCCCCCAGAGATCGCCAATTAACCCGGTCTTGGGCAGTTCGCATTCATTCGTTGCCAGCCACCTTCTTCAAATCGTCGGTCCATCGTGCCGCAGGGCGTCCCACACTACGCTTGCCCAAACGCGGTCTCCACTCTAAAGCGTGTCTGCTCCATCTGCCGTCTATCCGTCGGCCCACTTCCAGCCAGTCCGGTAAAGCAGCCGACAACCCCCTAAGTTGACATGCGAAATGCCAAACCGCCAACCGAAATCGCTTTGTTTATTTATTTAATTTATTTATTTATTAGGTTCGTTAACAATTGTTTACACATACATACAGCAACAAAAATTTTGGTGCATAAAATAAATTAACAGTGCAACAATTTTATTAATTAAAGGCAAACACCACATTCACAATTTAAATAAGTAACCAAAAAGAAAAGCTAACTTACAAAGTGATAAGCGCTAATTATTTACAATTAATAACAATTGCATGAATATAAAATAATTATGAGATTAACAAAAAAAAAACATACAACATTGACAATATTGGTAAAATTGATAATATTGATAAAACTGGTAAAATTAATGAAATTTACAAATTGGCAATTGATCAAATTAATTTAAATTAGAAAATATGGATATTTAGGGATATAAAATTGACAAATTGGTAAAAAATTATAAAGTTCATTCAGGTAATAACATCAAAATACATACATTGATAATGTTTGGCCGATACTGTTGGCGATCGCAGTAGGTGTTGTGGTACTCAGGACGCTGCCGCCCATCCTCTGGTCAATATCCCTCTATCGCCTTCTACAACACCCACGGGTAGAAATGGGGTGTTGCTTTTTTTTTTCATGCATTCGCGACCGGCACCATACGGGATCTTTGAGTTCATTATACTTAAACCACCGATGTTTTTCACAGAATGTTGCTAACGGAATGCGGGCCGACGTGCAGGGCGGGCGACAGGTGCAATAACCGCGCGTTTGAAAAGCGACTGTACCCCAAACTGGTGCCGTATAGAACTCCCAGTAGAGGGTGGGGCCTCAAGACGTTGGAGGACATTAAAGCAGGTATGCACTGACCTTTAGGGTCTCCCCACATTTATCGACGCGGAATCGGCTTAAGCCGAGTGCGTATCACCACACTACTCGACTTATCGTACGGATGCGATCAGCTAATCGACAAACGGTTCGTTTCGCCGTCGGCCGGCGTCGCGACGCGTCGTCCGAAGCCGAGCCGATGCGAATGGTATTAGTAACACCATTATTACGTAGACATAAAGGCTTTTTTGACCGGTGTTAGCCGATTCCGCGTCGATAAACGTGGGGAGACCCTTATGGTCCAAGATCCCAGAGTTGCCTGACCAACACCATTGTAGCATGGATAAAATTTTGCTCGTAAGATGCTGTCGCGGAATAGAAAAATAAAAGTGGAAGTGACCATTAAGTTATCCCACGTGTCACAATTATGCTGAAAACATGTAAAATAATATCAACCTTCAGTAGTTGTAATAAGTCTTAATTTTGTATGAACATCAAATTCAATTTTGACGAAAAGTTCATTTGTTGTTTGCCAAAATTCCCATACAAGCCCTTCAAGTTAGCATAATCCGTAACCGACTATTTAATGAAAATATGACGTTTACGGATTATGTTAACATTGAAAGTTAGTTTAATGATTTTAATTATTCTGTAATTAATTATTATTATTCTGTAAATGCATATTTAGTTACTCCCGCGAATATTTTTTTTATTACCATACAACCCTATACCACAGTATAAATACTAGTAGGTACTGCGGCACAGTAGCGACTCGCTCCGCCTCCCTCCGAAACACTGTTCCTCACCTCTTCCCGCGTCGAACGTGCTCTCGAAACTGCTTTTAGTTCGCGCGGCGGGTAGACATGCACACACACGCACGTATTTGTAGTCTGTTATTTTGGTAGCAGTGTAGGTAATTAAATCGTTTCGTTTGTATGGAGTGTCGGTGTGCCTATACTGAGCTGCAAATTGCAAAAAACGTAAGAAAATTTGAATTTTGCGAGCTAGACTACCCTGTGGCATTCTCCTTAAACGTCGAAACGTACTTAATAAGAACCTTTCTGTTTATTTGCAGGACAATTCGTGATAGAGTACGTGGGCGAGTTATTAGATGAAGAAGAGTTCCGGCGACGCATGCGCAGAAAGCATGAGATAAGAGATGAAAACTTCTACTTCTTGACACTGGACAAAGAAAGGATGATCGATGCTGGACCTAAAGGGAATCTAGCTAGGTGAGTTTATTACTTTACTTTACATCAGCCGGAAGACGTCCACCGCTGAACAAAGGCCCCCCCTATAGAACACCAAAACGGACGGGAACCTACCGCTTACATCCACCGGTTACCCGCGACCTTGACAATGTCGTCGGTCCATCTGGCGGGAGGCCTACTAACGCTGCGTCTTCCGGTTCGTGATCGCCACTCGAGAACCTTTATTCCCCATCGGTTATCGATTTTTCGAGCGATGTGGCCTGCCCATTGTCACTTTAACTTGAGGAACTATTCTGAGAAGTGTGTCGATGACTTTACTTCTTCTTCAGTAGGAGGCCAGCAGTTTAGGACCACGTTTCTGTACCTTAAGTCAACACTGGCAACACACACTGGTTATATACCTTCGTCTTTAGGCGTTTCCCGAACACTGCCTATCCGAGTTGTATTCTTCGGGTGACCTCTTTCAAATAAATGATATTAATAATTAATTATCTAATATTAGGACTAATATTGGTGACTGCCTCGTTGTTCTCGTGGTCGCAAGCGCAACTGCTGAGCCCCACGCTCAGCTGGTGCTAAGTTCGATTCCTAGATCGGGCAAAAATGTTATTAGGTTATTCCGTAAGGAATTTCTCAGTAACAGCCCAGAGTTTCGAAGTTTTGGTCCCGGCTTTCATTTGTAGATCTTCGGTAGAAGCCAAAAAATCTGACAACCAGTCTTACCAAGGGGTATCGTGTTACCCAGTAACTGGGTTGTGGAGGTCCGATAGGCAGCCGCTCCATGTAAAACACTGGTATTCAGCTGCATCCGGTTAGACTGGAAGCAGACCTCAATATAGTTGGGAAAAGACTAGGCAGATAATGACAATTATAAATAACAATTTATAGACTAAATAAAAAAGGGAATATCAAATGGGATAAATAAAATGAATTAATGGTTTATTTCAGATTCATGAACCACTGTTGCGAGCCAAACTGCGAAACTCAAAAATGGACAGTGCTAGGCGACGTCCGAGTAGGGCTGTTCGCTTTGTGTGACATTCCAGCTGTAAGTGAACTTTAATTAATAAACATACAATCATGCTTAATCACTGAGGGCGGATTCGACTAAATGCCTTGTTATACCAGAGTAACTAGTCCTTCAATAATTTTACTCATTAGTCTTACTCTCAGATAACTTTGTTAGCGTTATTACATCACAAACAAAGAGTAGCTGATACTAGGTATTGTTACTCTTGAGTTGATGAATTATCTAGGTTTCTATGTAAGAAAAAAATAGCTTTTAAGAGGAGCGAATTCAGTAAAAACATCTGAAAATCAGTTTTTTTCTGAACTTTTCGTAATGTAGTCATAGATTGAAACAATAAACAAAACATCATACAACAACATCAGATGCTAAATTACAAACATTTTAAACAAAAACTTTAAGATTTTTTCAAAAACACGTATTTCTTGGAACAAGCGTTGTGAAATGTGTGCGCGCCAATTTTCGTGAAATGTTATCGCGGCCTCTCTCACTCTTTCAGTTTCGAACATCTACGAAGCAAAAACAACGGGCTTTACTATCGGAAATTCACAGTGACTACATGAAATGAAACTTTATTTTTCTATATTACAGAACAGTGAAGTGACATTTAACTATAACTTGGAGTGTACCGGCATTGAAAAGAAGCGTTGCATGTGTGGTGCACAGCGATGCTCTGGATATATCGGTGCTAAACCTAAACAGGTATGTACCTTTTGAGCCCTCGTAAACCACAGACTTTCCTTAGGCTGATAGTTTGTTTATTTATTCATCATCATGTCAACCTTGAGACGCCCACTGGTGGGCACAGGACTCCCTCAAGGGGTGGGTTCGGCCGTAATTGCCATGCCTGGCCGCAACATGGCATAGTTGGCATAACAGTAGGTGTTATGGTACTCAGAAGGACGCTGCTGCCCATCTTCTGGTATCTCTCTGTCGCCTTCTACGACGACGGAGTGATGTTATTCGTGGCATCACACGGCATTTTTATTATTAGTAATAGGGAACATTACGCGAAACTCGGCGCAGAGGGCGCCACTAGCACATTCCGTAAACCATAACCTCGTATTCTTGTTATAGTATGTTATTCATTGTAATAACTAGGTATTTTGTGAAAATATATCAAAGTTTTAATTAATCTTACTTACCTAACTGTACTTTAACTATATTATGGCATCCTACGGCCATTTGAAAGTGGATTCTAGGTTATGCTCAGAATAAAATCATATTTGGTTGTCTTACATGATAAAAGTGAATATTAAACCTGAACATATTTTAGAGTGATTTTTAGCTGCTTCCCAAAGTTTTCGAACATTTTCTTCTTTTAGAAATGAATAATTCCCTTCATTTCTACATGGAAATACACAGCACTGATGCATTCCCAATTTTCCTTACCATTTTTGAACTCAATTAAAGGCAGAATTTCACGCTTTGAACGACTTGTCGAAAAACTGTTTACGGATCATGCTAGTGCTGAACTCTGGTGCCAGAACATTGCAGTAATATCCCCTATTAATATTTTGACCGCCACAGTCATGTACTTATGACAAACCAATATGTGCCCAGCACTTCACGGTCACGTGTACATGACATACTTCTATACGTTATTCCATAGAGTATAAGCTTGGCGCCGAGGGCACATTTTTGCTTGTTTGACATGGAGGGCAAAAGGTTAAACCATTTATCTGATTCACTAGCTTCTGTCCGTGGCTACGCCCGCGTAAAAAGAGCGATTATCCCAAGGGAACATATTACCGGGATAAAAAGTGTCCTATATGTTAATCCAGGAAATGGTCCATCTATGTGCCAATTTTCATGCAAATCTGTTCACCGGTTTACGCGTGATTGAGTAACAAACATCCAAATATCTTCACAAACTTTCGCATTTATAATATTAAAGTAGGATAGTAGGATATTAGTAGGATTACACACACACAGACGACGTGACTGGGAACAGGACTAAGATATGATAGTATAATACGCTCACACATACGTAAAAAAGTGTAGAAGCTGCATACGGATTTCGCGTCTGCATTTTCCAATCCATACTTCCATGTTATAAATTCGATAGTAACTCTGTCTATTACGCGTTCACGATGAAACGGCTGAACCGATTTTGATGAAATTTGGTAAGAAAATAGCTTGAACCTTGGGGAAGGACATAGGGTACTTTTTAATCCGCGATTTCGTCTACATCCACGAAGTCGCGGGCAAAAGCTAGTAATAAATTAAAAAATACACTATTTTTAACCATTATTATGCTTTTTCTAGGACGAATCTCAATCAAAGAAACCGAAAATACCAGGCAAACGGACGTACAAGAAACGAAAAATAACAGAAGAATCTCCTTCAACAAAGACCAAGCCGAAACGTCCTATTGGTCGACCACCGAAGCCGAGAGAGCTAACCGAAATAGAAAAGGACCTTCTAATTATCCAAAATGCTACGAACGGCATTTCTAGCGACGAATCCTCCCGAAGTATGAGTTCGGAATACGAAAGAAATCCGAAAGCGTTGAAGAGAAAACGAGTGAATTTTTCAACGGAAGAAATTATTTTGTATGACGGCTCTGAATCGCCGAGTGTGAAAAAACATAAATTGGAAGAAAAGTGTGATGTTGGTGATTAAATGGCGTCATGTGCTGGTGCGTAAAGTGTTGAACTTTTGTGGTGTAACGGTCAGTGCTGACAGCAGTTACAAGCTCGAGGGATAATTAACTAAAACACTTAAGAAACAGAGTTGAAATTTGCGTGTCAGAAATGCCGCGCAAAATTCTATTGGGCACACAATTATCAACTCTACTTGTGATGTATTTTAGTTATAAATATAATACTGCTTTGTTTGAGCTGAGGCTAAAGGGTGTAGTAACACTTTAGTGGCATGATATAGCCTGTTATAAAAACTATACGATTAATGTTACTATTTAGTTTTAAAAGTAAATAGTTTTCTTTTTGCTTTATACGCACAGACTATTACTGTTATATTAGTTCTGAGTAATTAGCGCTAAGTGTTTGATAATTTCATTCAGCTTTCAATGAATTGGTGAATACTTCGCCGCGAGATGTCGCTAAGGGCCTGTTTCACCATATGTTTTAAATAGATACTTTTTGCAAGTTATATTTAAAAATGGAACAGAATTTGTTTAAAAATTCACGGCAATTTAATCGGAACTTATTGGAAGATGGTGACTGGCTGTGTTTTCACTTGTCGCTGATTGGTCGATTCGTCGTATCAGCGCCCTCTCGCGGCGTAGCTTTCAGTTTTATTCCTCATTGATTACTGACTTCTTGACTTTAACGTTTGCTTAGAATATAATTATGTAAAATTAATCAGCCTTAAATATCCAAAATCATAATAATTACGTGACGTGTGTGTTAGTTCGTTTTGGCAGAATATAAAAATTAATGTGGTTTGCTACAATCTTATTGGTTGAACAAATCCGTTACATAGTTTTGATTGCGCTAACCTAACATAATATAAATTTATATCAAAGATTGTGCTATTGTAAATATTTAGTATAAAGCCCTACCTAGATTATACAACATTAAGGTTATTTCTCACTGTAACAGCACGACACGGCAACGTTTCGGCCGAAATTACTTCAAAAAAACTGTTAGCTGTCAGCACTTTTTATCTTGTCATTATAAAATATGTTTAAACGCACACGATTTAAAACCCTAATTTGAATGGCAAATTATTGGCCGTGTCGGCGCCGTGTTGTAATAAGTGAAGACAGAAAATTGTCTAATGCAACTCCTTATTAGTAGGAAAATAAAGTTCATAATACCATAAAAATGTTCATTGACTTTAGAGCAATGTTGTGAATGCCAAATTTTTCACGCTAGGGTTAGACTAAAACACGTTTTCTTTTTTTGAAAAAAGTGATTCTGTGATGAGAATTAGGAATTTTCTAAGTATGTAATTTGTTTAAAAAATATATAATTTGTTACCCGAAGACGTAGAAAGTGGGGGTTTTGTCGAGACCTAATAATTAAGTTGAATAAAATATTAAAATAATATTATATTAGTTTTTTTTTATTCGGCGTACATGTTTAGCTTACCTAAGCGAACTTTCATTTCTAGCTAAATTTTTCCGATTGTGTACCATCATCATCAGCCGAAAGACGTTAATTATAAAACATAGGCCTCCCCCATAGAACGCCACAACTCGCTTACATCCACCGGACCTTGACGATGTCACAGTATAAAGATATGTACAGTATGGAAACTAGGCCTATTTGTTGAAATAACTACCTACGCTCCATTGGAGCGTTAAGGTTGTCACTAGGGAATGCAATCTCGTCTCGCCGAGATCCCGATCTCGCGAGATCCCGGCCATATTTTACGAGATTGTATCTCGTCAAATTTCGTACGAGATCTCGCGAGATAACGAGATCGACAAAATCAGAAGTCGTCTGTCAGATGATACTCTCGACATGATGTGTTTTTTGAGAAGCCATGTTCAGACAAACTAACTTGCCTTTCCGTACCTTGATAACTTCATCTGACTTCTACTTTAAACTTCTTTTTCAACACACTTGCTCATAAAGTGGCTCTAATTTCACTGCAATTAGGCACATAATGACACCTGTAATCAAACTGTGACTTTTTCATTGCTATTATTCACAAGTGAGTTATAGGGTTTTTTTTTATTTGATTGGTTGAGTTGCTTTGTTCTTAAAAAAGTTTCGATACAAAAAAGATCGTGTTCAATAGTACAAATAAATTAATGTAGGTACCTATTGCATGCTCATTTCTTGCAACTTCGTATTTAAATACATAATTTCACATATACGTTTTTAATAAATAAAAATTTCATTTTAGTTTTTTCTTTACAGAGAAAACTAAAATGAAATTTTCTAAAATGGGGAATTCAAAGTTTTCTTTATTACTAAAGAAAACTTTCAATTCCCCATTTTATACGTAGCTAGAACGCTATCCGCGAAAAGACAAAAAAAAAGAAACCTCATTCTTTTAGTCTATGGTCGATCGCCATTGTTTGATGCGCGCGCATAGGAAAACTGATTAAACTTTTCCCGCCATTGCGAAAAAAATTTCACAACTCGTTTTCACTGTTGAACTTTTGAAAATGATTTTTTAGTATTATTTTCTTCACAAGTGTGTTGAAAAACGTCGTATGATACACGTGTGTATTGATGATTACCGTCCTCGGCTCTCTTAAGACCCTCACCTAACGGCTCGGGTCTCAATGGCGCCTCAGCGGTAATCACCAACATTACACACTAGTACCATAATGTACTATTATTTGATTAATACGATCTCACAACATTTATTTAAGAACTTGTGAAGTTAAGTTTTTGTTTTGTTGTATTTATTTACCATAAGTAATGTTCCTATTACTCTTAATTATTGAAACTAAAGTAATAATTTACAAAAGACTAAATATAGATAATTATTGTTTTGTTACCAATATTGTAAGAATTTGAACTGATTAGCTACAGTAGGTATAATAATTATAGACATAAACAAATGTTATTAGAGTTAGAGACAAAATAATAAGTACTCTGTTGATTTTTAAAATAAAACTTACATTATTTTTATAACTAAGGAACGCAGTTTCTATTTAATTACATATCATGTCAATTACTAGTTCTTAAAACAAGCATTTGCATATGTTTTAATTGCGATTCTCCCAATCTCGCGAGATCCCGTAATTTGCGAGATCTCGCGAGACTGGGTTTTGAGTCTCGCGAGATCTCGCTAGGCGGAAATCTCGTACGAGATTGCATTCCCTAGTTGTCACTCTTGATGTCTGTAAAATTGACGTGACAACGTCTTATAATTCGATAGCCGGCTGCACGAACGAAAAAACATGACGTCATGCGTCGTTGCGTCGTTACGGCGTTACATGACGTCATGCGGCGCTACCTCGCTCTGCGGCGTTCCAAGTGAAAAGTGAATGTGGTGTCAATTGTTTATAGCAACGATAATTACAGCGATAAAGGTAATGATTCTTTCGCGTTGTCACGTTCAACTATCGTCAGTAAACCGACTTTACAGACAACCAATTTTTTGTAACAAACTTTTTTCACGCGTTCAGCGGTTAGAATTTGGCTGGTTAGCTTACCCTCCTTCTGGTCAAAACGTAAATCCAAGATGGCGGCTGTTATTTTTTTCTTAATTTGTTAGTCATGGGTGTCGTTTTCATAGTTTTCGTGAATGCTAAAGCCAATAGTGGGGTCAAAATGTAAATCCAAGATGGCGACAACGAAAATTTCAAATTTTTAGTCATGGGTATCGTCTTCATAGTTTTCATGGGTGCCAAAACCGATAGTGAGGTCAAAATCTGAATCCAAGATGGCGGCTGTCATTTTTTTAAATTTATTTGTCATGGGAGTCATTTTCGTCGTTTTCGAGGGTGCTAAAGTCAATAGTGAGGTCAAAATGTAAATCCAAGATGGCGGCTTCCCTCGAAATTATTGAAATTACTCCCATGACGAAAAAATTTTAAATTTTCGTTGTCGCCATCTTGGATTTACATTTTGACCCCACTATTGGCTTTAGCATCCACGAAAACTGAAAACGAAACCCATGACAAATAAATTTAAAAAAATGACAGCCGCCATCTTGGATTCAGATTTTGACCTTACTATCGGTTTTGTCACCCACGAAAACTATGAAAACGATACCCATGACTAAAAATTATCAATTTTCGTTGTCGCCATCTTGGATTTACATTTTGACCCCACTATTGGCTTTAGCATCCACGGAAACTATGCAAACGACACCCATGACAAAAAATTTAAAAAATTCGCAGCTTCCATCTTGGATTTACATTTTGACCCCACTATCGGCTTTAGCACCCTCGAAAACTATGAAAACGACACCCGTGATAAAAAAATGAAAAATTTCCCAGCCGCCATCTTGGATTCAGATTTTGACCTCACTATCGGTTTTGACACCCACGAAAACTATGAAAACGATACCCATGACTAAAAATTTTAAAAATTTTGGAGACGCCATCTTGGATTTACATTTTGACCTCACTATTGTCTTTAGCACCCTCGAAAACTACGAAAATGACACCCATGACAAATAAATTTAAAAAAAATACAGCCGCCATCTTGGATCTACATTTTGTCCTTACTAACGGTTTTGGCACCCACGAAAATTATAACGGCACCCATGACGAAAAAAAATAATTTACACGAACAAATAAAAAAGCCGCCATATTTGTTTAAAGATGACGGCTGCTAACATGTATGTACATATTCAATCATAATCAATATCAACATTAAATCATTCTTACCTTTCAATAATAAATAAATGTATTACGCGAATACTCAACACTCGTTCAAACACGGCGTCCGTGAGGCCGTGACTGAGAGCACCGCGACTATCGCTTAGGGTATATATTTTATTTCTCCTCGTAAGTGATTTGTAATCTTTGAGAAATAAATAATTTTTAAACCGTAAATAGTTGTTCCGGGTCTGGATGTTTCTATATTATGAGTTTATAAGTTTGTAAACACATCCACAACACAGGAGAAATTCCTAGTGTGAGGCAACTTTTTTTTTTATGTTACTTGCCCCCCTTCGTCTGTCCAGAAGCCAAATATGTGTCGCTTGTCATTGTTTAACTATTGTGACTCCTAATTGACAGTTAAGCCACAAAATAGAAAGGTTACAGAAAGACCGCTCCCGCCATCCTCGAAAATAATTACCTAAACTTGCCAGACTCACTAGGGCTGCTACTACTGTATTGACTCTGTAGGTTTTATTTGTGACAATATGTAATTTTATTGACACTGGTTGAAACTCTTTGCAAGTTTATTATAATAAAATTTTCCTGTTTGTCACGAAATGTCAATCACATCATTTTGATCAATCGTTTTTGTCGCTAGTCGAGACTGAAGTCTGCTTGAAACTGCCTGAGAATGCCTATAAACGTAATGTCAATGTGTGCGTGCGAAAAATGGCGGTTTGTTCTGAGTGGTCTCTCTGCTCGCGCGCGCCGCAGCCTTATGTACAGAGGCCAGAGGCTACAGAGGCCAAAATTTCTTTGATAGATTTTCAACTTTATTGCAAAATTATAAGGTTCATATTCAATTGGGAACATTTGACAGTTAAGTATGGCTTGATGTGGTGGTGTCTGTACTTTGTGGTTGAGCTCATAAGCTACTACCGTGTTATATCGTGTTCTTTATGTAGAAGTACCTACCCCGTTTTATAATCTGAGTACCCCGGCTACAATCTCGATAAAAATACTTAAGGGCGGATCACTTGTTTAAAAAAACACACATTAACTTTTAAAAATTTGTATAATCAAAGCAAGTGTACAAGTGACATACAAACCGGACACGACAGTGTACAACAATTTATACCGCGACCTGTTAACCATCGAAAGTAATTTATACCGTTCATCGAATAAGATGTCCGCGCACCATAACATCTGAAACGAAAAAAAAAAATATGTAGAAAGAAAAAAAACTATATACCTACCTACTTACTTAGTCAAGTGTGTGTCAAAATTTGTGGACATACCTATACTCCATTTACAATAGCATTAGACAGAAGTTAAAAAAAGTTTTTTTAATGCACACTTTGTATCAAAAGTAATAAATAAAGTTGTTAAAGTTACGATAGAAATCGAATTTATTATAATCTATTTTTACAGTAGCTATATAGTGTGTGTTTGTAACCATTTTATTAGTTTGTCTTTTAATAATATGTGGCTTTCATTTAATTGTATGATTAATTCCTATTTAAAATTGCAGTGTCAATGCTAAAAACCTAACAGAAGCAGGGATGAACAATACCCGGAACGTTATTCGTTTCACTGTAATTCAACCAAATTTAAAATGTTACCTAATCTTTGAAATACTTTTATTCTGTTTATAGTATTATACGTCCACATTTAGTACTATTTTAGATCAATTTATCAAAATTATGATAAAATAAGTTTAATTAAAATTGTTTTAACTTATCTTTGAAATAAAATGTTTTGTATTCCTGCTTCTATGAGCCTCTTTTTTCTAATGCTATTGTAAATGGGGTATAATTGTATTTATAAAAAAACATATACCTAAGTAGGTATAGCAAATAAGCATAATGTCGCGGCGTCAACACGGATGCGCCATCTAGGTATAATAACATCGTCTGTTATTACTAAACGGAAGTCCGAAGGCTCGGAAACGGACATGTGTGAACGAGTTCAAAATGTTCACAACTATATTTTTTCACGGACGCGGACCGTCCCGGCCACGGCCCTGATATGTGTGGACAGAGCTTAAAACTCAGTTTTGGTCCCGATTCCGCTTTCGCCAGAATAATAACAAAATGATAAAGAGTCGAAAAGAAACAATATGAAACTGCAAATCAATTTACGACAATCTGCAACGGTTACGAAAATTGGTACAAAGACGGTCGACGGAGCCCCGCTGAGCGGGGCTCCTATTTCTGTCTGCAGGGTTTAAATGAACCTAACCAAACCGAACCTCGGTGTGCCCCTGACGTCGACTTAAATTAACCTAAGTTTTTCTGTTCAAAGAGGAATTCCTTTTCGTCAGAAAAAAACCAGCCTATAATTTATTCTAACGAAAAAGGAATCTGATGAATGTGTAGGTACCTCGCTCCGAGGTTGGGTCGTGCAGACAGCGTCCTCTTTTTCGTTTTTTTTCGAAAAAGGGGGTGAACAGTTGATGGCCATGTCCATACGCTACGCTGCTTACGCCACGGCAAGCCGAGATGATACCGAGCGGCAATGAGCTGACCTGAGCTGATATGTGCGTAACTTTTAACCCGAAGGATTTTTGCCATGGGAACTATGATTCTTTGTCGAGGTCAAACACGCTTCGTCTTAGAATGTAGATAAAGATCAGTGAAGAAAGCAGATACTTACAGCACCAAAGAGAGCACAAAATATGCAACCACTTTTGAGACCAACAGTAAAATTTAAACTTCCAGGATTGCTGAAGTCTAGGAACCTTTTAATCATCGTGATATTTTTATACTTTTACAGCTTGTTGGCGAATCTCTCGGCCAGGAGAAGCTATACAATATTGGTAAACAATTAAATAGTAGAAAAAGCACTTAAAACGTTTGACTCTTTTTGACTTCTGAAATAATTTATCCACAGAGTAATTTCTTTGAATTTATCCAGAGAGTATTCAAAAGCCATAAGTTTGTAGTTACAAGACAGTGTTATAAAGTCAAAAGTATCTACATAACTAAAACTTAAAACCTCTTGCGTTGTCGAAGTTTAAAGAGTGTTAATATCTTGTCTTTGGTTAAAGTTTCGTTTCAAATAAAATATTTATCACCTACTTTATTGATAGCTTCACCAGAATTTATTTATTTACTAGCTTTTGACCGCGACTTCGTCCACGTGCAGACGAAGTAGCCTATGTCCTTCCCCAGGTTTCAAGCTATCTTCATACCAAATTTCATCAAAATCGGTTCAGCCGTTTCATTGTGGAAGCGTAACAGACAGAGTATGGATATGGATTAGTATAGATTTAATTAAGGCTCTCCAATGTCTTATTCACTAATACACTTTCAACAATCGGTTTATAGAATTAAATCTATACAAAACTTAAAAATAAAAATAATAATATAATTATAAAATGGAGCTCATGGCTCAGGGCATTAAAACACTGGTCTACATCATTGTCAACAGGTCAATGCCCAACAGGCGGGCAGCATTGCCACGTTGTTGTATGGCTATGCTGATTTTTTGGACCAAGAATAGACCAGCCTGGGTCGTGGGACATTCGGGACCGTGATTGCGACTGTAGAAATATAATTATTATTTTTGAGTAGTATTTTGGAACCGAACAGGATAACCATTCACTTAGGATAATGTTTATTCCGTTTTGCCCTGATGTTTATCCGTTTATGTATCTAATTTAAATAATGATCCCCTGTAATGTTTATCTCGTTTTCATTTAATTATCAAACATTTTGTGTGCTAAATTTCTAGCTAGGCGTTTAACCGTTTAATCGTGAAAGAGTAACAAGCATCTATTCATTCAACCGTCTATTAATCTTCACAAACTTTTACGTTTTTATGTAAGTAGAAAAAATTACAATCCCAATTTTATTTTTTGTAAGCAGGTATGCACTAGTAGATTTTACCCACGAACTTACTTCGTGACTGTATCCCATATTTTTCTTAAATTTTCCCTAATTCCCATGTCAGTACAAACATAATATTTACGGGTTTATAAGGAAGTTGAATTTCGCTATCGGCTCAGTACCCAATTTCCGGCGACGACGGGTTTTTGATGAGATCCAACCGACCTACCTACCTCTCTATGTACGATATGATTAGGTAGGATATCCTATTTATCATCCTGAAACGCTTATTTTTTTGTACTGCTACTGTATCTTATAGGGGATGTCGTACAATATACGAAGAAGGACGTATATGTATCTATCTAATTAAAGAAAGTCGAATTAGTAGAAGCACCATTTTTTTTTTGGTACGGGGTGGAAAATTCTCATGGATGTCCTCCGGCCTGGGGCCGGCAGAGGGGTCTGTCTGACTCTTACTGACTAAAAACCACCCCGGTGTTCCATCTCACACCTACGTCGGGGGTCACGGGAACTGGAGATACTTCCGCAACCCCCGGCTGGTGCCCGCTACGGCGGGAAGAAGGTGCCCGCTACGGCGGGCCACTTCTCTGGTCAAGGGGGGGAGTGAGGTGTTAGACTCCCCCCGGACTCTTAGAGGGTCGCGCGTGGAACACTACGCGCCGCCACCTCGGGTCCTGATGTATGTGGGGGGCGACAGACGTCCCCGAGTTTGCCGCCCCTGGACCCATTTAGGGGGGCCGGAAGAGGGCGTTGTCCGCCCTCTGCCGACGCCCGGTGCGCCTGCTGCGGGCTGGGTGGGAGGTTGAGATCTCCCTCTCCAAAGTAAAGGCACCTAAGTCATCTGCCTAGCCCTTTCCCAACTATGCTAGGGTCGGTTTCTAGTCTAACCAGATGCAGCTGAATACCGGTGTTTTACATTTAGCGACTGCCTATCTGATCTCCAAAACTGCTGGGTGACACGATACTCCTTGGTCTATACCAAGGAGTATCGTGTTGTAGCAATTCTGATAAATAGTCTTAGTCTATACTAAAACTATTTATCAGATTTTCTAGTCATCAGAAACTAGAAAATCTGACAAATAGTCTTAGTCTATACCAAGGAGTATCGTACATATATCGTCTGTCAAAGATCTACGAATGACAGCTGGGACCGTCGGCTTTACGTACTTTTTGAGGCACGGAAGAGTACCAGTATGAAATGGATGGTGACCCATCTGTTGACAGTCCGCGGCAAGCGTAGCTTAACCATCATGACCGATTGATCTTTACTGTTTTTACTCAGTTGCTTTTACTTTTTTTTTCTCTCGCAACTTTTTACAGTGTAAGTATATCCGATTTCGATGATTCCTTTTTATTGGGTAGGTACCTCAAAGTTTGTCCCATGTTTACTTAATTTAGAATTTTGGATTATAAGATGTAGGCACTAAAAAGCGAAACAAAAAACATTTTTTCAAAAAGACAACAAGAATTAAAAAGACAACCAACAAGAAGTCGGTGGCAATACATAACTACAGACAGAACCAAAGCCTTAGCTTAGCTTTTAGATTTTGAAGGCAGTTGTCTTATTCGTAAAAACAGTTTTTTTTTCACCCCATAACATCGATATATATGTTAAGATATATTTCTATGCCCCATAATATACTTATTACACAAGATTGTGAATTAAATATACTGTCCCGAGACTTTATTTTTACCCGACTACGGCAAAGCCAAAGGAGGGTTATGAGTTTGACAGGCTATGTATGTATGTATGTATGTATGTATGTATGTATGTATGTATGTATGTATGTATGTTCATCTGTACGCTCATAGCTCCTAAACTGCTTATCAGAACTGAACAAATGAGGTATCGTTAGAAGCGTCTTGATCGTCCGCTGGTTATAGGCTATATGACGTATCACCGAATCCAATGTGGCGCCCTCTGGCGGACAAAAAAACCAATATTAAAAAAAAAAATGAAGACAAGCATACCGTGTTTGGTATCATTGGAAAGGGGTTGACTAGTACATTTCAAATTTATATAATATTTAGTGGTAATTTGTCACAAATTATTGTAAAAAAAGGAAAGATTACCAAATAAAGTAAGATACGCATACCGTGTTTGGTATCATTGGAAAGGGGTTCACTAGTACCTATTAAATATATAATACCTAGCTGTGACTCCAAAATGGTTTAAATAAAAATATAAAGTTTAAAAACTAAAACCCGACCACAACAAAAAGTGATCTAAAAAGTACAAAACAAGAAAATATTTCACACAGAAATCAAGACATAGGTACAAAATGGTCAAGGTAAGCCGTGGTTGCATGCCATTATATTCATGTTCATCGCACTCATATGGGATACAGGCATGCAACCACGGCTTACCTTGACCATTTTGTACCTATGTCTTGATTTCTGTGTGAAATATTTTCTTGTTTTGTACTTTTTAGATCACTTTTTGTTGTGGTCGGGTTTTAGTTTTTAAACTTTTTACAGTTGTTGTTTAGGTTGGTACTTACAAAGGACATGATACACAGTTTTATGATTAATTTTGCATGGTTTAACAAGTATTAAATAGGTACGCTGACAGCGATGACTTACTCGACTAAGGGCGCCTTCAAATTAGTCGCGCGGCTGATAGCGCTGCAGTCGCGCGGCTGATAGCGCTGCAGTCGCCCGACTTTATTTATATGGATTTACAAAGCAGCACTGCTGTCGCGCGACTAATTTGAAGGAACCCTTAGGTACTCTTGTACTCTATATTCTCCTGAGCGTCACGGCGACCAATTTCAATGGAGACTAGCCAATAACAGGATAGATTACAGTACTCAAATGTTAGAGTGAACACAGGTGCACTCCCTCTTCTCGCACTCTCAAAGTCCGATGGGACGGCAATCCGACACGACCGGGGAGAGATCAGGCACAGGATCAACGGCTTTACGTGCTTTTCGAAGCACGAGGGTATCACACTACCAACTTCCAAACTCCGAGACCTGCAATAACATTGCCCGTTCTGAAAATTATACACAGGAACCTATGCTCAACAGGTATGCTTTTTCATCATCATCATCATCATCATTTTAACCTTTAGACGTCCACTGTTGGGCTCTGGTCTCCCCCAAGGGGAGGTTCAGCCATAACCATCATGCTTGGTCGATGCATGTTGGCGATCACAGTAGGTGTTATAGCACTGCTGCCCATCCTCTGGTCAGTATTCCTAAGTCGCCTTCTACGACACCCGCGGGTAGAAAAGGCGTGGTTCTATTCGCGGCCGATACCACACGCCTTCTTGCATGCTTTTTAGGACTCATTAATTATGTCAATTATAATCCGTGGTGCTTGGCAACTGGTCTTCTACCAGCTGTAAACGTCCCTTGCCTATTGGCCTAGTACTGATCTGTCTCCTGCTTGATTTGGAGGGAAGTGGAACACATATTTTTTTTTTACTCCTCCGCTGTTCTTTACTGATTTCGTTGCGGGATCCAAGACAGTTGAATCGTTTTCCGGGACTCGTCGAGCTTCATTTCTTCGGCGCTTTCTGGTGGTCGCTACTTTTGATTCTGGGTTACAGGCGTGGAGTGGTTTGCGAAAGGTGGTTTGGTTTGGGCTTGTCCCAATAAAAAAAGGGATGCTCGTGACCAACTTCTAAACCAATGCGTGTTCCTGTGGATGATATATTATTTATACACAGAAACGTAAAATGACAATCTGTAAATCACACCAATATTGAATATACCTAATTTATTACCTACATTAAACATTCACCTGTACGAACGAACACAAAGCTTTCTCCATGAAATCGAGTGGAAACAACAAGATCGATCATATCGAATGAAATAAACATCCGGCAGGAAACATTGGGACGCGACGAAACGAATCGATTTAGCAATCGAATGAGTCCCTTGTGGTTTTTGAATCGGATACACAAAAGATTAAATATTCGGAAAAAAAGACTTTTTTTTGTAAATAGTGGCATTCCGATTTAAGCACCAGCTGATCCTGATTTATTTTATTTATTTATTTATTCACTAAACATCTGCCTAGAAGACTTTTCCAACTATGTTGTGGTTGGCATCCAGTTGCCGTACACAGCTGAATACCAGTGTTTACATGGAGCAACTGCCTAATTATTTATTCACTATAAATATACAAATAACCTCCCAGGCTAGACCCAATAAATAGTTTCACTGTTAGTACCATAGCAAATTCTATAGTTAGCCATTCTTGTACATTTAAGAGTTTAGCTTCGCAAATCGGGTTATATTCTATTTGTTGTTTCATATTGCCACCGATTTTCGAAACTTTTAAGTGCATGCATTCTGCATTCTGTGTTAGATTTTGAATACTCTACACAATCTCCTTTTTTTTAAGTCAGTATACTAATATTTGTTCCGTGCAAATCGAACCCAGATTCGAACATTGAAAATATCATTGTATTTCATTTAAAGTTGAGATGTTTGAGCAATTTAAATCGATTTACCCGACACGTAGCAACGCTACGCCGTAGCAATATTGCGTAGCACTGGCAATGTAGCTTGACGTCGTGCTACGTCCCATCAAAGGAAGATTGTACGATTGAGATCTCGAATATTAATTTTATTGTAAGGACTTTTTATTGATAATATATAAAATTAAATTAAACATAGGTATTTTTTAAATGAATTGGACCACGGAACTCTCAAAAGGTGCTGTGGTTCAACTATTTTTAAAACTGGACAACTGCCCCTAGTAAAGACCCATGGTCCAACTAGTTGGACAGAGCAGTTGGACCACTGCCTCCAAATGATAAATACTAGGAAAATTGGGAAAATATAGCTACGAATCACATTCTTTTGGTCACATGCGTTTCATCCATAGATCATTCGCAAGTCAAGTCTCTAATAGACTAAAATACTTCATTAAATAAACAAAACTACACTACGCACAATTTTAAGTAGGTTTTATCTTAACTATAGGAGTAGCTTAGTACCTAAGTGCTTCTTAAGTAGCTGCTTATACTCCAGATAAATATATTATGTATGTGCTTGTAAGTAAGGGTTTGGTTACACTTTCAACTTTACAATACCAGCCTATTATTGTCCCACTGCAAGAGAAAGGCTTCTTCTCATACAGAGAAGGCACCAGCATTAATCACTACGGTTCATCATCATCATCATCAGCCTGAAGACGTCCACTGTTGGACAAAAGCCTCTTCCAAAGGGGGGATTGCCATAATCCCCACACTTGGCAAACGTCTTGGAGATCGCAGTGAGGTTGTCAAGTACATGGAAGCCGCTGCTGCCCGACTTCCAGATTTTCCCTTAGTTGCCTTGTACGACACCGTCGGGACAAAATGGGTAGGTGCTACTCTAGCCCGAACACCCCACGGGCAATTACTACGCTTGCTTAATATTAATTATAAGTCCATATGACTTTTAGCAGAAGCTGCTTATGTTCTGCTACGATCTTTCAAGTGCTTCAAATTACAGATGTTTCACCCAAAGTGGCATTTTTAAACCATATGTTAGCGCGCTAAAATTCTTTGATGTATCGCCATCCGCGCAATAACACACACGCAGCCCGAATGTTCGTAACGATAGCCGATAAATGGGCGGTCGCATCAGCGTGTATCGTGGTCATGGTGCGAAGATTCGTGAAAATAAAACATAGTAATATATGAATCATATAGTGTGGCCATTTTGTGATTTAAGAAATTAAACGTATTATGATCATATCATGAAATACCTAATGTAGCCTTTTTCAAAATTCAAAATTCAAATTCAAAATCATTTATTTCAACCACTTCCAGGTCATAAATTACAATTTCAAATAAAATTTCATTACAATAAAAATAATAAATAAAATAACATAAATAAAATTTAAAATTATTATTATCATTCAAATTAAATCATTAAAATTAAATTAAAATCATAAATACTTATTAAATTAAAATCATAAAATTAAATTAAAATCATAAAATCAAATTAAAATCATAAAATTAAAATAATAATAATAAAAGACCCCCAGGTTTCTCCTTCATGGATATCAGTGATGTCCAATATAAACTTAGAAAGTACATAATATTGATAGAAAAAGTCTCATTGATACTTGCACGTGCCCGGTAGCAAACCGACAATCTCGTGCACGACAGGCGGGCGTCTTAACCACTGGACTATCAAATACTTGTTTCTAGATAACAAGTATTTGATAGTCCAGTGGTTAAGACGCCCGCCTGAAAAATAAAGTATTACACATTAAGTTATAATGTACTACGTATTAGTACATTGTAAGTCAATTACATTGTATCGACTGCGAGACGAAGCCGCGGTAGACCACGAAAGAGATGGCGGAACGATTTGGATGGCTTCCATAAGAATTGGCAAGACATAGCAGAAAGTCGAAACCGATGGAAGGAATGGAGGGAGACGTTTGCCCTGCAGTGGGACAGTACATGCTGAATATGATAAATAATAACATTGTATCGCATTCACAAACAATGTAGTCAACAAAACCTTCGATTTTGATCGAAATCACTCTTTCATGTAAACACAGCTTTAGTGCGTGAGTGCCTTAAGAGGTTCTGCGAGGAAACACTAACCGCTTGGGAGGGAAACAGAGCCTTTTATCGCGAATACTTAACGTACCTGCTGCCACAGAATAGATGTCTCACAGACACAAACTTTATACGATACTCTTTAGATAAGTGTGTACCTATCTTGACGCCACATCAAGTAGGTAGACCGTAGTGCTACTACTTGATGTGGGTACGATACCTATCTCATCAGCATCTACTTAGCTTTTATAACTATTATCCGACTGCAACGAAAGGGCAAGGATAATTTAATAAAAACTACACAGCGATTTGATCAGTCGGGGGACCTATGAAAATCTAGACCGGCTCAAATCTTCCCCCCAATAACGAGTCCCGACTGTTTAAAGTTATGCAACATTACTGAACATAATTCTAGACTACAGGACTTTTTTACTTCTTTTCATATTTTTATTTTAAGTTCACTTTTTTACGCAGTCGGGATTTTTCATTATTTTAATTTATTTATTTTTCTATCTATGTTGGGGTCGACTTCCAGTCTAACCCGATGTAGTTGAATATCAGTGTTTTACATGAAGTGACTGCCTATCTGACCTTCACAACCTTGGTCACTGTGTCACTCAGGGTAACACGATACCCCTTGGTAAGACTGGTTGTCAGATTTTCTGGCTACTCGTTACCCGTCTGCTAAAAGATCTACGAATGACAGTCGGGACCAACGGCTTTATGAGCTTTCCGAGACACGAAGAGGTCTCGGTATTAAATGTATGGCGTTTTTTAGGGGTTTTTTTTACTTTGCTTTTCCTTAACTTTTAATACTGTTAAATGCTGTATCATTGCCGTCATGCTCAATATTGCCTACATTCTAAAAAGTTAAATTATTATACTTCATGCACAAAGGTACAGAGGCGGACTTAATGCCTTAGGCATTCTCTACCAGTCAACCAAGGGTGATGAAGAGATAATATGGCGGGTGCATAACAAAAAGTAATAATTAAAAAGTTAAAAAGCCACCAGGGAGTCACTCAGAAATGTTTTTTTGCCAAATAGATAGCCGATTTGCTTTTAGTAATACCATAGACAGCAAAAACATTTCTCAGCAGCAATAAATGGTGAATGAGATAATATAGAAACGAATTATTGTTCCTGTTAGCAGCTGCGTTGCGATAACTCCACCATTAAAGCATGACAAAGCAATTTAATCTGCGTACTCCTCAACAAATATTTATAAAGATACCGCAGAGTATAATCCAAGTTATGAACAAGTAAACTAAGTAAGTCCCTCCTTACTTCGTTAACTTAGGCAATACTTGACTCATTTGGGGATAAAAGAAAAATAGTTGTGCGGATTCTACTTTTATTACCGTTTATCTTTTGTCTTTATCTTTTCTTTTGCTGATTTGGGGATATTGTTGAGATAAGAGTTATAATATTGAGTTTAGGTTTAGTTATTTTACTTGATTCAGGAAACTTACAGCTAATGTAAAGCAAAAAAATTAAAAAAATTGAAGGCTGTATACAGGTTTCCACTGATAAATACTAAAATTAAAGCAACAGATCGTTACTAAGCATACATAATCTTCTTTATTTTTATTAACCGAGTTCAAAAAGGAGGAGGTTCTCAATTCGGTTGTTTTTTTTTATGTATGTACATCGATTACTCTGAGATTTATGATCCGATTTACGTGATTCTTCTTTAGTTTGATGCAGAATAGTTGCCATTTGGTCCCATAAAAATTTAACATTACTTTTCATTTTATGATCATTTTTTTATTTTTTATATATTTATTTTCATGATTGACCACACATAACTTTTTTCAGTGTATTCCGATTTCGATGATTCTTTTTTTAATTGATAGTGTGTACCTCAAATTTGGTCCCATATAAATTTCAAGAAAACATTCCACCCCTAAGGGTTGAAAATTAAGGGATGACAGATTTTTTTTGGTGTCGCCGTTTCGTAAATCATTTCTATGATGAGAAGTAGGCACTAAAAAGCGAAAAAAAAAAAATTTAAACAAAAAAGACAACCGCCTTCAAAAAGTACAAAATAACTTTCAATTCGCAAGTCGGTGGCAATACAAAACAACAAGCAAAACCAAAGTCACCGACTTGCGAATTGAAAATTATTTTGTACTTTTTGAAGGCGGTTGTCCTTTTTGTTAAAATTGCAGAATGGATTAGTCGACGTCGATCGAGCTGCTTGATTACCCTCGATCGACGTCAACCGGCAATCGATCGATCGTCGATCGACGGCATCGATCGATGGCAGAATGGATTAGTCGACGTCGATCGATAGTTTCTACCAGACCAATCGATCGATCGTCGATCGACGGCATCGATCGATGGCAGAATGGATTAGTCGACGTCGATCGAGCTGCTTGATTAGCCTCGATCGACAACAACCGGCAATCGATCGACGTCAACCGGCAATCGATCGACGTCGACCGGCAGTCGATCGATGTTAGTCGACCGGTATTCGTCGATCAATTAAAGCTACCACACCAATCGATCAACGTCGATCGACGTCGACCGATGGCATCGATCGATGATCGATCGATTGGTGTAGTAACACCCTTATCAAACCGATTTGCTTAATTTATTTCAAGCGTTCATGAGTAAGCAGCTAACTTTCTACCAAGAGGTATCGTGTTGGCAGTCGCTCCATGTAAAACACTGGTAATCAGCTTGCATCATCAGCAGCTCATGTTTGTGCTGAGCGTTGGCTGTTTCGCACGATAGTGACGCTTGTTTTCGTCTCGGACATTATATTTTGTATTATTAGAATCCACTTGTTTTAGTTTAAGCTTTGTAACAATTTTATTTTTTGACGACACGGTTGGCGCAGTGGCTGAGCGATCGGCTGCTGCGCAGCGTGTTGCGGGTTCGGTTCCCGCCCAGGGTAAACATTTGTGTGATGAGCACTTGTGTTTGCCTTGTGTCTGGGTGTTGTTTATATATATATATGTATGTATTAACAAAAAAAATGTATTTGTGTATGTATATCAGCTGTCTGACACTCATAGTACAGGGTCTCCCTAGTTTGGGGTCAGATGGCCGTGTGTGAAAAATGTCCCCACATATTATTATTATTATTATTATATACAACATACGTAACGTAAATACGTCGCTTTCTCGTGAATAAAAGGTTTTTTTCTTTTCTTTCTTTCATCAGGTTAGACTGGGAACCGACCCCAACATAGTTGGAAAAGGCTAGGCAGATGGTTATAGTACTTATTCGTATGTACTGTACGCAAAGGAGATAAGTATCCATGTCGTCGGGAATAGTTGAAGATTTCTTAGAAACCAATGGGGGCTTTCAAATGAAATTTTATTAAATCATTGAACTGTTTATTCTCTATAAATTGTATTTTATTTTATTCATAAAAACCTATCGGTTTCTAAGTAAACTTCAACTGTTTCCGGCGACATGGATACTTATCTCCTTTGCGTACTGTACATCTATCGCTCACTTAATACAACGTAGATAAGGGTAACTTTCCAACCCAAGCTTTTTGCAAAATGGAAGTTAATAAAGACAGATGGTTTAGCGGTATATTATTTCGTACATTCCCAGTACCCTAAGGTAAAGTAGGGTTTGTCTCTGGGGAATGTTCTGTAATAATACGATTATTTGGCACAAGACTGTAGTTACCGACTTGAAGTCAAAGGTCAGAGTCAAAAGTTAGACTCAGAAATCAAAGTCAAAAGTCAAATTCGGAAACATTGTGATTGTTGAATTGTCAATGTAGTGTTTTCTTATGAGTGATTGTTGCACTGTAGGTTTATTTGAGGTAAGCATGCAATTTCTGATCAATTATGTAAAAACGGCCGTGTGGTGCCGGCTTCGAATAGCACCACCCCATTTCTACACGTGGGTCTATAAGGCGACAGAGAGATATTGACCAGAGGATGGGCAGCAGCGTCCTTCTGAATACCATAGCACCTACTGCGATCGCCAACATGCAACGGCCAAGCATGGCGATTACAGCTGAACCTCCCTTGGGGGAAACCCAGGCCCAGCAGTGGTCGTCCGAAGGTTGACATGGTGATGATGATATATGAAAACATTTGTTGGTGAACCTAATAAAATAAAATTTTCACTAACTTTAAAAAGAAAATAATCTATTATTACTTAGAAACCCATAAATAAAAATACAAATCTCTAACTGCGACAAAAACTTAATAACTTAACGCGTTATATTTGACTACCATTCACAAAAGTAGGACTGCTTGAATTTCATCTCTCTAAGTACAAGCTCAAATGGGAATGTATCTATTCTCTAGAGATTATAATAACATCAAAAGTATATAGACGAGAGAGAAAACCGGCGCGTTACGCGTACAAAAAGTTATCGCGAGGATTAAGAAAAAAAATATACAGATTGAAATGTGACTTTATTTCTTCTTATAATAATAGCATTTTAAAAACACATTTTCAACCTACTTCAAAAAAAATAAGAAATAAAGAAGAATATTTTTTATTTATGTTTAACCACGCATAACTTATTTCAGTGGAGTCCGATTTCGATGATTCTTTTTTTAATTGATAGCTATACCACAAAGATGGTCTCATTTTATGAAAATTTCAGAATCACGGGGTGGGGACAGTCTTAGCTCTGAAATAACAATAAATATATAGATCGATCGGTCAAAGGTTTAGCTACGCTTGCCGCGGTCGGTCTGTGGCTGGGTGCCCATCCATTTTCGTATCGAGTTTCCTCCGTGCCTCGGAAAGCACGTAACGCCGTTGGTCCCGGCTGTCATTCGTAGATCTTTGGCAGTCGTTAGGGGTAGTCAGAAGTCAGAAAGTCTGACAACCAGTCTTACCAAGGGTTATCATGTTTCCCAGTAAATAATTATCAAGGGAGGTTTTAGGCTAATTTAAATTATAGTTACCCGTGCAAAGCCGGGACAAAATAAAAGAATAAGAAATGTTATTAAATAACGAGTGCAACTTACATACCTTTTTCATATTAGTACCTACGTATCGGTACGTACGGGATCCAAAATACTATATTTGTGACACCAAAACATTTTTATCATCATCCACAGTTTAACTTCACCCACATATATTTTATTCCAACGCAACCTTTAATTTCAACCTACACAAAAAGATGGCCTCTTTGTTGAGATAAAAACAATAGCTACATACAACCTACATAATATTCTTTGAAAAATATAACCGTGAATAAACCTACATCGTCTAGCAGCTGTGTCCTATCTCAATATAAGGTAAATGAAAGGAAAAAAATAAATTAAAAATAAACAGAACGGGCATGAATGTGAAAATAAACAGCCAAGTCAGAGTCGCAGGTATTCATTTGCGAGACTGTGGGTTCCGTGCATAGACATGGTTCTGACAGGGGTTCGAAACAGCTAGACCCAGCTACGGGCACGTATAAAAAGGATGGCCTCTTGAAGGTGGAGAGGAAGAAGAGGCAGAAGCCTCGTTGGAACCAATGTGGGACCGCGCTGGCAGGACTCAATATACTGCGTCCGGCAACACCTACGATGCTGCTTTGTGCCCCGCCTACATCATACCACGAAGGTTGAGGAGATCGTAAAGTATGTTCGAGCGAAGACTAGCTGGACCTTAAGGGCCGAGAAAATGGAGTCGCGCCACAACACGATTCACAAGTCGTCAAAGTACGAGTAACGAGGAGGAGTTTTGACCGAAGGGGGTCATGCATCGGCGATTCCGCGGAAGGCTACGCGACACCACCACCAACACCACATTATACACAGAGACAAAGTGAACGTGCATGTAGGTGTCTCTTTCTAAAATTCTGATTGGTCCACGTCACGGCCTTGTAGGAGTAGATGCTGTGTGTCACTGCGTCTTCGTCGCTGTAGACCTACATAAAATAGACAGGTATTGGCCGAGCAGTACCTTTTTCTCTCTCTAGTGAGTGGTTAATTTTGTGGGGATGTTGCTCAGTCATTTCTCTGTGTCTATTCTATATTAGTCTAGTGAATGAGTACTGTTCTCTCTCCTACTAGATTTGAAGGGAAATGGAAAATATGTTTTTCTTCTTACTTTTCTGCTGTTCTTTTCTGATTAATTTCGTTGCGGGATTCAAGACAGTTGTTGTGTTTCTGCAGTTGTGTCATTGCATCGACTCTTATCGGGTGGTCGCCACTGTTGATTCTGACTTTCAGGAGTTGCAGTAGTTTAGAAATAGTGTGGTGGGTTTGTCCTAAGCATATCTCTAAAATTCCAAAGGGTGGTGGACCAAAGGGTCCAAACCATAAGGTGTAAATTCCAAAGGGTAAACCATAACTGCCATAACTGCAGCTGTAAGCTGGGTGCTGCGAAGCCAAATACCCTGGTGTATATTTCCCATCTCCACTACACCACCGACGCGGAAGACATCGTGAAGTACGTGCGCCAAAGGCTGAAGTATATGTCAAGAATGCAGCCGCTGGAATCACATCGCAACGTAAACTTTAAGGCGTTTGTGGTGCGCATACCAGCATCAAGTGTTGGATTAAAGCTTTTGGCCACAGGATGTGGTATTCCGTCGCTTCCGCGGACAAGTGCCACCGGAACGCATAAAGACTTAGTGCAACCAAATGATAATAACATAGTTTAAATTTTTTGCTAACATAATTGTTATATTGTTATATGTATGCTTAGGTTAAGGTATTTATCTATGGGTCTTTGTTACCTGAAAATAAATGGTTTATTACTATTATTATAACAATGCTGTATGGTGCCGGCCGCGAATAGTACCACCCCATTTCTACCCGTGGGTGTCGCAGAAGGCAACGGAGGGATATTGACCAGAGGATAGCAGCGTCCTTCTGAGTACCACGCTGAACCCTCTTGAGAGACTTATGCCCAGCAGTGAGCGTCAAATGAAATAGATGTCTAATAAACCATAAAGTGACCCTTTGCAAACGGAGCCCTAAAAATCGTATCGTTTGAATAAATTGTGTCACAGGTCTAATTTTTTACAGGAAAGGGACCAACTGATGAAGGACCATTTTTTCAATTCAATATGTCCACAGATTTTATAAATTAAATTAGTATTTGGAAAAGGGGGTTTCGGGATTGATATGTAATGTGACCTTTAGCGTTCATTTTTATTTAGAATTTGAAAATGAAATGTTGAGTGGAAGTAAATTTCATGACAATGTTAATAATTGCTAATGTATCAAACTAAGGCAATTTATTAGTAGTCCACCTTGATGTTGAGCTGAATGGTGCTGATTCAAGCGTCATGTTCGTGAACGGGCGCTGTCAGTAGAGATTGGTCATTCTCTTAACTGCCATGACTTTTATCTTGATTTTTTTAAATGTTTTGAATTGTTCTGTACCTACATTGTTTTCACATACTAAATGTATGAAGTAACCAGAATAATGTCCCTAACCAGTATTTTGTAAAAACGCGCTACGCTCGCGGATACCTATCAATAATCTAAGGTAAAAACTTATTTAAAAGAGTGTCCATGGAGTTTCTTGCTCGTTCTTCTCCATAGAGATCTTACCTACGTTTTGGAACAAGCAACTAGTACCAACATAGAAATTATACGTAAGCTGCTATGGTCAAAACAAGCATTCACTGACGTAGAGTTATGTTGGCGAAACGTTCGTGGGTGAATAGTCCTTTGGATGAAAAGATAATGTTGGTTGACCAATGGTTCATGGACCAATCGGCTATTAGTAAACCATGTTATATTAGATCCTCAGCAGCGTCGTTGCGATCCGTCATCGGACGGCATTGCCGCTGTCGTCTGCTGTCTGCAGTCGCTTTCTAAATTGTACCTTCATACTTCCGTAGGGTCGAACAAGCTATTTGGTTTACAGGCAAAAATATTCAATATTCTACTACACTCACAATATTGTATTTTATTTCATTTTTTTTTTATCTCGAGCATAGCTACCTACTGGCATGATAAAAATAATAAAATAAAAGATTGTTAGTGTAGTACAAAGATGTATATTTTTGTGCTAGTGTTCAACAGCTTATGTATATGAGTTTCCCCACTTGTGGCCTACAATTCAGCTCATTCCAAAGTACAACTAGGTAGGTAGCTACTAGAAGCTGAGTTCGAACACAATCTGCATAGGAGGCGGTAGCAGCGTGTTTCCAGCTATTTCCTGATTTCGCGTTCATGTGGAAATATTCAATCTTAGTTGACACAATTTATCTAGGAGTATTTTTATCCTTCAGGACGAAGGACAGGTCCAAAGACACACAAGTGGGTCATTGCGATTGCTGTGTCTGATTAGCGTACAGTTAAGGTGTTAAAGTTCTAATCACATTTGAATTCCTTGAATCATTGAATCGATTCATTTGTATTTGGTATTTTACTACAATACTAAAGTTATTAGAAAAGCTAAGTGCGTAAGTGTTTTCATGTTTCAGAGGGATTTGGTATACTTGCAAGTGTCATTGGCGCAGGTATCCTGCTACTTATTATCTATACAAGGTGTAACGTCAAATACGCAAAACCTGAAAATAGTTTGATTAGAATAACGAGCAGAATCAATTGAACCACTTTTTAATATAGGTCACATTTTTCAAAAAAACTTCATTATACATGTTGCCCTGTCTATTTATTAATAAATCAAGCCATCACGTGCTCAAGTACGCCTCATGTATGCCTCAACCTGCCAAAGTAGGTAAACAAACACAAATGGTTGTCGTCCAATTTAAATTTTCTCATACGCGTGATAATAATAGTTCTTATTTCAATGCAAATACGAGTCTTGGTAAAACTAAAACAGCACATAAAACCTTTAAATATATTTTTATGATTTTTTTCTCTCTCAGAATTAGGTTAATTGAATTAAAAATCATTTAGGGTGTCTGAGGTTTTGCGTGTTTAACGTTACACCTTGTATAATAAAAATGAATCGTTGTTCGTTAGTCTCGCTAAAACTCGTGAACGGCTGGATCGATTTGGCTAATTTAGTTCTTGAAATATTTGTGGAAGTACAGGGAAGGTTTTTGCGGTAAGAAAATTAAAAAATCGATTCAGTCTGTCAGGTCAGCTAGTCATTTAATATATTATTGCTACTCGTAGATACTACTATTAAATGAATGTAGGTAATTATGATAATAATTCAAGCCTTTTATTATTCCACTGCAGCACGAATACCTTTTCTCCTGCAGAGAAAAAAACGTACGAATTGGCGATTACAGATGTTACATTTATTTTATCTGTTACGGCTAAAAGTCGAAGTACGGCTACATCTAGTTTTAATCGGCTACAACTAGGTGTAGCCGATCCACAGACATACAGGATGTTTGGTAGATCGATGCAAAGCTGTAAAGTGGAGCTAGTATAGAATATTTACAATCATTAGAACCGATCTTGTCTTAGCCGAAGTGTGACTAATTTTTTTTTAGCAATATTTTAATGATTTTTGATGACAAATCCCAAACGATTGCAGTTAGTTGCAAATAATGGCTAATTTGAAAGATAAGTCATTTATTTTTTATTTTATTTGGTTAACATAATGCGTAAACAATCTAATAAAACTAATTAGGGGATCTGTGCGGCTGCACCTAGTTTTAATCGGCTAAAACTAGGTGCAGCCGGTAGCAATTGGTTAAACTTAGGTGTAGCCTACAAGGTCGGAGCTTGGGGCACCAAACCCGGGTTTAAAGGAACCTAACCATTTTTTTGTTTCCGGGTGGAAAATCCTCATGGATCTCCTGCGCCCTGGGGCGGGTTGAAGGGTCTGTCAGACTCCTACTGACTAAAAACCACCCCGGTGTTCCATCTCACACCTACGTCGGGGGTCACGGGAACTGGAGATACTTCCGCAACCCCCGACTGGTGCCGGCCCGCCTGTGCGGGCCATTGCTCGGGTCAGGGGGGGGGGAGTAAGGTGTTAGACTCCCCTCCGACGTCTAAGAGGGGCGCGCGTGGAACACAACGCACCGCCACCTCGGTTCCTGATGTATGTGAGGGGCGACAGACGTCCCCGACCCATTTAGGGGGGCCGAAAGAGGGCGTCATCCACCCTCCGCCGACGCCCGGTGCGCCTGCCGCGGGCAGGGTGGAAGGTTGTGATCTCCCTCTCCCTTTCCGCAGCCTCTTTCTGCGACATAACAGTTTCGCAGAAGGAAGCCACCGCGTCCCAGGACTGTGCGCTGTCGACCATCGACTCGACAACGGCCGACAGCGACAGGTCACTGCCTACTTCTGAGACGAGGGCACGGCGTGGCTCTTCCCAAGCGACACACTCTGCCAGCGTATGCCGCGCTGTGTCCTCCCGGCAGTCGACGCAGTGGTGACACCGGACGTTCGGCTCCCTGTTTATGCGACACAGGTAATTCCCGAAGCAACCATGCACCGAGAGCACCTGCGTCACCCGAAACGACAGGGGGCCGTGCCTCCTCCCGAGCCAGCGCTCGAGCACTGGCCGGACCGCCTCGATGATGGCGAGGCCGGCGGTAAAGGAACCTAACCAAACCGAACCCCGGGGTACCCCTGACGCCGGTGTGCCGTTGCACCTAGTTCTAGCCGCTATGATGAAGGATCAAACTAGTTCTAACCGAAAATAAGTAGGATACCTACATCTTAGTTTAACCGCATGTGACCGGCTGCACCTTGTTGTAGTCGGCTAAAACTAGGTGTAGCCGCAATTCAGGTATAAGCCGTAACATATCTAAATTCGTACTCACAATGTTTTCCTTCGCTGATGTAATTAACAAGAGTTATTTATAAATTTAATAGAACAACATCGTTTATCCAAAAACCAATAACGGCTTTTCCTAACATTCTTGAGCGGGCCGTTCAATTTTAATTAGAAAGGAATTCATCAGCTCGAATTCCAATCGCTAATGCTTCATTTATTTCAGAAACCGGTAATTGTGATTCGATTATTTAATTAACGTTAATTTGAAATATGAGGTAACATTGTTTACTAAGCTGACATAGCTGAAAAATGTACCCACGAAGTAAGTATAGTGAATGTACCTCTATCTACTACAGTACAGTCAGAAAAGATAAATCTGGGGTGCCTAAGCAAAATTCATAATTTCTCGTGAAATAACAATTGAAACTTAGAGATAATATCTACTTAATACCTCAGATTATGAAACAAAAGGCAGATAGACCGCGCGGAACAGTAGGAGTGAAGCCAAAAAAGCAAATACAAATCCAAAAGCTAATACCTTCAATCTAGTGATTGTATTCGCTTTTGAATTTGTATTTGTTTTATTTTTAACGATGCGGCGTTTCGTGCTATACTGACTCGTGTCAATACAGTACGAAGCGCGTTGTAGGTATTAGCTTTTGGATTTGTATTTGATTTTTTGACTTCACTTTCAGTGTTCCACGCGGTCCATCTGCCTTTTGTTTCATAATCTAAGCCTAATACCTTCATAATAGCCTAGTCTTTTCTCAACTATGTTGAGGTCTGCTTCCAGTCTGACCGGATGCAGATGAATACCAGTGTTTTACATGGAGTGTGTTTTGCAACATGCCTGTCAAACTTCCACAACCCAGTAGCTTGGTAACACGGTACACCTTGGTAAGCCTGGTTGTTACACTTGCTGGCCCTTGACTACCCATAACGACTGTTTTTCTACGAATAATACGTAGTATGGTTTTGAAAATACTATGTTTGGAACACCATAAAGCGGGGAATTCACTACCACACATGCCCGCAGGCAAGCCCGCGAGTAGTCTGTCCGGACATGTCTGTCAATACACTACACGAACTCGTCAGTTTGTTGTTTGTGTCTCAACCGGCTACACGGTTCAGTTGTTACGAGGTCAACGAGACAAAGAAAAATCATAATTGCTGCTGCAGCAATAATACTCTTAGATAAAAAGGAAAAGGAAAACAAATCTTCCCAGAATTATTTATTTTCATTAGAACTATTTTTTTTAATACCTACTCCACAGTACGATACATAAAATATTATAAACATACGTCTGTACTGGTTGCTGTCGCTCTCGGTTGCTGTCACAGGTCTGAGAGCAGGCGGCCCGCGATGAGCATTCACGAACGGACATGTGCCCGCGCAGACAAAATGAGATCGCGCGGACAAGCAACAGGCAAGTCTGCCAGACTGACTGTGACGGTCCTACATTAGCAAACATTGCACAGACCTATAGTAGGTCCGGCGGGCATGTCTGCGGACTTGCCTGCGGGCATGTCCGTCTAGTGAATTCCCCGCTTAATAGGTAGGTTCTATCAATACTATGAAGAAAATAGCCTTGAAGTGTATGTTTACATGTTTCCGTCACGACTGTACCTTCATACGCTTGCCCTAACGTGGTCTCCTCTAAGCGTGTCTGCTCAATCTACCGTTCGGTTAAAGGTAAGCTACTCTTGCCTCGGTTGGCCTGTGGATGGGTGACCATCCTTTTCATACCGAAATCATGTAGATAGTCTGAGAACCGGTCTTCCCAATTAACTGGGTTACCCCAACATCAAAGGCAAAAAAGCCCAAAGCCCAAAGGCCCAAAGGCCCAAAGGCCCAAAGGCTCTTGCTGTGCCCCTCTCATACCTCTGATTTTGTCCACTCTTCCTTTCATATCCAGCCCATTCTTCTTTGGAACGAGCTTCCTCTCGATATCAGGATGGCCACCAGTCTGTATGCATTAAAACAGAAATAGGCAGAGTCATCTCATAAACGCCTTTTCTTTTTACCTGTTGCTAACACCGCCACCTGTTGCTAATATCGCCACCTGTTGCTAATATCGCCACCTGCTGCTAATATCGCCACCTGTTGCTAACACCGCCACCTGTGGCTAACACCGCCCCCTGCGGCTAATATCGCCATCTGTTGCTAATATCGCCACCTGTTGCTAATATCGCCACCTGTTGCTAATATCGCCACCTGTTGCTAATATCGCCATCTGTTGCTAATATCGCCACCTGTTGCTAACACCGCCACCTGTTGCTAATATCGCCACCTGTGGCTAACACCGCCACCTGCGGCTAACAACGCCACCTGCGGCTAATATCGCCACCTGGTGGTAACACCGCCACCTGCGGCTAATGTCGCCACCTGCGGCTAATGTCGCCACCTGCGTCTTATATCGCCCCCTGCGGCTAACAACGCCACCTGCGGCTAATATCGCCATCTGTTGCTAATATCGCCACCTGTTCCTAACACCGCCCCTTGCGGCTAACAACGCCACCTGCGGCTAATATCGCCACCTGCGGCTAATATCGCCACCTGTTGCTAATATCGCCACCTGTTGCTAATATCGCCACCTGTTGGTAACACCGCCACCTGCGGCTAATGTCGCCACCTGCGTCTAATATCGCCCCCTGTGGCTAACACCGCCCCCTGCGGCTAATATCGCCATCTGTTGCTAATATCGCCACCTGTTGCTAATATCGCCACCTGTTGCTAATATCGCCACCTGTTGCTAATATCGCCATCTGTTGCTAATATCGCCACCTGTTGCTAACACCGCCACCTGTTGCTAATATCGCCACCTGTTGCTAATATCGCCACCTGTGGCTAACACCGCCACCTGCGGCTAACAACGCCACCTGCGGCTAATATCGCCACCTGTTGGTAACACCGCCACCTGCGGCTAATGTCGCCACCTGCGTCTAATATCGCCCCCTGCGGCTAACAACGCCACCTGCGGCTAATATCGCCACCTGTTGCTAATATCGCCACCTGTGGCTACCACCGCCCCTTGCGGCTAACAACGCCACCTGCGGCTAATATCGCCACCTGCGGCTAATATCGCCACCTGTTGCTAATATCGCCACCTGTTGCTAATATCGCCACATGTTGCTAATATCGCCACCTGTTGCTAATATCGCCATCTGTTGCTTATATCGCCACCTGTTGCTAATATCGCCACCTGTTGCTAATATCGATATCAAAGTCAAAGTCAAAGTCAAAGATCTTTATTGTGAGACAGTGGTTATAGAGCTGTTATTGAGTTTTAAAGTGCGTTTGCACTGCTCCACCATGTTAGGCATACAATAATTAGTTTTTTTATTATT
Source organism: Charanyca ferruginea (assembly GCA_947361185.1). Lineage (NCBI taxonomy): Eukaryota > Metazoa > Arthropoda > Insecta > Lepidoptera > Noctuidae > Charanyca > Charanyca ferruginea. The sequence goes on from OX376078.1 coordinate 6,006,032, forward strand.
ACTATTATCTTAGACCTATGTTTATGTGATATACTATATTAATTCAATTTGCATCAAAACATAAAACGGTTTGGCATTAACTCATCATGCATCTTTCGGACAAAAACTCATGTACTGTATAATATGGTCTATTTACCAAGAAGTCAAATATTTTTTTTTTAAACATATAAATATTTTCAATTTCTCTTATTTGCTTAGGAAGCTTATTATAAATTCGTGAAGACATTCCGAAGAAACTTTTGGACAGTAGGGCTGTTTTTGAGGGCATATTTGTTATTTTGTCGGCATGTCGACGGGAATGCAGGTTACCAAACTTTTCCTTATTGGTCTTTACAAATATAGCGACCTCATAGATGTAGAGGGCAGGAAAGGTTAAAATCTTAAGCTTTTTAAAATATGGCATACAGCTCTCTGAGGCACGTATGCCGCAAACAGCTCTAAGACACTTCTTTTGTGCCCTAAAAGCGAGTTCCCTGTCTGTAGCATTCCCCCAATAAATTAGTCCGTATCTAAGCGTAGAAGTTACATAGGCATGGTAGGCGGTTAGTACTGCTGCTTGATTAACAATCTTAGATAGTCTGTATAAAGCGTAGGAAAATTTATTTAGTTTTTTACACACCGTATCAATTTGCGTTTTCCATGACATATTTTTGTCAATCCATAGTCCTAGGAATTTGATGGTATCTGTTTCCTCTATTTTTTTCATGTCATAATTTATATTTAATGTCAAGGGGGTTTTTCTTTGGGAATAACTGACTATTTTTGTTTTATCTAAATTTATTATGAGATTATTACGTGTTAACCAATTTATAATGTCCTTTAAAGTATCGTTTATGTCATTTTCAAATGTGTTAATGTCAGTCGGAGAAAATACAGCAGTGCTATCATCAGCAAAAAGGACTAACGGAATTTTCACGGCTCTTGGTAAATCGTTTATATAAATAAGGAAAAGCAAAGGACCCAAAACGCTACCCTGCGGCACGCCATATGTAACATCACTCGGATTTGATAAATACTGCATTTCAGTTTTCGTCGCAAAAGAAAGCTTATTTATTTCAGTTATTTGTAATCTCTGGCTTAAATACGATATCTGTTGCTAATATCGCCACCTGTGGCTAATATCGATATCTGTTGCTAATATCGCCACCTGTGGCTAACACCGCCCCCTGCGGCTAATAACGCCACCTGTTGCTAATATCGCCACCTGTTAGAACAGGTGGTGGTGGTATTAGAATATCGCCACCTACGGCTAACACCGCCACCTGCGGCTACCGCAGGTGCGCGGGGGCCGCAGGTGGCCAAGGCCTACTTCATGCAAAATTAGAACGGACTTAAAATTCTACTAGGAATTAACTATGATTAGGACAAGACAAAAACAGGCTAATCACCTACTTGTCGATAATGTCATTGAACTTAGTAGGGTCCTCGCAATTCACGAAGGCACGTCTTGTGACTCTTAAGGGGCTATTAAACGACTTTTACAGATTTTAAACTGACAATCACGTCAAAATGTGCAGTGTAAATGATTTGAAAAAAATATCTGTTAAACTAGAACATTCTCTTAATCACTTAGTAAGTGAATATTTTTAATTATATTCATATTATATAGTTTAATTAACACGTGAAGTTGTGTCTGACGCGGACAAAACATTGACAATCACACAAAATCTACCAGGTATAATTAAACGAAACTTACACCATCTTACAGACAATTTTATTATCTATCTTTTAGTATACGTCTTTTTTTTAATTTTGAAAGAATACTACTTTTATTTAATTTTTTCGACTAAACTTTGAGAGTTTTGGACGCAAAACTGATGCAGAACGGACGCAGTCTGCGTCCAAAACTTTCAAAATTTAGTCGAAAAAATTATCATTCAGATACAACTTCACGAGTTAATTAAACTATTTAATATAAACTTAATCAAAAATATTCACTTTCTACATGATTAAGAGAATGTTCTAGTTTAACATATATTTTTTTCAAATCATTTACACTGCACATTTTGACGTATTTGTCAGTTTAAAATCAGTAAAAGTCGTTTAATAGCCCTTTAAGTTGTTGAACGATTGAATGCGCATGCGTGAAATGAAACATCTCTAACGTCTAATTTGATATCGATGTAATTGATTGATCGATGATAGAATTACTACATCACTATCACTGTCACTATCACTATCACTACATATTATAAAACCAAGTGTGTGTGTGTTATTTTGATGCAGGTTTTTAATAGATAGAGTGATTCAAGCGGAAGGTTTAGGTTTAGGTTTAGGTAGTAGAAGAAAACGGGGAAATTTCAAGAGTAATGTGAGGTCGTAATAAACATATTTTTGTGCGCTTACATTACAAACGCTGGCTAAACCTTACGAGATATATCAAATTGATGTACTACGAAATTATATATCTTAAAAAGAACGATAAAAAAGTCCGCGATGTTTATCTCTTAGGGATAACCCACAGTAACCATCTTTATCATTTACATATTACAAATAAGATTATGGGTTACTTACAAAGCTATTTTAAACAATACAATTGTATTCCTTACCAAATTAAATGTCTTAGGTACGTTGTGCATTTCATGTAGATCAAAATTGCCTTTTACAGCATATATCATTAAAATCAATATATTAGGTGGCGGTGTTAGCATATATATATATATATATATATAAATAAAAATAGAAATAAATATATGAATGAATATATGAATGTCAATAGTTATATATATATTTTTTTAATATTCAGTCTACATAAGTTATTCTTTTTAACTATGCACCTGCAATGTTATCTCTTCACCACCCTTGGTTGACTGGTAGAGAATGCCTAAGGCATTAAGTCCGCCTTTGTACCTTTGTGCATGAAGTATAAATAAATAATAATAAATAATAAAAGGCTAGGCAGATGATAATATCAGCCTTTCGCCGTCCAATGCTGAACGTAGGCCTCGTCCAGAGATCGCCAACCCGGGCCCGGGGGGTCTTAGGCAGCCCGAATCCATTCGCTGTCAGGCCTGCCAGCCACCTTCTTCAAATCGTCGCTCCATCGTGCCGCAGGGCGTCCCACGCTACGCCAAACGCGGCCTCCACTCTAACACGTGTCTGCTCCATTTACCGTCCGTCATATTTAAGGAGTATCAAATACAAAGACAATAATCAGAATACAGAATATTCAAAACTCTTGTTCGGTGTCGTTGTCACAGATGTTTTGAGCGCATTTCGTAATTTTGGACTGCAAAGGATTACGAATACCACGGTACTCATTTGAACTTCAGAATTTGAACTAGAATGTTTCGTTAATAAAACGTAGAATTTTCCTCTCACTCACAGACACTTGCTCTTCCGTGTGAATTGACCGAATTTATAACCGGCGTAAAAAGTTACTAAACGAAGCCGAAAGTTGGTCTTTTCATATTCTAATAGGCTTGCGTATCAGCGTGTGTTGCCAGTGTTGACTTATTTCACAGAAAAGTGGTCCTTAATTGCTGGCCTCGTACAGAAGCTCAAAGTCACGTAGCGAGCCATGGAGCGAGCTATGCTCAGAGTTTCTTTGCGCGATAAAATGCGAAATGAGGAAATTCACCGAAGAACTAAAGTCACTGACATAGCTCTCAGAATATGCAAGCTGAAATGGTAATGGGCAGACCACATTGCTCGAAGGTCCGATAACCGATGGGGAAGAAAGGTTCTTCAAAGTCAAAGTCAAAGCATTTATTTCAATTAAACCATTTGCAGGCACTTTTGAATAGTCAAAGAGTCAGTTAGTTAGTCAGAAAGTTGAAGCTAGTTGCTCGTTCCAAAACGTAGGGTAGGTCTCTATGGAGAAGAACGAGCAAGAAACTCCACGGACACTCTTTTCAATCAAGCTTTTACAAAATCCAGGCTACATTATTCTTGTTGCTTCTATATGTGAAAACAATGTAAGTGAAGAGAAATCCAAAACATTCTAATTAAAAATAAATTAATATAAAAGCCATGGCAGTTAAGAGATGACCAATCTCAACTGACAGCGCCCGTTCACGAACATGACGCGCGGATCAGCACCACTTAGCTCAACCATTTTGAAGGGAACCGAATGATCTAACCCACAGGCCACCACCAGTGAGACATTTGAGCGAGCATGACAATGCTCTCAACTGCCATGCTCATTTATGTCAAACACATTGAATAAATAAATGGCTCCATAGTTCTCACATTTACATAATAATTGAAATAGTGCTATTAATTTATACAAAGTCAAAATTTCCAATGTATGTAAGTATTTCATTCGACAGATAAAATATAATAAGTAAATAATAATAACGGTATACGTTATTCATGTCAATAATAAGGGGTGAGCAACATAATCTTCTTGCAATTAAGAAATTCCCTAAAGAGGCTGTGGAGCAGGACCAGCATTATGCCAAGGCATTTTTATCATTGATATAATCTTCCAACTTATAATATGCTTGCCTACATAGTGTGCGTTTAATGCATGTTTTAAATTGTCTTTCATTTAATTGCAAAATATCGAGCGGTATTTTATTATAACATTTTACACAATACCCCATAAAAGAAGTATGTACTTTTGACAATCTGAAACTTGGTTGATATAATTTGTTCCTATTTCTAGTATTAAAGTTATGTCTGTCACTTATTTTACTAAACAGGTGAAGATTTTTCCGAACATGCATGATGTTTTCGTATATATATTGACAAGGTACCGTCATGATATTAATTTGTTTAAACAATTCTCTTAGAGACTCGCGTCTGCTGAGATTATAGATGGCTCTGACAGCCATCTTTTGCAGAATAAAGATAGAATCTATATCTGCAGCCCGTCCCCAAAGCAAAATACCGTAAGACATGATACTATGAAAGTAACTAAAATAGACTAGTCTAGCGGTATCCACGTCTGTCAATTGCCTGATTTTTCTGACAGCGTAAGCGGCCGAACTTAGCCGCCCTGCAAGAGATGTTAAGTGAGGACCCCACTGCAGCTTTGAGTCAAGCGTAATCCCTAGGAAAACTGTCTTTTCGACGAATTCAAGTACGTCCTTATTCAATAAAACGTTACGTCTTGAGTGGCGACCACGAACCGAAAGACGCAGAGTTGGTAGACCTCCCACCAGATGGACCGACGACATCGTCAAGGTCACGGGTAACCGGTGGTTGCAAGCGTCGCTCGTTTTGGCGTTCTATGGGGGAGGCCTTTGTTTAACAGAGGACGTCTTTCGGCTGAGGACGATGCACTTGCTGACCTCACCTGGTTCACCTGATCTTATTCTTGACCTCTTAGAACACTCTTAATCTTGACCTCTGAAGCTGTTGCTCAGGTAGATTATACGACTTTGACCTTGACTTTGACTTCCGCAGGAACAAAGTCGCTAATAATAATACATCTTTCAATGTTATATCACTATTATCATCTAGTATGAAACGAGAAAAGATGTAGATTCCATTTCAAACTACTTTCGCTCTATTCTAAACTCTTTGTGCACGGAACATTCCGAGCAATCTCACACAACTGTAACTTTCATAAAAGTTATTGCCTAGAGAGTGGGGAAATTTTTAAGTCCTCTGTTATTGCTCCACGAGATTTCAGGCTTTAACTTAGAGCTTAGCACTTTTCTATGCAAAGTTTTATTTATGATGTGAAGATGAAAATTGAGTTGTATCTGTTGAGCTTTGCAGAACTGCCGAACTAAGCCAACCATTAAATGATTCAAATCATTCGTCGTACGCGCTCGCGTTAGCCGCACGCGTGCTGTGGTACCCTGTGTCGCTGCACGTTGTCATAGTTGTGTGAGTGTCCCTACGTCACCGACCTATCGTGATTTTTTAGTGATGGGAGAAACACTTATCGAAACCTCAAATTATCGACTTATTCTCCGGGTTCACTATGGAGCGATTCATAACACGTTCTAATTCAGTGGGTAAACGCCCACTGGAAGGGCCTGTAGATACCAGTGAGTGGAAAATCCCAAAGTATGGCCTGCCTGCTGCTAAACAGAATAAACCTGAACCTGTCAAAACCTCTAATCGGAACACTGCTCTCCGAACCAGTAAACCTCAGGAAACTGAAATCTTCGCTGCCCGTCTCAAGGAAGCTTCTACCCCATGGAGAAAAACAGGCCACATTCCGCCTATTATCTTACAAATGAAACCAGAGTGGACTCATGATAACATCAGAAATCTTGTTATGAAGCATACCCAAAACTTCGATCTACAATATAGAGGAAACAACAAAATTGTAATTTCTTGCTATAATTCGGAAAGCCACCAAGCGGTGAAAGAAGGATTCCAAGCTGATAATCTTGCATTTCATACATTCCCGCGGAAAGACGAGAAAAGATACAAAGCGGTAATCTTTGGCCTACCCGGCTACGCTGATGACAGTTTAACGGGAGACCTCGAGACCCTAGGCTTTAAAGATGCGATAATTCGTAGGATGAAACTGCCAGATAGCAATAAAGGCAATGGTTTTTGTCCCCCTACCCTAGTGCAGTTTCCAGCTGGCAGTGATTTTCCAAAATTCCTGAAAATACGATACGTTAGCAACTGTGTTGTTCAAATACAAAAGTATCAAGCAAGGAACCCAATGTTGGAGGTTTGGTACACAATGTTTCAGGTGCCAGGGTTTTGGTCATTCTTCGAGGAATTGTAACCTGACTCCGCGTTGCGTGAAGTGCACAGAATCCCACCCTACGTCTGACTGCCCCAAGAAAGATAGAACCAGCCCGGCACAGTGTTGCAACTGCAAAGGTAACCATCCTGCCAACTTTCGACAATGCACCGAGAGACAAAAATACCTTAGTCTTGTACAGACTCGTCAAGAACACATAAAAGCAACTCGAGACGCTAAAATGACCCCAAAAAGCAGTCATTTTGACGGTCGAAACTGGAATACTGTCGCTGCGAACAAGACGGAATCTAGCACCACCGGAGCTCAGCCACAAATTGGTACTCAAGACCAGGCCACAGCTGACAAGTTAGCAATTCTCATGACTATCAAATCGATCAAAAAACAATTTGTAACCTGCAACAGCATGATGGATAAGGTAATGTTAATCCTGACTCACCTCGGTCAGTATGTCTAATGGTAACAATTAGAGTATTTTGTACTGGAATGCCTATGGCATTCGGACCAAGCTAACAGAATTGCTAGATCTGTTATGCGATTTGTCTATAGATATTGTGGCGTTGTGCGAAACTAGGATTTCCTCTCGTCATAAGCTTGAAACACCTGGCTACAATTGTTATCGTCTCGATAAAAAGTCTGACGGCCGCGGACAAGGGGTGGCTCTGCTGGTCCGTAGTGATATACTGCATACCCTTGTTACCACTCCTAAGTTGTATAATTTAGAATGTATAGGCGTCCAGATAACCACTCCAGATAAAAAAATTACTGTCTACTCTACTTACCAATCACCAAATTTGCCTTTGTTAAAAAATGACCTCGATTCTCTAGTTAAAAGCGCAAATCACAAGTCCCTGATAATGGGTGACCTTAATGCGAAACATCCTTACTGGAACTGTACTTTGCCTAACTCACATGGCAAAATCCTCTTTGACCACATGCTCGTTAACGATTATGAGATACTAGCCCCATCTTCTCCTACACTAGTTCATTACCAAAGTTCTCATGAACCGTCCACTCCAGATGTTGTATTAGCTATCAATATAAACGAAGTGAGTGAACCTCAAGCTCTCACTGTGCTCCGTCAAATCACCTGCCTGTGCACTTTACTATAGGTGGAAAGTACAGCACGAAATCACAGTCAGCATTTAACTTTGCCAAAGCTGATTGGACACGTTACAGATCTCATCTAGACCTTAATATCACGCTTTCTAGTAAAAATTTTGACACAATACCTAGTATTGACGCTGCTGTGAAACATTTTACTGAGAGTTTAGTTAACGCACGAAAGGCTAGTGTTCCTATAGTCAAAATAAATAAGGGTCGTCTAAAACTCCCTAGACGTATCAAGAGCCAAATTAAGCACAAAAATTACATTCGCAGAAAAGCATTAAATGAGCACAACCCTTACCTTAGACGGCAGCTATTCTCTGCAGTAAACCAACTACAACATTTTATTAAAACCAACATTCAGACCTTGAATGACAGTATTTGGAATGATAAGCTCTCAAAAGTCGATAACCCCAGTAATGATGTGTGGCGTTTAGCTCGATCAATCAATAAAAATCCTGGTATCATTCCCCCCCTAAAAATCCGCGATGACCAAATGACCTCTTCAGTGTCAGAACAGTGTAAAGCTCTTGCTAAAGCATTTGCTGGTAATATGAGTCTCACCCATCAATTGACCAGTGACCTCGAAACTGAGGCTTCTGTCAACGCATCCATGATGACATTAAATTCCATAGACATATGCCCCACTTACCCTCCTCTCACTAGGCCTAAAGAAATTATGAATATCATACGCAAATTAAAACCCCGCAAAGCTCCTGGTCTGGATGGTCTTAATAACCAGCTACTTAAAAACCTATCTCAAAAGGCTTTGGTCTTCCTTACAAAAATATATAATGGTTGTTTGCGAATAGGCTATTTCCCCACATGCTGGAAAACGGCCAAAATAATTGCACTCAAAAAGCCTGGCAAGGATGGCAGCATCCCGACAAACTATCGTCCTATAAGCCTTCTCCCAAGCCTGGGTAAGATTTTTGAGTCTCTGATACTAAACCGTCTTCTAAAAGTTAGTTGGCCAGGGTATCAGAACACATAGCACACAACCTGAATGAAGGCAAATCTACAGGAATGGTGATGATAGATGTTGAAAAAGCATTTGACACGGTCTGGCACGAGGGTCTCCTCCACAAGCTTATACCTAGTTAATAACGTTCCTCTCTCACTTGTTAAAATAGTTCAAAACTATCTACTCAACCGCCATTTTAAAGTCTTCATAGGTGAACACTGTTCTGTTGCAAAATTTATAGTAGCTGGTGTACCACAAGGTTCAAATTTGGGTCCGTTTCTCTTTATCCTGTACCTTAACGACATACCAAAGCAACCCAGAACTCATCTTGCAATATATGCTGATGACACTGCGTCATATACTTCTTCAGAGGATATTGACCTGATAATTGAACGGCTTCAACTGGCACTAAATCTTCTTGACACGTTTTTCACCAGATGGAAACTAAAATTAAACTCAAACAAAACGGAAGTTATTCTTTTCACACGTAAATGACGTTTACTTTCCAGGCTTATTCATTTTAGAAATTTTCCTATACCCTGGAGCCGTTCGGTAAAATATCTCGGTGTAGTTTTAGACAACAAAATGAACTGGAGTGTAAACGCTGATGCACTTCGCGAAAAGGGTCTGAAGGCTCTAAATGCTTTAAAACCTATTCTAAATAGGAAATCTAGGCTAAGCACTGTCACTAAACTACGCATTTATACCACCCTCGTTAGACCATGTTTGACATATGCCGCGCCAGTCTGGTGTAGCCAGACCGATAACAACTACAACAAGTTGCAAATTGTTCAGAATAAGGCAATCAAAACTGCATATAACACTGCCTTCCTGTTGGAAATAATTGAACACAAGCCAGTGAAGAACAGCACCATCTAGTTCTATTAAGAGAAACTAAGACTAGACGTTCTATTGACGTGCTATTGTTTCCTCCCGTCATCTTCTGTGCTCTCGTGACGTTTACACGTATATATTTTTGCTATCAATATATTTACTTTAAATTAAACTCTAGCTCCGTTGTTTCCTTTTCAACAGGTTATGGGCCCAGTACCTACATAATAATTGGAAACAGTATTTTGTGAAAAGTTAGAAGTTTAGTTCCGAAAAAGTAACCGTGAAAAAACAAGTGAAGTTAGGAAACCCGCCGCTCCTGGTTATTTCTTTCCAGCGTATTTTACAAATAAATTCTATCAGTTTCCGAAGCAATGTTGATGAACACCGTGCTTATTAATAAACTGACTGGACCGCAATTACTTTACGTGGAAAATCGAATACCACCACATAGAACAGACTCTGAGTTCACGTCGGAATGTGTGGGCAAAGCTTAAGTCTCCATTTGAAGACTCCGGATTGAGCAGGAAAGTAGCTTTATTATGTGATCTCATTAATACAAACCAAGACAGTTGTACCGATATTGAGGATTATGTAAATAACTAGTAACTACCGCTCATAAGCTGCGAAATACCTATAAGTTTCAATATTGACGATGAATGGTTGGGTACTTTAATGTTAGCAGGTTTGCAAGAGCAGTACAAACCGATGTTAATGGGAAAAGAAAGCTCTGGTGTCATAATAAGTGCAGATTCTATTAAAACTAAGTTGTTACAAGAAGTAAGAAAGGAATCTGATACTACCGTATTGCACACAATGCATAGATACCCACAGAAGCAAAGTCCCCAGAATAATCAGATTAAACCCCGTGGTCCCCGTTGCTACAATTGTTATACACAAACGCATCCGAGTAAGAACTGTTTTGCGAATAAAAAGGAAAGTTCTAATACTAATGCAGTTTTCAGCTTGCACAACAATGGACAGTTGTGACTGGATTCTGGATTCCGGTGCATTCATGCACATGACAAGAAGATCCGATTGGTTGTATGACACCTCCGATACAAAGTATAATGGTGGCCAATAATTCTTCAGTTACCTTACAGAAGATGGGAAATTTAGCTCTCAATCTCCGCTGTAATGAGGGTAAAGTAAATCAAATCCAGGTACGAGACATTTTGTTTATACCCGAACTGAGTACTAACTTATTGTCAGTTAGTCAGTTAGTTAAAAATGGATGTCAAGTTAACTTCCATAGTGTGGCTGTAATATTAACAATAAAGAAAACAACGCGAGTAACGGCGAGACTAATCAACAACGTGTATAAACTGAATACCGCAGGAGGAGGTGCATTTCTTATTGCCATTGATAGCATTTAGAGTATTAGATGTATGGCACCGTAGAATGGGACACCTGAATTATGTTGTTGTAAATAAGTGAGAAACTGGTCCTGAAGGGGTGAAAAATACAAAAAATTATAGTAAACTACTATATATTTTACTTAGGACAAAACAAATATAACTTCAGTTTTCCATAGCTTCAAATGCGAAGTGGAAAATGAGTTGAATCAGAAGATTAAAAACTATCCGTACAGATAACGGCATAGAATTCTGTAATAAAGTTTTTTGAAGTATCTTTCAGACTCCGGCATCAAAGCATCAAACTACAACGCCGTACACACCTGAACAGAATACTTTGAGTGAGAGAAAGAACCGATCTCTAGTTGAACGCGCCTAGTGTATGCTCAGTGATGCAAAGTCGCCAAAAATCTACTGAAATGAGGTTTGTTGACTATTGTGAAAATACCAAAAGGATACCGATTATTAGACATGAAAATAATAATAATTCTGAAGAGTAGACATATTATATTCATAGAGGAAAGTCAAGAGAACGTTAAATCAACACCTACTATGACGAAACGAATCATCGAACCAGTTTTATTAACGTTGGCAGTAAGTAAGTACACAGAGTACAGGCTTACAGAGCTAGAAGTAACAACTCCGGATGAATCTAAGTTTAGAAGATGAAACATTTGATCAGACACTTATCCAAGTGAGAGAGGAGAGATAGCCAATGACACAGATGTCAGAAGGTCCTGCACAGGATATACTTTTATATTTCAAGGAGGATCTATATCTTGGAGCTCAATGCGACTAAACAAGTCAAGCTTGACTACTCCAGAAAAATGGGCTTATGTTCAAGGGAGGATGTTGGAAATAATTGAACACAAGCCAGTGAAGAACAGCACCATCTAGTTCTATTAAGAGAAACTAAGACTAGACGTTCTATTGACGTGCTATTGTTTCCTCCCGTCTTCTTCTGTGCTCTCGTGACGTTTACACGTATATATTTTTGCTATCAATATATTTACTTTAAATTAAACTCTAGCTCCGTTGTTTCCTTTTCAACACTTCCGAACAAATTTAAAACGATTACACGAGCAAATTAAATTTCCATACATCAAAAATTTCATTTTAAAATCAGCGCGGAAATTCTATCTAGTTAAGAATCCAAAACACTTTAATGCATTAGTTTCTTCCATAGCTAAAATACGACCAAGTAATGTATCGTATGCAACAACATATAATCGATACCGTTTACCACATCACTACTTTCTGAGTGCACAATTAGAATAAGATCTCATTGTATACACTCTGTATTATTATTATGATAATAAAGACCTTTTAAATCAAAATCAATCAAAATGATTCAAATAGTTACGTCAAACTAATTTAATATCCCAATGGCAAAATACTCAAACGTTACTCAATTTTAAGATACCGTTAACATTCCGTCGCAGTCATTTTGACATAAAATGATAGGGACAGCACGAGCCTTAATGGCGGCTTGACATTTTAAGTAGCGTTTGAATATTTGATCACAAATGTGTATGATTACTATACAGGAATAAGCTTAGAATAGATTTAAGATTAATCAGATTTTAATCATCAAAATAAATTATCAATTACTGCGAAAGTGGTAGACATTTTCACGGGTTTCGTCCATTTTGAAGAACAAAACTGAACCGATTCGTTCGTGAAAAGTCATGCTAGCAATTTGGGACCGTTACGCATCATCATCATTATCATCATCATCATTTTAGCCGAAAGACCGCCCACTGCTGGACATAGGCCTCTCCCAAAGAGGGGGGGTTTGCCATAATCGCCACGCTTGGCAGGCGGGTTGGCGATCGCAGTATGGTTATTACAAATGAACAGAGAACGCTGCTGCCCATTTTCTGGTGAGTCCCTTAGTCGCCTCTTACGACATCCACGGGAAGATATGGGATGGTGCTATTCTTTACGTCCGCCACCATACGGACTCATCATCATCATATCAGCCTATTGCCGTCCATTGCACGGCAATAGGCTTATCTGTTCTCCAGAGATCGTCAACAACCCCGGTCTTGGGCAGCCTGAATTCATCCGCTGCCAGCCACTTTCTTCAAATCGTCGGTCCATCGTCTGTCGGATGCCCGGAACAGATAAATAGCTGTTCCGTGGTCGAATGCATGCTCAAACGCGGTCTCTACTCAAAAGCGTACCTGCTCCATCTACCGTCTGTCCGTCTGCAGACGTGGCCGGCCCACTTCCACTTCAGCGTGCTGATTCAACCCGAGATTTTGACTTTAGTTCTCTGGCGAATGACTTCATTGTGAATTCTATCGCACAGAAAAACCCTCAAGTATCACTGTCTCCATAGTACGCTGGGCAACCATGAATTTCTGGACCAGACCCATGGTGAGTGTTCACGTTTGAGCTCCGTAACTCATTACGGGTAGAGCGCACTAGTTAAAGACCCTGGTCTTAAGGGATTTTGGGACCGACGATTTAATCGACGACGTTACGAATAATGACATCTATTTATCTTGTTAAAGCACTAGGCTGAAGGCGAGAGTTAGTGAGCAGGGCTTTAGAAAAAACTGAATAAGACTTAATGAATCTAAATACTTTAATGAACGGCGGCAATAGTACAACAGGTCGTTACTGTTATAAAATCACAAATAGAACCACTTACTACGGTTCCATTACTACACAAAATCCCAAATAATATAATGACGACACGGTTGGCGCTGTGGCTGAGCGATCGACTGTTGCGCAGCGTGTTGCGGGTTCGATTTCCGCCCAGGAAATATTAGTGTGATGAGCACTTGTGTTTGCCTTGTGTCTGGGTGTTGTTTATCTATATATGTATGTATTTAAAATGTATTTGTGTATGTATATCAGCTGTCTGACACCCATAGTACAGGGTCTTACTATAGTTTGGGGTCAGATGGCCGTGTGTGAAATGTCCCCACATATTATTATTATTATAATAATAATAATATCATTTATTTCGGGTAACAAAAGACCCATAACATATATACCTTATAGACTATCATACATATTTATAAAAACCACAAAAATATTACTAAACTATTATTGTACACGAAGAGACGGCATCGTGTTGCGCTGCGTGGTGTCGCGTAGCTTTCCGCGGAATCGCCGATACACGACACCCTTCGGCCAAAACTCTTCCTTGAGGAAGGTCTCAATATAATGCGTCGGGACTCGCACTACAAATGACTTGAAATTTGTATTGTGGCGCGACTCCAACTTCTCGACCCTTAAGGTCCAGCTGGTCTTGGCTCGAACATACTCCACGATCTCCTCAACCTTCGTGGTGTGATGCAGCCGGGACACATAGAGCTGCGTCGTAGGTGTTGCCGGACGCAGCATATTGGGTCCCGGCTGCATCACACCACGAAGCCCTCGCGGTTCGTGTCCGCTATTATATCTTCTCTTCACGAGCAACTGTTGGTGATTCAAAAATGTTGCCACGTCCTGCTAGCCCTGCTGCATCTGGTTAGACTGGAAGTCGATCTCAATATAAGTAGTTGGAAAAAAAACTGGGCAGATATCGAGTTTTCGAAGACGGTTGTCTTTTTGAATAAAAGTTTGTATGTTTCACATTTTAGTACCTACTTCTTATCAACCAAATCAATTAATACGTTGACTGCCGGGCCAAAAATGTTGATGGTAAAACATCCACAAGCGTAGGTCACCGGTGACCTACGCTTGTGGAGGACTAATAAGCGGTAACACTAAAAAGTCTCAGGAAAGCAAAAATACGCAATTTCTTTTACTTGAATGAGATATATTTTCCAGTTATATTACTTAAAAACCAACCTACTTGCCGATGAAATTTCCAAAAGTAAGTACATCCATTAAAATTTAGAACGAATTTTCATCAACATTTTGTAGTAAAAGTATTACTCGTTTACCAACCTAAGTAAGTTATTCCCTTTCCTTTGTTTTTCTTACATTAGATAAAAGGTTCTATTCGGCGAATAAGTTGGTATTTGTATATCATTTAGTTTGTTTGTGGTTCTTTGCCTTAAGAATAATCCACCTACATCATCCGTGGGAGTTGAATTAGACGAATAAATTACGGTCTGGTATTATACCTACGTAATGAATTTATTCTTATTTGTTTAGCTTTATTAATATAATACGTGGGTTTCTATATTTTAAGTTTTTAGTTTATTAGGTAAACTTGTCGCTGAAAAAAGTTATTTCCACGTGGTATTGCTATCATAAAAAAGACAACCGCCATCAAAAACTAAAAAGTGATAAATAACTTTAGCACAGAACACACATTACTTTAGTTTTGGAAAATAAAACAACAAACAGAACAAAGTCACCGTCTTTCGAAACTTAAGTCATGTGACTATTGTTAAGTCTTATGCAATAACATTAAAAAATATATTAACAAGTACTTAAAAACTATAATAACAAAGAGAATAATAATAAAAGCGGTTAGAAGAACCCTGTATAGAGTGCGTATGTGTGGGTGTATGTGTGTGTGTGTGTAGGGGGAACACCCAAATATTCCGAAATATTTTATTCCGAATTTCGATATTCCGATTTTCAAAAGTCCGAATTTCATTATACCAAAAAATTATAATCTCTAATAGTTAAAATCACGAAAGATATTTTACCGAATGTCGTAAATCCGATTTGTTTGTTTTCCGATTTTCATATGTTCGAAGACTCAAATGCTCGATGAGTTCTCGGTCCAAAAAACGAAATTCCGAATTTCAATATTCCGAATAAACTGTTAAAATTAGGATTCTGATTCAATTCAGCTACGCATATATATTCAAAATGGTGTCTCCTTGTTTCGCAGACAGAAATTTCATAGAATTTCGTTTCCCAGAAAATGTTTCATATAATATTTGGTTCTTGTATTTTTATTTCGACTATTATTGTTTCAAAGACTATTTACTTGAATGAAACATATTTCACAGAAACACAATTCAAAGAATTTTTAATCACATTTTTTTGTTTAACAAACTTATCAAACAGTAAAATTACTTTTAAACGAATATTGTTTATTCGGTGTATTTTTCTATGGAATTTATTTCAACAAAAATATATAGGTATAAAAAGAAAGACAATAACAAAAATAATCTTAAAAAGTCAATATGTTGTGCCACAAAATTTAATGACAGAAACGAATTGCTGTGAAACCGACTCCACGTAGTCTTGTCTGCCCTACCCTAGAGTGTAATTTAAATTCGCGTAGGCGCGGAGGGGCGAGGCGGCCAGCGAGCTGAGGAGCAGGTGGTTTTAACGCCCGCCGCCGCGGCTGAGGCTGGCCGGCAAAGCCGGCCAGTAAGCCGAAGCTGCGGTGGTGAGCGTGAATACCATCTGCGACGTTAAGCTCGCGTGGTACCGCCGGAGCCCCGCAGCGCCGTAGCCGTGACAGAAACCATGCCTGCTGCATGTTGCATGTTTGCTTGCATGCTCGCTTGCATGATGCATGCTTGCTTGCTTGCATGCTGCATGCTTGCTTGCACGCTGCATGCTTGCTTGTATCCTGCATGCTTGCATTGCACGATAAACGATTGCACGATAACGATAAAGATAATCGGAATTTTAATAATCGGAATTCGTATTTTTGATGTTCGGAATTTTCATTATGTCGGACTTTTTCTTATTCGATCTTTTGAAACTCGGTATTTTGAGAATAGTAATTATAAACGTTCGGAATTTTGAAATTTTAGTATTATAAAAATAGGATGAATGATAAATCGGAGTTGCCATATTAGGAATTTAGAACTATTCGGAATTATGAAAATCGGTATTTTGAAATTCGTATTTCTGACTTTCGGAATAAAGTTTTTCGTATTTATGTAGTGTACCCGTGTGTAGGTGTACATGTGAGTGTGAATTGCATGATCAAAAGGGGTTTTCAGCAATCGCGAATCTGAAGTTAGTTCTTGAAGGCGTTTGTCTTTTTTTGTAAAAAAAAAAGGTTTCTATTTTTTGCTTTTTAGTACCTCCCTAACATCCAAATCTATTACAAAACGGCAACACAGTCAAAACAGAGATTGAAAGTACAAGATTGGAAGAACTTAAAACATCATGTTTGTATAATTTTTTGCTTTCTGTCGACTTTTTCAAAAAGTTCTGAATCAATTTCGATAAAATTTATACAAGACCGCCCCTGAGGTACTTACATCCTATCAATAAAAAAAAAAGAATTTTCAAAATCGCTTGACATTTTCCGGAGAAGTCGCGTAACAAATATACAAAAAGAAACATACAGTGGAATTGAGGACCTCCTTCCTATTTTTGAACCCGGTTAAAAAGAGGGCGTCTCTGTGAGACCTCATGTCGTCGCTTACTCTGTAACCTCCTCAGCTTTCGCCAGCAATTCGTAAACTTACTAGAAACTTCTTAGATGTTGTTCAGTTTTCGTGTCGTGATCAAAAAGTTTTCTGACACAAACTTAAAACAACAACTCGGAACTCTGAAGAACAAAAAATAAAAGATCCCTTTTATTTTTCATTACGCTTAAAATAACTAGAAAAAAGTGTAACAAGATACGTAATGAAAAAAGAAGTTATTGTTTTTCATTTTGCTTGTTTCAGTTTCTCGACTTTATAGTAGGTTTACGTATTTGTAGTTTAGTATAAATAATGATCTATTAGTCCCGGCTGGGTCAGTAGGATCGTCTTTGGGGGCGGTCATTCGCAGATCTTTGACTGTCAGAATCCAGAAAGTCTGACAGGCAGTCTAACCAAAGTGTATTGTGTTACATAGCAACTGGGGTGTGGAGGTCAGATAGGCAGTCGCTCCATGTAAAACATATAATTATTTTGGCAAATTTTTATCAACCATTTTATTTTAATTTGTTCATTTCTCTTGGACATTTAATTTTACAATTAAGCGACTAAACATAACTTTTTAAACTTTTTTAATTAGCAGAAATAAATATCGATTATGATTGTAATGCTTGGTCAATTCTAAACATCGGTTCAGATGTCAGTCAAAGTCAAAGTCAAATCATTTATTTCAATTAGACCATTAAAAGGCACTTTTGAACGTCATAATAAAAAAATATAAAGTTGATTCTGGTTGCCCATTCCAAAAGGCCACTCAGCTCACTTCACCTAGCGTTCATCGAGGAAGAAGGTTACAGAATTAGTCCGATTGTTAAAAATTATTTACAGAGTGTTATAAACTATGTTTTATACTTGACTTCCGCGCTGACGAAATAGCGAGCGGAAACTAGTACAAAATATTGTAACAAATACATTAAAGATCTTGTTATCTAAATACGTACCTATTTCTTTAGCCCTTTTCCCTCAAAAGCATTTGGCAACTAAGTACGTTCGATCCGAATTTCGAATTTCCATTCGAATTGTTCTAAATTCAACGCAACATATATACGCAACGGACCCAACTTCTTGCGCGTTCAGTACAACAATGCTTTCCGGGTAGTGTTGGGTTTGCCTCGCTACTGTAGTGCATCTGATACGTTTGCGCGCATGCGAACAGATGATTTCTACACTGTCTTGCGCAAGAGAGTCGCCTCTTTTTTTTTGGATTGGACTTTGGGTACAACGCAATTGTGTGAGCGGTGATTAAACAATGATTAATTATAATATATTACTTATATTTAATCTTAACTAACATAGTTTTGTAAATACCGCGCAAACGCTGCAATACAGCACTACATTATGGCAATATAAGGTTAAAATATTGTTTCCATGTGAATTCTACTTGTGTACATTTCACTTTATTTATGCAGTATTTTGCATTTTTAGTTTCTTATTTTGTTGTTTTACGCTCGTACAATAAAATGCAACTGTTTTCACGTTCACCACCTTTGGTTGGCTGGCAGAGAATGCGTAAGGCATTGAGTCTGCTTAGATCTTTAGTAGTATACAGTTTAAATAAATAAATAAAACTGCACCGCATAAAACCTACCCTTATCTTACAGGTCTCGATATCTTATTACCGACAACACTAAAAATCAGTCGCTCCTTCATTAAAACTAGAGCTCTTTCATGGATGACGTCCGTGGTCTAGTGTTGTACAGGTCGACACTTCATATCGATAGATCTTGACGTTCAAAGCGTCACTAATAAGTGACACTAGTGGAGGTTTGTTAGTGTGGCATAGTTTTTTTTACCGACTTCAAAAAGGAGGAGGTTATCAATTCGAATGTTTATATATATTTTTTTTATGTATGTTCGGGCATAACTCTGTAATATATAGACGGATTTGCAAAATTCTTTTTTTGTTCGAAAGGGGTTTATTTCGAAATGGTCCCATATAAATTTTATCAAAATTGATATAGCCCTTTTTGAGAAAATCAACAAATTCCCAAAAAAATTACTTAGACGACGTTTTAGTTTCTTCAATCTTTGGAGGCCTTATAATCTCTTTTAAGTGTGTCGCCGTTTCTTAGTGGATTTGGATGTTAAGGCAACAATAAAAAGACAAAAATAAAAAGTTTTTTCAAAAAAAAAGAAAACCGTCTTCAAAAACTAAAAAGTGATAAATAACTTTAGCACAGAACACACATTACTTTACTTTCGGAAGTCAGTGGCAATACAAAACAACAAACACAAAGCCACCGCCACCGCCACAGCGTCCGGGTAAATGTCGCTTATCGTGGATGCAGACGATTTAAAGGATTAAAAAGTAGCCTATACCCCTTCCCGGGGTTCAAGTTTTATTCATCCCAATTTTGATCTAAATCGGTTCAGACGTTTCGTCGTGACAACAGACAGATTTACTTTCACATTTATAATATTAAAGTTTTGTTGTACGAATTCATATTTCTGTATTTAGATGTTTATTTTTAGACAATATTTGTTTAAATCTCTGGCTCTGAATCATTTTAATCGGCAGCCATCGGAATATTTATTTTGGTATTCGATGCGAGGCATGGAATCCAAATATGTGCTGAAATAAACGAGGCCAACTATGAATGTATATATTTGAATAGGTATTTTTTCTCTCGCTATTCATATCCATATTATTTAAATGCTAAAGTGATTTGGTTTGTTTTCACGCTTTCACGTCCGATGTTGATGACATTTGGTACAGATTAAGCTATTTTTAAAGTCAAAGTCAATAGTTTATTAGTGAAACATAGGTATAAAAAGGTCACATACATAAAATAGTACGCCATGTTTTGTCTGACAAATATTTAAACATGCAAAATAATATTATGCTAATATTTTTTTCATTAATAAACATCATATTATTCATATAAATTACAAATGTCAAAGTTTTAATTGCAGCATTAATAATTACAATTTATCGTTTAAAAGCTCGTCTATTGTATAGTAGCATTTGTCAAGAAGTAGTCTATGCAGTGTTTACTCGTATTTTCAATTTAGATAAGGGCAATATTTTTATGGGATTCGCGATTTCGTCTATATTTATTTATTTATTAACACTTTAAGCACAATGTACAGAGGCGGACTTAATGCCATAGGCATTTTCTACCAGTCAACCTTTGGGTGATGCAGAGACACGCAGTGGTAGGTGTACAGAAAAAATAATTAAATTAAGACTAAGCTAAACTACAATACAACAACCAATACAATATTCGCAATAACCGACACTCATGCGGACGATTTCGCGGGCAAACGCTAGTAGTATATAATAGCTCGTATGCTTTAATGTAAATAGAGTTGAAAATTGAGTGTAAGATAATAAGTTGAATGAGAAAAGCAAGAAATGAGAATAGCATAGTTGACTACTTTTAACCTACGGCCATTCACTTTCAAGCAAATTTAATAAAAGTGTACAAACGTTACTCGACTATAAATAAAAGTTGCGTGGTAATGCGCAGGTATATACATACACATTTCATGTTCAGCTAATTAATTACTTAGTAGAATCGTAATAAAATGTGTAAAAATCTGGCATACTTTGTCGTCGTAGTAAATTTTTTACGACTTCAAACTCATTTGAGTAAGTAATATTTATTTTTACTAAGCTTGTAACTTACTCTTTACGATTATTAATCATACTAATAATATAATTATTTTAACGACCGAACGTTAAAACCGGCTTAGTTTTTTTCAAAACCGGCACCCAATCTACATAGAGACTGAGCTAGTCTCCATGTAGGCAGAAAATCTTCTTCTTCGTCGATGTCATTCTTGACAGAGTGGTCGTGGTCATCACTTCAGGTATCGGTGACACGTTTTACGACAGGTCGCCATTACTCTCTTACAGCTGCCTCCTCGTGCATTCATGTAAGGTGTCATCAACTGCTGCAGGCTTGACCTGATCAGTTCATCTCAAAGGGGATCTACCTCGTGGTCAGGTACTTTCGACTTTACCCTGAACTACAAGACGTTCTATGGACACATCTCCCCGACGAAAAGTGAGGATGTGTGACAGACGTTGTTAGACTATGTAGCCAAATACGCAGTATAGAGATATTATAGTGCACCACTGTGTGAGCACCTCATAGTCCGATGGGTAGGTGATCCGATATGACTGGGGCGACATTGATGATGATGATGCGATCCGACCGATTTTGGTCAAGACGATTGCTTCAGCTCCGCTGTAGCTGACGTTCGTGAGCTCGCATGTGGCTTATGTAACCAATCTTCTTTGTGAAGACCCTCGCACATTGCGGGCATGTGAGTTCACCATCTGGTATAATTATAATTAATTGTCGCAGGTGATCGAGCTTCCAATCGGTCGCGCTAAGTATCAGGCTCAAAGCACCGCTAAAATTCAAAATCATGAACCTTGGCTTTAACCAAAGTTCTCCATTCAAGTCTTTGGGTGGCTTACTGCTCACACCGAGACGGGTCTATATATACCTGAGGAACTGTCCGCCATGCCTGCGCTTGCCCTTCTCATTGAGGGGCGACATTAGGTGCAGGACCAACAGCTTTACGTGTTTCCGAGGACAGGGCTATCACACCACCAACTTCCAAACTTTAGGCTGCTACTGAGAAATTCGTAATGGAAAAACCAAATAACACTTTTCACGACCTCGATATCGAACCCAGAATCCAACGCCTCGGGAAGCAAGTAACGCCGTTGGTCCCGGCTGTCATTCGTAAATCTTCGACAGTCGTTATGGGTAGAAGCCAGAAAGTCTGACAACCAGTCTTAGCAAGGGGTACCGTGTTACCTAGTATCTGGGTTGTGGAGGTCAGACAGGCAGTCGTTCTATGTAAAACACTAGTATTCAACATAGTTAGGAAAAGGCTAGGCAGTTGATGATGATGATGATTATGGTCTCAACACATTCGGCCATTTTATAGAATCAGACTGATATAGCTAAATAACTTAATTATGAATTAGGTACTACCTTATGCCTGCGACTTCGTCCGAGTTAATGTCGGTTATGGCGGATGCAAACGTAGTCGCGGATTAAAAAAAGGTTCGCATATTTGCATGCCGCTGTATAAAATTTACTGAAGATCTGTGGGGTATGTCTATTAAAGTTTGTACATCTATAATAGAAACAATAGCACCTTATTTGGCTTTAATATTTAATATGTGCGTAGACCAAGGTGTTTTCCCAGATTTAATGAAATTTAGTAAGGTCATACCTCTTTTCAAATCCGGGGATAGTAAAGATACTAACAATTATAGACCCGTGTCCGTGTTGCCGGCTTTCAGCAAGGTTTTTGAAAAGATTATGCTTAATCAGATGCTTGCTCATTTTAACACAAATGGCATATTACACGATCAACAGTATGGTTTCACCAAAGGGCGTTGTACGACTGACGCCGGTGTCACTTTATTAAAACACATATTTACTGCGTGGGAAGAGGCACAAGATGCCATAGGAATCTTTTGTGACCTCTCCAAGGCATTTGATTGCGTAAATCACGAGACATTAATTCTGAAACTTGAGCATTACGGACTAGGTAAACTTGCGCTTAGTTTAGTGAAATCTTATTTAAATGATAGACAGCAGCAAGTTCAAATAAACGGGGTGAATTCACATGGTTTAAAAGTACAAATGGGAGTTCCACAAGGCTCAATTTTAGGTCCTTTCCTCTTTTTAGTTTATATTAATGATCTTCCCCGGTTATTCAAAAACCAACCACAAATGGTGTTATTTGCCGATGACACGTCATTAATTTTTAAAATAAATAGACGGGCTCAAAATCTTGACATCGTAAATAACGCCTTACTGGAGGTACAAAAGTGGTTCACGGCTAACAATTTAGTATTAAATGGAAATAAAACTAAGTGCATCAGATTTGCTTTGCCAAATGTCAAAAATAGTGAGTGTGACATAGTATTGAATAAAGAGAAACTGGAATTCGTCGATAAAACCGTTTTTCTGGGATTGACGCTCGACTCAAGGCTACAATGGGGTCCTCATTTAACATCTCTCGCAGGACGGCTAAGTTCGGCAGCATATGCTGTCAGAAAGATCCGGCAATTTACTGATGTGGATACCGCGAGACTGGTCTATTTTAGTTACTTTCATAGTATTATGTCTTACGGTATTTTATTGTGGGGAAGAGCTGCAGACATCGATTCTATTTTTATTCTGCAGAAAAGAGCCATCAGAGCCATTTACAATCTGCGTATGCGCGATTCTCTAAGGGAACTGTTTAAGGAAATTAACATAATGACGGTGCCTTGTCAATACATCTATGAAAACATCATGTACGCTAGAAAAAATCTGCATCTTTTTGATAAAAGAGGTGAAAGACATAATTATAATACTAGAAATAGGGACCAACTAGTTCAACCAGGTTTCAGACTGGCTAAAGTAGATTCGTCTTTCATGGGGTACTGTTTAAAGTGTTACAATAAAATACCTCCCCACATTGTTCAACTAAATGAGACAAAATTTAAGTCTTGTATTAAACGCACGCTATGCAACCGAGCATATTATAAGTTGAGTGATTACATCACTGATAAAAATGCTTGGCTGGATGCTGGTCTAGCTCCACAGCCATAAGGGTTCATAGATTAATTGATTAGCATTTGTAACAATTTTTGGAGCTGCTGAAGATGTAGATCTATATTATCAATGCATTGTATAAACTCAATGTGTTAGTATTATATAATTTTTCGTAGCACATACATGTGAGCACTATGTTCTTTAAAGCTACCATTTACGAGGTATACCTCTCATTGACTTGAATATGCCCTGGCGGTTGGGAGAGTCATGCTCACTTGAATGTCTCGCTGCCGGTGGCGCATGTGTTGGATCATTCGGTTCCCTTCAAAATGGTTGAGCTAAATGGTACCGATCCATGCGTCATGTTCGTGAACGGACGCCGTCGGTTGGGACTGGTCATCTCTTAGCTGCCTCGGTTATTTTAAATTTTGGTTTGAATTGTTATTATAACTATATTTTTCTCTAGACCTCTTTTAACATGCAAGACGTGTTACATTGTTCTCACATTGTACCCTTAGATTCAACATGAATGATGTAACCTAAATTTGTAAAATTTAACTGATTTTAAAAGAGTGTTCATGGAGTTTCTTGCTCGTTCTTCTCCATAGAAACCTACTGTTTGGAACGAGCAACTAGCTTCAACTTTCTGACTGACTGACTCTGACAATTCAAAAGTACCTGTAAATGGTTTAATTGAAATAAATGATTTTGAGTTTGAGTTTGAGTTTTGAGCTGTGTCGGCGAAACTTGCTGAACTAAATATTTTAAATGATATCACCTTATGTAACCGTGTTTCTGGCAAATAAAAACATTCATTCATTCATTCGAAGCCTTTGTCTTTTACCAGGGTTCAAGCTATCCTCATACCACTGTACTTGTGCAATTCACTTCATCACTACTGGCTCAAAAAACGGTGTAAGATCAAATGAAAGTCAACAAAATAAACAACCAGAACAAATCGAAAGAAAATATCTGTTTCTGACTGTCTCTGCTTATAATTTGTCAGAAAAAAACTAAATGTCAATGTGAAAGCCTATACAATTGCAAAAGCACTCGTGTCACACAAATGTCAAAAATTCGTGTTAATAAGTTTCCCCATTTCAGGCTTAAATTCTCTGAATAATCTCCAACGTTTTATCATCTATCATCTCTTCCATAAAAGCCATTAATAAACTGTTGAAGCTTATCAATGAGGAGGAGGTTTTATAGTTCGTAGATGATGGTTTATATTTACATGGTATGTTTATTTATACTTGCAATTTTTACTTAGTTCTTATGTATAGAAGTAGCAGTAGATTTATTTGTGGAGGATGCGAAATTTTACTCTGTTCTACGACGATTCATACGACTGTTCTATAGCATTATGGTTTCCCCACGATGTGTTCTTAGGACGACCCACTGACCGTTCCTTCTTTATTTATTTTACATAAACAAACTGCCAATGGCTATTTACATTAGTTAAAGACTTAATAAAATTATATACTTAACGACATTCACCCGCTCATCTTAAATCACAAAGAGAACATTAAGTGAAGACAGAACACGTGGGATGGGTGACTGGTCCACGGGCGGCAGCTGTACGCCTTACAGGGACGGCAAACAATGTATGCCTCGTATGTATTACGGTGGTATTTAACATGGGCAAACAATTTCGCCATTCAATTCGGGAGCATCTATTTTCCCACTCAAAATTTTGCACAAACTATATTTTGGTAATTTTTCCTTCGTACCTCAAGCGAATTATAATCTAAACAGCCTAGAAGAAAGTTCGAATGGTACTTAAACGGATAGTATCCATACCTATAGTGATGTCCAAGATAAACTTTGAATGTACATAATATGAAATTGAAAAAGTCACATTGGTACTTGCTAGTGCCCGGTTGTGAACCTACAACCTCATGCATGAGAGGTTAAGGTGTGTTAAAGTGGCTCACAGACAGACGCGGCCTGCGGTGGCGGCCAATTGTATTCGCTTGTAATGTTAGTGAGTCTCCAAACACATACGATCATGACGCGGCCTGCGAGCTGCTGGCCTGGCGCCTCCGTCACCCACAAATTTTTACAACAGGCCGCGTGTATTTCGCTCAAAAATTACGCCAAATCCAGGAATTTACCAAAATTAATGAGTTATTATTATTATTATTTCTATTCCTAAAAGTAATATGTGATGATAACGATAATATAGGTACCTCACACCTCAAATGTTTATTTATTTCCTACCTTTTTTTCTCATCTTTTGAAAAGACTAGGGTATCAGATGTACTCACTTGCGAAAATAGGAGTAATAAGACTTCGTTACGATTAGCCATACTGACTGACATCTGATTTTAGCACATACACCACAGCTAATGGTGGTTCAGGCCACCACTGTGACTGCGGTGGTGTGTTGTTGCAGCGGCCAGAGCAGCGGCCCGCGGTTGGCCGCCACCTTAGGCCGCGTCTGTCTGGGAGCCTTAACCACTAGCTATCACGACATTCTATGTCCCTTTATTTCTTTTTGCAGCGTACCAATGTGTGACCAGATCATGATGAATACATACTCGCAGAGCAATGTACCGATGGATGATGTTAACTTATAATTCCTAATGCCAATTGCCTTCAGGCGGTCTCCTGTGGATTGTTGCAGATTGCCCGAGAAATGTTGCTGCTGTATCCGATTGCGGACAGCTTCCATGATTATATGTTTTATAACATTTGTAAGTCACTTTGACCTCGTCATGTTCGCAGTAAAATCAGAGTGAGAAGAGGCATGTGTACTGCAGTGGGACAATTATAGGCTTTTATTATTAACCCCGTATGAGAGTCTTATAGTGTTTGCTCATTATAACAGTATCGCACTGACACGGCATCGACCCGGTCGGAAAATCCAACCGTTGCTATAAATGTCTACTAGTCACCTTCTTTTTGTTGTCGTTATAAAATGTTTTATTTGTCACAAGTTAAAGCTCTAATTTAATTGGCAAATAATTTGCTGTGACGGAACGATGAATGATATTTCTGTTTCTCTTTCATTCATATTGTTACTATATTTGTCTACACTCCACAGATATGGGCTGCAGTTGAGCTAACACATTCGGATTGGAAAATGAAAACAATATTTGCAGTATATGGCAATACAGTTCTCATGGTCGCTAGGGTGGGGCATGTATTATTGATTGTTCTTTTCGTCATACTCTCTTGTGCTGGTCTACTGCTTGGAATAATTATTGTAAGTTAATTATTAATAATATTTTCTCCCGGCATTAAGCGTTGACCATCAGAGTCAAAGTCAAATCATTTATTTCAATTAGTCCATAAAAAGACACTTTTGAACGTCATATAAGAAAATTTTATTCTATTTGAAGAAGAATGATTAGAAGAATGGGCATGAAATTCCATTATTACTAGGGTAATAAATAGTTGCCACACTTCATATCTCTCCGTACAAAAAGCAAAATATATTATTTGTAAAACGGGTGGGTACTTTGGTTTATTATCTTCAAATTTGAGCAGTAAAAAACATTATCCTTGATATTTCCAGAGTATTGGCAATTTTTTGGACCTCTAACTTTTGGGATATCTATTCCATATGTGATATAGTTATAGTCCATAGAAATTACGTTTAGGATAGATGCCCCGCCGAGATAGAGGATTTTATCCTGCAAAAACTTTGATCGCACCTTGCTTTCCCATGCAATGGCGCAGAGACTTGCAACATGGTCAGCAAAGTGGTAGTGGTAGAGTCTCTTGATAGATAAATTAAATAACGAGTGATTCATTCACGAAACTAGAGTATTTACAATTGAGGCAACTATACCCCTGGGGCAAATATCCTGGTTTTATCTTAAATAATATAGGTTTCAGATATGGTCTTGACCCTAAAGTTTATGGTCTTGTTACTATCGGCTTTGTCTAGTGTCTTTTTACGCCCATTTTGTGAGTACTGAAAGTAAAATTACATTGGGTCATCACAGCATTTAGTCATCTGCAATTTAGAGACAAAAAACTGAGCTATTCGACGGTTACAACTCATGCTTTCTCGCCCAAAGTCATGTGAGTAAACAAGAAGCATAATGATCTAAAAATCATATTACCCAAAAATATAATGAACACACCTTTGGACATGGGCTTATTAAAAATATGGAATGTGTTAATACAAACTGTTAATGTTATTTTCACTCTTAAGGAAGTAAACTATACCTGTACAAGTTTTGTTTCCGAGATTTCATGCATCATTATATCAGCCTATTGCTGTCCACTGCTGAACTAAGCCTCCCCCAGAGATCGCCAACCAACCCGGTCTACGGCAAACCGCATACATCCTCTGCCAGCCACCTTCTTTAAACCGTCGGTTCATCATGACGCAGGGCGTCCCACACTACGCTTGCCCAAACGCGGTCTCCACTCTAAACTCTCCGTGTATGCTCCATCTACCGTCTGTCCGTTTGCAGACGTGGCCGGTCCACTTTCACTTCAACCTGCTTTCAACACCTTCTGTTATTTATTTATGCCCAAATTAGCACAGATATTTCAATCCAATTTAATTTGAGCGTGGTAGCCTAGAAATTAAAATTTTGTTGCTAAATTCTTGGCGACTACGCGCAAACGCAACCGGTGAGATGAGCAAATATAGACAATCAATGGACGCCTGAAGGAAGACCTCCCAGATGGACCGACGACATCGTCAAGGTCACTGGTAACTGGTGGATGCAAGCGACAGGTTGCCGCTCGTTGTGGCGTTCTATGGGGGAGACCTATGTTCAACAGTGGACGTCTTTCGGCTGAGGATGATGCTGAAGGAAAACATAGCAGCTAAGGGCGTGTGTGTAAATGTGTCGTGATGGCCCAGTGGTTAAGGTACCCACCTCTAGTGCATGAGGGTTCCAAACCGACCAAGTACCAATGTGACTATTTCACATCATAATGAGCTTTGTGACCCTTGGGCGAGAGTCTCCACGCAATGGGTGCCCGAAGATGGGCGGCGCCGCCGAAGACGGCCTAGAAAGAGATGACCAGATAACCTGGACGCGTACCACAAGAACTGGTACGAGGTGGCGCTGGATAAAAGTTCCTGGAAGGACTTGGGGGAGGCCTTTGCCCAGCAGTGGGACAGCATAAGCTAATAAAAAAAAAAGAAAGTGAGTTTTAGCTTCACAAGGTTATTTTGGACATCACTGACAGCGTGTGAAAACCTGGACTTATAATTAATTTAAATCTGAAATCGCCAGCCTACCTTAAACCAACGTGGTGATCAAAGCTCGTGCCTTCTCTGTATAAGAAGAGGCATTTGTCCTGCAATGGGCAATAACAGGCGGATCTTATTATTATTCTCCTTTATTTATTTTATGTACATATAAATAAATATTTGTATTAAAATAATAACATTTGAAATAGTATTAACAATAGTATTGGCCCACGGGTATCGGCAACAGGGTTTAAGCTACCGGTGGTCAGGGCTCCTGGGAGAGAAATCGCCTAACTATTTAATTACTTGGCAATGATTCCATTGACCGTCATGACTATCGAAGTATCGACTCAATGACTGCTGTACTCACATCTCATTTATGTCGACAACCTCGTAAGCCAAGTTAAGAAACTTCCTCACAAGCCAAGTCAAGATATTTACTCGCGAGCCAAGTCAAGATACTTTACTCGTATTACATATTTATATTTATTAAAAATGGAAATAAAACATTTCAGCGACGGAGTATTTTCATCCATATTTCCGTTTGGAGTTCGTTTATATTCAACGGCACATGTATGGTGATGACCATCCTTGCAATTCATTTTCAAGTGCCAAGCAATGAGAAACCCACACTTATACTAGCGATGGCTCTTGTATGGTATTGTAGTAAGTTGAATTATATATTTTACTAGCTTTTGCCCGCGAATCCGTCTGTATGAATGTCGGTTATCGCGGACGCAGACAAAGTTGCGGATTATAAAGTAACCTATGTCCTTCCCAAGGGTTCAAGCTATCTTCAAACCAAATTTCGTAAAAATCGGTTCAGCCTTTAAGTAGTCAAAACGTAAACGAAAGAGTCACTTTCGCATTTATGATTAAGTATTAAGTTTGAAATACCGGCCCGCTCCAGGTTCGCACGGATGCAATATTTATTTCAAATTTCCTACATTTTTATATATTTTTGTCCTGGTATTACCGAACGCAACATAAAAAGAATGATTCAGTTTGGTTCAGTCGTTCGGAAGTTAGGCGTGTACAGACATTTGGGCGACTTTGTTTTATACTATGTATAGAAAATGGAGTAAAGTAATAACCGACTGGTATCCAAAGGACAGTAAACGCAGCAAGGGAAAACAGATAAGAAGATGAGATCATGAGCTTAAACAAACAGCGGGCGCCAATTGGAGAATAGTGGCTCGTGACAGAAAACAGTGGAAAGAGGTAGAGGCCTTTGCCAAAAGGCACACTGAATTGAGGGACATATTATAACATAATAATATAGAGAAACAGAAACAATTCAGAATAAAGGGGAATTTATTATTATTATTATTATAAAGAAATATGGATTTGTATGAATTTTGCCCTGCATCTCTAAGGAGCTCGAGGTAAGGATGCCCGATTTTTTGCTTTGAATCGATCTTTTGGATCGTAATGGATGGAGTATAAAACATGTTTTACGTGACAGATTCCGTTACTTTGTGAATCGATTCACGATTTTAATCGTATTGCATTGAATCGATCTCATTCGATCTCGAAATATCGTATGGTAATTTCAAAAAAATTATAGAAAGCACAGTATGCATGTAAAATTGTTTATACTTCCACAGAAAGCCGTAATAGGTTATTCAGTGAGTATCTCTAAATTACTAATTTTTGGAAAGTATAAAACATGTTTTACACACATTCAAAGTCAAAGTATTTACAGCTAGAGTAAACAGGCGTTACTTCCCCTACAAACACAACACTGCTAGACCGCCTTCCAGGGGTAGTTAATAAAAACCTCCTTTATTATTTGCTCAGGTTGACCCTAGCAAATAATTGGCGTTAGTGCCTATTTTCAATTTGATTAACCCAAGCAAAAAAGATTAGTATAACTTCCCCTTTCATCCCTTTAGGGGTTGAGATTCCAAATATCCTTTCCTAGTATTCGCCTATATCATGAAAGGTACATTTTTAGTTCCAGTGGTTTCGATTTTCCCAACTTTTCCCAACTATCCCTCAGATGTGAAGTTTCCAAAAAACTGATATACATTTTTTGAAATGCCTAACCGAATAACCAAATCCCAGTTTTCATGTTTTCAACATAAACAAATTACTGATTTCCCATGTAAACTTTCATTCCTTATTTTGCCACCTTAGCGGTTTTTTGGAAATATGGGTAGCAGCTGAAACAAGTATTTTATTATTTTTAATCAAAAAATAGTTAGTCTCATCTCGTAGTTTCGTCTCCTGTAAATTATTTCAAAAATTATATTTAATTAAATATTAATAAAAGCAATCAAAACTATTCGTCATAATTATGTTGATTAGTTTTTTGTCTAAATTTTATGAATAAATTAATGTAGTATATTAATTAGTACAATATGAAGGCGCCAGGTGTACATATCACGCAGTTGCTCGTTGCCTGGCGGTTAAGCACCAGTACACCCCATACTGGAGAAGACGTCTTTGGGTCTCTGACGAAGAAGCCGCGCTGGCCATTGGCAAAGCGAGATTGCAGACAGGAGATGTTGGAGACTATAGACGTGGATCCGTGGGGGCACCCATAATGAGCGGTTCTAGAGAAACTTCGCATCGCGGCGCCTTCACTTACGGAGAGTCTCCTACCCGAGCTGCTGGAAGAGGTAGTCACAGCACTCTTGCCGGCAAGAGCGAAGCACACTCCGCCGCTGATGGCTTTGCCCACAGCCACATTCTGCAGAAAAGAACGCCATCAGCGTCCCAGGGGTGACACAGGCAGAGACGGGGGCAGTTATGATGCAGCTGCGGACGAAGAGCGTGGCTCTGTGGCCCGACTGAGTCCACAAGCGCGTGTTAGCCCATGCTCTGAAAAAGCTAGATCTCCAAGTGAGAGGACCTTACACAGCGTAGCTTGAGCGCGGCGTTAACCACTGCGGCTGCACTATGGGTGTACGCGGACGGTGAGTCTGCAGGGTACCCCGGCTTCCTGAGCACGATCAGGCGACCAGATTTCCGCCGCAGAGGGGCCGGACAAGAGCTAGTACGGTTTTCGATATAAGCGCTCTACCATCCACCCGATATCGCGGCTGAGAGCCCTGGTTGAGGAAGCGGTGTCGTGGGATGGTATGATGTCGGCAGCTCGATCGTGGGCCCACTTCTATGGAACATCGAGTACGATTGGGTGCTGAGGGGCAAACTCCAATCGGGTGTAGAGAAGACGTGTTACGTGGACGACACGTTGGTCATGGCCCAGGGGAGCTTGTACAGGGAAGCAGCGTTGCTGGTGATGGTTAACCGCATACGGCGCCTAGGCCTGTAGGTCCTCAACAAGTCAGAAGCCGCGGTTTTTCTTTGCTCCTAAGGTGCAATGCCGCTCGGATCACACATTGTGATCGAGGGGACTCGAATCGTTGTCGAGTAACATGAAGTGCCTGGAATAGGTGCTCGACATCCGGTGGGTTTCACCCCCACTTTGACGGCTGGTACCTAAGTTGTAGAGCGTGGCTGGGGCGCTATCAACGCTGCTTGCTAATCTGGAGGCCAGCTACATCGATGGCCCTGCATGGGGACCGATTTGGGCGGCTGACCTGATGGCTAGTAGCATGGCTGTTCTTTTTCGAAAACCGCAGCGACCAGCTGGTGCACCAGGCGTCCCGGACTCGGGCCTCCGGACGCCCTTTTCCAACCCACCTAAATGGGTCCAGGGGCGACGCACTCGAGAACGTTCCCACACTTCAGGCCCCAAGTGGCGACTCGTAGTACCTCGCAAATTGTTTTATTTAAGTCGAAATAATTTAATTTCTTCGCAATAGCATTTTCTATTAAGAAAACACCATATTAATCTTTCTTGACACAGTAGAACGTAAGTAAGTTTTTATGAGTTTTAATTTACTGAAACTTTTTTCTGCTTTAGCGACACTTACAACTACAGTCAGCAAGATCCGAGACGCTGTCGACACATTCGGGAAAAAATACTGACAGTATTTTTGTTTAATGGTGTCAAAAAACTTTAAATGCCATAGATATTTGATAACAGTGTTGTAATATTAGATGGCACATTTTCCTCATCAGTTACCTAGCACTTGCCAGTGGTATACGCGCTTGATTGATTGTGGTGGGTCACAAACGAGTCTACGACTGTCGGCGTCTTTTTTGTTGTTTTCGGTGCCCCTATATGAAGGCGCCCGGTGCGACCGCACCGCTCGCACCGCCCTAGGGTCGCCACTGTGTAGTTCGTACTGTACGTTTCGGTTGACGTTTAGGTTTTAGTCGATACGATTTTTTTATTACGGTCTTAGAGGCATACGAAACGATTTCGGCGAAAACGGCATCCCGTTGACTCGATTAAAAAAATCCGTCGATCGTATGACCATGAATCGATCTTCTGGAAGATCGATTCAGATCGAGCATCCCTAGCTCGTGGCTAAGTAAATGTGACTTAAATGGCAGTTTAAAAATTCCTATCTTTATTTCCTCTACTTATATGTGTGTATTATAATAATTATATTTTTGTTCGCAGTATATTTTTACTTTATTTGCGTCGTGAATAGTTACAAAATGTTGTTCTGGGCATAATGAAGCTGTGCTATTGGAATAATGATGTAATGTATGCTATATTAATGTATAAACGGTTCACCCAATTGTTCTTTCTTTGGTAATGTTTGGCATGTACTAAACCCATTCAATACCCAGAATGCACCTGTAGAGTCCATTTTACATACATTTTTCGAAATAAATTCTTTAAATGATAGTAAAAACAGTAGCAAAATTAGTTGAAGTTAGCAGAAAAACAGGCAGACGAAAACAGTCATCATCATCATCATCATCAGCCGGAAGACTGATGTTCTCTGTTCACTCACTGTTGAACATAGGCCTCCCCCATATGAGGGGGGGGGGGTTGCCATAATCCCCACGCTTGGCAGGCGTCTTGGGGATCGCAGTGAAGTGGTTAAGTACACGTTCCCTTAGTCGCCTTCGACGACACCCTCGGGATGAAATGGGGGGTTGCTATTCTAGCCCGGACACCCCACGGGGACGAAAACAGTGGCTTTGCTTTATGCTAGTTAGAGTTGATATTCCAGATCAGTAGGTACAAATGCTTAGCTTTTCCACACATACATAAAGTCAAAATCAGATTGTTTATTTTATGTAGACTGACCTGTCGAATGTCGACGGCACCCACATAGGTAGGCATAATCAGCGGAAGTTTGATCTTCAACTTTTTTTGCCCGACAGTCGTTGAGTTACAAGACACATTTGGGCCTGTAGACAAAATCCTTTCTCTTCGATTTAAAGAACTTTATTTCTCATTAATACAATCGTCGCTTACATGAGAACAATAAATCTTATTACTAATTTTATAATAGTGCAGGTAGAAGAACAAAAAAGTAAGTATGATTATTGTCAACAAAATTTGAAGCGAGTTCACTGCATTCCTAAGATAAGGCGGTGGCACAAGTTATAAGATGTTGCAGTTTTAAGCGAAATTTACGATGATACAATTAATATAATGTTTCGTCATTGCAAATATAAGTACGTAATTTATTTTTAAATATGATCAGTGAAGTCGCTTCTTTTACATCATTTGCGTTTCTCTTCGCTCTTCGCGTTTCACTTAGCGTTAACGCTAACGGAAAAATCAAATTGTATGTAGTTGAGATATATGCATCACGTGACATCTGGTAAGCAAACGTCAACTCCATACAATTTGATTTTTCCGTTGGCGTTAACGCTAACAGAAAAGTATTTTGTCTACAGGTCTTGGAATGTAATTTTATAGAAAAAAAGAATTGAATTGATGTGTGGCGATCGTGTCGCTTCACTAAAATGACGTCCCCTCTCTAGTGGCGGAAAAAAGGACAACACTTGGTGTCCTTGCGGCGACTACCGCGCCTTGAATGCTAGGACTGTGCCAGATCGATACCTGGTTCGACACATTAATGATTTTACCCATAATCTTGCTGGCGCCCAAGTGTTCAGTACTTTAGATTTAGTTAAGGCATATCATCGAATTCCAGTTTTTGAAGAGGATATTGCCAAAATATATATAGTGACACCGTTTGGCCTATTCGAATTTCCTTATATGACGTTCGGGTTGAGAAACGCAGGACCAACCTTTCAGCGTTTCATCGATGAGGTCACACGGGGTCTTGAATTTTGCTTTGCATGTGTCGATGGCATTCTCGTTTTTTCAATGGATGAATCCGCTCACCTTGATCACTTGCATATCCTCTTCAAACGCCTTCAGGATTACGGGGTGGTTATAAACCCGTCCAAATGCGTGTTAGGTGTTGCGAAGTTCTATTCTTGGGTTATCACATCAGCAGCAAAGGTATTCGACCTCCTCAGGAACGCATTCAAACTCTGTTGGATTTTCCACCACCTGCAACGGTGCAAGGTATGCGCTGATTTCTCGGTATGCTTAATTATTACCGTCAATTTGTACCCCGTGCCGCATAATTCCAGGCACCCTTGATTGAGGCATTGGTGGCGACCAATAGCAAGGGTGAAAAACCATTTCCATGGTCACCCGAACTGCTGCAAAAATTTGAAGACTGCAAAAAGAGCCTGTCTAATGCTACTCAGATATAACACCCAGTCGGAAATGCCAAGCTTGGTTTGTTCACGGATGCGTCAGGTGTACATAGTGGATCATATCCTCATATAACGAGTAAATTACCAATGATTCCCACTTTCCTTCTTTAGCAAGAAATTGACCCCTTAGCAGGCGCAGTGGCTATACTACTGATAATTGTTAGCAGTGTACGAGAATGTCCAACATTTTCGACGTATCCAAGAAGTCCAGCACGCAACGGTCTTTACAGATCATAAGCTCTTGTTGAATGCTTTTTCACAGCGACGCGACAAACTACCACCGCCACAGCTTAACCAATTATCATTTATCAGTCAATTCACAACAGATATTCAATACATTAAAGGCGAAGAAAACATCGTGACTGACGCTATGTCGTGCATAGATATTGACGCCATTTCTCTAGAACACGATTATAACGCTCTCGCGGAGGCTCAAGCAGACCAGGAACTCGCTAACTTACTGCAAGGTGGCTCCAATTTAAAGCTGACTAAGATCTGCACAACTGGAACTGACGCTCCTGTCTTTTGTGATGTATCTACTGACAAGTCGCGTCCCTATTTGACCCCTTCATTTCGCCGCGCTGGTTTCAACAGTTAGCACAATTTAAGCCATCCCGGCGCTCAAGCTTCAACGCGTCTAGTTGCGGAGCGTTTCGTCTGGCCCTCTATGAGAAAGGACTGCCGAGTTTGGTCTCGATCATGTGAAGCGTGTCAAAGCAGCAAGGTTTCAAGACACAATTCCGCACATGCTGGTAGGTTTGACTTGCCTTCTGGTCGTTTCATGCATGTCTACATTGACATAATCGATCCCTTGCCTGTCAGCAACGAGCACCGTTACTGTTTGACATCAATAGATAGAGTCTTCAGGTAGCCCGAAGTCTGGCCTATGCGTTCCATCACCGCTGAGGAGGTAGCCGAAACATTTACTAGAGAATGGATTGCTCGCTTTGGCGTACCATCTGTCATTACCACGGACCAGGGATCGCAATTTGAGTCTGACCTGTTCAATCGCTTTTTGCATCAATTTGCCACTAAGCGCCTAAGAACCATTTCATATCACCCCTGTGCGAATGGGACGATTGACCGGGTTCATCGGCAGCTTAAGGCAGTGTTAACCTGTCAGGAGTAGCGCGCATTGCCTTGTTTCCCGCTATAACCCCGTGCCCCGCGCTCGTACGCGCCCCGCGGGGCGAACGTTATGACACCGGCACCGGTCACAAAAAACGCTCTCAAGCAGTTTCTGTTCGTCGTACAGCGATAAAAAAACTGTTTCGTGATCTTGAATACCCAGAGCAGGTACTTATCTATAAACAATAGCCGGATTATGAGTGTCGTATTATAAACAAAGGATGATTACAGAGAACTGGCTAAAAGTGTATGTGTTCTTGTATTATACAGATTTGTGATAAAACTACTGTAGCTATGTACACAAAACTTTGTAAATTACATTATGAATAAACAAGGAATCTAACAGTACCGTTAGTTTTAGAATCCCACGTAACATTTTATTTATCTAATTCAAATTCAAAAACAATTACGCCGAGTTGGTCTGTCGGATGACATTGACTTTCACTATATAAATAAATATGAATAGATATGCCTCGAATACATGAAATAATTAATTATCACTATTCTATACGTTGCTACTTAGTATTTCCAAGACCATATGTCATTGTAAAAAAAAAATTGGTTGTCTGTAAAGTCGGTTTACTGACGATAGTTGAATGTGACAACGCGAAAGAATCATTACCTTTATCGCTGTAATTATCGTTGCTATAAACAATTGACACCACATTCACTTTTCACTTGGAACGCCTCAGAGCGAGGTAACGCCGCAGAGCGAGGTAACGCCGCAGAGCGAGGTAACGCCGTAACGCCGCACGACGTCATGTTTTTTCGTGCGTGCAGCCGGCTCTATCGAATTATAAGACGTTGTCACGTCAAAAACCAAATTCATATTTTCAATTGTTCATTCAATGGCGACTGACGAACTAGTTACGATATATTTTGTTGGCTCAACAAAGGTGCATTATACACTTGTAGTATACATTTACTTACCAAAGTTTCACAACATACATTTGTCACAAATAAATAAAACAACAACACGCATCATACGCGGATTCATTGTTGACATTCAACTTTTTCAACGAGTAGGGATGCGAAAAGTAGGGAACTTATGCCCAACAGTGGGCGTCTAAAGGTAGACATGATGATTATGATGATAGCCATCAATATAATGGAAAATAAATGCTTGTAATTGACGACGACATCCTCCGAACCGCAATAGAAACGAAACGATATGGTGAGCTGGAATACGGTGGGCCGTTGCGATCAGCCGTAAGTGCGTTTTAGACCTAAATCTTGGATATCACTGTCATCGGTGAAGGTAAACTTCGTAAGGAAACCTGAACTTATAATTTACTAGCTTCTGCCCGCGGCTTCGCCCGCGTGAAAAGAACGATTATCCCAAGGGAACACATTACCGGGATAAAAAGTATCCTATGTGTTAATCCAGGAAATGGTTTATCTATGTGCCAATTTTCATCCAAATCTGTTCAACGGTTTACGCGTGATTGAGTAACAAACATCCAAACATCTTCACAAACTTTCACATTTATAATATTATATATAGTAGGAGTAGGATATAGGTCTGAAATCGCCAATTCGCTTTAAGCGCACGTGGTGATCAGTGCTCGTGCCTTCACTGTATGAGAAGAGACCTTTGCCCTGTAGTACAATAACAGACTGGTATTATTAGTTGTCCCTCCCAAAATGTAGTTTCGTATGGAGAAGGCCAGTCACTCTACACTTACTCTTATAAAATAAATGTTTTCCATTACATACAGGTGAAAGGTTCTTCGAAGCGCAATTTGTTACCAATGACTTGACTATCAAATAATTCTAGAAGTTGAAATATTAAACGAAAACCCTAGTGTTGAAACTTTCCGTCGCTCATTAAACAAACCCTTGTTCCATACATTTGAACCTTGCAGATTTATTTTGTTTTTTTTTTTTTAAACGTGCCCCATACTATGTATTTCTTCTGTATCACGGATGCGTATAAGAACTTATAAACTCATATACACAAACAGCCAGACCTGGAAGAACAATCTGCAGGACATACCCATATTTGTTCGGTGCGGGAAACGAACCGCAGCGCAGCACATCAGTCAATCGCTCAATCACTGCGCCAACCGCGTTGTCAAATTATGAATGGTTTAGACAATAAACCGTGAAACTTCATCATCATCAGCCGGAAGACGTCCACTGTTGAACAAAGACCTCTCCCATAGAACGCCACAAGGAGCAGCAACCTGCCGCTTGCATCCATCAGTTACCCGCGACCTTCACGATGTCGTTGGTCTATCTAGTGGAAAGCCTAATCGTGAAACATGACTACGTCATATTATTATGTGTACCTACCTAATTTCAACTTAATCGGTTAAGTAGATTCGGAGTAAATTGGCTATGACAGACAGAGAGGCACAGATGTTCTTATAAGGTTTCCGTTTTTAATCCGGACGTACATAACTCTAAAAAACTTTAAAAAAAAGAGAACCGCCTTCAAAAAAGAACTAAAAAGTGATAAATAACTTTTGCACAGAACACACATGACTTTGGTTTCGGAAGTCGGTGGCTTTGTTCTGTTTGCTGTTTTGTATTGCCACCGACTTCCGAAACTAAAGTCATGTCTGTTCTGTGCTAAAGTTATTTATCACTTTTTAGTTATTTTTTGAAGGCGGTTCTCTTTTTTTTTAAGTTTTTATTTTCCACTTTCATCACCCAAATCCATTAAGAAACGGCAACACAGTTAAAACAGAGATTGAAAGTCTCCCAAAGAAAAAAACGAACATGTCTTCTCTCTTCTCCAAAGAAAAAAAAGAAAGTGCTGAATAAATTTCTGTTTGTGGTATACTAAAACCTTCTCCAGAATGTAACAAACTCTATTCTGAAAACCGTATCAAAATCGGTTCAGCCAAACGGGAGATAATCGCGGACAAACATGCATACATACATACAAACATACTGGTCCAACTGAAAACCTCCTTTTTTTTTTGAAGTCGGTTAAAAATACTTTAACAAACAAAGCCAACCCAACCAATATTTCAAAGTGACATGGATAAACTTTTATTCCGTACAATACATCTTATTTATTGATGTTGTCTTCTAAGAGCTGTCTACGCCGACTATCAAATATTTACTTCAGGTTCTTGAGATTTGATTAAGTTCTTCGGAACCTGTAGGCTGCTATCTGAATCTTCGACTAAGTTGATTGTGCCACGCTGTGTCTATTTATTTACCTACTAGCTGTGCCCACGGCTTCGCTAACGTAGATCTAAGTGTAACTTAAGGTTATTAGTACTGAATGTTATCTATCTTATATAGGGTGACTGGTAATTAGTGTACGATACTTAAACACGTGATTGTGTTCATGATAACAAATAAATTTCCCGAAGAAAAAAATGTTTTTTGTACTGGTTCACTTTAGGTCATAATAATTACCAGTCACCCTATATATATATCAATCTTCTGTGCGTGTGTATGAAAGTGAACTCCTCCTAAACGGCTGGACCGATTGAAATGATTTTTTTTTGTGTGTTCCAGTGGGTTCGAGAATGGTTTAGATTTACAATTGGACCCGGTAGGTGGCGCTGCAGTCGAGTAGTAGGACTTTATTTATTTTGAGGGCAGTACGTCTGCCAGGCCCGCTAGTCTTATATATAAATTAAAGTGTTTAGTTTAGTTTATTTTTTTATAATTATTACAATTACATGTCAGGTTTAAAGAAATACAAAAGAAAATAATTGAGCATACAATAAACTAATCGAATAATAGAAACAACCAAACTAATAATTACGTCAAATTACCTAAAACCATTCTCTCTCTGTATTCTTTGTCTGTTTGTAGCAGCAGCGCTGATAGATATATAGATAAAACATTTATTTACACACAAAATACAATATCACAACACAAAAAATTTAAATCAAATAAGGGTTTAACAAAGTGAGGTGTGTGTCTCAAGATTGCACCAAATGGGAGTCCAGCTCAGCATGTGTCAGGCAAATACACCTGACGCTGATATTCTGCTGAATACCTGTAGTGACATACGGATGTCGAGCAGATGAGACAGATTGGTTATGTGGCAAACTTACAAGCAGCAGTAGCAGCAGATACCTGATGTTATAAAGAGTAACATTATTAAAGGCAATTTTTATTTAGACATGCAACGCATCAGCCAATCCATCAGTCACTGCGTCAACCTTCTGTGAGATTTAAAAATGTGAGTAACATTGTTTGCCGACATAGCTGTCGTAGCGGCTACGTAGTACACATGTCAGCTACGTCGTAGCAAATGCGTAGCAGCATTCTTAAGGCGACGATATACGCCGGCGACCTTGAGCGACCAAAGAATCGTATGCGCTGCGTCCAAAATTCTCAAAAGTTTAGTCGAATCAATTAAATAAAAGATAGGATCCTTTAACTTTAAAAAAGGGCGTATATTAAAAGATAGATAATAAAATTGTCTGTAAGATAGTGTCAGTTTCGTTTAATTATACCTGGTAGATTTTGTGTGATTGTCAATGTTTTGTCCGCGTCAGACACAACTTCACGAGTTAATTAAACTATTTAATATGAATATAATCAAAAATTATAGATTGAGAACAACGGATTAACTCACTGTGTTGTTGCATCAAGGAACACATTAGAAGCGTCAGGAGCGGAGACAGCAATGCTTCAGCAGTCACCGAGCATGTGATGGAGTGTGGGCCGAATCACTTTATACGGTTCGACAAAGCCTCCGTACTAGCGAGAGAGAAGTTCTGTGTTCCGCGGAAAATATGTGAGGCTATTGAAATAAGTCGACGCCCTAACTTTAATGGGGACGGTGGTTGGTCCATATCTCCATCATGGCCACTGCTTAATATGGTGAGACCCGATACAGAGGAGGAACTAAAAAGTGATGATGTGGTCAGCTCAGTGTGCATATTTTTCAAGCAAGATACTCTTCCGCCACCTCTACCACCTCTACCCTCGCCCGCGCCACCCCCGCCACCGCCGCAGTTGTCCGCGCGGGCGCAACGCGCGGCCGCGCGCAGTGTCCGCAGGAACGCGACGGGCGGTTTGTCATCCTGTGGAACTCCTTGAAAAAGGTGGCCGTATGCCATCGAAACTAGTCGGACGAACCCGACAACACAGTGAGTTAATCCGTTGTTCTCAATCTATAATGTGTAACAATACTCACGTTTCGTTGAATGAAAAAATAATCAAAAATATTCACATACTAAATGATTAAGAGAATGTTCTAGTTTAACATATATTTTTTTTCAAATCATTTACACTACACATTTTGACGTGATTGTCAGTTTAAAATCTGTAAAAGTCGTTAATACGCGCCCCTCAAAATCTAAACAATTGCTAGAATGGCGTGGCAGCATTGACACCAATAGTATAATACAATGGTCTGTTTGTGTGCATCGGAAAAAAAATACACGAAATAAGCACGAATCTTTGAAATTTTACAGAGCTTTTTAAAATAATTGTCTAAAATAAAAAAATTGTTCGTATCACGGACTGAAAAATATTCTGTATATTAAGCATAACCTTTATTTTCTTAAAATAAATACATCAGTTATGTTTTTATTCAAGTACTGGTGAAAGAAAATTGTCTAAATGAATCGATTTTGTACTTTTTCAACATTGTTTTTTAATACATAATAGTAATATTTTCGTAATTTTGACTGTACAGAGCCAAAATTACGAAAATATTACTCAGCAGGGTAGACAGGGGGGGGAGGGCAGGGGGGGGGAGAGGCTAGGGGCGGGGGGCAGGGTATTCTTAAAGTCTACTGTAGTAGACTGTTGGAAAAACGAATAAAACATAATATTTCTGTAATTGTTGTAGTCGTCCTGAAAGTTAACTCTGACGTCTATTTTCGTAAAACGCTATGAAAGAATTGTCTTCGCTTTAAAAAACCATAATTAAAAATTATACTTTTACTATGTAGTTCCCTAAATCAAGACTAAATCTTTCTAAAACTGTCATTGACTATAAATAATCTGCTCACATCATTACGATATTGCTCTGGGCAAAACGCGAAAACATAAGGCTCATAAGGGCCTCCGCATACATTCATCGAACGCGTTCACTCGGGCCCTAAATTACACCAAGGTTATTAGTCAACCCACGTTGTATTTAATCTTTTTTTAATACATTATTATATTCTTGTATGTAGTAACAAACAGTTACCTTTATTCCAAGAAGGAGTGGGCCGATGATATAACTTTTTTAAATTTATTTAGAATGTTTCGCTGACAAAACTTGTGTCGAAAAAGAAATGTCCCTAAATAGAACTTCTATGAAATAGTGGCGGATAATATGGAGAGAGCTATGCTCGGAGTTTCTTTGAGCAATAGAATCTGGAACGAGAAATCGCCGAAGAACTAAGGTTACCGTCATAGCTCTCAGAATATGCAAGTTGAAGTCGTAATGGGCAGGCCAAATAGCTCGAAGAACCGATAATCAATGGGAAAGAAAGGTTTTAGAGTGGTGACCACGAACCGGAAGACGCAGCGTTGGTAGGCTTCACCATATGGACCGACGACATCGTCAAGGTCGGGGGTAACCGGTGGATGCAAGCTGTCAACAGTGGACGTCTTACGGCTGATGATGATGAAGAATTTCGTCCTCAAACCTAAACATAAAAATTAGTCGGCACACTTGGAGGACTGCCTCGTAGGTTTCAAGGACGCAAGCGCGACTGCAGAGCGTGGAGCGGTGGTTTTGGGTTCCCCCTTGAATTTCTCAGTAGCAGCCCGGTGCTTGGACTGGGGAACCTCTTTCTGAAACTCAAAGTACTGTATGTACATAGGGTGGCTCGAGCATGGAGGAAAAATATTCACTCGAAGTCACGGGCGGAAGCTAGTAAAATTTTAATCTAATTTGTAGCCAAACCTGAAAGAAAAAATAAAATAAAAATCGTATGACAATAATAAAGTTTATTTATTTACAATTTTACATGTTACAGTTAATATTTACTTAAAACAAAATTTGCCAAAACACGGTACTTATAGTAAGTTGTTCATGACACTTATGAAGTAAAAGAATACTGTGGACAAAGAAAAAGAAACCCTTACATTATTAAGTTACGATACATTTTATATCCCTCATGAAAAAGGTGTGTATTTGTACATACCTGTGTTATTCTGTGGCATCGTAAATTAATAATCGTAGTGCCTAAACGACTGAACCGATTTCAAATTAGTTTTTTTTTTGGTTAAAAGGCGATTTGATCGAGAGAGTTTTTAGCTATGATCAAAGAAAATCGGTTCAAGTGAAGATTATATCAGTTCTTTACTAGTTGATGAAAATATTTGAACATCTTCCACAGCTTCGATCGAGTCCAAATTGACGACATTAGAACATTGTAAAACAAAATTAATTCTTCCGATCGAATTTTACAGCAGCCAATCTCACGGAGCTCAACCAAGTAAGTAGAAAATATTATAGTGCACAAGTGTGTGCGTTAACACAGATGCCCCCCTCTATGGTATGGTATGGTATGACTCCCTCTTCCGTCATTCTAATAGTCCGGTGGGACGGTAATCCGACACGACCGTAGAGAGATCAGGCGCAGGACCAACGGCTTTACGTGCTTTCCGAGGCACGGGGGTGTTACACCGCCAACTTCCAAACTCCGGGCTGCTACTGAGAAATTTTTCGTTCTAAGTTCAAACTCCAAAGACTCTGCCTTTTTTTGATCCGAGGAAAATTCTCGTGGATGTCCTCGTCCTCAGGTCAGGCAGAGGAGAAAGATGTTGGACTCCCCCCCTGGACGTCTAAGAGGGGCGCGCGTGGTACACTACACGCCGTCACCTCGGGTCCTCATGTGTGGGGGCGACAGACGTCCTCGAGTTTGTCGTCCCTGGACCCATTTAGGGGGGGCTAGAAGAGGACGATATCCACCCTCCGTCGACCGGGCCGGGCCGGGTGGGAGGTTGTGATCTCCTTCTCCCTTTCTACAGCCTCTCGAAACCTCTCAGCGAAACTGTCATCTCG
Organism: Charanyca ferruginea; assembly: GCA_947361185.1. Lineage (NCBI taxonomy): Eukaryota > Metazoa > Arthropoda > Insecta > Lepidoptera > Noctuidae > Charanyca > Charanyca ferruginea. The sequence goes on from OX376078.1 coordinate 6,050,514, forward strand.
CAGAGCGAATCGACCGAAACACTCTTTGCCTAACGTTTGTACGTCGCCGTCGGTTACCTAGCTTCACTGTTCCGTAGTTCACGTGGGTCCAAGCGCGACTGCTGTGCTTGAGGTCCTAGTTTCGATTTCCGAAGATCGAAGTCGGTCAGTGTCATTGGTTATTTCTATTATGATTTTTTCAGCAGCAGTTCAGACCTTTGAAGTTGGTAGTATGACACCCCCATGCCTCGCAAAGCCCGTTAGGCCATTCGTTCTAGTCGTGTCTCATCAGACTATTAGAAAGAGGAAAGAGAGAGTGCACTTGAGTTTGTGCACACTCTTGTGCACTACAATGTGTCCTGTGTACTTGGCTAGCCTCTATAAAGGCTAAATTGCAACTAACACTACCACTCTGTCAAGAGCTACATCGAAGAAGAAGAAGGCTTACCACTCTAGTCCTACAGTTCTAATTATAATCAAATAGTACGTAATCAGATACTTACTACTATGCCAAAGAACATTTAACATCAGTAGTAAAATAATCTTTTTGTTTACAGCTCCATTTCTTGAAACCAAAGTAGTTAGCCACAATATGATTACCACTATGCTTATGCAGTTAAATATTAGTGCAACCCAAACGTATATGTTGATAGGCTGATATATTTTGTTCTGGAAAATGTAAAAAAAGTAGATTTCTAAATAAAATATATGCAACATTATTTTTAAGGTTCCGTACTGAATCGGTGACAAACAGGACTGCTTAGATTTTGCGTCGATGTGTGTTACCCTAGTGGCGACCTCGCCAACATGCATTGGCCAAGTATGGTGATTACGGCTGAACCCCCCCTTGGGGGAGATTTATGCACAGCAGTGGGCGTCTAAGGGTTGACATGATGATGCTCGTAGTGGATACCGTCCACCTGGGGAGATCGGAGGTTTATGTTGGACTCTTGCCAACTAACACGTCGCGGTTTCTCCTGCTACCAGAGTACGGGAGCGGTATTCGCTTGATGTATGATCCTCGCCCCCTACTAGTGATGGACCGTCTAAAGCGGGTCCCTTTACCATGTGCGGCCTGTCCTGCGACCGCTCATTTCCTGAAAGGTGCGCACGAAACAATGCGGGTCGCCGTCACCGGTCTATATCTGGCGAACTGCCCAGGTTTGCTGCCCGCTCCTTACGATGGCCTAAGATCATTGGCCATAGTAAGGCGTCTTTCGGCGCCCGGTTGCCCTTCTAATGCTGGTGGAGTAGGAAGTTTGCTCCCTCTCTATACTACTGCCGTCCGCGGCTTCGCCCTCGTGGAGTTTAGTACTTCCCAAGCTCTTAGATAACAGATATTTTTCGGCCTTACTAATTGGCTGAAATAAAACGTCATCTTGAACGTCATCTTTAAAAATGTCATCTTATCGTTTTATTTCCAGCCAAATTGCACAATATCTTCATAAATTGTATCCTATGTGATATTCTAATGCATAACGTACATTACTGTAAAGTTTCATCAAAATCTGTTAAGTTGTTTTTGCGTTAAAGAGTTACACACATCTATCCATCCACACAAACTTTCGCGTTAACATTAATTAGAAGTAGGAAATTATTTTATTATGCTTACAACCATAACTCCAATGAGGAGTATACCACAGCAAACAAAGATGGCAATTATCAGTAACATGTGAAGAATTTTGCAGTATTTGTAAGTATCGTCTTTAGCAGGAAATATTGTAGCCATTTTCATTTCTGATTGTGCTAGTTCAATCATGGCCCTTATCTGAAAGTAACAATTATAAGTGAAAAATATTAAAACAGAGAGGTTGGAGGATTAAGTTGTTAAATCACTGTAATTTAAGTTACGTTAAACTTATTGATTATGCCAGTCTTAACACCTATTTAGCCTTAAAACGTATGTTTGGTTAAATTTATTCGAACCAAATTCATTTGTCGGTAAGGTGGCACGCAGTTATAGTGGCGGTAAGACCCGTCATGGAGGCGTGGATCTAGAGGTGGCATGGCGCCCTCAGCTTCCGGCTGACGCAGGTACTTTCTGGCCGCGGCTGCTTTGGGAAGTACGTGTGTTGTATAGGTCGGGAGCAGACACCGGTGTGTCACCACTGTGTTGCTTGTCTGGAGGATACGGCGCAGCACACGTTGGAGGAGTGCCCAGCTTGGGCAGGGCTGTGCCGTGACCTCGTTGCAGCAATAAGCAGGAGCGATCTCACGCTCCCGGCCGTCGTTCAATGATAGCAGGAGCGCATGGGACGGGGTTGCCTCCTTTTGCGAGGATGTCATGTCTGCAAAGGAGGCAGCCGAGCGGGAGAGAGAAGCCGCATCCTCTCTCCCCTCCAGCAGAAGACGCAACGATGCTTTATATTGGCCTCTCCAATTACACATTATTAGCCATTCACATCGATCAATTAAAATGTTGTCTGAACTTACAATAGAAATAATGCAGATTATAATAACGCCTGCCTTACGAGGGACGCAGCAGTTGCTCTTCCTAGGGTACTCAAAAAATTCTATTGGCGTTCGGTATTGACACTCGAATAATTTAGATGCTTTTTGTTGTGGAATTTGATAGCAAGTCCATTTTAATAAACTGCAAAAAGAAATAGAAAGAGAGGATATAAGAGACAGAAAAAAAGTGCAAGAATCTAAAATCTACGTCTACTTAAAAACACCTATATTTTTCTAGGTTCATTATTCAAGAACCTCCTGTCTTTCGGGATCATCGGATAGTGTGGAATATCAATAGAAACTATTCGGAATAACTGCTACGATACCCCAGTTAGGCCTCGTCCAGTGTAACGCGGTGAGTAAGGGTGCTAGCGGGTGCGTTTTTGTAACCACAGTGCGTCGCGATATGTAGCGGAAGGCGTTTCCATTGGTCCAAAATACATTACATTAAATGAGATACCGACATTATTCATTCATCTTTAATCGCTTACTGTTCTCACTGCCTCTAAGATACTGTCGCTTAGTATAACGTATAGGTACTAGTAGTGATTTCTGAGCGAGTGGTTCCAGTAAGCGCCCGTCTTACTCTCACTTATAGCTCAGCGACAAAACTATCAGAGCTACACACTCGCTTCTTGCGGCTTGCCAAGTCGTTTCTAGTTCTACTTGCTGCTCTGTGGGCTGCAGGACCGGTGCTTAAGAGCCATCGCTCGTCGTAACTCGCCACAGTCACTTCACTAAACACAAACTAAACTAACGCTGAAGGGGATTTCTTATAATTATTTGATATTTTGCGGCCGCTGTCGCCACCGCACTAGCACACTCAGGACGAGGCCTAATTCAAAAGGTAAATCATTTTATAACACGTAGTCATAGTAAACAATTAATAATTTAAATAAATTCCCGACGCGACTGGTTACTTTCCATTTTTAGAAATTATTATACATGTAGGTACATAAATAAGTAAAATAATCACATGATTTTCATTTTCAGTTGCACGACAAAAATTTTGATTACAAAAAGACGATGACAATCACTTTAGACGGCTACTAAAACGTAGTGATTATATTATATTCTTTGACGGCTACCCTGTCAAGGCATTGAGGCATACTACTACGTCTTTGAGGTATACCCGGTGAGGTGTATCTCTATGGGTATATCTCCATTCTATTATCCATCCTTAATATCCAACCAAACATGACAAAGAGGTAAAATAAAAAAGAAACTATTCTACAAGTTCTATATTTTACGTAAAAATGTCCATTAAAAAGTCGTATATTTTTGAAGTTATACTTCTTTAGGCGCGTTATGAAAAAATGATGAGAGTGAAATTTTACGATGCGCGCGCACAGCGTCACACAAAATTCTCACGGGAGTAATTGTAAACAACGCCATCTCTGACGTACATGCTGAACTACTTACTGCCTTCGTTGCTATTTTGTGACTCGAAGAAGTATAACTTCTCACGCGCGTACATAAGTACACACTGAATTTTTTCTGCAGTATTTCTCGGTAAACTTACACAATAATACTTCTTACGTCTTCTATCTAACGAGTAAATTGTCATAACTTTTCTTGGAGGCAAAACGAACTTCTCTAGTCGAAGAACAATAAAATTAGCTAGTTTCAAGAAGTTTCTATATAAGTTCTAGCTACAACCGCCGCCTACTCAGTCTTCAGTCAACACGCCTTGAAGATTAAAACTTAGAACAGTGTAACTTATATTTTATAACTAGCTGATGCCCGCGACTTTGTCCGCGTGATTGTCCGTTATCAGCGGGGTTTTAAATTTTTTGTGCAGTGCTCTATTCAAAAAAATGTCTCCTTATAACATCTGCTATCTGCCAGTGAAAGTCCTGTCAGAATCGGTCCAGCCGTTTCAGAGATAAGCCGGAACACAAACCGACAGACAGAAAGGGAGACAGACAGGCAGACGAAAATTTTAAAAATGGTTTTTTTGATATTAGGTCCGTATATATTTTGATATTAGGTCCGTATATATTTTGATATTAGGTCCGTATATATTTTCATGTGCATTTGGTTAAAAGCTGTTATTTTGACATTGGAAACAGACACTTCAATTTTATTTATTTATATAGTATCTAGTATCGATTTGTATAGATAACTAATCACTATACTATATATATTCTGTCCATTGGGTTATTGGTTTTTTGACAGCTGCCTTAGAACGTAACTATTCCCGATTACCTAAAAAATAACTTTAAAATACGTTACAAAATAAATATATAAACTGCCTTGCATTAATGGATTATCTTATTGATGACCTAAACGTTAAAACCTACGTTTAAACTAAACGTAAAGATTGTTATGCGCATGAAATATGGTTACAGTCTATCGTACTAAGTGATGAGATCGAATGTATTCGCTTCAAATGAATAAATCGAAAATAATAATTTTACATTTATGTGATCCTAAAAACCTATATATTTTGAAAATAATCCAATGGATTTATGTTGCGGGTTTAAAACATCGAAAATTAAACAAGCAAATTAATATTTTAAAGTTAATTTTACATTATTGTCATTATGAATAAATCAATAAACTATCGTTGTCTTCGGACATGAAACTTACGTCTGATGACGAGTCTTCGCCCAAATTTATCACGATTGTTTCTTGCTGGCTTCAAATAATTGATAATCGATACCATATACAAAATAAAGTGTAAATAATCGAAACGTTACGTAGCTGCAATCACTACTTGTCAAAACCACCACCTGTCAAAAAACCAATAACCCAATGGACAGAGAGTAGCGGTGGGCCGTTCTTGGTTAACGAAATTAACTATCAAAGTATCGAATATCATTAAGGGCGCGTATTCGATTTAGCGCAACTCAAAATCTAAACGATTGCTATAACGGCGTAGCATCATTGACACACACTAGTACAATACAATGGTCTGTTTGTGTGCATCAGAAATAAAAATAAAAATACGAAATAAGCACGAATCATTGAAATTGATCGGCAAATGACAGCGCGCGATGTTTTACAGTGCTTTTTAAAATAATTGTCTAAAACAAATCATCTCGTATAACGAACTAAAAAATTCTTTTCTGTATATTAAGCATAACATTTACTTTCATAAAATAAATAAACCTGTTATTTTTTTATTCAAATACTGGTAAAAAAAAATTGTCAAAGTACACCGATTTTCTACTTTTTCAACATTGTTTTTTAATACATTATAGTAATATTTTCGTAATTTTGGCTCTGTAGCTGTCTTTATGACTGTATATACTGTTGGAAAAACGCATAAAATTAAATATTTTGGCACATTGTAACGGTTGTATTCGTCCTGAAAGTTAACTCTGACGTCTATTTTCGTAAAACGATATGAAAGAATTGTCTTCGCTTTAAAAAACCATAATTAAAAATTATACTTTTACTCTGTAGCTGTCTAAATCAAGACTTAATCTTTCTAAAACTGTAAATTGTCTTTACATAATCTGCTCACATAATTACGATATTGCTCTGGGCAAAACGCAAAAACATGAAGTTTTCGTTACGAATCGAATACGCGCTCTTAAGGTGCGTACGGATTAGAGGCAGCCTCGCCTGAGGCACGGCTCGCCCTGTTGCCTCAAGTGCGTACGCGCCTCAACCCGAGGCGTGCCTTCACGAGCCGTGCGTGGCGAGGCTGCGCACCCCGAGGCTGCCTCTAATCCGTACGCACCTTTAGGAGTTTATGAAACACACTGTTTCAGTAGCAACCATTAGCTGGGTTTTCAGCAGTAAATTAACGTGCGTGCATATCCCTAGATGTCATATTTTATTATCAAAAAATTTGGTCTCTCTATACACATTTTCACACGGTCGAATACTAGGGCAGAAGATATTCTGCCCTAGTATTCGACCGTGTCCGTGTTCCACTGCAAGGGCAAAAGCCTCTCCTCATACAATGAAGGCATGAGCATTGATCACCACGCTTGCTCAAGCCAAATTGGCGATCTGAGTTATATTTATTATGAGTCCAGGTTTACCTCACGATGTTTTCTTTCACCGATGTTGAGAATAGGTAATTGAGTTTGGCCGTAAGAAGCAAATATCTGGTGGAAACTGGAACTTATCATCTGCCTAGCCTAATCCCAACTATGTTCTGGTCGGCTTCCAGTCTAACCGAATGTAGCTGAATACTAGTGTTTTACATGAAGCGACTGCCTATCTGACCTTCATAACCCAGTTGCTGAGTAACACGATACCCCTTGGTTAGACTGGTTGTCGGATTTTCTAGTTTCTAACTACCTAAGTGTAACGATTGTCAAAGATCTACGAATGATAGCCAGGACCAACGGCTTTACGTGCATAGAGGGGTCTCGGTATAAAATCGATGGTCACCCATCTACGGACCGACCACGACAAGCGTAGCTTAACCATCATGATCGGTCGATCGATCGTTTTACTTATTTATTTATTTATTTATTATAAGCACACCAACAGCACTGTCACTTGCAATTCAAATAAAAATAGCATTTAATAATCAGCATTTCAGTAACCATGCAAATAACAGGTATGCATGACACTTTGATTATATATAATGTCTAGATGGAGCGCCAAGTGCACGCAAACGTGTCAAAAAGTGTCAGCCAACTATTGGCTGACAAGTGCTTATATAATCAAAGTCCAAATGCGTAATAATAATAATAAATTATTAATATATGTATAATAATATTAATGTATGTATAATTATATACATAATTGCTTATATAATCATTATTTACGCACACAGAGACGTAGATGCACAGTGTAAAACGACGCCTGCACGCACACATACTTGAAATTGTTGACTCGTTTTCTTTGTTATGATTGTAGGGCGACGCTCCATCTAGACATTATATAATCAAAGGCATGACATTGACAAAAATGATAAATTTGAGACAAGAAGAAAAACTAAAAAGTGTGTCTAGTAAGTAGACTTAAATCCAAAAGCACTACAAAAAACCTTAACTTTAACGTTAGCCACGAGCTCCTCGGAAAACGGGAAACCGGATTTTGTAAATATCCAACGAAAAGGTGTGGGACCTACCATACCCCTGGCGGTATGGTAGGTCTGAATCGTTTCGGTTAGGTTAGGTTAGAACTGTGACCATTAGAGCGTGAAGACGAGTGGGCGTAGGGAGCGGTGCCGCGGTAGCGGCCGCCAAGCGCCAGATTTCCTCTTTTGTTAGTGAATCATTTGGGTTAGGTTAGGTGAGTGGTTTAGTTTTAGAACCACCATACCACCAGTGTAACTAATGAAGAAAAGTACCAACATTTACTGAGCAAGCGTTTGAATTCTTTCTTTGTTCAAAAAGAGGCCTTTGATGTCAACTGAGTAAGATCATGAGCGTAGATTATGAAAGAGGGTATGATAAAAGAAGATATTGCATTACAGAATATATGTGTGCTGTGTGCCCACTACACGCGAATGGCACTCACTTGACCCGTATCCCGTGCGGTCGGTGTAGGGCTGTCACTCGCAAATTTATTTTAAAAAGTTTGGGAGTTTTAAATATTTTTTATTTAAAAGTCCTTTCTTCATTTTGAAGGATCGGTAGTATAACAGTCAGTGTCAACTTTTAGGTTAGCAGTGTAGTATTTCCTATTTGCTTCTTTTTGAGCAATGAAATAGTGTGGATGTTAGGCAGGAGGTCTGTTTATTGATCTATGGGGTCCAACCAAGCATACATTCTTTTGCTCATCATTCATGCCAAGCATCATTCATTTGCTATGACCGTGACCTGAAGGCCATTCCTGATAATCTTGCCACAATGCCATTTCAACGACAATAGGTACATGTCAAATAATGTTATGACAGATTGAGACGGAGATAAAGACTGAAGTGGAAGAGGGCCGGCCATGTCTGACAGACGTTGGACAGACGATAAATGGAACAGACACGCTTTACAGTGGAGACCACGATTGGGCAAGCGTAGTGTGGGACGCCCTGCGTCATGATGGACCGACGATTTGAAGGAGGTGGCTGGCAGCGGTTTGATCCGGGCTGCCCAAGACCGGGTTGGTTGGAAATCTCCGGGGGAGGTCTACGTTCAGCAGTGGACGGCCATAGGCTGATATAATGGTGATGATGATGATATTGAAATTAGGATGTGATTGTTACTACAGGTTACTACAATTGCTTCCCAGACTGTACCTCTAGGTGTCTAGCGGTTAAAAAAACAAATTCTGATTCCTTTTCCGTTCCTTTCGCAAGTAACATAGAAAGATTACAGAAATAATAACTTGGAAAGAAACATAATTCTTTCGAAAATTTCACTTGATCTTTTGAAAACTAAACATGGTTTTTTCAACGCTATGTTTAGGTGTACCGCGGATATAGAGTACAATAGGTACCTAAAGGCTAATCATAGTAATTATTAGCCACAGCATAAGCTATAATTGACTATTTAGTTTGAATTGAAATCCTAATTTGTAATAACTATTTAATAATGTTAACAAGTGAATTATAGTTTCGCAAATCTCGTAAGACCTATTTAAAAAAATTTTTAGTTTTTGCACACCATTTCTGGCAGAATATTTTGAGACCATTTGTTTTAATTTGAAATCACATCTTTATGAATATAGTTTTATGACAAATACATGTTTATGATAAGGCGTTTTAAAAATAGTGCTGTATTCATTAATTTTACGAGTATGTATCTGTTTTCGACGTAGAATCTCAGGAAGTTTACATTTATCGGTTGACGTCTTTCAGTTGATCATAACGGACATCCTAAACGTGTTTTGGCAATGGCCCGGTTGGGCAATGTCCGTGTAAGGATTGTTGGCCGTTCGTGTAAGCTCTACAAGTCCAGTGAAGACGCTGCTTATACCGAAAGTCCGTACGTAACGATTGGTTATAGTTAAGCTACTTATCCATTCGGAAAGCACGTAAAGCCCGACTGTCATTCGTAGATTTTTTATGGGTAGTCAGAAGGCAGAAAGACTGACATCCAGTCTTACCAAGGGATATCGTGTTACCCAATAACTCGGTTGTGGGGGCCAGACAAGCAGGCGCTCTATGTAAAAGACTGGAATTCAGCTTCATCCGGTTAGACTCGAAATCGAGCCCAACATAGAATAAAATAGTAAAGGCTCGGCAGATGATGGTCTGCTGCAGCTTCGGAGCAGTGCGCGACCCGCACTACTGAAGTAAATCAGTGCCAGTGTCATTACAGGCACATGGGACGTTTCAAATTTGTTTCTGGGAGGGCCACGCACTGCGACGCCTTGCAGATGTATATGGGCAGCGTTAAATTTCATTGCGGGATCCAAGACAGTTGAATACTTTCTCCGGGACTCGTCGAGCTACATTGTTTCGCCTTTCTGGTGGTCGCCTCTGTGGATTCTGGCTTATAGGGCTGGGAATAGTGCGGCGGGCGGTTCTAGCTTATAGAAGTTATGGTGGTATGGGAATAGTGCGGCGGGCTAGTCTCAAAAAAAAGGGGCAGCGGTATAGCCACTTTACATCAGGTAGAGTGGCGTGCCTAGGGGGTCTAGGTTTGGGCAAGCTGGATAGATATTTTACGATTGAGGAAAAACCAGCAAGTTGCTCAGTTATTGATTAGGTCATGTTATTCTGATTAGGGAAAGCCCGGCTTTTCAGCTTTCATGATGCGGCCACTGCAAGTAGGCCGTACGCTTGTTTAATAATTGGTTTGTTTGTTTTGTACAAAATTTCAATCATCTACATGTGCATGCCAACCCTAAACCACCATCCTCACAAGTCGGACGTGTGAAGGGCTATGGTTGCCACTTCTTTGTTTTCTTTGGGTTCCGCCGTCTTTATAAAGTTTATAAATAGAATGTTTTAGCTTTACCGGATTTTGGGTTAACATGTTCAGATGGGTCCTTCACACAACGGTTGGTGACTTTGTTGTTTATATTTAGTACTAGCTTTTGCCCGCGACTTCGTCCGCGTGAATGTCGATTATCGTGGATGCAGATTTAAAGTCTCGGATTAAAAAGTAGCCTATGTCCTTCCTCAAAGATTAAGCTATCTTCATGCCAAATTTCAATAAAATCGGTTCAGCCGTTTTGTCTTGAAAACGTATCAGACAGAGTTACCTTCGCATTTATATTATTATGTAGTGAAGTATAAAGTACCTAATAGGGATATTAGTATGGATTTTTCGTTTAGGACCAGAATTGTATTTAAAATGTAAAAATAAATCACTCATCATCTGCCTAGCCTTTTCCCAACTATCTTAGGGTCGTCTACCAGCCTAACCGGTTGCAGCTGAACACCAGTATTTCACATGAAGCGACTGCCTATCGGACCTCCACAACCCAGTTACTGGGTAACACGATACCCCTTGGTAAGACTGGTAGCCAGACTTTCTGGCTTCTGATTACCCTTAACGACTGCCAAAGATCTACAAATGACAGCCGGGACCAACAGCTTTACGTGCTTTCGAGTTCCCTCCGTACCTCTGACGGAGGGAACTCGATATGAAGGGGATGGTCACTCATCCACAGACTGACCGCCGCAAGCGTAGCTTAACCTTAGACCGATCGATCTGTACGGCTTTACTTAGACTACTACTTTACTAAAAATCAGTAAAAAAATAAAAAATAATACGAGTGTATTTTAGACCACACGACTGAAGTAAAACTTCTTTAGCTCCATCTATATGTATGTATGTATCCGTTTGCAACTGGCTATGAGAGGAAGAGAGAAAGAAAATGTGTGCTCGCACCTCTCTGTCTTGCCCCTACAATGCCCCTGTAATATACGAAACATAACTCTCTCACTTTATATCTTCACTAACTTATATCTCCCTCTCAACTTCCGTTCGCCTTGCCCGATCACATTTTTCCTAACGCTTTCGTCTCGCATTCACCAGCTTACTTCCCCAGTCAAGCGTGCGTAAAGAATTTTTTCTTCAAAAATAATTTCAAAGCTGGAAACCATTTTTCTATTTTACAGTACAATTATTAACAGTCACGAAAAGATAAATGTAGTCGTTGGACTTTAAACGGGCCACCATTTAATGGAGTGCCGCAATTTTTAAAGTCAACATAAAAAAAAAAAAAATGTGGCTACCGAGAAGCACGATAAATCTTCATTCAATGTAGATAAAGAAACTTAAGTAAATAAAAATAGAACATAAGAGTTTAGAAAAGTTTAAAACACTTTGTTTCCGTTTACAGAATCTTTTTTTTTAACAAAAGATGAACCTTATTTATCCTATGGAAAGAAAAAAACGGGATAAAAATGTAGTCCAACGTCCAACAAAAGTGTTAAGCTCGATCAATATCTATAGTTGTGCTAAACAAACAAACTTTGTTGTTTGTTTGTTTAAATATGAATCTTATTCTATTACGATTAAGTTGAAAATCGATTAAAGAAATTTGACAGATTGTTGTAGCTTGATGGAATGACCTCTGTACATAATAATATAGAGCGCGAAGCGAACACACATTTTGCTGTTGTTTTGGCCTGCAAATGTAAACTAATAAAATGTAGAGAAAGTAAAAAAAATCTCTAAAGAATACCTCAGATTATGAAACAAAAGGCAGATAAACCGCGCGGAACATTGAGAGTGAAGCCAAAAAAGCAATAACAAATTCAAAAGCGAATACCTACGATCTCGTGATTGTATATTATGTATTTGTATTTGTTGTTTAGGGTTCCGTACCTCAAAAAAGCAATAACAATTTCAAAAGCGAATACCTACGATCTCGTGATTGTATAATATGTATTTGTATTTGTTGTTTAGGGTTCCGTACCTCAAAAGGAAAAAACGGAACCCTTATAGGATCACTTTGTTGTCCGTCTGTCTGTCTGTCTGTCCGTCTGTCTGTCAAGACCCTTTATCTCGGGAACGCGTAGAGGTATTGAGTGAAATTAAAACCATAAACTTAGGTCCACGGTCCCTTGAAGTGGTGAAAAAATCAAAACTCCTAAGTTAACGTGAAAAAAAGATACGGCCGTTTATGTTGCAAAAAACGTACATTTCGACACTCTCAAGGGAATCAAAATTTATAAGGTACTTTCCATTGATCTAGAACTATGAAATTTGGCAAGTAATTATCATCTAATACCTACTATAAATGCAGGGAAAAGTCTCGAACTATACATTTGTAATTAAATCATAAAGAATATATTCTTTATTTATAACTAGTTTTTGTCCGCGATTTGGTCCGTGTGAATGTCAGTTATCAAAATCCCGGAATAAAAAGTACCCTATGTGCTTTTCCAGGGTTCAAGCTATTTTCATACCAAATTTCATCAAAATCGGTTCAGCCGTTTCATCGTGGAAACGTAACAGACAGAGTTACTTTCTCATTGATAATATTAGTATGAATAATTATGTACATACCTACAAATTTGTACGGAACCCTCAGTGAGCGAGTCTAACTCGCACTTGTCCGGTTTTTCCAAAGTGAAAGTTCGCGAACACTTTCATAAGAAATTGGCAGACTCGTCACACAATTAATTTGTTGTATTACTGTATTTATGTTTTTTAGCTCTCTACTTTGTATATTTTGTTTGTATGAATGTATATATGTATTTATTATTTCATTATAGTAAATAAGTATCTTTGCACCTACCATGTTTTGTCTCTGCATCACCCTAAGGTAGACTGGTAGAAAATGCCCAAGGCATTAAGTCTGCCTTTGTACAATGTTTTTTTTTTACATTATGTGCATAAAGTTTAATAAATAAATAAAATAAGTAGATATCAGCCATTTTTTCAGAACCGAACAGACAAGATTTTTAGACAATTTACGACACCTGTTGAAAACTCTATAACAACACTTTGTGTCAACAAGGCCACTCGGCCATGAGGCTACAAGGCCACAAGTGTCTGTCCTTCCATTGTAATAATACCGGTGACGGATGACCAGTCCATTTGAAGGGTTAAGGCGAACCATTTCTCTTAGTTAAGACCTTCTGAGATAAACAGCTGATATATCCTGTTTTGATGAAACATGCCTGCAGTAACGAAGGTTACAAGGACACATAGGGGAGATAAGGATATTATGTTTTGAAGGTAATATCTAAAGACCTTCAGTTTCATTATAAAATGAGTTTACAAACCTTCGAGCCAGTTTTTGAATTTTATCTTATACAAGGTGTAACGTCAAATACGCAAAACCTGAAAATAGTTTGATTAGAATAACGAGCAGAATCAATTAAACCACTTATTAACATAGTTCACATTTTTAAAAAAATCTTCATTACACATGTTGCCCTGTTTATTTATTAATAAGTCAAGCCATCACGTGCGCAAACCTGCCAAAATAGGTAAACAAACACAAATGGTGGTCGTCCAATTAAAATTTTCTCATACGCGAATTACGTTAGCTGCAATCGGAGGATTTAAAAAAAACCAAAAAATGATTTAACTTAATTTATTTTAAAATAAAAGAATTACAGTAATTATCTGCTAAATTAGCCTAAGTGCCTATTCGAAGTATGAATATGGAATGTTAAAAACTACGAAATACAATTATTGGCTAAACTAGGTCCGTGCGTCACAAAATGCTATCTCAGCTCGGCGTTTCCGTCGTTCGCTTAATTGCAGCGTATAGTTTTATAATAAAAGTATTGAGTGCTGAGTTGGCGATTTCCCTTATGCAGCTGCACGTAACATCTCCACCCGCAGATCAGAAACTATTTTAGAACTTTGAGAGAAAATGTTTCTGGAATATGTCCTCTGGCCGTGCGATCTTCTGTTTTCCCAGGTTCCTCGTAGGTATGTCCCTTGGTGTTGGGTGTTTCGGAGCGTTTGCAAAACCATTTGTTGCGATAGCCCAGTATGGCTATGATAAGTGCGCCTGCACCTAATACTGAAATGTAGAAAGGTATGGTAGTATGATATATGACATCTGATTGCAGCTGGTCAAGTTGTATCGGCTGGCTCGTCATGACTTGATTCTGGATGCTGTGTAGTCCTCCTAGGTCGATTGAACTGAGATGAACTTGGGTTAGTGCAGCTCCCGGTGTCTCCGCGTCGTAGGGAATGTTCATTACTTTCAACCGCCCTTGTATTATGTCGTTGTCATTGATTATAGTAAGTTCCTTTGTGCGAAGATAACAGTTGATAGGTATGGTAGCGAGGTAGCTTCCTTGTAGCGAATTGAAGTCTTCTCTTCCACAGACTGATTGCACTTTCGTTGGAGTTGGAAATGATAACACGTAATGCTGGTCATCTAGTTTTTCCATGGCTTCTTTTTCCAGGAATACTGTACTGAATTGGCAGGAGCTCTTCAGGGCTTGGTTCGTGATAAGTTCTTGTATGCAGTCAGTTTTTGTTCGTATTTGATGGGTTATTTCCTTTTCACAGAGATACCAGTTATTAAACTTCGAGCATTCTGCTTCTATGTACACGAAAGAGTTTCCATTAGTTGCTATAAAGGGATAGGTAGGAATAAGGGCTTGACGGTTTTTATTGGGTACTATAGATAACTTATACAAATCATAAACAATTTTGGAAATAATAGGAAATCTGAAAGCTATAACTATCTGTTTCTCGTTGAAATACGATCCGGGTCTGATTATATCGTAGTATTCTCTGAGCTCTAGACTTAGTATCCCATCCTTACTGTATATTTTTTCTAACCTATTTATCATAGACCTAAGTGTTTCTACATCTATCATAGAATGAACAGTGCTTGATGCATGTATGAACGCTAACATATTTTCTATTCTAACTAACTCTAATCTTAAGTCTTCTACATTTTCGCTAATAATAACCATAAGTTGACCAAACTTTGCATAATTTATTAAGTTACCTGTTGTATGGGTGTTATTTAGCAGTAAATCTAAGGTGCTATTAATTTTACTTTGGTTTTCGACTAACTGTATTAATACGTTATTATGCTTAGACATCCATTCCTTACTGAGGCTAATGTGATTGTTAAATTCGTTAACTAACTTATTATCATTAATCTGTAGGATTTTTATGGCATTTTCGTATTTTAAGGCATCTGTGTAATCTAGATTTCCGGTTAGGCTCTTAATTACCGATCCAAGACTGTCTACTAGACCTCTCTTTACACGATCAGGTTCTAAAGATTTTAATTGATTAGATACTTTGCCAATATTGTTAGTAAGATAACTAATTTGGAATTCAAATAGTGTATAAGTATCATTACTAAGTCGACTTTTGTAATCTGATATCTGATACTGTAGCGTTGTAATATGATTTTCTATGTCCCTTAGATTCACGTACTGGAGGAATGTATGATGATGGGTGGTCATTCTTGTCGATCCAAGTTTATACGGTAGTAAGCCGGGTCCATTGGCCAAGCTTTCAAGTTTTATCTCCGATGACTGGGTCCCGTGAAGTACCAGCAATAGTAGAATCCTGTTACAAGTTAGGTTCCTTAGGACCTCTTTTTATTCTATTTTTGGCTACGGGTCCACGTTTTTTGGACGTGTAAACGTGTATGGGTAAGTCAGCCAGGATGGTATCTTGGGTATACCGCGGTGCCGTTTTCTGTCGACTTGCGGAAGGGTTCTTAATGAACACCTGTTGTTGGGGAACGTATTCTATCTCAGGTTCGCGGTTCTTATTTCTACTTTCTATTAAGGCAGTACGATTTGATAAGGAAGTTTCGTTAATAATGTTATAGACTTCTTTCATTTGCGCCCTATGATTATGAACGTACTGTTGTAACGATTGCTGTGTGAAGTCTATGTCTAGAATATCACGTGGGTTAAAATGTCCAGTTAGTAAATCGAATGGTCTGCACCTAGTGAAACTGTGTATTGAGGAATTATAACCAATTATAGCATAAGGCATAAGATTTACGATAGGCTCCTCTTTGTGTTGTAACTTTAATATTCTAATATGTTCAAGGAGAGTTGAATGGAAGCGTTCAATATTACCGTTATCGTTAGGTGAGTGCGGTAAGACTCTGTGATGGTTTATCTTGTGAAGGCGTGTGAATTCTAAGAACAGTTGGTTGGTGAATTCCGTTCCGTTGTCTGTCACTAAAGTTAAGGGAACTCCGTGGTGAGTGCAATATTGTAATAATGATTGGAGTATACTAATGCCCGTGCCGTCTCGAAGGTGAACACATCTATAAATGTAACATACTTTTCATTGTGAACAGTCAATAAATCCATGTGAACTATTTCGAATGGTTTTGTTGCCGGGGGTACAATATTAAACTGGGGTCTAATAGGTCTCCGGTCATATTTAGCTTGCCCACAAATAATGCATTCGTTGATGAATTTGGTTATCTAGTCTTTCATTTTGGGCCAGTAATACTTCCTTGAGAGGGCTAAATAACATTCGGTAATTCCTCGGTGATTAGTTTTGCCGTCATGGTAGTGTTGAATTATCTCTTGCTGACGCAGATAGTCTTTAACATTTTCTAATTCTATCTTAGCTAGTACTAAGTTCATAGATGAGCTCTTAAACTTGTCCTGTATGACTGGTATGATGGAATACATGGCAAGAGGTGGATTTATTAGGATACCTGTTTTTACTTTTGGGTTTACGTACTCCTTGAGGGCATTGACTACATCTTGTTCTAATTTAGATGATGATATCTGGATTGCTACGCGCGTGTGAGTTTCGAATGGCTTAGTAACTACTGGTTTGCGTTTGACGTCTTCAACTATCGTAAAACATAACTGTCTATGAAATCTGTTAAGGGGTTCGTCTGTGATTGGGACTTCTAGTATGGGGTGTTCGTGACTGGTGTGTACGGTTGCAGTGGATGAGTTCGCAGATGGCGGGTTTTCTGATGGGTTAGGAATCAAAGAACATAATTCGTCTATTAAGATGTTAGTATCTTCGTTGTGAATCTCCACCCGAGATAAGGCATCGGCGTTCGTGTTAGTTTTACCTTTCTTATAGATGACTGTGAAATCGTATTCACTAAGCTTCAGCCTCCATCTAGTCAATCGCGAATTGGGTTCTTTAAGGTTCATCATCCACTGTAAAGGTTTATGATCTGTCAATACTTTAAATTTACGACCAAACAAGTACGGCCTGAAATACTTGGTGGCCCAAACTATGGCAAGAAGTTCTTTTTCTATGGTGCTGTAGTTAAGCTCACTTTCATTTAAGGTTCGGGATGCAAAACACACAGGTTTGTCGGAACCTACAGGTCCTTGAGATAGAACGGCAATAGCAACGTTCGAAGCGTCTGTCGTCAGTATGAACTCTTTATCAAAATCGGGATACTGTAGTATGGGGTCATTTGTTAAGAGAATCTTGCACTTTTCAAAGCTGTTTACGTACTCGGAGTATAGTACAACTTTTCTACCTTTTTTTAAACACGCTGTGAGAGGTTTTGTAATCTTTGCAAAATCCGGAATGAATTTACGATAATAACCTACAAGGCCTAAAAATTGCTTAATTTCTTTCGGAGTCTTTGGAATGGGGTATTTTTTTATTGCATGAATTTTATCTGGGTTAGGTTTTATTCCTTCACTACTTATTATGTGTCCGAGATAACCAGTTTCATGCTTTAGGAATTCGGATTTATCCATTTGGATTTTAAAGTTCGATTCCCGAAGTCTATCGAAAACTTTCTCGAGGTTGGTCATATGCTCTTGTAGTGACGTGGAGAAGACTATGATGTCATCTAGGTACACGAGGCATATGTCATTCTGGAGACCCCTGAGGACATTGTCCATAACCCTTTGAAAAGTGGATGGTGAATTCTTAAGTCCCATGGGCATTCGAAGGAACTCGAAATGTCCATGCTCGACATTAAAAGCTGTTTTCTGAATATCCTGAGGGTCCATTTCGACTTGATAGAAGCCGCTAGCCAGGTCTAGAGTGGTGAAGTATTGGCACCTACCTAGTTTGTCGAGAACATCGCTAATGTTCGGGATGGGGTATTTGTCATTAATAGTTTTTTCATTGAGTTTCCTAAAGTCAACTACTAAACGCCATTTTTGCTTGCCCGAGGCGTCCATTTTCTTGGGGACCACCCAAATGGGGGAGCTCCATGCAGACTCTGAAGGCTTTATTATTCCCTGGTCTAACATTTTTGAAATCTGTTCCCTAACCTCCTGACGATGAATGAACGGATATCTGTAACTTTTTGTGTACACCGGGACCTCATCTGTAGTTTTGATACGATGTTTTATGCGATTGGTAAAGGTTAACGTTTCACCTTCGATGTAAAACACGTCAGCATATTTCGAGCAAAGAGCTATAAGGTTGACTTTCTCCTCCTCGTTTAAGTGATCTGTTCGTAATCGCGTTGTAACTTCCTGAACTCGCGTGGTACGTTGTTCGGTGGGGCGGGTCTGGGTCTATGCTTTAGCGGTTCCCGTACGGCATGCTTAACATGTTAGCATAGATGCAGGCCTACCCTATTCACCTCCTTCAGAGGGGATAGGGGGGCGTAGGTCTTAGGGGAGAGTGACAAGTTGGTCGCAAAGATCCCCAAGGCAAGTTCGGCGGACTAGCCTTCTCGAGGTTGCCAGCCCTGTTACTGGGTCTAGTTCACTAGGAAATAGACTCAAACAGAAACCACCGAGCGTTTTAATATATAAAATATATATAGTATGTATATGTGTAAGGTGTATAAATAGTATTTTCATATAGTATATACAACCACACTATCACGGGTCAGAGTAGTGTGGTTTCTCTCTTCTTCATTCTTCTGCCCAAAACACATAATGGAAGCACATTTTAAAAAGAAATTACCCCAGGAGGGTACCACGCATAGTGGAGAATCCCTCACCGAGCCCAGCTCGGTCTGTTCCTCGTATTCTGGGGGGAACAAAAATGTGTGCGAACAACGTTCGAGCCTCGACCTATCAGGCCTCGCGGAGGCCATAATTTTAACTGAACCGCAACAAATAGACACGAACAGTGTCACAAAATGGAGCCAAACTGCTCATAAGCGCCCTTGCAAAAGGTATGCTGGCAAAGCAGCGAAAGCTCCCGACAATGTAGGGCCGAAGGGCCAACCTGAACGCAGTCGCCCCAACAGGCGCGCGAGACGGGCGGCCCTTCGACCACCAAAGAAACCGAGCACGACGGCAGACGCAGCAGCGGCAACGCAGCGCGATCCTGTACCGTCCACCTCGATACCGACCGTGACAGCAGACGCAGCAGCGGCAACGCAGCGCGATACTGTACCGTCCACCTCGATACCGACCGTGACAGCAGACGCAGCAGCGGCAACGCAGCGCGACCCTGCACCGTCCACCTTGAAAAAGGCAGCGACAGTGCAGAACGACACGGCACTACCACCACCGGCTCCACCCAACAAGCCGAAAAGGAGACGAACTCCGAGGGGTCTGCGCGGTCGGCGGACTGCTGCGGCGGCGCCCACTGCTCCTGAAAAGGAGCAAGCTGGGACCGGGAGTGGTCCGGGAGAGCGCGCTTCTACGAAGCGTGCTCGCCTGGACGACACCCGATAACCCAGAGGGTAGGCCAAACGCGCGAAAACCGACGCGAAACCAAAGCGGGCAGTCAGCTATGCAGACGCGATGCAGTCGCATCTGAAGATAGCGGTCATCACTGTCCCGCCGAGGGACCTCTCGGAGAGCCAGGCAGATCAGCTCAGGGTGGCTATCGAGGATAGCATCCTGCAAGCAGTACTGTCGCCACCGTCTCCGAGTGCGCAAGCTCCAGCTTTCCGCGGGCGTCCGTTCATGATGGATGGGATCCTAGCGATGTGGTGTGAGGACGCGAACGCTCTAGGCTGGTTGGAGGAAACGGTCAAGACCCTGGAATCACCGATACCCGGCACCGCTCTGGCTGTCATAAAGCAGTCAGAGCTGAAGAAAAGGCTGAAGGCAGGGCTTCTGCTACATACCCGCATCACCGACGCCGAGACGCTGCAGAGAGTCCTTTGTGCCCAGAACCCATGGTACAAAGTCGACTCCTGGCAGTGCTACGACATGTCGGTAGATGACAAGACCGAGGAGGGAGGCTCTCAGGAGAAGGTGGTCCACCTGATCCTGGGCATTCCGGAAGACCAGAAGGAGACCATCCTGGCAAGAGACCGCCGCATAGCCCACATGTCCGGAAGCGGATACATCCGCTTCTTCAACATGGAGGAGGGAACTGCGAGCGGGGAAAACCAGACGGCGACGGGTGAGACCACGGCGAGGGTGACGTCAAGTCCTAAGCCGAGCACCTCAGCTCCCCAACAGGGTCCGAGCGGGGTGGGGTCAAACCCACAGCCGGAAGCGGGGGGGGGAGGGACGAGCGACGAAGATGACGTCCTCCGCAGTCCCTAACTCCCTCACAATAATCCAGACCAACCTCCAGCACAAACAAATAGCGGCGGCCACCTTACGCAGAGTGCTGGAGGAAGATAACAAGACCGTCGCCCTGATCCAAGAACCTTGGATCAGGAATAACAGAATATGCGGTCTGAATAACATCGGAGGTAAGTTGCTATTAGACACCTCTATTGACAAACCGAGGACGTGTATCTTCACGCCTAAGACCATGACAACAACATTGCTTAACCAATTCTGTTCTAGAGATCTCACGGCAGTGAAAGTCTTCACAGATAAACAAACAGCCCTGGTGTTGGCATCAGTGTACATGCCGAGCGAAGGCGAAGTGCCTCCTAAGGAACTGGCCGAGCTGGTGCAACACTGTGATGCACACGCCTGGGATCTGATCATCTCCGCAGACTGCAACGCGCATCACTCACTGTGGGGAAGTAAGGACTCAAACAAAAGGGGTGAGTTACTAACTGAATATATACTTCAAACAAACCTTAACATCATGAATAGGGGCAAGGAACCTACGTTTGTGAGTTCAAGGTACCAAACGATTATTGACATTACTTTAGCAACAGACGCGGCGGCGGACTTAATAAAGGGATGGCACGTATCAAACGAACCATCCTTTGCGGACCACCGCCGCATATGTTTCCAAATACAATATAAACCGACAGATCCAGTCCGATACCGCAACCCCCGCAAAACCAATATAGCAAAATATTTAAATTTACTCACCAATGCACTAAGTGACGTACAAATGACAGACGTGACACTTAGTACAATAAACATAGAAACAAACATACAACAAATAACCAAAACCCTTTTAAAAAGTTACGAACTTGCATGTCCAACAGTAGTACCCAAAGTGTCGAACGAAAGTTCCTGGTGGGGGCCAGAACTCGAACGCCTACGGGAAAAACTCAGGACACTTTTTAATCGAGCGAAGAACACCAGAGCCGACGAGGACTGGGATAAATATAAGACTGCACAGAAACACTACAAAAAACGGATTAGATTCCGAAGTAGAGAGGGTTGGCGCACCTTCTGTAGCAGTATAAACTCAACGAACCAGGCCGCTAGGATAAAGAAAATTCTAGCCACAGGAGACCTCAAACTCTTGGGCTCCCTCAAAAAGGCAGACGGCACCTACACGAACACAGAAGATGAAACCAGTGCACATCTGCTTGAAACGCACTTTCCCGGCTGTCTAATAACAGCAGAGTCGGAATGGCAGGACGAGCACCATAGCACACCAACATCCCAAGAATGGGAAATCGCAAACGAAATAGTAACCGCAGACAAAGTGGGATGGGCCCTAAAAACCTTCAAGCCATTCAAGTCTGCTGGGCTGGATGGAATATTCCCAGGATTACTACAATGGCCAATAGATCTGATAACAAAGTACCTAGTACCAATATACAGGGCATGTATTGCCTTCAAATACATACCTATAGCATGGAGGGAAGCGAAAGTAGTATTCCTACCAAAACCAGGTAAAGAGGACTACACTCACGCAAAATCCTTCAGACCCATCAGCCTAACGTCGTTCTTACTGAAAACGTTGGAAAGACTGGTTGACCGACACCTACGGGATGGAGCACTGAAATCCAAGCCATTACATCCCCAGCAACACGCTTATACAAAAGGCAGATCAACTGAGTCAGCTCTACACTTGCTAGTACACAAGATAGAGTCAGCCATCACCAATAAGTCATCAACACTCGCTGCCTTCATAGATATAGAAGGTGCGTTTGATAAAACCACGCACAACAGCATTGTCCACGCCCTACAAGGCTACAAAGTTGAACCAGTAATAACAAAATGGATTACTGAGTTGGTCAGCAAAAGGGCGGTTCAAATAGAAACAAACAACACAACAAGAGCAAAAGTGGTCAGAGGATGCCCACAGGGAGGCGTCCTATCGCCACTTCTCTGGAACATAGTAGTGGACAGCCTCCTAAAAAAACTCAACGAACAAGGCTACACTACTATTGGGTACGCAGATGACCTAGCAATACTGATAAGCGGAAACGCTGAAAACGTTTTATGTGAAGTAATGCGATCAGCTTTACGTATTGTAGAACAATGGTGTGATGACAAACAGTTGTCAGTAAATCCAAGGAAAACAGAACTCATTCTTTTCACCAACAAAAGGAAGTTACCAGAACTCAAGTTACCAAACCTGTTTAATACCAAACTCTCCCTATCAACTCAAGTGAAATATCTGGGCGTCACTCTTGATCAGAAATTGAATTGGGCGAGTCATATCGAAAATAAAACAAAGAAGGCCTGTATAGCGTTCTATCAGTGCAAGAGACTAGTTGGCAAAAAATGGGGTCTCAACCCAAAAATAACACTTTGGCTATACACTTCAGTTATCAGGCCGTCTATAACCTACGGATCTGTTGTGTGGTGGCCCAGAACACAACTAGCGACAGTGAAAACGAAACTCCAAAGCCTGCAACGTCTGGCTAGTGTTGCGGCAACTGGATGCATGAGAACCACTCCATCAGTCGCTCTCGAGTACCTGCTGAACCTAAGACCTTTACATCTTGTCATTAAAGAAGAGGCACAGGCAGCGGCTCTAAGACTGAGGGCCAACGGACTGTGGAAGCAAAATATAGGAACAACACACTCAACTGTACTGGATGGAATCCTAAAGGAAATACCACTCCTTGAGGCGCCCACAGACAGAACATTGTGTCATCATGTTTTCGATCGAAGATACACTATCCAACTTGCAGCAGAAATTGAAGATAACTCTGGCATCAATGAAGTTAGGATATACACAGATGGCTCCAAAACCATACAGGGTACTGGGGCAGGTGTCTTCTCGAATGACCTAAATATTAAAATCTCAACCACCCTAGACAAACTTAACACTATCTTTCAAGCAGAATGTATAGGTATAACCAAAGCAGCACAGGCGGTTGCAGCCAGAGATGTCAGAGGGCATAATATTAAAATTGTCTCAGACAGTGCATCCGTACTTCAAGCTCTACAAAGCAACACTATAACCTCTGTCCTCATACTGGAGTGTCATAATACACTCCAGTCCATTGCAAACACAAACAGAGTAACTCTGCAATGGATAAAAGGACACAGCAACTCGCTGGGTAATGACGCAGCCGACGAACTAGCCAAAAGGGGTTCAAAGACGACGGTATTTGGCCCGGAACCACTACTGCCTATACCCCTGGCACAAATCAGAACATGGCTGCGCTTTACAACAGAAGATAACCACCAAACAGAATGGAGAAACAGCGTAGGATGCAGGCAAACGAAGAATGCTGTTCCGGTGGCTTCGAAAAAGTTTGCCCGCAACCTTACAAGACTGAACAGGGACCAAATCCGTAAAGTACTAGGTACGATAACCGGACACTGTCCCTTAAACAAACACCTATACACCATAGGTGTGACAGATAGCCCTCTGTGCAGGGGATGCATGGAGGCGGAAGAAACGCCACAGCACGTGCTCATGGAGTGCAGGAGCGTGGCGGATCAACGGGCACAGATTCTCCGGTCTCCAGCATCACTTTCGGAAGTCTGCAGCGACCTGAAAAGGCTGCTCGCCTTCTGGGATGAGCTGGGATGGCTGGAGTAAGAGGAGAGACAGTGTTTCACGTACAATGGCCCAATCAAGTGGCTAAGTGCGGAAAAAGGCCCCGACAAACTAACTAACTAACTAACGTTGTTCGGTGCGCGTGCACTCGATATTAAATAAACTCGCGTGCACTGGTCGATCAAGTGATATTATAATATCATTCGGGCTCGTATTTTCTATTTCTAAGTAGCCGCGGTTATTGTCCACAATAGTAAGACACTCACGTATAGTACAATTGCATATAGTCTGTTCGCTAACTAATGCTGCGCCGTTTGGAGTGTCGATCGGTATTCTAACTAACTTCGAAGACTGAGCAGGTATTATGTCTTCATACAAGTTATCATTGCAGGAATTATACATACGGATAGGATTTGATGATGTGCGCGTTACTAACTTCTGATCTTTTAAGTCTATCTTGGATTCCCATTTAATTAGCAGATCTAAACCAATCAAACCATCGAAATATTCATGAAAACGATATACAAATAACTTGATAAACTCCGGATCGTTAAATTCCGCGAAGCACGGTAAACTTATAGAATAATTATTTCTACTAACCGCGTGTACATTAGTGACTTCAAAAGGGTCGTAATTTAAAGGAAAATTCGAAAAATATTTTTCAACAGCCTCTGGACTCATAAAAGATTGATTCGCGCCGGTGTCAATTAGCAATTTCAAAGGTGGTTCCGAAATTAGTATGTACGGTAACTGACGCTGAGTTTGTAGATTTAATTCTATTTTTGTTTTTTTGATTTCTGGCCCTCCTGAAAATCCTGACTTACCTGACTTGGACCTGTCTGAGGTTCAGTTAGTCCTGTAATATTATCCTGAACGCTTACATCGCTTAAAGTAGGATCATAGTCATAGTTGCACTCTAATGCAGCGAACGGGTTATAATCGTAGTAATTGTTATCGTAATTAAAACCGACCGGCTCGTAATAATACTCCATCGGGTAATATGAGTCGTCGTATGACGCGCACTCATTCATGTTCATTTCGCGACTTTTAAAATAATTAGTTGGCGGCGGATTGCCTGAATTCTGCCAATTATGGCCAGATAACATGGGTCTAGGTGTAAAATGCTGTACCCCACTCATAGGTCTAGGACCTTGATTTTGATTTTGCATCGGAATGTTTCTAGGTGGCAACCGGAACATGTTACTTTGAGCGTTATAAGATTGAGGTACCGCACGGAATACTTGCTGGGTTCGATTAGGCATGCGATTTTGGGACTGCTGATTAGTAAAATTAGGGTTGAACCTAAATGGTTGTGGTAGTGGTAGTTGGTTGGGCCTAATGCCTATGGGATTGGGCCAGTTGGGAATTGCTACCGCGAAATTATTACTACGCGGAGGAATTGGGTTAGTATTAGCGTGAAGCGCTACAGGGTTAGAATTCTTTTGTGTAGTGGGTTTTGAAAATTCACTACGTTCCTGTAAATACATTACGTTAAGTTCTTCCTGTACATATTCAAGGGCTTTTTCAATCGTATCGGGACGCATGCATCTTATACGGGACCCTAATGGTTCCTTTAATCCTTTTACAAAGGCCTGCATAGTAACTTTTTTGTACAGTGTACGTTTCGCTTCCACTGTAGTAGAAATTTGCTCGTGTAATGTTACATACGTCATCATCGTACTGAACAAAGTTTGGCATTCCTCATAGAATTCCTGAGGTGTCTTATTTCCCTGTGTGGCTAAAGAAAGGTCTCTATACAAAGCTGTTTCGTCTCGTTGATCCGAAAAGTTATTGATTAGGGCTGTTCTAATTCCTATCCAACTCTCAGGTATGCCGTTGGAATTGATGGTACAAGCGGCGGAGCCCTTTATTTTATTTAAGATGCCATTTAATAAACATAAGTTATTTAATTCGCTACCCGGGGCATTACTAGCATACTGAGTTACTATTTGATCGCATATTCTAATAAACCTAGTTAAAATATTTGGGTTCCCATCGAACTCCGGGACCATACGAAGGGTCTTGAAAATTGCATCCGGGTCGTGGGCCATATTTACGCTATTTATACTACTATCACTATTTAAATCTCTACTGTTATCTATAGCACTCCAGCGAGCCGTACGAGATGCGGGCTTCTGGGAATTGGAGTTTTTCGGGTGAAAAATCTTGGAAGTTGGGTGGTACTAGGACTAAAAGGAAGCAACACAAGAACAATTCAAGTGTACTTACAAATTATTCATCTCTGGTTCTCTCGTGAATCGAAGTCTGGATTCTCCTTCCGGAATTGCAGCTGGACCGTAGATTCGGATATTCGGCGCCGGGGCTCGATAGCCACCCAGGCGATTCGCGTACGCGGATATCGATATTAGAGATCCTAAAGCTCGCGAACCGGCCCGCGAATATCCTACCGACTGCGCCAATTACGTTAGCTGCAATCGGAGGATTTAAAAAAAACCAAAAAATGATTTAACTTAATTTATTTTAAAATAAAAGAATTACAGTAATTATCTGCTAAATTAGCCTAAGTGCCTATTCGAAGTATGAATATGGAATGTTAAAAACTACGAAATACAATTATTGGCTAAACTAGGTCCGTGCGTCACAAAATGCTATCTCAGCTCGGCGTTTCCGTCGTTCGCTTAATTGCAGCGTATAGTTTTATAATAAAAGTATTGAGTGCTGAGTTGGCGATTTCCCTTATGCAGCTGCACGTAACACGCGTGATAATAATAGTTCTTATTTCAATGCAAATACGAGTCTTGGTAAAACTAAAACAGCACATAAAACCTTTAAATTTTTTTTTATGATTTTTTTTCTTTCAGAGTTAGGTTAATTGAATTAAAAATCATTTAGGGTGTCTAAGGTTTTGCGTGTTTAACGTTACACCTTGTATATAAAAATCTTCTGTGCGTGTGCATGAAAGTGAACTCCTCCTAAACCGCTATACCAATTTTGATGAAATTTTTTGTGTGTGTTCCAGTAAATTCGAGAATGGTTTAGATTTACAATTGGACCCGGTAGGTGGCACTGCAGTCGAGTTGTTGACTTTTTTACTTTAAGGGCAGGACAACGTCTGCCAGGCCCGCTGACGCCTCGCGTGGTTGTTGCTTATCAGCGGTTTTTGTTTGCCGCGCTACCATATTTTTGACGAGATAACGTCTTATAAATCGATGAACACCGGCTGCACGCACGAAAAAGTGTCACGTTCCGCTTGTGCCTAAGCGTACAAGCGAGAGCGCGGAACAAGCGATAGAGAGGCACGATCGGCCCAAGCAATAAGCTCTGGCCACCTCGACGGAAGCCATCATTTGCTTATGTTATTATATATGTTAGCCATTATGTTTCTTTATGACGTTATCACGTAAAACTATCGTCCGTAAACCGACTTTACAGACAACCAATTTTTTTCTAAATAAAAAGGAGCCTCAGTTACTCCTTATAACTACAGCTATCTGCCAGTGAAAACCTTGTCAAAATCAGGACAGTCGTTTCAGAGATTAGCCGGCACAAACAGACTGACAGAGAGAGAACAACAAAGATCACTTTTTGAGTTCCGTATACTATACTTTCATATTATGCATTTAGTAAAGAGCTGTTCTTTTAACATTACAAACAGACAATCAGAAACAAAAGACTTCACACAAAGGTGCAATGGCGGATTTAGGCTAAGAACCCACGATGCGGTTTTCGCCCGCGCCCGCCGCGATTGCGGGCCCGCAGCTTCTGTAAAATACAGATATTTATGTAAAAATTTTAAGCACATTTCACGACTCGGTTTACGGTCGCGGTGTGCGCGGTTGTTTGCGGCTCCCACTACACTACACCGGCGGCAACTCTACGCTAGCGCCAAGAAGCTTATAGATAAAAATGGAGGCAACACTCTAAATACCTAAAGTGAAACAGTTGGTTTCAAGCTTTTGTTCTAAGTGTTGGCTCCATTTATATTTATATCTTCATGGCTACCGCAGCCACGGTGGGTTGCACCCGCGAGCTCTGCGGTCGGTTGGCGGGCGACCGCAATGGTCAGCGGGGGGTACAGAAATCCGACGCCATTTTGCAATGGCGTCGTGACGTTTCTGTGCACTTTTGTCAACAAACATTACAAAATGGATATTGAAGTCGATCTATTAATTCCTTTGGTGCAAGAAAGGCCAGTGCCCGTCTTGAAACCGCACGTCTTGCGATAATCGCCCGCCAACTCTGCGGGCGATAATTGCAACCGCAACGTCTGCGTAACCGCACCGAACTCCGGTCTCGTGAGTTTGGGCTATTCTTCCACCACAGCGGGCGCGGGTGAAAATCGCATCGTGAGTTCTTAGCCTTAGGCAGTCAACCAATAGTGGTGAAGAGATAACGTGGCAGGTGCATCGAAGGAAAGCATAACATAGTTATTTTCAACGGAAATAAAGGTCTTATATTACTAAATTCACAACTTGTCACCATCACGACTGACAGATTAATTTTATGCTCAATTAAAATTAATTTCAAGACCATTCTATAAACTTGAACACGAATCAACTAATTTGATTACAAAATTAACATGAATTGAAAGGTAAACCAACATTTTAGCATTAATAATAGATGCCCTAAAAATGTCCTCGACCAGTCCGCGGCCTGGCCATAAATTAATTAATATTGTCATCGGATATTGAGGTAAAATATAATTTATTCGTTACAATTCGGGCGTGTTCGGGCATTATCGTTTTGTTCGGTTGTCATTGAAGGATATTATTGATGAAAAGAGCTTTGAAATATGTAGGTACTCTGTATTTCTATGTATGGAACTTTGGACGATTTTCATTTATGATTTGGCGAGATTTTGGTCATAAGGACCTTATTCAGTATTTTTGTGTATTGCCCAGGATGTACCTTGGTGAAGGTATTGTCATTGAAGTACATAATATAAAATAGGATGGTTTTTAGCAATTTCTTTGTCAAATTTTAATATTATGTACTACAGTAGACAATACTCTTAGAAATACTAAAGGCATTAAGACGTCACGAGAATAGTGGTATTCTATTCTATGGCCCTTGTTAACCAATACCGTTTAAATTGTTGTGAACATATTTAAAATCACCACACTTATCAACATCGTTTAGGTTACCTACGAGAAGAATAAAAATTGGTCCTTCTTACTTCATTCCCGAACCTAAGGACCATTTTTACTATGAAATGTCATGAAAAAAAACGGAAATATTTATAAGATGGTGAGTTCATAAAATGCCATTTAATAAACACTAAGCTTTGCTACCTGGACATGATCCTAGACGATACTGTTGGCCATTTTCTTAACAGAATATTAATATAATTCTTTATACCAGCTAAAGTAAAATCTATTTTATTAGCTAGATTAGATTTTAGAATTAGATAAGCTAAAATACCTTGTAAAAATCTGCTTGGTCGAATACATTATGTCGAGTTATGCGAGTTAATATAAGGATCAGCTGATTACACGATTTCAGGGTTGATCCTACTGTAAAATCAGAATGATGAGTACAATGACCCCTTTTAAGAATAAAAACGATTAAAATGTAACGGTGTATAAAAGTGCAAAGTGCTATTGGGTTTGTTAAGTGTTTCGAGTTTTGAAGTTGACAGTGTAACACTTTCGTGCTTTGAAAAGCACGGTAAGCCGTTGGTCCTCGCCTCATCTCTCTCTCTCTCTCTCTCTGGTCATATCCGATTGCTGTCCCAACTAACTATGAGAGTTAGAGAAGAGGGAGCGCACCTGTGTATGAGCACACACTATAATAATTATTTCCTCCGTACTTGGATAGCCTCCATTGTGACTGGCCGCCGCAAAGTCGGGATTATATACTAATCCCTAGATCTTCTGAAAAGAAAGAAAATAACCTTTCCTGCGGTTTAACCAGTACCCTCAAGGCCACAATAACCTAGAAGGTTTGAGATTTAGCGTTCATAAAAGCTTGTGTAAAGGAAAATTGAATAAATTAACTTTTGCTACGTAATATTTTTGGTAAATATTCATTAATGGAAGTAATTACTACGGAGTAAGTTATAATTGCTTTTTGGATTAACAAGACAGATTATGATTGGAATTGAGAATCAAGATTACGAGGAGGCGACAAAATAATTATAATCTTATTTAATCTGTGCTGTCAGCTTACTGACCAGAGACTTTGTAGCAGGTCAAAACTTGACATGATGCAGGTCAGCGGGAAATACGGTTAACATGCTGAGTTGAACAGCCCTACACTTGGCAAATGTTTTGAAAGTTTACGGTTGGTTCCCAAGAGTTTTGTTCTGTAAAAAATCCTTCGGTAGGTTTAGAAAATAGATATGTTCTTGTTTTACTGGTGCTTAGAATGCTCCCGGTCTATTCTGTTAATATTTCTATCGGTTTTCCTGCTAAGTGAAGTGAAGCCTGTTGGAGGTGAACTGTCAACTTCAATACCATGTTTAATAATATGGGGGATAACAAGTCACTTCTAGCTCTTTTCATCGAAATTCGTAGAGAGAGTATATTTACAGAGGATAAAATTCTTAGGAACCGTTGGGCCGTAAAGAAGATAGATAAAAAAAAGGTTGCATATAAACTGAGAATGAGAGAATGACAATGTTGAGATGGATGTGTGGAGTGACCAGAATGGATAAGGTGAGAAATGAATAGATATATTAGAGGAAGTTTGAAAGTGGCGCCAGTGACAGAAAAGTTGAAAGGGAATCGTTTGTTTTGGCAAGTGATGAAATGCATGTGACCAAAAGAGTTATTAATATTAATATGGACGACTGGAGAGGGAGAGGAAGACCAAAGACAAGATGGATGGATTGTGTGAATAATGATGAATGAATAGGAAGTTAGTGAAAGTTTGACTGTTGACAGGACGGAATGGAAGAAGAAAACATGTTGCGCCGACCCCAAGTAACTTGGGTTCTCCCAAGTTACTTGGGGTCGGCACAACAGGTAGGATGATGATGAAACATAAGATGAAAAATCATATAAACAGATAAATGCCTATCTCTACCTGTGATACTACTTAAATATCACGGACAATGATACAAAAAACAATCTGAAACATATTGAATTATGTAACCACTATCCATCAATTTAAACCTTAGTGACGTAAAACAAAGCCATAGGGATATAATTGAATAATATCCATTATTTTCTTATCCCCTTAGACGTAGTAAAATTAATAATTGTCACAATTTCGTCATAATTTATTATGACAGGGTTGGTAAAACAAATTACTGACTGAAGAAATTATTAACAGAATAATTTCGTGTGGTTGTCTTTCTATTTTGTTGGTAATTATTCTTAATTATAAGGCAAATGAAGTCGAGTGATAGCTACTTTGTCATAGTTTTAAAGGTCAACTGGACTATCCTTCAAAGATATAAAAATAGGTTGTTCAAGGTGTTTAATTACGTCAAACGTAAGTGGTTAATAAAAATTCGGTCGAAAAAGCTATTTGGTTTACAGACAAAAATATTCATCGTTCTACTACACTCACAATATTCTATTTTATTTCTTTTTTTTGACTCGGGAGCGTAGGTATCCCTGGTACTGGTGTGGTACCTACATACGTGGTCAAGATAAAAAAATGAAATCAAATATTGTTAGTGTTGTAGAAATATGAATATTTTTGCCTGTAAAAAATAGCTTGTTAGACCGTACCTATTCTGCCGACTGAATTCCGGTCACGGCGGGATATTTTAAGGCGCTACCCCGACCAAAAGTGCGCCTTTCTTCGTGATTTAGGGGCTTATTAACTCATTAATTAAGAGAAACAAACTACATCTAAGAGCATATTATTAATGTTCAATATCCTATCATCACATTCCACGTTCTTATTTTTTTTTATGTACCCTATATAGTCTGGCCATAAATACAGTTACAATTAAAAATAAGAAAGATATTACATTTGAATTTGGAATCTATCATTTTTATACGATTGTTCATTGAGTTTTCTAATTTTGGCGCCAATACATTGTACAATATTTTGCGATATTAAAATGGAGTGGAGTGAGAAAGAGAACCGAATCGCTGTGATTGCATTACACAAAGTTGGTCCATACCAACTTTGTGTAATGCAATCTCACAGTTTTTTGAGTTTTGAGTTTTAAAAATTGCATTTGGCTCTATAGCCAAATGCAATTTTTAAAACTCTCCATACGCTTGGTATTAGTCAAATGTTTGTGTACCGGGCTATTAATATGTACAATGAGACCTCCTCTGTTTGTGACAGAAAAAGATCTGGCCGTCTACGCAGTGTTCGTACGAAAAAGGTGGTCAAAGCAGTAAGGGAAAGAATTCGAAGAAATCCTGTCCGAAAGCAAAAGATTTTATCTCGGGAGATGAAGATAGCACCCACAACCATGTCGCGTATTTTAAAAGATGACTTAAGACTTGCAGCCTATAAGAGTCTGGTCATTTTTTAACTGATAATTTAAAAAGATTAGGGTGGTAAAATCAAAACAACTACTGAAGCGGTACGCAAAGGGAGGTCACAGAAAAAAATTGTTTACGGATGAGAAAAGCTTTACAATTGAGCAACATTTTAACAAACAAAATGACCGTATTGATGTTCACAGCTCTAAGGAAGCTTCCCAATTAATCGGCAGAGTGCAACGTGGGCATTATCCGACTTCAGTGATGCTTTGGGGGGGTGTTAGTTATGAAGGAGTGACTGAGCCATATTTTTGTGAAAAAGGTATCAAAACATCGGCACAAGTGTATCAAGATACCATTCTTGAGAAGGTAGTTAAGCATCTTAACAACACCATGTTCAATAACCAAGTATGGTCCTTCCAACAAGACTCGGCGCCAGGTCATAAAGCTCGGTCCACGCACTCTTGGTTGGAAGTGAACGTTTCGGACTTCATCAGAGCTGAAGACTGGCCGTCGTCTAGTCCCGATCTTAATCTGCTGGATTATGATTTATGGTCAGTTTTACGGCTTGTTTTAAACGCCATGATAATTTGGAGTCCCTAAAACAATCCATACGATTAGCAGTGAAGAATTTTCCCATGGAAAGAGTGCGTGCTTCTATTGATAACTGGCCTCAACGTTTAAAGGACTGTAGCCAATGGAGACCACTTCGAATAAGCTTTTTATATTTTAAATTGTTTTTTATTTATGTATTAAACTAACACACTGTAAAAGTAATAAATATTATTTGCAAAAAAAAAATTTTTTTTTTCGTTACAATTTTGGCAAGACTAGGTATACACCTAAATCTCTAAGTAAAAAAATGACTAAAATAATAGAAAACATATGTCTTTTGCTAAAGTTGACGTGCTATTCATTTGAGGATTACACTAATAGAAAGGTAACTAAAAAAACTTTATAATTCATATTTTATTTTATTTCAAAAGATCGTTTCTAATAAATATAACAAAAAAAAAAAACAAAAATTGTGCGCATTTTGATTCTGCGGCAAAGAGGAAATGTATGGTCGAGGTTATTTGGTCAGGGAAGCACCTTAATGGAGCCAATTATAGTGCACATAATTATGTGTAAACCGCAAACCCCGCGCAAACACTGGGACACTCCCTCTTCTCTGACACTCATTGTCATATGGGACAGCAATTCAAATGCAGGTGGGAGATCAGGAGCATGACCAATTGTTTTGCTTGCTTTCCGAGACACGGGGTCATGACGCTATCCTCTTCTGAACTCCGGGTTGTTACAAAGAGATTTCCTTGGCCTGACTCTAGAGTCGAACCCAGAACCCCAACAGCAGTCACAGATATAAGAAACACGTCAGTGTAACCCAGAAGTAGCTTAGGTAATTTTATAAACATTGTTAATTTTTTTCATAGATATCATTTTTACAGGCCAGAGAAAGTTCGCAACAAAAAGGGCCGGAGGTCTTAAAAAAGAAAATAAAATCTTACAAAACATTAAAACGCGCAACAAAAGACGAATAAAACAGCCTCAGTAGTAACTTCTCTTGTACTTTTCATTAGGTATTCTAATTTCAAAATTTGAGTGTCGAATAGTAAGAGAAATACACTATTTGTACTTACTCGTTTTATGATTGAAGAGCGTTTATTTATTTTCATAAACTTTACTGGTCCTGAGATACAATCACGGACAGTAAATTTAGAATTATGTTGGCGACGGCAATGAGGCAGCATTTATTTACCTATACTAATATTATAAGGAGGTAAAGTTTGTACTCATCATGTCAACCTTTATACTGCTGTAGGTCGATTCTGTAAAATTCAAACAACAACTCGCAATTCAGATTGCTATTCACTCTCACTTCGCATAAGATTCAAAACGAGCCTGATATATTTGACTCATTGAATCGGGTTCGAGTG
The DNA here is from genome assembly GCA_947361185.1 of Charanyca ferruginea. NCBI lineage: Eukaryota > Metazoa > Arthropoda > Insecta > Lepidoptera > Noctuidae > Charanyca > Charanyca ferruginea. The sequence continues at coordinate 6,084,966 of OX376078.1, forward strand.
CGAAGTGACCTTACAGAATGTCACTTCTTACGTCATTTCATATTTTATCTGTCAAAATCTCCCTGTCAATTTAGTTCAACTCGCTGACACGTTCGCAAGGGTGGCACTAGTGCAAATTCGAATTATCAACCGAGTTTTTAAAATGCCAATCAAGAAACTCACAGCGGATTCAGATTCGAAGTTTAGAATGAGGTCTTACAGAATCACATCCCTGGGCATAGGTCATTCACAAGGGGCGGTTTAACCGATCGGTACCTATACTTGGTCGATGCATGTATCGCAGTAGGTGTTATGGTACTCAGAAGAACGCTGCTGCCCATCCTCTGGTCAATATCCCTCTGTCGCTATCAACGACTCTTACGGGTAGGAAATATGGGGTGCTGCTATTCGCTTAATCTCAATTCCCTATTAACTTAAATTTGAATTAATCTACATTGTATTTTATCCTAATTTTATTTTGATTTGATTTGATTATTTTTATGTTTTAATTCTAATCTAATCTCTCGTGTTCTAATACTAGTGCCTAATTTTTTTTTACTTTTAAACTTAACATTATGTGATATGATATGATAATCTTTTCACCTATGCTGTATAAATAATATGTACTTGCCTTTATAGCAACATATAAATGGAAGAAGTCACTGTCTCCTGAAATACAGGTACTCTAATCTAGCTCTGGAGACAGGGTCTCAAATATTTGTAACTTTGATGGCAATAAAAATTATTATTATTATTATTTACATTTATTCATTTGATACACATATTATATTACATTTTTAAATATTAGTAAAAAAAATAAAAACATTTAAAGATATAAAAAATAGTAGCCCACCGGTATCGGGAACAGAGTCCAAGCTACCGGTGGTCAGGGCTCCTGAGAGAGGAATCTCCTAACAATTATTATTCGCGGCCGGCACCACACGCTTAAAGTTAGTAAGTTCGGATGTAATCTCTGGACGTACTTCTTGGATTACAAAAAAATCGTTCTCTAACAGAAAGCTACACTATTGTCGAAATTCATAGGATATTATGTTTTATGGTATACTAGCTTTTGCCCGCGACTTCGTCCGCGTGAATGTCGGTTATCGCGGATGCAGGCGAAGTCGCGGATTAAAGAGTAACCTATGTCCTTCCCCAGGGTTCAAGTTATGTTCATACCAAATTTCATGAAAATCGGTTCAGCCGTTTCATCATGAAAGCGACAGACAGAGTTACTTTCGCATTTTTCAGTATGGAATTCTGGATATGGATTTGACTTCCACGAGGACAATGTCGCGGACAGAAACCAGTTAATAATAAATTAAAAAGCAACTCACAATTTAGAAGAAAACTTATTATTACCAGCCAGCTATGAAAACCTACTAAATAGGCCGTTTATAAATAGTACTCCATCTCTCCAGCCAAGACCTTAGGCCGAAACCTGTTCCTTTGAACGAGGGATAACATTCTTTAATTTGAAATCAAACGAACGTTACCTATACCTATATACTTGCCAAAACTTAAGTCTAAAAGAAAGCTTTTCCTTTGTCTTTGGCAGATCTATTTCCGAACAGGAGAAAACGAGAGTAGGTACTCGACGAAAACTGCTTTTCTTTATTGAACATACCTACGAATCACGAAATCTATATAGAAAACAATGTTTGTAAAAATGTGTTCATGAAGTTTTTTTTCATTATATTTTCTTATTTCAGACTAGTGGTGGCTACCGCTTTGTACGATTTAAAGAACACATTTTTTTTCAACGAAAATGATTATAATATGTCCATTGTTTTCATGAAATAAAACAATCAGATGCCCAAAAAAACTGCATCGCGTTTCGTATTCTGAGAAACTAGACTGCACTGTTAGTCCGTGTACAAACGAGCGGTTACGGGCGAACCTGCGCTATAACCAATCATTCACTGCAGCGAGTCTTTCGGTCCGCGTCTCCAGTCAGTCTCGTGTCGCGCCGTGCGATGGTCGCATGCCTGCAAGCGCCCTTATTCGCGCTCTAAATTCAAAAGTGGTCCTTTGTGTGAATACGTGTGTATAAAATAATATTTTTTTTTTAATGTGTATGTGTGAGTTATTTTGAGTGATTGTGGATTTTAATTTTTGCTTCTATGGTAAGTTTGAATTGAATTATTATCGAAGTTTTTTCTTGTGATTGTTGTAGGAATAAAAATATTGACTAACAACTTTTAATTGTAAGTATTTTTTTCTGCAAATGCAAATTATATACTCTTTATTTAATGTGTTTCTATGTTCACATTAATTGTATATTTTTGCCAGACAGAATTAGTTTTAAAGTACCACTTAAAACATTGAAACATTCAGAGGGATAAGTGTACGTACATAATTTATGTTTAATTAACCTTTAATTACCAATAAGTAGGACAGGTAGATAGATAGGTACACACATCACCATTATCTACACTTGTGCATCAAGTGAGGAACTTGTCAGTAAGTGGTTGCGGAGGTATCTCGTACTCATCCGTGAAATCTGTGACCATAATAATTACTTCCAGCAAATTGCCTCATTCACCATCTTCGGGTCAGTTTAGTATAATTACCTTATCTGGCCTTGTCATACTGATTCTATTTTGTTAGTAATATATCTGATAGGATAATTTGGTGCCCGTAGGATAATTAAGGAATTCAGTTTTAATTCTGCAATCAACGCAGCCGTAGTCGTGGGCTAAATCTAGTAAATAAATATAAATACATCCTCATTTCTTATTAAATAAGCTGGTCTAAACCAATTAGGAGGCGTCAGACATTTGAATATCGATAACTTTTAGAGCTTATTAACTTTGACAAGAAAGTACCAGTCTCTAAGTGGAAACTATCTGTTTCCATGGTTTAGACCAGCTTGTTTGATAAGAAATGAGGATGTATTTATATCTATTAACTAGATTTAGCCCAGGACTAAGGCTGCGTTGATTTCAGAATTAAAACTGATTTCCTAAATTATCCTACGGGCACAAATTCATCGTCACAAACGATTGCGTTTGTAATAGTAGTAGCATCACAGCTATAGAACGCAAGTACCACGATCTGTATGAAAACCAAGCGTGCCATTTTTTGGACGTCACAGTGTAATACGAATATTTTGTTTTTCCTTATTATTCCTTATTACTAGGTATCACTGAGGGTATTAGATTAATGATAATTGTTTTTTAAATTAATTACGCATAATATTAATCACAAAATGACTTACCGATGGAAGAAAACGTTTACTTTATTTTTTTTACTTAAGTTAGGCGCGAAAATAGGCACGCGAAGTAGTTGCTCTTGCGTTATCTAGGTCTGACTATATCTGTGAGTAGGATATTATTAGGCTGAACACGAAGTCACTACCATCTGATACCAAGATAGTTATTAATAATAATAAGTATTTATTCGCATCAACAAGACTACTTAACATAACATACTTAAGACTTAGATTTATGAAGCACACTAGTTATTGGGCAATATCGATATCAATGTTAGAATGCCGAAAATAAAACGGTCTACCGATTTTCAGGGAACCAGCCTTCTGAACAACCGAAACCAAGCTAATGTAAATGAACATAAGCCATTAATTATGTAGTTATTTAATGTTTTCACAAACAATAAAGGGGGATACCTAAATGTCATGCCTAAATATTGTTGTATAATCAATTTTCTGTATTGTATCGAGGGTTAACAATGATAACCTACGTTAAAACTCTCTTATTTCGATGTCATCATCATCATCATGTTTAGACGCCCACTGCTGGGCATAGGTCTCCACTAAGGGGGGAGGGGGGGGGTCAGCCCTAATCGCCATGCTTGACCGATGCATGTTGGCAATCACAGTACTTAGGTGTTATGGTACTCAGAAGGACGCTGCTGCCCATCCTTTGGTAAATATTCCTCTGTCGCCTTCCACGACACCCACTGGTACAAATGGGGTAGTGTTATTTGCGGCCTACACCACACGGCTGAACTTCTATGTAGGCAATTGTAATTATTTTGAATATTTAGGTAACGTTGATTAATTAATCTATTCTAAGCGTAAGTTTGGGATGTACATGATATTGTAATTTCTGAATAGTAATGTAATACATTTGGCATATTTAATTAGTTTGACACAATTCATTTAATTATTGAGAGATTGTGAGCTGACTCGCTTTGGTAGAGCTAAGCTCATTTCTCTAAGCAGCAGATCGTAATTCCTCAACCCAATGCTATGACAATATAATATGCTAATGCGATTAAGTAAGTGAATTAATGATGGATTGAAGAAATATTGTGTCAGTTCGACTATTTTTAATGACTTACAATCTGGTCCTAAAGGATTTTTTTTGGTCTTTTGAGCCTAAAAACCGAAATCTTTATCGAATGGCTCAACTCAAAGTATATAACCTCTTTAGTTCACTAGGTATTATAGGCACGTCAATAGTGAAGACATATCGATTGTTATATTATTGACTAATGAATCGGAAAAGGAGTTCGGGACATAACGTTCATGGGATGTGCGTTCGGTCGATAAAATCCGGACGAACCCTTAGAGGGCATTTCAGGTTCTTGAAATATTATTATTGCTTGAGAAAAGCGGAAAAAATAAAGGGCAGAAATAAACTAAACCGGCACAGGTATATACAGGTATATCATCATCGCTAGACAGATGATGTTGATGCGATGCGATGACCTGTATATACCTGAAAAGTGAGAGTCATAGGTACTATCTGCCCAGTCTTTTCCCAAGTATGTTGGGTTCGGCTTCCAGTATAACCGGATACAGCTGAATACCAATGTTTTACTTGGAGCTACTGGCTATCGGACCTGCACAACCCAGCTAATGGGTAACACGATAACCCCTTGTAAGACTGGTTGTCAGACTTTCTGGCTTAATTCTGACTACCCTTAACGACTGCCAGCCTTAGAGCAAAAATCTACGAATGACAGCCGGAACCAAAGGTAACTCGGTAAGAAAATGAATGGTTACACATCCACAGACAGACCGCGGCAAGCGTAGGTTAACCTTTGAACGATCGATCTGTACGGTTTTTACTTAGACACGAACTCCTCCGAGTTATACAATATATTAAATCCTTGTGCCCGCGACATCCCTTGCGTAGACTTCAGAATAAGTCCTAAATTATCCCACGGAAATTATGTTTAGTGTAAGCTAGATTAATATCTATATGTAAACAGTGTGTGCTGCCAGTGATGACATATGGCACAGAAACGTGGTCCTTACCTGCTGGCATCCTAGAAAAGCTTAGGGTCACGCAGCGAGCTAGAGAGAGAGCTATGCTCGGAGTTTCTTTGCGCTATGGAATCCAGAACGAGGAAATTCGCCAAAGAACTAAGATCACCGACATAGCTCTCAGAATATGCAAGTTGAAGTGGCAATGGGCAGGCCACATCGCTCGAAGAACCGATAACCGATGGGGAAGAAAGGTTCTCGAGTGGCGACCACGAACCGGAAGACGCAGCGTTGGTAGGCCTCCCGCCAGATGGACCGACGACATTGTCAAGGTCGCGGGTAACCGGTGGAAGCAAGCGGCAGGTTGCTGTTCGTTGTGGCGTTCTATGGGTGAGGCCTGTGTTCAACAGTGGATGTCTTTTGGTTGATGATGATGATGATGAATATGTGCGTCAGCAAATTTCGTTCAGCCATGTAAGTGTAAAAGAGTTCCATTCGTTCATCCATACTCACAATCTTACGGGTTTATTAGTAGTAAGATTCCAGCCTCGAGGTGCAAATGTGATGCTGACAAACAATGGAACACCTACTGTTATCGAGTTCTGCATGCTTTGATGCCTGCATGCTTCGGGAATTGATAAGCGTCGAATTGAGACTAAATCGTTGACTGAATTTGCTCTTAGGGCGGGTTGTTTCAAATAGTTCAAAAAGTTGGTTAACGTTACATACGGACGGTTAAAAGTTACTATGACGTGCGATGTTTAACCTTCGTTTAATATAACGAGTTGTTTCATGACATAAAAATCCGTCAGTCAAAGATATTCAAGAGATTCCACATTCACAAAATTTCGTTGAGTGGTCGGTTGTGGTCACGGAACAGATTATTTAGTTTTTAAGCTTTTTACGAATAATATTTTAATTAAATGTTATTTTCGACTTACCGATGGAAAGATACACCTCCTCCCTCTGTACTTGAGGTCTGACTATTTGTTTTGCAAGTTATTATGGCACAATACGGCATTTTAATGCAGAGATTTCTTCTCCGAAGTGGACCGAAGCACACTAAACGCGGTGTACGAATGAATCGGTCGAGTTATGATCGTCGAGTCATAATTGTGGCGCGCTTGCCACGCCCACATTACCATTCCAACTCTATTTATCTGTTCCGTGGTTGTGGTAAGAGTAACTTTTGACGTAAGATTTTGTGAAACAACCCATTTGTTTGATTTGACGATAGTTAGCGTCATTTTTTACTATTACCGGTCAGTAATGTATAGTTGAAGCAAGCCCCCCTTAGTGATCGACTGCACTTTATGGACTGCACTTTATGGCATATATTATGTTTCATGAAGTGCAGCCAGTAAGAGCTAATAATTTAGTGTGCGCACATTTGTCTATGAAAGCTTTTTGTGCGATTTCTCAGTTGTTGAATTTTGGTTGAATTTTTGAGTTGTGAAGGTCAGATAGGGAGTCGCTCTATATAAAACACTGGTATTCTTTATAGTGTGCGCACATTTGTCTATGAAAGTTTTTTGTGCGATTTCTCAGTTGTTGAATTTTGGTTGAATTTTTGAGTTGTGAAGGTCAGATAGGGAGTCACTCCATGTAAAACACTGGTATTCTTTATAGTGTGCGCACATTATAGTGTGCGCACATTTGTCTATGAAAGTTATTTGTGCGATTTCTCAGTTGTTGAAATTTGGTTGAATTTTTGAGTTGTGGAGGTCAGATAGCGAGTCGCTCCATATAAAACACTGGTATTCAGCTGCATCCGATTAGACTGGAAACTGACTCTAAGATAGTTGGAAACAGGCTGAGGCAGATAATGAGTTTTTGAAATTGCGGACAAAAGTTAGTATCCAAATATATTGAAGATCAAAGCCAAAAGAGTTGAATGCTCTGACGAGTTGTTTATAAAACCACTTTTCAAATATCAAAACGTTTTAATTACTTCACCGATCAATTTCAAGTCGTTTCCAAATTCGTTTCGTAGCTTTATTTGCTTTCAAACACTTCATTTTAATTACAATTTGTTTAGGGGTGAGTTAACAATTTAATAACAAGGTTTTCTTTTTAAGGTGAAAGTGCTAGGGTAATCCGTGAAATTTCAAATAATATCCTTAGGTACGTTTTTTTGTAATTTTCAACCCATTAAGTCGATTCTGTAAAATTCAAACAACAACTCGCATCTCACATCGCTATCGCTCTCACTTCGCATGAGGTTCAAAATGACCCTGATATATTTGACACTTTGAATCGGGTTCAAGTGCGAAGTGAACGTCGCAGTGTCGGGGAAATTACCTTACAGAATGCCACTTCTTACGTCATCTCATACTTTATCTGTCTAAAGAAGCAAAAAAAAACGACAATCAGTGTGAAAAACTTGTCAAAAAAGTAAAGTAAATTGGAGGTATTTTTGACAGATTAATATTGAGATTAGGATGTGAAGTACAGTCAGCAAAAGAGATAAGTAACCAGAGAAGTTTTCTATATAATTCTATATAGTTGAAGTTTACTTAAAAACCGAAGAACGTTCTTAATTAAAATAAAATTAACAAAGAATTAATAGTTCATTCATCATCATTATCATCAGCCGGAAGACGTCCACTGTCGAACAAAGGCCTGCCCCATAGAACGCCACAACGAGCGGAAACCTGCCGCTTGCATCCACCGGTTACCCGCGATCTTAACGATGTCGTCGGTCCATCTGGTGGGAGGCCTATCAACGCTGCGTCTTCTGCTTCGTGGTCGCCACTCGAGAACATTTCTTCCACATCGGTTATCGGTTCTTCAAGTGATGTGGCCTGCCCATTGCCACTTCAACTTGCAAATTTTGAGAGCTATGTCAGTGACCTTAGTTTTTCGGCGGATTTCCTCGTTCCGGATTTTATCGCGCAAAGAAACTACGAGCATAGCTCAGTTCATTAATTAAATTTAATTTAATATGAAAACATCCATCGGTTTCTAAATAAACTTCAACTACATATTTCCCATGACCTGGGCCTCAAGTCTGCTATTACAATAGTGTCAGAATGGTCTATCATTGATTTCATAATTGTTGATTTTGACAAGTTTGGTAATCTACTAATATAATGGCGTCATTATGAAAATCAATGATAGACCATTCTGACACTATTGTAATAGCAGACTTGAGGACCAGAATGTCTATTCTGATACAATCTCCCTCGGTGAATGCATATGTGTAGTGAGCGGTCATCTGTCCCGATGCTAAGGATTTACAAAGCACTACAATCAGTAGTGCTATTCTGTTACAATCTCCCTCGGTGAACATCTAGGTGAAGTGAAATGTCATCCGATTGAAGTGCTTTGTAAATAACTAGCAACGGGACAGATGACAGCTCACTTCCCCTAGGTGTTCATCGAGGATTTTAACAGAATAGCACAACTGGTTACTAATCTATTTTGGTGACTGTACTAGAAAATATGAGAATTGCCTCTCAAGTGTTTTATTTTGATATCGCAAAAATTAAAATAAATTTCCTATTGTTACCTACATTTATTTTCTTTTTCCTGTTGTGTGATAAGAATTTCGTCCGTCGACATAATGTTTATTGTTACTGTCTTATTATTCTTATCTCATTTTGTCGTTTTGATTATGACAGATTATGACAAATTAAACTGAAATGAATATTAAAATGAAAATTATATTTAATATTTAAATAAATTAGTAAAGTTTGTGTGTGACAAAAAAAAAAAAAAAATATATTTCAGTGAAAATATTGCAAACAAAAGAGAAGCTCGTGACTAAATAAAAGCTGTACGGATCTACCGATCATGATGGTTAAGCTACGCTTGCCGCGGTCGGCTTGCGGATGGGTGACCATCCATTTCATACCGAGACCACTCTGTGCCTCGCATAGCACGTAAAACCGTTGGTCCCGGCTGTCATTCGTAGATCTTTGACAGTCGAGGGTAGCCAGAAATCAGAAAGTCTGACAATCGGTCTTACCTAGGGGTATCGTGTTACCCAGGTATATGATTGAGTATTTTAAAACATCATCATCATCATGTCAACCTTTAGACGCCCACGGCTGGGCATAGGTCTCCCCAAGGGGGTTCAGCCGTAATCGCCATGCTTGGCCGATGCATGTTGGCGATCGCAGTAGGTATTACGGTACTCAGGAGGACGCTGCTGCCCATCCTCTGGTCAATATCCCTCTGTCGCCTCATACGACATCCACGGGTAGAAATGGGGTGGGGCTATTCGCGACCGGTATCACACGGCCTATAATACATATCATATCCTAAAGCCATAAATACACACGCTAATAATTTGCACCTACTAGCATAATTTTGTGTATTCCTAGCCTTACATGCAATTGGTTATGACATGGCTACTAGCAATATTTCGTGCCATTAAGTGGCATGTGTATTTCTCGTTTGGATTACTAAGCGGTGTTTTTTGTGCTAGTATACTCAAAAAAATATTACCCTAATTATTTGCTGCAAGAAAGCATTAAAGAAATGTATAATTTCTTATCTCTCTATCGCGACAGATGTATTACCCTAGAGAGACTTTCTTCATTCCAGTGTTGAGTTAAATTTGACTGAAATTACTTTTTAAATCAAAATTAGTTGTTTATTTTATATTCATGAGTTTTTAGCCGGAAAATATACTGTTACTCTTGAGTTGATAAATGAAATAGAAATACAGTTGTTTATAAAGCGGAATGCAAGATTTTATGTCTACATAATTTAGCCGGTTTATAATGTTGTCAACTGTCATACGAGTTGTCATTGTCAGCTGGTTTTGTTGCGGCCGCCATTTTATGAATCTCGGATAACTTGTTTACTCTATACCTTTTGGCGGTATACCGATTAGCAGTTAGACGAAAAGTTCTCTAACTCTATAATTCTCATATCAGCCTATTACCGTCCACTGCTGAAGGTAGGGTTCCTCCAGCGATCGCCAACCAACCCGGTCTTGGGCAACCCGCATCCATCCGCAGCCAGCCACCTTATTTTAATCGTCAGTCCATCGTGCCGTCCCATACTACGCTTGCCCAAACGCGGTTTCCACTCTAAAACGTGTCTGCTCCATCTAGTATCTGTCCATCTGCAGACATGGCCGGCCCACTTCCACTTCAGCGTGCTCTATAGTGCTTAGCTGCAGGGTGCTCTGTAACTCTATAGTAATGAGAGTAATTTTATTTCCAGGGTATGACTTAAATTACCTATAGGTACAAGCTGGTAGATTTTGCCCTAAACAAAACCCGGCCAAGTTTTTTTTTTATTATCAAATAGGCTTGCGTTTGACCGCAATTCACCTGATCTTAAGTGATGATGCGGTCTAAGTTGAAACACGCTTGCCTAGGATGAACCGGTTCACTTGGGAGTAGTTCAAATGGGAGTTGAACTCGCGTGGATAGGGTTCCGTACAATGCCAAAGTCAAATCAGTCAATCTTTATTTTCAATTGATAGAATTCTTATAGGTTTTCCTGTAATCTACAAGAAATGAACTGTATTTTGTATTTTTTTCAAAATTTTAGGCATAGTATTTTCGGAGATCGGAGGGGGAGTGGGAATAATAATAATAATAATAATAATAAAAAGAAAAAAAAAATGCACATACACAAAATATCTAATGGTATTTTTCGGCTTCTTTCATGAATAAAATCAAAACTATTTATTTAACAATAATAACAAAAATATATTTGAGATCCTCAGTATGAGCCCTTTCGATATATGACACAGTAAGAATTGTATTCTTTTTTAATTTCCTATTTTGTCCCCCGAAAATTACCCTTATTTTAAAAAACTATTTTTACACCATCCTACCAAATTTTACCTGTATTATTTGGTCTAGTACATTCGGAGCAAATTGGCTGTGACAGACGGACGCACGAGTGTGCTTATAAGGGTTCCATTTTTTTAGTACGGAACCTCGAAAAAAAAAAAATATCTTCACACGTTTGCCTCTTTGTTTGCATTGTCCGAAATAAAGAGACTTACCTATACGCCTCCTTGTTACAAAAATGAGACATTGAGACATGTAGGTACGTAAAAAAGACTAACAAATGAACATCAAAGATATAATTCTAAACTTTTCGGACCAAACACAAAACAACAATTAAATCTAGAACTAAGGGTACCTACGTTAAGACCTAAAAACACAGTAAGCTCTTGTCTAGGTGTTAACGTAGGGTACCTGGTTCTTAATAGCTTTGAACTGTCATTTTAGGTGTTAGCACCGCAGTTTAAAGTTCGTTAATATGAAGGTGAAAAGCGCGTTATTATTGAGACTAACTGATGCCCGCGCTTTCGTCCGCGTGATTGTCGGTTATTAGCAATGTTTTTTTTTCTAAAACAAATGTTTCCTAAATTACTCTTTACAACATCAGCTATCTGCCAGTGACAGTCCTGTCAAAATCAGTTCAGCCGTTTGAGAGATTAGCCGAGACAGGCAGAATGACCGACAGATTTAAATAAGAAGTTTTTTTTAGATAAGTAGGTACCGTATATAATTTTTTAGGCATTTAGCTCAGACCAATAAAAAACTATAGACGGAACATTGCGCCCACAAAAGTGACACACGTAATATGAAGACGATTCGGTCATATGAAGACGGCCGCTCGGTAGACAGCCGCGAGTGAGTGAGAGCGCATGACATTTTAAATTATGCCGTCCTGTTGCATAAACTGCTGCAAAAACAATTCATGTTGTCGTAATAAGTCTTCTGGGATTACTTTTAACAAGTAAGTAACCAATTTTCTGCATAATTTAAACAAAATCGCGAAATGATTGAAATAATTTCTTGGAATACCAATTCTAGACGTTATTGTCTCAGTGTTGCAAGTTAAGAACATTCATCATTCATCATCATTTCAGCCTAAAGATGTCCACTGCTGGACATAGGCCTCCCCAAGGGGGGGTTTTGCCATAATCGCCACGCTTGGCAGGCGGATTGGCGATCGCAGTATTGTTGTTACAAAAGCACAGAGAACGCTGCTGCGCATTCTCTGGTAAGTCCCTTAGTCGCCTCTTACGACACCCACGGGAAGCTATGGGATGGTGCTATTCTTTACGTCCGACACCACACGGACAACACGGTTAAGAACATTATCTTTTCCCAAAAGTAAGGGCAGTTGAGAGTTTAGTTCAGACACGGTTCAACTAAGTGTTTTTAATCAGCTTATTGTATATTTAGTTTTCGAGTGCATTAGGTATGACATGACATGTATGATACGTAAGTATTTATATAATATATTTTAATAATTATTATTTTTGATATGACATTTTTAGTTCCGTACCTCAAAGGGAAAAAACGGAACCCTTATAGGATCACTTTGTTGTCCGTCTGTCTGTCTGTCTGTTCGTCCAACAAGAAACGTTATTAAAAATTGTGACGCATAACGTCAAACATACAAAAAACTGACGCAACCTACGGGGCATTAATATAAATACCTAAGCTTTGTTTTTTGGTAAATTAATAATGTTCATGATATGAAAATAAATTAGGTACTCTATTTAAACTAAATTATCTTTTATTTCATACAACCATGACAAATTAAACAATACTACCTAATAATAAAACCTTTCACCAAAGTATATCTCTCGCACTTGGCAGACGCAGCGCAGTGCTTGCAACATTATTCTCTAGCACACATGCGCAAATCTACGATATCGTACACCGAGTCACGCATACATAGCCGACTTTAAGTTTCACTTCGTTCGTCGCGATTGTTTACAACCGCTCCGTCTATAGTTTATTATTGGTCTGAGGCATTTAGTAAAGTACCTATCCACAAAGTAAGTACTTCGCGTACCTACCTCATCACATCATTACTATGGCTTTCTAGTGGTCCACTGTTGGACATAAGTCTCCTCCATGGCGCACCATTTTTCCCGGTCCTCCGCCTTCCGCATTTATAAAACTAGAGTCATCATCATCGGCCTAGCCTTTGTCCAATTATGTTGGGGTTGGATTTCAGTCTAACCAGATGCAGCTGAATACATGGAGTGATTGCCTGCCTGAGGTTCACAATCCAGCTATGTTATTCTGTAAGGACTCACTCCAGTTCTCACGTCTGATTCCGCGGTGAAAACTGTTTTAGATATACTGTAATTCGATAACTACTACCCTAGCGCCACTGAGTCACAGATTAACTAATAGTTCCTTTGGAACCAACTTAGGTGAAGCGAACTATTATTACGTTACTATTTTACCGAATACCAAATACTTTTCACTTCAGGTAGGTAAGTGAAATCGGAAATGAGATAGGATTCGAATTCGCGGATGAATTCTTACAGAATCGCACTGCAGGGGTGTGATTCTGTTGGACCTCATTCTAAACTTCGAATCTGAATCCACTGTGAATTTCTTGATTGGCATTCTAAAAACTCGGTTGATAATTCGAATTTACACTAGCGCCACCCTTGCGTGCGTGTCAGCGAGTTGAACTAAATTGACAGGGAGATTTTGACAGATAAAGTATGAGATGACGTAAGAAGTGGCATACTGTAAGGCAATTTCCCCGTCACTTCGACGCTTACTTCGCACAGTGTCAAATATATCAAGGTAATTTTGAACCTTATGCGATGTGAGAGTGAATAGCAATGTGAGATGCGAGTTGTTGTTTGATTTTTACAGAATCGACCTACAGTCGTTACATTGTGAAAGGGTAACAGACAGAGTTACTTTCGTAAAAGTTTCTATCGGGTGTCTAAAAAATTCATGCAGACTAAATCGCGGACAAAAGCTAGTTTACAATTAATGTCGCAGCTCTGAAACAAACATTTAGCATATCTATTGTTCCAATTCCATCACAATAAAATGAACAGACAACAATTAAACGTTTATTTGCTCTCACAAGATTAAGTCCCAGCTTAGACAAGCAAACTAAGGGTTAGCTCAAACAGAACGAGAGCAGCAATTGATCAAACAGTTTTGATTTATGGACTAAAATAGGTAAGTCTGAAATAATGTTGAAAATTATTAATAATAAGTATATTGACTTGTTATTATAAGTCTCTATTTCTCTAATAATTGCACAACCATTGCATTGTCTAAAAAAGCTAATTCCTCCAATAAAAAGAACCTGCCTTATAAAGTAGGGAAATAACTATATGTATCGTAAAAGTCAGTGATAGAGTGCAAGATATATAATTTCGTAAAAGTCAGTGATAGAGTGCAAGATATATAATTTCGCGTGACACATATTAAGGCATTCAGTCCGCCTTTGTACAGTGTTTTTTACATTTTGTGCATAAAGTTTTAATAAATAAATAAATATTATCTTTCACGCAATAAAGCAGTTACTTATCGATTGTATTTCTCTTGTATTTCACCCCAAAGTCAAAGTTAAATTATTAATTTCAATAAGTCATTTATAAATAATCATTGAATCTAGTTACTCCTTTCAATTGGTAGTTTTACCTGGAGAAGAACAGGCTAAAAAACTCCATAGATTCTCTTTGTTATCTACTATTTTATTGTTTTTTTTTTGTTGATTTTGAATTATTCAAGGAAAACTATTCGAGTATTTTACTGCTCTGTCAGCAGTAACCCTGAAAGGTATAAACACCACAGATAACACCCATTCCCCAAAGTCTAGACTAGTCTAATAGAATATTACATTATCTGTATAGGCTAAGAACTCACGAAGCGGTTTTCACCCGCGTCCGCCGCGGTTTCGGGCCCACAGCTTCTGTTGAATGCAGATATATGTATTTGTAAAGAAAATTAAAGCACAATTCCCGACGAGTTTTACACCCGCCTGTGCACGGTTGTTTGCAGCAGTGCGATTCTGTAAGAATTCACTCGCGAATTCGAATCCGATTTCACTTACCTGAAGTGAAAAGTATTTGGTATTCGCTAAAATAGTAACGTAATAACAGTTTGCTTCACCTACGTTGTCACTCAGTGGCGCTAGCATAGTTTTTATAGAGTTACATAATACCTAAAACAGTTTTCACCGCGGAATCAGAAGTGAGAACTGGAGTGAGTTCTTCCAGAATAACATAGCTGATCCCGCTACACCGGCGGGCAACTAGTAAAATCGTGCGGGCCGCGATCACGTCGTACGAACACGTGCAACGTTCGTTAACTGCCCGTCTTGCGATAATCTACGGCCAACTTTGCGGGCGAAAATCGCAACCGCGACAGCTGGGTAACCGCACAGAACTCCGGCCTCGTGAGTTTGGGCTGTTCCTCCACCGTGGCGGGAGCGGGTATAAAACCGCATCGTGAGTTCTTAGCTTTAGACCTAACACCGACCTGTACAAACATTGTATTCAGCCTTGTAATCAAATACAGTACCTACTATTATAACAGTTACAAGATACCGTTGCTTGTCATTACACTCACGTTACATGGCTATAAACGTGATAAACAGAGACCCTAGTACAAGTGCACTAAAGTAAAATTATTTTTTTATTATTGGGACAAGCCAAGGGCAATGCAGGGGCAAGGTATTGGGGCAAGGTTAAGCTACACTTGCCGCGGTCGGTCTGTGGATGAGTGACCATCCCTTTCATACCGAGTTCCCTCCGTGCCTCGTAAGCACGTAAAGCTGTTGGTCCCAGCTGTCATTTTTACATCTTTGGCAGTCGTTAAGGGCAGTCAGAAGTCTGACAACCGGTCTTACCAAGGGATATCTTGGCACCCAGTAACTGGGTTGTGGAGGTGGATAGGCAGTCACTCCATGTAAAGCACTGGTATTCAGCTACATCTGGTTAGACTGGAAGTCAAACCCCGAAGGAGCTGACCCAAGCCCTAACAGGACACGGTGGGTTCTCTGAATACTTGACCCGTTTCAAGTGCAAAGAGAACCCAGCGTGTATCTGCGACCCCGACAAGCAGGAGACCATCCTTCATCTCCTAACGGAGTGCCCGGTGTATGGCTCCCGCAGGCACGACCTGGAAATAAGACTAGGAACAGAAATAATTAAAGAATAAATGAGTTTTTTAATAGAATGTAAAAAGACCAGGAATAAATTCACAGAATCTACAGTCAAAATTGTTAAATTAGACAATGAAAGAAATAAATTATAAAATGCAAATGAATAATACACCCCTTAAAAAATGCCTGTGATACTTGTGTTCGGGAATATCAGGAGTATTTCAATAAAATGACTGTGTTCCGTTAAGCGATGTAATGTAGAATGACTTTACAAAAACTTTTTACGAAGATGTACATAATTAACATATAATGTCGGTGGATGTAAAAAACAATAGTACTTATGTATTATGTTGTTCCTTTGACAGACAAGGTGGCTACTAATTAAGGTCCTTTGGGTTGCTATGACATTTTGGTCAGGCGTTGTCGGTTCTGAACAACTTGTGCGGCAGGGGCCCACGCTTAGGCAGGAGTGTGGTTTTAACCGGTAAGAGTCAGCACTGCCCAGACTGATTCAATTATTTGGGCTAGTCTGGGCGTCCACGAGGATTCCCACTCCTGCTTCAAAAAAAAAAGTCAACGTTAGCAGAGTAACATAGGATAGAACGTTGTTTTTTCAGTAGGCATATCGTTTGTTGACCTTTCCAAAAATAGCTCTACTGTTCATTAATACTTTTGCAAACACTACTTTGCTTCCGGGGTCGTAGGAGACGGCCTTCTGAAGGAAATCTTTCAAAATATTTATTTTTAAGAAGAAGAATGAGGAAAATTAGTCCTTTTCTTTGAGTTTTAATTAGAAAACATGAAGCCCATTAAACATTTCGTACCTAATAAATGTTCGTGTATTTCAATTTGAAAATTGTTGTGATGGTCCAGTGGTTAAGGCGTCAGCCTCACGCGCATGAGGTTGTGGGTTCGGAACCGCGCAAGTACCAATGTGACTTTTTCAATTTCATATGTACTTTCTATTTTTATCTTGGACATCATTGACATTTAGTTTCGGAAGTCGGTGGCTTTGTTCTGTTTGTTGTTTTGTATTGCCACCGACTTCCGAAACTAAAGTTACCTATGTGTTTTCTGTGCTAAAGTTATTTATCACTTTTTTTTAAGGCGGTTCTCTTTTTTCAAAAAAGTTATTATTTTCCACTTTTTAGTGTCTCCTATCACCCAAATCCATTTAGAAACGGCAACACAGTTAAAACAGAGATTGAAAGTCCTCCAAAGATGGAAAGATGGAAGAAACGAAAACATCTTCTCAGTTTTTATTGTTTTTTTTCAAAAAGCGCTGAATAAATTTCTATTTTTTGTATATTAAAACCTTCTCCAGAATGCAACAAACAATTTTCTGAAAACTGCATCAAAATCGGTTCAGCCAAACGGGAGATAATCGCGGACAAACATACATACATACATACAAACATACGGGTCGAACTGAGAACCTCCCTTTTTTTTGAAGTCGGTTAAAAATGATTCGTTATTTATTTGTCTCGGTAACACTGGAATACGATTTGGCTTAATTTGGTCTTTAAATATTTGTGGAAGTCCAGGGAAAATTTAAACGGTGAGTAAATTAGAGAAAGATAGGAACAAGACAACGTCTGTCGGGTCAGCTTGTAATTAATATAAGTCTTAAATCGCCAATCCATCTTAAGCAAGCGTGGTGATCAATGCTCGTGGCTCCCCAACAAAACAAGGCAAACACGCCATTATACGCATGAGAGTAGGGTACACAATTGCACACAGCATAATCTGAAGTGCATCTAACTACTTACGCTATCTGTATAAGCAAATCACGCAACGTGAATCTCTAACGGTAAATACACACTAGAAATGTCAACTCAAACATTGTTCTATGTGTACTCGACCTTATCTTACACAAACACTTTATATTATAAGATAATATGAGCAAATATGTGTACTTACCTTTTCCGTGACTCGGAAACCACGTAAAATCGTCGGTCCTAACTGCAGCCATTCGTAGATCTTTGGCAGTCGTTATCATCATCATTCATCATTTTAGCCTAAAGACGTCCACTGCTGGACATAGGCCTCCCCCAAGAAATGGGGGGTTTTCAATCAATCATTTTATTTCAGATAAAGATCCATAATAAACAAACATGTCGTACGTAATAAAATCACAAAATTCTAAAATCAAAATTAAAAAGAAACATTACAGAATTCATAAATAACCAAATTAAATAATACACATAAAATCAAAAATTAAAAAAATAAAACAAAACAAATTAATAATTAATATAAATAAAGACTCTACATTCCGGCTCGCTACATGCCTACGTCTGGGCGCTCCTTGCGGGGCCCCGCATCGCTGTCAATGCGGTGCAGTTGTCGACTGCCTCGGTCACCATGGCCTTTCCTGCTGCAAGAGCGCCGGCCGGATAGCACGGCACGCCAGCATTAATGACATCATCCGTCGTGCTCTTGCCTCCGCCGGCGTGCCAGCTGTGTTAGAACCTATTGGCTTGGCACGTGACGATGGAAAGAGACCAGATGGAATGACCATAATGCCGTGGAAGTTGGGTAGGCCTTTGGTGTGGGATGCAACTTGTGTCGACACCCTTGCGCCATCCCATCTTCCTAGCACGTCGTGCTGTGCTGGGGCGGCTGCTGCAGGTGCGGAAAACCTCAAACGGCGTAAATATAACAACCTTCTTGAAAGTTATATGTTTGAGCCGTTTGGGGTCGAAACATTAGGGCCATGGGGCCCGAGTGCTCACCTTGTTTTTAGGGACATTGCAAAGCGGCTGGTCGACTCTTCACGTGACCAAAGGGCTGGCCTTTTCTTGGGCCAAAGAATTAGCATTGCCATTCAACGTGGTAATGCTGCTAGCCTTTTGGGCACTTGTCCCATTGAGAGCGATGCGGACGAGTTTTTTGATGCCCTGTGAGCATTGTACATATTATATGAACCTTAATGTATTGTAATAAAGTTGAAAATCTAAAAGAAAAAAAAAAAAAAATAAATAAATAATTGGAATAGAATTAAAGTGATTTACATTTTTTTATAAATTACATATTATACGATATAATAAGTGCAGGCACTGGCATGCAGCTGCAACCACCTCCGCAAAAATGGCGAATCCCAACATTTCATCACCCACCAAGAGTTTTGCCATAATCGCCACGCTTGGCAGGCGGGTTGGCGATCGCAGTATGGTTGTTACAAAGGCACAGAGAGCGCTGCTGCCCATTCTCTGGTAAGTCCCTTATTCGCCTTTTACGACACCCACGGGAAGATATGGGATGGTGCTATTCTTTACGACTTTGCGTTCGACACCATACGGACGACAGGCAGTCGTTATGGGTAGTCAGAAGCCAGAAAGTGTGACAACCAGTCTTACCACGGGGTATCGTGTTACCCAGTCACTGGGTTGTAGACGTCAGACAGGTACTTAGTCGCTCTAATAATATGTAAAACACTGGTATTCAGCTGTACCCGGTTTTACTGAAAGCGGACCTATAGTAAGGTAAAGGCTAAGTAAGCAGTTGGATTTGAATACGTGCTTAACTTTGTTACGAAAATTACGCAATTTTTTTTTAAATACTTGCACTAAGTAATTGAAGATTTAAATGTCGAATGAGATTTCATTTTTCATTTGATATAGATCGTTTTTTAACACAGACTTTAATATCTCGCTGCTATGTCCCTAGAGTTCTTTTTCGGATCATTTTTATTTTCTAGAAGATCTTTGCCCCACTGTAAATTACCATTTAGCATACTAAGGGTCAGCGCAAATTATAGTAGCAAAATTCTCGAGCGGTATTAATTTATTAACTTGATAATAAACAACACACAACATACAACAACAACAACAAACAACACAACACGCAACAACATACGATACAACATACAATTGAAAATTATGTGCGAAATAATTTCACGCGGCTTTTATTATCAACTTTTATAATTCAGTTTTATTTTTGATCTGATTCAGTATATTGCGTTTCTTTTGTTGTTTTTTTTTAAAGATCATTGAAGATCACACGTAGAATTTTTCCTGTATTAAAACTCACATACACAAACAGCCACCAAGCACGATAAAATATATCTTACAAAATGTGACTTGTGTGTCAGGTTAGTCTCTAAACTGACTGGAACGGAAGAACGACTTCTGCTTCGGGAAACAGCCGGACACTATTGCTGGTACTAATACTGTGAGTGCTGTTCATATTATGGTCCTGTAGCATCGACAACAAAACCTTTTTGGAGTATCCATAGAACTATAGAGGGTGTCAAGCTGACGTAGGTAATATTCTTCTAAACAAAAATAAATATATCTTTAATAACTTTAGCACAGAACACACATGACTTTAGTTTCGGAAGGCGGTGGCTTTGTTCTGTTTGTTGTTTTTTTTTGCCACCGACTTCCGAAACTAAAGTCGTGTGTGTTCTGTGCTAAAGTTATTTATCACTTTTTAGTTTTTTTTTGGAAGGCGGTTCTCTAATTTTCAAAAAAGTTTTTATTTTCAACTTTTTAGTGCCTCCTTTTCACCCAAATCTATTAAGGAACGGCAACACAGTTAAAACAGAGATTGAAAGTCCTCCAAAGATGGAATGATGGAAGAAACGAAAATGTCTTCTCGGTTTTTGTTGTTTTATTCAAAAAGCGCAAAATAAATGTCTGTATGTTATATACTAAAACCTTCTCTTGAATGTAACAAACACTTTTGAAGACCGCATCAAAATCGGTTCAGCCAAACGGGAGATAATCGCGGACAAACATACATACCTACATACATACAAACATACGGGTCGAACTGAGAACCTCCTTTTTTTTTAAGTCGGTTAAAAAATATGGCTTATCTGTCAGTCACAAAACTGACTGGAACAACTTTCATTACGATTTTACATAACATTTTTCACTTAGACAGATGTAAAACCATGTAAGGTTTATTAAATCATAAAAGAATTATAGCTAATGACTTAATTATGCGTCTTACAGACAGTCTTATCTTCCCTTCTCGTAGTGTTATAAAAGATATGTGGGCTGAATAAGAATTTGGCAATCTTTGTTTGCAAAAATGCTGATTAAGTGTGAGGCCGAGTGAACGTAATTTTATTAGCTGTGAGTCACGTTATTTACGCTGCATTCCTTTTCATACTTAGGTCCTGTGTGTACTTTACGGCGACGCAAAATGATTTTTCGGTAATAATAATCAATATATCTTTTAATATAATACCATATAACATAAAACCACTACAAAGAATACAAAACAAAATTATCAAAGTACCTACTATTTCATTACCACTATCTATATCCAACAAAAAAGTTATACGAAAAACCTAACCTACTAAATATCACACTACTATACATTTATTACACCTGCATCCTCAGAAAAAAAATCACCACAAATTCTGTACAATCTAAGTCAAAGTCAAAGTCAAAGTCAAATCATTTATTTCAATTAGACCATTAAAAGGCACTTTTGAACGTCATATTGTAAAATTTGAATCTAGTTGCCCATTCCAAATGGTAGTTTCGTATGGAGAAGAATGGGCAAGAAACTCCATACATACTCTTTTTTAAAAAGAATATTGTTTACAATTTGCCAAATCAAATCTACATAAAAATAATAGTTTAAAAAAACTAAAATCACGCTTTTTATAGAAAACCAAACTAAAAAATAGAAAATAAATTTTAATAAATTTTAATTAAGAAAAGTGTTAAAAATTTCAATAAATATAAATTAATAATAGTGTGAAAAAATATATTTTAAAAAAAGCGTGGGGTGCATGGTGTCAATAGTTATAAATATTTTATTGACAGATATGAGTAGAGTGATTATCATTTTGATAATATCTTAAAAAGCACCCCACGCTTTTTTTAAAATAAAATATATTTTTTTATACACACTATTATTAATTTATATTTATTGACATTTTTAACACTTTTCTTAATTTAAATTTATTAAAATTTATTTTCTATTTTTTAGTTTGGTTTTCTATAAAAAGCGTGTTTTTAGTTTTTTTAAACAATTATTTATTTTTTACTTTGAAAAATGGAATAATTTTATCAAATTAGTGTATTGTCATCGGTCCTCGATAAAACTACAAAGTTTGAACGAAATCTGGCCGTTAAAAGTGGGTCAAAATCGCGCCCAAAGAAGTCGGTTACAAACAAACATAGAAACATACAGGTGAAGCTAATAAAAAGCGTGTAAAAAGACACACATACAACACAAAAAGTAAAAACAAGTTTCAACTGATAACCGCACGTGCGCGGACTAATTACGGCAAGAAAACAATATTGGTTGAAGGAGCACAACTTTTCAATGATTTACCAGAGGATCTAAAGAAATGTAATAGTATATTTAACATATTTAAGGCTAGACTCAATAAACATGTATGTACCCTGTAATGTCACCACCACCCTAGAGGCAAATACCTACTATAATATTTAGATATAAGCACTTTGTATCTCATTTCAAGTGAACTATTACTTAAGTTCTTATAAGAATAAATTCTTTAAACCTATATGTAAATAAAAATCTTGTGTCTTAGTGTTTGTAATTGAACTACTCCGAAACGGCTTGACCAATTTTTAGGTTTTTTTTTTGTGTATATTTGGTAGGTCTGAGAATAGGGGAAAACAACGTTTGCCGGGTCACCTAATTTATTCTTTAAACATGATTATTTGTAGTACACACGGCTACACATCAAGCTATACATTTCCAGTTAATGCTGATCTTACTTTGTATAGGATTTCCGTACAATGCGAGGTAAGCTTATACTGGAATTGTATAGCTTGATGTGTAGCCGTGTGTGTGTACATGAAGTGCTTAGAAAGCATCGATATAATAAAAACAAAACTAATAACATGTTGTACACTGAAATTGTTGGGTGAAACCCTGGTCTCCTAGCTAGGTCAGAAAGTAATTGGTGATGACTATTTTATTTGATAAATATATCATAATATCTAGTTAATTTAACCATTTCATACACATGACTATAAGTACCGTAGATGTAATCATGAACGTTCTTTAAATTGAAGGACTAAGAAAATTTAATCATAGCCGCTGAAACGTCCGCGCGCGCAACAAATGTTGCGTTATATCGTCCCGCCGCGCCGACGCATGAACGCCGCAAATGCGCCTCAACTTAAACCTTATTATTTAGCAAACTGCTGCAGCTATACCAAAGTAAAAATACGTGTGTATAGCTGAAACTATAGAGAATCGACTTATGTGAAATACTTCTAACTTAAAATTAATGGCCGCTTAAATAAGTAGCCACCACTTCGGAACCGGTGTTTATGTTTTGCCCAGGGCGTATGCAAAATAATCCATCCAATTTTCATTACAGAGAACAAACGTACAGTTCGTTTTCATTTATGTAGATAATAAATCCACTTATTAGTAAATTATGCATAAAATCAAATATTATTCTTTCAAATTGAAAAATAACGATCCTTTGAAAACGTTAATTAAAATGAAGTCAAATATGAAAGTAATTTATGCATCATGTGTTACTGAATTTCTTATATCAAAATATAAACGTAATGAATTTAATTTAATGAGTTTTATATGAAAACACTTTGTTTGAAGATTTATTCTTTTTATTTGAAAAACATTGTCTTTTTATTTTAAACAATGCCTTTAACATAGAATATGGTAAGGGCATTTGTTCTTTTTATAATGACAAGGAGAGGGTATTTTTTCGGCCTCTTTATATAAATAGTGTCCGCAGGAACGCGACGGGCGGTGTGTCATCCTGTGGAACTCCTTGAGAAAGGTGACCGTATGCCATCGAAACTAGTCGGACGAAGCCGACAACACAGTGAGTTAATCCGTTGTTCTCAATCTATAATCTCTATAAATATTAACAAAAATCGTCAATGAAACTTAAAATTGGCTAAATGTAGGCTAGAAAACAAACTTGTTTGTTCAAAATCGGCCTATTATTTTCCCACTGCAGGGCAAAGGTCTCTTCTCATATAGAGAAGGCGCGAGCATTGATCGCCACGCTTGCTTAAGGCTTGTATACATGCCAATAACCTTGAGCATTTGGCCCGTACTGAATTTGTGGACGAGTGCGGGGGTGATGTAGACGCAGTCATTAATCGGACGCATTTTTAATTTATTGTAATAAAAATAATACATATTTGTAAAAAGTAAAGAAACCAAATCATTTTCCTTTGTATTGCAAAGCAGTAGATATTATTTTTATACTCTTTTGATAAGAAAATTAAGGAGTTAAATGGTTTCATATCAGTGATTTGGAGGTGATTTGACATTTTTTTTTCTTATTAAGTATGTGATACCGATAGAAAAATTGTGGCTAAACCAAATTACGTATCATTATCATGTAGATTACCCACAATTTTTTTTAGATGTAATTTCTCTGTAAATGCGGACGAAAAGTTGCTTCATCTGCATGCTTCTTTCAAGCTTTTTTCGAGAGAGCAGCCTTCCTAAGTTCCTAACTGATGCCTGCGAGTTCGTCTGCGTGATAGTCGGTTATCAGCGGAGACTTTTCCACGGTACCAAAATTATTATTTTCAAAATTAAAACTAGCCTAAGTTACTCCTGATAACAATAACTATCTGCCAGTGAAAGTCCCGTCAACTGTTTTGGAGATTAGCTGGAACAAACAGACAGACAAAAATTTTAAAAATCGTTTTTTTGTTATTATTACCGTGTAAACATTTAGACGCATTTAATAAAAGCTATTATTTTAAAATTACAAACAGACACTTCAATTTAATTTATCTGTATTGTATAGTTATGCACAGGTTTCCTCACATTATAGATTGAGAACAACGGATTAACTCACTGTGTTGTCGGGTTCGTCCGACTAGTTCGGTTCGGTTCGGGTTCTAGTTCGGTTCGGGTTGGAGTTTCTTGCTCGTTCTTCTCCATAGAGACCTACCCTACGTTTTGGAACGAGCAACTAGCTTTAACTTTCTGACTAACTAACTGACTCTTTGACTATTCAAAAGTGCCTGCAAATGGTTTAATTGAAATAAATGCTTTGACTTTGACTTTGACTTTGTTCTCGCCTGCGCCACCCCCGCCACCGCCGCAGTTGTCCGCGCGGGCGCAACGCACGGCCGACGGCCGCGCGCAGTGTCCGCAGGAACGCGACGGGCGGTGTGTCATCCTGTGGAACTCCTTGAAAAAGGTGGCCGTATGCCATCGAAACTAGTCGGACGAACCCGACAACACAGTGAGTTAATCCGTTGTTCTCAATCTATAATGTGTAACAATACTCACGTTTCGTTTAATGAAAAAATAGGTTTCCTCACGATGTAGTTTTTCTTTCAATATAAAAATACCTTCAATAATTTTAACAAAACTTCAAAAATTCAGTCTCATACAAAATGTATGATGCAAAAGAAACTTCAAAGTTACTTTCAAATTGCAATGGACTTAAGAACTTCTCAATTTCAGACAGACGATTGGACATTAATCATTTAAGACTGGGTCAAGTTCAACTCCCTAAAGACTTTACGATGTTTTGTGAACGGTATTTAGTATCAAAATGGCAAAGGCAATTTAGCTGAAAATTTTCCATTTAGTTTGAGAAAAGTGAAATAGAAAAAATAATTTGCAGCATTCGGAGAACGAATGTATAGGTAAATATTAAAACTATGCTTTTGGCTGCGACTATGTGAAAGCCAAAGTGTTGTTAACTGACGCCTCCTTCCAATAAACTATACGTAAGTACAGTTATGACTACGGACGGACTAAATGATGTTTATTTATGGTTCCGAGCTGAAAAGCGACGCTGAAAACCAGCGCCATGGTTCGTGCCTTGCTGTACGGGCCACGGCATTTATGCTAAGCGTTGGCCGTTTCGCGCGGTGGTGACGCATGTTTCCGAATAACATAATTTTGTTTTTTACCTTTATAAAATTGAATTGTTTCGTTTTAAGCTTAATATTGTTATACAATATGTGCGTCACGCTCGTGTGAATAAATGGATTTTCTTTCTTCTTTCTCTGAATCCATGGCCATAGGCACAGGTGGAACACTGTGGCGGTTTTAACCGATAAGGGTTCAGCATGCCCCTCCGTCAACCCCACGATGGAGGAACTCCATGAGTATTTCCACCGCGCACTAAAGGTGGTTACACTTTAGTACTCGCTTAGTACATCTGATGTCTTTTAATAACCTGCGAAAAACGTTTATACTGGAGGTGTCATGTACTGAATCCCTGGCAAAAGTTTTCGTCACGATCTTTATTCTAGTGCATACATAATGTTATCATTATTCACCACCACCTTATCTGCCTAGTCTTTTCCCAACTATATCGGCGTCGGTATCCTATCTAGTTTAACCGAATGCAGCTGAATACCAGTGTTTTACATGGAGCGACTGCCTATCTGACCTCTACTGTAAACTGAATACTGTGTACTGAATGATGATGGATGATTCAATGTGATAAGTATCAAAAACAATTGTTAGTATAAAAATAAGTACTGACCTCCGTCCCCGAGCTGATCGCGTCAGTCTTCTCTTCGGCCGATCCTGTTGACGGCCAGGCTGGGGATCATAATCCTTCTGGAAAACTCTGCCTAATCCCAGTGCGTTTAGGTCAGTACTTATTTTTATACTAACAATTGTTTTTGATACTCATCACATTTCTAATCTTTCGTGTGAGAGCTAATAAATTCAATTCGTATAGTTCTACATAGCCTTTTATTCCTTAAACTATGTAGAAATGCTACACTACACAGTTACTGGATAACACGATATCCCTTGGTAAGACTAGTTGTCAGACTTTCTGGCTTCTGACTACTACTAACGACTGTAAAAGATCAAAGAATGACACCCCTTTTCGTGTTACATTAATGATGCTTACGAATAAACTCTCGTAAATAACTATAATAGTTATTGGTTGAAACCTAAATTAATCATTACCGGTACTGCTGATAATGGTAATAGGGTATTACACTCATTTTTGAAAAGTGTCTCAATGAAATTCTGTAGTGCTAATATGCCACCAAAAAAAACACAAAATTTTTATTCAATCGATAAGTGCCATAAAAATGCATCTCAATTTTAAATTTTCAAAGTTCGCGCGTTTTTTGACGAAAACGCCTCTTACTGGACGCCATATTGCTCAGCGTAAATGACGTCAGTTCGTTTTGTATCAAATGAGTTTATAATAAATATGATAATTGTATATCATTTAAAAATAATTAAAAGCATATTTTGTAATAGGTGTAATAATGAAAAAATTACGTTGGTTACGAAAATAATAAAAGTACAAAGCCTATATTATGCCAATCGGTTGACTGACAGTTGACAATTTTTTGTTTACACAGCCGTATGGCGTAATAACATGGCCGCTACTATTTCACGGTGTTTTATAACAGATTAAAAATACTGAAAACTTTGAATTGAATTTAAAAAATTGTTTTGTAATTTTATGAACTAAAACTTAAATTTTCCGACTGCTTGATGCCTAAACTGTCTCAATAACATATTTATAGATTTTTTCTCGTATAGAGTAAAATACCCTATTGATTTATCAGATAGCTATAATCTTAGCAGATTGCAACCATTAGCCAAATGGAGCAGAAACTTCGACACAGTGATGGTTAGTGGTATTATTAGTAATCCAATATTGTTGCTCGAGGTTGTACAGACGCCAGCTATCCAGCGATCAAGCTATCTCAAAATTGTCAAATTTTCCCAATTGAACATGAACCTTATTCTCTTGTAATAAAGCTAAAAAAGTATCAAAGAAATTTAAAAGACTGGGCTTGATGGTTGCTTGATGTGCTGCCCCATGTACAGTACGCAAAAGAGATAAGTATCCATGTCGTCGGGAATAGTTGAAGATTTCTTAGAAACCAATGGAGGCTTTCAAATGAAATTTTATTAAATCATTGAACTGTTTATTCTCTATAAATTGTATTTTATTTTATTCATAAAAACCTATCGGTTTCTAAGTAAACTTCAACTGTTTCCGGCGACATGGATACTTATCTCCTTTGGTGACCGTACATATTGTAAACTTATATTATAGGTATAATTGACAAAAGACAGAATACTGCTTTTCCACTTCTGGTTTCGAATCAATGGTATCATCATCATCTTCTTTTGAGCCGAAAGACGTCCACTGCTGGACATGGGCCTTCCCAAAGGGGGGTTTGCCATAATCGCCACGCTTGGCAGGCGGATTGGCGATCGCAGTATGGTTGTTACAAAGGCACAGAGAACGCTGCTGCCCATTTTCTGGTAAGTCCCTTAGTTGCCTCTTACGACAGTCACGGGAAGATATGGGATGGTGCTATTCTTTACGTCCGACACTACACAGACAATGGTTTAAGTTAATCATTTTTATTTTATTCATGTTAGAGTACTTTAGCCGTTTTTAATGTCTTCTAAAGTGCTGGTGTAGGGACACTTTGGGCACTGTAGTAAATGGACCATCGTTTGGTCAGGAGCACCGCAATAGCACTGAATGTCGGAGGGATCTATAACTGCTCATTTTGTTAAGTTAACAACTCACTGTTTGTCTGTTTCATTTTCAAGATAAAACGGCCTATCCGATTTTGATGAAAATAGATACGAAGATAGTTTAAATCTTCGGGAAGGACATACGCTATTTTCAATCCGTGACTTCTGTGCGTGCAGGTGTGTCTGCGATTGAGTATGCATCCGCGAAAACCGACATTCAAGCGGACAAAGTCGCGGGCAAAAGCTATTATATAATAAAATAACAATGGCCTATTTAAAATCCCTACAAGATTTTAAGTTTTACTCATTGGCACTCTAAGAAAATTACAGAAATTGTAAACTTTTCAACATTGTCTTTGTGTGACGTGACGACTTTAATATAACGTGTTGCACGCTCCACGTCCTGTGGACGTGACTCAGCAGATAACGGCACACTTAAAATTAAGTGCAGCCAGGAGACTTACGTATTTATATCCAGAATTTTTACTGAAAACCACCTTTTCTAAAGCCGGTGACAAGAAAAAAAGACACAGTAGGTAGCCAAGTATAGTGAACACATAGCACATTATTATTTTTTAAATATATTCTATGATTGCGAAAAAATCATCGGTCCGTACCTCGCCAAACATAGTCAAAGCATTACAGAACCATGGAAGTCCTAACAATATCCTGAAAGCATTGTTGTACTGCATACGCAGTGCGCTGTACTCCCGTTGCGTAAGGGTGTTACCAGACCAATCGATCGATCATCGATCGACGGCATCGATCGATGGTAGAATTTATTAGTCAACGTCGATCGAGGTGCTTGATTTTTATGATTAATGGATTATACCTGGGGTTAATCGATCAACGTCGACCGATGCCATCGACGGGCAATCGATCGATTGGTTAGTGGAACGGTATCCGTCGATCAGCCAAAGCTACCACACCAATCGATCAACGTCGATCGATGTCGATTGATGCCGTCGATCGACATAGATCGATTGGTGTAGTAACACCCTAAGGTTGGTCCACAGGCCAACCAAACTAATACCCAACAAGCCAATAGGCTACCAATAGCTACCTGCTGCTGGGCTGGGTTTATACAAATAGGCTTGCGTTTGGCCGCAACTCACCTGATCTTAAGTGATGATGCGGCCTAAGGTGGAACACTCTTGCCTAAGATGAGCCGGTTCTTTCCGGCCTTGAAGATACCCAGATTATACATATCGGGGAACAGAGAGGCGGGCAGTGAATTCATTAGTCTGGCAGTTTGCACATACATGTGGAAGCAAAACCAATATGTGGAAAAAAAAAATATCGCTGAAATATTATATTATTTCGCTGACAGTACCTACATCAAAATTGATCACCGAAAACCAAGCGTAAGTATTCCATTATTAATTACACGCGACAGAATAAAGCCATAACTCGTATGTCGAAGCTTGCCCATTTATTCTACTCTGTTTACCACACAGTCGATATATTTCGTCGCGCTATCAACATTGTAATGGATGACACCGCGGGGTACGTCATGTATCATTACTATAGAGATGTGGTGTGCGTGTCATCACAAAATAAAAAGGCAACAGAAGGACCGCTCCCGCCATCCTCGGAAATAATTAGCTAAACTTGCCAGACTCACTAGGGTTGCTACTGTATTGGCTCTGTAGGTTTTATTGGTGACATTACTTATGGTAATGTCACAAAGTATGTTACAGAGTATGGGTATGGTTGTCCGTGTGGTGTCGGACGTCAAGAATAGCACTATCCCATATCTTTCCGTGACGCGTGGGTGTCGTAAGAGGCGGCTAAGGGACTTAACAGAGAATGGGCAGCAGCGTTCTTTGTGCCTTTGTATCAACCATACTGCGATCGCCAATCCGCTTGCCAAGCGTGGCGATTATGGCAACCCCCCCCCCTCTTAGGGAGGCCTATGTTCAGCAGTGGTCATGATGATGATTACCTATGGAATTTTATTGACACTGGTTGAACCTCTTTGCAAGTTTTTTTTATAACAAATGTTTCCTGTTTGTCATGAAATGTCAATTACATCATTTTGATAATTCATTTTGACAACCCGCGTCGCTAATCGAGACTGAAGGCTGATTGAAACTGCCTGAGAATGCCTGTAAACGTAATGTCAATGTGTGCGTGCAAAAAATGGCGGTTTGTTCGGAGTGGTCTCTCTGCTCGGGCGCGCCGAAGCCTTACGTACTTTGTGGTGTCATGTAACATTGCTTTTAGACATGTTTGTCTGTTTTGTTGTGTGAACGACAGGTGGGGGAATGTTTTATACGGTTAAATATAAATGAGTGATGTTCTGCAAAAGTGTTTTAAAAGCACCCATCCCGTCATAGATCCCATATAAACGCTCGTACGTGTTTACGGCGTTATAACAAATTTACCTCCAAATATTATACAAGGGTACACCCACGGGTATCTTGTGGTTAATATCTAGGTTCCAAATACAAGTTTTTTAAGAAAAAAATTCAGTAACACGTCTGAAAATCTGGTTTTTTTTGCACAATTTTTATCTGAACTTTGGCAGTTCATAATGCACTCATATATTTAAAAAATCCAGCTTTAAAGAAACCATGCACAATGGAGATTCTAAATTAAAAACATTTTTACCAAAAACAAGTATGGCTTTATCAAAAACACGTATTTCTTGGAACAAGTTCTGTGAACTCTCCGCGCGCCAATTTTCATGCGATATTATCGCGTTCTCACTCACTCGTTTGTTTTCGAACATTGCCTGATGGAACAAAAAAAATTCAATCACGCTCGCGTTTAGGTTCCACCGATGGGGAAAGGCGCTCTTAAGTAGGCATTACCAGAAGTCTTGCAAATGCGTCACCATACCGGAAACAAAGTTGCAAAGTCTCAAGCGGCGGAACAGCTTCTTGTGTGCCTCGGAACTGTATAAGTAAATGATGTTTATTTATTGTTCCGAGGCAGCGTCAACGCGCCAACGCTGAAAACCAGCGCCGTGGTTCGTGCTTTCCTGCGCATAGCGGCATTTATGCTGAGCGTTAACCGTTTCGCGCGGTGGTGACGCATGTTTCCGACTCGGACATTCTTTTTTATTTTTATTTTTTTAAAATCCACTTGTTTTTGTTTTAAGCAATGTAATAATGTTATTGTTATGTGTGTCACTTTCGCGTGAATAAATGGTTTTTCTTTCTTTCTTTCTTTCAAGTGCCTGTAATTTCACCAGCACCTATACTCTTCAAACTGGTACACAGCAATGCTGTTTTGCGGTGGAATTAGGCTGCGTTTCCACCAGAGATGTGCGAGGATGTATGTGAAACTAAGTAGGCAATACAGCGCTGGCTAGTTATGACAATGAAGCGGTATTATTGGTCATTATTGAATTGCTCCTAGAATAACTAATAAAATCCCTAATTCCATAGAAATAATGCCATTTGACGACACGGTTGGCGCAGTGGCTGAGCGATCGACTGCTGCGCAGCGTGTTGCGGGTTCGATTCCCGCCCAGGGTAAATATTTGTGTGATGAGCACTTGTATTTGCCTTGTGTCTGGGTGTTGTTTATCTATATATGTATGTATTTACAAAAAAAAATGTATTTGTGTATGTATATCAGCTGTCTGACACCCATAGTACAGGGTCTCCCTAGTTTGGGGTCATATGGCCGTGTGTGAAAATGTCCCCACATATTATTTATTATTATTATTATTTGATTGTCTAAATTTAAAATAGCACTGCACAAGCTACTTCTTGACAAATGCTACTATACCTACAATAGACGATTTTAAACGATAATTTGTAATTATTAATCCTGTAATTAAAATTTTTACATTTGCAATTTTATACGAACATTATGATGTTTATCTTCATTAATGCAAAATTTGGTAGTACTTCTTATATATTTTTTTTTTTTTTGAGAAAGCTGAACTTGATTACATTCTACTTTACGATACTTTTATGTGAGCTTTTGATAAACCTACTTGACTGATGACGGCGATGTGGAGCAGTTTTTTGATGCCTTATTATATTATTTTATTTTTGGTTTAATAGTTATAGGTTTTTCTTTTTTTTTTATTGTACGTGTAAATATTGTATATTTGTTACTTATTGGAGAAAAAATATTAAATAAATCCTTAAGCATTTGACTTGACTGATTAGCTACATGTAGTTTGCACTTAAAAAAAAAATTTTAGTTTATAGATAACGGAACTTGTTGGATTAAAACTGTGAGAGACCGAACGGGCAAGAGCAATAAAGTAAAGTAAAGTAAAAAGTAAAAAATGTTTATTTGTACAATTTATTTTGCATGTTTAAATAAACATAGTGTACTATTTTATATGCGTGATCTTTTTAAATAAATATTTACAAATAAACTTTTCACTTTGACTTTTGACTTTGACTTTGACATTTGACTTTGACTTTTGATTTTATCACACACATCCCTCGCTACGCATCCTCGCCCATCTCTGGTGGAAACGCAGCCTTAGTGGTGGTTCTACTTGATTGTTTCGAATCCCTTCACAAAGAAACTCTATTACCACTCTCTTTACTGTACTGTTTTTATAGCATAAACTTCAATTTGTACTGAAATTGAAATGGCGTAGTGTAATGACAACAATGAGAAACAATTATTACATGCAAATTAACATAAGAATATATTATGTAAATGTTTACGTTAACGCGATCAAATAAGTCATTATCATTAACCTTTAGACGGCCACTGCTGTGCATATGGTCTCCCCCAACGGGGATCTGTTCAGCTGTAATCGTCATGCTTGGCCGATGCATGTTGGCGATCGCAGTAGGTGTTATGGTTCTCGCTGCTGCCCATCCTCTTGTCAATATCCCTCTGTCGCCTTCTACGACACCCACGGGTAGAAATGGGGTGGTGCTATTCGCGGCCGGCACAACACAACACGTTAAAAAAGTAGGATGAAATAAATAGGCGCTTTGAATTAAAACTGTTTGTTTCAATGTATAATGTGTAGTGATGAAGCGCATTTAGTGTCACCTGACGTGTGACGACACGGTTGGCGCAGTGGCTGAGCGATCGACTGCTGCGTAGCGTGTTACGGGTTCGATTCCCGCCCAGGGTAAACATTTGTGTGATGAGCACTTGTGTTTGCCTTGTGTCTGGGTGTTGTTTATCTATATATGTATGTATTTACAAAAAAAAAATGTATTTGTGTATGTATATCAGCTGTCTGACACCCATAGTACAGGGTCTCCCTAGTTTGGGGTCAGATGGCCGTGTGTGAAAATGTCCCTACATATTATTATTATTATTATTATTACCTATTAATAATAAGGCTATTAAACTAAATAAACATTATGTGTGAAAGGGTAGGTGTTTCCAATTAAAATTCGATCGAATTTACGTTACGTTCTGTTAAAAATATCCCAGACGGTTGAAATTGAAGATTACTTTCACTGATTGAAAATAGGTTTTCAATAACATCACATTGTCATCACTTTGGTATATTTTTCAGAAATCACGTTAATTTTTCATCGTGAATTATCGCGTTGACGCACTGGGGATGGTAGGTAGAATAATTAATGAACTAGTTTTCGCCCGCAATTTTGCCCTCGTGAATGTCCGTCATCGCAAATGCAGGCGAAGTTGTGGATTAAAAAGTATCATAAAACTCATTTTCGCTTTTATAATAATAATATTCTCCAGGGGGCCAAGTCAGCGATTTTTATAATTTTGTCATTCCAACACGATCCCATTGTCTAAAAGTGTCGCTAAAAGTTCGTAATCTGCTAAATTCATAATGGTCGATCATTGGTCGGTCGAATTAAAAGCAATGACTGCATAATGACGTTCTCAACATCAACGTCGTCAACATTAGTCAGTTATTCAGTTGTCATTTTGCACGAGGTTACCATTTTACTATATCATCTCTTTTAATGACGTGTCAGTGGTTGACTATTGAAAAGTCATAATGACGCCATTATATTAGTAGATTACCAAACTTGTCAAAATAAACAATTATGAAATCAATGATAGACCAATCCGACACTATTGTCATAGCAGACTTGAGGCCCTGTCTATTTAAGTGGAGACTCGCCAAATACGCAGTAGATGTTTTATTTTTTTATTTATGTACTATGTGAGACTTACAGCAAAAAAAAACAGAATAAAATTGTAAGTGAAATTGATGGCCAATTACAAGTCTTCACTTATAAAAAACAGACTGGCAAAGATGGTAAGCACAAAACAGCACTGCCCACCCAAAACAAGCAGGACAACATCAAAAGCTTCAACGCGTTCAACATGAATTCTCTGCGCGACCGTCGACTGATACAAGATCTGATGTTCCTCTTCAAATTATTTAATAATATATTAGACTGCGATAGACTGATTGAGCGTGTCGGGTTAAAAGTTCCTTTTAGAATACCTAGATATCCTATAACTAGCTTATTTCACACTCATGCATCCAGGACCAATATTGGGGTAAACTCACCACTAAATAGACTTAGCAGAGAGATGAACTCATTCACAAATTCTGTACCAGAAATTGATATATGCCATGATACGATCAAAGTTTTTAAAACCAAAATATTGGAGTCCCGAAAATTACAACATAACAATTTGCTTTATCTGTTGATTTACCTGCTTCTCTGGATATTTTTTTTTTTGCAAATATGATTTTGATGTCTACAAATCCATCCATTTTTATGCACGTTTCTTTTTTACAAAGTTTTAGTTAAGTACTTTTTTGATTTATGTTATAACTTTAGTTAAGTTCTAGAAAAGTTTTAGTGCTATTTGTGTTATTAAAAAAAAAAAAATAAGTATTCAGTTACTATTTAAGTTAAGTTCTAGAATAGTTTTAGTTTCTGAAATATTATTATTTTTATAAGTGTTGTCTAAATTTTTAACATGCTGGTTGGCCTGTAATTGGCGATTGTATAAGTCCGTTACTTCTAAAAATTATACCTAAGATGTAATGTATACAGAAGCTGTTGGCAAACCCTTAATAATAAATAAATAAAAATAAATAAAGCTTAATCTAATTTAGTGCACAACTGTGTGCACAAACACTGGTGCACTTCCTCTTCCCTGACACTCATAGTCAGAGTTATATTTTAATTCTAGCACAAAATAGTGTACCAAACTTTCCGAGTTTAATCTTTAAGCTCTCACAATACTGAGAGGAAACTAAAAGTCCAAAAATAATGTATCAAAATGTATACCAGAGAAAACAGTAATTTCAAAAGCCACGAATATAATAACAACTTTGCCCAAAATTCTTAGACAAACTGTTTTATTTAATAGCCAAGTTTTAAGTTACTTCAACGAAATTAATGTAACTAATATGAACCCTAGATGCGTGGTATGGAACAGATGACATGTTCCACCTCCTTGGCTTTGTTAATTGGCTCATTGGCAGTGACACTTGAGCCGTATCCTTTTTACATATACTGAAACTTTGCCCGCGACCTCGTCTTCGTGAATTTTCTTACAGAATCCCTATTTTCTTTTATATATTTAAATAAAATTGATGACTGTGTCTTGTTTGTAATGTCAAAATGACAGCTTTTTACTAAATACATATGAAAGTGTATACGGTACTTATATCAAAAAAATATATTTTTAAAATTTTCGTCTGTCTGTTTGTTCCGGCTAATCTCTGAAACGGTTGTACCAATTTGACTGACGGGACATTCACTGACAAATAATTGTTGTTATAAGGAGAAACTTTTAAATCAAGAAAAAATTTGGAATTATTAAATAAAAAAAAAAAGATATAAATTATATTTTTTTTTTCTCTTCAATTTTATTTATTTGTATAGATATAGAAGATAGATGTACTTACCTACTAATATAGTTGAGAAAGGATATTATTATGAATAGTCAAATACTTATAAAGTTCCTTATTGACAATTTGAATTGTAAAACAACGCTATCCTATCAAACGATCCCTTGGCGACGTCCCTTTACAGTTGATTAGGTTAGCAAAACGGTCTATTTTCGGGTACAATCAATCAAGCATTATAACCGTGAAGACAGACGCGTAATTACAAATTGAATCATAGTTTGAACAATAATTGCAGTTCATACTACATTTCAAATCACGAATAACTGGAGTAAAAAGGCAATTAACGAAACTGAAATTACATTTATTTCACTTGTAATGTTAGTACGAATGTTTAGGTCAAAATATGCGATTGATTTTTGAACCAGTTCTAGTGGACCGAATAGGCTGAAATTTGGTATTTATGCATAAACTTGATGACAATGCAATATTATTATAAGCTGGACCTGATGGTGCTGCCAGGGCTACTTGCAGACCACCCAACTCCTTAATAGCTTACAGCAGCTATATCGTGTATAGACTTGTTAGATTTGTCTTGACGAGTACTTTTCAA
Organism: Charanyca ferruginea; assembly: GCA_947361185.1. Lineage (NCBI taxonomy): Eukaryota > Metazoa > Arthropoda > Insecta > Lepidoptera > Noctuidae > Charanyca > Charanyca ferruginea. The sequence continues at coordinate 6,121,758 of OX376078.1, forward strand.
TAAAAACTGGTTTTAAAAAACTGTTTTTTTTTTTCTTAATAATACCTTCTTTCTTTCTGGATAATACTTTGGAATGTTTCGGTTACAGAGACATTGGAGGTCAAAATTCCAACTCTTTAAGTTGTTTTATTTTTACCCCGACTGCAAGGAAAGGGTTATGTTTTTCGCGGCGGTAAAATAAAATATCTTCCAAACTACTGAACGGATGTATTTCATTAGGGTATCGTTAGATTCGTCTCATTAGTCCAAGTGTTCTTAGATACATGGCGAAAAAAATAAATAAACGTGGCAGCTGGGAAATGCCATTGTTTGAAGTTTAAAAAAAAGACCACGCCAATAGCGATTTGATCAATCGGGAGTTCGGGACACATTATAGGGAAGATTTGAACCGGTCTAGATTTTAATGAGTCTCGACTGATCAAATTGCTATTGGCGTGGTTTTCATTTCAATGGTATAGTTATTCAACATTACTAAACATAATTGAGTTGTTGACACCATTAACCAATAATTCCAAAATACAACTTATCTTAAAATACACTTTATTTTAGCCCCGAAAACCCGATTAATTTTCAATTAACTGTGAAATTAAATTTTAAGTTGCTTTAAAATCAATGAATAGTTAGTCAATTGAGTTGGTAAATAAGTGACGTTACAGGCCGCTGTTGTCATACAAAATCTATGCAGGAATCTCGTTTTGACAGCTCATAAAAAGTATGACAATTGATTGGTGGTGTCAAGTACCCAATTCTAGACTACAGAACTTGTTTATTTCTTTTCAGTTTTTACATACTTAAAGTTTACTTTTTACGTAGACGGGTTTTTTATCATTCTAATTTTTTTAACCAGTTTTTAATATTCTGACCAAAGTTTAAGTACCCCTGCGACCTGTACTTTTGAATGCACCTGTAAGCACAACGTTTTGCATGTGAGAGACGCTGATTTATTACACCAAAAATGAAATGTCTTTTCCAGCAATATTTTTACTCAATATTACCTAGTTCCATGGGCAGTGTGCGAAGTTAACGGCTGCGGGATGTGTGTTTTACACCCCGTATTACAACTAGTTTGCCATTTCTTTTATTTTCTTTGCATGTATCCCGTTTTCTTCATTATTCAGACTTTTCCTGCTTAATTAACAAAAGGCACGAACGACATTTTTCGTATATACCTGTCCTTTTTTGTTGTCAAAGCTTCGTATCATACTGTCTCTTTCCTGTAACAGTAACAAATGAATGTTTTTGTACAGTTCGGCACACAAGCCTCTGCGAAGTATGTAAGTATAGTTTTGGACATAATTACTAAACACATTAATCTTTGGGAGCTCAACCACAGAACTATATTCATGTTTTTTTTTTTCTGAAAATACTATATTTTTTTCTGGAGATTTCTTTCGTTGTTGATACTCTTAGCTTTTCATCAATCTTATTCCTATTTTCTGATTACAAAGAATTATTTCTTTTCAATCACTGAAGATGTGTTTTTAGGCGCTTACTTGCGCCGTTCTCCAAATAAAAGTCATGTACATTTTATCATCACTTTAATAGCTGTAGGCTATGCCTCTTGATATTCAACACCAAACACAATACAAATATAACCGTTTTACTGTGTAGCAGTTAAGAATGGTCAAGTCTTATTATTTTCTCCCGGAAAACTTATCACTCGTCATAGACAACTCTCGTATGTCAAAACTACTGTCAACTCCGTAGTGGGAACCATAGATAATAATACAGATACTATGATTCGCCACACCACCCCCCTACGGAGAAAACAAAGGTGTCACAAAAAATATGCTATAAACGCAGAACGTAAAAACAGGGCACTTAGGTATAATGTAAAACATTTTAAAATATAATACAGAACTAATAGAATAAAAAACTAATTAACCAATAAAACAATGACTAAACTATAAATCTAGGATGTCCCTAAACTTGACCCGTCTGCCAGTTCTGGTGGTGACAGCAGTTGGAGGCGGTGGAGTAGTCGGAGTGGGAGTAGGTGGATTAGTTGAGGTAGAAGCAGTTGGGTGTAATTGTAATGAAGATTGCGGTGCAGGTGTCAGTGTGGAAGGAGAAATAGGAACTGTAAACGGTTCAGAATCCAGATACGCTGGCTTAACGCGGTCTATGCTGACCGTTACCTCTCTTCCATGAATCTCCAAGGTAAGGGTTTTGTCTCTTCTCCTCAGGATGCGGTATGGGCCAGTATAAGGAGGTTGCAAGGGCCGCCGAACGGTGTCGTCACGAAGCAGGACATGAGTTGATGTCGCCAACTCTTTGAATACAAAGGTTGACGGTCGAGCGTGTCGTGAGGCTGGTATGGGACGTAAAACTTCCATCCGGCTTCTTAGCTCCGTGACGAAATCCGTAATGTCGTGTGGACTCCTGGGTTCTTCCGCCGGCATGATTAGTTCTCCAGGGAGGCGGAGGGGTTCGCCATAGACCAGCTCAGCAGACGAGGAGTTTAAGTCCTCCTTGAGCGCAGTCCTCATGCCAAGGAGTACTAATGGAAGTGCCTTGCTCCATGTTTGGGAATGGCACATTAATGAAGCTTTTAGCTGGCGGTGCATACGTTCTACCATGCCATTTGCGCACGGGTGGTAACTGGTTGTGCGAATCCGCTTTGTTGCGCACACGTTCATGAGGCGCCGAAACAAATCAGATTCAAATTGACGACCCTGGTCGGTTGTCAAAGTACTTGGAACCCCGAAACGGGAAATCCACCCATTTACTAGCGTGTCTGCCACTTCTTCCGCCGTAATAGATGTCATAGGCCACGCTTCGGGCCAACGCGAGAATCTGTCAACCGCGGTCAAACAATATTTGTAATTGCAAGAAAGCGGCAGTGGTCCTATGATATCAATGTGAATATGACAGAACCGGCTTGATGCGATCGGGAAGGTTGTAAGAGGTGATGATGTGTGTCTGGTCACCTTACTACGCTGGCACTGTAAACATGACTTCGCCCATTTCCGGCAGTCGGTGTTAACATTTAGCCACACGTATCGCTCAGTCACTAAACGTAAACTTGCTTTCACGCCAGGATGACTGAGATTATGCAGTCGATCGAAGGCTGCTCGACGGAATGGTAATGTTAGATAAGGGCGAGGTCTACCTGTCGACGTGTCGCAAAGAATAGAAGTGTTTGTCCCGGGAACCAAGATATTTTTTAAATTCATAGAAGTAGAAGAAATTAACTCTTTGAGTTCGTCGTCTTCCTCTTGGGACTTGGCGAGGGCTTGATAGTCTTCCTCTAATGAGATGGATTCTACCCGTGACATGGCGTCTGCGACTAAATTGTCAGTTCCCTTTATGTATTGTATGTCGGTGGTGAATTGGCTGATGAAAGTTAATTGATTGAGTTGTATTGGTGGGAGCTTGTCACGGCGCTGTGTAAAGGCATGAACCAGAGGCTTGTGATCGGTAAAAATAGTTGCGTTTTGCACTTCTAGTATGTGCCGAAAGTGTTGAACGCTCTCGTACACGGCTAGAAGTTCCCTATAATAAGCAGGCCACTGGGACTGTTTCTCGGTCAGCTTTTTGCTAAAGTACGCGAGGGGGTGCCAGTTACCATCAGCTTTCTGTTGTAAGCATGCGCCTATGTGCATGCTAGATGCATCAGTAAAGAGACCCAAGGGAGCCTCACAGTTCGGATGCGAAAGGGTGGTAACGTTGACTAGACTTTTCTTGCAGTCATTAAAACATTGCTCGAGTATAGGTGTCCATGGAAATGGTTTTGCACCCTTACTGTTAGTAGCAGCCACTGCATCTATTAGAGGAGCCTGATATTTAGCGGCATCTGGCAAAAATCTGCGGTAATAATTAACCATGCCTAGGAATCTGCGAACACCTTGCACGGTCTTAGGGAGAGGAAACTCCACTAAAGCGCGAATACGGTCTTCGGGAGGATGTGTGCCTGTGGCATTTATGCGGTAACCCAAGAAGGTTACCTCGGCTGCACCAAGTGCGCACTTCGCAGGGTTGATGACCACGCCATATTGATGTAGTCGTTGAAACAAGAGCCTCAGGTGTTCAGCATGTTGCTGGAGGTCTCTTGAGAAAACGAGGATATCATCCACGTAAGCGAAACAGAAATTAAACCCCCGCACAACCTCATCAATGAACCTTTGAAAAGTCTGCCCCGCATTTCGCAGGCCAAAGGTCATATAGGGGAATTCAAAAAGCCCAAAAGGTGTGATTATGGCTGTTTTACAAATATCATCAGGATTAACTGGGATTTGTTGGTATGCTTTTACTAAATCTAAGGTACTGAAAACTGTGCATCCGGATAAGTTCTGGCAGAAATCCCCTATATGACGGACAGGATAGCGGTCCGGGACTGTGCGGGCGTTCAATGCTCGGTAGTCACCGCACGGGCGATAAGACTCGTCCTTTTTAAGCGCAAGATGTAATGGAGAGGACCATGAGCTGCTGGAGGGTCTGGCAGTGCCCACGCGAATCATCTCTTCAAACTCTTTTTGAGCAGCTCGAAGCTTTTGTGGAGCGAGACGACGTGGTCGTGCTTTCACCGGTGGGCCATCAGTAGTGTTAATGAAATGCACCGTTGTGTGCTTCGGATCTTCAGGCGCGCCAGGAGGACGTGAGATACTAGGGAACTCGGCCAAGATGTGAGCGAATGGAGAATCAGGTGATTGAATTACTTTGATGCTGGGTTGGTCTATCAACGAGATTTCAGTTTCAACTGACAAACTTGTTTTATCGTCTCGTAACCTTCCATGAGCACAGTCCGGTAGAAGGTGGTAATGCGCTAGAAAGTCTGAACCAATTATTGGAATTCCTACCTCAGCAACTATGAATTTCCATGTAAAATCGCGTCTTAACCCCAAGTTTAACTTTAGTTCTATTAAACCAAAGGTATTTATTTTGGTGCCATTCGCTGCTAACAGTTCGTATGGTAGTGGCTGCTTGTTACCCTGGGAGAACCGTCTAGGTAGGCAAGATAAGTCGGACCCGGTGTCGATTAAGAATCGTCGGCCAGAGTACCGATCGGTTACAAATAGACGGCGACTAGACAGGGAGCAGTCAGTGGTCGCCGCTACTGACTGCTGTTTGAGTTTCCCTGTGTTGCAGGGGCAGACCAAGTGCATGGTTGTAAGCACTTGGATGCCTTTGCAGCAAATTGCTTATGGTACCAACACAAGCCGTTAAAGGTGCGAGACCTTGAGCCTGAGCGGCTGCGGCTATTTCTGCTGTTTCCTGTGGTAATGCTGGTTACCAGCCGTGTCAAGTCTGCCACCTGTTGCTGGAGTAACTTAAGTTGTTCTTTGGTGTCATCAATAGGCACTGCTGCCCTACTGGCTGCATTAATATGCATTGGTTGCGCACTGATTTCTTGCAACTTATCAGCCAACTCACCTGAGTCTTCAAGGGATGATTGTTTTTGGGCAACCAAAATGCCTTGTATGTGATGCGGTAATCTATTTATCCAAATTGTGTGGAGGAGCTGCTCGGGAAAAGAAGGACCAGCAAGAGTTCTGAGATGACGCAAGAAGGAGGAGGGCTTCCTATCCCCGATCTCTTCTTTCTCCAGGAGCCTTCTTACTTTTTCCTCATATGATAAGGAGAAACGGGAGATGAGAGCCTTCCTCAGACATGTGTAAGGTTGTTCTTTTGGCGGCTCGGTAATTATGTCCTCCACTTCTGATGCGGATTTAGTGTCTAACTGGCTGACCGCATAGTAGTACTTAGTTAGTTCTTGTGTGATGCCGTTAATGTGGAACTGTGCCTCTAAACTGGCAAACCAGAGACCAGGCCGTTCAGGCCAGAAAGGGGGAACACGAATCGACACTCTGTTTACCGAGACAGTTTGAGGGTTAGGTGTGGAAAGGTCAACTGAAAGTCCACCCTCAGTTCCAGATTCAGGGTCAAGAAATACTTCTTTTCCTTCGGTTGACATGTTACCGGTAAATTTGCTAAAAGAAATCTAATCAGAGTGGCACAGTATAAATGATTAACAATAGTATGACAGTGAGATCAGATGATTTGCATGAGAAAACAGATTAAAATAACTTTTAACACATACTACAATTTAAAACTGTAAATAGTGTAGTAGTATAATAAAATAAAAAATTAATTGCATGTAATGCTACACAAGTTCAATATTTTGCATACAAACAATAATATTCTAGCTAGCAACACTAGTTTAATTAGAGTATTAAGTTTTTTTACATTAATGCCATACAAAACCTATAACATAGAATTAGTTGAATAAGTTTGATACTGCTATAATTATATTGTAACAGGTAGCCGGTGAAAGATTAATCACTTATTGTTCATGTAGGTACGCTGCTGTGTACACTGAGTAAGTTGTATTGTCCAAGCAGGGTTTAAAGAAAAAATAAAAAAAACTTACAGTCTTTTGATATCACTCTTTTGAATACTTATTTCGGTGCAAGATGTAATCTCTGGCAACTGGAACACAGCAGATGGCGTTTGATATTTACTATTTAGCAGATGACGGTTTTGACAGTTGACAGGGTAGCTTTTCGCGCTCTAACTTCAAGTTGTTTGAAAAAATCGCACAAGAAAAACTGGCTCTGTTGTCGCGGAATTTGAGGATTTTTCTAGTTTTGAGTAAAATGTTCGAAACAGTATAATTTGACACAGGAATTCAAGTCAGCTCACTATAAACACGGATTCACGCACTATAGTAGGACGACTGGGCGATTTTTTTTTTTTAACAAAAATCCTTCGATGTTAGCCGGCAAACTCGCGTGATGGCTGGCGAGTAGGTAAACCAACTTCAACTGGATCCGTCTGTTCCGAAGGAACCTGCTGCCCGGAGTGAATGTGAATTCGATACTCGTGCTCGGACTGGATCCCAATTGTTCTTTTTAAGCCGATATTGTTCTTCTATAGTCGGGGTCACCAATTTAGGCGCTTACTTGCGCCGTTCTCCAAATAAAAGTCATGTACATTTTATCATCACTTTAATAGCTGTAGGCTATGCCTCTTGATATTCAACACCAAACACAATACAAATATAACCGTTTTACTGTGTAGCAGTTAAGAATGGTCAAGTCTTATTATTTTCTCCCGGAAAACTTATCACTCGTCATAGACAACTCTCGTATGTCAAAACTACTGTCAACTCCGTAGTGGGAACCATAGATAATAATACAGATACTATGATTCGCCACATGTTTATTAATATTGGACGGCTCTGTCTCCTAGGTAGTAGTGTATCGGCCCCCGACGCACAGGGCTGCGGGTTCGAATGTCGCCTAGGGCATAACATTTGTGTTATGAGCACTTCTGTTTGCCTTGTGTCTGGTTATTGTTTATCTATATACGTATCTATTTACGTATTTGTGTATGTATATCAGCTGCCTGTCACTCATAGTACAGGGTCTGCCTAGGTTGGCGTCAGATGGCCGAGTGTGCAATGTCCCCACCTCACATATTTATTTAGTAAAACATATCCAATCTGTAAAATATTGGTTTTAAGAGGCACGATGGGGTTGGCATATCTGTTTAATATACCCCAAAAAAAAATAAAGAGAAAAATAAATTGCCTAGATTGACCACCATAAAGGAATGTTTTAGCACACATACAAAATTCAAAGCATGCACTAATACTAATTAGCCGCGGCCTACGATTTCATCCGCGCAAATTTTACTAAGAATCCCTTTTTTTAAAGGTTAGATAACGTTTATTTGCCAAAAACAGTGCCAGTGCAAAAACATTTCCTTAAAGTGTTAATATAAAAAAAAACATTTGCATTTTGCTTAAGGACTCCACACTATATTATGATAATACCATATTTTATCAACCTATAGCACTAAAGGATAACGTGGCTTCCTTTTAAGGGAAAAAAAATAGTATAAAAAATCTGAAACAAACCAGTAGTTTCGGAGATCAAAGCGTTCAAAAAAACGAAAAATGAAAAAAGAAACACTCCATTTTTTTAACGCGTTTCCATACAAATTTGAACGAATAAAAGATTTGTACTATGTATAAATGGTTTGGGAACATTAACTGAATTCTGGACCAAACAAGAAATCTGACAAGAAAAAACAACACACACTCACACATTCACATACACACATTCACACTCACACATTTACACGCACACATAAGTACACACACATGATACTCATCCGTGTTTGCCATTACACGCTAAGAAGTCTATGTAGTATGTTCTGTGGTTTCAAAACTGTACAATGAATATTAGGTAAGTATATCGTTTACCAAAGCTAGCGCAAAAATATCCTTCTAAAAATCTACGTTCCATTGAACGCAACTTTGCCCGCACTTTTACTTCTTCGTTCAAAGTAGGCAAAGTTTTGTGTTTCACATTTCTTTTTCCACGAAGCCTTTTCAGGTTTTCAGGCTGAAGAAACTGATTCTATTACGTTTTTTTGCCTCATTTTATGTTATGATCGGTATTATAAGTAAGAACACCAGAAGCGTGCATGTTTAGGAATATAGATGAGGGTATTGGTTGGTTTTTGTTATGAAAAAAGAATATGTCAATGGGGGTCCATGGACATATTATTTTTTCTTGTCAATGGCAAAAGCACCTTTTAATCTGTATTAATATTTTAAACTAGCTGTTGCCCGCGGCTTCGTCCGCTAACAAATTATATACTAAAACCTTCCTCTTGAATCACTCTATCTATTAAAAAACCCGCATCAAAATCCGTTGCGTAGTTTTAAAGATCTAAGCATACATAGGGACAGACGCGGCGGGGGACTTTGTTTTATAAAATGTAGTGGTAGGTAAAATTTTGTTTGGTTTATTTGTTTGTTTGTTAGTTTGGATACTCACTTACACTAACACACAAAATCTCTCTAGAAGTATTGTTATTATGATAATTTATTGCCTCGTATGTACGGTTGTATATTTACATAGGTTTAGTTTTAGTTTTAGATAATAATGTACTAAAATGCTTTTTCTCATAATTTTTATGAGATTATTTTTATCAGTTTAACTGTAACTTCAATGCCTCAATATAATTGAAACGTAAAGTGATAGCCTGAAACACAGATTTGAAGTAACCTAGCTCAGGCGGGTCGCTACCTAACATTGTAATTCCAATTCATCATAACTTGCACCAGTTATATAAATACTTCACTTAGTTTTAGTTTATTTTAAGACAATATATTTGTATGGAAAACTATTCATCTCATTTATTGACCAATGTATACTTAATTGTAAAGGATATTTAATAAATAAATTATTAAATTATTTTTATTTATTATTAATTTCAAACATTCTTAGGCCAGAAGAAGCTAATTTAATTTTATTCCCGAGTGCAGTAAAATTTCACGCGGACAATGTCGCGGGCATATGATGGGTCTATGTCACCTAAAATAAATGATATATTATTATTATCATTAGTATTAAAGTGCTAGTAGTTAACAATTTGACTTTGACTTTGATAATGCCTACACTGTTGGTGCAGTGGCTGAACGATTGACTGCTGCGCTGCGTGTAGCGGGCTCATTTCCAGCACAGAACAAATGTGTGTATGGTATACAAGTAGTAGATTAGGGTATAGTTGTTTTTGTATGTGATTGTAAACATATCCACGATAGGGGAGAAAATCCTTGTGTGGGGCAAAGTTTTAAAACACAACAGAAAAAAAACCCAGATTAATTAAATGAATAAATTATGCTCTTTTATAAGGGAATTATAGAAGCAAAAGACTAGATTCCAAAACCTTAAATATTTCATTGTCGTAAGTGTCCAATCGCGTTTTGGGGACCCCACACCGGCTGATCCTTATTTAAAGAATCAAGGATTTTATTATAGATATACAGAATATCGTTCAAAAAATGAATAATATAGACATTAGGTACAGGTGATCGATCGGTAATATATTCTAAACATGCCCGAGATCTTTTAGTTTACATAAGTTAACGAGATTTTTATTCAATTTTTATTACACTAGCCCTCCCGCGATTTCGTTCGAGTCGAAGTCACAAAACACTCGGCAATGAAATAGTGTACCTACGTTCCTTCTTGTAATCGGACCAGTGGTGCTATTCTCTAACTAACGGAACCTAAAACTCGACGCAGCGGCAGCGGTGAGTTACATTTTCGTGTTCATTATCCTTTGCTTACGCAGTGCTAGCGCCACGTAAATTAACGGCTTCTGGTGGAACTACTCCGTTGAATAATTTGACACTTTATCCGATAGGCAGTCGCTCCATGAATGTCGCTTACCAGAGAATGGGCAGCAGCGTTCTCTGTGCCTTTGTAACAACCATACTGCGATCGCCAACCCGCCTGCCAAGCATGGCGATTATGGGAAAACCCTCCCTTGGGGAGGCCTATGTCCAGCAGTGGACGTCTTTTGGCTGAAATTATGATGATGAGTCACTCCATGTAAAGCACTGGTATTCAGTTGCATCCGGTTAGACTGGAAGCCGACCCCAACATATAGTTAGGTAGGAAAAGGCTAGGTCGATGAAGATTAATTAAAATGTGATAATGGCTGAGATAACCTCAAAACGTAAGAAAAAATCTCACATTTTCACCCATCCTCAAAGTTGGAACAGAAAATGTAAAAAGTCGACCAGATTGTTATTATTTTTTCAATAAATTGACTTCGTCCTAAATCATTTTTGCATAAATTTTATTAAGTATTCTTTTCTTTTGAAAGTTTCGGTTCGGTAATTTTACAAGTATCTTAGCAAAAGAGATTGTCCCAAACGCGATTTTACTATTCTATTAAATTGTGTTACTTTGGCAAACCTTCTTAAATAAACTAGTCAATGAGATGGAAAAACGAACAAGGTTTTCTTTGATAACGGTACCACGAGGTACCTAGAGAATTAACTACGTACCTAAGCATACAGGTTGTGTAAAATGTTACCTTTGAAGTTAGCAGTTTCATTTGGAGTAAAGGAAATAAACATAGAAAGTTGAAATAGATTGCTGATTACATTTTATTTAACGAAACTGTACATTATTTCGACAAAATAGCTACCTAATATTTGATCAGAGTATTTAATGAAAAAAAAAAACACTTACTTGACATCAGTTTTTCTTCATTTGATCTAGAATCTTTATTATACTTATGTAAGCATTAAGACCGGTTTATTTGTTTATTTATTTATACTTCATGCACAAAGGTACAAAGGCGGACTTAATGCCTTAGGCATTCTCTACCAGTCAACCAAGGGTGGTGAAGAGATAACCTATAAGTACATAAATATATACATACTGGGTGGGGATGGCAATAGCACAAAAAATGATCATGATAGGATTTGGTAATTTGGTGTAATTGTTTTTATTGAGCATTAATAATATTAAATTATGACGCCACAAGTTGCCGCTCTTCTCACAAGTTAGAAAACCAATATTTCGGTGTTTTATTTTGGTTACATTTATAAGCTCTTTAGTATATCTGAACTTTTTTTTTGAATTTCGTATTTAGGATTTATTTATTTATTTATTTATTTATTTTACTATTTATGTACACACAGTAGTATACTAGTTGTATTACCAGTATTTTTTTTTTGTCGTATCGTCGTCCCCGCCCTGTATATATATATATATATAGAAGAAAATAAAAGAGGTTGATAAGATGACTTTGCTTACTTATGTGAAAAGTAAGTTCGCAATACGCACAATAATAGAATGCATCACGGCATCGGCATCTGTTGTGGGATGAAAAATAAGCTTACGGCCTAGTTGGGAGACAATTTAAAGACCAATAACGCACTTACAGCTGGCTGCAGTATATGCAGTATTCGGTATCGGCCGATCAATCGGCTAGTCAATTGAGAAACGAGCCAAGAGGATCATCGGCAATGATAGCTTGTCGAGTCAAAGCTCCAAAGTCTTGTGGATTGCCGCCGAGTTGCTGGCCTGTCGGTTTTCTATCGGTTGCATTTTGGGGAGTGTGCGACTAAATTCTATAATTTAATTCCGCCAAGCCCGTTCCATCATCAGACCACAAGACGTACGGCGATGCGCCACCGGTACATGGTGGACATCCCACCCACACGCACAAAACGTTTTGGGAACACATTTATTGTGCATACTGGTAAGGAGTGGAATTCCCTGCCTGAGTCTGTGTTGCCTGTTAGCTACAACCTGGGAGTCTTTAAGTCAGGAGTGAATAGGTTACTTCTAGGAAAGCGTGTTCCATCTTAGACCGCATCGTCGCTTCCCATCAGGTGACATAGTGGTCAAACATAATGCCTATCAACAGTAAAAAAATATATAAAAGTTTGATGGCTACACGATTGCCTTCAAGCAGAACTCACTCACCACCAACCCGAATGTTTGTTGACCAAATGTGCGCGTTAGCATCTCAACCCTTCTAAACTATCGGTCGATGGAAAGTTTGTGGTCTACGGGAACTGTCAGAATTGTTTGCATAATCTCAGTACCAATAAACGATATACAAGGTTGGGACGACGATACGACACAAAATTAAAATACTGGTAATACTAGTTCATAAGAATATTTTGAAACTATCAAATAAATCCTAAAACGCAATTAAAAAAACGTTCAGATATACTAAAGAGCATATAAATGTAACCAAAATTAAACACCATATGAAATATTGGTTTTCTAACTTGTGTGAGAAGAGCGGCAACTTGTGGCGTCATAATTTAACATTATTAATGCTCAATAAAAACAATAACACCAAATTACCAAATCCCACCATGATCCTTTTTTATGCTATTGCCATCCCCACCTTGTATGATATGGCAACAGTTATATCGACCAACAGTTGTGCGACAGTACATCAGTTCGACGTACGTTAGTGCGACATAACTTATGTCTGACGAACGTTAGTGCGACACAATTTTTGATCGACAAACAATAGCGCGACACATTTTTTTGTCGCAACTTTGAGGTAGAGTCATATTTTCGATAAGATTTTTACTAAATTTTTAACGTTCTTAAATACGACAATTGACTTTCTGATGCTAAATGTTCCCCGCCGCTTAGACATAACATCAAAGACCTCGCAAATGAGTTGTCATCCCAGAGTCAGACGTAAAATGTGACAAAGCGGAACATTATGGCAAAATACCTACTGAAACGCTAGGTACTCAATTTTAAGAGGGTCCGTGCCCACTCCACCCGCTTAGACTCGACCCGAAGAATATTACCAGATGTTTTACTACCAATTCAGTATCATTTGTACAGTCTGGCCAAGTGATATTTTAATTCTAAATAAAGCTAAGTATTTTCAAAGAATTTTCAATACTTTATTATGATACATAATTTAATTTCCTAGGCCGCATCATCACTTAAGATAAGGTGAGTTGCGGCCAAACGCAAGTATTATGAGAAAAACAAAATATAAATATCTGTGATTTTTACTACAAAGTACAAACCGTATATTATATTAAAAAGGATAAGTACTTATTTGTTTAATTATTGATTTATTTATCCAAACATTATTTAAATTTTACGCTCTCTGTGGTGCAAGAGTTAAATCAACACTTTTCTGTCTGACTGTACATTGACGTTTTTACGCCTACCAAAACAGAAATATTCAGGTATTTCTGTTTTGGTAGGCGTAATTCTTCGGGTCGAGTCTAAGCGGGTGGAGTGGGCACGGACCCTTTTAAGTTGCTTTTAAGTCTCGAACTGTTTCAATCACTTTGACATAAAGTGATAAACAGCACGAGACTTAACGGCATCTTATAATTGAGTAGCGTATGAGTATTTGGGCAATAGTAACGCTGCTTTGTGACAGAAATAGTTGTGGCAGTACTTCCCTAGACAAGCTCCTTCACAATGACCTCTTTTACTACCTACTTTCCTGTTTCTCTGAAATATTTAATCCTTTATTCTACAACCTGTATAATATATCGTACGCGTACCCAAGGCTCAAGTTTATACAGGTCCGTCAGTTAAAGGTAACGTAGGACCGACAGTAACAAAACCAATTTTCTATTTTCGGTATAGTTATATCTTTATATCGAAAATATAGCAAATCTGCGCGTTGGTTGGTTTTAGTTTCGTACGATCAAAAATGTAGGTATTGGCGCCGATTCCATTGTTCACAAACTGAACGAAAATTAGACAATTGTCATCTCTTACTGCTAGGCATCGGAAGAAAAGAACGGCGACAGATATGATCTAAATTAAAGATCAAATTAGTTTTTCTTGAATTTCGCCGTTCTCTTAATCAATATGTTCTGACTTAAAAATTATTATTCTGTGGTGTGTATAAACCGTTTATATCAACTTAAATTGACAGCTATTTTCTTGATTTATTCGAGAGAGAAAGAGATATAAAATAAGTTTAGTCCGTGCACAACAGAATTGGCACCATTGATCGTCTAATTCTAATTTTAAATTGCGCATCCATCTATTGTTTATACTCTACGATTCATTTCTGTTTAACGGGAAAACTCAAAAGAATCCAACCATTGAAAAGCTTGGTACAAAATTGCCCTAAAATAAATTACATTACAGAAATTGACCTATAAATCGACAGCCCTGTCTACCAGCTGTGGTAAACATTTTTTCTTGGTCGTCCAATTTATAAAGGGGGCCTAAACGATTTTTCTCCAGAATTAAGCACCGAAACTTTGTAAAAACGGTCAGTATGAATAATTTAGAGGCAAAAGTCTTTCTAAAGCAAGACAGTTTTAATTTTCGCTACATTTTTTATTTGCTTAATGCATGAACTAAAAATACGTTTTACTTTGCATGATTAAAAAATTCTATGCACATTATGCAGGTTGTTTCGCGTGTACGTCAGGGGTGGAAAACTGTACCATATTTCGTCAACACTATATTTGAAGCAAGTCAAATTATATTATGTTTGAGATAAATCTGTGACAAGCTAAGCTTGATTGCTTCTTCTGTGACAGAAAAGGTAGATTATAATAGAATATACATGACATCATCATCTACCTAGCCTTTTCCCAACTATATTAGAGTCGGCTTCCAGTCTTACAGGATGCAGCTGAATACCAGATTTTTTCATGGGGCGATTTCCTTCCAACCTTCACAGCTCAGTTATTGTACACCGGTAAGACTGGTTGTCCGACTTTCTGGCTTTTGTCTACCTATAACAACTGTCAAAGATCCAGGAATGATAGCCGGGATGAAACGCTTAAATGCTTAACGTGGCAAAGAGAAATACCACTTTCTTACTCGTTCTTCTCCATACATACAGACCTACGCTACATTTTGGAACGAGCAACTAGCTACATTTTTCTGATTAACTAACTGACTCTTTGACAATTCAAAAGTGCCTGTAAATGGTATAATTGAAATAAATGCATAGCATTTATACTATGACTTGATTTCACACAGAATACGCCCCAAAATAACGGAAAATAATGTTTCTTAACAGTCTCAAAATCTTTGACATTTCGCGTGTCACCTAATAGTTTGTGACATTACAATATAGGTACATTATGTATGTTGTCCGTTAGGAAGAGCTCGTGGCTAAGTGAAAGCCGTACAGATCTATTAGTCAAAGGTTAAGCTACTCTTGCCGCGGTCGGTCTCTGAATAGGTGACCATCCATTTCATATCGAGTTCCCTCCGCGCCTTAGAAAGCACGTAAAGCCGTTGGTCCCGGCTGTCATTCGTAGATCTTTGGCAGTCGTTAAGGGTTGTCAGAAGTCAGAAAGTCTGACAACCAGTCTTACCAAGGGGTTTTACCAGTAAATGGGTTCTGAAGGTCCGATGGGCAGTTGCTCCATGTAAAACACTGATATTCAGCTGCATCCGATTAGACTTGAAGCTGACCCATATACTCGTATAGTTGGAAAAAGACTAGGCAGATGATGATTATGTTGTCCGTTAGAGTGCCATTTTCGAAGTTCAAATCTCGTGTAGGAAACTTACCTTTTTACTTATCATTTCATTGCACGATTGAAATGTCAAACTCATTAACTTAAAACCAAAAACACGCGCAACTTTGCTTCTGACCAGCATAAGCGGTGTTTGTCAGTAATGTGCACTTAGTACTGAATGTGTCAAACAATACAATAAAAATCTGGTGTGTCAACATTTTTTTTATTTCCTCCATGAATGTTCAAAGGTCATAATTTTCATTGTAACTACAATTTATTTTTTTTTGTCCCTAGTTTGTTTTTTAACCGACTTTAAAAAAAGGTTCTTTAATTTTTTCTTTATTTTATGTGTGTTCCCAGATTACTTACTTGAAAACGCTTGGAAAGATTTTGAAAAACTTTTTTTTGATTAGTCTACGTTTTGTTTTGTTCAACAATGTTAATTTTAAGAAATCATTTTGGCCAATAAACATGATTAAAGCTATTTTTTTTTATTCAAATTCGTCCCTTTTTTGCGTTCCTCTAAATATGTCCACGAGTGTATTTTTCACCAAAACCGACCTTTAAATATAAGCCAGCTGTAGTAAACATTTTTTTCTTACTCCTCCAATTTATAATGGCGACCCACACGATTTTTCTCTTAGAATTTATTGAGGGTTTCAAAAGTTTGTACATAACGGTCAGAATGAGCAACTGAGGTTTAGACCTTTGCATACATTGTTATAGTTCTGCGGTTCAAAAATTTACGGGATCCGTTTTTGTAGTAATTTAGCTTTGGAATTGCGTAGACTAAAACGTACTGTATGCCGTCTGTACCAGGCTTAATGTTTAATGCCAGTATAAAAAAACTTGGTTATACTCGTACAATACCTAAGTAGAAGATTTAGGGCTGATTTTTTACTGTAAAAATTAAAAATCTTTTTTACAAAAAGACAACCAGCTTCAAAAACTAAAAACGGATAAATAACTTTAGCACAAAATACACACGACTTTAATTTCGGAAGTCGGTGGCTTTGTTTTGTTGAAAGTACAAGATTGAAGAAACTTAAAACATATTTTTTTGCTTTCTGTCGGTTTTTCCAAAAGTGATAAGATAAGATAAAGATTCATTTATTTGCAAAAAATTGTGCAAAAATAGTGGTGAATCAATTTCGAAAAAGAAATATGGCACCACTGTGAAGTCTGCCCTTTTAAACAAAAAAAGAATTTTCCAAATTGATCCAGGCGTTTTCATGTAATCCGTTAACATACATAAAAAAAAATAAAAAAAAGATTCCGACGAATTGAGAACCTCTTCCTTTTTTGAAGTCCATTTTAAACCGACTTCACTTTAATTTGAAAAATAAATATTGTAATGGTAGCTTTTGTTTGGAAATCATGTCATGTGTCAAACTATCATAATATACAGGGCGGGGATGGCAATAGCACAAAAAAGGATCATGGTAGGATTTGGTAATTTGGTTTAATTGACGCCACAAGTTGCCGCTCTTCTCACAAGTTAGAAAACCAATATTTCGTAAAGTGTTTTATTTTAGTTACATTTACATGCTCTTTAGTATATCAGATTTTATTTTAATTTCGTTTTTAGGATTTATTTGACAGTTTCAAAATATTCTTATGAACCAGTATTTTAATTTTTTGTCGTATCGTCGTCCCCACCTTGTATTTAATTATTATTCACCACTAGCAAAATAGTTGCTTTCGTACAGTTAAAAACAAAATTTTATTTGAGAGGCTCGTCGAGGCTACTTATAAACCGGGCTACGCTCGCCGCGGTCGGTTTGTGAATGGGTGACCAACCATTCATACCGAGTTCTCTCCGTGCCTCGGAAAGCACGTAAAGCCGTTCGTCCCGGCTGTCAGTCGTAGATCTTTGACAGTTAATATAAGTAGCCAACCAGTTTTACCTAAGGGTATCGTGTTACTTAGTAACTAGGTTGTCACGGTAATGTACCTACAATCTATGTAAATAATAAATAATAGTTAAAAAAACTAAAAACACGCTTTTTATAGAAAACCAAACTAAAAAATAGAAAATAAATTTTAATAAATTTAAATTAAGAAAAGTGTTAAAAATTTCAATAAATATAAATTAATAATAGTGTGAATAAAAAAAAATATTTTATTTAAAAAAAAGCGTGGGGTGCATGGTGTCAATAGTTATAAATATTTTATTGACAGATATGAGTAGAGTGATTATCATTTTGATAAATATCTTAAAAAGCACCCCACGCTTTTTTTAAAATATTTTTTTTTTATTCACACTATTATTAATTTATATTTATTGAAATTTTTAACACCGTTCTTAAGTTAAATTTATTAAAATTAATTTTCTATTTTTTAGTTTGGTTTTCTATAAAAAGCGTGTTTTTAGTTTTTTTAAACTATTATTTATTTTTTACTTTTTAGTTTGAAAAATGGAATAATTTTATCAAATTAGTGTATTGTCATCGGTCCTCGATAAATCTACAAAGTTTGAACGAAATCTGGCTTTTTAAAGTGGGTCAAAATCGCGCCCAAAGAAGTCGGTTACAAACAAACATACAAACATACAGGTGAAGCTAATAAAAAGCGTGTAAAAACCAGTTTATTCTATTAAATTATATTCTACGTTTTCTGTTACAGTAGAAGCAAACAAGCTAAGCTCACATATATTGCATACATTGTTATAGTCCTACGGTTCAAAAATTTACGGGATCCGTTTTTGTTATAATTTAGCACTGGAACTGCGTAGACTAAAACGTAGTGGTTTTATGATTAACACCTAAATCGAAAAACTTAGTTATACAATACCTAAGTTAATGCTTTAGGGCTGATTTTTCAATGGTAAGATTACTTTAATTTGAAGAATAAATATGATCATCATCATTATCTTCTTCAACAGCTAGAAGACGTCCACTGTTAGACAAAGGTCCAGTGCGTGGCATTAGGTCTTATTATTATGAAAACTACTAGTACATGATAACGTTTATGATCTACATTCAATACATCCACAATTATTATGGTCCACTAGCTTTTGCCCGCGACTTCTTCCACGTGAATGTCTGTCGGTAATTGCAGACGAAGACAAAGTAGCCTATGACCTTATTTAGATCCCAATCTACCTCTTTGTCAAATTTCATCACAATCGGTTAAGTGGTTTAGGCGTGATGAGGTAACAAACAGACAGACCGACAGATAGTAACTTTCGCATTTTACAATTTTAGTTTAGGTGTTAGTGTGGGATTACTATCTACCAATAAAAGCTTAAAACTGGATCCATTTCTACGTTTAATGATTCACGAAAATACATTAGCGTAAAGGTATATAACCTTAGTATAAATAATAAATATTGTAAAGGGGTGTGTAGACCGTAGTGCCGTACGGGCGGAGTGAGTTATAGGCAAAACGTGGAGCGGCGGCCGTGAGCCAAATGCGATTACGATACGCTTAGAAAATGTTGAACGTGTACTTGCTTTATGCTGTTGTGTTTTGGAGAGATATAAATGTACTAAATAACTAAAAAAGATTACAGAGTATACTTAGGATAGGAATAAAAATTTAGAGGGACCTTTTTATGTAAAAGATTAGTTTTTGCCCACGATTTCGTTCGCATGGAAGACAGGCCGCTCTCCATCTGATATTTTTTTTGTAAAATACAAAATATTCAAATATATTTCTTAATATTCTAAAAGGATTGCGTTTGGCCGCAACTCACCTGATCTTAAGTGATGATGCAGCCTAAGGCAGAGCACGCTTGCCTAGGTTAAACCGATTTACTCGTGCCTTGAAGATACCCAGATTATATTTATTGGGAAACAGAAAGGCGGGTAGTGAATTCCACAGTCTGGCAGTTCGCACAATAAATGTGGAACTGAAGCGTTTGGTTCGAAACCGTGGAACTTCAACCGTATAGTGGTTAATCATAGGGCATCAGGGCGTCGCTTTCAATGGGACAAGTGGCCAAAAGGATAGCAGCCGCAACTAGTTGTCTTATAAAAAATAAATGTATGGTACAGTACATAAAAAGAAATAAACTTTAGCTCCTTTAATATAAGTATATAATTAAAGGCATAATATTAAAGTTTCAAAACCATACGACAATATTATTTGAAAGAGATGAAATTCAACTCCCAGATTTAATAGAATCTTAGTTTGAATATAAAATCGTGTTAAAAAGGTTTAATTAAGTACACACAGTAATCTGAAGCCAAATTTTATTTTAATTTAACCTTATCCAAGAAATGGTTGAAAACGCAACAAAATTAGGTCAACCTTATGCGAGGTTGAATTCGACCAGCAAAAAACGTGAAACGAATCCGGAAAGTGTGCTGCGAGACTAGAACCTCCAATGAGGTAATTCCTGTTTAAAATCTAAATGCTAATTGCGGAACGAAAGTGTCGATGCTCAGCTAAAATATAGAGGAATAAAGGCATGTTTGTATTGCAACATGGCTTAATGGCAAAAGGTATAAGTTCAGCATTTTTTTTTTGCTTTTTCTCTAGTCTTGGCTGTCCCATTGCTAGGCAAAGGTCTTCTCCCAGTCCTCATCATCCGCCCAGACTTTTTCTACTAGGTTATGCTCGGCTTCCAGTCTCACTAATGCTTCGTCCGCATCTAGGTGTATCGTCACTAAGCTTCGCGCCATGACATGATGCACGCAGATGTGACCGGCCATTATCGGCTGTTGTCGCGAACATTTAGGCTGCATTCAGACTAGCGTTCTTCATTTCGGCCGTTGTTTTCGATCAGTTCAGACGCGTGCAGGTGGCTGTGTAAAAATAGAGTGAAGCGATGAAATGGTACTGGAATTTCTCCATAATTATAAAGCTGTGGCCATCTTAAGGAATCCAAAAAACATGGATCACAAAAAATAAATATTTTGTGGCCGACACATGTAGAAGTAAAAAAAGTCGTCCATAGTTAAACGTTTGGAAATGATTTCGGCCATCTTGGATTATCGCACGATAGTTAATGCAAAATATTGAAGCCGCTAATATGACCACAGCTTTTATTGCGATATTTTATTATTGTCAAAACGTACGAAGCTTTGGCACGCATTACTTCGGGACGATACACGCAGATGAGCCCAAAGCAATAGAGTGAGTGCCTCTTGCCTCCACAACCCAGTAACTAGATAACACCATACGCCTTGTAAGACTGGTTGTCAGATATTCTGGCTTCTGACTACCTATAACGACTGTCAAAGATCTACGAATAACAACCGGTACCAACGGCTTTACGTGTTTTCCGAGGCACGGAGGGGTATCGGTATGAAATAGATTATCATCTATCTACGGGTAGACAGCGGCAACCATGGATTTACCATCATGACCCATGGATCCGTAGGTACGACTTTTACTTAACCACGAGCTCATTTCCTTCCCCCAGTCCTCCTAGGACTTATTTCCCGCTTCACCTACGACGCCATTAATAAATTGGAAACTTAAATAAAAGTGTAGCGATAAAATTAAAACTACGAGAATTAGAAAAAGTGTTTCGAATTTTATTTCAAAGGAAAAACATTTTGCAGTTATTTTTCCCATCCTTTTACGCTGTTTTTTATCCTATTGTTATTTGTTTGTATGTTTATAAAGAATGATAAAAGTTTTTCTATATAATTATGCTTGTTTACTCACAGAGCTAATCAAAATTATTGATAGGTACACACGGCTACACATCGAGCTATTATAGTATTCTGTTTAACACAATACTGTTTATTAGCATGAAATCATTTATCACAATTGATGTTTACATATTATAATAATACTTGTTTTTATACTTTAAATGTACTTACAGTCTTTATGCTCGTCTTGTTACGTCTTTTTCTTTACAATGTGTGTTTCAGATCATAGTTCCTTTTAGTTTGACTTACATTATATTCCTTAAAGCTAATTTTTAAATCTAGAAAATAAATAATGTTTTGCTATGACATGTTTGTCAATGACAGTTGTCAATTTTGACAATTGTCAGTAATACTTCTAATTAGATTACGGCTTAAATAACGTAAAACCTCCAAACTGATGTTTATGTAAGTGTGTATGGCTGTATTTTATACTAAACAGCTGGACACCCGCTGATGTATTTGGTGTTCTTTAAAATCCTATTCGCACTAATAAAATGAAAATAACTGGCAGTCTACAATAATTGAGTCTGGCCGGTACTATAATACCCCGCTTTATAAGACCATACGGGCGTTCTAGAAATAGAATTCATACTTGGATTATTATGAATTTCGGAAGAGCGGTCAGAAAAGAAACCTGTCAAATGGGTCAGTCTAGATCTCGCTGTCGCTTGAGTAATACGCTGATTTACTCCTGACTTAACTTACTGAAGTCTACCGGTCCACATCCAAAAGTCGGTAACGGTCCTGAGTCGTGCCGTCGTGCTGTCGCGTGCTGCTGCTAAGGCCAGGGCGGGTCTTACTGCTAAGATCCGCGCCGTAAAGCTAGGAGCCGATCGCGGCTGACTTATCTTCGGCCGATCCTGTTTGCCGGCCAGGCTGTGGAACCTATTAGCCTGGAAATCTCTGCCTAATTCTAGTGCGTCTAGGTTAGTGTTTTATATTTATTACTTGTTTTTGATACTCATCACATTTAAATCTTTCTTGTGAGAGCTATTAAATTGTATCGTACAATTCGACATAGCTTTTTATTTCATAAACTATTAGAACTGCTACACTATACATGTCCAGTATAAGCTGATCTCGCAATTGTATAGAATTGCCATGTAATGAGCGGACAGCTTGATGTGTAGCCGACTAGCCGTGTGTACAATAAAAGTAGGAATTGAATATTCAGAAAAAAATCGTTTAAATTATTCTGGGATAATGTTAATGTTCATCCTTACTTATGGTGTCGGACTTAAACAATAGTACCATCCCATATTTTACCGCGGGTGTCGTAAGAGACGACTATAAGGAGCTTACCAGAGAATGGGCAGCAGCGTTCTCTGTGACTTTGTAACAACCATACTGCGATCGCCAACCCGCCTGCCAAGCGTGGCGATTATGGCAAAACCCCCCCCCTTTGGGGGAGACCTATGTCCAGCGGTGGACGTCTGTCGGCTGAAATGATGATGATGAATGTTCAAAGCGGAGGTTTTAGCTATAAATACTTACTTTAAATTACACGAACTCCAAAATATAACACTTCTTTTTGTGTAAGCCGGCCGCACTATTCCCCAACCATTGTTACTCCTGAAATACAGAATCAGCAATGAGACTAACAGAAAAGCGGCGAGGCAATAAAGTTTGATGAGTCCCGGAGAAATGATTCAATCAAATTAATCAAAGAAAAAAATGAAGAAGTAAGCAAAATCGGAATTGCCACTACTTATTTTCTGGACAATGTTGTAAACATACATCTAACTTCTGTATTTTATAAATCTACTAGCTGACCCGACAGACGTTGTCATATCTATATTTTTTTCAATTTTCACAGTTTTTTAACCTTCCCTGGACTTCCACAAATATTTTAAGACCAAAATTACCAGAATCGGTCCAGCCCTTCTTTAGTTTTAGCGATACTAACGAACAACGAGTCATTTTTAGGGTTCCGTACCTCAAAAGGAAAAAACGGATCCCTTATAGGATCGCTTTGTTGTCCGTCTGTCTGTCTGTCTGTCAAGACCCTTTATCTCGGGAACGTGTAGAGGTATTGAGTTGAAATTAAAGCCAAATACTTAAGTCTACGGTCCCTTGATGCTGTAAAGAAATCAACCCTCTATATTAACGTGAAAAAAAGATACGGCCGTTTATGTCGCAAAAAAACGCATTTATAATATTAAGTAGACTAAAGTATGGATAGTAGGTATGGATTAGTATAGAAGTATTTCCATACTTCTAAAAACCGGACAAGTGTGAGTCGGATTCGCCCACCGAGGGTTCCGTACCTACAAAATATGTACGGAACGCGATATTGTATAGATAGAATAGAAAGAAGATTTTCGTAATGTCTTAGTAGTAACCGTACCATCTAATGCACGAGATAGTGGGTTCGCAATCGGACACGGACAAGTAAGTGCTGCAAGCGTTCAGACCATGCTAAGCCCTTACGGTACTGGATCGATAAACGTATTCTCATGGTGGGGTCTATTATCCGTCGGAGGTTCTTGGAAGTAAAGACGGCAAAGCAATCGAGAACATTTATAATATCGAAAGAACACATCGGCCACCGACGGCGTTAAGGCAAAACAATCCCTTCATATAAAAATAAGATTAACGTTCTAAATACGAAAAGCTTTTAGAACGAATCCAGAGTGTTTACACAAAACATTTACGCCTGCCATACTCGGACTGCTTGAAGCAGTCGGTATCGACTGCTTCAAGCTGCGATAGTGAACTAATAGTCTTCTACGTAGTACGAGAACGTACGTTTATTTATTTATTTATACTTCATGCACAAAGGTACAAAGGCGGACTTAATGCCTTAGGCATTCTCTACCAGTCAACCAAGGGTGGTGAAGAGATAATATGGCAGGTGCATTACAAAAAGTAATATTCAAAAAAGTTAAACAAAAAAAAAATTATATAAACTACACGTATACATAATTATATCTTGGAATACATATACACCGAAGTAAATATAATATATATTATATTAATAAACGAAAAGAGTTTATGAGACAACTCTGCTCATTTGTGCTGAAAATAAATTCGCAATTTCTGCTTAAATGCATACAGACTGGTGGCCGTCCTGATATCGAGAGGAAGCGCATTCCAGAGAAGAATGACCTGGATATGAAAGGATGAATGAACAAAATCAGAAGTATGAGAAGGGCAAAGTAAGAGAAGGTTATTACAAGACCGCAGGTTCTTAGCATGTGAGGAACATATATATTGAAAGTGTGACACTAGATAAGAAGGAGTAGGTACGTTCTAGTCACGAGCAAAAACATGTAAACAGTTGGTCTCATTCTAAACTGATTTCCTCCTAAACTATTGATTGAAATGTTATGGGGTTATGAATAGGGTATTTCTGTTCAAAACTACTATAAAATAGATTTTATTTATAAATTGAAATAGTTATTTCACGAGAAAATTGCTTTTGAATTTAGCAACCTGCTGTGCTATTCTGTTACAATCTCGCTCGCTAGGTGAAGTGAGGTGTCATCCGATTGTAATGCTTAGTAAATCTCTAGCATCGGGACAGGATGACAGCTCACTTCACCCAGGTGTTCACCGAGGGAGATTGTAACAGAATAGACATACAGTCAATGATATATACAGTATACGTATTTATGTTAGTGACTTTACACTCATATACGGAACCGCTCGAGCAGTTGGTATGAACTGCTCGAGCAGTTATCAATGACAGCTTCAAGCGGTTGACTATGACTGCTCGAGCGGTCCGTGTATGTTGACCATTTCCTAGCTGCTCGAGCAGTTCGTGTGTGGCCGTCCTTAGGGTTATATTTCACTGTGACACCATGGTGGCGGAACCAACAAATTGTGTGCAGTTTACGCGCAACGAAGAGGACACTACTCTCTATAGAGTGGCATAGATCTTGTTGCTGGCGACGACTGGTTACGCTACCATTGTGTCCCAGTGAAATATAGTCCTAAGTCAATGGTTGAGACTAGCATGCAACCTTTACAGTATCTTAGTACCAAAGTGTCCTGTGTCGCAGACCAGAAAGGGGGATAAGAAGAGCTCTTGTGAACCTGCTGACAAGGGTTCGAAACAGCAAGGCCCAACGGGCCCGTGTGACAAGGATGGCTTCGTGATGGTGGAGAAGAAGAAGAAGAAGAAGCCTCCTAGTCGAAACCAGTGCGGAACCGCGCTGGCAGGACCCAATATGCTGCGTCCGGCAACACCTACGACGCAGCTCTATGTGTCCCGGCTGCATCACACCACGAAGGTTGAGGAGATCGTGGAGTATGTTCGAGCCAAGACCACCTGGACTTTAAGGGTCGAGAAGTTGGAGTCGCGCCACAATACGAATTTCAAGTCATTTGTGGTGCGAGTCCCGACGCATTACCTTGAGACCTTCCTCAAGGAAGAGTTTTGGCCGAAGGGTGTCGTGTATCGGCGATTCCGCGGAAGGCTACGCGACACCACGCAGTGCAACACGACGCCGTCTCTTCGTGTACAATAGTTTAGAAATATTTTTGTGGGTTTAATTATAAATATGTATGATAGTCTGTAAGGTATATATGGTATGGGTCCTTTGTTACCCGAAATAAATGATTTTATTATTATTATTATTATTAAAGTGACTTTTTCTATTTTCAACCGACTTCAAAAAGAAAGAGGATCTTAATTCGACAGTGTATTTTTTTTCGTATATTTGTTACGCGATTTCTACGGCAAATATAAAGCGATTTTGAAAATTCTTTAATGGATAGGGTGTGACTCAGGGGTGGTCCCATACAAATTTTATTTAAATTGATTCAGCAGTTTTTGAAAAAATCGACACAAAGCAAAAAATTATACATAGGTACATGATGTTTTAAGTTTCTCCAAACTTGTACTTTCAATCTCTGTTTTAATTATGTTGCCATTTCTTAATGGATTTAGATGTTATGGAGGTACTAAAAAGCAAAAAATAAAAAGCTTTTAAAAAAGCCAGTGGCTTTGTTCTGTTTGTTGTTTTGTATTGCCACCGACTTCCGAAACTAAGGTCATGTGCTTTCAGTGCTAAAGTTATTTATCACTTTTTAAATTTTGAAGGCGGTTGTCTTTTTTGTAAAAAAAGCTTTTATCATATTATGCATGTGTGTATCTTTCTAAGTTTATCTTTCTGGTCTGAAATCTCCAATTCGCCTTAAACAAGCGTGCTGAGCATAGCTCATGCTTTCTCTAATATGAGAAAAGGTCTTTGCCCTACTGTGGGATAATAACAAGCCAGTATTATTATTTTAAATCTATCGCCCACATAAGTAGTGAACCTTTTACGCCATCTTTTAAAGTATAACCTTAACATAATTATAGATTGAGAACAACGGATTAACTCACTGTGTTGTCGGGTTCGTCCGACTAGTTTCGATGGCATACGGCATAATGTGTAACAATACTCTTGCTTGGCATCTAGCTTTTTCTGTCGGAATAGATATAAAAACGCCTTCTTACAAAGACAGATTAAGAATTTTCAACGTACACACCTTAGAAGAGCGAAGGCGCTTAAACGACGCAATGTTTGCCTGTAAAATCCTAAAAGGATATATCGACTCACCGCCGCTGCTCGCACTTATTAACTTTCGTGCTCTTACGAGAATTTCACGTCAGCCTATAACTCCACTTCGTCCTCCACAGAGAAGAACGGTGTTGGGATCTAACTCTCCATGTGCTAGGTTCTGTAGGATTTTGAATAGTTGCAGCGATATAATCGATTTCCACTTTGATTTTCTCACTCAGCAGAAATCTAAAATCCTGAACTGTTTATCGGAGTTGATGTAAAGTGTTCATGTTGTTACTTTATTTATAGCAATTGTTACAGAAATAGTGTTTAGTTTTAAGTTGGCTTATAAACTGTCCACGTACCTAGGTTTACAATTACCATAATTTTATTTAGTTCATGTGGTGTTTACCTTTAAGTAATTGTTACACAGTTAAATGTAAAAAAAAAATATGTTATTTAATGCTCAAGTGGTGTAAACAATTGTTGGTGAACCTAATAACCTAATGAAAAAATACTTAACATAATTATATACTGCCTACCTACTATTATAAACGCAAAAAAATGTGAAGATGAATGGATGAATGATTGTTTGTTTGTTTACTCTTTTACGCTTACATGGATTAACAGAATGATTATCTTTCTTTCTTTCTTTCATTTTAAAAAGTTAATAAATGTAATGACCACCAAAAATAGTAAATGATTACTAAATCTTAGTCACCAAATCTTAGGACCCTTAAGGTTAGAACTGTGACCCCCTACGCCAGAACCAAATCGCTTTTTACAGTCAAACTCATACATTTCTACAATACGTTGGTTAAATATTGGTGATAATTTACTATTTTTACCCGACTACGGCAAAGCCAAAGGAGGGTTATGAGTTTGACAGGCTATGTATGTATGTATGTATGTATGTATGTATGTATGTATGTATGTATGTATGTTCATCTGTACGCTCATAGCTCCTAAACTACTTATCAGAACTGAACAAATGAGGTATCGTTAGAAGCGTCTTGATCGTCCGCTGGTTATAGGCTATATGACGTATCACCGAATCCAATGTGGCGCCCTCTGGCGGACAAAAAAAAACAATATTAAAAAAAAAATGAAGACAAGCATACCGTGTTTGGTATCATTGGAAAGGGGTTCACTAGTACATTTCAAATTTATATAATATTTAGTGGTAATTTGTCACAAATTATTGTAAAAAAAGGAAAGATTGACGGGCCTGTTGGTCTAGTGGTCACTGACCCTGACTGCTAAGCCGGAGGTCGTGGGTTCGATTCCCACCCAGGACAAACTTTGTGTGATGAGCATGATTGTTTGTTCTGTGTCTGGGTGTTTATCTATAATATGTATGTATTTATAAATTATATAAGTATGTATATCAGTTGTCTGGTTACCATAACACAAGCTCTGCTTAGCTTGGGACCAGATGACCGTGTGTGAGTTGTCCCAAGATATTTATTTATTTATTTATTATTTATTACCAAATAAAGTAAGATACGCATACCGTGTTTAGTATCATTGGAAAGGGGTTCACTAGTACCTATTAAATATATAATACTTAGCTGTGACTCCAAAATGGTTTAAATAAAAATATAAAGTTTAAAAACTAAAACCCGACCACAACAAAAAGTGATCTAAAAAGTACAAAACAAGAAAATATTTCACACAGAAATCAAGACATAGGTACAAAATGGTCAAGGTAAGCCGTGGTTGCATGCCATTATATTCATGTTCATCGCACTCATATGGGATACAGGCATGCAACCACGGCTTACCTTGACCATTTTGTACCTATGTCTTGATTTCTGTGTGAAATATTTTCTTGTTTTGTACTTTTTAGATCACTTTTTGTTGTGGTCGGGTTTTAGTTTTTAAACTTTATTGGAGGTCATTTACTATATCTGGAGGTTCGTTAAAGATAAGCCTTTTAAAAATAAAGATGCGCCACTCTAGGATTTTCTCCTGTGTCATGTGTGCGTTTATGAACATCTAAACTCACATACCTACACAAACAGCCAGTCACGGATCAACTATCTATAGGCCATACAAATATTTATTCCGTGCGGGAAATGAACCCACGACACGCAGCGTAGCAGTCAATCGCTCAACCGCTGCGCGTACCGTGTCGTCAAATATTGGCAGTCACGTAGGTTTAAATATTTATCTAGTCTAAGACAAAGTATAACTTTTATCCCGTGCCTGTGTTCCGTGAGTATCAAACACAAGGTACCTTGTGTTTGATACTCTGAGGTTAAGATTAAGTGTTTCTTTTAGAAGTTGTGACCTGGAATTATTTGTTAAATGTCAACTACCCAATCATCCCACGGGAACACAGGCACGGGATAAAAGTTATACTTTGTCTTAGACTAGATAAATATTTAAACCTACGTGACTGCCAATATTTGACGACACAGTAACGCATTGCTAAAAAAAACAAATACTAATACAAACAAAAATTCAAAAGCTAATACAATCACGAGATTGTAGGTATTCGTTATTGAATTTGTATTTGCTTTTGCGGCTTCACTCGCAGTGTTCCGCACGATCTATCTGCCCTTTGTTTGATAATCTGTGATCCTAACCTTGAAAAGTCAATGAACTTTCTATTAACTGTAAAAACACACACGATAAAACGATTTTTAGTTGCTTTCAAATGGGAATAAATATAATTACCACCGAAAAATACTTACTAAATACCAAATGTAGTAAATGATCACCAAAACTGAATACCAAAATGTAGTAAATGATCACCAAATCTTAGTGTGCAAAATAACCAAAATCTTTTTGACCCTTAAGTCCCCCCTGGGGCGGTTCCGACATGATTAGGTTAGGTTAGAACTGTGACCCCCTACGCACGAAGCGAGTAAGCGGACCGAGCGTGCCGCGGCAGTGGCCGCCGAGTGCCAGAACTAAATCGCTTTTATTTCTACAATAATATAGGAAACACAATTTTGGTGATCATTTATTATATCTGGAGGTTCGTTAAACATAAGCCCTTTAAAATCACGAACGAACGAATTATTTTTGTCAATTGAAAAAATAAAATAAAAGCCGGACAGAAAGTTTAAGCTACATTTGCCGCGGTTGCTCTGTGGATGGATGACCATCTATTTCTCCGAGTACGCTCCGTGCCTCGGAAAGCGCGTAAAGGCGTTGGTCCTGGCTGTCATTTATAGATCTTTGGCAGTCGTTATGGGTAGTCAGAAGCTAGAAAGTCTGACAACCAGTCTTACCAAGAGGTATCGTGTTACCCAGTAACTGGGTTGTGGAGGTCCGATAGGCATTCGCTCCATGTAACACACTGGTATTCAGCTGCATCCAGTTAGACTGGAAGCCGCCCCTACATAGTTGGGAAAAGAGTATGATGATGATAAGTTGGCAAAACAGTGACGTCACATTTTACTATTGCCACAATCTAGGTAAGTATTAGTACTACCGTGCGGTAGCGATACGCCCCGCCTCCCTCCGAAACACTGATCCTCACCTCTTCCCGCGTCGAACGTGCTCTCGAAACTGCTTTTAGTTCAAACGGCGCGCAGACACGCACGCACACTTACGTGTTTGTACAGCCTGTTATGTTAGTAGAAATTAAATCATTTCGTATGTATGTAGTGTCGTAGGTGTGCAGGCTATTGCCATACAACGTCTATGGGGGAATTGCGTTTTGACAAGTGACATAGTATGTCAATTGAGTACTTGACACCACCAATCAATTGACATTCTTTTTATGAGCTGTTAAAACGAGATTTCTCCATAGAT
The DNA here is from genome assembly GCA_947361185.1 of Charanyca ferruginea. Classification (NCBI taxonomy): domain Eukaryota; kingdom Metazoa; phylum Arthropoda; class Insecta; order Lepidoptera; family Noctuidae; genus Charanyca; species Charanyca ferruginea. The sequence continues at coordinate 6,152,378 of OX376078.1, forward strand.
TTTGTATGACAATAACGGCCTGTGACGTCACTGATTTACCAACTCAATTGACTATTTATTGATTTCAAAGCAATTTAAAATCGAATTTTACAGTTAATTGAAAATGAATCGGGTTTTCCGGGCTAAAATATAAGATAAGTCGTATTTTGGAATTATTGGTTAAAGGTGTCAACAACCTTTGATTATAAATTAGTGGGGTTAGATATCCAATTTAGGATATTGTAATTCTAAAGTCTACGCAGAAGATTTCGCAGGCAGAAACTAGTATTATAATATTCGTGACACCCTTAACCGATTGGCTGAAACAAGTAGGTAGCAGAAAATTGTATCAAAATAAGGTAAATTGCTTTTGAAAACGAAAGTGAATTGGGATTAGATTCCCTTCGAGACTTTAATGTGCAAACAGTCTTCTTATCTTTATTTTATAAGAGTATTCTTTTTAATAAGGTTCTAGGATACCTTTTTTTGGTGGGGTCGTAAATTGCTTGGAGTTAACTATACCCCATTTGCTATAGCATTAGACAGAAGTTACAAAAGGTTTATGCACACTTTGTAACACAAGTACAATAAACCTGTTAAAGTTACGATGGTCACCGAATTTATTATAATCTATTTTTACAGTAGCTGTCACACGTATTTGTAACCATTTTAATAATTTATTTTCTAAAATTATGTGGCTACGTACGAATGAAATACGTACGTACTTAATGAATTAAGTTATAAATTTAATTTCAATTTAAATTTACTACAGTGTCAATGCTAAAAACGTAACAGAAGCAGGGATAAGCAATACCCGGAACGTTATTCGTTTCACTGTAATTCTATCAAATATAGAATGTTACCTAACCTTTAAAAGACTTTTATTCTGTTTATATTATTATACGTCCGTATTTAGGACTATCTTAGATCTATTTATCAAAATTATGTTAAAATCAGTTTTATTAAAGTTGTTTACTTACTTGTTGTTGTTTTACTTTGAAATACTTTGTTCCATCTTAGACCGCATCATCGCTTCCCATCAGGTGAGATAGTGGTCAAACGTATGCCTATAAATTGCTAAAAAAACAATAAAATGTTTTGCATTCCTACTTCTATGAGCCTCTTTTTTCTAATGCTATTATAAACGGATTATAGTAATAACTACCAATATCAATTCTGAGACACTGGGCTCGCATTGAGTTGTTGGAGGTTATAGTTCATTGTAGTGATCGATAGTTTTAATAATAAATAAAAATAAATCATTTATTTCGGGTATTAAAGACCCGTAACCATATTCATCTCGTAGATTATCATAGATTTGTTTAAGAACCACAAAAAATATTATTTAACTATTGTACACGAAGTGTTGGCGTCGTTTTGTGCTGCGTGGTGTCGCAAAATCATCGCCGATATATGACACCCTTCGGCCAAGACTGTTTCTTGTTCCTTGTGTTAATATAATGAGTCGGAACTCGCACCACGAACGACATGAAGCTCGTGTTGTGGCGCGACTTCAACTTTTCGACCCTTAAGGTCCAGCTGGTCTTTGATCGAAGATACGTTATATATATGTTTTCGAGGACAGATGGGTCTCGATATGAAATTGACGGACCATCCATTTGATGGTCACCCTTCAACGGACCGACCGCAGTAAGCGTAGCTTAACTCTGACCACCCACGTAGCCACAACTCCTCTCTCAAACTAAATAAACATCATGTGCGAAACTCAGATTATGAAACAAAAGACAGATGCACCGCGCGGAACATTAAGAGTGAAGCCAAAAAAGCAAATACAAATTCAAAAGCGAATACTACAACGCGTTTCATGCAAATTCAAATTCAATAGCGAATACAATCACGAGATTGTAGGTATTCGCTTTTGAATTTGTATTTGGTTTCTTGGCTTCACTCGCAGTGTTCTGCGCGGTCTATCTGCCTTTTGTTTCATAATGCGAAATGCAAATTTCCAATTTGAAAATCGAATTCGAATTTGAGTTCGATATCTCTGCCTGGCGTGAAATGCAGCAATGACACGTGAGAATCATGAATGAAATATTATCTGGAACACAGCCTACTTTAGAAGTGGATCAATATTCTTTTTTTAGACAGTAGTATCTGCCTTTTGTGTCATAATTTTGTATTCGTCTCTAATCTGTAAGGCCTCAGGCGTCGACGAAAATAGATTTCAAACTTGGAACTCGACTGTTTTATAAATGGAAAAGAACTTTAGGATAACTTTTTAATGAGCGTATCTACTTATGCCCTTTTTTATATTATCGACGATTTTTTTTATTAATTGGGTGATAAAAACCACGTAAACGTACCTGATATTAAATAGTCACCATCGCTTATAAACATTTGCAATACTAGAGAAAAAGGTTAATTAACCTTTTTCTCTAGTATTGCAAATGTTTTTCAGATAAAAGTTATCCGAGGTCCTAGGGTGTAGGTTGCACATAGTAGGTATTTATTTAGTTTTAATGCATTATTCGTGTCAATGGGTGAAACTAAAGGTTCGCCTGTCATTAAGAATTAATATTAGAATGCTACGTTGTTCATTGTGTCGTTGAATAATTTCATAGAGAACGAGTCTATGAAACTATTTTAATGAACAAAACGCGTTATTCGATTGTAATTGACATTTTTTAAACTATGTCGTGCGGGGCTTCTAGTCCCCGGTCACGAGTAACTCGTGTTTTGTTTCGGGTATCATGGTACCCTGCGATGCTTAAGTGGGTCTCCATGTTATTTCAATCTTTACTTTAGGAAAAAATTTCAGTGGCGTGAATATGTTTATGCTTGTGACTGTAAGTCCATTGCATTCTGGGCAATTACCCCACAATACTGTCGTTGACTACCTAATATATTTGAAACAAGGCTTATTTAAAACTACTGTGATCAAAGTCAGACAATTTAATTTCCATTAGACTATTAAAAGGAACTTTTTAGAGCCATTTGCAAGAAAAAATTGGTTGTCTGTAAAGTCGGTTTACTGACGATAGTTGAACGTGACAACGCGAAAGAATCATGCCGATTGTGCTTCTTTGTCGCTCATTCCGCGCTCTCGCTTGCACTTCAAGCCTTACATGGAACGCCTCAGAGCGGCGTTATGGTACCGCCGCATACGTCATGTTTTTTCGTGCGTGCAGCCGGCTCTATCGAATTATAAGACGTTGTCACGTCAAAAAAAAAACTTAATTTATTTGCCCTTTCCAAAAAGTAGTTTCCTATAAAGAAAAATGACCAAGAAACACCACATTTTCTACTAAAAAAAGGTTTTACAATAATTCGTATTAGAATAATCGATTCACTTACCTTCAAACAGAATTTTGGAACAAATCCCAGCCTAAAATCATACACGATGAAGAGAAAACAGAATTGTTTAAAGTCACAACAAAAGATATGATGATATCGATGACAAAGCCATTCTAAGGTTGAAAGAAGCGGGATTATGTCTGAGGGCCGCACAAGGCATTACACTAATCCTAAACTTAAGCCCAAAAAGGTCTTATGTCGGAGTGTTTTTCACAAAATCGCTCTGTCACAAACAAATGATGTAGGGTTTTGTAGAATTGAGACAGCAGAAATCTTTTTTGGGGATTTTGTGGAAACATTTTTTAAGTCGGCTTAAAAAATGCATTTTGAATCGTAAAGTAGTTTTTACTTTTCGACACAATCCATACTTTAATACTTTAATATTATAAATGCGAAAGTAACTCTGTCTGTTACGCTTTCACGATGAAACGGCTGAACCGATTTTTGTGAAATTTGGCATGAAGATAGCTTGAACCCTAGGGAAGGACATAGGCTACATTTTAATTCGCGACTTCATCTGCATCCGCGATAACCGACATTCACGCGGACGAAGTCGCGGGCAAAAGCTAGTCTTACATAATTATAATAATTGTGGCTTCGTTCTGTTTATTGTCTTTAAATGCCACCGACTTCCAAATCTAAAGTCATGTGTGTGCTAAGGTATTTATCACTTTTTTGATTTTAAAGGCGGTTGTCTTTTTTGTAAAAAAGCTTTATATTTATTACTTTTTAGTACATTCATAAGATCCAGATCCATTAGAACCCGGCAACACAGTTTAAACAGAGGTACTCCAAAGATTGAAGAACTATTAAAACGTCATGTATGTAGATTGTTTTGGGATTTAATTGATTTTTCAAAAAGTGCTGAATCAATTTCGACAAAATTTATATGGGACTACCCCTGATGCATACCCTATTCATAAGAAGAAGAATTTTCAAAATCGATTCACATTTGCCGGAGAAATCGTGTAACAAAAAATACAACAACAACAGAACCTCCTTCTTTTTTGAAGTCGGTTTAAAAAGGCACATTGCCCGTGTACGGTTATGAACCCACAATCTCGTGTGGTGTCACGATGTCCAAGTAGATAAATTTGAAGTAAAGCAAACTGTTTATATCTTTTCCCAACTATAAGCCGACCCAGCCAGTCCAGTCTAACCACCCACCAGTCTAAAAGGTATGCAGCTGAATATCAGTGTTATACATGGAGCGACTGCCTATTACACAACCCAGTTACTGGGTAACATACTATACCCCTGGACATAAGACTGGTATTCAGTCTTACGGGCTACCGACTACCCGTAACGTCTGTCAAATTACAGACAGACAAAGTACAGACGCCATCACATCAAGCTATCCCAAACTGTCAAATTTTCCCAATTGAACATGAACCTTATTCTTTTGCTGAAATTTGACAGATTGGCCTTGATGTGCTGGCCTCTGTACTTATCCTACCTAAAAATAATTTTGTGACACTCCCATGCCTCGTTTCGCCACGGACCAATAAGAGTGAGGAAAGAGAGAATGCACCTTAATTTGCGCACACATTTGTGCACTTTAATATCTCATGCTTACTTGAATATTCTCCTTTAAGATTGACCACCGTGACCGAAATTGGGTCGCGGAAAATTATTATTGTCAGAAGTCCGAATATCCAGCAACTTGGGTAATGTAATAATATCGGTATTATGCGGTAAATTGGATTGTGGAGGTCAGATAGAAAAAGCCCTATGAAAACGTATATAAAGGGTATAGAGACACTTAACGAAGCCGAAAGTTAGGTACATGTCCTTCTCATCATGACTGTTTGGTTTTGTTCTCAATTATTTAAGGATTTTTAAGAACGAGGGTTGGCGCAGTGGTTGAGCGATCGACTGCTGTGCAGCATGTTGTGGGTTCGATTCCCGCCCAGGGTAAATATTTGTGTAATGAGCACTTGTGTTTGCCTTGTGTCTGGGTGTTGTTTATCTATATATGTATGTATTTAAAAATGTATTTGTGTATGTATATCAGCTGTCTGACACCCATAGTACAGGGTCTCCCTAGTTTGGGGTCAGATGGCCGTGTGTGAAATGTCCCCACATATTATATTATTATTATTAGTTACGGAGATATAGGCGCCAATTCTGTTGTACACGAGCTTCGCTATTTTAAGCTATTTGTATCTCTTTCTATTCAATAAAACAAGAAAGAGATCGATATTAATACGAGCTGTCAATTTAAGTTGATCGAAAATGTTCATACAATTACAGTTGTCATGTCAGAACGTATTGATTAAAAACACGGCGAAGTTCAAGAAAAAACTAATTTGACATCTCTAACTTAGTTCTTGTCTGTCGCCGACCTTTTCATCACCTGCCTGCTAGTAAGAGATGCTAGTTCTCTAACATTAGTTTAGTTTGTGAACAAGGGTATCGGTGCCATAAGGCCCCGACTCCCTTGTATTATATCTGTCTCTTTCTTGTGTATTGAAGAGAAAGAGACATAAATAGCTTAAAAAATTTTAACTCATGCAAACAGAATTGGCACCATTGAACGTCTGACATTCAACTCTTTTAAGGTTTTCACGAAAACCAATTTTATGTATTACCTCATCTGCCTAGCCTTTTCTAAACTAGGTATGTTGGGGTTGGCTTCCAGTCTAACCAGATGCAGCTGAATACCAGTGTTTTACATGAAGTGACTGCCTACCGGACCTCTACGACCTAGACCTCTAGACTAATTCACAGATTTTATAGCTTTTGTCTACCTATAAAGACTACTTTTTTCTTTTTTTTTGGGACTAGCCCGCCACACTATTCCCTAACCACTGTAACTCCTGTAAGCCAGAATCAACAGTGGCGACCACCAGAAAAGTGCCAGAGCAATGAAGCTCGACGAGTCTCAGAGAAATGATTCAACTGTCTTGGATCCCGCAACGAAATTAATCAGAAAAGAACAGCGGAGGAGTAAGAAAAACATATTTTCCACTTCCCTCCAAATCAAGCAGGAGACAGAACAGAACTAGGCCAATAGGCACAAAGGGACGTTTACAACTGGGAGAAACCCAGTTGCTAAGCACCACGGATTATAATTGACATAATTAATGGGCCCTAAAAAGTGAGCTGTTACATTAAATTTGATTCCCTATTACCTATAAAGACTGTCAAAGATCTACGGTCCCGGCTACCGAGAGTTCTTCGTGCTTCAGAAAGTATACACAGGCACGGAAAACTCTCGGTATGAAATGGATGGTCACCCATCCACGGAATGACCGCGGCAAGCGTAGCTAAGACTTCAGGACCGGTCGATCCGGGAGGCTTTTACCTAACCTACTTATAGCCACGAACTCCTTGTATTATATCTAAACCCGAAAATACCGCGTACTCTGTTACATACACCCGTAAGTAAGCACAATGTTTTGTGTTCGTTGTAACGAACACAAAACATTGTACGCAATGTATTGCGTTCTAAACAGTGAATTGTCACACCAAAAATAAAAGTAGTTTTCCAGCACTCATTTTTCTCAGTGTTAAGGTCCATCTACACATATTAGGTCTTACAGAATCACACCCCAGGACGAGTATGAACGTGCTCAAAAAAATATCGGTTTGAACCATCGATCACTAATCGATGGTTTGAACATTTTATATGAACTCGTTCATACTCGTCCTGGGGTGTGATTCTGTAAGACCTCATTCTAAACTTCGAATCTGAATCTGCTGTGAATTTTTTGATTGGCATTCTAAAAACTCGGTTGATAATTCGAATTTACACTAGCGCCACCCTTGCGAGCGTGTCAGCGACTTGAACTAAATTGACAGGGAGATTTTGACAGATAAAGTATGATATGACGTAAGAATTGACATTCTGTAAGGTAATTTCCCCGTCACTTCGACGCTCACTTCGCACTCGAACCCGATTCAAAGTGTCAAATATATCAAGGTCATTTTGAACCTTATGCGAAGTGAGAGTGGATAGCGATGTGAGATGCGAGTTGTTGTTTGAATTTTACAGAATCGACGTACTTGTCCGGGCTGGCGACGGAACTTCAGTGTCCGGGCCGACGGCGACGCCGTGACATACACTGGGTAGCCGATATATTGCTTGCACGTTGGTGACATTTAAAAAATAAACAAATTAATGACGAGTTTTTAATAGAGACCTCGTTTTGTACGATATAGCGTTTTGTACAAAACAAAATGGCGACTGAGGGGCACAAATGGAAGGCCGCGGCCTGTCCATGGTCCAGTCACATCCCTGACGTGTGTGAACAAAATGTCCCTGACGGGACTTGGGTCCACGGTCTTAGCAAGGTCACGGCCCTGATATGTGTGGATAGAGCTTAACTTAGTTTGATGACCACTATCACGAACCAGAAAAAGCAAGTGGAAGTACCCAGGCAACTATGCCGTGTGTGTCACAATTATGGGGAAAATATGAAAAATAATAACAACCTTCTTCAGTTGTAGGCAGTCTCAATTTTGTTTGAACAACAAATGCGTAATTAATGAATTTGTGATGTGTCCTTTTACACCCTGTATACAGTTAATGTTATCTGGTTAGACTAGAAGACGACACTAGCATAGACATAAAGGTCAGAATTACCTGACCTTTAAATCTAAGAGGCTAGCTTTTAAAGGTCATTCTTACTCAAATGTAAACTGTGATCTCAGATTATGAAACAAAAGGCAGCTAGACCGCGCGGAATACTGAGATTGAAGCCAAAAAGGCAAATACAAATTCAAAAGCGAATAACTACAATACGCTTCGTGCTATACTGACACGTCTAAGTATAGCATGAAACGCCGCATCTCTCCAATCGAATCAATTTGTATTTGCTTTTTTGGTTTCACTCTCAGTGTTCCGCGCGATCTATCAGCCTTTTGTTTCATAATCTGAGACTGTAATGTAATTGTCATTGTCATTCGCCAGAAAACGAAAGTCACCGACATTGCGCGTAGAATCAGCACCTTGAAGTGGAAGTGGGCCGGCCACGTCTGCAGACGGATAAACGGTAGATGGAGCAGACAAGTTTTAGAGTACAGACCGCGTTTAGGCAAGCGTAGTGTGGGACCCCCTGCGGCACGATGGACCGACGATTTGAAGAAGGGAGCTAGTGGATGCTGGCTGCCCAAGACCGGGTTGGTTGGCGACCTCTAGGGAAGACTTACGTTCAGCATTGAACGGCAATAGGTTTTTTTTTTTACTATTATTAATAGACTTGCGTTTGAACGCAATTCACCTGATCGTAAGTGATAATGCGGCCTAAGTTGGAACACGCTTGCCCAAGATGAACCGGTTCACTCGTGCCTTGAAGATACCCAGATTATACTTATCAGGGAACAGAGAGGCGGGCAGGGAATTCCACAGTCTGGCAGTTCGCACAATAAATGTGGAGTCAAAGCGCTTAGTTCGAGACCGTGGAACTTCAACCATATAGCGGTGACGCTTCGCCGTATCTCTGCTCGTCCGATGATGGAACGGGGATGGGGGAATTGAATTGTGCAATTCCAAAGCACACTCTCCGAAATGTACCCGATAAAAGACCGAAAGCCTAGCAACGGTGCGGCGATGTTCAAGGCTCTGGAGCTTAGCCCTAACCAGGTCGTCGCTGTTAATGAGCCTCTTGTCACGTCTATCGATGACTTTCAATGCCTCCAGTTGGTATTGAAATATTGGTAATGACATTGAAAGCAATTCGAAACTCAACTTTTTCGACTTGAAAGTATTTTTAACGTCAGCTACTTTAGTCAAGCTAGTAGTATAATTTTTTAAGTCAATGACGTAAATCCTCCGTTCTTTAGTGAAATCGATACACACAATAGAATGCTAAGTCATGAACTGTATTTAATAAAACGTTAGTCCTCAAACTAGCAAGTCTTTTTAGTACGTATAAATTAGCTAGCCACCAACCGGACCTAGTTAATTTATGCCTCCAAGAAATATAAAATAAAATAATGTTCCCAAAACCCGACAATCAAAATTAGTAACGCTTCCAGAAGTGAATAAATAGCCTGTCTTCTCTAAAAATATCGGCCTACCGTACCAAAAAAGGGTAAAAATATTCATTCTATCCTCTTTAAGCGATTTTTTCACGAATCAATTCTTTTATTTTCCCCGAGGGATGCCCTTTCGACCCTTGTGTAATTTAAAACTAAACTGTGCTTTGTAAATAATAGGTTTTTATACAAATATGGGAATAAACAATAAATCTTATTTCCTGACTTTCTTTTTATTTTGTAGACCTTAAACCGATTGGAATTTAGGTATTGTTTCCGCAGAAATTTTAAGTATTTTACAATATTGAAGAATAATATTAGTAGGTATATTTTTGGTTAGATGTCATACCATACCAAAATCCTTGCTCCTATTAAAAAAATGCCTATTCAGGAAACCCGATAACACTTTGCCTTACCTGGACATCAGATCCAGGACCCCACGCTCCACAAAACCAACAAAACCAACGAAGAAGTCAAATCACACACACATTCAAATGTTTATGTTACAGTCAAAACTCTTAACCAGTCAAAACTGCTTTTGACTGACTTCAGTCAAAACCCTTATTAAGGGGCTATTAAACGACTTTTACAGATTTTAAACTGACAATCACGTCAAAATGTGCTGTGTAAATGATTTGAAAAAAATACGTTTGGGACGCAGAGAATCGTATGCGCTGCGTCCAAAACTCTCCAAGTTTAGTCGAAAAAATTAAATAACAGTAGTATTTTTTTACTTAAAAAAAGGCGTATACTAAAAGATAGATAAAAAATTGTCTGTAAGATGGTGTCAGTTTCGTTTAATTATACTTGGTAGATTTTGTGTGATTGTCATGTTTTGTCCGCGTCAGACACAAATTCACGATTTAATTAAACTATTTCATATGAATATAATAATTAACTAAATGATTAAGAGAATGTTCTAGTTAAACATATATTTTTTTCAAATCATTTACACTGCACATTTTGACGTGATTGTCAGTTTAAAATCTGTAAAAGTCGTTTAATAGCCCCTTAAGATAAAATGCGTTTGCGTCACAAAAACAAAAATACGGAACGCCCATGTTATAAGAATCACCACAAAATAAAAGTTTAAAAAGGGTCACAAAAAAAACCTACTAACCTAATGGGTTTGTAAGTATTAAGGATAAATTGAAACCGTTCAAAAGTAGTTAAGACTAATTTTTGTAGTCAAAAACAGTTTTGACTGGTTAAGAGTTTTGACTGAGACATTTACAAACAGTTACCTATGACAAAGGAGTTTTCAACACTTTCAAGATGTCTACCAAGACAAAAATAACCGATACATAACTAAACCCAGAAACGATTGTGAACCGATCTGGTTCAATACTCAGAAGTAGGGATTTAGAATATAAAAAACACTATAATAATTTTAAAGTTCAGCTTTATTATTATAGTTACAGCAATACAGTAATACAGTTTGTTTTGGAGATACAAGGCAAGTGACTAGCACCGAGGTCGAAGCTCGAATGGCCAGGTAATGGAGGCCTATCGCTCAAATGCCCGTCGACCATTAAGTTAATTCCCGCCATTTTACTTGCTTTATGATTGGTCGTCGACAACTGTCAGAGTAGACCAATCGCATGAAGTCAATACAACTACAATGATCATACAAGTTCCTAGAAATTATTGTAAATAGTTGCCAACGTAAATAATAATATTAAAGGTATAATTTAAATATTTATAACAGCTCGGCCATCCGGCTTCCAACGAGTCCCTCGTTATGCATTACAAAAACATTACTTTATATTTCATCACCAATTATGAGTGTAACATAATGAATATAAACATATCTCATCATAAATTATAAATGTAACAATCAACATAAATTAACTCATTAGTCCTTAATCATTTTGACTCTAAATCATCTAAATAGAGCTCAATAGTATTACTCTACAATAGATTTACTCTTAAATTTATCCATGATCTTGATTAACAGAATGCTTATACTTAGCCATTAGGGTGTCGGTTACCTGACACTTAACTTAATCTATATTTTATATCGGCAGTATATATTGGTCCATGACCTTGACCTACTGATGCACCGATTTCTTAAATGAGAGGCATCCGTTACCTGATACCTCTCACCAACTCATTAGTACACTCTAACCAATGAATCGGTACCTTTAGGTTGTCTGTTACCTGACACCCTTGAATGAGAGGCATCCGTTACCTGATACCTCTCTCCAACTCATTAGTACACTAACCAATGAATTGGTACCTTTAGGGTGTCTGTTACCTGACACTCCTCTTAAATGAGAGGCATCCGTTACCTGATACCTCTCACCAACTCATTAGTACACTCTAACCAATGAATCGGTACCTTTATGTGTCGGTTACCTGACACTCGTAACTTAATCTATATCTTATATATATTGGTACATTATCTTGACCAGCAAATATTTCAGCCATTAATACATGGAATAATTTAAATGATACACGACATTAATCATTGCAGCTTAATACCTAGATTGGCATTACTTTTTAACTATGACATCGATTACATAGTTCTTTATGTACATAATATTAGAAATACACAATATATTTGATTTAGTGTGCTTAGTTATCTAATATACTTATTTAATTCTATGTACAATATTACAACATACATATACATTATACATACATCTACGAGTATTTACAACTCTTCACATTCAGATTCACAATCATTACGCTCTGATTCACAATCGGTTGATACGGGTTCGTTATAGCAGATCCATGGGAATATTTTATCAATAGCTACCACAGCTTCGTACCTCTTACAAGTCTTTGTGAGTGGTGTGTCCTCAACCACGAACCAATCGTTGGGGAGCACCTTTTTAATTCTGTAAGGGCCTTTACATTTAGGTTCGAGCTTCTTAGACTGCCCCTCTATTCCTGTCGTGGCTCTTACTACTCTAACCAAATCACCTTCTTTGAAACGTATTCCTATTTTTCTGTACCTATCATATCGTTCCTTGTCCTTACTCTGTTGTGTCGTAATAAGCTCACCGCCCGTAGCCCTAATATCGTCTAGGCTCTCCCTGACCTCAGACGTAACTTCGTTAATTACGTCATTTAGCAAACCTTCAGATGGGTTAGTTAGATTTCGCCCGAAAAGAAGCTCCGCTGGACTCTTTTTGGTTGTGGCGTGGACAGTGGTATTGATACCAAACTGTATGTCTGGTAAATGTTCATCCCATAAACCATTTGGTTTGTCGTGGTTCATTGCCCCGAGCGCTGCCAAAATGGTGCGGTTGTACCGTTCCACTTGGCCATTCGCTCGGGGTGTGGCGACAGCATTGAGCACGTGCTTTATACCACATGACGGAATAAACGTTCTAAACTGCCTACTAGTGAAGCTTGTTCCCTGGTCCGTAATCAAACGGGTTGGCACGCCGAAGTAACTAAAATGCTCTCTGAATATCCTAATGCTTGTGGCCGATTTGGTATTTCGCACAGCGGTGATATCAACAAATTTAGTAAACGCGTCTATGATAACAAGAATGAATGTATTGCCACGCTTGGTGCGGATAAAAGGACCGAGATGATCCGCATGTATGGTATGGAATGGTATGATAGCCTTAGGGATGGGGTGTAGTTCACCGGGCCTGGCACCACTTGGCAACTTGTGATCTGCGCACTGGAGGCAAGCAGAAACGTATTTTTTTACAAATCGTCTCATCTTTGGAAACCAATAAGTAGCTTGCAAGCGCGCCAGAGTTTTGTCAAACCCGAAGTGTCCCACATCATCATGATTGGCTTTCAGTAGTTGCCATCTGGTGCCACTCGGAACCACCCAACGGATAGTATTTTCGTCAATTATACGATATACCCGCCCATTTACAAGCTTGTAATTTTTGAATATGTCAACGGCATCTTTACATTTGGGGTCACCTAAAATATTCGCGATATTTTTAATGTCTTCGTCCGTTTGTTGCACTGTTGCAAGCCAATCGTCAGTCCCTACTGAAAGTACATCTAACACGTGATGAACGTCTGGACTATCGTTTATAGCACCCCTACTAAGGGCATCTACGTGTGCCATTTTTTTACCAGGGCGGTATTCTATTGAGCAGTCGTATTCTAAAAACTGCAGCCACCAGCAAGCAATTCGTGGGACTAGGTCGCGTTTACTCAAAGTGGTACGTAAGGCGTTGCAGTCTGTAACTATGATAAATCTAATTCCAAGTAAGTAATGCCTGAACCAACAATAGCGAGGGTAACAAATATTGAACTGCCTGATAACAAGTCTAACTGATCCTCGATACGAGAGAGAGGGTAGTGCTCTTTCTTTGTTTTACTATTCAGGGCACGATAGTCCACACATAACCTCTTTTCCCCAGACTTTTTGTTAACTAGTACTATAGGGCTCGCGTACGGACTCTTAGACTCCCTTATAATGCCGCTTTCTAACATTTCCTTGATCATATCTTGAACTAGTTGTCGTTCGGTAAAGGACAACCGGTATGGGCGGTAAACGATAGGATCAGGATCGTCCAGCTGAATCACCATTTCAGTTTCTGTTGTAAACCAAAGATCTTTTAAACCACTGGAAAAACAATATTTATATTTATCCAACAAGACCTTTAATGACTCTTTTTGATCCTTTGTTAAATTTTCTCCACAGCTGATTGGTGATTCATCTATGGGCGACTGATCACTGAAATCTAATTTTTGAATTTTTAGGCTCTTAGCTAAAGCGTGGCTCCTAGTTATAAGACTACCCTTCTCTATAACCAGCTGGTTGTCACTGATATTCTGAATGAGAATCCTACCCGCGCCGTGTGTTAATTGATACTCGCCGGGCAACAAGTAATGTTTATGACCTTCAATATTGCGCACGGTTCCATTCACGTAAATTTTTCCCGAGAAAGAATTACGCGAGCTAACTGGGATCGCCTTTAATTTGCCGCGATCTATACGCGTCTCCTCCATGCAAAAAAGCGGACAAATCAAAACAGACTCCTCACTAACCCGCTGAAAAATGACATCCGATTCTGTCTTTACTATCTTGACTGAGGGCCTTTCGGTGAAAGTGTGACCTAGTAGTACAGGGCAATTTATTAAGTAATCACCAACTACAAATATCTCTACGTGGTTTTCTACTAAACCCTGCAATTCGATCGTGACGTTAGCCTTGCCAAAGGGGTTATATGGCACGTTACCTATTCCTCTTAATAGTGGCACTTCTCCTACCTTCCATTCTAATCCTAAACGTTAAGCTTCACTGAGACGGACCAAAGTACCTTCGCTTCCTAAATCAACAAGACATTCTGAAAACAACCCATTTATTTTAATAGGCATTTTATACTTGGCACTTGAATCGCCCGAGTTTTCTACTTTCTATATTGCTTTTGGTTTATCGTTGGTACTTTGCTTTGTCCCAGGACACTCAGTGTCCTTATGTCCTAACAAATTACATTTAGAACATTGAATCCTTGGTTTTGTGCATCGATAGAATGGGTGACCGGTTTCTTTACAATTGTAGCAGACCATGCGGGATCCGCTCGGCTTCTGGGAACAGGAGCCCACTTTATTACCGGCAAATGTGTTGTTTTGCGATCGCCTATCTCTATCCTTAACCTTCTGTTGCTCGTTTGTGGACCTATCTTGACCTACTTTTACCGACTTCAAAAATTTAAGAAGCAATTCTGGTTCCGTCAATTCTGCTCCTTGTGCTCCCAACCTAACACTACGATCCTCTATACCTGCTATGAGACAGTCAACTGCACGTTTTCCCGATATTTCGCAACGATTTAGAAGATTAATTTTGGCATAGTAATAAATCTCTAATGACTCTCCATAACGTACCTTTTTACTCAGCATTTCCGTTAGTAAGTCTGCATAATTATCCCTAGTTGGAAAGGATTCCTTCAGCTTTAACTTCCACTCTGGCCAAGAAAATAGTAGTGAGGGTAGACCTTGATACCAGGTTTTAGCTACCCCTGTTAATTTCGGTAAGGCATAGTGGACTATTTGTTTATCGTTCCACCCATAAATCTGTGCACATTCGTCAATCTTATGAAGCCACGTATCAACCGTTTGTTCCTTACATAACGGGTCAAAATCAGGAATTACGTTATTTAAGACAGGAAACCTATCGCGATCGCTTGTATTATTCATACCCTTAAGCGCCTTAATAAAGTTCTCAATAAATAGATTATTGCTTGACTCACGCTCACGATGGGTTTCTTCACGGGATGGTGTCCTTAGCGAATCCATGGATTCCGCATGGCGCGTCTCGTGCCGGTCTGGAGTGCGCGGCCGTGTTTTGGAGCGACCAGCACGACTACTTGGCCTTCTTGAATAACGTGGCCGGGATGGAGACCGACTAATCGTCGGTCGTGGTAGTCTTCTTTTCGACCGCCTGGACCGCGACAGACGGTTTTGGCTGCCACAATTTCCTTTAGGTGAACGCGTATGCCCTCGACCCCTGCTGCGGGTTCGAGTTGCATCGCGAGATCTTAGTGGCGGCGTCAGCATCTCGTGGGTGGTCCGCCTAGGTCCATCACATTCTCCTCGAGAACCAGACGCACGTTCACCCATGTTCTTGCGGGTTTCAACATATATATATAAAAAAAGAGAAACGTCCGAGTTAATAAACTTCGCTAAAATAAACTTGTAAACAAGATTTTTATTGACCTTCACATACTTTATTAGAGAACATCAAACATGTCCATCTCCAGGGAGTACCCTGGCAAGATAAACATGCATGACTAACTATATAAACCTCCGGAATGTCTCCGTTACGGTAAATACAGTTGAATTTTTCAAATTACAAAAAGAAATATCAAACATGTCCATCTCCAGGGAGTACCCTGGCAAGATAAACATGCATGACTAACCATATAAACCTCCGGAATGACTCCGTTACGGTAAATACAGTTCAATTTTTCAAGTTACAAAAAAATATATATCAAACATGTCTATCTCCAGGGAGTACCCTGGCAAGATAAACATGCATGACTAACCATATGGACCTCCGGAATTACTCCGTTACGGTAAATACAGTTCAATTTTTCAAATTACAAAAAGAAATATCAAACATGTCCATCTCCAGGGAGTACCCTGGCAAGATAAACATGCATGACTAACCATATAAACCTCCGGAATGTCTCCGTTACGGTAAATACAGTTCAATTTCTGAAATCATTAAAAAGAGACTATCGACTTATTTAGTAGTCTGGTAAAGAAAGGTAGGTAATTGTGAAAGAAGAGAAAAAAAAAGTACGGTACAAGAATAAACTTGTAGCCTACTTTCTTTACTTCGGTATTGCAAATTGCAATGATATGATTAATAAGGGTAGGCAGCACAATTAAAATAAAATAAACAAAGAACACTTACGTTTTCTACGTATGCCAAATATTTTAGCGTATCTCTGATCCTTTTGCGGGCACTAGGTTGCTAATCCCACTTCTGAGATGTGAACCGATCTGGTTCAATACTCAGAAGTAGGGATTTAGAATATAAAAAACACTATAATAATTTTAAAGTTCAGCTTTATTATTATAGTTACAGCAATACAGTAATACAGTTTGTTTTGGAGATACAAGGCAAGTGACTAGCACCGAGGTCGAAGCTCGAATGGCCAGGTAATGGAGGCCTATCGCTCAAATGCCCGTCGACCATTAAGTTAATTCCCGCCATTTTACTTGCTTTATGATTGGTCGTCGACAACTGTCAGAGTAGACCAATCGCATGAAGTCAATACAACTACAATGATCATACAAGTTCCTAGAAATTATTGTAAATAGTTGCCAACGTAAATAATAATATTAAAGGTATAATTTAAATATTTATAACACGATGAAATAAGTTGGGAACAAATAAAAACAGATTATGAAACCAATGGTTCAGAAAATAGCCGGACCACTGCGTAAATGTTACTTTTTTACGATAGAAAAATAAGTGTGATTTTCATACAATATTTTTTTAGCAAATATCGTCATAATATGCATCGGCAAATTCGTGCACGAAAAAAGTAAACATAGGCATGAAAATGTATTTCGACCGTATGTTTTTATAATACCATTGGTAGGTAATTCGTTTTCAGTAGTTAGGTATGCGGTATACCCAGGTAGGTATACCCGACTACAAAAGGCAATTCTAGTAAATATTATTTAATGTAAAAAAAACACTACAAATAAAACCATTTCAGTTCACGGTTACTATGTTCTTCTAATATCATTTCGACTCAATCAAACCTGTGGAACATGCTCAAACTCATTCATCAACTAAAAAAGAACTGATAATCTTCAAATGGCTGAGCAGATTTTCTTGAATAAGTTTTTATTTTATTTCTTACGAGTATATTCCAGAATGCTGTGCGACTTTATTTAACTAAATTTAGTAATACATAATTATCCACTTAGCATATGTTTAAGCCATTGATCGATCAAAATCACGAAATACGTTATTAAAGCAGGTACAAACAATTAAAAAGTGCAGAGATCGTCGAGGTACAAAACATAGTGACGTTTACAATGTTCAACTTATCATGGCAGAGTGCTGTATCAATCTCGCCCTACACATGGAAACAAACACATTTTTTAAAGTCTATTAATCCAATCTCATTAGATAAAAACAATATTTGAATGATTCTTAGTTACTGCCATCATGCCTGTTACCCTTCTGAAAATAAATTTCCCTGCAAAGTTAAATCAGTCGAGTAGGTATACCGTACACCCGACTGTTTTAACTGTGCATATTCAATTATGTTCGTGAAACTACTGGTGCGTTCGGAAAAGTGTGGAAAAATTCTATGTGAATCGGGTTCATTCGATGCGATATTTTTCGGTAAACGGGTATAATAAAATATTATGTAGAAGCCTTCTAGTAATACATTTTGGTAGTGATATTTAAAAATGATCAAAATACAAGTAAGAAGAGAAAGAGAAAGAGAGAGTAAGAGTAAGTGTGTATTTTCTTAGATCAGAAAATGATTATAGGTATTAGAGAAAAATTGAAAGTTGGGCCAGTGGCAGAAAAGTTAAAAGGTAATCGTTTGTCTTGGTATGGACATGTGAAGAAGAGTGATACGCACGTACCAAAAAGTTATGAATATAAATGTGAATGAATGAAGAGGAAGGCCGAAGAAAAGATAGATAGATTGGATAGTGTGAAGAATGATATGAAAAGAAGAGACTCAGCGATGTAATGATGGTGACAGGACGGAATGGAAGACGAAAACGGGTTGCGCCGACAACAAGTAACATGGGATTGGGGCAGAAAAATGAAGATAAAGGTTATGGTCTTAAACAGGATGATTAGTATTCATTAATTAATTAAAATTAATTATTACTTATGCGAATCCCGCGGGAACCGGTCACTTTTCCGAAATATTTTCGTTCTAATTTCATTTCACCGAAAACTATTGACCGACGTCTTTTTTGCTATATGCATAATTTGACATATTTTTAGATCATCGAAGTATCATGTGTCATAGGTATTTTTTTTTCGAACTATATTTCGCCGATTTACTAAATAACTTTTTGCTATTGGCCGAAGCCTCTTTTGAACTTTTTCATTTGACAAATGATTTATTTGCCACATTTTCACCACACTGAAACATCATCGTACCTAATATTATTTGGTCACAAATATATAGCCGGTTACTTGGTAATATTTTTAATATCAAATTAAAAATTGCATGCAGCATGCCTGCTTGCATGCTGCATGCCTGCTTGCATGCTGCATGCCTGCTTGCATACTGCATGCTTGAAGCAAGCATCTTTATTTGCAAAAGTTAGAGATGTAATAGTGTGCACAAACTGTCAAGGCGTTTGGTGAAATCAAAATGTATAATTAAAACAGTGGTGTAATTAATGTTCGGAAACATAATACTTAGAACAAATGTTATTTCGGTTAAGTGTAACTTCGGTAAAAAGTTTTTCGACCATATGAAATATCGGAGTAACGAAAATAATCGAATTGACAATAGGTCAACTGAAATAGTGGCACACGTGACTTCGATGAAGTAAAAAAAACGATAATAGTTGAAAAGTTTTAGGTGAAATTAAATTCGGTCAAATATTTTTCGAACTTAGGTAACCGAATCCCGCACCCCCGGCCATAGGCGGAAGTGGAACACCGCGGTGATTTTAACCGGTAAGAGTCTGGCATGCCCCTCCATCACCCTCACGATGAAGGAAGTCCATGAGGATTTCCACCGCGCAACATACAAAAAAGTAGATAACACCATTAACTAATAATAAAATTCAGAGACAACTTCTCCAAAAAACACTTGATTTTAGCCCTGGAAACCCGATTAATTTTCTCTTTACTGTAAAATTAGATTTTTAGTTAATTTGAAGTCAATAAAAGTTAGTCAATTAAGTTGTCCGTGTGGTGTCGGACGTAAAGAATAGCACCATCCCATATCTTCCCGTGGGTGTCGTAAGAGGCGACTAAGGTACTTACCAGAGAATGGGCAGCAGCGTTCTCTGTGTCTTTGTAACAACCATACTGCGATCGCCAACCCGCCTGCCAAGCGTGGCGATTATGGCAAAACCCTCTTTGGGGAGGCCTATGTCCAGCAGTGGACGTCTTTCGGCTGAAATGATGATGATGAATTAAGTTGGCTAACTATTTATTGACTAACTGGAAATGACATCATCATGGTGTCAATGTCAACCTTTAGACGCCCACTGCTGGGCATAGGTCTGCACCAAGGGGGGTTCAGCCGTAATGACCATGCTTGGTTGGTGCATGTCGTCGAACGTCGAAAGTAGTTGTTATGGTACTCAGAAGGCCGTGCTGCCCATCCTCTGGTCAATATCCCTCTGTCGCCTTCTACGACACCCACTGGGAGAAATGGGGTGGTGCTTTTCGCGGTCGGCACCACATGGCATGCATAAGTTCATAGTGTTAGTGGAAACCAAATTACTTAATGACTAGTGGTAGTAATAAGGATTATATTATATTATAAAAATATTATAAAAAAAATCGACGGTAACAACAACACCCTTAATACAACTCTCTATTAGATCTCTCTATTTAGCCTCTTAGAGATCGTATTTCCAAAAATCCTTATCATTCCCTACACGATACAGATAAACTCTATTTATCTGTTCCGTGATTCCCTACATCATAGAAGGCAAAATGGATCCCGTTCCAGTAGCATTAAATATTTAAAAAATAATTTAGAAAAGAAAAAGAAAAAAAAGTACATAAAAATAGCTTGAATAATTGAATTAAGGCAATGAGTTGTTCGACATGGTTTTGGTATGTAATCAAAACGTTTTGAATCGGAGGTTTGATTAAAATCCGACAACAGTCATACTTTTTTTTTAGTCCATGAGTAAGGATTAACCTAAAACTGAGTAAGAGGCTTTTGACGCAATCCTACCGTTTCAAAGCTTAGGATTTAACATGCAAAACACTAGTGTTTTTGTTTTATAACTTCAATTTAAATAAAGTATAAAAAATATGAAGCCGGCCGGGGAGTGTGTTGTATAGGTAGCCAGCGGTGGCTGCATGTGGAAGGCAGAAGACCGGGATAAATGGAGCGCCATGGAGGAGGCTCATGTCCAACAGTGGACTACTAACAAGCTGAAGTGATGATGTGTTAAAAGTATGTAGGTCATAAAGAATGGGTCTCTATACGAAATAGATTGCTGTTGAGTACCATCATCATCACACCTTTTTTTTTAACGTGGGCAAATCCTCTTGGGCTATCCCCTGTCCGAGAAAGACAGGGGTGTGTGCCGGACTCTTACAGGCTAAAACCACCACGGTGTTCCACGACTGACCTATGGGCGGGGATACGAGATTCGCTCGCGCATGCACCGTGCACCCGCCAGGCTTTTTTTTTAACGTGGGGAAATCCTCATGATCTATCCCTCGTCCGGGGAAGACGGGGGGATGTGCCGGACTCCTACCGGCTAAAACCAGCACAGTGTTCGCGACTGACCTATGGGCGGGGGTTCGTGATTCGCTCGCGCATGCACCGCGCCCCCGCCAGGCTATGACCTGCCAATGATGAAGGCGGGTCCCATCGACCTCGGCGGTTTAAACGCCGCCGAATCCTCTTGTGTGGTGCGCGCGGAACACGGCGCGCTGCCTACACGGGCCTGCATCTGGTCGAGTGGTGGACTGCCCCTTAATTGACCACCCGCAGGCCAGCAAATCATGGAGGCCGGAGGTCATTAAACGCCCTCAGGCGCCGGGTGCGTCTTCTCTTGGAGGGAAGCGAGGCAGTTGCTTCCCTCACCCTCTCTGCCGCCTCTTTTGCGTGCATGACTTTCTCGCAAAAAGAGGCGTCAGCCTCCCACGCACTCTCGTTCTGGACCATCGATAGAACGATGTTCGGGAGCGAGACGTCACCTACTGCTACGGGGAGTTCACGGCGCTGCTCTGCCCAAGCTGGGCACTCTGCTAGCGTGTGCTGCGCCGTGTCCTCCAGGCAATCTCCGCAGTAGTGACAACCGGGCGAATTTTCACGGCCTATGCGACACAGATACCTCCCGAAACAGCTATGTCCGGTCAGTATCTGCGTCAGCCGGAACGTGAGGGGGCCGTGACGGCGCCCTAACAAATCCTCCATGACGGGTCTTACCGCCGAAATTACGGCGTGCCCTGCGCTGGGGTTTGCATGTAGACCATCATCATCACCTGCCTAACTTTTTCCCGACTATTTTGGGGTCGGCTTCCACTCTAACCGGATGCAGCTGAAAACCAGTATTTTACATGGAGCGACTGCCTATCTGACCTCCACAACCCTGATACCATATCACACGATAACCCAACAACCTGTAAAACATGTTGTACATACAAACTAGAAGTCACATTTCAACATAAGTGAGTAATAGGTATCTATACCTTCTTTTACCAGTTACTCTAAAAATGGCCCACTAGGCTAGACTGTACGCTTGTAAATTAATGCTACAAGATTTCGACTAAATCTGTGACCTATGTTTTTGTTTTACTAACATAGTTTAGAAGTTACTAACACGAAGAGGATAAATTATTTTAAAAAGTACACATTCCTCTATAATCACACAACAAATCATTAGTTTAAAACAAAAACGGTGTTGGTGAAAAAAAAGTGTGGGGAACACGAGGAATTTCTTCTGTGTTGTGGATGCGTTTACATACACATAAACTCACATACACAAACAGCCAGTCCCGGGACAACTAGGTATCTGTACTCTGTAGCCCGTACAAATATTTGTTTTATGCGGGAATTGAACCCGCGACACGCAGCGCTTTAGTCAATCGCTCGACCACTGCACTAACCGTGCCATCAAATTCATCCATGTTAAAATGATGTAGGTTTGACCGCATTGGGATCTCAGTCTATACTGCTAAAACTACACCACTCGCAAGTAAGGAGGTTATTAATATTTTTTTAAACAAGTGACAATAAAAATAGCTTTTAGTTTTACCACAATATTATGCCAATATTGTTTGTGCTCGCCGACCTAATTATTCGTTACAAGCTCAGTTTAAAATTCATGAATAAAGAACGGTATCCATTAAAAGTATTAATTACTGTAATGGTTTTGTGAAGACTGAATATCTATGCTATCTATACTATTTTTATTTTTTTTAAAAGGCAAAGGAAATATAGTTATATTTTTTTATATTTTATATTTATATTATAAGTATATTTATCTATACTATACTTAGTCTGGCCATAAATACTGTCACAATTAAATATAAGAAAGAATCTGTCAATTTTATGAGATTGTTCATTGAGTTTTCTAATTTTGGCGCCAATACATTGTACAATATTTTGCGATATTTAATTGGAGTGGGGTGAGAAAGAGAACCAAATCGCTGTGATTGCATTACACAAAGTTGGTATGGAGCCAAATGCAATTTTTAAAACTCTCCATACGCTTGGTATTAGTCAAATGTTTGTGTACCGGGCTATTAATAGGTACAATGAGACCTCCTCTGTTTGTGACAGAAAAAGATCTGGCTGTCCACTTAGTGTTCGTACGAAAAAGGTGGTCAAAGCAGTAAGGGAAAGAATTTGAAGAAATCCTGTCCGAAAGCAAAAGATTATATCTCGGGAGATGAAGATAGCACCCAGAACCATGTCGCGTATTTTAAAAGATGACTTAAGACTTGCAGCCTATAAGAGACGCACTGGTCATTTTTTTACTGACAATTTAAAAAATAATAGGGTGGTATAATCGAAACAACTACTGACGCGGTACGCAAAGGGAGGTCACAGAAAAATTTTGTTTACGGATGAGAAAATCTTTACAATTGAGCAACATTTTAACAAACAAAATTACCGTATTTATGCTCAAAGCTCTAAGGAAGCTTCCCAATTAGTCGACAGAGTGCAACGTGGGCATTATCCGACTTCAGTGATGGTTTGGTGGGGTGTTGCTATGAAGGAGTGACTGAGCCATATTTTGTGAAAAAGGTATCTAAAAATCGGCACAAGTGTATCAAGATACCATTCTTGAGAAGGTAGTTAAGCCCCTTAACAACATCATGCTCAATAACCAAGTATGGTCCTTCCAACTAGACTCGGCGCCGGGTCATAAAGCTCGGTCCACGCAGTCTTGGTTGGAAGTGAATGTTTCGGACTTCATCAGAGCTGAAGACTGGCCGTCGTCTAGTCCCGATCTTAATCCGTTGGATTATGATTTATGGTCAGTTTTAGAGAGTACGGCTTGCTCTAAACGCCATGATAATTTGGAGTCCCTAAAACAATCCATACGATTGGCAGTGAAGAATTTTCCCATGGAAAGAGTGCGTGATTGATAACTGGCCTCAACGTTTAAAGGACTTTGCAGCCAATGGAGACCACTTCGAATAAGCTTTTTATATTTTAAATTGTTTTATATTTATGTATTAAACTAACAGACTGTAAAACTAATAAATATTATTTGCAATAATTTTTTTTTTTTTCTTCTTGACAATATTTATGCCACGACTATGCCCGTGGGGTGTCCGGGCTAGAATAGCACCCCCCCATATCACCATAATCATCTCGAGGGTGTCGTCGAAGGCGACTAAGGGAAAATCCGGAAGTCGGGCTGCAGTGGCTTCCATGTGCTTAACTTCACTGCGATCCCCAAGACGCCTGCCAAGTGTGGGGATTATGGCAAACCCCCCCCCCCCCGGGGGTAGGCCTTTGTTCAACAGTGGACGTCTTCCGGCTAATGATGATGATGATGATGAATTTGTTTGTTTGTTTGGTTGAGCGCGCGAATCTCTGGATCTGCAGGTTCGAATTGAAAAAATCTTTTTGTGGAAGGCTATAGGTCCATGCGAAGCCAGGTCGGGTCGCTAGTTATGAATAAAGTGTAAAATGTAATTTAATCTTTCAACCGAATTTGGGCACACCGGCCAATCTCAATGGAGATCAGTCAAGTACGCAGAAGATATTATAGTGTACAAGTGTGTGCACAAACACAGGTGCACTCCCTCTTTCCTCACTCTTATAGTCCGTGGGACGGCAATTCGACAAGACCGAAGAGCGATCAGATCAGGAGTAACGGCTTTACTTGCTTTCCGAGACACGGGGGCGTTACACCACTAACTTCCTAACTCCGGGCTGTTACTTAGAAATTCTTAGTAGAATTACCCAATATCACTTTTCCCGACCTGCGAATCGAACCTAGGATGCCGCAGTGATAAGCAGTGGCTTCTGCGACCACGACACCAACGACGCATCAGTCAAAATAATGAATAAAATATCTCCTATCGAGAATACTTCGTTGGCCCGTGTTCGCATAACTCGACATAATTAATGGATCAGCTGATTTTTTTGAGTGATGAGGACGTTGACCCCTTTTAAGATTTCGTATCAACAAAGACTAATGTTGTATAATGGATATTGTAATTCCATTTCAACGACATATCTACCTACACAACCACGCCGTAGGTATGACGTCTCTTAAGGATGAATTCCACCAAACGGTTCGCATCGCGTCACATCAGAAAGGATATAAACGGATTTGGCGACAGTCGATCGCGTTCGGCAGGATGTTGAGTGCCGACGCATATGATCGGCTCCGTATCGTCGCTTGCAAACGTGTCCGTTTCTGTGCCCAGTCAAATAGTTTTATTCCTACCGTGTTGACAGCCGCAGCAACAGCAGCAGCAGTTGGATCGGATCAGATACGACGACTGGCGAACGAAGCCAAACGTGTATCGCGATATACTTTCGGCTAGAATCGCGTGTTACGGAAGACACCCGCGGTCAAGCTGCATCAGCTTGGTAATCATCATCATCTGCGTAGCCTTTTCCCAAATATGTTTGGATCGGCTTCCAGTATTACCGGAAGCAGCTGGTTAACAGCTTTTACATAGAGCGACTGCCTATCGGACCTACAACCCAGTTACTGGGTAACACGATACCCCTTTTGTATACTGCTTTTCGAGGCACGAAGGGAACTCGGTATGGAATGGATGGTCACCCATTCACAGACCGACCGCGGCAAGCAGAACTCAACCTTTGACCGATCGATCTGTACGGCTTTTAGTGCGGCTTGGTAATATAGAATTTAAATACTGTGTACACGATTTAATATCGTTTAAAAATTGTAAAATCCGTTTCGACCCGATGCGATACGATGCGATCCGTTTGGTGGAAATCATCCTTTAACATAATAATATCAAGAATACCGTTAACAAACAAGATGAAATATTATGTCGAATTTATTTTCGTCTTAATGAGATGTTTACAACACCTTACCATTAAAGTGTAATGATAATACGACGCTGTTGACTTCATTATTTTATTTTATTTTGACGTTTATTATTCTGTGTTTTATTGTAAACATACTTACTGCTTGTTTTGGTTTAGAAACTCTTTGTTGCAGTCTCAGATTATGAAACAACAAAAAGCAGATATACCGCGCGGAATACTGAGAGTGAAGCAAAAAAAGCAAATACAAATTCAAAAGCGAATACCTACAATCTTGTGATTGTATTTGTTTTTGAATTTGTATTTGTATTTTTATTTGTTTTTTTTTTAACGAGACGGCCTTTCGTGCTATATACCTACTGACTCGTGTCAGTACAGCACGAAGCGCGTTGTAGGTATTTGCTTTTGAATTTGTATTTGCTTCTTTGGCTTCACTCTCAGTGTTCGGCGCGATCTATCTGCCTTTTTTTTCATAATCTGTGGTTGCAGTAGAGTTTTTTTTTAAATAGCTCTAAAAGGAATTTTGGAATAAGTTCCAGGATGTCTCCCACCTTCTTGCGTCGTTTGCCTCATGCTGGAGATCGTGATCCATTAGGGAACCATAAACCTTTCACGGACAATGTTGCGCCATCCGTTCTGGCTTTCAGCAACGTGAACCGCTTCAGCAATATTTATGTTGAGTGTAGTGAGGATCCGGTCAGTCCAGCGCATTGGTCTCTTTCTCCTAGGTCGCTTGTCTTCCAATTTCCCGGTAACTATAAGTTTCTGGAGGTTATCACCGTGCTTACGACCAAAGTGTTCAAAGAACTCAAAGATTCTCCGCAGACATAAGTTGAAGAGAGCCTCGTTTTTTTGTTCAGTTTGAGTTCGTTGAATATCGATTGGTCGGTTCTAAACGCTGTCTAGGGAATCTGAAGCATCTTAATCCAGCACCACATTTCAAAGGCCATCTTTGCGTCAGCTGCATCGATTAGAAAAAGCAAAAAAAAAAAAAAGAAAAGCGCTAAATAATAAATTACACTTAATTCAATTGTTAGTTAATATTTAAACGCAGTATACATATTTCAATGCAGCATCAACATTTGTGTCTACAAAAAAAAAAAACAATACTGAAAGTCAAAGTCAAAGTCTCGCCAAACCTAACAAAATAAATCTAAGAGTGTTTGCATGAATTGAAAATCGTATACAGATAGGTTAGTTTCCATCCTTGCAACCATTAAACAGATCAATCATTAAATTGACAAGAAACAACGTACTATATCCACAGAAATCAATTTAAAATTGATGCAGTGGACTATTCCATTAAAACATTATGTTGTTTAACAGAAAATATTTGTTTACATTGGAAAATGCAAACAACGGTTTAAGAAAACAATATCACATTGCGATCACACAAATTCTCCGTGACACCAACCTACATACATTACAAACAAAACCTCCATACATTTCCATAAAGAAGTACCTAAATAAAAGCGATTCCATGTATTCCCATCGGATTCCAGATGCTTGGTTTGAAGATAAATAAGTAAATAGTTTTACCATAATGTGGGTAGTCGGGCTCTCGTTAGGCCGGGGGCGAAGGGCGGGGAAAGCGATAACGTCATTAACAGCTCAGACGCGGCCGTGAGCGGTCGTAATTTGCTGCTAGATAGTTGAATATTAATATATGCAGATACGAGTAATATGAGATACACGAGTTGGATGCAGTACAATTAAATTGTGACCCATTTATGTTGCCTGAAATAATTTAAAAGGTGTTTTTATTTAAAGAAAGAAAGAAAAGAAAGAAAGAAAAACCATTTATTAAGTGTCTATTAACATTTTTAGTTACCTATTTACTTTGGATCTTTTTTTCAGACACACATTTTACATTTATAATGTTAAGTCAATTACATTAACAATAGTCTTGTAACAGAACGACACTTAAACGTTACTTAAAACTTGATTCAAACAATCAACTATTTTTAATTCTGTAAGACCAGATCTGTGCTTAATTATCATTCGGTAATACAGGCCTAAAAGTGAGGTAATTAGAATCTATGCAGCGTTAAAAACTAAAGAATAAGGATTTATTTTACTACCTCTCAATATAAATTTTTGACCAACCTGATATATTCTGTAAAAATGTGCCTCGGAGAACTTAAGTGAGTACTGAGGTTGAGGTAAGCTGTTATCTCTTAAATTGCTAGGAATTGTCAGCTCATCTCACTTCACCTAAAGAGAGAACTATAATACGGCATTACACCCATTTTTGAAAAGTGTCTCAATTAAATTCTGTAGTGCTAATATGCCACCAAAAACACTCAATGTTTTTTTATCGATAGGTGCCATAAAAATGCATCAAAATTTTAAATTTCGCGCTTAGTTCGACGAAAACGCCTTGTAGTGAACGCCATATTGCTCTGCGTGAATGACGTCAGTTTGCTGGTTAACAAATGCGCTGATATTATTTAAGATAATTGTATATAATTTAAAAATAATATTGTGTGCTAGGTGTACTTAATAATTAAAAAATTACGTTGTTTACGAAAATAATAAAAGTACAACGCCTATATACGCCAAGAAAAATAATTTTATTATTATATATATTGGAAGGTCTTGAAACTGTACTCTAAAAAAACCATTTAAGTACTCTTTGTTTCAAGGTCAGATTTTGAAACAAAAGGCAGAGAGACCGCGCGGAACACTGAGAGTGAAGCCAAAAAAGCAAATACAAATTCAAATGCGAATACCTACAATCTCGTGATTGTATTCGCTTTTCAATTTGTATTTGTATTTTTATTTGTTTTTACTAACGATGCGGCGTTTCGTGCTATAGTGACTAGCGTCAGTACAGTACGAAGCGCGTTGTAGGTATTCGCTTTTGAATTTGTATTTGCTTTTTCGGCTTCACTCTCAGTGTTCCGCGCGGTCTATTTGCTTTTTGTTGCATAATCTGAGGTTTCAAGGTTAAAATAAGTAGCTATACCGTCATACATTTCCCCTTAATTAAATGTTTCTGTATGAATCAGCGGGTGAATACAAAATAAGCGGTGTTCCAGAACCACCAACCATTATCCTTTGTTCATTAAAACTTTTTGCACTCATCGCAGTTTCCGTAAGCCTGGAAAACAGCGGGGGTTGATAAGCTTTTTATGAAATGTAAAAATGAGATAATATTCGTTCATTTTACAATGGAGTTTTATATTTTAAACATAACGCTAATATTCTCTGAAAGGGTACGCAGCGGCATGTAGTAGATACATCTACATTAAACGGGCCGGTTGGTGCAGTGATTGAACGATTGACTGCAGCGCTGCGTGTCGCGTGTTCTATTCCCGCACGGAACAAATATTTGTAAGGCATACAGGCAGTTGTCCGTATGGTGTCGGTCCCATATCTTCCCGTGGGTGTCGTAAGAGGCGACTAAGGGACTTACCAGAGAATGGGCAGCAGCGTTCTCTGTGCCTTTGTAACAACCATACTGCGATCGCCAATCCGCCTGCCAAGCGTGGCGATTATGGCAAAACCCCCCTTTGGGGGATGCCTATGTCCAGCAGTGGACGTCTTTCGGCTGAAATGATGATGATGACAGGTATTTGTTCCGAGTCTGGCTGCTTATAATAATAATAATAATAATAACTTTATTATCAGGCAACTGTGGCCACATAAAATACACAAAATAATAATAAACAATAACAAACTAATACATATTAAAAACTTATCAACTATAATTAAAAATATCTTATTTCACACGTAAAGTTGGCGTCGTGTGTCGCGCGGTGTCAGCAGGTAGCCGGCCTCGGAAGCGCCGGAACATAACACCTTTCGGCCAAAATTCTTCCTTCGTGAAGGTCGACAGATGCTCAGTTGGTACTCTCACCACAAAGGAGTTGAAGTTCACATTGTGGCTAGAGGCCAACCGCTCGACCCTCAGAGTAAAATTTGACTTAATTCGGATGTACTCTACAACCTCCTCAACCTTTGTAGAGTAGTGCAGCCGAGACACATACAGCAGCGTCACTGGAACAGCAGGACGCAGCAGGTGGTTCGGTCCGGTCGGTGCGGTCCCACACTTGTTCGGACAAGCTGGTTTCTTCATCCTCTTCTTCTTCTCAACCTTCATGAGAATGAAGGATGATGGATGTATGTGACTTTAGATGTTCATAAAGGAGAAATTACTAGTGTTACAGAATTTGTATAACAATGTCCTATACAAGGTGGGTATGACGATACGACAAAAAAAAAAATACTGGTAATACTAGTTCATAAGTGTATTTTAAAACTAAATCCTATTATCAAAATGAAAATGAAAAATACAAACATACTAAAGAGCATATAAATGTAACCAAAATAGTACACCATTTGAAATATTGATTAACCCTAGAAAGATAATCATATAGCAACTAGCGTAAAAGATAATCATACGTCTGTCAGACGTACCTTAGTTAATTAAGATTTTTTAGTAAGCCTACGGATGTATTATCATGCCTTAAAGGTTGAAATAATTGTTTGTATTCTATTTAAGGAAATAAAACGATAAAATAGCAATAATAAAGTTTAATTGACAAATTACAAACAAAAATCGTAAACTTCTTTACAAATTAACAAAAACTTAACTTGTCTTCTATAGGAACATTTAAAATCACTTTCAGTCTTTATATTTTCATATTTTGTACTTTTACACTTAAATTAACGTAAACAATACCTACTACAATAATCAGTCTTTTACTTTCGGTTATTAAATGCATTTAATAAAAAATGCATTTAAATGCATATTAAATGCATGATTCTGATGACGATTCCTCTTCATTTTGATATAAAAAGTTCTCAATTTGAGAACTATCCAACACCCTTCGGTTTGCCATTATAATATAATAATAAATAATACCTGAAAATAATAATAAATAAGTGTAAATAACAATAAACAATCAGTTCAAATGATTGCAAAAGTTGCATTAAAGATAATCATACGTCTCGCGGACGTACGACATAGGTATATCTTTTATTTGAACGTACTTACCGTGGCGCCACTGCTGCTTAGCGCGAGCTCCGGCCGCCGACTGAGTTGACTCGCGCAGCTAGCGCGCTGCGATTAATAATAAAAAAACTACAACGAAATTTAATTTCACGATACGTCTCGCGGACGTAGATTATCTTTCTAGGGTTAACTAACTTGTAAGAAGACCGGCAACTTGTGGCGCCATAATTTAATATTATTAATACTCAATAAAAAGTATTTTCAAAAAAAAGAAACCGCCTTCATTACCTAAAAAAGTGATAAATAACTTTAACACAGAACCACACATTACTTTACTTTCGGAAGTCGGTGGCGGTGGCTTTGTGTTTGTTGTTTTGTATTGTAACCGACTTCCGGTTTTCTTTTTTTTTGAAAAAACTTTTTATTTTAGTGTTTTTATAGTTTTTAGTGTTGCTTAAGCATCCAAATTCATTAAAAAAACGGCGACACACTTAAAAGAGATTTTAAATCCTCCAAAGATTGAAGAAACTAAAACGTCGTCTAAGTATTTTTTTTGGGAATATGTGGATTTTCTCAAAAAGGGCTAGACCAATTTTGTAAAAATTTATATGGGACCATTTCGGAATAAACCCCTTTCGAACAAAAAAGGAATTTTGCAAATCCGTCTATATATGACAGAGTTATGGCCGAACATACATGATTGTCTTGCTATGCTATGATGTTGAGATGAATAAAAATTTATTATGATTATGATTTTAGGTGAGGGGCGCGTGGCTAGTTAAAAACCATACGATCAATCGGTCATTAAACTTGACCGTTCGATTCATTTGGTTTTGGGACCAATTTTAAGGTATACATTTTCCATAAAAAATCATCGAAATCGGTTACACTGTAAAAAGTAATGCGTGGTCAAACATTAAAAAATATATATCGCGTATATATATATATGCGTTCAGGGGGCTCTTGGGGCTGTCTCGCTTCTGTAGCGCGTCGGGGATGTTTGCCGAGGCGCGTGTGGATTGTTTCCACACAATCATGCGCAAGCGGTGCACATCCTTGGTGCGTAGAGTGCGGGCCAGCCCCAACAGTATCCTGAGCGCATTTGCAGAACGATTTGACTGTCAGTACGTGAACCACTGCTGCATGGTTCACTTACAGACTAGTGTTAATTTATTATTTTAATTTTGTGTACCTATTTTAATTATTTTGTGTATTGTTAATATTAAGTAGAATTTTCAATTTCAATTTAATTGTTTTATGATCCGAAGTTGATTGATATAAAGACATTATTATTATTATATATCATCATCGTCAGTCGAAAGACGTTCACTGTTGAACATAGGCCTCCCCCATAGAATGTCACAACGAGCGGCAACCCGCCGCTTACATCCACCGGTTACCCGCGACCTTGACGATGTCGTCGGTCCATCTGGTGAAAGGCCTACCAACACTGCGTCTTCCGGTTCGTGGTCGCCACTCGAGAACCTTTCTTCACCATCGGTTATCGGTTCTTCGAGCGATGTGGCCTGCCCACTTGACACTTCAACTTGTATATTCTGAGAGCAGCATAAGTCGGTAACCTTAAAAAAAAAATTATACGCGTCAAATTGAGAACCTCCGCATTTTTTGAAGTCGGTTTAAAAGTAGCAAAACATTACAAAATTAAGTCCAAATCCCGTTGGTTTAGAGGCCTCAATCCAGCTATCCCAGTGTTTTCCATTCTAATTTCTGAATATAAAAACTGTAAATAGAAGTTTCCCCGACTTTAATAAGTCCCAATGGAAACGTTCAACACAGTCGGCAGAAACTCTCTCCATAAAAATAATAATACCTTCCCACTGTTGTTTTTTATACCTACCCTACGCACAGTAATAAGGAAAGGTTGTGCTGTTAATTTATCAAAGGGTTTATTATTATTTCCTAGGCATAATTATAGACCTGGTTTTGTATCCATTTCTAAAGAAATCAGTGGAGGATACAACACCTGACAAGTACAATTTTTTTAAAGTGAGAATTTAGGTAGTATCGTTGAGCGAATTTAGGTAGGGTCAAAACTTCAGGGTACGCGTCACCAATAATTGCTAAGCTCGTTACGGAAATATCAATCTTATTTGTAACGAAATACAATTACTTTAACCTTTTGATCGTCACGTCAAAAAAAAAGCTAAAACGTAGCCTCGGCACAGCATAAGTATTAGTAGGTACTACCGTACAGTAGCGACACGCTCCGCCTCCCTCTGAAACTGTTCCTCACCTCTCCCCGCGTCGAACGACTAGCTCTGGAAATTTCGTTTTTGTTCGCGCGGCGCGTAGACACGCACACTCACGCACGTATCGGTATAGTCTATTATTTTAGTATTAGTGTAGGCAATTATATCGTTTTGTTTTTATGGAGTGTCGCGGGTGTGGCCTCGGCGTCAAACTACGAATTACAACTTTATGAAATTACGTATAAATAGTACAGATGTAATAAGGGCGAAAAAATATTATTATATTATAGCTACCGTGTGTGGTGGCTAATATGTCGGTATTAATATGTCGGATCGTCAGTGAGCGAGTGAGGACGAGTGCCGAGCGGTAAAGTACATCGTCAGGACTATAGGCATTCCCATTATTCCATTAGGGATGAACAAGACCTGTAAAAACAATTCAGTACAAACCGACAGTATTGTCGGGAGCAGGAACTCTTTAATGAGTCGAATCCGAGGATCGACTGCCCTACTTACGGAGTGCACGCTCTTTTATAAGGCGATGCCCCCCACCTTGCAACCTCTCCATACAAGTCTATCCAATGGCGCACGGAAGTGCGTCACGCGTTTACCTGATACAAAACACTACAATGTACTAAATCTAATAAGATTTAATTATAAAGCAATAAAATAACACAGTAATAATGGTCATGAATAAACAATAGTGATTTCATAAAGTAATTTTTACATTCAAAGTAACGTGTCAACATTTGTTTTGAATAAAACCATCGATAACAATTATCGAAATAAAGTAACCAGATATCAGTGTGCATACACTGAGTACTCAAAAAATCATGTTTCGAACCAATAGACAATAATTGATTGCAAAATCACACAAATTAACAATAAGAAACAAATCAACAAATTCTGTTGACTACCCACAACAATAATTAATAAACCGTCTCCGACAAATATATAGGCTGCGTTTCTACCAGAGATATGCGAGGATGTGTGTGATAATGACCAATGACATCGCTTCATTTGTCATAACTTCAATCGCTGCTATCGCTGTAATTGGCTAGTTTCACATCCAAGCCTCGCCAGGCGCGGGTCTAGCATTCAAAAAAGGTTGTGGTCACCACAGACTTTTTTGAGGGCACCTTTTTGTTGCTTGAAGTTCGACAGAGTGCGAATCGTACTATGGACTGATTACCTTACCGTGCGGTAATCATTGCATCAATATGTGAACACTGTGAATTATGTACATATAACTTAGTCTGTCATTCCTTAATCTGTGATACTTTGTACACACTTTCAAATACCTAGTGTTTTTATGCAAGGTACATCGTATTCACGTATAATTATATAATTCCTGTAAATGCAAATATTGTTAACATCGTTTTTAAAAGAGTAAGTATGGAGTTTCTTGCCCATTCTACTCCATACAAAACTACCTTTTGGAATGGGCATCTATAATCAATTTTTTTTTCTCATTTGACGTTCAAAAGTGCCTTATAATGGTCTAATTGAAATAAATGATTTGACTTTGACTTTGACTTTGCCTAAAAAAGAGACTTTTACAAGGTGTATGTCGGTTCGGGCAAGATTTTTTACATTGTACCTGCGGCGGGCAAAGCTGTGGGGCGAACAGTAGTACCTAAATTAACAATTAGCTTACAAAAATTACAGAGGTTGTTAGGCGATTAATGTTGAAGGTCAAACCTCCACTGCTTATAAACCTATGGGCTATCATACACTAGAGAGGTATAACGAGGTATAACACATTCTTTTCGTTAAAATTAGGGTTGTAGGCATACCCACCGTGCCCACTACGGTGGATCCGCGCTTGACCCTCGCTGCACATCTTCGCACATCTTTGGTGGTGATATCACGTGCTGGTTTTCAGCGTAAGCCCGCGTAAAGGAAAACATCGTATATCTATGCTCGTTCCATGACGGGCCTTTGCCCCGGCCGTGGCAGTTATTGATGTGTGTTGTGAAATACTTTTGGAAAACTCGTAAAACCCTAACTATCAGGGTATTTGACCAACAGTATTAATATTTAGTTTATACTGACATCTCTACCTGAGGGGCCAAGTGCACGTGGAGTAAAAGTAACGTGAAATTGATCGTTTTGTTTATCAGTCCTATGTATACAATAGGCCCTAGCATGAGCACGGTGATGGAAAAGTATTCTAAAGCAATTTAGTTCACCTTTGTACTCAAAATAACTTCAATCAAGCGACTTCCGAATTATTATTTCACTTTTGTAGTCATTGAAGTCGGTAGTCTTTTTTGAAAAGCTTTTTAGTGCCTATTACTTATCATTAAAATCTTCAGCCTTTTTATAACTATGTTGGGGCGACTTCCAGTCTAGCTGCAGCTGAATACCAGTGTTTTACATGCAGAGACTACGTATCTAACCTCGACAACTCAGTTACTGGGTAACACGATACCCCTTGGTAAGACTAGTTGACGTCAAACTTTCTAGCTCCTGACTACCCATACCGACTGTCAAAGATCTAAGAATAGCAACCGGGACCAACCGGGATCTACGTGCTTTTCGAGGCACGGAGGAGTCTCGATATGAAACAGTCACCCATCCACTGACTGACCGCGGCAAGCGTTTACCATTATGACCGGTTAGTTTTACGTGATAACGTCATAAAGAAACATAATGGCTGACATATATTATATAATTATAACATAAGCAAATAAAGGCTTCCGTCGAGGTGGGCGGAGCTTATTGCTTGGGCCGATCGTGCCTCGCTTGTTCCGCGCTCTCGTTGGCACGCTCAGGCTCAGGCGGAACGTGACACTTTTTCGTGCGTGCAGCCGGTGTTCATCGATTTATAAGACGTTATCACGTCAAAACCATTAAGAAACAGTAACACTTAAAATCAAAGAAAAATATTGATCGAGCTCATTATCGATTAATGCACATTTCACTAACTTACTGTATGTCTATATTTCTGGTATCTTATAACCTAGGACAACGTTTTACACATTAAATAATTCCCAAAAAATGCAGTCAAATAGCAAAAACCCCCTTCAAATTGGTTCAATAGTATTTGAGGAAATAAAGAACATACTTTCATAATTTTACTAAAGAAGTTTAAATACAAGTATCACTGATCAATATAAAGTAAAGAAATACTATGTGCGGAACGAAAATTTCCATTTTAAAAATCAATCCAAAATATTACGCGCGTCCTCGCTAGGCCATTTTAACATAATTGGAAACCAAATAGGATGGTTAACGTAAGTGCTAACTAGTACCACTTATCTATTTCTATGAAGAACTCCAACTCCAAGAGAGAAGCAATTAAAACCCGGTTAAGTGTGAGTCCCATTCGTAACCAAAGGGTTACGAATAATATTTAACACTACACACAATATTTTTTAAAGGGAATGAATATAATGACCACCAATAAATACTTACTAAATACCAAATGTAGTATTATCACCAAAACTAAATACCAAATGTATTAATCTTAGTGTGCAAAATAACCAAAATCTTTTTGACCCTTAAGTCCCCCCTGGGACGGATCCGACATGGTTATGTTAGGTTAGAACTGTGACCCCCTGTTGCGATTGGAAAGCGATTTGGTTGGCCAGAACCAAATCGCTTTTATTTCTACAATACTTTAGGAAACACAATTTTGGTGATCATTAACTATTTTTGGTTTTATTTTATTTACTATTTTTGGTGATCTGAAGGTTCGTTAAACATAAGCGTTTTTTAAATAGGAGTTTACTAAGAAAGAAAAGCACATTTTTCTTGTACAGGGAACCCTTATATCGCGGGAGGATCTAAGCCGTCGTTGCTATGTAAAAACTATACAGATTGATCGATCATCATGGTTTAACTACACTTACCGCGGTAGGTCCATGGATGGATGACCATCCATCTCATACCGGTACTCCTTCGTGCCTCGGCAAGCACGTATAGGCGTTGGTCCTGGCTGTCATTCGTGAATTTTAGTCTTCAACCAATTTTACCAAGACTTTCAGCTACATCCAGTTAGACTGGAAGCCGACCCCAACGGGTTTCGATGTGTGGGGAGGCGACAGACGTCCCCGAGTCTGTCATCATTGGACCCATTTAGGCCAATGCCAGGTGCGCCTGCTGCAGATCGGGTAAGAGAATGTGAACTCCCTCTCCCTTTTTGCAGCGTTCTGCGAGATGACGGTTTTGTAAAAGGATACCATCGCTTCCTAAGCGTCTTCACCATCGAGTCGACTACAATCGGCAGCGACGAGGTCACTGCTTAATCTTGAAGAGGCTAGGCAGCAGATTAGTTGCTATAACGACTTGTGAAAATTTCAAGTTCTGGTAATAGGACTCCATTGACATCTTTTATATACGGAACCCTAAAAGTCAGGCACAAATACGAGAATAATAAAAGATCATCTCTGACAGACAGTTCAAATCTTCATCTAACATTACTGCAATATACTTTCTTTCCAAAATGCCAATCTTTATCTTTTCTGACACAAGTTATACGCACATCAGAAAGTTGTCAAAGTTCTGCCGTAGTGAATACTCTGGAGAATTTATTAATATTGAGTTTACGTCCAAAAGCTGCCACTTGGGGGTAACTTTAGGGCTGCTACTTATAAATTATGATTTAATTTATTTTTTGTTGTGTCATTTTATATCTAAATTACTAAAACCAGATGGGTGACAAATAAGTAAGATAAGCAGTAGAATATACATATTATTTATTTAGTATATAGTAGGTACCTAAAAATATTAGGTATATGTTATGAAACGTATCTCTTATGGAGCTATTAAACGACTTTTACAGATTTTAAACTGACAATTACGTCGAAATGTGCAGTGTAAATGATTTGAAAAAAATATATGTTAAACTAGAACATTGTCTTAATCATATAGAAAGTGAATATTTTTGATTAAGTTCATATTAAATAGTTTAATTAACTCGTGAAGTTGTGTGAAACGAAACTTACACTATCTTACAGACAATTTTACTATCTATCTTTTAGTATACGCCTTTTTTTTTAATTTTGAAAGAATACTACTTTTATTTCATTTTTTCGACTACATTTTGAGAGTTTTGGACGCAGACTGCGTCCGTTCTGCATCAGTTCTGCGTCAAAAACTCTCAAAGTTTAGTCGAAAAAATTAAATAAAAGTAGTATTCTTTCAAAATTAAAAAAAAGGCGTACTATACTAAAAGATATTTTGTGTGATTGTCAATGTTTTGTCCGCGTCAGACACAACTTCATGAGTTAATTAAACTATTTAATACGAACTTAATCAAAAATATTCACTTTCTCTAAGATTAAGAGAATGTTCTAGTTTAACATATATTTTTTTCAAATCATTTACACTGCACATTTTGACGTGATTGTCAGTTTAAAATCTGTAAAAGTCGTTAAATAGCCCCTTAATAGTCGTTCTGTTTATGCGAATGTGCAATTAAAATCGCAAATGAACATTATGTCAAATATTAATATATAAGCCGGCAGATCTTAACCCCACAACTGTTCGATGATTTAATTAAGATCACTTACGATCATTTCCATCATCATCATCATTTCAGCCGAAAGACGTCCACTGCTGGACGCAGGCCTCCCCCAAAGTGGGGGGTTTTGTCATAATCGCCACGCTTGGCAGGCGGCTTGGCGATCGCAGTAAGGTTGTTACAAAGGCACAGAGAACGCTGCTGCCCATTATCTGGTGAGTCCCTTAGTCGCCTCTTACGACAACCACGGTAAGATATGGGATGGTGCTATTCTTTACGTCCGACACCACACGGATCGATCATTTATCTATTGTTTATTTCCACACCCATCTTTAGCCGAAACAAAATAAAAACATGTCTACAAACTAGTACAAATGTATTATGACTAGTGACCCGCCCTGGCTCCGCATGGGTAGTGAGTAAGAAATAACTCTATTGGTTTACGCGAAGCACGCCACTAACACACCCGCAACACTCCATAGAAACAAAACAATATAATTGCCTACACTACTACCAAAATAACAGACTGTACAAATATGTGCGTGTGTGTGCGTGCCTACGCGCCGCTCGAACAAAAACGCAGTTCCCAGAGTAGTCGATCGACGCGGGAAGAGGTGTACGTGTGTCGCTACTGTACGGTAGTACTAATATTTATACTGTGCCACTAAAGCTCCCAGTTGGCATGATTTTTTCCAACATCTTCAACAATCAGCGTTATTTCAACAAATTAAACATTATTTATTATTACATTAAGAGATATACAAATCTTAAAAATCTAAATAATAATATTGTGTACAATTCGAAGAAAAAGGCAGGGAGCTCAAAGGGCATCAAAAAACTCGTCCACATCGCTGTCAACGGGACACGTGCCCAACAGGCTGGCAGCATTGCCACGTTGTATGGCAGTGCTGATTCTTTGACTCAAGACCAGCCTTCGGGTCACGTGAAGAGTCGACCAGCCGCTTGGCGATGTCACGAAAAACAATATGGGCACTCGGACCCCATGGCCCTAGAGTTTCCACCCCAAACGGCTCAAATATATAGCTTCCAAGAAGGCTATATTTGCGCCGTTTGAGGTTTTCGGCACCTGCAGCAGCCGCCCCAGCACAACACGTAGTGCTAGGAAGATGAGATGGCGCAAGGGTGTCGACACATGTTGCGTCCCACACCAAAGGCCTAATACAAAACATATCAAACTATACTAAACCTTCTTCTTGAATCACTATCAATACCTAGATGAACCACATTTAAATTCGTTGCGTAGTTTTAAACATCTATGCGTACAGAGCATCAGAGGGACAGACGGTCGACGAGAAGCCACATTGTTTTAAGCTATGTAATAATTATAATTTAAAACTACATTTTCATTCAAAATCTGTAGAGTAAGTCCTTCAATAAATAAACTACTGATAGAGATTGACCTCTTTTGTTTTGAAAACTAGATTCCTATTCACCGGTATCTGCATCACTAGCAGTCTATTGTGGTTTAGTTATGTTTGCTAATGACTATTGCTCACTCACAGTAATTATTGTCCTGGTGTTTTTGCATTGTTTTTTTTTTATATTTACCCAGGGGTCTAGGGGTGGGGGGTTTTTGTGAGTTTACAAGTTATCAATTACAAAATACGAATGATCGTAGCCTGAAATAAATGAATTATTATTATTAAAAAAATTGGTTGTCTGTAAAGTCGGTTTACTGACAATAGTTGAACGTGACAACGCGAAAGAATCATGCCGATTGTGCTTCTTTGTCGCTCATTCCGCGCTCTCGCTTGCACTTCAAGCCTTACATGGAACGCCTCAGAGCGAGGTAACGCCGTACCGCCGCATACGTCATGTTTTTTCGTGCGTGCAGTCGGCTCTATCGAATTATAAGACGTTGTCACGTCAAAAAAGCACTGACCTATTTTTCTACATTCGAGGCAACCCTAAAAAGTAGTAGCTGTGTTACTTACACGCCGAACCGCAAACTTTCTCGTCCGGGGGATATGTTATCGTAAACTAGCGCCACACACGGATTTAAAAGGAACTATTTTTGAGTTTCACTATCCTAGCTGTCGAAAGTTTCTAATAACTTGTCTGTTTTTAGAGTCTGTAGGTGTTTAGGATTTTAGTTATAAATTTAAATTATGTTATAGAATATAATAAAGGTTAATACTTCTATAAGGTACGATATAACGGGGTGAATAGGGATGCAAGGGTGAATCGGGACGAAACTTTAAAGTGGTTTTGAACATTGAAATAATATAGCTTGTTGCCAACAAGGACACTAGGAAAAAATATTAATTATTGAGTCATTCATTAGAGTCATTTCTGTCAACAAACTATATTACTTCAATGTTAAAATTCCCTTTAAAGTTTCGTCCCGATTCACCCCTGCGTCTCCATTCACCCCGTTTGACGTTACTGGTTGGGTCGTTATGTACTACCGAAATTAAACTCAAATATGGATGATACAAAGAAGAATGACTGAAGAATGTGAAGATGGATGTCGTCGCGTCCGAAAACGAAACGAATCTACGGAGTAACTGTATATTCTTCTATTTTCGAAATGTGTTTATCTCTTCTTCCTTGTTTGTTTCGGCTAATCTCAGAAACGGTTGGTCTGATTTTGACGGGACTTTCACTGGGCGATAATTAAAGTAGTATAGGTTTTTTTTAGAAAAAGGGGTATTAGAAATAGGGTCTCGCTTAGCACCCTTTAGGTCTAGAACTTTAAAAACATAATTATGATGAGATAGATTTTGCAGCAGATATTGTAAATAGTATGCAAATGACATTCACGTTTGATCTAAATTCCATGATCTCTAAAACATTCATAAAACTTTAACAAAGACTTTGAAAGAGGTCCTCTTGATCTCTATATTAAAACAAGATTTAAAAAACTTAGTAATTTAACAAATGCTTTGAACTTTCAATTATTAAAACGATGAGATAAATGATTGAGATTCTTTGAACTCGAATTTGATTTGATTATGTTTTTAGAATCTAAAGCCACGTTCAGGTATGTGCGGCTAATGGTTTGCTATTTAAAAGATAATAAACCAAAATACATAGATACACAGATAGAGTTGAAATTTTTTGAAAGATAATTATTATTCTGCGTGGCATTTAATATCTGCACGCCATTTCGTAATTTTCAACTCTGTATCTCTTGTTTTTAACTTTGTTATCCCTCGCAGTGACAGAGATCATCTGAGTGGGTTTGAAGTTGCTTAACGTAGGTATTATACATTCAATAAATAAGGACCTGCTAGGTACGGTCAACAAAAGTCAGTGTCAAAGTCAATATATTTATTTCAATTAAACCATTGACAAGCACTTTTGAATAGTCAAGGAGTCGGTTGGTTAGTCAGAAAGTTGAAGCTAGAGGTTGTTCCAAAACGTAGGTAGGAAAAAATTTCACGGACACTCTTTTAAATCAAGTTTTTACAAAATACTGCTAACATGAATAACATGTATAATGAAGCAGTTAAAAAAAGAATCAAGATAAAAGCCCTGGCAGTTAAGAGATGACAACCTCTACTGACTGCACCCGTTCACGAACATGACGCGTGGATCAGCACCATTCAGCAAAACAGATAAGGAACCAGAGTCGTTGGATATAGTTACATAGTTGAACTTTACTTAAAAACCAATGAATGTTTTCGTAAATAAACTAATTTAATTAATGGTAAATAAACAGATCATTCAATAAACGTCATTGGGCGTAGTCTGACCTGGTGAAAAAATGTCAAGTTATGCCCTACTTTAAATTTCAAGTTTAGGTGTTTTTTTTTCTTTTTATCAATTTGAGTAAAAATTAACTTATCAATAAAAAAACGATGAATTCGCGTTTTTCCCAGAGCAATATCGAAATGATGTGAGCAAATGATTTGAAGAAAATTACGGCTACAGAAAGATGAAGTCTTGATTCAGAGAACTACAGAGTAAAAGTATCATTTTTAATGATGGTTTTTAAAGAGAACACAACCCCTTCATAGCGTTTTACAAAAAAAGACGTCAGAGTTAATAAGTAATATTACTATTAGGTATTAAAAAACAATGTTTTAAAGTGCAAAATCGGTTCACTTTGACAATTTATTACACTAGTATTTGAATAAAAACATAACTGATAATTAATTTTATGAAAATAAAGGTTATGCTTAATATACAGAATATTTTTCGAACTCCTTCCTGCGCGTCCAGTATAACAACATCTTGATGATGAACATATGGATGATGTTGGGGTTGCCTCGCTTCTGTAGTGGGGATGTATGCGCTGTATTGCACTGATTGCTTTCATGCCGTCATCCGCAAGAAAACGGTATCCCGATGATCTGATGATATGATCTGCAGAATGCGTAGCAGCTGCAACGTAATTCCAATGTGGAGATCCTTAATTAAACGGATAGTGTTAGTGTTATTTGAATGTTTAATTTTAGCCTGTATTGATGTGAATGATGTACTCGTCTGCTGATGACGTCCTTAGTTATTTCCAAAAACATTGAGAGAGGTTCATAGTCAACATCATCACTGCAGCTTATTAAAGGTCCACTGTTGGACATAAGGCTCTTCATTAGTGATGATCCTTAAATCCGTTCAACATGTGGGCAGTGAGTCCGGCTTCCATTTTATTGTAAATGTCATTGGCTACTACCAGAGGCATTGCAGAGGCGCTGGTATCTCAGAAACTAAGTTGAAGTAAATGAATTTTATTTATTTATTTTTTTATACCCTGCGGTGTTGTTGGTAAGTTTTATCCTAATTAACATAGGTATCAGGTTTCATTTTTAATTAGACGAAATGAAATTTTTAATCATAAAGTATAAACATGGGTAGATACGTAAAGTTTACGTGACTTAGTACGTGTTTTTGTAGTTGCCTAACGAGTTTCCAATACTTAAGCACTTTGATTTCATAATAATTTGATAACATTTATGACTTATACGTGAACATAATGTTATTACGTGTTTAGCGTTTTACCTCAAAGTATGGATGTGAAAAGCTATAGAACGTTTACACGCTGCAAGTTGTGCTGCAAACGCTTGCTAAAATATACGCCAGTCGGTCTTACCACAGTATAATTGAGCAAATTCAGAAAATGATTTACTATTAGGTTTGACAGTAAGACGGGGCCGCGGTATGCCACGAAGGAGGTGGCGAGACGTATTGAACGGATTCCTTCAAAACTGGTGGAATGAAGTCCAGAATTGGGAAAGATGGAAGACATGGAGGGAGGCCTTTGTCCAGGAGTGGGACAGAATAGGCTAACAAAAAAAAAGTAATCGAACAGTGTATTTTTCGTTTAAACTTTCAAACATTACATTTAAACACTTCGAAAAAAAAAACCTGGGCTAGGTGATAACAATAACACTGTTATTCTAAATTTCCCTGTAATAATAATGGTATGTACCAATACTGTTTCTACAATTATTTAATATTACCACAATAATGGCGTAATAACATATTATGCATCATCCCTACGATAAAAAATAACACTGTAGAAGTCCATAATATAGTGATACGAAATGTATTGTTTGATAAATTTACTACAATAACTCGTAGTAAGTACTATTACTGTAATAATTCAACTATCTTATTTCAGGTATTATTTATTTTCTGAAATTGGTAGGTTTTTAATGTAAATAATTTCATGTTAATAACACAGTTACATATCACAAAAAAATAGCTTTAATTTGATACATCAAAGATTTGAATATTCCTACTGGCTGAAAAGATATTCGACAAAAACAGTAAATCTTTTCTTCTGTAAAATTTGGATTTTTCGATTGCCGACTTATTGCTTGGGGGCATCGATGTGCTATTTGCTGGTTAGATAATTTAGTGCTACCGTCTTAATAGGATTTGTATGAAATAATAATAATAATAATGAGATAAATTA
The DNA here is from genome assembly GCA_947361185.1 of Charanyca ferruginea. NCBI lineage: Eukaryota > Metazoa > Arthropoda > Insecta > Lepidoptera > Noctuidae > Charanyca > Charanyca ferruginea. The sequence goes on from OX376078.1 coordinate 6,196,794, forward strand.
ACACTAGTTCATGGTTAAACTAGGGTCCGACCTCCACAGCCCAGTTACTGGGTAACACGATATCTCTTTTGTAAGACACCAGTCTTCCACCAGTCAACTGGGTTGTGGAGGTCGGACAAGCATGATGATGATTATAATGAAAGGTTTAATTATAGCTTGAACCCCGGAAAGGACATTGACTACTTTTTGATATGCGGTTACGTCTGCATACGCAATAATTATAGCTTGAACCCCGGAAAGGACATTGACTACTTTTTGATATGCGGTTACATCTGCATACGCAATAATTATAGCTTGAACCCCGGAAAGGACATTGACTACTTTTGGATATGCGGTTAGGTCTGCATACGCAATAATTATAGCTTGAACCCCGGAAAGGACATTGACTACTTTTTGATATGCGGTTACATCTGCATACGCAATAATTATAGCTTGAACCCCGGAAAGGACATTGACTACTTTTTGATATGCGGTTACATCTGCATACGCAATAATTATAGTTTAAACCCCGGAAAGGACATTGACTACTGTTTGATATGCGGTTACATCTGCATACGCAATAATTATAGCTTGAACCCCGGAAAGGACATTGACTACTTTTTGATATGCGGTTACATCTGCATACGCAATAATTATAGCTTGAACCCCGGAAAGGACATTGACTACTTTTTGATATGCGGTTACATCTGCATACGCAATAATTATAGTTTAAACCCCGGAAAGGACATTGACTACTGTTTGATATGCGGTTACATCTGCATACGCAATAATTATAGCTTGAACCCCGGAAAGGACATTGACTACTTTTTGATATGCGGTTACATCTGCATACGCAATAATTATAGCTTGAACCCCGGAAAGGACATTGACTACTTTTTGATATGCGGTTACATCTGCATACGCAATAATTATAGCTTGAACCCCGGAAAGGACATTGACTACTTTTTGATATGCGGTTACGACTGCATACGCAATAAATATGGCTTGAACCCCGAAAAGGACATTGACTACTTTTTAATATGCGGCTTTGTCTGCATACGCAGTAACCGATATTCACGCAGACGAAGTCGCGGGCAAAAACTAGTTGTTTTATAAATATGTCATATCCGGTCAATAGTACTGCACAGGAATGGGACTGGCATCTTTAACACAGGTTACACTGTAATCTAGCTAAGATGCCATTTGCGATCCGTACTATGACTATAAAATCATAATGACTGTAAAACAACAGGTAATCTTAGGGTCTTAATTTTTATATTGTGAGAGTTAATTAAGAATATTATTATTATTATCGATTCTTCGTTTTTCTCCTCATAAAAGAGAGTCGAAGACCTTACACACGGGCCGGAGCCAAGTGTGTAAGGGGAAATTTAAATTGAAAATGTGGATGAGAGAGTAGAGGAAGTCAGGAACTTTCGTGTTATGTGACAGGTATTGAGTATAGTGGCTTTATGAAGCATGTAAAGTGTGTGAGTTGGCATGTGTAGAGTGTTAAGGCTTTGTGTTAGTGATTTCGGTACAATACCGGTGGATAAGAGTACTATGGGGACGATATGGACTGTTTGTGCTTTCCACTGGGTTTTTATCTCTATGGCGAGGTCTTGTTATTATTATAGTATGAACGTGAAACGAATCGCAAGCCCGCCATTATCGAGAACTCGTGATCTACCACTTCTTTTGGTGCGGTTCTACAGAGTCGTGATGTTTTCAGCCCACAGCGAGGAAGACATTCAGAATCCAGTGTCTGATCGCATCGGAGCTAATACGTCCCGAAACTGTACTTTTGATTCGTTGTGTTAAAGTGTTACTATGTCTATTTTAATTTGAGTCTGAGTTTATTTTAAATTGACTTTGTGCTCAATTGTGGTTTTAATAAACGCCGCGTATTGTACCCTATACCCAGTGTGTTTGCATTGCAAGAAACCCATATTCTGCCTATAAATATGATGAGTGAATCTAACGGGCGACGACCTCCTCCCCTCCTCCTGACGATCCGACAAATAAGTATAATTAGACAGTAATTTCAGCTATTGCTTCAATGTTCAACTTCAACAGAGAGTGGGTCACCACAATTTTGCAGTAATGACAATAAATAATTGTCGCGCTTAATAGCTGGTATTATTCATACTCCTTGATACTGATCCTGATTACATTCTCAAAACTTATGTAATTAAACCTACTTTGATTGGTAAAGTTCGTATGTTTATCTTTGACATGTACTCATTGATGATGATTTGTCTGTGTTCGCAGACTAAATCTTAGCTTACTTATATTTAGGTCGACTTCAAGTTGACCCGTTAAATCAATGGTCTCAAAGTGTTTCATGACTTTTAGAGAGGAGGGTAGAGTAATCTGATCTGACAAAAAAAATTACAAGCCTTTTTAAAATGTACTTGTCAAGACAAATCTTACAAGACTAAACACGATATAATTGCTGTAAGCTATTAAGGAGTTGGTTGGTCTGCAGGTGGCCCTGGCAGCAGCAATAGATCCAGCTAACGATAATATTGCATTGTCATCAGGTTTATGCATAAATACCAAATTACAGCCCATTCGGGCTACGAAAACTGGTTCAAAATTGAGTTGCAAATTTTGATCTAAACAAAACACATACAAACAATTATCATCACCATCAAATCAGCCTATTGCTATCCACTGCTGAACGCAGGCCTTCCCCAGAGATCGTCAACCAACCCGGTCACAAACATTACAAGTAAATTAAAAGGTTGTAATAAAAAGTGACAATGTTAGGTTTGCATTCATATCCTAAGTCAAACACTGAATGCAAGTCAAAATCACTCTTAGTATTATTGTGATTAAAGTCATATATCAATAAATCGCTTTTCCTAAATGTACTGTGTAGATACTAAATATTAGTTTGATATGAAAATATAATCCCATGTAAACCAACCAAACTATATTCTTATACTGCTCGTGTTGGTCTCGTGGTTGAAATTGCTACTATTGAGCATTATGCGCTGGCTTCAAATCTATAGTCAGGTGATTCTTATTCCATTAGGAATTTCTCAGTAGCAGGCCTGAGGCAAAGTTGTTTGTGTGGCTTAAACCGTTAGTCATGCGCCTGATCTCCAACCAAATGTAGGATTTGCGCACACACCACACAATAATATAGTTAACTCCTACACTAAAAACTTCAAATATTTTTTTCAGTTTTCATGTCATATGAGTCATATAAAAACTAAGCTGTTTTCTCAAAATAAAAGGATATTTAACAGTTATAATTTTTGTTGACGTCACACTGGGGGCAACATGGCGATCCTAGTTCAGCAGAAATAGCCATTTTGCTCGTTCCATACGATTATAAAGGCAATAAACTTCAGCAGTAGATTTCCCATGGGTATGTCCTGGCGATCAATCTTCACATAGATGACAACATTATAATTCTGTAAATATACTTTTTTTCGAAAATGGTAACGATATTTTGTTTATTGTTTAAGATGTGTGCTGTTGTTATTTTAGATATCTGAGTGGGACAAGGTTTGTATAAGAAAAGGAAATTCAAACGAGAAAAACCACTTAAGAGTTTGAAATTAATAAAAAAGAATCTACGTTTAAATTATTTTTTAAATTATTAAAACTAATAATATGGAAAATAGAAATCAAAGAAAAAGTTTTTGTGCAGTTATAAAGCCGATATACTGGCACATAGCTCGGTGTCGTCATTGTTCCAAAGTTAAATTAAAAAAGACCGATCATTCAATTCAATTCAATCATTTAATTAAAAAGCTAATACACCTCATCATCTGCTTAGATTTTTCCCAACTATATTGGAGTCAGCGTCCAGTCTAACCAGATGCAGTTAAATACCAGTGTTTTACATGGAGAGACTCCTCTTAAAAGCTTTATACTAAAAAAAAATGCAGGGTGTCGCAATTTAAAAGTGTTTATTGTCACAAAACTAAATCTAGTTTTTACATACAATGACCACTGCAAATCCGCTCAAAAGTATTATAGCATAGAAAGTTGCAGCCTGCTGCCATAATTCATAAAACTATCCCATGATCTACACGTACCTCGTTCTTGTTACCATTTTAAGCCGAAACTGCATTTTTTTCTGCTTATATTAATTTATGGACTGCAGACCAAAGGCTTCTCTGCTCTCCTTCCACTTCTCTCTATCAAGGGCTATTTGGGACCACCATTGTCGTTGGAGTCTCGATCATCTCGCCATCTCCGCCTGGGCCTGGTAAAGGGACCCATTGGTTCACGTGTGTGTCCCAATGTTCACCTGACATGCGGCTGATATGTCCAGCCCAATTCCACTTCAGCGTGACAGCTCTCCGAGTGACGTCAGCTATTTTTGTGATGGAACTGATGGTAGTATTTTTAGCCTGGTCTTGAAGTTTTACATCCGTTCCATAGCACAACAGCGTAATTACTGCATTTTATTGAAAAAAAAAACGACTCTTTGATTATCTTCTGCACCATTGAGTACGTACGTACACATTATAGACTTACATACACACACCTTTAGACCATACAAATATCTATTTGTTCATCAAACTATCACTAGTAAATCTCTTCTAACCCTTTCACGGAATTCAATCGAGCCGCATTACACTGCGGCTTTACATAAAGACTTCGCAGAATCCGAACCAGGTCATATCACTAATGAATTTCAGGCTATTGCGTAATCAAAGATTCAGCACAATATGGGTATAGAAATCAATCACTACATTATCACTACGTATTATAAAACAAACGCCGGGTCTATCTGTCTATCCGTTTGTGATAAACTCAAAAACTACTGAATAGATTTTTTTGCGGTTTTCACAAACATACAGATTGATGATTCATGAGAAAGTAGATATATAACTTGTTTAAGTTTTATGTAAATTGGCAGGTATATGACGATGTTGACCAATTGGATATTGATGAATTTGTGATACTTGGTTAGGATTAATATGAGTTCCAAACCAAACGCTTTACATTTCAATAAATGTTGTTCCAAATAAAATGGTATTTCATTAAATTGAGAAAACTTTGTGAATGAATAAACAAAATTATTGTTGTATTCATTGCCTTTGAATTTTGTAGAATGATTTTATGTGAGATTGTATTTAATTGGAATTTGTTTTTGTTTACTTTTGGGATATTTATTTGGGTTTGCTTAGAATTCAATTGATCTATTTTGAGAAAAAGAAATAAGATACTAAATAGAGGCTTGCGGCACGATGGACTAACGATTTAAAGAAGGTGGCCGGGTTGGTTGGCGATCTCTGGGGGAGGCCTACGTTCAGCAGTAGACGCCAATAGGCTGATATTATGATGATGGAAATGGCTTCCAAGTCCAAACGAATAAAATAGCGTTGTAGCCTGGCCTATACCAATCCTAGGCAGCTGCTCAGATTTTAGAATAACCAAATAAAGTGTTTGCTCGACTCGAGTACTTAACTCGGTACTTAGAAATTAGCAGTTAGGCTAACATAATATGTGTATGGGATGAATTTGTACAAGTGTCAGAGCTACTTGTGGAAAAGTCTAATCTTGCGCAAGACTATATCATGACGTGTGTGGTTTACTTATGAATCCTTTTTGAAAAAGGTTTTATTTGCTTATCAGGGCACACCGGCCATTGGACATTGTCTACATACGCATTTTATAATCTCTGTATAGGTACAAAAGGCTGTGTGGTTAGTGCTACGGTTTCGTAGCGGCGTAGCGAGTAGCGTAGCAGCGTAGTAGGTGACTGAATTGAGTTCATAATAATTATTACACTCAATGTAAAGAAGTCTGTCAATGAGTTTAAGTCCATCTGAATTAAATGGACTCTATGAAAATATTTTGTCATTTTAATCATTTGCAAACAGTAAACTGACACACTGATGCTCTCTTAATCAATTAATATATAATTATGTAAACAATCGTGTTATTTCTTTGTCGTTCGATAAATCCTTACATTTCTTAGATAAGTCAATACGCTCATCTACCATTAAATATTATTCAATTCAATTATAGCACTGAACCCACAGGACTGGTTTTACTGCTGAAACGGAGCACCTGTGAGGCATTTACTACTTAAAAGCATACAATTCCTTACAAAAATAAATATATTACAAATAATGTAGTATAGCAATCGTGCTCCTCCTCTAGCGAGGTGGTAAGACCCAGCTGACAGTGGAAGGTATCCAGAGACCCCACCGTTTAAGTGAGACCGTTCCTGGGGTAGCTGCGCGGTGCGGGAGTGGTGACAGTTGTCACAAGTTGAAATATCAGTGAGCTCTCTGCTCACGTCACCACACCCCGCCCGCACCGTGCATCTACCTCAGGAATAGTTTAGATGGTTAGTTTGGTCTGGCTATAGGAACCTCCGCCGTGCCGTCTTTTTTTATTAACTAATAGGCTTGCGTTTGACCACAATTCACCTGATCTTAAGTGATGATGCGGCCTAAGTTGGAACACGCTTGCCTAGGATGAACCGGTTCACTCGTGCCTTAAGGATACCCAGATACCACTTAGAGAAGCGATACTTGCTCTAAGTGTTGATCAAAACTTCTTCCGCCCTTCTTTCTTTATTACTTTTATATAATAATATGTGGGGACATTTCACACACGGCCATCTAACCCCAAACTAGGGAGACCCTGTACTATGAGTGTAAGACAGCTGATGTACATAAACAAATACATAAATACTTAGTCTAGCCATAAATACTGTTACAACTAAAAATAAGAAAGATTACATTTGAATTTGGAATCTCTCATTTTTATACGATTGTTCATTGAGTTTTCTAATTTTGGCGCCAATACATTGTACAATATTTTGCGATATTAAAATGAAGTGGGGTGAGAAAGAGAACCGAATCGCTGTGATTGCATTACACAAAGTTGGTATGGAGCCAAATGCAATTTTAAAACTCTCCATAAGCTTGGTATTACTCAAATGTTTGTGTACCGGGCTATTAATAGGTACAATGAGACCTTCTCTGTTTGTGATAGAAAAAGATTTGGCCGTCCACGTAGTGTTCGTACGAAAAAGGTGGTCAAAGCAGTAAGGGATAGAATTCGAAGAAATCCTGTCCGAAAGCAAAAGATTTTATCTCGGGAGATGAAGATAGCACCCAGAACCATGTCGCGTATTTTAAAAGATGACTTAGGACTTGCAGCGTATAAGAGACGCACTGGTAATTTTTTAACTGATAATTTAAAAAAGAATAGGGTGGTTAAATCGAAACAACTACTGAAGCGGTACGTAAAGGGAGGTCACAGAAAAATTTTGTTTACGGATGAGAAAATCTTTACAATTGAGCAACATTTTAACAAACAAAATGACCGTATTTATGCTCAAAGCTCTAAGGAAGCTTCCAAATTAGTCGACAGAGTGCATCGTGGGCATTATCCGACTAAAGTGATGGTTTGGTTGGGTGTTAGCTATGAAGGAGTGACTGAGCCATATTTTAGTGAAAAGGTATTAAAACATCGGCACAAGTGTATCAAGATACTATTCTTGAGAAGGTAGTTAAGCCCCTTAACAACACCATGTTTAATAACCAAGTATGATCCTTCCAACAAGACTCGGCGCCGGGTCATAAAGCTCGGTCCACGCAGTCTTGGTTGGAAGTGAACGTTTCGGACTTCATTAGAGCTGAAGACTGGACGTCATCTAGTCCCAATCTTAATCCGCTGGATTATGATGTATGGTCAGTTTTAGAGAGTACAGCTTACTCTAAACGCCATGATAATTTGGAGTCCCTAAAACAATCCATACGATTGGCAGTGAAGAATTTTCCCATGGAAAGATTGCGTGCTCCTATTGATAACTGGCCTTAACGTTTAAATGTAGTCCTTTAAACGTTAAGGCCAGTTAGTGAGAAAAGCTTATTCGAAGTGGTCTCCATTGGCTGCAATATAGTTATTGCAGCCAATGGAGACCACTTCGAATAAGCTTTTCATATTTTTAATTGTTTTATATTTATGTATTAAACTAACACACTGTAAAAGTAATAAATATTATTTGCAATAAAAAAAAAAATTCTCCGTGACAATATTTATGGCAAGACTAGGTATATAGATAAAGAACACCCAGACATAACGCAAACACAAGTGCTCAAATAAGCTTATATCCTTTTGATTGACTGCTAAAGACAGTATAATATCACCTCGCTTTCCGCCAATCGCTCCGCTTTTGCTCCATGCTCCAAGTCTCCCACTGATTTGAGGCAATTTTTAAAATCTGTCCGTTTGTAAACATGTGGAGGTCATGTCAAAGAGAAGCTTTAAATATTCATGAGGACGAATGTTATACCGAGTTTATTGTGAACAGCCCGAGTGAGCAGTGTGTGTGTTTGTGTGTGTTTCATATTTTCGGTATGTAGCAATGAAATATTAATTTAAGGACTGTATTGTCGGGCTTTCAATGAACCGAATGGGATTTTTTTGATTTGTTTTAAATGTTTCAATGAAAAACAGTAATAATTTTGATAAACTTTTCTGTTGTTGTTGGTACTACTGTATGAAAAATGTCTAGTTTGTTTAGGTAGGTACTCGTATGTGTAATTTTCCAACCACGAGCTAGCGTAGAAAACGTAATATGATCATTTTAAAATTGGGAAAAGCTTTTTCTCTGTAATATTTATTTAGTTTGAATGATATTATCTGGGCTGGCGTATTTCGTATTTATTTGATTTATATGACACACGTGTGATCTTATTATTGTTACAAGATAATAATCTAATATATAAAATTCTCGTGTCACAGTTTTCGTTCCCGTACTCTTCCGAAACGGCTTGACCGATTCTGATGAAATTTATTGAGCATATTGGGTAGGTCTGAGAATAGGACTAACATAGGAATAACATCTATTTTTCATCCCCTTTTTTCACCCCTTTTTCATCCCCCGTAGATCGGCACAGGACAACGTCTGTCGGGTCAGCTAGTAATATTATAAAGGATATAAATATGAGCTGTCAATTTAAGTTGATCTAAAATGTTCACATAATAATTATAGTTGTCATGTACGTATTGATTAAAAACACGGCGAAGTTCAAGAACCAACTAAAATTTGACATCTCTAACTTAGTTCTTATTTGTCGCCATCCTTGTCTTTAGCTGGCTGGCAGAAGAGATGCCAATTGTTTAATTTTCGAAAAAGTTTTTCGGCGCCAATGAGGGATACTAATCGTTCTTACTGTGTAAAATGAAGTCAAAATGTTACAAATTGAAAATATTCTACGCAAAATACTTTTACGTCAGCGCGTTCATCTATGTACAATATTTTATTTTTTTTACTGTAATTGAGATAACGCTCGTGTGATATTATTATTGTGACTGAAAGTAAAAATAATTAGGATTAGCTAAAGGTATTTTGTGTACGCTCGTGTAGGTTTAGGAAAGTCTATTAAGAACTAACCACCAATATAAAGTTTAGAAATTACTTAAATGTTCGTGTTGTAATTAGTTCTAGAGACAGCATTAGTTAAAGAGGTTTGGAAGAAAAGGGTAGATCTTTCTCCAAAAGTGAGACACAGAAGGCTAAAAATAAAAATAATTACAACATCCACCATCCAGCACAGGCACATCCAGCCATACCAAACTGTCAAAATTTCCCAATTGAATATGACCCTTATTATTTTATGATAAAGTAGAAAATCTATCAAAGAAACTTGAAAGATTGTTGTAGCTTTATCTTCCTGCCCTTGCCCAAGTTACTTGGGGCCGGCGTAACTTTTCTTCTTCCTTTCCGTTCTGTCAACCACCATGCTTTCACTGACTCCCTTTTATTTCATATCTTTGTTCATACAATCCATCCATCTTTTGTATTGATTTTCTCTCCCTCTCCATCCACATTAATATTTATAACTCTTATGGTCACATACGTTTCATTCCTCCTCTCCACACCCCTTTCAATTTCTTTCTTCTTTCACCTCCACCTCCCTTTCAACTTTTGTATCACTGGCGCCACTTTCAAACTTACTCTACATCTTCATCTACTTCATACTCATAAAGACCTGTTCCATAACCTCTTAATCATCATTTATCATCATCATCTGCCCAGCCCTTTCCCAACGATGTTGGGGTCGGCTTCCAGTCTAACTGAATGCAGCTGAATACTAGTGTTTCACATGGAGCGACTGCTTATTTGACCTCCACAACCCAGTTACTGTGTAACACTATACCCCTTGGTAACCTGAAAAATATATGGAATTATCTGCCAAGACCAAGAAGAAGAATAGCACCATCCCATATCTTCACGTGGGTGTCGTAAGAGGCGACTAAAGGACTTACCAGAGAATGGGCAGCAGCGTTGTCTGTGCCTTTGTAACAACCATACTGCGATAGCCAATCCGCCTGCCAAGCGTGGTGATTATAGCAAAACCCCCCCTTGGGAAGGCCTATGTCCAGCAGTGGACGTCTTTCGGCTGAAATGATGAATGATGATCTGCCATGTAATTGAATCGGAACTTCCCCGAAGGTAGTCAACTGTTTTATACATTAGGTAAAATGATACAGATTCAGGAAAAAAAAGTGTAAGCAGCCTTTCAAGAAGACACACAAAGATTTTATTATACATTTCCTTAAGACTACGCACGACACACACAATGGAACAGAGTGCTACAGTTCCCTTGAAAAGAAAACGCGTATTTCCCTTTGATCAGAAACACGTGCAAAAACCGTTTGATGTCAAAACGGCCTAAAACGTTTAACAATATGTGCTCGTCCTGACGGGCGCTTGTTTAACGCGCGGTTTTTTTTACCGCACATTGAATTTTCAACGCCCGATTCAACGTCGAGAGCTGTAAAATCAGTGCTTGGTTAAAAGAAAGTTAGCAATAAAATAGGATCGTTACCGCGTACTGGATTTCCAAAGCCCGGTTCTATGTCGACAGGTGCAAATCCAATGTCTGGTGCCAATAAACGTATTTTTATTTCATTCTTTTTTAAAACACTCAGCGTTAAAATATGATCGTTTCCACGTACTGGATTTTCAACAGTCTTCTCTATGTCTAGAGCCAATGCCTACTTGTAGTAAAATAACTTGGTGTTGAAACATGATCGTTACACACACTGGATTTTTAAACGCTCGTCTCAACGACGACAGTTAAAAATCCAATGCGCGGTTAAAAAGCGCTCGTACAAACAACCCCTTATCCGTTTACCATTTTTGAGGACAAAAGAAAAACTTAATTTCCTTTTCTTTTTCAGGTAACGCAAAATGGAAATCACCTGTACGGAATCACACATCAACGCTTCTCGAATACAAGTGAACCCGACCTGAAAAATGTAAAACATGAAACTTGAAATCGTCCTTGAACCTGACAATTTTACTTTGGACCTCGCCGATTTATCAACATCAATGTATCTGACAGATATTTATGTTAACAAAACTTTAGAAGTCAATGAGACGACCAACGATTTGGTGTACTCAAATCAATTCGAAGACGACCCCTTAATAGTGTTTTTAGTGATATTAAAATGTTTGATAATGCTGTTTATAATACTGGCAGCAATATTTGGAAACTTATTAGTGATAGTGTCAGTAATGAGACATAGAAAATTACGAGTGATAACGAACTATTTCGTCGTGTCTTTAGCACTGGCTGATATGTTAGTCGCCATTTGGGCAATGTGTTTTAACTTCAGTGTAGAAATAACTAATGGGGAATGGTTATTTGGGTACTTCATGTGTGATGTTTGGAACTCCTTGGACGTGTACTTCTCATCAGCTTCAATCCTCCACCTTTGCTGCATCAGCGTGGATAGATACTACGCAATAGTTCAGCCTCTGGACTACCCCTTGATAATGACGACAGCAAAGCTGGGTATCATGTTGGCTGTCGTGTGGTGTAGTCCAGCCCTGGTCTCCTTCCTCCCAATCTTTATGGGGTGGTACACAACTGAAGACCACTTGACCTTTAGGAAGAGGTTCCCAAACGTGTGCAGTTTCACTGTCAATAGAGTATACGCTGTGGTGTCGAGTAGTGTTAGTTTTTGGATCCCGGGAGTCATCATGCTGTATATGTACTACAGGATCTACTTGGAGGCTGAGAGGCAGGAGCGGATGTTGTACAGGTGAGAAAGTTTAAGTTTAGTATTTTTTTTGTGCATTAACGGTTCACTTTGTTCCTCCATTCTTACAAATACATTTTTGCATTAGTTAAATTAATACTTTTTACTTTTGGTTCAATAGTAACCTCTAAGCAGTTTCTTTTTTTTAGTTGCCCGTGGGGTATCCGAACTAGAATAGCACCCCCCATTTCATCCCGAGGGTGTCGTCAAAGGCGACTAAGGGAAAATCCGGAAGTCGGGCAGCAGCGGCTTCCGTGTACTTAACAACCTCATTGCGATCCCCAAGACGCCTGCCAAGCGTGGGGATTATGGCAACGCCCCCCATTTATGGGGGAGGTCTTTGTTCAACAGTGGACATCTTCAAGCTGATGATGCTGAGTTTCTTAACTTTCTTTGTAGGAACTATTGAGATCATTTTTTTTTAATCTTTAAACAAACCCGTGCCTTGTTGAGATAGCTATTTTTTAACTTTTGCTAGAGATATTACCAGTATTGGGTAGACATTAACACAGTTACTATAAACGCACACACATGCGCTTTTATAGGTTTCTGACCACCTCAGGCCACGACCGTTAAATTTAATTTAAATAATACAGACAATAATATTATACTGTATTTATATTACACATAGAATTTAAAGTCGCTTGAAGCAGGTGTCACACTTGTGTGACGGCGGGGCCCTGACAGAGCCTGAGTAGTACTGTATGATTTAAATGATGATTAGTTAATGCGAAGGACCCTAATTCTTTTTCTAAAATAGAATTAGTTCTAAAATAAATAAATAAATAAATAAATATCTTGGGACAACTCACACACGGTCATCTGGTCCCAAGCTAAGCAGAGCTTGTGTTATGGTAACCAGACAACTGATATACATACTTATTTAATTTATAAATACATACATATTATAGATAATAAACACCCAGACACAGAACAAACAATCATGCTCATCACACAAAGTTTGTCCTGGGTGGGAATCGAACCCACGACCTCCGGCTTAGCAGTCAGTTTCAGTGACCACTAGACCAACAGGCAATAAAATGTTACTTCATATAACATTGGTAACATTGGTTATCTGCAGTCTGAAAGTCCTGTCAAAATCGGACTAGCCGTTTCGGAGACTAGCCAGAACAAACATACAGACAGACAAATAGTTTAAGTATAGTTTTTTGTTTTTTTTTCTGTGTAAACATTCAGATGCATTTATTAGTAAAAAGCTGTATTTTGGTATTACAATCTGACGTATATATTAGATAGCTAAGGATATTATGAACTTGGGGTTAAAACCTCTCTTTATTAATAAAAAATAACCCTCTTTTTTACTCTACTAAAGTCGAGTAATTTACTTTCTTTCATTTATTTATAGGTACCATTAAACGTTGTTCACTGTAATCAACTCTATCGCTGTCAATAGTTCAGTGACCTTCATTAATGGAGGCAACAGGCCCCTCGAGAAACCTTTTGAGTCCCTCCTTAATGAAGATAATTCGTATCAAGAGATAATGAGGATGGAGGCGGATTCTGTAGCTATATAGAAATTATGATTCGTTTGTTTATATTATAACTAGCTTTTGCCCGCGTCTTCGTCTGCGTTTTTTTCTGATTTTTTTATTTGACATGCCCGTTACACTATTCCCCTTATCTTACCTTTTATCTCGGTAATATGTCCCCAAGGGAGAGTACCCGATCTCAATGCAGGCAAAGCTGCAGGCAACAGCCTAGGCCATTTATCCCGGTACAACATTGCCATAAGATAGTATCCGGCATTCACGCAGGCAAAGCCGTGGGCAAAAGCTAATCTTTTATTCCGGTAGTATATGCGTTCCAATGAGATAATATCCGACTTCCACGCAGGCAAAACCGCGGGGAAAAGCTAACCTTTTATCTCGGTAGTATATGCGTTCCCATGAGATGATATTCGACTTCCACGCAGGCAAAGCCATGGACAAAAGCTAATCTTTTATCCCGGTAGCATATGGGTTCCCAGGAGATAATATCTGACTTCCACACAGGCAAAGCCATGGGCAAAATCTAACCTTTTATCCCGGTAGTATATGGGTTCCCATGAGATAATATCTGACTTTCACGTGGTCAAAAGCTGACCTCCTTTTATCCCGCAAATAGGTATATACGTTCCTTTAAGATAATATCTGACCTCCACTCGGGCAACGACATGGGCAAAAGCTAGTTAAAGAATAAATTAAATTTTAATCACGTCAAAACTGGTAAATTTAACCGCTTTTCAAAAATAACTTGAAACAGGTCGCCGGCCACGTCAATTTGTTGACCGCTAAATGAATTCTTAATTCCCTAACCCAGTGACCGTTAATTACTTTTTTCGCAGTTTAATTTAATTACTCGTTTAAGTATTTAACTGTGTAATTGAATATTTGACTACTTTTTATGTGGGCATTTTTTTGGTTACCTAAATAATTGTACCTAGTAAATAAAACATTTATAACAGTAGGTGAAGAATAATATCAGTCTTACTATTACACTACTATTACTGACGCAAAATTGGTGAGAATGGATGTTTGTACGTAAATCTTTCACGCTTAAGTTGTAATCCTGCAATTTTTTGTATATTATACAATGCGTTATCTATTGGGTTAGTTGTAATCCTGCTATTATATATGTGGGGGAGATTTTCACACACGGCCATCTGACCCCAAACTAGGGAGACCCTGTACTATGGGTGTCAGACAGCTGATATACATACACAAATATATTTTAAATACATACATATATAGATAAACAACATCCAGACACAAGGTAAACACAAGTGCTCATCACACAAATATTTACCCTGGGCGGGAATCGAACCCGCAACACGCTGCGCAGCAGTCGATCGCTCAGCCACTGCGCCAACCGTGTCGTCGAATATTTTTGGTATAATAAATAATGCTTTATCTATTGGGTAATTGGTAATCCAATTAAAAAAAAAAATAGCTCAAAAATGCAATTTTGAGCTATTTATTTCTCTTTCTCTCCAATAAAACCAGAAAGAGACATATTAACAAGAGCTGTCAATTTAAGTTGATCTTAAACGTTCATACAATTATAGTTGTCATTTTAGAACGTATTGATTAAAAATATGGCGAAGTTCAAGGAAAAAACGAATTTGACATGTCTAACTTAGTTCTTAACTGTCGTCGTCCTTTTCTTCAGCTGCCTGGTAGTAAGAGATGCCAATTGCCTAATTTTAGTTCAATTTGTGCACAAGGGAATCGGCACCAATATCTCCTAGAAGTATTGTATAAACTAAACCTAATTTGTAATAGACTCCGAAAACTTGGGGTCGATACTAGTTTGATAACAGCATAGTTTTTTTTTTAATTTATTTTGCCTTCTAATCAAAAAAGTTTTTTCAAAAAAAAAGGAAACCGCCTTCAAAAACTAAAAAGTGATTAATAACTTTAGCACAGAACACACATTACTTTACTTTCGGAAGTCGGTGGCGGTGGCTTTGTGTGCGGTTTTCTTTTTTTTGAAAAAACTTTTTATTTTTCGCTTTTTAGTGTTGCCCTAACATCCAAATCCATTGAGAAACGGCGACACACTTTAAAGAGATTGTTAGTCCTCCAAAGATTGAAGAAACTAACGACGTCTAAGTAATTTATTTATTATTTATTTATTTGGGATAAAATTTATATGGGACCATTTCGGAATAAACCCCTTTCGAACAAAAAAAGAATTTTGCAAATCCGTCTTTATATCACAGAGTTAAACACGAACATACATAAAAAAACAATATAAACATTCGAATTGATAACCTCCTCCTTTTTGACGTCGGTTAAAAACGACATTTACTTAATAAATTGTTTTCAAAGACGGATTCATTCGTTCATTTTGTATCAGAAAAGTGTAAGATAATAATATGGTTGTGTAACAGTTTCTGGTAAATTAAAAAAAAGTGCCATTGCTCAAAATTAACCCGATTGTTGTTGTTTGTATTTGTTACAAATTAGCTCTAGTTCATCCATTTTTGGCTATGTATGTATGTATGTATGTATATGTTCATCTATTCGCTCATAGCTCCTTAACTACTTATCAGAACTGAACAAATGAGGTATTGATAGAAGCGTCTTGAGCGCCCGCTGGTTATAGGCTATATGTCGTGTCACCGAATCCAATGTGGCGCCCTCTGGCGGACAAAAAAACCGAGATAAAAAAATAATGAAAACAAGCATACCGTGTTGATATTTATTTATTTATTAGGTTCGCCAACAATTGTTTACACATACATACAGCGACAAAAATATTGATGCATAAAATAAATTAACAGTGCAACAATTTTAAAGGCAAACACCACCATGCACATTTCAAATAATCAAAAAGAAAAGCTAAATTACAAAGTCTTAAGCGCTAATTATTAACAATTGCATGAATATAAAATATGAGTATGATAAAAAAAAATACAACATTGACAATATTGGTAAAATTGAAAATATTGATAAAACTGGTAAAATTTATGAAATTTACAAATTGGCAAGTGGTAACGTTGATTTAAATTAGAAAATACGGATATATAAAATTGACAAATTGGTAAAAATCAATCTACACTAATATTATAAAGAGGAAAACTTTGTTTGATTGTAATGAATAGGCTCAAAAACTACTAGACCGATTTTAAAAATTCTTTCACCATTCGAAAGCTACATTATCCACGAGTAACATAGGCTATATTTTATTTTGGAGAAAAATAGGGTTCCGTAAGATATTTGGGTTTTTCGGCCACAAGGTGTAAAAAATCAACCAGAAAAGTTATTTATTTTGCGTACGCTGCCTAAACTATAAAAGACAGAACCATAAAATGTTCTAATTAATTGTTGATCTTATAAATATCTACAAAAAAGTCCGCGACATACTATATCTATCTATGTCGAGTGAGGCACAACAACCATTTTTTTATTTAAAAATCTTGAATTTTTTTTGGACTACATTTAAACGCGTTTATTTTACTCATGCTATTAATCCTTATCAAAATAAATTATTTCATCACTAAGTACAGTTTATGTAGATAATATTTGGTCTTTGAATGATTAAAATTTATCGTTTGGTTTTGAAGTTATGGCGAAATTAAAATATTATGATTTCTGCTGCACGGCGCGGGGGTGCGCGTGCGGGAGGGGAGTTTAGATCTATGAGTAAGGTACCCGCGCGGCTCAGTCGCGGGGTCGGCTCGGCTCCCTACGCAGCGGTCGTGCGCGAAGTCTAACAATTTTCGTGCGTTTTTATTAGATTTTGTTCTTAAAACTACACCTACGCAAAAGTTCTTCTCAGAGCTAACCAAGAGTTCTTTTCAGGGCTAACCAACAGTTCTTTTCAGGGCTAAACAACAGTTCTTTTCAGAGCTAACCAACAGTTCTATTCAGGGCTAGCCAACAGTTCTTTTCAGGGCTAAACATCAGTTCTTTTCAGAGCTAGAATATTACACGCTATTAACATTTTCTTAAACATTTGAAAATGCCTAAGAGAGCCAGGTCTCAACTTTCTAAACATAGTTCTCAAACACGGGCAGCAAGAATACGTCGTATGGAAGAATCTTCACCTGAACGTTCGCAGCGCCTTGCCGAACAAAGTCTGAGAACCTCCGAGTTACGCGTGCGACAGTCGAGTGTCGAGCGTTCGCAACGCCTTGCCGAACAAAGTCTGAGAACCTCCGAATTACGCGCACGAGAGTCGAGTGTCGAACGTTCGCGACGCCTTGCCGAACAAAGTCTGAGAACCTCCGAGTTACGCGTGCGACAGGCGAGTGTCGAGCGTTCGCAACGCCTTGCCGAACAAAGTCTGAGAACCTCCGAGTTACGCGCACGAGAGTCGAGTGTCGAACGTTCGCGACGCCTTGCCGAACAAAGTCTGAGAACCTCCGAGTTACGCGTGCGACAGTCGAGTGTCGAGCGTTCGCAACGCCTTGCCGAACAAAGTCTGAGAACCTCCGAGTTACGCGCACGAGAGTCGAGTGTCGAACGTTCGCGACGCCTTGCCGAACAAAGTCTGAGAACCTCCGAGTTACGCGTGCGACAGTCGAGTGTCGAGCGTTCGCAACGCCTTGCCGAACAAAGTCTGAGAACCTCCGAATTACGCGCACGAGAGTCGAGTGTCGAACGTTCGCGACGCCTTGCCGAACAAAGTCTGAGAACCTCCGAGTTACGCGTGCGACAGGCGAGTGTCGAGCGTTCGCAACGCCTTGCCGAACAAAGTCTGAGAACCTCCGAGTTACGCGCACGAGAGTCGAGTGTCGAACGTTCGCAACGCCTTGCTGAACAAAGTCTGAGAACCTAATTTAATAGTAGCGAAGATTATCACCGGCCCTGCAGCTGGTGAATTAGCTCATATACCAAGAATATCCATGATCCCTACTGATTTGCCTATACCCTTCAAAAGGCTTCAATTTCCTGTAAAAATTTATTTCGCACTAACGATAAACAAATCCCAGGGTCAAACATTCAAATTAGTAGGAATTGATTTACGAAAAGAATGTTTTACGCATGGGCAACTTTACGTTGCCCTATCACGGGTCGGGGCTCCCGACCATCAGTATATGTTGTTACCTGAAAATAATTTAACGTCAAATGTTGTTTATAGAGAAGCTCTACAATAATCGCTTTAGTTATCTATCCTAAAACAACGGGTTGCACTCCGGGACTGCCGGCAGAAGTGAAAACTTAGTATTAATTACATTTAAATATTTTCATCATTAACAACTTTAACATCCACAGAAAGACAATCTGTGCAGCCTGCGGATGATGACTGCGTCGTCGATGTTAGTGTCGGTGTCTGTGAATACACCTGGGAATTATGTTGCTGACCGTGTCTTTCCTGAGTAGGCTTTTTGCAGCGTTAACCGACATTCACGCGGGCGGAGCCGCGGGCGCCCGCTAGTACTTTAATAAAATAGATATAAATTACAAAAAAAAATAATTCGTGGATGGGCGGTCACCCATCCACGAACCGGCCGTGGCAAACGTAGTTTAACAACCGGGACCAACGGCTTTACGTGCTTTTCGAGGCTTGGAGGGGTCTCGGTATGTACTGGGTATACAGGTTGAAATTGAATTCATTAGCAATATTTTGAGGAGTGATTTAGACCACGAACCTAAACAACTTTCATTATGGAGCTAACTCAAACAGCGTAAAAAAAAATCTGCCGTTCCATACAGACTATGAACGATCAATCCGTGTGGTTAATACTTAACCATGAGTCCCCTTTGCCACCGAACGAGGCAGTTAATACAAAATAGGTCAACAAGGAAATCAACGGGCAAAGGTCAATGAATTCGTAATTTGTTAATCCAGTAAAGTTAATTACTTTCAAAGTCATTCAATAATTGAACTGAAATGAATTGTGTAGGAGAATCTCACTTCAAAATCGTATCTTTGTTTATTCATTACTTAGTTCACAAATGGAACTTTTGTGTCTCATTATTCTAGGTATATTTTGAACAAAGAATGAGAACAGTTTTATTTTAAAACTAAGACAATTTTGGAACGTTCCTATTTTAAATTTTAAGCCCAGAATACACAATGTTGGAACTTGCAGTTAAGTGAGCTTTAGCTTGTATCTGCTTGTATGCTTTTGACACACAACAGAACTTGTTTTGGCACAATGATTATGCAATTTACTTGCATGCTTTTGTGCAAGTTACTGATAGGTATATGCAATCCTGACTTTAGGATTAGAATGCTTGTTTTTTCCTTGTTTTTATTTAGTGGGAAGACAAGTTTAGAAAGATAATGAGGGATGTGTATTGAGAAAAAAATGTTATTATCAGTCAAAGAAAGTGCGTCAATGTGACGGCATTACCTAATGACTTTCCCGGTTAAAAAGAAAGGGAACATTCTCATCTGCTTTGCATTTTCACAACTATGTTAGGGCTTCCAGTATAACCTAGTGTTTTACGTGGAGCGACTGCATATTGCACCTCTTCGCTGTCAGACTTTCTGGCTTCTGATTACTCATAACGACTGTCAAAAATCTTCGAATTATAGCCGGGAGCAACGGTTTGCTACGTACTTTCCTAGGGGTCTCAGTATGAAAGGAACGGTCACCCATCCACAAACAGACCGCGGCAAGCGTCGCTTAACCTTGACCGATCCGTTCTGATTGTACTTAGCCACGAGTTCAAAAAGCGAACTGCAGATGCGACTTCATTTAATATGTAAGTATGTGTCTGCGAAACACCAACACACTATACCGATTAGTTTATCTACACCAGACATTTTATAATTTACCGACTTCAAAAAGGAGGAGGTTATCAATTCGGATGTTTATATTTTTTTTGTTATATGTTCGGGTATAACTCTGTCACATATAGACGGATTTGCAAAATTCTTTTTTTGTTTGAAATGAATTTATTCTGAAATGGTCTCATATCAATAATTATCAAAATTGATTCAGTTCTTTTTGAGAAAATCAACAAAATCCCATAGATACATAGATGTTTTAGTTTCTTCAATCTTTGTTTTTTAATGGATTTGTATATTATGGCAATACTAAAAAGCAGAAAATAAAAAGTTTTTCAAAAAAAAAAAGGAAAAGAAAACCGATTTCAAAAACTAAACAAAAAAAGGCAATACAAAATAACAAACACAACAAAGCCACCGCCACCGACTTCCAAAACTAATGTGTGTTCTGTGCTAAAGTTATTTATCACTTTATAGTTTTTGAAGTCGGTTTTCTTTTTTTTTTCAATCTTATTATACTTTCAGGAAAACGTAATAAATTTAAGAGCCTTGTTTTTTACGTTGAACAAAATCGCATTAAGTTATAGTTAAACACCAGTCCCAAATATAGCACGTTTTAAAAATAAATGACCTAATTACACAAAGATGGCGACCCACTTTCGCGGAAACGCTGCAATATTAACAGAAGGCTTTGAATTCTATGGTATTAATTGCTTTAATGGAATATTGATTTTGATACCAATTTACTATCTCAAAATAGATAGTAATTTGGGTGAAGTACTTTAGTAGTTAATTAGTGAATGAGTGAGAATGTAGTCGTCGTTTGTGATTTGACATTGACATGCAGATTATCCTGTCCGCTTTTCAATTGGGTTTATTTCTCCCAATACGGATCAACTCAACTCACTCTTATTTTTCGAAGTAATTATGATGATTTTTAATATTTATGTTTTTTGTGTATATGTTTGTAAACTCACCCAAGATACAGGGAAATTCTAAAAAAAAGAACAATTTATGACTGTATTTAACTTTGTTCGTAAAGCTAGAAAGGCTGAAGGCGGTAAATGTTAGAAATACCCAGTTTTTTTTTATATTCTGAAATTAGATCATTGCTAGGCTAATTGCGAAATCGACCAGAACCCACGAGCTGTACGTGACTCTTGTGGACTTACCCAGGCTTACTAGTGTAAGTCATAAATATTCCTTATTACAATAAAGTCCAAGAGAAATATTGAACTAGAAAATAAACCCAAAACTATTACCATTTCGCTAGATTAAATTATAAGTTTTCTCCGCTTGCATAGATTAGTTCATTTCGGTGCCAATAGATGGCGCTTAATTCAATTCCACGTTCTGTCCACCTGTGAAAACAGTACAGAAGTTTGTATATGCTTTAGTGTGGGACTGGTTTAAGTGTTTGAGGATTAGGTACACTAGTTGGGTAGAGTTTGTGAAGTGGATGGATGAGCGCTTAAATGCAGCTGGATTTTAGCATACAATATTGATTTTGGTGTGCTTGTAATGTGGGTAGACTGTGGTATCCTTTGTTCATTGTATAGGGCACTTTCTACATGATGTGTAGTTTCAATACTTTATGTAAGTAAGAATTTTGCTCGATACTGTCTTGATAAAGATAATTTATTTTGCAAATATGGATAATAGTAAATTGGGACATAATTTGTTACTGGTTAAGGCGTTAAGCCATCGGCTTTTTTCCCAAATATGTTGGTGTACCAGAGTTTTGCATGAACTGGGGTGTGATTCTGTAAGACCTCATTCTAAACTTCGAATCTGAATCCGCTGTGAGTTTCTTGATTGGCATTCTAAAAACTAGGTTGACAATTCGAATTTACACTAACGCCACCCTTGCGAGCGTGTCAGCGAGTTGAACTTGACAGGCAGATTTTGACAGATAAAGTATGACATGACGTAGGAAGTGGCATTCTGTAAGGTGATTCTCCGTCACTTTGACGCTCACTTCGCACTCGAACCCGATTCAAAGTGTCAAATATATCAAGGTCATTTTGAACCTTATGCGAAGTGAGAGTGAATAGCGATGTGAGATGCTAGTTGTTGTTTGAATTTTACAGAATCGGCCTACTGACTGCCTATCTTACCTCCACAACCCAGTTACTGGCTAACACGATACACATTTGTAAGACTTTTTTTTTTTTACTATCAAATAGGCTTGCGTTTGACCGCAATTCACCTGATGCGGCCTAAGTTAGAACACGCTTGCCTAGGATGAACTGGTTCACTCGTGCCTTGAAGATACCCAGATTATACTTATCAGGGAACTGACTGTCAAACTTTCTGGCTTCTGACTACCCTCATCGGATGCTAAAGATAGCTCTACGAATAAAAGCCGGGAATAAATGGATCTAAGACAGTTGTAATGTTTCTCCGGGACTCGTCGAGGTTCATTGCCTCGACCCTTTTCTATTGATCGCCACTGTTGATTCTGGATTTCAGAAGTTGCAGTGATTTGGGCATTGGTTTGTTCCAATAAAAAAGAGACCAACGGTTTTACTTGCTTTCCAAGGCACGGAGGGAACTCAGTATGAAATAGATGGACACCCATCCGAAGACTGACCGCGACAAGCGTAGCTTAACCTTGAGCGATCGATCCCTACTGCTTTTACTTAGCCACGAGGTTATGTAGGTTTGGCTTTTTTGCCATCCAATGACATGAAAAATACATAATAAATGTAGGTACAGTCAGCAACGAAAGTCAATTATCACTTCAGATTTTTAAATTATAATTCACTAGCGACCCGCCCCGGCTTTGCACGGGTGCAATGGTGATACTAAATATACTACAGAATGCCTTTATATACAACGTTCACAGCTTTTCAACCGACTTCAAAAAAGGAGGAGGTTATCAATTCGTCTGTATTTTTTTTTTTTTTTTTTATGTTTCTTACTTGATTTCTCGGGACTGGGTGAACCGATTTTGATGTTTTTTTTTTTATTTGGAAGCTAGTGCTTCCCGTGCGGTCCCATTTTAATTTGGTCCAGTTCTGACCATGGCATCCATGAGAAAACCGTATAAGTCTTAAATTTGCATTAAGTATGTGCGCGATTTGTTACGCGATTTCTCAGGCAAACGTGAACCGATTTTGAAAATTCTTTTTTTTATAGAGAGGGTATGCTTCAGGGGTGGTTCCATATAAATTTTATCGAAATTGATTCAGCACTTTTTGAAAAATCAACAAATACCCATACATAATTTTACATAGACGACGTTTTAGTTTCATCAATCTTTGTAGTAGTTAACTTTCAATCTCTTCTTAATAGATTTGAATGAGAAGGAGGTACTAAAAAGCGGAAAATAAAAAGCTTTTTACAAAAAAGACAACCGCCTTCAAAAAGTGAAAAATAACTTTAGCACAGAACACACATCGACTTTAGTTTCGGAAGTCGGTGGCAATACAAAACAACAAACAGAACAAAGCCACTGAATTTCGAAACTAAAGTCAATGTGTGTTCTGTGCTAAAGTTATTTTTCACTTTTTGAAGGCGGTTGTCTTTTTTGTAAAAAGCTTTTTTTGTCATTAGACAACACAAACATGTAAACAACAAATCTAAGCGCCAGCCGCTCTACCCCCGCTTTTTAACACTGTAATATCTTCTAATATATTGATTTTAATGATATGCTGTAAAGGGCAATTTTGATCTACATTAAATGCACAACGTATCTAAGACATTTAATTTGGTAAGGAATAAAACTATATTGTTTCAAATAGCTTGGTAAGTAACCCATATCATAATTGTAATATGTAAAAGGTAAAAATGGTTACTGTGGGTTATCCTTAAGAGATAAACATATACCATCGCTTTTTTATCGATCTTTTTAAGATATACAATTCCGTAGTACTTTAATTTGATATATCTCGTAAGGTTTAGCCAGCGTTTGCAATGTAAGCGCACACAAATATGTTTATTACGACCTCACATTACTCTTGGAATTTCTCGGTTTTTTTTTCTACTGTAATATGCATGTATTATAATTATAAACCTTCCTCTTGAATCACTCTATCTATTTAAAAAACCCGCATCAAAATCCGTTGCGTAGTTTTAAAGATCTAAGCATACATAGGGACAGAAACGGCGGGGGACTTTGTTTTATAATATGTAGTGTAGTGATGATGATGAGCAGAAGGAAAGATGGAAAAATGTATGAAGGAAAGATGGATGTGTGGAGTTACCAGAATGGATAAGGTAAGAAATGAATATATTAGAGGAAGTTTGAAAGTGGCGCCAGTGACAGAAAAGTTGAAAGGGAATCGTTTGTCTTGGTATGGACAAGTGAAGAGAGATGGATTGTGTGAAGAATGATATGAATGAAAAGGGAGTCAGTGAAAGCATGTCGGTTGATAGGACGGAATGGAAGAAGAAAACATGTTGCGCCGACCCAAGTAACATGGGATAAGGGCAGGAAGAAGAAGAAGAATTCTTGAGCAGAAAGAAATACGGACGGGATAGAAAATCAAGATAAAAAGTGAACTCTTGACTATGACCTGAAATACTGTAAAGTTTTGGTGTCTTTTTAGAGGATATGAAAATGGTATAGTGTTACCCTACTTAATCGTACTTCTCAAACGACGCAATATAATATTTTGTTTGTGCGATTATTATTCACCATCAAAGCTATAAAAAAGTAGATATCAAGGTTTTACCATGAAAAACAACTGAACATCGAATACTACTTTGGTGTACTTTTCCCCTCAAATGACTTTGAGGATTCCAATAAAAGATATTTGTTTGTTTGTGTATATAAATCTCAAGAAATTTCTGAAGTATTTGATTTGTATCTAGAATCGGCTTACTTGACCTTTCGACGTGGTAGCTGTGTGACCCGTTTTTTCGATTAGGTTAAACCAATTACAGTTAAGTTATTATTTACACACAAATACTTGTAGGTTAAGTGAATTACATTTTTATATAAAATTACCTTGACGAAAACTAGCCCTTAAAAATAACTACGTTGACATTCTAATGACATTTAAAGTAAAAACCTTTTACTATTTACATCTTCTATAAATAAACAGATATTTCGTCAATTATTAAAAAACTTTACGATGTTCCAGTCAGTGTTCCATACAAAAATGCAAATACATGTTACTAAAAATACAAATAACTTTGAGATGTCTGTTTGTAATGCAATGAATGTTTACATAGTACAATAAAACAAATTTTAAAATGTTTGTGTGTCTCTGAAATGGCTGGTCCAGATAGCTGATGTTTTAAGAAGTAACATTGGCTACTTTTATAGTAGAAAAATAATAATGGTACAGCGTGAAAGAATTGAGGCAAAAAAGTTCATTGCTCCGATATCTTCAATCATACGCACTGAATTCATGACAACAGGTTGAAGGTCGATATCCTTTCCACTCTGCCTTATAGAAGAAGTCTTCTTCTAAGAAAATCATCGAGTTAAAATGGTCTAAACTTCACAATCACTTAGCTGGTACTAATATTATGCAAGCACCATTTAATTTAGCATAAAATGCAAAACGGGCTAAAAGTCTTGAAGAAAACTTTCCAAGTAAATTCAATAGAAGGCCGGCAAACATTTATTAATGTTCAAACAAACTGCTAAGGCGATGCTTAAATTTGCATAGTATTAGATAAAACCTTTGCTCTTTACCGTTGGTGTACAGAAGAACAAGCCATTTGGTATGCAGGTAAAAATGTTCGTCTTTCCATAACACTGGTCATTCGTTTGAATTACAATTTACTAATTCGTTGATTTATATGAACCAAAAAACTTCTTAAATAGAGTTGAAAATTGTATGCAAGATATAATTCCGAAAATAATTATTATATTGCAAACAATTACGCAATTTTAAACTTTATTTCTGTTAATTTTAGCTCATTATCAATTTATCAATAAAACGGTTCAAGTATTTTCAGCTCTATCTGGCCTGTCCGTAACTTGTAGTCACACTGAACTATGATCTCAACAAAACTATAAACTCAACTATTATAAAACAAACCAACAAACAAACTGAAAGTCTAACAGAATTATTGAGGTTCGAACTGAGGACTTCCCGACGCAACTTTCAGTTCATTGTCAATAGTGTCAGGAATATTCCAGAGAGCTTTCCTCTATCCGGTTTCTATCGCGCAAAGAAACTCCGAGCATAGCTCTCTCCATGGCTCACTGCGTGACTCTGAATTTAATTTTCTTACTGATTCAAATTTTTTTTAATACTAAAATATGCCCTCAGGGATAACGTTGTTTCTTATTGGTGAAATAATTTTTGTAAATCGGGTAATTATAGTTTCTGAAATTATCTACTAGATCCAAACTTACAAACTATATTGCTATAGAAGCCATCATCATATCTGCTTCAGATTTTCTAGTTTCTAACTACCTATAACGACCGTCACTTGATCTATCCCTAACTTAGGGTCGAGCTCCTCCTAGGTATAAGTATACATTTCATTTTATTTTTACACACGATGTCATCTGCGTGAAAGTCAAAGTCGAAATCATAGTCATACTCGTAGAAAATATTTTTCCTAGTAGCAGTAATATTTTTGAGTCGCATAATTTACTTCTAAGGTTGCGACCTTCACAGTAAATTATGCGAATCTTAATTCAGAGATTCTTACGTTTTGTGCAATTCGCAGCTAATTATCAGGGGGCCAAGTCTGCTATTTTTATAATTTCGTCATTCCAACACGATCCCATGTCATTTTGGTAAAAGTTCGTAATCTGCTAAATTCATAATGGTCGATCATTGGTCGGTCGAATTAAAAGCAATGACTGCACAATGACGTTTTAATGGTAGGTCACTGATCAAAGGAACTGTCAAAATTTTAGCAGATTACCGCCTGAGTCGTTGTCATTTTGTACGAGATTACCATTCTATATCATTTCTTTCATTGTCGTGTCTGTGGTTGACCATTGGAAAGTCATAATGACGCCATTATAATAATAGATTACCAAACTTGTCGGAATCAACAATTATGAAATCAATGATGGACCATTCTGACATTATTGTAATAGCAGACTTGAGGCCCTGGTTGTATATTAATACAACAATTTGACACGGGGTAAGGCAATAATATTATTGCAATTACACAACATGACTTTCCAAATACATATACAAAATACAAATACAAACATTTTATTTGTTCAACATAGGTAGGTCAGGTACAGGTGTTATGATTTTTATTGAGTCTTGAGTACAGTTAACTTGGTCTTGTCATTAGTGCTACGGGCAATATAATAGTAAACAAGTTAAACGATTGATTTAAAAAGTGAAGTTATTGTGAGTGCCTGTAAAATCATAAGTACAAGAATATCTTAATATCTATATATAATAATGAGTGTTACGTTAACTAGTGAACAACAACAGTTAGTTAACTCGTTAGAAGATACTTATAATGTCCAAAGGCAGAGGTGCAAAAACCAACAAATCCTACATTGCCTTCTTCGTTTACATGCCGACAACAGATGTTTTAAGGACTCTCAATTTGTTTTGTAAATAAAACTTATGTTGTAGTCTATCTAGAATGTCATTTGTGTATCTGTTAGTTATTCTATTAACTAATACTTGATGAACCTAATGTCGTAGTGTAGTATTTCATTGTTAAGTAATTGATTCAATTGTATTTATAATTTCAAATTTTAATTGTAAAAGGAATTTAAAATCCCTTTTGGTGGGCGGTATGTTCGGTACAAATATATAAAATTGCCTGTTTTACTCATTAAACCAGTTGGAAATATATCACCGTTCAGTAAAGACGTGTGTGTTTATCTAAGAAGTCCTACAAGCTAAATAGAACCTTAATTACATCAACATATGGTGGTATGGTTGGTCTTGTGTCTGTTTGCCAAGTTAACTTAATCCGTGAACGTCATAATATTTTTATTAAATAGGCACATTTACAAATTATGCTAACTTGGAGAGAAAACACACAGTTGTTACTTCCGCGTTTTAGTTTGGGTTTTTTGTTTTTTTTTTATTTGTGTTATTTGATTTATTATTTTCTATTATAATGGAATTTTGGTTTTAATTTTATTTTAAACTAGCAACCCGACCCGGCTTCCTCGATAAATGGACTATACAACACAAAAATAATTTTTCATTTAGAACCAGTAGATCCTGAGATTAGCGCGTTCAACCAAACAAACAAACAAACTCTTCAGCTTTATAGATTGTAATTTATGATCTGAAATTGGTTGAAATAAATGTTTTTGAATTTGAAATTGAATTACTTTTGAACTGGGTTGAAAAGATACTGGTCTGAAAATTGCAAAACTGTAAGAATATTTTTTTTATATTTTTTTTATTTTATAACTCTCCTCTACCATTTTCTTTCTTATTTCTTATTCAATTTTTTGGCTACCATGACGCCGTACCTGACTTACTCACCTTAACTGAAACTGCCAACTCATTATTTTTGCGTCGCCGCCCATGTGGCACAAACCAGAATTTTGTATGAAAAGGAATGCGCAATGCCTACAAAATTACGTGTGTTTTACCTCATACTAAACTTTGGCCTGTAGGTATATCTAGTTTCACGAATAATCTCCTAAATGAGCAATATTGCCCAGACTAAGTCAATATTGACTATTGGGCAAGAGCAATATCAATATTGCAGCCGTTGACATAGTCAAGATTACTTTGAGACCACTAGTTTATTCTTAGAAAGCGAATAGACGAACAATTGTAATTATCCGCTTTATTTAGTAACTAACTGCTGCCCGTGACTTCATTCACTGTTTTTTTTTTCTTGAGACTAGAATACTCGCGGGCTTTCGTTGAACCACCCAACTTAATCACAATCGGTTCAATGGTTTAGGAACGCATAAAAACAGACATAGAAACATTCATTTTTATTTATATAGATAGATTAACTTTTGCACGTGAATTTGTCCCCGTGGAGGTCATAAAATATAATCTGACAATCAATATTTAGGTTTCTATTTGTAAAAATATCAACCGGACTTCCAAAGATCACCTCCTACAAAGGAAAAAGATGACTGCTGTGCCCATGGTCCTTCCATGGGTTGGATGTTCAGGTCGGGATAAAAGTGTTACTGGGATTTTCCATTAGGGATTGCTTAGTAGCAGCGTGGAGTTTGGAAGTTGGTGTGGCCTGAACCTGGAATCCCTACACAGCGAGTCAAACATTAGCACTAGAAAAGGTACAAAAGACTTTCCTGAAATTACTGTGTATAAAGACGTTTCACTATTTTCCTTTCATGTGCTCCATCTTAGACCGCATCATCGCTTCCCATCAGGTGAGATAGTGGTCAAACGTATGCCTATCAATTGATAAAAAAAAAATAGTAAAAAGGTGATTCAATAAAAAAAAACAGAAATAAATAAAAAACATTATTGTTTGCCCCACAGCTGAACCAAACAGACCCAATATAAATTTTGAATGATGATACAAGTTCAGATTATGAAACAAAAGGCAGATAGACCACGCAGAACACTGTGAGTGAAGCCAAAAAAGCAAATACCAATTCAAAAGCAAATACCTACAACGCGCTTCGTGCTGTTCTGACACGAGTCAGTATAGTACGAAACGCCGCATCTTTAAAAAATACAAATACAAATTCAAAGGCGAATACAATCACAAAATTGCAGGTATTCGCTTTTGAATTTGTATTTGTTTTTTTGGCTTCACTCTCAGTGTTCTGCGCGGTCTTTCTGCCTTTTGTTTCATAATCTGAGAATGCGAGTCTGTAATATTAGTTTTTGGCAATACAATTCAAAAACAAAATAAATATTTCTAAGATGGAGCACGCTTGCCTAGAAGTAACCTAAATGACTCTTGACTTAAAGACTCCCAGGTTGTAGATATCAGGAAACACAGACTCAGGCAGGGAATTGTTATTTTTGTGTGCACATGGTCTCACAATTTACATTTTTTCTTTCTTTCTTTTACTCAAACAAAATAATACTCCAGTGCCATGTTCGCCAAAAAAAACTTTATCAATTTACCGGCTGTCTAGTTCCCCCGTACCCACTCGAAAATTTAAGATGTATTATCCCACAAAAACATCAATTTAATTTAAGATGAGCCTAAGGCAAGGCCATAGAATAAGTATTAAATAGAAGTGACACTCCCGTAACAAAGGTATTCTAAATACTTGAGGTTTTAAATCGTAATTAAGAAAGTAGGTATTTTTTTTAAATATTATTAGGCATACGTTTGACCACTATCTTACCTGTTGGTAAGCGATGATGCGGTCTAAGATGGAGCATGCTTGCCAAGAACTAACTTAAGTTAAACAAAGAACAACCTATGTTCTTATTTGTTTAACTTAAGTTAGTTCTAGGCAAGCGTGCTCCATCTTAGACTAGTAGTCACCAAAAGAGATAAGTATCCATGTCGCCGGGAATAGTTGAAGTTTATTTAGAAACCGATAGGTGTTTATGAATAAAATAAAATACAATTAATAGAGAATAAACAGTTTAATGTTTTAATTAAATTTCATTTGAAAACCTCCATTGGTTTCTAAGTAAACTTTAACTATTTCCGTTGACATGGATACTTGTCTCTTTTGGTGACTGTACATAACAAATATATACACGTGACAGAGCTGCTAAGCTGCATAAGCTAAAAGTAAAAAAAAAAACAATAAAATTAAGGCGATATATTGAAAATAATTTGGTTTTTCTATTTAGTGTAACTTGTTAAGTGTGTGAAATAGGGACTTTAAAGGAGAAAAATTTATTGAATCATGTATTCCTTTTACATGATACTAGATCAAACATATAACAATGTTATTGTAACGATCTTTGATCAAAATTCATTGAATACACGATTCAATGAATTTTTCTCGACTCAAAAAAATTGCAAAGTTATATCTATTTTTTTACTTTTTTCGATATCACGGCGGAATGTTTAAGAGGTAGTCAATGCAATTTACTTTAAAACATAGACAATTATCATATCAAAGTAGTTTTAAATTTAATTCATTTATTTTGTTAAAAAAGGAGTAAATTCGTTTTGGCACATACGTCGTTTTATTCCGAGCTCACGCACATTATAGCCATCTCTGCTTTAGCGTTTCAAAAGTAATTGCATCTCTTTCGCTCGCTTAGTACATCAGCCGCCGACGATTTATTTTCGAGGTAGCGCCTTAAATAAAAATAACTGAAAGACATCGCTTCTAGATTATTTTCTTATTCTATGACGTTAAGATTACGGTTGGCAAAGATCACTTGAGAGGGAAAAGGTAATTTTGAACCCACGATCAAGGGACATCTGGAGTACCTACTTGGATCTGTGTCCTTAGAATCAGGGAATGGCTTGTATGAAGAGCGGTTCCTTTTAATATAATGAAGATTATTAAGTATAGTACGTACCTATATGATTTGTTGATAAGTAGTAGTGGGTACTTGAGAATCTAGTAGCGGTTGAGTTCTTTGTGAATGAGCTTGTCAGGGGTTTAAGTATTTAAATTATTTATTTATTTTATTTTAGGAGCTTACAAATTCAAAAGCGAATACCTACAACGCGCTTCGTGCTGTACTGACACGAGTCAGTATAGTACGAAACGACGCATCGTTAAAAAACACAAATACGAATACAATCACGAGATTGTAGGTATTCGTTTTTAAATTTGTATTTGCTTTGGTGGCTTCACTCTCAGTGTTCCGCGCGGTCTATCTGCCTTTTGTTTCAAAATCTGAGCTCATGGCTAAGTAAAAGCCATATGGATGGTTAAGCAACGCTTGCCGCGGTCGGTTCGAGGATGGGTGACCAACCATTTCATACCGAGACCCTTTCGTGTCTCGGAACATACAGCCGTTGTATTTATTTCAAGTAAACCATTTTTTTTTAACAATTCAGAAGTGCCAGACTTCTGAATTGTCAGAGAGTAAGTTAGTCATAAAGCTAGTTGCTCGGTCCAAAACGTAGGTTGGGTCTCTATGGAGCAAGAAACTCCGCGGACACTCTTTCTAATTAAGTTTTTACAAAATCTTGGTTACCTACATTATTCTTGTTGCTACCATTGTGAAAACAAGGTACCTAGGTGAAGAGCAAACCACCATGACATGATGACAAACTCAAATTCAAAACCGGTTATTTCAAATAAATAATATACAGGCACCTATTTTTTAATTGTAAAGGAGTCAGTCAGTCAGAAAGTTGAAGCTAGTTGCTCGTTTAAAACAAGAGGTTTCTATGGAGAAGAAAGAGTAAGAAACTTCATAAACACTCTTTTAAAATCAATAATAATTGTTGAATGAATTGAATTGAATTGAATCATGGCGAGATTTGTACAAAAAAAAAAAGATATTTAGAGAAGTTGAAATTCAATTTTTTATATTCTTGGGTACCTAAGGAGTATCTTCAAGCATTTAGAATATTTTTAAAACCCCGCAAAAAAAGTTAATAGTTTAACGAAAAGCTCGTTATTTCAGCACGAAACTGCGACTGACAGTAACAGTGACATTGATAGCCGCCGTTTCGCAGTTCTTACATTGAAATTGCATCGTTTTATGGGAAATAATATCACAAAATAATGATAATTTTTTTCCACACACTTGTCATATCACTTGTCTGCCAATTTTATAGATCCGTTAACATCGCTTGTCACTTTCTTTTTATGAACACAAAATGGGCATCGAGATGAAACGAAAAAGTGCTATTTTCATTTTGTAATATTTTAATTATGCGGGGGTTTAAAAATATGCTAAGTATATTAATCTACTCCTGGTAATGTATTCTTCACATTGGAAAATATTTTAAACCCTCTAAATTTTTTTTTTTTTTCATACAAATGAATGTATGAATCTCGCCATGATTCATGTTGAATCTAGGGGTACAATGTGAGAACAATGTAACAAGTTGTGTACGTTAAAAGAGTGACGATCGTGAATCTCATAAGTTCATCATGAAACATAATACCTTGTTTATGTTTATATTTTTCATTCATAAAAATTCACATAAGTTCGAAAATATCCAGCCTTTTATCAATGGGTCAAAAAATAATTTTGTCCGGACCCTTGCTACAGATTTAGCTCAGCATCCGGACGCAAACGCTCCACCGTCATTAGGGACATCAATCACCATTACAAAACTTCACTATATTGAGGTCAGACTGAAGTAGAACCAGATGTGGCTTTAAAAAACAAAAAAAATGAGCCTCCAACTTCTCTGGCTTCTGAATAATTAAACATTGCTTTCTGGTTCATTATTTCTGTTGAAATTATACGATGGATATGGTTTGACCTTTACTTTCCAAACCTACCTAACCTTTAAAATAATAATAAAAAAAACCCGATTGGTCCACACCGTTGGTCGTATTCACGTATAGTTAGTTATATAACTGTAAACTGTAAATGCAAAATATTCTACACGTCTATTTTTAAAAGAGTAAGTATGGAGTTTCTTGTCCATTCTTCTCCATACGAAACTACCTTTTTGGAATGGGCAACTAGAATCAACTTTATATTTTTTTTATGTGACGTTCAAAAGTGCCTTTTAATGGTCTAATTGAAATAAATTATTTGACTTTGACACCACGCCACTTTAACTATGGACAGAAAGGGTTGGAAAGGACAAAGGGACCCTTGCATTCAGTGGGACAAACGACTAAGTTTTTAATTTAATTATTACTATTGATTAAGCAATTATTATGTGCACCGAAGTTTTATCTTTTAAAACACTTTGACTATATTTTTTTTTACGCGTTTTTAACACTATTCATCCATCGACATTCTTTCAATAATTAAATTATTTATGGCAAACTAATTAAATATACCAAATGAATTAAATTACTATCCAGCAATAACAAAGTTCAATGTCATCATCATGTCAACGTTTAGACACCCACTGCTGGGCATAGGTCTTCCCCAAGGGGGGGCTCAGCCGTCATCGCCATGCTTGGCCGATGCATGTTGGCGATCAGTAGGTGTACTCAGAAGGACGCTGCTGCCCATCTTCCAGTCAATATATCTCTGTCGCCTTCTACGACACCCACGGGTAGAAATGGGGCGGTGCTATTCGTGGTCGGCACCATCTGATCCCGCTTAGTGTTCAATGTGCACCCCAAAATAAATTTAAAATCAGTTACCTTTAAATATTTAAATTCAATTACTTATTATGAGAAATTTACAGAAAGTTTCGATTCATTTTGGCAAAACAAATCCCAATTGAATAAAACAATAATGGTTCTTTATTATTCTTACTAAAGGTCAACAAACTCATCTCATAAAAGACAACCAATAAAACAATGTCAGAAATAAAACAAAAGAAAATGAGGTCCCAACGGATTTACGGTCCCATAAACTTGTTCTTCCCTTATCAATCAATAGACAGCGTCTGAACTTTACTTGGAGGAAACAAAATACATTTTAGTGTGCCTAAGGCTTTGCTGAAATGACTATTTTTAGTTACTTTTTCTCGATTTACACATTGTGTAATTGACATATCATATTGTTTAGCTTTCCCAAGGAAGTTATTGATTGTTTATATTATTATCTATTCTCATGAGACTTATGATGTAGAGCATTAAGAATATTATTGTAACTTATTATTATTGTGACTAATATTGTTTGTGAGATAATTAATGAAGGAACAAGGGGCGTGGTACTTATCTACCTCTTCTACTAATGATTTTATGTATAAATAGTCACCACTGCTCTTCCCTTCAGTCAGTCAATATTCGACAGTCAGTCAGCATTTATAAGACAGTCAGTAGTCAGTCGCTTTAAGTCACATCAGCAGTAAAGTTTATTTATATTACTTGTAACCTCGTGTGACATTAAGTAAAGTTCAGTATACTGAATTGTATCTCAATCTAGTGTTCTCCCACACACCTATCGACAACGCCACCGCTCGGGCCATTACAATTGGGGATGATGTGACAACCATAATCATCATCATCATATCAGCCTATTGCCGTCCACTGCTCTCTCCCCCAGAGATCGCCAATCAACCCGGTCTTGGGCAGCCCGCAGGGCGACCCACACTACGTTTGCCCAAACGTGGTCTCCACTCTAAAGCGTGTCTGCTTCATCTACCATCTGGCCGTCTGCAGACGTACCCGGTCCATTTCCACTTTAGCGTGCTAATTTGGCGCGCATTGTCTGTGACTTTAATTCTCTGGCAAGACAACAATCATAATATAAAAAAGTTATATTTGTGTGTGTGTGTAAATAAACCTTTAGTCGCTGATTACCTAAAACGCAGTCTGCCAATTTCGCGTTATGTCTAGACCTAACAAGAGATCGGCGTATTGATAATTAGACCCTTTGCGTATTAGTTAATGAGCGAAGAAGGCAAATTGAGATTTTGGTTTAGTGCGTATTAGCTCAAGGGCGAGGTAGGTATATTGAGCGTTAGGTTATGAGCGAGGCGGGCAAATTAAGACTTAGTTTCAGTGCGGTGTGCGGGCCCATCATACCACAGGTCATACCCCTGGTGGTATGGTGGGTCGTTTGGGTTGCGGAAGTATCTCCAGTTCCCGCGACCCCCGACGTAGGTGTGAGATGGAACACCGGGGTGGTTTTTAGTCAGTAAGAGTCTGACAGACCCCTCCGCCCGCCCTAGGGCGGAGGACATCTATGAGGATTTTCCACCCCGTACCAAAAAAAAAAAAAAAAAAAGGTTTGAACTGTGACCAACAAAGCGCGAAGGCGAGCGAGCGCAGCGAGCGGTGCCGCGGCAGCGGCCGCCGATCGCCAGATCCCCTCTATTGTATTGAAGTTTGTATTGAACATTCGACTCTCGTGAATGTCTTATCGCTAAATTCCCATGATGAGAAATAGGTTTATTGCGACATGGTCATATCGCTTATGACCATTGTGAGAAATAGGTTTACTGCGACATAGTCGTATCGCTAAATGGGCAATATGAAGAGTAGACCTATTGCGATATAGACGAAAACATACTAGTCCCAACGTTTATTTTAAATGACATTTTGGTATAACGCGAAATTGGCAGACTGCGTTTTAGGTAATGAGCGAGTAAAGATAAATAAATAATGTAATTAGTCATCATCATCATGAGCCTAGTCTATGTTGGAGTCGGTTTCCAGTCCAACCAGAAGCAACTGAACACCAGTGTTTTACATGAAGCGACTGCCTATCTCACTTCCATAACCCAGTTACTGGGTAACACGATACTTATTGGTAAGACTTTATGTCAGACTTTCGAACTTTTACAAATAACGGCTATCAAAAATCTACGAATGACAGCCGAGAGCAACGGCTTTACGTGTTTTCCGAGGCACGGAGGACTTTCTGTATGACATAGTTCCATGTTTACGGACTATAGTTTTACGTGATAATGTCATTAAGAAACATAATGGCTAACATATATAACAAGCAAATAATGGCTTCCGTCGAGGTTTGCAGAGCTTATTGCTTGGGCCGATCGTGCCTCTCTACAGTTTGTTCCGCGCTCTCGCTTGCACGCTCAGACTCTGGCGGAACGTAACACTTTTTAGTGCGTGCAGCCGGCGTTAACCGATTTATAAGATACTATCACGTCAAAAAAAATGTATAACATTTCACATTTATCTTTCTTCTCGTACCCCTGTGGTGTAGTGTGATAAGTATGTAACCATGTGTAGCTTAAGTACTTTAACTCATTGTAATAGTCTTAAGCAACAGTCATAATAAATCACTCGAGGCGTACACACGTATTTCATTATCGACTTCCGCAACCCACACATTTCAATGGTCATCCATCCACAGATCGACCGCAGCAAGCGTAACTTAACCATGACCGATCAATCGATTTATTAATGAATACTAACATAATACCAGCCTATCTATACTAATATTATAAAGCTGAAGAGTTTGTTTGTTTGGTTGAACGCGCTAATCTAAGGATCTACTGATTCCAATTGAAAAATTATTTGTGTTGGATAGTCCATTTATCGAGGAAGGCTATAGGCATGGGCCTATAGCCTTCCTCGACTAACTACTATGCCTAACTACTACCTCGCATGGGCGAAGCCGGGTCGGGTCGCTAGTTAAATAATAACATAATATCAGCCTGTTAAATAATAACCTAATACCAGTCTGTTAAGTAATAACATAAAACCAGCCTATTAAATAATAACATAATACCAGCCTATTAAATAATAACATAATACCAGCCTATTAAATAATAACATAATACCAGCCTATTAAATAATAACATAAAACCAGCTATTAAATAAAAACATAATACCAGCCTATTAAATAATAACATAATAACAGCCTATTAAATAAAAACATAATACCAGCCTATTAAATAATAACATAATACCAGCCTATTAAATAAAAACATAATAACAGCCTATTAAATAAATAACATAATACCAGCCTATTAAATAATAACATAATAACAGCCTATTCAATAATAACATAATACCAGCCTATTAAATCATTTAAACTGAAATTCCCATCTGCTTAGAGCGAGCGTTGTGATCAATGTTCTTGCTTTCTCTGAATGAGAAGAGGCCTAATGCAGTAGAACAATAATTATTAGTTCGGGTTTCCCCGCTGAAAGTATTCGGCGGTGTTTTGAAAGAAAGAAAGAAAAAGCATTTATTCGGCCGTCAGGACAAGAACACATAAATACATGATAAAAAAAAAACGAAAATTGGTCCTGTACGTGGCCAAAAGGCTCCTATCTCAGCATGGTGCTGTAACATTAAAAAAAACACGTCACGTCACGTCGTTTTAACACTATAAAATCAATCAAGTAGGAATGACGGTAATTATTATTGAAATGAGACTTTTCAGAATATGATTTAAGCCACCCTAACAAGTCCCGATTGTTAATATAACGAAGTTATTATTCAGTTGGTTATGGAATAAAATGCAAATTGAAATCCCAACACTCGCTTCCAATTGAATTATTTGCAGTTTGTAAAATATTCTAAAGCCTGATTAAATATTAAATTGTCTGTCAATTAGTCTGAATATTAATTTAGTTGAGACAAAGTTCTAAATGAATCTACGGAAACAAAAACGGGATAGAATAATATGCTAATATTCTTTGTGTTAAGCTAGATCAAAAACTATTTTCATATGCCTAGCCTTTTCCCAACTATGGTGTGGTCGGCTTCTAGTCTATCGAGCTGCAGCTGGAACACCAGTGTTTTACATGGATCAACTGCCTATCTGACTTCCACAACCCAGTTACTGGGTAACACGATACCTCTTGGTAAGACTGGTTGTCAGGCCTTCTGTCTTCTGACTACCCATAAAGACTGTCAAAGATATACTAATGACAGCTGGGACCAATGACTTTACGTGCTTTTCGAGACACCGAGGGAACTAGCTATTAAATGGATGGTCACCCGTCCACAGGCCGACCGCGGTAAGCGAAGCCTAACCTTGGTCGATCAATACGTATGGCTTTTACTTAGCCACGAGGTCCTCCTCTAGATCAATAACTGTATTAATGATCTGTGCAAAATTTTAGAATATTTTGTTCAGTTAGTTAAGCGTGAATGAGTAGGAAACATCCATACGTAATTATGTTTTCGGTTTCGGATGTTACGATGGAAATTTTCGCGTTTACAATAGTAAAAGGATAGAATTAATAAACGGCTGTAGTTACAGGTTTAATTGTTGCGGTTATTATTGTAATATTGAATAATAATTCGTCAAAAATTGTGATTCGAAAACATGACAATAATTAACCTAAGTGTTTGACCTTTCCCTAAGGAAAATACCTTTTCTTATTAAACAATAAACAGCCTGTAATCTATACCCTATATTACAAAAGAAAAGGTTTCATTCACTCACTGACTAAACGCCAAATCTCGAAAACTAATTGACCTTTGAAGCTGTAATTTGGCAGATAGGAACTTTTTAGATAGAAAAGGTCAGTAAAGAACGGATTTTGCGAAATAATGTCTCTGGTTTTCACTTGGACGTCAAATCATAATTATTGAATTCATTTGTTTAATTGTTATACTTTCACGGCTAAACTACTGTATCGATTAACTGCCTCGTTGGTCTCGTGGTCGCAAGCGCGACTGCTGAGCGTGGGGTCCTGGGTTCGATTCCCAGGTCGGGCAAAGTGTTATTGGGTTTTTCTATTAAGAATTTCTCAGTAACAGCCCGGAGTTTGGAAGTTGGCGGTGTAACACCCCCGTGCCTCGGAAAGCACGTAAAGCCGTTGGTCCTGCGCCTGATCTCTCTCCGGTCGTGTCGAATTGCCGTCCCACCGGACTATGAGAGTGAGGGAAGAGGGAGTGCATCTGTGTTTGCGCACACACTTGTGCACTATAATATCTTCTGCGTACTAGGCTGATCTCCATTGAGATTAGCCGCCGTGACCGAAATTCGGTCGGAAGATTACAAATTACAGATTACTGTATCGATTATTATAAAATTTTGTACAGACTAAGTTCAAACCACGAGAAAGCGTACAGGTTACTTTTAATTCTGTAACTTTGTCTGTATCCGCGATAAACTACATTTACGCGGTGAAATCGCGGGCAAAAGCTAGTTATAATATAATATAAAGGTCAGTAATTCACTTACTGAGTGAACACGAAATTTCAACAACTATTTGACCTTTGAGGCTGATATTTCTCTGGTACGTAGTTTATAAATAGGAGACGTCAGCTAAGAACGAATTTTGTGACAGGGCCGAATTAGAGGGTCCTTGACTTCCACGCGGATGACGTTGCGGGCAAAAGCTATAAGGCAAACCTTGTATGTAAGAAGTAATCTATGGACCGGACCTGTGTCCGATTACAAAAAGACTTTAAGTGATAGTAAGCTACACTATTGCTGAGTGAAACATGTAATATGTTGTACCGTATTATATACGAGTTTTACGCGATCAAAGTGTCGGGCAAAATTTATAAGGCAAAAGTTGTACCTATGTAAGAAGTGTGCATGCTAATTAAGGATGAAATGATTTTCATTAGAATATTATCTATACCTAGTGCGGGAGAAGCGAAACTGGTATACGAAATGGTTGCTGCATCACTATCCCCTTCGCTTACGCAATAACGTACAAATTAATAACGTTGTAAGTGTAGGTAATAAGATAATTAGATTAGGGTATGATGAGGCTGACATACCTTTGTAAGGTGAAAGCCTCTAAATAAATATAGAATAAAAAAAAAAAAAAAAAAAAAAAAAGGATGAAATGATCAGGCGAATGATAATTTAAATGGTTGTAAAAGACTACTAAGTCATAAAAGTCTTAGTTCACAATCTTACTCCTAACAAAGATAGACAAGTAATTTTGTTTAAATACGTCTGTGTTAAATAGAATGCTGAAACAGATATCATATAGTAGTAGGAGGACCATCTTATTTTTTCCATGGATCGAGAAGGTCAATTACAACCTAGAACCCATGTCTGAAGTGTAGCGTTTTTTTATTTACTCGAAATCTCACACTAAATTCGTCATAGCAATTTTGCTTTTTGCTGTAATAACTAAACTAATACTTACAATAACTTATAGCAAAATAAATTATAGATACTCTTTTCAATAGTTTTTAGAATATTATAATCCTGCCTAATCCTTCTACTCGTACTTTTCCTACCAAACAGCCTGTATATGATACTGATGCAGTGCCAAAGCTTTCACGATATTACTATTGGATAACACATATATATGAGCCATCTGGCGCACGGAATCTGTCAGATACGACTTCTATGTCTATACCTATGAGTTATGTCTTTATTTATGTACACTGGAGCAAGCTATTTGGTATGAAGGCAAAAATATTCATCTTTCTACTACATACACTGCTAATAATCATTTTACCGTGTGCGTAGTAACTTTTAAGCTTATGGCATACTTGTAATAGTGATGTCTTATTCAATAACTCGGAATTTCGTCCGCGTGAATGTCGGTAATCAGCGGTGGTATTCTTTCGTGAAACCCTAATTCTTTTTGTAAAATAAAAGTGAAAGTCTCGTCAGAATTGGGCCAGCCGTTTCGGAAATTAGCTGCAACAAACAGACAGACATACAATATTTTCTTTTTTACTAATACCTTGTAAATATTCGTATCATCATCATCATCTTCAGCCGAAGGACGTTCCTGTTCAGCAAATTCCTCTCCATAGAACGTCACATCGAGCAACAACCTGCCGCTTACATCCATCCAACATTCTTATGCTTTTAGTAAAATGCTGCTATTTTGACACTTTGTGTTGTGAGTGGACACTCTCGGTGTTTATATTTAGTTAAATAAAACAAAAAATAAAAAAAACGTTATTTGGAACCGAAACAAATACAATATTAAACATAATTATAATAAACGATGGCAGCTGTAAAAGTTTAAAACTGTGGCGCAGCTGCCAACGCCCGTCTCCTAGCAAGAGATAAAGATAAATAATAATAATAAATAATAATAATATGTGGGGACATTTCACACACGGCCATCTGACCCCAAACTAGGGAGACCCTGTACTATGGGTGTCAGACAGCTGATATACATACACAAATACATTTTTTTTTGTAAATACATACATATATAGATAAACAATACCCAGACACAAGGCAAACACAAGTGCTCATCACACAAATGTTTACCTGGGCGGGAATCGAACCCGCAACACGCTGCGCAGCAGTCGATCGCTCAGCCACTGCGCCAACCGTGTCGTCATAAAATAAAGATAAAGTAAATGGTAAAAAAATCTTTCAGAAATGTTAAATAATACTTAAGACTAAAATTAAAAATTAATAAAATACAAATATTATTATGAAATCGTAGGGTATGTGCCAGTTATAAATTAAGTGCTTACTGAATAGTTTTTTGGACTATACACACTTTAGAAGTTGTGAATTATGTGTGGAGCTCCTCCGGGCCAGTTCAACCAGCATAATTAAGTACATATTCGTTGCATTAACTAATCAAGCCTCATGAAGTGCTATAATTAATTACTAGCCCCTAGTTCACTTGAGAGCCGGGTTTTAGAAGAGGAAAATGACAAAGTTAAGGCCTTTACATCTTTATCTTTTGAGGTGATGACAACTAAATCCCTTGAAGTTGAAAGTGTCAATTATAAAAATTGGTAACTATTTTCCACTAAGGGCGGATTTTTTAACTGTCACTGCCACACTCAGAGACGTCGCTTAATAATAATCAATCATTAACTTTAATTGACCAGCATAACTTGGCACATGTCAACAACATTAAAATTTTTCAATCTGTCATATTTACGACTGACTGCGTTCCAATTTATGTTGGTCCATTAAACTTAAACCTAATGATTGATTTTATTATTAAGTGACATTCCTGAGTACCACTGTAACTCTCTTAAGGGAATGAAAAATATGAGTTTATCAGTTTATGTGTAGATATTTTTCTACATGTAGCCAAGCCGTCTTATTCTACAAACTAGCTTCTGCCCGCGACTTCGTACGCGGATCCTGTTGCTTATGCCAGCGACAGCGGGGTCGGCAAAATCGAAGATCTGAAACGTCTGATGTCGAATTCTAAGAGCCCGGGGACGGGAAAACAACGGGACGCGCGAGATGATTCGAGACGTTCAAAAAGTACAATTTTGAATCATACCTCCGATGGCGGAATATGTGGCGGAGTCAATCATAGGAATATACGTAAATGAACTCCGTTCCTTACCAACCCAAGGAAGGTCGCCATGACCTACGGCTATATCTTGAGACACATTCGATTCTTCAGATGATATCGACATTCTGTTCAGAGAATGTCGAAGTCGATCAGAATTCAAACGTTCGTTGCGCTCTTCTTCTGTCTCTTCATGCCGTACTCCAGCAATTCTTTTTCTCTCACTTTCTAACTGATTATGAATATTTTGTTGTGTCGGGACAATCTTTACTAAAATCTTATAAAGCTGAAGTTTGTTTGTTTCTTTGATTGAACGCGCTAATCTCAGGATCTACTGGTTTGAATTAAAAAAATCTTTTTGTGTTGGATAGTCCATTTACCGAGGAAGGCTATAGGCCAATGCGAAGCTGGGTCGGGTCGCTAGTGTATGATAATCTCGATCAGCAGTTAGTCGTGCATCACGTTCATCATTCGGTTCAAAATACCTGTCAGTAGATGTGCGTATACGCTGAGAACTCAAGCGTGATTCTGTATCGGTAAACGTTTCCGATTCGCGAGACAATGCATGTCGCTCACGATCAGCGGACAGTCGCGCATCACGTTCCGCAGCAGATGCGTAGATACGCTGAGAACTCAAGCGCAATTCTCTATCCGTGAACGTCTCCGACTCGCGAGACAATGTATGACGTTTACGATCAGCAGTCAGTCGCGCATCATACTCTTCACTGGTCTCTAGAGACCTGGATGTAGATGCGTAAATACGCTGAGAACGCAGGCGTGCTTCGCGATCTGAAGAGGTTTCCACGGAGCGAGTTGCAGCCTGATGTTCTCGAACAGCATCAAGTCTCTCCTGACGCTCTTCGGTAGATTCTTGGGATCTGATGATCCTCAATCTTTTAGCTCCTTTGGAACATTGGGAAAGATTTGACCTCTTTTTAGGCATGGTTATAGTTTTATTGTAAAGAAGATACCTGATCAATTAAAATCTAAGTGACTGCTCCCCTGCGTTACCGGGTACGCTACCGTGTCACGAAGATAAATGGAAAAGGAAATTAAACATCCAAATAACAGTAGAGTCAAATTTTCAATGATATACCATCGTCATTAAAAATCAGTCCTAAACTGTTACCGCCTTCACCGCGTGGAGGTACTCCCAGCTTATGTTATTTTATAAGATACAGTGAAATTAGTGATAGCTTTGATTTTCACATCATATGTTTCTGATCTTCGATTTTTATAAGTCAACAGGAAATGCCCATCAGACCGAACAACTTTTGCTAAGACATCATTCCTATATGTGTCATGGTGTAGCTGGGCTCTTGGAGTTCCACATCAGGTGTTCCAGATCTTCAAATTTATTCTCTCAGCAGAAAATGCTCATCACGTGGAACAATTTTTGCTATGGTACCATTTTTGTATCTCTTATAGTTTAGCTGGTCTGTTGCGGTTCTGCATCAGGTGTTCAAGTTTCCAAGATAATTTATAACCTATATGTTGCCCAGACTTAATACCTATACAACAAAAGAATAATCATTTAAATCCGCCCAGTAGTTCCGAAGATTAGCGTGTACAAACAAACAGACAAACAGACAGAATTCTTTTTTTGGATTCGTGCTCTATTACTGTTCCTTAACCCCCCTCAATTATTTCTTTTTAATATATTCAATGTACAGACACAGTTTTGTTACTGTTTTATTATATGTATAGATAATGGTTTGATTGAAAAATCAGCCATTTGTTAATAATATTGTAAAATATTGAAACCCAACTCATTTTTAAGTAAAACGATACCTGCTTCATATTTTGTAATAAAATACAAACATTGTCTCATCGTGCTATTTTCTTTTCGATGCAGTCTGACAGTGCACATCAGCCGTTGTCAGTATCTTAACAAACCTCATAGCAAAGGACAT
Source organism: Charanyca ferruginea (assembly GCA_947361185.1). Taxonomy (NCBI): domain Eukaryota; kingdom Metazoa; phylum Arthropoda; class Insecta; order Lepidoptera; family Noctuidae; genus Charanyca; species Charanyca ferruginea. The sequence goes on from OX376078.1 coordinate 6,241,409, forward strand.
CTGACAAAATGGACCAAAAAGTAAAGTAGCCGGCCAAATAAAATTATGCATATATTATGATAGTACATGAAAATCTAAACATTTCTTATTATGACGACATTCCACTAGGTCTAATATGTGAGTCACTACATAAGGTTAAAATATTCCATTTCAGTCAAAACTAAGAAGCTATAATGGGGAACACCTTTTGGCAAAATGGCAGTTATATAATTGAACTAGGTGGTCAAATACCTTCTGCCTATTTGCCTGACCTAGAAGGACATGATTTATGGATGATTCGAGGACGGATCCAGTCAAGACCTGTCCGAGCGAAAACATATTACATGTAGGTACTTTATAGTGATGACGAAACTGAAGATCGAGGACAGCAGTATCATCTCATCGAAACCTGAGATCCTGAAAGAGCTAGAGCGGTTTTATGGACATTTATACACATCGACACGACAGCCCGTTGTCAGTTCAGCTCAGGGCACCAGAGCGAGACAGACCCGACAATTCACTGAGGATATCGCAGAGATCAGCCCATATAAGATTAGAATAGCTCTCCAACGGCTTAAGAAACACATGCGCCGGGGCGATGAAGGAATTACGACGGAACTTCTGCGAGCGGGTGGAAAACCAGTACTTTTAGTCCTCCAAAAGTGGTTTAATTCCGTCATACTCGAAGGTACTACGCCAGAAGCATGGCACAGGAGTGTGGTGGTGCTATTCTTCAAAAAAGGTGATAATACCTTATTGAAGAATTATAGACCCATTTCACTCCTGAGCCATGTGTACAAGTTGTTCTCGAGGGTCATTACAAATCGTCTCGAACGCAGGTTTAATGACTTTCAGCCACCCGAACAAGCCGGTTTCCGAAAAGACTTCAGCACCATAGACCACATCCATACGCTCCGCCAGATTATACAGAAGACTGAAGAGTATAATCAGCCATTATGTCTAGGACTTTGAAAAAACCTTCGATTCGAAATCTGGGCGGTGTTACAGTCTCTTCAGCGATGCCATATTAACTATAGATATATCGCAATGTTGGAGTGTTTGTATAGAAACGCCACTATGTCGATCCGATTACAGAACGACAGGATGAAACCAATCCAGTCGCAAAAAGGCGTGAGACAGGGAGACGTCATTTCTCAGAAACTGGGATGAATGTAGCATCAACATTTATGGCGAATACATCACTCATCTTCGTTTCGCCGATGATATAGTCATCATGGCTTAGTTGATCAAGGATATTAACACTATGCTTAGCGACCTCAGTAACATTTCTCAACAGGTATAGGTCTTAAAATGAATATGGACAAGACGAAAATTATTTCGAATGTCCATGTTCCAACTGTACCGGTAATTGTTGGAAACGATACTCTCGAAGTTACCGAACACTATGTTTACTACCTTGGACAAACAATCTAAATAGGTAGGTTCAACTACGATAAAGAGTTCACCCGAAGAATCCAACTCGGATGGGCAGCATTCGGTAAACTACGAGATATCATTTCGTCCAAAATTCCACAGTGCCAAAAACGAGGGTTTATAATCAGTGTGTTGCCAGTGATGACATATGGCACAGAAACGTGGTCCTTAACTGCTGGCCTCTTAGAGAAGCTCAGAGTCACGGAAAGAGTTATGCTCGGAGTTTCTTTGCACGATAGAATCCGGAACGAGGAAATTCGTCGAAGAACTAAGGTCACCGACATAGCTCAAAGAATATGCAAGTTGAAGTGCCAATGGGTAGGCAACATCGCTCTAAGAACCGCGCTTATCGGTTCTTCGAGCGATGTAGGGAAGAAAGATTTTCGAGTGGCGACCACGAACCGGAAGACGCAGCGTTGGTAGACCTCCCACAAGATAGATCGACGACATCGTCAAGGTCGATATGCAAGTTATGGTAACCGGTGGATGCAAGCGGCAGGTTGCCGCTCGTTGTGGCGTTCTATGGGGGAGGCCTAGTTTCAACAGTGGACGTCTTTCGGCTGATGATGATGATGATGGTGAACGATAGGGCAGCAAATGGACGTCAAGCAATGCTCCCTACTATTAGCCCTGTAATATAGGAAAACGAACTGTCGGTTGCTGCTCGCATATGTACCATATCGCTACTACCATATTATCCTCCATGTGCATAATATGGTATATGGGCATAACCCACCAATATCCGCCCCTGCAATGGGCTTAGAAAACGTTCTTATAAGAACCTCAGAGGTGTAAGAGTAAATAAGTACAATATCTTAACGCTTAAATTCTTTAATTTTTTTTCACTAAGATCGAACATTTCAACCTTATTTAGTGACTCAGATATCAGACCTAGACGAATGCCGTAATAATAAAAAATGTTTAGGTAGTCATGTACTATCATAATTATGTATAATGCTTTTCTTTGGCCGGCTACTTTGGATTTTGGTCCAAAAATGTATGAAGCTTGTCAGGTCTCCTTTACACGAATTACCATTTCCGAAAATAGAATACGCTAGACCCCTTTTATTGATGACTCAATTGAATTATTCAGAGAGTTACCTAACTAACAAAATAGTTTGAAGTTTAGTCCGGATGAAGAATTTTGAGACTGAAGCTAACTTTTCTGCTCTCGGGCCCGTTTGCGCCTGCCAGATTTATCTTTTGACCTTCAGACCTCCACGTCAGTAAAGCAGAACGTTCCCTAGGCGCCAAGCTTCAGAATGCATTCTTTATCACCTATTCCTATAACTGGTATTAGTAATTGTCATCTTTATGGTAATGTGAAACAATAAAAAAACAAGTTTAACTAATATAAATAAAGATGAGTTAAGGATCATAAATAGCCAAACCACACCAAAAACCAAAAAACCAAACCAAACCAAAAAATAACCAAAAAACCAAACCAAACCAAACCAACCCAACCAACCAAACCAACCAACCAAAACAACCACCCAAACCAACCAACCAAAACAACCAATCAAACCAAACCAACCAACCAAACCAACCAACCAAACCAACCAACCAAACCAACCAAACCAACCAACCAAACCAACCCACCAAACCAACCAACCAAACCAACCAACCAAACCAACCAAACCAACCAACCAAACCAACCAACCAAACCAACCAACCAACCAAACCAACCAACCAAACCAACCAAACCAACCAACCAAACCAACCAAACCAACCAACCAAACCAACCAACCAAACCAACCAACCAAACCAACCAACCAAACCAACCAAGCCAACCAACCAAACCAACCAACCAAACCAACCAACCAATTTTTTGGTTTTTTTTATAACCAAAAAATGAGAAATAAAAAACCTCGACAAATAAAAAATATCTTAAAAACCTATTTTACGGGTAAAAACTCGGAAGCCGGCGTACGTGTGGGTCCACTATCAGACAAAGACCTGCCATGTGTGTGAGCAACCAAATACTAAGTCGTGATCGATAGCGCACATAATCTTACTTATAAAGATTGAGCGTTATTCTAATTGATGTATGTTTTTTTTTTAGCAAAGGAAATAATTAACAATGTGGTTTTGTGAGCTTTATTTACGTACCTGTAGCAGTCTGCCATGCAGTCGTGACCGTAGCACATTTTGGTATGTCATTTATACATGACTATGGCGGTCAAATGGTTAACACCCAGTTAGCTGCTAACACGCGCCTTTGTGTAATGTAATTTCGTGTTAATAACTCTGAATTAAGTTCTTGGCGAAAGTGGGCCTTATTATCAGACGAAGTCATAACGACATTATATTTTAATCTTCAGGCTTAATTTATTCTAGACTTAGTGGTCGGGGGTAGTCGGGATTACTAGAATTTATGGAACTAAATTTTTTATTTACTCGAGAATAGAGTTTATATTAAGAATTTCATTATTTGCGTAGCCATTTCCCAACTTTGTTGGTGTTGTTTTACTTGAAGCGAATGCCTGTTCAAAGTCAAAGTCAAAGCATTTATTTCAATTAAACCATTTACAGGCTTTTGAATTGTCAAAGAGTCAGTTAGTTAGTCAGAAAAATTAAGCTAGTTGCTCGTTCCAAAACGTAGGGTAGGTCTCTTAGATGGAGAAGAATTCCAAAACGTAGGGTAGGTCTCTTAGATGGAGAAGAATTTCACAACTCAGTTGCTGGGTAACACTATACCCCTTGGTAAGACTGGTTGTCAGATATTCTAGCTTCTGACACTTATAACGACAGTCAAAGATCTACGAATGACAGCTGGGACTAACGACTTTATGTGCTTTCCGAGGTAAGGTGGGGTCTCGGTATGTAATGGATGGTCACCCATCCTCGGTCCGACCGCGGCAAACGAAGCCTTACCATTATGACCGGTCGATCGGTCCGACTATTACATAGCCACAAGCTCCTATGAAGAGCACCTCCGATTAATTACTTATAAACAAAATTGTAACAAATTAGTGTATTTCAAATGTAACAATAGTGTATTTTCATTTTCAATATTTTTATTTTTTGTGTAAGTTAATACTTTTTTTGCATATTTTGTAAACCAATAAACTTATAAATATGTTTAGAAATCTAAAGATATTCAATAGATGTGATATTAAAAAAGTTTTAAAAGAAAAGACAACCGCGTTCAAAAACTAAAAAGTGATAAATAACTTTAGCACATAACACACATTACCTTAGTTTCGGAAGTCGGTAAGGCGGTTGTCTTTATTTATTTTTCGCTTATTAATATTGCCTTAACATTCAAATCCATTAAGAAACGGCGACACACGTAAAACAGAGATTGTAAGTCCTCCAAAGATTGAAAAAACTAAAACGTCATCTATGCATATTTTTGGGATTTTGTTGATTTTCTCAAAAAGAGCTAAATCAATTCTAATAAAATTTAAACCGTTTCGGAATAAACCCTTTTCGAACAAAAAAATAATTTTGCATATCCGTCTATTATGACAGAGGTGCACATACATAAAATTAGAAAAAAATATATAAACATTCGAATTGATAACCTCCTTCTTTTTGAAGTCGGTTAATAAATAAACAATACTTATTTACAAGTTAGCTATAACGCGACTTACATAACAAAAACTTTAAAAGTCAGAACTCAACTTTTGCCTGTCTTAATAAAAAGTGGCTGTACTTGTTTTTTCTCATTCTAATAACACTTCTTGTAATTAATTTAGTTTAAATACCTAATTACCAAATGTCAATAAGCTTCGCAGCAAGCGTTGAACTCTTAAACAAAAGACAGCCACCCCATTTCAATTTTATTTTCATAATAAATTTCTTGTCTTTCAGAGAGGTTTTAATATCGTTAACCTGAAAATTCAAAGACAAAACGTAATGCCGACGACGTAATAAATTCCGTCGTAATTTTGTGAATTACGACGTCTTCATAAAGATTTGTCCTGAAATTTTCAATACCTTTGTAGGTACCTACTTTGATGGTTTAATTTTTCTCGTCTCAACGGAATCTTTTGTATGGATATAGAATAATTGTTTTTGGGTTTAATTTGTGACCTTATTTGGTAATAGGTAAATTAAAAAGTACTGTTTTTTCATTAGCCTTCAATATGTTACCTATGCTGAATATCCTAGGTCCAAATAAATAAGTTACTTGGATAAACATATTTTTTGGGTTTGTTCGCTCTACCCAAATGGTGCCAAACGGCACCCTATTACTAAGACTTAGCTCTCTGTCTGTCTGTCTGTCTATCCGTTCCTCTGTCTGTCACATTATCTTTTCAACCGTAATAGGTAGACACACACAATTGACTTTCAAAGAGCGTGTATTATAAATAAAGATTTTTTTTCTTTTTTTCATATTATTTTTGCCTGGTTGGTCTCGTAGTCGCAAGCTCGTCCGCTGAGCGTGGGGTTCTGGGTTCAATTCCCAGGTTGGGCAAAAAGTGATATTACATTTTTTCTATTAGAAATTTTGCATTAGCGAACCGGAGTTTGGAAGTTGGTGGTGTAACACCCCCTTGCCTCGGAAAGCACGTAAAGACGTTGGTCTTGCGCCTGATCTCTCCTCCGTCAGAGTGAGGTAGGAGGGAGACCACCTGTGAACACACACACACACACACACACTTGTGAACTATAATAGTATATCCTGTATAGTCAGCATAACTATTCAGAGAATTAAATATATACAAAGTTTAAAAATAAATAAAAAATATATTATGTACAAAGGAGGGCTCACGAGGCATCAAAAAACTCGTCCGCATCGCTCTCAATGGGACGAGTGCCCAAAAGGCTAGCAGCATTATTTGTATAGCAATGCTAATTATTTGGCCCAAGAAAAGACCAGCCCTCTGGTCACGTGAAGAGTCGACCAGCCGCTTAGCAATGTCCCTAAAAACAAGGTGAGCACTCAGGCCCCATGATATAAATATATTAGCTTTATTAAACAATAGAACGAAATGTCAAAAGGGATTACGGAATACGAATTCAGAATTTGAATAATATGTATTTGACTGATATTGAAAAGCCTTTAATACAATATCGATAACGTTTCTATGTTTAATTTATCTTCAGCATTATTACGGCATTCAATTGATAGTATAATTGACGGAGAATTTACATACAATTTTCTTGCTCTTTCACGAGCAACTAGAATCGACTTTGTGAGTAACTTACCGACTACTTGACAATAGGGGATATTACTGCAATATTCTGGCGCCAGAGTACAGCACTAGCGTAAACAGTAAACAGTTTTTCGACGAATCGTTCAAAGCGTGATGAAAATTGTGAAATTCTGCCTTTAATTGAGTTCAAAATTAGGAAGTGTATTATATTATACAATAATGCATCAGTGCTGTGTATTTGGATGTAGGAATGAAGGGAATCATTCATTTCTAAAAGAAGAAAATGTTCGAAAACTATGGGAAGCAGCAACACGTAGTAGACTTTCGAACTAAAAAATACTCTAAAGTATGTTCAGCACATTTTAAATCAGAAGATTTATTGAAATCGGAAAGTATTTAGGTGAGATAGTCGCATTTACAGAATAACGTTTACTTTTATCATGCAAGACAACCAAATATGATTTTATTCTGAGCATAACCTAGAATCCACTTTCAAATGGCCGTAGGATGCCATTATATAGTTAAAGTACAGTTAGGTAAGTAAGATTAATTAAAACTTTGATATATTTTCACAAAATACCAAATAGTTATTACAATTAATAACATAATATAACAAGAATACGAGGTTAATTATGGTTTACTGAATGTGCTAGAGCCGCCCTCTGCGCCGAGTTTCGCGTAATGTTCCCTATTGAAAAGTGTCTGTAAATGGTTAAATTAAAATAAATGCTTTGACTTTGACTTACAAAGTCGTTTAATATACGTTCTAGTATCTCTGATTCCATACAATCTACTTCAGCCAGGTCGAGATTTTCTTTACATCACATTAAATTAAAATAAACAAAACACACACGCCCCAAGATAAGAAAATAATCCAAGGAGGTGTGGAATAAAGATTACGAACACACAGAATGCGTAATCCTTGTTTTTGAACTCGACTTATTTATTGTTCGTACGTAATTTAAATGAAGGATTTAATTTATATTGTTCATCTATATATGTATGTATTTAAAATATATTTGTGTATGTATATCAGCTGTCTGACATACAGGACATACAGGCCTAGATTGGGGTCAGATGGCCGTGTGTGAAATGTCCCCACATATTATTATTATTCACATTCACTTATTTTATATACATATTAAATTACATTTTTAAATATTCATATAAAAACAAAAACATTTAAAAATATAAAAAAATAGTAGCCCACCGGTATCGGGAATAGGGTCCAAGCTACCGGTGGTCAGGGCTCCTGAGAGAGGAATCTCCTGACTATACGCGCCGTGTCCAGGAGTACCGCTTTCTGTATCAAGCCCTTGATCCAGCTGCCTAACGAGAGCCTCCTTAGGTGTTGGTCGAGGCTCTTGGAAATGAGTCCATTGGCCGTAATGACTATCGGCACAATGACTGCTGTATTCACATCCCACATGTCGACAACCTCGCGAGCCAAGTCAAGATACTTAATTTGTTTATCTTTCTCGGTTTTCACGAGGTTCTCGTCATGCGGAACCGCTATATCAACAATCATTGCGCGACGCTCTAATCGATCTATCACCACTATATCAGGCATATTGGCAACAATAGTCCTGTCAGTGATGATAGATCGATCACAATACAACGTGATATTGCCATTTTCGAGAACTGGGTCGGGCACATACCTGTAGTACGGTACTTCCGACTCCACAAGCCTGTACTTTAGAGCAAGTTGCTGGTGGATAATCCTAGCTACAAGGTTGTTTATTATTATTATTTAGATAATATGTCTAGACATTACTTTTGACTCTATTTATACTAAGTATCTATTATTTGTGAAACTGTACCTATTTCTGTATATCACCCTCTCCATCCTCTCCTATTAAACATTAGTATGATTATTGTTAAATTCAAATATTCATTGAAACAAAACACAGTTACTTACAATGTGTACGTTAATACAGCGTTCATTTAATAACTGTGTCGCATCCCAGGAGCGGTTATACTTATTTACAACCGACTTCAAAAAAGGAGGAGGTTATCAATTCGTCTGTATTTTTTTTTTTTTTAATATTTGTTACCTGATTGCTTTGGACTGGGTGAACCGATTTTGATGATTCTATTTTTATTTGAAAGCTAGTGCTTCCCGTGTGGTCCCATTTGGGTCTGATAATGGCATCCATGAGAAAACCGTATAAGTCTTAAATTTACATGAAGTACGTGCGCGATTTGTTACGCGATTTCTCCGGCAAACGTAAACCGATTTTGCAAATTCTTCTTTTTACGGATAGGGTATGCTTCAGGGGTGGTCCCATATAAATTTTATCGAAATTGATTTAACACTCTTTGAAAAATCAACAAATACCCAAAAATTTTACATAGACGACGTTTTAGTTTCATCAATCTTTGTAGTAGTTAACTTTCATACTCCTCTTAATAGATTTGGATGAGAAGAGAGAAGAAGAAGAGGTACTAAAAAGCGGAAAATAAAAAGCTTTTTACAAAAAGACAATCGCCTTCAAAAACTAAAAAGTGAAAAATAACTTTAGCACAGAACACACATTGACTTTAGTTTCGGAAGTCGGTGGCAATACAAAACAACAAACAGAACAAAGCCACAGAATTTCGAAACTAAAGTCAATGTGTGTTCTGTGCTAAAGTTATTTTTCACTTTTTAGTTTTTGAAGGCGGTTGTCTTTTTTGTAAAAAGCTTTTTTACTTATAGATAAAACTGAACATTTATTAATAATTATTAACTAGCTGTGCCTGCGGCTTCACTTACGTGGACCAAGTGTTACTTATAGAAATATGTATTGAATTCTATGCCATCTGGGGATGCCCAATTTTTAACTTTGAATCGATCATCTGGATCGTAATTGATCGTTACCTCGTGAATCGGTTCACAATTTTAATTAATTAATTTATGTATTGAACTTTATGCACAAAATGTAATAAAACACTACAAAGGCAGACTTAATGCCATTTTCCACCAGTCTACCTTGGGGTGATGCAGAGACAAAACATGGTAGGTGCAAAGATACTTAAAATTTACTCGTAAATTTAATCGTAATGCATTGAATCGATCTTATTCGATCTCGGAAGATCGTTGATAATAGTGGTAGCAGTATAAGTGGGTGTGTATGAGTGTGTGTGTGAGGAAGCGTGTAGAGCAAAACAATCACACAACCACGTACAAAGATTCAGTTAATAATAAAAAAGCAATTTGTAGATAAAATACTTAAATAATACGTTTATCTTGAGATCGAGTAGAAAAGCGAAACCCGATCCTATAAATAAACTCAGAAACGAGAACCAAATACCTATTACATTACACCTAGGTCCGTTTGTGCCAAAACTTAACTCAGAATTAGTTGCTAACACGAGCTTAAATGACGAAGAGCTTGTGGCTAATTAAAAGCTGTACTGATCGATCGGTCATGATGGTAAAGGTATGCTTGCTGCGGTCGGTCTGTGGATGGGTGACCATCCATTATATACCGAGATCCATCGGTGCCTCGGAAAGTACATTGGTCCCAGCTGTCAATAATCTTCGTGATCTTTGACAGTCATTATAGGTAGTCAGAATCCAGAAGATCTGACAACCAGTCTAACCAAGGTGTATCGTGTTACCGGTATTATCTAGTAACTGGATTGTGAGACACCTTGTTTCAAGTCAAGTCAAGTCAAAGCATTTATTTCAATTAAACAATTTGCAGGCACTTTTGAATAGTCAAAGAGTCAGTTAGTTAGTCAGAAAGTTGAAGCTAGTTGCTCGTTCCAAAACGTAGGGTAGGTCTCTATGGAGAAGAACGAGCAAGAAACTCCACGGACACTCTTTTCAATCAAGCTTTTACAAAATCCAGGCTACATTATTCTTGTTGCTTCTATATGTGAAAACAATGTAAGTGAAGAGAAATCCAAAACATTCTAATTAAAAATAAATTAATATAAAAGCCATGGCAGTTAAGAGATGACCAATCTCAACTGACAGCGCCCGTTCACGAACATGACGCGCGGACACCGTTGACACCTGTTGTAAAACACTGAAATTCAGCTGCATCTGGTTAGACTCTAACATAGTGGAGGAAAAGCTATGCAGATAACGAGGTTAAATTGCGAATATATCATACAAAAACACCCGTGTTTATAACTAATAATAAATAAATAATAGGTACCCACCTATTAATTATTGCCTTCCTCTAAGGCAAAAACTCATCTAAGAGAAGGTATTGATCAACACGCTTGCTCAAGTCGGATTGGTGATTTGAGTCTTATATAGGGCGCGTATTCGATTTAGCGCAACTCAAAATCTAAACGATTGCTAGAACGGCGTAGCAGCATTGACACACACTAGTACAATACAAGGATCTGTTTGTGTGCATCAAAAAAAAAATGCACGAAATAAGCACGAATCATTGAAATTGATCGGCAAACGACAGCGCGCGATGTTTTACAGTGCTATTTAAAATAATTGTCTAAAATAAATGAGCTCGTATAACGGACTGAAAAATATTCTGTATTTTAAACATAACATTTCCTTTAATAAAATAAATATATCAGTTATCTTTTTATTCAAATACTGGTGAAAAAATTTGTCAAAGTCCGACCGATTTTCTACTTTTTCAACATTGTTTTTTATTACATAATAGTAATATTTTCATAATTTTGGCTCTGTTACTGTCTTTATGACTGTATATACTGTTGGAAAAACGCATAAAACCAAATATTTTGGCATATTGTAATGGTTGTATTCGTCCTGAAAGTTAACTCTGACATCTATTTTCGTAAAACGATGTGAAAGAATAGTCTTCGCTATAAAAAACCATAATTAAAAATTATACTTTTACTCTGTAGCTGTCCAAATCAAGACTTAATCTTTCTAAAACTGTAAATTGTCTTTAAATAATCTGCTCACATAATTACGATATTACTCTGGGTAAAACGCAAAAACATGAAGTTTTAGTCACGAATCGAATACGCGCTCTTAATATGAGCCCAGGTTCTCTTACAATGTTTTTCTTCTTACATTTATGAAAAGAAAAAGTGACATTGGTATCCAACATGAAACGTTATACATAAGAAGCGGGTGCCTTAATCTCAACAACCACTAACTCTGAGTTAATAAGATAACTCAAGTTGGTGGAAGCGGGCCCGAGAAGATAAGTACTGTAAGAAAATGAGGGTACTACAAAAATACGGCAAATATTACGAGTATTACGTTGGCTTATTGAACATTATCGCTACGGCCGCCAGACTTTTTATTTTTAATATAGGTAAGTAGGTAAAGCGTACAATATTTTTCGGCTTTAGAAGGTAAAGTAGAGGAATGGTAACGTGGAACGCCTTTAGATTTTTACTTGTAAAGGCCTATTCAGACCTAAGCGGTATTCGCTACCGTCTGCGGCAGAGAAAACCCAGTGGGTATGCGGTAATATTACTGTTCAGACCTAACCGTTATTCGCTACCGTCTGCGGCAGAAAAAACCCAGTGGGTATGCGGTAATATTATTGTTCAGACCTAAGCGGTATTCGCTACCGTCTGCGGCAGAAAAAACTCAGTGGGTATGCGGTAATATTATCTACTGTTCACACCAAAACGGATTTCGCTATCCTCGTGGGTAGAACGCGCGGTAGTCGAGTTTCGCTCAGGTCGCTCTAGCCGCGGTACTTGATACTAAATACCTGAGCGAAACCCGCGCGGTATGTACCTCTACCCACAGCGGCAGCGAATATCGCTCAGGTCGCTCTAGCCGCGGTACTTAATACTAAATACTTGAGCGAAACCCGCGCGGTATGTACCTCTACCCACAGCGGCAGCGAATATCGCTCAGGTCGCTCTAGCCGCGGTACTTAATACTAAATACTTGAGCGAAACCCGCGCGGTATGTACCTCTACCCACAGCGGCAGCGAATATCGCTCAGGTTTGAATAGGCCTTAACCTACATACTACATCATTACCTGCAGAGTCTTTTCAAAACTATTTTAGTTTCGGCTTCCAGACTTACCGTATGCAACTGAATATGATTATGTTTAGGAATAAATATAATGACCACCAAAAACAGTGAATGATCACCAAAACTTAGTCACGAAATGACCAACAAAAATAGCTAATGATCACCAAATCTAAGTCACCAAATCTTAGGACCCTTAAGTCCCCCCTGGGGCGGATCCGACATGCTTAGGTTAGGTTAGAACTGTGACCCCCTACGAAGAACCAAAGAGAACCAAATCGCTTTTTACAATCAAACTCATACATTTTCTACAATACTTTGGTTAAATGTTGGTGACCATTTACTATTTTTGGAGATCATTTCATATATGTGGAGGTTCATTAAACATAAGCTATTGTTTTTTTATGGAGTGAAAGCCTGTCTGACCTCCACAACCCAGTTACTGGGTAACTCAATACCCTTAGGTAAGGCTGGCTGTCAGACTTTCTGGCTTCTGATTACTCATAGCGACTGTCAAAGATCTACGAATTTTCTAGTTCGTGATTATGATGTAAATGTGTGCGTGAGGCATGTTTGTACAATCGGTCTGGCTTACTTAGGATGCTTCACTTTCGATATGTGTGTCCGTGCTTACTGTATATTATATGTGTGCATAGTTTTGTGATTAATATGTATGTATGTGTGTATGTGTATGTGTGTGTGTGTGTGTGTGTGTGTGTGTTTCGGAATAGTCTGTAATATGTTGTAAATGTAAATAAATAAATAAATATTATAAACAATTGCATTTAACAAAAAAAAAACTGTCTGGTCTTTACTCCTTCTACGAATTTTTCAGTCAAAGATAAATAATCACAGTAACATTTTTACTCATAAGACAGTTTAATAAACTTTTGCCACCGAATATAAACAATTTCGCTCCCCTCGTATGGGGAACCGGAAAACGCAGGCTGTCGGGAAAACATATGCTGTTTATATTTGTACACAAAATAAATTCATGAGGGCAAACATACAAAGGTATCATGTTCATGTTGGTATCTCATATACATACAGGATGCTCCTTTATGTCAGTCGCATAAAACGTTTACGACTTTTTCTTTAATGGAAGTATATTTTTCCTTTTAACTGTTTTGTTTGTTAAATCAAACCATCGTATGCGAGCACAGTTTTTAGAATTGTTTTTTTGTGTTTGAATTCACGTAGCTATATTATCAGTTCGGCTCGCGAAATTATGTGCTTTCGCTCTCGCAATAAATGCTCGACACTTGCAAAGCAAATGTGAAGTATTTTATATTTTTTAATTAATTTATTTATCTTGAAAAGTTACATGAAAAAATACTTCTATTTTCTGCGAAACTGCAGCTGTACAGTTTGTCGGCAGTGTTCTTGTGGATACATTTTTAAGCGACATAAAAAAAGGAGGTTCTCAGTCCGACCCGTATGTTTGTATGTATGTATGTATGTTTGTCCGCGATTATCTCCCGTTTGGCTCAACCGATTTTGATGCGGTTTTCAGAATAGTGTTTTTTACATTCTGGAAAAGGTTTTAGTAGACAACAAACAGAAATTTATTCAGCACTTTTTGAAAAAATCAACAAAACCCGAGAAGACGTCGTTTCTTCCATATTTCCATCTTTGGAGGACTTTCAATCTCTGTTTGAACTGTGTTGCCGTTTCTCAATGGATTTGAGTGATACGGAGGCACTAAAAAGTGGAAAATATTTTTTTTTTAAAGATAACCTTATTTATTATTTTTTAGTTTTTTTTTGAAGGCGGTTTTCTTTTTTTTTTTTTAAGTTTTTGTGATATCCATGTACTTATTGACTACACATGGACGCAAAGTTAAGGCAAAAATAAAAAGGATACACACACTAAGTTATGAGCTCAGGTCGTCCTACCCACTAGGCTGGCATGAATTTGTATATTTAGGTTAAAGTATTTCTCTCTATCTATGGGTATGTGTAGCCTACAATAAGTGAATTATAATTATTATTTGATAAATATTTATTGCAGCATGCTCATACTCGCGGCGACTCCTTAAACCTTTGGCATCTTTTCAGAAAACTCGGTTGTTTTTTCACTTTTTTTCAGCTACTCCTAAGCTGCCTTCCTTTAGGATATAATATATAATAATATTATAATATGTGGGGACATTGCACACATGGCCATCTGATCCCAAACTAGGGGGACCCTGTACTTTGGGTGTCAGACAGCTGATATACATACACAAATACATTTTAAATACATACATATATAGATAAACAACACCCAGACACAAGGCAAACAGGATAGGGTGTAGTATTTCTATTTAATAGGTATTTGCCTCAAACTTCATCATCTTCCTAGCTTTTTGACAACTATTTTAGGGTTGATTTCTAATCTAACCGTATGCAGCTGACTATCAGTGCTTAATGTGGGGTGATTGCCGGTCTAACCTCCACAACCCAGTAACTGGGTAACACAATACCCCTTGGCTAGACTGGTCGTCAGACTTTCTGGCTTCTGATTACCCATAACGACATTACGACGACTAACGACTGATATTTGCCACAAATTAATTCTATGGCGAGGGCTATACGCTCAATATTTATCGCTTGATATCACTCAATTTTTATCGAGTGATATTCTGGAACTCAAGCCTTATACACGTACGATACGGATCGCACCAGTTCCGGAGGCCGGTTTTATCTTTTTAAATATTTGAAGCAGCTTGTCATAAGCGTTGGCTCTCTTTACTTTATACTGTCTTGACTTGAGCAGTCCAAAATTTCAGGGGGTGTGTCCAACATAATTATAAATTGTTATAAACACAATTGATCTACAGAAACCTGGACTTATATAAATGATATGAGTCTCAAATCACCAATCCGCCTTAAGAACACGTGGTGATCAATGCTCGTGCCTTCTCTGTATGAGAAGAGGCCTTTGCCCAGCAGTGGGAAAATTATAGGCTGGTATTATTATTATTAACACACCGGATCATCACGTTAATTATGTTCCCGAGGTATAATTTAGGACCTTGACTTAATTCAAAAGTTTAAGCAGACGAAGTCGCAGGCAGAAGCTAGTCAATTAGTAAAAGAGTAGTGGTTTTTTTTTTGTTTGGAAAAAAAAAATATTTTGAAGATAATAATGTCAAACAATTAAT
Source organism: Charanyca ferruginea (assembly GCA_947361185.1). NCBI lineage: Eukaryota > Metazoa > Arthropoda > Insecta > Lepidoptera > Noctuidae > Charanyca > Charanyca ferruginea. Next base: position 6,256,996 of record OX376078.1, read on the forward strand.
ATTAATGGGCCAAAACCTCAACCAACATTCAAAGAGGCCTCCCTCGTTAGCGGCAGGGTCAGGTGGCTGATACAGAAAGCGGTACGACTGAACACGAAATACAATGTTGATTTTATATTTTTTGAGACCCACTACTTGTTTCTTATGCCGAATTTTTTATTCATTATATACAAATCATAAAAATCAAAATAATAAAATTATTTACAATTCTAGGAAAAAGGCAGGGAGCTCAAAGGGCATCAAAAAACTCGTCCACATCGCTGTCAACGGGACACGTGCCCAACAGGCTGGCAGCATTGCCACGTTGTATGGCAATGCTGATTCTTTGACCCAAGAATAGACCAGCCTTCGGGTCACGTGTGGAGTCGACCAGCCGCTTGGCGATGTCACGAAAAACAATATGGGCACTCGGACCCCATGGCCCTAGAGTTTCCCCCCCAAACGGCTCAAATATATAGCTTCCAAGAAGGTTATTATATTTGCGCCGTTTGAGGTTTTCGGCACCTGCAGCAGCCGCCCCAGCACAACACGTTGTGCTAGGAAGATGAGATGGCGCAAGGGTGTCGACACATGTTGCGTCCCACACCAAAGACCTATGCCTGTTGTACATACTGAAGTTATATATATCGAAGGGAAATTGTACAATTAGGGAGTACAAATCACGAAATATGTTATAATAACAACCCAGTATGATCATTTCCCTAAACAAAGTTAGTGATTTGACCAAATCCCTGAACGGTATTAGTAAAATGGTGAAATAAACGAGTCAGTACTCGCAGAAGTTATATAAGTCGAAGGGAAATGGTACAATTAGGGAGTACAAATTGCAAACAAAATTATAATAACAACTCTGTATGATCATTTCCTTAAAGAGAGTTAGTGATTTGACAAAATCCCTAAATTATATTAGTGAAATGATGAAATGAACAAGTCATAACTCGCATAGCTATTTCATAGCGCAATGTGGGTCCACTCGGTCGTCTAGAGGTGTAACAGGGTGCGTCATGAAGTACATCGATAGGGAGTTGATCAAATTTCTAAACTGGGGGCACGGTAGTGCCCCCGCCAAGACCAGCCAAGCGAAGCGCAAGGGCACTGCCTACCTTTTCTAGAAGCGCTTCGCCGTTTTTTTGAACTCTCAGAACTTGGGTTTGGATTATGCCAGATAAATAAAATTCTCGGGATATAATTTCAATAGTAGACTTATTACATATATGAAGTTTCAATTGCATAGCTCTTATACTTTAGATTTTATATATATTTTAAAAAGCCCGATTTCGTCACTGACTCTCCGATCATCAAAATTCTGGAGATCTTCCTGAAGTCTGGTACTGTTCACTGTTCATTACTTTACTGTTAATCAATAGTTCTTGTAGTAACGAAACTGCCAAGCCACATACATTATTTTGACTAAGGAGTAGAGTTTGTGAAGTTAGGGCAAGTAAAGTAGAGATTATAGATAGAGATCTGATAACTATTTGACAGTGCAAGTCATTTATTTCGCGTCTTGGCAACATTTTACATGAAAATGTTTTTGGTGGGATTATACTATTTTCCTGCGACATGATAGAAGAGACATCGTAGCACAGATGTTAACCTTGGATTCAGAACAATATTTTAAACTACCAGCAATGACATATCTCTAGTAAAATAAAAAAGAATGCTGTTCCATACCGTTCCAATGCTGGAAGTCGAGAATCTGGAACTAAATTCATGGTCAAAGTCTAAAATACAGGTTGAATTTTAATTCAAAATTTTAAACTCCCACATAAATTGTGCGAACTGCCAGATTGTGGAATTCACTGCCCGCCTCTGTATAATCTGGATAACTTCAAGGCACTTCCTAGAGGATCCTTGGGGAAGACCTAAGACCTAAGCAGTGGGCGTCTAAAGGTTGACATGATGATGATGATGACATCCTAGGCAAGCGTGCTCCACCATAGATTTCACAGATAATAACGAGAATAGAATAGGAAAGACAGTGAAGAAAAAATAAAATCTTTCTGATAGAATTGAGTAGAAAGCATAAATAGGGTGCATCATAACTTAAGATCAAATGATTTGCAGCCAAACGCAAGCCTATTAGAATATACAAAAAAGAATTCAGCATTGAAATTTTAAAAATAAACTGCTGCTAAAGTACTGTGCTATGACACTTCCAAGATTAAATTTCAAGATAATGACAGAGTAGGTACTACAATCTATATTCGAAGTTTAACGTTTTCCAGTAGGCACTTATACTGGATCAGTTTATCCTCAAAGGTCGGCTCGAATTACTATCGCATCGGGTTTCTCCAACGATAAAATCTATCGGGCTTCGATTTGATCCAGTTCTTGACAATCGAAGTGGCCTTTTCTTGACATTTTCTCTGATAGTGCTTACGGGAGAAAATGGACGAGTAAACGGGAGATCTTTTTTATGGTTATCGAAAAAAATTGTATATGTTTGCGTTTTTTCTTGACTTGGTTTCTGTTACAGTAATAATTGATCGTCTGTCAAAACACTAATACGAACACTATAAACACAAAAAAAAATTAACGGATTTTTATACAGTTTTCACCAAGGGGGAGTGTTTATGATTAAGGTTTAGATAATTAATTAAACTGTTAGTGTAAATTAGCTGAAATATGACGATGATGGGTACATCTAAAAGTTATGCTTTAGCGTTAATAATAACTATTTCAAACGAACCAATTAATTAAAAGATGGGAGAAGACGTGTTGGTTTCTATTGTCTTGATTTTTTTTTTCTTTTTTAGATGTAATTTTTTTGTTGAGAACTTAAGACTCTGATTCACTTGTTACAGTCACTAGTCACAGCTTTACATCAGCCAGAACAAAGTTCAAAATACAATAACATGCGCTCTTGCTTCTTGGACTAAACTTGGAACTATATGGGAACCTCATTCCACAACGTTTAAAAAAATTGGGATCCATCTTAAAATATTTTTAGTAAATATTGTTAAATATTTTTCCTTCTTTTGTCCTCAGGAGTAAAGTAGCAGCTCTACTTCTAGACAAGCACCTGCAGATCAACGGAATATCAATGGGGGAGGTCATGAGAGAGAGACAAAGCATACAGATGCAGCCTATGGCCAGCAGTAAGATGAAGAGAGAAAGAAAAGCTGCCAGGACCCTCGGCATTATCATGTCAGCATTTTTGGCATGTTGGCTTCCCTTCTTTTTATGGTAAGAGACACATTATCATTGCTTTGCAAGTTTTCGAAATCATGTTTGGGTCTGGTTCCAGTGTTTTACATGGAGCGACTGCCTATCTGACTTTCACAAGCTAGTTACTGGCTAACACGATGACCTTCGGTAAAACAAGTGATCAGACTTTTGCGCTACTACCCGGAACATTTTATTCAACCGGGGAATTGAACTTAACATTTGGTGGATCCCAAGCTTAGTAGTGAGAGACACAATATAATGTACAAGAATATAATATTTTATTTTTCTAGGTTCATTTCTGTCTGGGTCATTATCGTAACTTGTGTAGTTAACAACTCACACTAGATCTAGGAGGTGTATAATGGCCCACTCCTTTTCACGGAGAGGAGACTTGTCGGTGTAATTACAGACACTTGAGTTACAGACACAAAGAGAACTTTGCCTCGCAATCCATAGACAGAGGAGACAAGTTTATATCAAGAGGAGCATAGATGCTCCTCTTGATAGCACACGGTCATGAAATGAAACACGGATGAAACACGGGTGTGTTTGTAAAGGCTCCAAGTTTTTTTTTCCATGAAAAGCTGGTTGGCTTTTGATGAAAAAAAAAAACTCCTTCAAACCTTGGAATCATGGCAATAATATCATGGCAGGTGCAACTGTAGTGCGAGCGTGACACATTAAACTTGCCATCTTTTTTTAAAAGGCTACATAGGTGGAGACCGCGTTTTGGCAAGCGTAGTATGGGACGCCCTGCGGCACAACGGACCCAAGATTTGAAGAAGGTGGCTGGCAGCGAATGGATATGCGCTGCTCAACTCTCGGTTGATTGGTGATCTCTGGGGAAGGCCTACGTTTAGCAGTGGACGGCATTAGACTGATATGATGATGATAACATTGTCGAAATGTACATAAGTACAAAATAAATCATATCATTCATTAATCATTTATTTTCCTCCACAGGTACATAATCACAGCCCTCTGCGGGGACGCGTGTCCCTCCCCTCCACCTGTAGTAGCCGCCGTCTTCTGGGTGGGCTACTTCAATTCGGCGCTGAACCCTCTCATCTATGCCTACTTCAATAGAGACTTCAGGGCCGCTTTTCGGAAAACCTTGGACTCTTGCTGCAGGTTTGTGTTTTGATTTCACCCATAGATATCCGAACTTTTATGCCTGTTGTTGTTGTGTTTGTGTGTGGAATAAAACTAACGGCTAAGAAATATCCAATTGAAAAACTGTAAATAAAAAGATAGTAAAGGTAGGGAAATCATATCTGGAGTGGAAGCCTAGATTTAGGTCCTAGAAGAGTGGGCTGACAGCCATTGAGCGGGACCTACGACCTAGCCAAGATTGTTGGACGAGCATGGACGGGAAAGGTCGTGGACAGAGGCAAAGTGCGTGCAATGCAGGAAGCATTGGGAATCGGCATAAGGCCTGAAGCCGGAGCAGAGAATAAAGTCAAAGTCAAATTGTTTATTGCAATTACACCATTGAAAGGCACTTCTCAACGTCAATGACAAGAAAATAGAATCGAGTCTAGTCACCCCTTCTAAAAAGTAGTTTCGTACGGCGACGACTGGATAAGAAACTCCATATTGTTTCTTTTAAAACGAATATTGTTTAGTTCGTCGCGTAAATCATAGTTTAGATTATATTAATTGAACAAGCATGGCTTATCCAAGACGCCAGTTACTAATCATAGATTCGCAGGTTAAGACGTATACTACATAGATATCAACGTTTGGTGTTTGTTTTAAGTATACTATTAATATTCGGGTAGTATTTAAACGCAAATCAAAAAATATCCTTTTTCTATGCAATAAGATTCCGAATTCCCAACAAAATTACTGATTGCACAGCAAAATATTCTACTCAAAATATCACTAAACACACTACAATTTATTTTCGCAGCGTTTTTCAATAATGCACAGCTAATAATCTTAATGCACATTATACATGTTAACTCTTTTTCTTTTAAATATAGCTTCTATTTTTATATTATTTACAGCAGTTTTTCTAAATAAAACAGCATTTTATTAGTCACAGTCGTCTTATTATTTATTAATTACCACATAATGAGATCAGCAAAAAAAATATAAAATTAGATACAAAATTGTAATTTATTGAATTATTAAAGCGGGTCTTGCAAAGCAAGACGACGAAACCAACGTGACAGAAACATGTACAAGCATTGTTTCTGTCACGGCTCCGGCGCTGCGGGGTCTGGGCGGCCCCACGCGAGCTTATCATCGCAGATGGTTTTAACGCTCACCACCGCAGCTTCGGCTGGCTGGCCGGCTCCACCGGCCAGCCTCAGCCGCGGCGGCGAGCCTTCAAACCACCTACTCCTCAGCTCGCGGGCCGCCCCACCCCTCCGCGCCTACGCGTTCTTAAATTACACTCTAGGCGTAGGGTAGACAAGACTACGTGAAGTCGGTTTTGCAGCGATTCGTTTCTAATTTTTCAGTTAATTTGTTCTGCTTTTAGAAATAGTGCAATATGACAGGATTTTTTTGTTATAATAATCATTAAATGTGCCGAGCATGGCTTCTTGAAAATTAAGACAAATATGATGAACAGGTTTTGTTGTACTTACTGGTTAATATGAAATATGGAAAATTTGCTGTGCAGTCAGTATTTACACTATGTATGTAGTATTTTTGTACAAAAGTAAATTTAGCTGTATTGCATTATGAGGAAAAAAGTAATGTCATATTGATGTATAATTTCGAATTATCTGCAGTTTGAGTTTTGTTAAACATTTAGTTTATTTGTAGTGAAGTAAGTTATTTGATGTAAAAAAGAATATAAGTGATGAGTATGTATTGATAGGCGATTATTTATTTGATATGCAATTTATATTCTCTCGACCGTTTTTCGGTCATAACGGCCAACCTCAATGGAGACTACACAAGAACGCAGGAGATATTACACAAGTGTGTGCGTAAACACAAGTCAATTCCTTCTTCCATCACAGCCTTTTGGACATAAGCATTTACTTAAGACGTCAATTAAATCCAACGTTGTTCTTTTCTGATTAATTTCGTTGCGGGATTCAAGACAGTTGTAATGTTTCTCCGGGACTCGTCGAGCTTCAGTGTTTCGACGCTTTTCTAGTGGTCGCCACTGTTGACTCTGGCTTTCAGGAGTTACAGTTGTTTGAGAAGAGTGTGGCAAGCACACACAACACACAACATTCAAACACAACACAACATTTAAAAAAAAAAATAGTCTTATTAAGTTGTAGTTGTTTGAGAAGAGTGTGGCAAGCCCACACACATAACACACAGTCAATTAACAAATATACATTATTAAGATTATTAGGTACCTATCAGTCTCATTACACACTAGTAGTGGAATACATATAACAACAACTTTAAATACCTATTCTATTCCATCAACCATTCTACGAATGCCGGTCGATCAATACGGTGATCTATTCTCCGAACGAGGTTGATTTCCGGAACAGACTAGAATTTATAGGCCGTAATGATGGACTCTCGTCTACATAATAGAAATACTGGTAGGTCGAAATTAATCTCTAAAGCTTAATTAATAGAACTGTTACGCATGAATAAAAACAAAAATTGTAAAATATAATGATCTACCAAATGACATCCATCCAAATACAGTCCATTAACTGCAAGTTTTAAAAACTCGATAGAAAAAAAAAGATAATTTCTTTCAGACTTATTTGATCTATATAGCTAATAGGTAGGCTAGGTATAGGTTATATAACGAAAGATCCAACTTGACTGATTACCCTTTCGAAGTATGGTGCGTATAACCTCTAGAATTTGAAAGTTACTAGTAAAATCACACGCGCGTGAACCTAGATTATTAGAGCAATCTAGGCTATAATTGCTGATTCAGCAGTGCTAACTTTAAGGAGAAAAAATACGCAAATGAGACGAAAGGCAATGGATAAAGTTCAACTTATTAATCATGCCACATACCTTTGATACAGCGACCCCCAAGCAGAAGCAGATGGATGCCGCGTTCGGGATGACCAGCTCACAGTCTAGGTACACTGCGCTGGCCAGCGATACACCACATAGTCTAGGTCTAGGTAATACAGATAACACTTGATGTAGGTTCAATTTAGGGTTTAGGGCGAGATGGAACGCATCCGAGCAAATGAGCGACATATGCAAAAGCACGCGTGCTCACTTTCCCGTGGTTAAGACGAGACTCTCGAAGCCAGCAGATGTCACTAGCTTCGACGCGCTGACAGTGGCGACTTCCAATAGGATATCACCAAACCAACGTTATATGACACTTAGTTAATAAATTAAAACTATTAAACCAATGCCTTCCAATCGCCATAAGGTGAGGTAAGAAAATATAATAACTATAAATTATGAAGCGCAACCAAAGTATTCTCTATGAGTTTCGCTTCATACTGACGCTCCCTATATAAACTTTTAGTTTTTCTTCTTGTCTCTAATTTTTCATTTTGTCAATACCATGCATACATGTTATTTACATGGTTACTGGAATGCTAATTTTACATGTTATGTTATTTGAATATTGTAAGTGACAGTGCTATTGGTGAGCTAATTATAAATAAATAAAAATAGGTTAAACATTTTTTAGAACATTTTAGTTGCCCTTTTTTATACGTTTAGGAACGGAACTATGTATATTCAACTTTTCTGACTGACTAACCGACTCTTTGACTATTGGGTAAATTACACAATTAATCAATAATTCCAAGACAGAGCTCCAATAAAATAACACTTGATTTTAGGCCTGAAAACTCGATCAATTTTCAATATTCTGTAATTTTTTTTTTTTTTTATCTAGTGATAGGCATAGTTGCTTTGAAATCATTAAATAGTTAGTCAATTGAGTTGGTAAATGACTACTGACAAGTGACGTCATAAGTATAAAGTATTTTAGTATTTTATTTAAAGTATAAAGTATTATAGTTTGTGCCATACACAAACTATAGGGAATCGCGTTTTGACAGCTCATAAAAAGTATTTCATTAATTTTGACTGGTGGGTGTGATCTACTCAATTCAAAAGTTCCTGTAAATGGTTTAATTGAAATAAATTTGCAATAAGAATAATTATAATATTATGCCCGCGGCTTTGCCCGCGTAAAAAGAACGATTATCCCAAGTGATCATATTACCGGGATAAAAAGTATTCTATATGTTAATTTAGGAGATGGTCTATCTATGTGCCAATTTTCATGCAAATCTGTTCAACGGTTTGCGCGTGATTGAGTAACAAACATCCAAACATCTTCACAAACTTTCGCATTTATAATATTAGTAGGATATGAGGACATCACAGACATGGCCGTCAAACCCCAAAATACTCTAATGGATATCAGACAGCTGATATACTTATACATGCACAAATATATAAATAAATGCGTGTATAGATAAACAACAACCAGACACAAGGCAAACACAAGTGCTCATCACACAAATGTTTGCCCTTCGGAGGCAGATACACTACCACCTAGGCTACGGAGCTGTCAAATGCTTTGACTTTGACTTTGAAATACAATACAAATGACATGAGTTATTACCTAATTCTCTTTCCCCCAGGGCTCTTTGTGGTGACACCGCTCGCCGGTACTGCTGCCAACGTCAGCGTCGCGAGCAGCATCATTCAAACGCATCTTCGGACATCCACATGAACAACTGCATCAAATCAACATCCGCGGATGTTCTACGGGCACATCATGCATCCTGTTCAAGACCCGACGAAATTGTCTTTGGGACAGCGTAGACAAAGGTTTTATGCTGTGGAGAAAGATTTTCTAATAGCAACTATAAGTGTAGTTGCCTTAGTTTGGTTTTAAAATGAGTTTTTTTTTTAAGTACCAGTGTTTAGTTTTGAGACAGCGTTGACAAAGGTCTTATGCTGAAGGGAAAGATTTTCTATTATCTACTTTAAGTCTAGTCGTGTTAGTTTGATTTTGAAATTAGATTTTTTTTAGTGTTTAGTATAGTTTATTATAATGGGTGGAAAAAGACACTAAACTGAGCCGAAAATTTGATATTTTTTTCATAATAATTGTGATAATTTTCTTGTGCTAGAACATACCTTGAACTCTTTTTGGTTATAAAGATATTAATGGTTCCAACTTTTTCTAAAGAAATCATGAGTTGTAGAGTAAATGTTTCATAAACATTTTTAATAACCCTATTACTCCTATTGCATGCGTCCGAATACTATTATTGATCGAAGGTCCGAAAGCATAATATTTTGCCTGTGTTACTGTAACAGTAATTTTTGACAACAATCCGTTTCCCAGCTAAAATGTTTGCCCTATTTAAATACATATGTTAGTTAGTTTGATGAGCTGTACCTTTGTGGATTTGCAGCTATGCGATGTGTCTTTTTATAGCCCATAATAATATAGGTACATCAACAGTTTAGTAACCAAGTCTTCGGCTATAGTTGAGTTTACTCAGACACCGATGGATGTTTACGAAAGAAATTTTATTTGATTTATGAACTGTTTATTCTCTATTACATATATCATTAAATAACAACATTTAAAAGAATTAAATATGTACAAAGCTTAAAAGTAAATTTAAAAAAATATATGTACCTACAATGGACGGCTCACAGGGCATCAAAAAACTCGTTTGCATCGCTCACAATGGGACAAGTGCCCAGAAGGCTAGCAGCATTACCACGTTAATGAATTAATGAACTGTTTATACTCTATTAATTTTATTGTATTTTATTCAACATTCATCGGGTTCTAAGTAAACTTCAACTATAATCGATGACCTGGTTCTACCCTTTGGTAGGTTGGTTTGGTTCGGTTATATTGGTTTTCGAGATGTCACAAACAGTTTTAGTAGATACCATTCACAGTTAAAGAGCGTGTTAAAAATAAGAAGTGCTAATTGAACTCTATTTTTGTTATTACACCTATTAATGCTCACATCAGTTCTATCTTAAACACAAACATATATATTCTGTTTGTGCAAGGGCCAGTTGTCAGTCTCATGTATCTTAAGTGTATGTGTCAAGTTTTCTAGATGTCTTAAGATAAAAAATCTATTTACTTTTTAAATGTATTAAAACGCACTAAGTGCAGTTTTGAGTCAAAGGAAAAGTTAAGAAAACATAAATTTATTTTAAAGAGGATTTGAAAAGATGCTTTTTAATTATGTAGTTAAGGTTGTGAAGACGGTAAGGGCCGAGATAAATAAACGTTACTTAGCGTTGCTTAGCTATGTTTCCGTCTCTATAATGCACTGGCAGTTTGACAGTTGTGCGAGAGTGACAGAAATAAGGGTTAGCTAAAGCACGTGGTTATAGCGACTTACTGACGATTCGGACACAGTGACCGATTGTTTCTTTTTCACTGATGATTGGGGCACCAATAAAAAAGCAGTTTTTACTTCCAATTATAAAACCCGGGTTAAAAACTGTTTTTTACAAAGTATGATGTTAACATAGATAAATGTGGCCCATTTACATCTACCATTACATGTGGTGTGCAAATATTTAATGTCACAATACAATAAATAATGAGAAATATCTGATTTTGTCTAATAATTAAAATGTTAAAGTTAAAATTAAAAAAATAAAATTGTTAAGATAACAGAATAATAGAAAATAAAATAAATGTCAATTAAAAAACAAAATATATATAAACCAGAATTACGAAAACCTTACTTTTGTACATCGCTAAATGACATAAATTCATTAAGGCTGTAAAAACATTTTTCTTTAAGCCAATGGTTCAATTGTTTTTTAAACATAGGCAACGATAATTCTTTAAAGGCATTTGGTAATTTATTGTACAATAGCCATTATAAATGAATTTCTTTTATATATATCGAGCTTGCATTGTGGCAAGCAAAGCCTATGTTTATCTCTAGGGGCAATATTCCTTTTAGTTACAGCTTTATGCCTTATAAAGTAGTGATTAATGCTCGTGTCTTCTCAATATGAGAAGAGGTCTTTGCCCTGCTGTTTATTAAAACACTTCAGTAACGTTTATTTATATCGGTCTCAATAGAGTAGAACGGTTGTGAACAGATTAATTTATTTTGTTAGTAGATTATTTTAATTACTAAACGAAACGTGAGTATTGTTACACATAGATTGAGAAAAACGGATTAACTCAGTGTGTGGCCGGGTTCGTCCGCAGGAACGCGACGGGCGGTGTGCCATCCTGTGGAACTCCTTGAGAAAGGTGGCCGTATGCCATCGAAACTATTAGTCGGACGAAACCGGCAACACACTGAGTTAATCCGTTTTTCTCAATCTATAATGAATTTAAATTACGTTAAAGTTAAATCGAAAACCAAAGAGGAATGTATTATTTAGAGTATTAAAAATAAGCAGAAAACGCTTAAACGCTTAGTTTAATGTAAATGGTTTAAAACCATTATTTAGTAGGATGTCTATGAATGTTTAATGTGCCCACTGAACCTTATATACATGTTAGATATAACTGTAATATACCTATATATGTACTTCGTTTAGGTTGTGGTCAGACGTTAGTCAAAACTGTCTTTAGTCAAACTTTTTCCGCTCTGTAAAAAAATATAATAATTTAAATTCCGAATTTAAATTACGACGGCCAATCTAAATGCAGACTAGCCAAGTACCTACTCAAGATATATTATAGTGCACTCCCTCTTTCCTCACTCTAACAGTCCGATAGGACGACAGTTGGACACAACCGGAGAGACAACAAGCATCTGCGTAAAACAAACGCATAATTTTTAATAAATCATCATTTAAAACATCAATATAAATTGAAATTATATTTCATGAAAATAAGTTAATTTTACGAAAAAATGGCGACTTCTAGTAAATATATTTTGAAAGCTATAATTGCATTTAATAACTACATCGCATGGAAATGGTACAGACGCCACCATTAAGCCATACCATACTGTCAAATATTCCCAGTTGAATAAATTAACCTTAAGCTTTTGTAATGAAGTTGAAAATCTATCCAAGAAATTTGAAAGGTTGCTGTAGCTTAAGGCCTCAGTATAATTAGGAATTGCATCAAATCCCTAAGGGATTTGGTAAAATCACGGCAGATGATAACAACTCCGTTTCATCATTTCCCTGAAGAAAGTTAGTGATTTGACCAAATTCCTAAACTGATTTAGTGAAATGGTGAAATATCATTAAATGCGACAGATATAATATTGTAATTGCCGTATCTGAATTTTGACCAACACAACTTTAAACAGTACTGTACTGCATTTTTTGAACCCGGGCAAAAACAGAGAGGTTATATAGTTTTACAGTGTACAGAGCACCCAAAGTGGAGCTGAACCGATTTTACTTTATTCTTTTTTGGTTTGAAAAGTGACTTGATCGAGAGTATTCGTTCTTAGCTATGATTCTAGAAATTCAGCTCAGGAGTTTTAATATTATCAACTCTGTTCTTGTGTATGTCTAGATGTTAGCATCTTCCACAGGACTGATCGAGTAGAAAGTTGATATTCTGTTACTTCAATGATATGAAAAGAACATCGTAACCTTCAACTGACAGTTTCTTGTTTATGTCAGGGGTTTATTAAATTTAAAATTTTATTTTATTTAGTTTCGCAATCTTTATTGACGGATCTTCCCTTAATACGCCAAATCAAGTATTAGAAATAGATGTTACACGGTAAGAATGACAAGGACCTTGTTCTGCAACGCCCAAGTTTTTCTAAAACCCGAAATTTTCTCATAACCGAAGTCTTATTACTCGTAGCCTGTGTTGTTCCACTCCAGGGCAAAGGCCTCCCTTTCTCGTTTCCAACCCTCTCTGTCCAGAGATTGTGTGGACTAATTCCTCCTGTAAGCTCCAAGCTCATTCCTCCATCCTCGTCTGGGTCGGCCATGATGTCGCTAAACGTTTTTCGGGTCTATCCAATTAAATTGTATCTTTCCATTTTAACGAATAAAAAAAATCGATATCGAAATTTCTTAAGTATACGGTACAGGTACATGACAGGTACGTTTTCTTCGGCGCGATGCATGCGCGAGCGAATCCTGTACCCCCGCCCATGGGTCAGTCGAGGAACACCGTGGTGGTTTTGGCCGGTAGGAGACCGGCACACCCGTCTTCCCAGGAAGGGGAATAAATAGTCCATGAGGATTTCCCAAAGTTAAAAAAAAAACGTTTTCTTTACCAATATCCATTGTGAGCCATAAAAAGGAGGAAGTTCTCAATATCTTCTGAATATATTCAGCAATTATGGATCGAATTCGAAAATGCTTTTTTAATGGATAGAGTAAAAATAACTTTAATTTCGGAAGTAGGTTACAAAACAAAACAGTTAAAAAAAAATTTAAAGAGTAAAAAATGATTTTTGCATAATGAAACTTATGTTTTTTTTTGTTGACATACCATATTATTATGTAGATACTTACTGTTTGCTGCCGCTATCCAGTGTAGTCGGATAAAAACTAAAATTAAATGGCATCCAAAAACTCCACATCGCCGTACACTGGTAATGTGCCTAAGATACTGGCGGCATCCGTTCACAAACTTATTAACATCGGAAAATTCTGGAAAAAAAAATCTCAAAATGACACGAAACAAATTCACTAACTTAGAAGGAAACTTTGCACTCACAATATTACTTCCTCATTCTTCTTTGTAATATTTTATGTTGGTATGACGTAATTACTTTCATATTCCGAATGACATTTTTACCCTTCGAGGTATCTTCAATAAAGTAGAGCCTAGTGTTGTGAAGTGCTGGGAAAAAATCGGAATTTTCCGACTGACATACTACCTACCGGAATTTTGTATCAAAGTCAAAGTCAAATTATTGATTTCAATTAGATTATTTCAAGGCACTTCTGAACGTCATTTACAAGCAAAAATAATTGAGTCTGGTTGCCAATTCCAAAACGTAGTAAGAGTTGGCAAAAAACTCGATACTTACTCTGGTAAAATAAAAGAAAAGGTAGATGTTCCCCCAGATCTTCTACAATATTTCGTAAACAGATCTTTGATCATCTCTTTGGAGACACAACACAACTTTGTAGGTAATTATTTACTAAGCAAATAAAAGTTCGGTCCAAAAAAAGTTTGGTGTTACCTTTATCTATCAATCTTTTTGTAAGGGCAAAAAAGTCGCAAAGAAGTCTTTCTTTCACCACGTTTGGCACAGCGGATGAGCAATTAGCTGATGCCTGTCACAGTTTCGATTTTTGTACGGCACAGGATGCGGGGAAGGGGGTACTGGTCCCGAGTTTGGTTGCTTGTGTATGTGAGTTTCAGTTACACAGTAACAGTTACTAAACGCACCTACGAAAAACAAACACGCCATCTAAAATACTAAAAAATCTCCGTCGCCTCCAAAATCAACATCGGATTCGACAGACAATGTGAATACAAATTGACTAGCTATCTCGCTAAAGAACGACCAATTCACAGAATATTGAAGCGGCACTGATCAATGCAATAGCCGGTATCAATCACGATTGAAAGGAAAAGGACATACATACATAAACTTACGTTTTTTCTTGTTGAGGGTAAGCAGAGCGTACAGAACGTACCACGTACATGTGTATCGTTATATACTTTTCTTGTTTGTTTCATTGAAATTTATATCTATACTAATACTAGATTTGAATGTCGGTTATCGCGGATGCAGACGAAGTCACGGATTCAAAAGTAGCCTATGTCCTTCCCCCCCCCCCTCCCCTTTCCCGTAAGCTATTTTCATACCAAATTGCATCAAAATCGGTTCAGCCGGTGCATCGTGAAAGCTTAACAGACAAAGTTACTTTCACATTAATATTATTAAATTAGCTTTTGCCCGCGACTTCGTCCGCGTGAACGTCCGCGTCGGTTACCGCGAATGCAAACAAAGTCGCGGATTAAAAAGTAGCCTATGTCCTTCCCCGGGTTCAAGATATTTTCATGCCAAACTCCATCAAAATCGGTTCAATCATTTCAACGTGAAAGCATAACAGACAGAGTTACTTTCGCATTTATAATATCAACAAATAATAAAGTATGGAAGTATGGACATGGATTATGATGAGGTTTTGTGTATGTGTTTTTTTTTTGTTTGTAGTAGTAATTTAGGTAAGGGCTGGTCCAATAAAAAAAAAATAGGCATTGATAGAAAAGTTTCAAAGTGTCATAGGCTAAGTTTTATGACATACACAATCCACAATAACACAATTTGTATAATCTTTATTGGCTTTGCTTCGATAATATTATTTTAAAAATCGTTCAGTCTTTTAATTCCCAATTAATTCATCTAAACAAAAGTCCCGGAAAAACAGGACTCTTGCCAACACTAGTCTTTGCGGACTGTGTCATGAAATACCTTCACGAAATATTTAGTAGGTGGCATTATTGGAACGACCTTTGGAACTCCTTGCGTAATGTATTATGTCACGGTCAGCTGTAGTTGATATTGGAGAAATGAAGTAGGTATTCGAGATTTATTCAGTGATCGGAGTTCAGAAAGTTAGTTCCTGTAATTGAAAACGTTCACAATGTGGTCGCCATATCATCTTAGCAACCTCAGATTATGAAACTAAAGGCACATATACCGCGCGGAATACTGAAAGTGAAGCCAAAAAAGCAAATACAAATTCAAAAGCGAATACCTACAATCTCGTGTTTGTATTCGCTTTTGAATTTGTATTTGTTGTTTTTAACAATGCGGCGAATCGTGCTATTCTGACTCATGTCAGTACAGCACGAAGCGCGTTGTAGGTATTCGCTTTTAAATGTGTATTTGCTTTTTTGCCTTCACTCTCAGTGTTCCGCGCGCTCTATCTGCCTTTTGTTTTTTTTTTTTTTTTTTTTTTTTTATCTATTGATAGGCATACGTTTGACCACTATCTCACCTGATGGGAAGCGATGATGCGGTCTAAGATGGAGCACGCTTGCCTAGAAGTAACCTATTATAATCTGAGTTAGCAACAATCAATGCCGCCGATACTGTTGTGTACGAGCTAAACTTATTTTAAGCTATTTATATCTCTTTTTCTACAGATATTAATAAACACTGCCAATTTAAGTTAATCTAAAATGTCCACCATACAATTATAGTTGTCATTTCAGAACGTATTAAAATTACGGCGAAGTTCGAGATAGAACAAATTTGACATCTCTAGCTTACCTAGTTCTTATCTGTCGCCGTCTTTTTCTTCAGCTGTCTGGCAGTAAGATATGCTAATTGTCTAATTTTTGTTTAGTTTATGAACAACAAATCAACACTTCTAAAATCAGGAGAGTTGCGACCAAAGGCAAGCCTTTTAGAATATAAAAAAACCTACGAAGTTGACATTTGGCTGAAAGGTAGATAAGAGACGTTTATAGATAGAGACGTTGGCTAAGAAAACATTTGACTTTGACATTGACTTTGACTTTCAAGCGGTCGAAACTAGTGACCTATATAATTATAGACCTGTCTTGTCAAACGTTATCTATTCTTTTTTCAATTTAAGATAGAAATTGAGTAAAACTTTTGTGTTACTTTGATCAGACTTGTCAGATAAATGATCAAAGCTTCAGAGTTTTGTTGCAAACTACTTAATTGTTACAGCTGTGGTTTATATTCATCATCAGCCGGATGACGTCCACTACTGAACAAAGGCATCCCCATAGAATGCCACAACGAGCGGAAACCTGCCGCTTGCATCCACCGGTTACCCGCGACCTTAACGATGTCGGCGGTCCATCTGGTGGGAGGCCTACCATCGCTGCGTCTTCCGGTTCGTGGTCACCACTCGAGAACCTTTCTTCCCCATCGGTTATCGGTTCTTCGAGCGATGTGGCCTGCCCATTGCCACTTTAACTTGCAAATTTTAAGAGCTATGTGGGTGACCTTAGTTCTTCGGCGGATTTCCTCGTTTCGGATTTTATCGCACAAAGGTTTCTATTGCATTTGTACTATATAATATTATAAAGCTGAAGAGTTTGTTTGTTTTACGTACAGGTGGGAAGTAAGTCATTCGATCCACCCCAGTTCCCCAAGAAAGGCCAGCAGCGCCTTGACGTTACTTGCGATCTCCCGTAAGTTAACTGGGTTACCGAAGTACTTTGCCCTGTATTAAGTGACCTCAGGTCAATTCAGAAGTCTGCCCCCATGCAGACTCTGCACAGTGGACTGTCTTTAACTCCAATGACCAAAAGATGCTTATTGAAAGACCCATGGCCGGTTACGGCGCCTGTGACCATACGCAGCTGTTGTTTGGACAGTCGTAGGGCCTGTCTCATGAAACGACCATCAATCGCAGGAAGTGTCTCCTTCGCTTGCCTGCACTCGCCAAGTTCGGTCCACAGTCTTTGGTGTAGATCCTTGGTACGTTTTCTTACCATGGTGCGTAGGTGACCGGAGGGGAGTGTCACTATAGGTTCCGGCTCACCGCGCTTTTACTCGACCCTAGTAAGGGTGTATAAATTATAATTAAAAACAAACTCAGCACCATCTACAGGTAATCTTTGAATTAATTTACGTCCATTTACCGCCTAAGGAAGGTATTATAATTTTAATTACGGAGCCATATTTATCAACCATGACACGGTACCGTTAAATTAATAGTCTGGTTGAGTGCTATAATGAAAATTCCCCGCGAGCCACTTGACTGCACTACGTCGACCATTATTTATTACTAGCTTTGCCCGCGACGTTGTCCGTGTGAATTTTTCTTAACTGTTTAATATCTAGTAAATTGTCCGTTAAGCAAATACAATAGTCAAACCTTCGGAAGTGGTCTTATTCTTCTTCAAATTTTCGCGGCATTAGTGGCGTTTTTAATATCCTCTAAGACGCAAGTGTAGGGACACTTTGTGCACTGTAGTAAGTGGGCCATTGTCTGGTCAGGAGCATCGCACCCACAATGGGTATCGGTGGGATCCATAATCCATAATTTTGCTATGTTGTGTTTGCAGCCTACTTGGGAGCGCAGTCTACTGCTATGTTATTCTGTAAGAACTCACTCCAGTTCTCACTTCTGATTCCGCGGTGAAAACTGCTTTAGGTATTCTGTAACTCGATAAAAACAATGCTAACGGCACAGTGACAACATAGGTTTTAAAGCGGACTATTATTACGTTACTATTTTACGAATACCAAATACTTTTCTCTTCAGGTAAGTGAAATCGGAAGTGAGATAGGATTCGAATTCGCGGGTGAATTCTTACAGAATTGCACTGCTGAGCGCTTTTCATATAGGTATACTGCAAATCACTTCTGAGTGACAGAGGTATACCTGGGATTGAACGAAGTTGGGTGATGGTGTGATCTTATTAAGATCAAAGGGCAGTTGAGGGGAGAGGGTCCTCTGTCACTCTTTGACCCTCTCCTCTTTGACCTTCAACTGTCCAATGATTTTAATAAGATCACTTGTTCTGCTTAACGGACAGTTAACAATATAATATAAAACATAGCAATCAGGGTTAACGTAGCTTTCTATTAGCAATTTTCAGAATGGGATCAGTCGTTCATGAGATTAGAGCAATAAAACAAACAAATCAGAAGAGTTTTAAATATTATTAGCTTTTGCCGCAACTTCGTTCGCGTATTGCTTACTAACGCGGATGTAATCAAAGTCACCGATTAAAAGCCTATGTCATTCTCGGGGTTAATATGGGTTTAAGATCAACTGTACCAAATTTCATCGAAACCGGTTCAATAGTTCAGCCATAAAAGCATACCAAACAAACATACATTCTCACTTTCTCATTTATAATATTAGTATGGATATTACAATAGATAGGAGCAGGACCGTAGCTCGGGTCACATTGCTTCTATTAATAAACCTTCTATTAATAATTCTATATTGTTGAAAGGAGGTTGAATGGCGTGGAAGGTATCTGGACTCCAAGTAGTTCGAGATGGATCTAGTGTTTTCTTGGCGAAAAATTTAGAAACTGTTCGTCTCATGTTTTATTTTTTATATATTGTTATAGTCTTGCGTTTGGCCGCAACTCACCTGATCTTAAGTGATAATGCGGTCTAAGGTGGAGCGCACTTGCCTAGGATAAATCAGTTCACTCGTGCATTGAAGATACCCAGATTATATGTATCAGGGAATAGAGAGGCGGGCAGTGAATTCCACAGTCTGGCAGTTCTCAAAACAAATGTGGAAGCAAAGCGCTTGGTTCGAGACCGTGGAACTTCAACCGTATAGCGGTGACGCTTCGTCGTATCCCTGCTCGTTCCGGTGATGGAATGGGGATGAGGAATTAAGTTGTGCAATTCCAAAGCACACTCTTCGAAATGCACCCGATAAAAGACCGATAGGCTGGCAACGACGCGGCGATGTTCAAGGCTTTGGAGCTTAGCTTTAACCAGGAAGTCGTTGTCTATGAGCCTCTTGGGCACGTCTTTCAATAATCAATTATTTTCTTCTTCTCTTGCGATGAACTGAATAAACCTTAAAATACGTCTATCTACGTCAACGCGCGCGCTCATCTGAACGGTAACATAAAAAAACCAATGATGAACAGTCGAGCGGTAGTGCAGCGTTCAACGCGCGCTTTGCTAAAACGCGCGTTAGCATGTAAACGGCCTGAATAAAATGTTTGTAGTTGTAAACGCGCGTTAAGCGCTTGTCATGTGAACGTACCCTAACTTAGGAACGTTCGTCTCTTGCAAGAGTTTCTTTGAACCTGAATAAACAGATTTAAAACCCCCGTCTTACTACCAATACTTAGCTCATTCCCGTCACTAAAAAGGTACAGAAAGACAACTAGTAAAAACAACCCTTTTAGGGGAGGAAATTGAAATAAAACCCGTTCTAAGATTAGAAGGGTTTATTCTCAACCCTTTGACGGTCACGGCCGTGTTTATTTAGGTAAAGTACTTTCAATTGTCCGGGAGTAATCGCTAGCAATCAAGGAACCCGCTTTGTGGTTGAGAAGAATCTGAGAAAATCTGCAATTTAGAAATTCCGACTGCCATTTGTTTTTTTTTTGTTTGCGGATTAAAGGAATGGTCTTATTGCTACTTTGAGGGAATTTTGCTATTGTCGTCCACTACTAAAGGTAGGCCTCAACAAGCTAGGCAGCTCACATCCATCCGCTGCCAGCCACCTTCTTCAAATCGTCGGTTCATCGTGCCGCAGGTCGTTTCACACTACGCTTGCCCAAACGCGGTCTCCACTCTAAAGCGTGTCTGCTCTATCTACCGTCTGTCCGTCTGCAGACGTGGCCAGCTCACTTCCACTTCAGCATGCTGATTCGACGCGCAATGTCGGTGACTTTAGTTCTCTGGCAAATTACTTCATGGTTGTTGGGTTTGTGGTGTATCCGATTTATTTATCAAAATTAGCTTACGACAGTTACCTGAAAGCCTTTTTCAATTGTTTTCGCGCAACCCGTATTAGTAGTTCGTAGTTTTTATTATAAATATAAGCCTATATTACTGCGTATAATATCATCTATCTGCCATTGAAAGTCCTGGAAAAATCGGTCCAGTAGTTTTGTTCAGTAGTTTGTAGTTTTGTCCAGTAGTCCAGTAGTTAGTATTAGCCGTTACAAACGATCAGACAGATAGACAGTGACTTTAGTTCTCTGGCAAATTACTTCATGGTTGTTGGATTTGTGGTGTATCCGATTTATTTATCAAAATTTGCTTACGACAGTTATCTGAAAGCCTTTTTCAATTGTTTTCGCGCAACCCGTATTAGTAGTTCGTAGTTTTTATTATAAATATAAGCCTATATTACTGCGTATAATATCATCTATCTGCCATTGAAAGTCCTGGAAAAATCGGTCCAGTAGTTTTGTTCAGTAGTTTGTAGTTTTGTCCAGTAGTCCAGTAGTTAGTATTAGCCGTTACAAACGATCAGACAGATAGACAGTCTGTACCGACTAAACATTTACTTGAATTTAGTAAAAACCTGTTATTTTGATATTCAAAACAATCACTTCAATTTCATTTATTTAATAATAATAACATGTGGGAACATTTTCACACACGGCCATCTGACCCCAAACTAGGGAGACCCTGTACTATGGGTGTCAGATAGCTGATATACATACACAAATACATTTAAATACATCTGACCCCAAACTAGGGAGACCCTGTACTATGGGTGTCAGACAGCTGATATAAATACATAAATACATTTAAATACACCTGACCCCAAACTAGGGAGACCCTGTACTATGGGTGTCAGACAGCTGATATACATACACAAATACATTTTTCTTTTCTTTTCGCCACCACCCAGACACAAGGCAAACACAAGTGCTCATCACACAATTTGTATGTATAGTGTATTGATAAAGACCGAAACTCTTATAAATATAGTCCTTACAGTGCTTGAAAGATCTCAATTTAAGTGTGACGAAAAATGGTACCTATTTAAAATACCCCAGAGGCCTATTTAGGCAAGAATTTAGGCTGAATTAAAAAGCTCTTTAGACCCAAACAGGGCCTCGTAAATAAAGCCTGGTAGCCTGGTAGGGCAATTAAATACTTAAAACCAATACCTGTATTTTTATTTTTTGGCACTTACAAGCTTGTTACGTCATCTATAAAGAAAAAAGAATTCTGGTGTTTGGTAATAAAAAAATATAAAACCCAGTTTTGTAGTAACAAAATACAGGTTTACAATTTCAACCGTTGCTACGTCGTAGCTGACGGCTACGCAAGCTACGAGAGCTACGCCCCGTCGCGCGTCGTAGCCGATAAGCGCCCCGCTACAAGCCAAATCTGACGTGTACTTTGGAGTTTTAAAAAGTGTGTTCTTTTGTTTAGAATTTGTGTACACTTCTTGACCGACTTCATAAAGGAGGTTATCAATTCGATACTTAAGCGTATAATAATTATTATTGAACCGGCTATTAGGGCTTCCAAACAAATATACAAAATGAAATGGGTGTATGAATGTATGTAGCCTGTATGTTTATATGTATGTTTGTATGTATTTCTATGCATTTCTCCGAAAATTACGATCTTAAAAAGACAACCACCTTCAAAAACTAAAAAGTTATGATTAACTTCAGCACAGAACTCATACATATGACTTTAGTTTAGAAAGTCGGTAGTTTTTGTTCTGTGTGTTGTTTTAAAGGCGGTTGTAAAAACGTTTCTTTTTTCGCTTTTCAGTGCCTAAGTACTTCTATTCAAAATTAATTAAGTAAGTTTGAAAGTTGCACTAGTGACAGAAAAGTTGAAAGCGAATCGTTTGTCTTGGTATGGGCATGTGAAGAGAAGAGACGAAACTCATGTGACCAAAACAATTATGAATATTAATGTGGATGGATGGAGAAGAAGAGGAAGGTCGAAAAAAAGAAGGATGGATTGTGCGAAGAATGATATGAATGAAAAGAGAGTCAGTGAAAGCATGACGTTGGACAGGACAAAATGGAAGAAGAAGAAGTGTTCCGCCAGTCTCAGGGAACATGGGATAAGGGCAGAAAGATGATGAGTTTAAACAATCATTTGTATTTTCATTTAGAATGTCAAATTGTTATGGAAATTATTCAATCAATTAGTATCTTTATTGTGGATCATAGGTAGGTACATAATACAGGTCTTTTAACAATACATATAATTGTGATCAGCGCTGTCTCGCCCATAAGGCACACAATAGTTACATGGAAATTTCATTTAATACAGAATTATTTTATATAAATTGATAATTTAATTATTACATTATTGATTCAAATTATTATTAAAAATACAGAAAAAAGAAACAGAAAAATAACCGAAGGATTTTAAGTAGGTACACATTACTGAGTCACTGAACGCATCATGACTGAGGTAGAGTGTATTGGAGCAGTGATTTATCTGATAGGAAGTCTTTTATAGAGTAGCAGCACTTGTTTACTAACATAACACGAAGTTTATTTTTAAATGTTCTCATTTCTTTAATTATTCGAATAGGCCCCGGAATATTATTAAAAATGCACAAAGCTGAACAAAAGATGCTTTCGTACATCAAATGAGTCTTGCTAGCTATCTGTGCGCAATTTGTCCTTAGGCCGTAATGAGTGTGGTAATTACACAACTCAATGTTATTTTTGACAAATATTTCATTGTAAGTATTTAATTAACCGAAAAAGATTTGTGTGATAAGCACTGGAGTATTTGCCTTGTGTCTGGTTGTTTTTTATCTATATACGTATGTATTTAAATGTATTTGTGTTTGTATATCAGCTGTCTGACACCCATAGTACAGGGTCTCCCTAGTTTCTGGTCAGATGACCGTGTGTGAAATTAATGTCCCCACATATTATTATGTCGCATCACGGGTGGCCGAGATGCATCCTTGCAAACAAAATGCAAACATCGGATCCTCTTCATAATCCGACCATAGTTTTGGATAGGTTATCGCGGGTATTCGAACGAAAGATGATTTCATTTAAATTAAAATAATTTATTCAGAGTAACAAGAAAAAAACACGTTCGTTGGTACTGAGTGTTCAGCTGAGAATGTCTGAGCTCTCCTCTCCATACTCTGGCCTCGCCAGTTCCCGCTGTCTCCCCTCTACCGACGATCGTGTCCAAGCGGATTGGCGCGCTTGCGTTTCCGGTCACATGATTATTAGTTCTCAAGTCAATTTGTTAGATGGCGCTGTCTGTTGTACCGTAGCGCCATCATCCACGACAATTATCCTTAAATATCATACTAATAAGTACATACTTAATATTATAAATGCGCAAGTAACTCTAGCTGTTACGCTTTTACGATGAAATGGCTGAACCGACTTGGATAAAATTTTGTATGAAGATAGCTTGAACCCCAGGGAAGGGCATAGGCTACCTTTTAATCCCTGACATAGTCTGCATCCACGATAACCGACATTCACGCGGACGAAGTAGAGGGGAAAAGTTAGTAGTTCCATAAATCAAGCCCTTTATTTTTAATATACTTATGAGTAAGTATATTATTATTTCCACGTAATAACTCAGCCATTTTATGTTCCACTTGACCGTAATAACGGGCACAGCTTGCCTAAATCGCCTGTAAATTACACCTACCAGCTAGCTAACGTATTATTACAAGCTTCAATGCGGAGAATCGACCACGCGAATACCTAAAGACGAATTTCTTTACCTTTCTATTGTATTATAGAAGAATGGACGTCTTTAGTCAGTAATGGGTAGTAATGTAGGTTAAAAAAAAATTCGTAATGATAAATCCATACCAATATTAAAAATGCGAAAGTAACTCTGTCTGTTACGCTTTCACGATGAAACGGGTGAACCGATTTAGATGAAATTTGACATGAAAATAGCTTGAACCCTAAGAAAGGACATAGGCTACTTTATGATCCGTGACTTCGCCTGCATCCACGATAACCGACATTCACGCGGATGAAGTCGCGGGCAAAAGCTAGTCTCGTAGAAAAAAGTCATTTTTAGAAAGAAGTCAACAGTAAACAACGTATTACTTAATTTTTTTAGACGGTAGTAGTCTTATTTGTATTATAGGTTTTTTTTCGGTTTTTAGTAGCTACTTCTCGTAATCCAAATTAATTAAAAAATGTAACACCAAACAAATTAAGTCATCCCTTAATTTTCCTTTAGAAGTGGAATATTTTTTATGAAATTTATATGAGACCAACTTGGAGGTTTAGGTACACTATCCATTAAAAAAAGAATCATTGACATGGCAGTACACTGTAAAAAGTGATCCGTTTTCAAACCTATAAACAAAAAATAATAATATTTATGTTGAATAGAGAACCTCCGCCTTTTTTTAAATAATTAATTAGGATTTGTTTCACCATCTCTCAATAGATACTATTGACCAGAAGGCTAATTCTAGTAACTAAAAAATTGGTTGTCTGTAAAGTCGGTTTACTGACAGTTGAACGTGACAACGCGAAAGAATCATTACCTTTATCGCTGTAATTATCGTTGCTATAAACAATTGACACCACATTCACTTTTCACTTGGAACGCCTCAGAGCGAGGTAACGCCGCAGAGCGAGGTAACGCCGCATGACGTCATGTAACGCCGTAACGCCGCATGACGTCATGTTTTTTCGTGCGTGCAGCCGGCTCTATCGAATTATAAGACGTTGTCACGTCAAAACGTTCAAAATCTAATCATAATCGCAACTCGACGACAATCATATCATAAAATCACAAAGTACGTAAGGCTGCGGCGCGCCCGAGCAGAGAGACCGCTCAGAACAAACCGCCATTTTACTCACGCACACATTGACATTACGTTTATAGGAAATCTTAAGCAGTTTTAAGCAGCATCAGTCTCGACTGTCACGTTTTGTCTAATTGAATAAACGAGAGACATTGACATTTCATGACGAACAGAAAAAAAAATGTTATAAAAAAAATGCAAAGAGTTCCAACCAGTGTCAATAAAATTTCATATTCTCACAAATAAAACCTACAGAGTGAATACAGTAGCAGCCCTAGTGAGTCTGGCAAGTTTAGGTAATTATTTTTGAAGATGGCGGGAGCGGTCCTTCTGTACCTTTTATATTTTGTGACAAAATGTAGAACAATTGCGAATACAATCACGAGATTGTAGGTATTTGTTATTGAATTTGTATTTGCTTTTGTGGCTTCACTCGCAGTGTTCCGCACGGTCTATCTGCATTTATTTGATAATCTGAGATATCGAGACTGATATTTGAATGCGAACGATCCTAAAAGTTTGTAAAATTTTCCCCCTTGACAAATATTCACAAAAATGAAACAAAATTTGTTTGAAATAATCTGCTAAGCAATTTTATCAAAACTTATTGGAAAGCGACGGAACAGACCCGTAATGACGTTTTTTCCAATAATAGACCCGTAGTAATCATCATCATCATATTAGCCTCTTGCCGCCCTCTGTTGAACGTTGTCCTCCCCCAGAGATCGCCAACCAACCCGGTCTTGTGCAGCCCGCATTCGTCTCCCCAGAGGTCGCCAACCAACCCGGTCTTGGGCAGCCCGCATCCGTCTGCTGGCAGTCACGCAATATCTTTTTAAAGTCAAATTATTTAATTCAATTAAACCATTTAACGCCACTGATGCTGCGATAAATGTGGCAACCTACTGGGCCCAAGTAGTCTAGCATAAAGGAAAACCATCGATTCGAAAAGAAGAAGAACCATTTACAACATTTGCACTTTATAATTTTCAAGAACTCGGTCAGTTCGTCAGGTAGCAGAAGTTAAGTGCCCGTTTCAAAACATACGTAGGTTACTATTGCGAAGAACGAGCAAAAAACTCTACGGACACTCTTTACAATATTTTTTTTACAAAATCTGGTTCTGGCTGGTTACATTATACTTGTTGCTTTAATATGTGATAACAATGCTGGTAAAGAGCAATATAACAAAAAATAAAGATACAAGCCATGGCAGTTACACTAACTTCAAAGCCAACATTAAATTTATTTTATGTCTAGAGCACAAAAAGCTTTAAAAATCACATTCAATTTGTAAATACAAAAGTACAACAAAAATAGACAATATAAAAACCAAAATGTATTTAAATTTTGATTGTAATAAATTTTAATGTGATTAAAATGAGTGTTATTAAAATCGAGCAATTATAAAACATATAATTCTATTAGATGTATTTATTAAAATTATATAAATGTAAATATAATTATTATAAAATGAATGAATTGTAATATTTTAATGTTTGTATTGTTCTTAAATTTTAAATAAAAGTATTTTTAAGGGTGATTTATGCGTTTTACGAGTATACGATTTTGTTATATTTTATGTCAATTACATAGTTTAAACACGTAATAAATTTACTCAAAATCAGTTATTTAATTTGTATTATTTTCAAGAAACTTTTGCAATCGAATTATAACTCTGAATAATTATTATTTATTTTGTATTTTTACACTATTAAAAATCACCCTTTAAATACAAAATTGACATAAAATGTGAATTTAAAAAATTGTAACATATCTTTAAAGCGGCAATACTGTGCCAAAATAAATTTATTAATTATTATATTAGATCAATGGATCCACGTTCCTTGTGCATAGTACCTCGAGTGTTGTATAAACCCCTATTTTGTGACCTATGTATGTATACACTACATTTAAGTAGTATAAGCAAATTTCAATACAAATAAATTCAGTTATGGAACATACATGCTGTGACAATAAAATATCGCAAACATGAATACTGTATGTATTAATACGTTCCCCTAGGCACATTTAGTAATACTAAATTGAAAACACATTTTTTGTAAGCCGAGGATTATAGAACTTTCCACATAAGTATTTCCTAACTTTTTAGGTTATGATGTGTGTACTTAATAAGTCTACAGACATGACTAGAACCTTAGTTAAAACTGCAGAAATGAATCAATAGCCTTTCTACGTTAAGATGTTAAGTAAGTATTGAAATGGTCGATGTGTGATAATTTTGATACTTGGTAATTATTTCAATTAACTAATAATATAAATGCAAAAGAGAGTTTGTAAGCTTGTTACGCTTTCATGGCTAAAAAACTGAACCGATTTTGATGAAATTTGGTATAGACCGAACTTGAAATCAAACTAGACAGGACACCGACTACTTATGATTAGATTTTTTTGCCCACTGCAGGGCAAAGGTCTCTTCTCATACTGAGAAAGCACGAGCATTGATCAGCACGCTTGCTCAAAGCGGTTTTTCGATTTCAGACTTAACATTATTATAAGACAGGTTTCCTCGCGATATTTTTCTTTCCGATATCAGTTATTTCCAAGATAAACCTAAAAACAACATACGTATTGGAAACCACCAGCCCTGATTTTTGGTTATTTTGCAATTTAATACAATGACTGCCGGGTCAAAAACGTTAAAGGTAAAACCTCCAAAAGCGTCGGACACCCGATGTCCGCCATGAAGTTCAAAGTATTAATCAATGAATCCAGCAGTGCTATTCTGATACAATCTCCCTCGGTGAACACCTAGGTGAAGTGAGCTATCATCTTGATGATGATAATATATTTTGACATGTTTAATAATAGTAATGAATGATAATGTATTTTCACATGAGTAATAATTAATTAATTATGAAGTATTTCTGCATGAATAATAATAAATATTAATGGATAGATTCTAAATTATTCTTAAATATTGTACACCCTATGGGTATGTTACAGCGATATGTATGTATATTATTATGATAAGAGCTCCTTCTCCAGCTGTGACAAACAATAAATGAATTTGAATTTGAATCTTTTCCGATGCTAGAGATTTACAAAGCACTGCAATCGGAGGACAGCTCACTTCACCTAGGTGTTCACCTAAGGAAGATTGTAACAGAATAGCACTTGAGAAAATGGTTTCACTGTTTGCACTGACGTATTTGTTTTACATTCCATGTAACGGGTATTAAGTATAACAATATTAATTAGCAATAAACTAAGTTGTAAATATTAAATGTAAGAATTGTATGTATTAGCAAAAATAAAATTAATTATTATGCGTGTTTTTGTGTTTTTATTAAATTATTATCCTTGTTAAGTAAATAAAATGATCCACTTAGTGCCGAACCCACCCACGTTAATTTTCTAAAAGTAATTGAAACAATTTTGAATATTTAACATTGATTAATATTAAATGTATTATTTGCATAACTAATGGATGTATGTACATTGACCTATTTTTATCCAACATATTTGGGAAAAAGACAGATGATAAATAAACACAACATGGTTTAAAAGTAGCTGCAATCCAGTTTGCAGCTACTTTTAAACCATGTTGTGTGCCTATACACCAAATAACTTGTTCTACTGTACATAACCCATAATCATTATTAGCTGTCCATCAAAATGTGGGAGGTTCTATTAATAGTGTTATAGGATAGGAAGTTAACCCAGCATTATAGGGTGGCTTACAATTCGATCAACAGGATAGGTAAGGGCTTTTATATCTCAATCAAAAAGTAATTCGGGCCATGTCATATTAAAGCTCTATTCACACATATCAGGGCCGTGCCTGGAACGTGACAGGGCCGTGGCCGTGCTAAGACCGTGCATACGAGTCCCGTCAGGAACTTTTTGTTCACACACGTCAGGGATGTGATCGGACCGTGGACAGGGCCACGTCGTTTTAAAGTTATTTTTCACTTTTTGGTTTTTAAAGGCAGTTGTCTTTTTTGTAAAAAAACTTTTTTATTTTTCGCTTTTTAGACCTTCCTTATCCAAATCCAACACAATCAAAACAGAGATTGAAAGTACAAGGTGAGAACATTACAACATCATCCATGTATATTTTTTTGCTTTCTGTCGATTTTTACAAAAAGTGATCAATATCTATAAAAATTATATGGGACAACCCTTGAGGCATACCCTATCAATCAAGAATTTTCAAAATCGCAACTATAAAACAAAAAAAAATTAACACAATTATGCAAAAAAAAAAACAAATTAAAAAAAACATACAGACGAATTCAGAACCTTCTTCTTTTTGAAATCGGTTGAAAATTAAGCGTTATTTTAGGTCTTAGATTTTTTTTTATTACACATGATATATTTTTTTTAATATTTATGATTGCACTTTGCCCGCGACTTCGTCTGCGTGAATTTTCTCAAGGATCCCTAATTTTTTGATAATGCAATATAGCTATAGGGACAATGTAGCTTCCCATTTTCGAAATCGGATGAGTGGTTTTGAAGATTACTCCCTACATACAAATATTCAAACTATTTTTTATATTGTTATAGGCTTACGTTTGACCGCAACTCACCTGATCTTAAGCGATGATGCGGCCTAAGGTGGAGCACGCTTGCCTAGGATAAACCGGTTCACTCGTGCCTTGAAGATACCCAGATTATATGTATCGGGGAATAGAGAGGCGGACAGTGAATTCCACAGTCCGGCAGTTCGCACAATAAATGTGGAAGCATAGCGCTTGGTTCGAGACCGTGGAACTTCTCGTCCGGTGGTGGAATGGGGATGGGGGAATTAAGTAGTGCAATAAAATTCCAAAGCATACTCTCTGAAATGTATCCGATAAAAGACCGACCAACTAACAGACATACTTTACCTCTTTGTAATAATTTTTACTATAGATAGGTAATAAGTACAACATCTTACAGACTATTCCAAGACGATATCACACACATATTAAACACATACTATACACAAGTATGTAAATTAGTTACAGTAGTGGTGTCAATACCCAATTGTCCCTTCTTTCATTTGTTTTTAATAAATATTTTACTCCGTAATAATTTAAAGACTAGTGCAATGTTATTCCAAAAATACACACACACAGATTGTAATAATAATAAAATACGTGCCGAATCGTGAGAAAGTTCATGCAGATTGATGAACACGAAGCAGGCCCCCAACAGAATACACCCTCAACGTAATACACACCACACGCTACATTTACTTGGCTCCGGCCCGTAAATGCAGTTAAAACCAGGCAAAGAGCTGAGAACAAAGAAAACAAACACAAATAATAATAATAATATGTGGGGACATTTTCACACACGGCCATCTGACCCCAAACTAGGGAGACCCTGTACTATGAGTGTCAGACAGCTGATATACATACATAAATACATTTTTTTTTTGGCATGGCAAACACAGGTGCTCATCACACAAATGTTTACCCTGGGCGGGAATCGAACCCGCAACACGCTGCGCAGCAGTCGATCGCTCAGCCACTGCGCCAACCGTGTCGTCATTGTATTGCATTGAACGAAAATACTCAGCTCATAATTAAATACTGGCATGATCGCTTTGTTTATTTCCCGTGAACGAAGTATTGAATGCAAAATTCCACGTATCGAAACTGATTGAAAATTCTCCAACGTTTCCGAGGAACGATTCCGGCCGGGAATTGAACCCGTGACATACAACCTTCAGCTAATCGCTCAACCACTGCGCCAGATGTCGACCCTGACTGACCCAAACTAGGGAGACCCTGTGCTATGGGTGTCAGACAGCTGATTGACATACATACATAATTATATAGATAAACTACACCCACACAAGGTAAACACAAGTGCTCATTACACAAATATTTACCCTGGGTGGAAATCGAACCCGCAACACACTGCGCAGCAGTTGATCGCTCAACCACTGCGCCAACTGTGTCGTCATAAATAGTACGTGGGCGACCGAACTTTGCTCGGTATTTTTATTCCGTGTTTTTAAAAAATGCAACCTAGCTAGATCGATTTATCGCCCCCGAAATCTCCTGCACACTAAATGACAATGTCAGATCCTGCCCCACCCATGTACAGAAAAGTAAATTAATGAAAATAATTGTAATGAATATAGAACCTTTCTATACAAAATTGTTTTTCTTTAGAACTTGCGGATTACGAAATACCTACCCACAAAATACAAACTCATTTTACCTAAAATACAATTTAACCTATAATCAATGTCATTATTGTTTTTAGATTTAAACGGAAACCGCAAGTTCTACAGTCACTAAGACTAATGTTTAGTTATCAGCAATAAATAAACAGTAAGATGCTACATATTGCACATGACTTTTATTGAGTGCGGCAAAGTTCTATAGAGTTTCTGGCATTGTCCTTTCATGGAAACCGTTGGAGCCGTTTCTGAGATTCAGATTATATATTACAAGAATTGCTCGTTTAAAGGTATTAAATTAGATTAGTGGTTTTTGAAAATGACATTAACATAAATTATACAAACATTTTTATGAATTCTCTTGATTATTCTTCTCCACCAATTGTTCGGGAGACCACCAGCGCCAGCGATCAAGGCGCTGCTGGCCTTTCCATGAGGAGCTGGGATGCATCGAATGATTTACTTCCCTGCAGTTACGGGGCTGCGTTAGCTACGTTTTCCCTCAGTCGGGGGTTGCGGAAGTATCTCTAGTTCCCGCAACCCCCGAGACGTAGGTGTGAGATGGAACACCAGGGTGGTTTTCAGTCAGTAAGAGAGTGACAGACCCCTCACCCCCCACATCCATGAGGATATTCCACCCCGGGGCCAAAAAAAAAGCTACGTTCCCCGACTGCTATTTGCTATATTTTAGCATTAAGAGCGCGTATTCGATTCGTGACGAAAACTTCATGTTTTTGCGTTTTGCCCAGAGCAATATCGTAATTATGTGAGCAGATTATTTAAAGACAATTTACAGTTTTAGAAAGATTAAGTCTTGATTTAGACAGCTACAGAGTAAAATATAATTTTTAATTATGTTTTTTTAAAGCGAAGACATTTCATATCGTTTTACGAAAATAGACGTCAGAGTTAACTTTCAGGACCAATACAACTATTACAATATGCCAAAATATTTTGTTTTATGCGTTTTTCCAACAGTATATACAGTCATGAAGACAGTTACAGAGCCAAAATTACGAAAATATTACTATTATGTATTAATAAACAATGTTGAAAAAGTAGAAATTCGGTTCACTTTGTCAATTTTTTTTCACCAGTATTTGGATAAAAATTTATAACGACATATTTATTTTATGAAAGTAAAAGTTATGTTTACTATACAGAATATTTTTCAGTCCGTTATACGAGCTCATTTATTTTAGGCAATTATTTTAAAAAGCACTGTTATACATCGCGCGCTGTCGTTTGCCGATCAATTTCAATGATTCGTGCTTATTTCGTGCATATTTTTTTTTTGATGCACACAAACAGACCATTGTATTGTACTAGTGTGTCAATGCTGCTACGCCGTTCTAGCAATCGTTTAGATTTTGAGTTGCGCTAAATTGAATACGCGCCCTTAAAAGATAGAGACCCGCAAGAACATTCGAGCATCCGTGCAATTTTTTTTATAAACTTTATGATGCGAAATCTATAATGTTCGTACAGAGGCCAGCGCATCAAGCTACAACAATCTGTAAAATTTCTTTGATAGATTTTCAACTTTATTACAAAAAAATACCGGACTAGTGCGAGTCGGATTCGCTCACCAAGGTACAAAGTAGGTACCCTCTACATATCCATACTTCCATACTAATATTATAAATGAGAAAGTAACTCTGTCTGTTACGCTTCCACGATGAAACGGTTGAACCGATTTTGATGAAATTTGGTATGAAAATAGCTTGAACCCTGCGAAAGCACATAGGGTACTTCTTAATCCGGGACTTCGTCTGCGTTCGCGTAAACCGACATTCACACGGACCAAATCGCTGAAAAAACTCATTATAAATAAATAATATATTTTCCTTTTTTTCCTTTTGTTGTACGGAACCCTAATAATAAGGTTTATATTCAATTGAGAACATTTGACAGTTTGGTATGGCTTGACTGTACTGTACTAAACAAAACTTGATATTTTTATCTCAAACTCGAAGAATCTGTTTATACATTCCTATGTCTGTCTGAGCCTGAGTCTGGATACCCATCCAGACTCGTAAATATTCATGTAAGTATCTTTCAAGTTCTGCACAGCACAAGAAAATTGGATTTTTCCCTGCAGCGTCGCAGTTACATAATGATACTGGCCTTTTCTGCCTCTAACCGTAGCAAATGTGGTTACAGGAGGCCAAAGAATAAAATAGAAGTGAACGTCTCGACGCAGCGTTGGTAGGCCTCCCACCAGATGAACCGAAGACATCGTCAAAGTCGAGGGTAACCGGTGGATGCAAGCGGCAGGTGGCCGCTCTTTGTGGAGTTCTATGGGGAAGGCCTTTGTTCAACAGTGGACAAATTCATCATCCAATTCTATTTAAGTAATCCGGCTAATGATGATGATGAATGTCTTGTCTTAACGGATTCTCAATACCTACATGGTATTTGCAACATTATCTCTAGACCTAAAGGCATAGTATCACCACGATCCGATGACCGCCGCATCTAAGCGACGGTGCACGACTGATCGCCGGGACGTAGCCGACCGATGCCATTCCGGTGTGAATTGACTCTTACGGCTTCAAGATTGATCGTCTCTGACAGCCAGGCAGTTTTGTTAACCGCGCACTGGATTTTCAACAACCAATATCGATAATTGTATGGCCTACAGATAGTTGTTCCGGGTCTGGCTGTTTGTGTATGTGAGTTTATATGTATGTAAACGCATCCACGACACAGGAGTAATTCCTAGTGTGGGGCAACGTTTTTTTTAAAAACAAAATAAATAAAAATAAACAAATTGCCCATCCAATGCGTGGTAAAAATCTCCGCATCCACGCGAACGTAGAGAAATAATAAGCTAATTGAGAAAACTGAATAGTCGGCTACAAGCATCCGATTAGATCAGAGAAGAAATTCTGTTGAGATCTTTCAAGAACATTATTTATACATTTTTATATATTTCATACATTTTAATCTTCAACATGATCATTAATCATAAAATAAATTAAAAGAATTAAATATGTACAAAGCTTACAAATATATTTAAAAAGATAATATACCTATATATATATTAAGTACAATGGAGGGCTCACAGAGCATCAAAAAACTCGTCCGCATCGCTCACAATGGGACAAGGGTCCAAAAGGCAACATTACCACGTTGAATGGCAATGCTAATTCTTTGGCCCAAGAAAAGAACGAAAATTTAGATCTGTGGAGCTATTGCATTAAATTTATCTAAAGTCGTTTGTCTGTCGGTAGAGTCACAAAGAAAAATTACACATTTGGAGGGACTAAGTCTAGGTCAATAGATTCAAATTGCTGTTTCAGGAGTTTAAAATCTTTCAAAACGATGTCTATATCACCTCCTAAAGTTCCGTCGTCCAAATACCATCCATACGTTAAGTTTGGAATTTAGTTTTTGTATTATAGGATAAATAGCCAAACTGAAAATAACTGGCCCAAGAGGATCACCTTATTGGCATCCGACTGCAGATTCCAAAACATTGTCCTTATAAAGTAATTTTAAAGGGTGCCTGTAATACGGGTCTGGTTCATAATATCGACAGTCAATACATCGACGGTCGCCGTATCGAAAACGTTCCCTACAGGGAACGTTTTAACACTGCCACTTAAAACCATAAATTTCGGGTAATTCTTTTTTGACTTCGGCCAACAAAGTGTTTCTATTAACGAAGTTGAAGGCGTCTTATAACGTCAACCTTAAGAATGACCTCACCTTTGTTTGATTTTTGATCTCAGTTACAATCTGTCAAAAATACCTCTATTTACCTACATTTTTGACATTAATTGACGCTTAGGTTAGTTTGTTACTGAATTTTCAACATTTTTAGTTACGAGATTGTATTAGCCTTCTGGTAGATATTGATATATGAGGAGCAATAGGTGATTATTTCGTCGGCATATACTTAGAAAGGAAAGCAAATGCGTTGCGCTTCTATGTCATTAAATTATTCTTTGTAAATGCATTCCTCTCCCACCCAGCGTAAATATCCGAGCTTTGAGTCGTAAATAATCTGATAGCTAGAAAGTAATGCTCGAACCGGTGGAATGGTATTTTTTAGCATTTGTTTTTAAAAAGTTCGCGCGATGTTATTGCTGGATGGAGATAGGTATGATAGGAATTAAGGAATTGTACCGAAGCCCGCTCCATAATGAGTTTTAAACCTAGTACGAGATTTTGAATTACGTATACTTTCCCCGTGAGGTGTCCGGACGAATTATAGAAGGCGACTAAGGGAAAATCTGGAAGTCGGCCAGCAGCGGCTTGCGTTTACTCAACAACTTCACTGCGATCCCCAGGACGCCTGCCAAGCATGGGGATTATGACCTAATTGTGACACCCCCCCACTTTTATGGGGGAGGCCTTTGTTCAACAGTGGACGTCTTCCGGTTGATGATGATAATGATGATTATACTATTTGAAATTAATTTATTTGACGGGAAATTTACTGATCTCAATTATTTTAACCGATTTCAGAAAGGAGGAGGTTATCAATTTGAATGTTTATATAAATATATTTTTTTTATGTATGTTCGGACATAACTCTGGCACGTATAGACGGATTTGCAAAATTCTTTTTTGTTCGAAAGGGGTTTATTTCGAAATGGTCCCATAAAAATTTTACCAAAATTAAAAAAGGGCTAGATTACCTTTTTGATAAAATCAACAAATTCCCATAAAAATTACTTAGACGACGTTTGAGTTTCTTCAATCTTTGGAGGATTTACAATCTCTTTTAAAGGTGCGTATTCGATTTAGCGCAACTCAAAATCTAAACGATTGCTAGATCGGCGTAGCAGCATTGACACACACTAGTACAATGCAATGGTCTGTTTGTGTGCATCAGAAAAAAAATATGCATGAAATTAGCACGAATCATTGAAATTGATCGGCAAACGACAGCGCGCCATGTTTTACAGTGCTTTTTAAAATAATTGTCTAAAATAAATGAGCTCGTATAACGGACTGAAAAATATTCTGTATATTAAGCATAACATTTACTTTCATAAAGTAAATATGTCAGTTATGTTTTTATTCAAATACTAGTGAAAAAAAATTGTCAAAGTGAACCGATTTTCTACTTTTTCAACATTGTTTTTTAATACATAATAGTAATATTTTCGTAATTTTGGCTCTGTAGCTGTCTTTATGACTGTATATACTGTTGGAAAAACGCATAAAACAAAATATGTTGGCATATTGTAATGGTAGTATTCGTCCTGAACGTTAACTCTGACGTCTATTTTCGTAAAGCGATATGAAAGAATTGTCTTCGCTTTAAAAAACCATAATTAAAAATTATACTTTTACTCTGTAGCTGTCTAAATCAAGATTTAATCTTTCTAAAACTGTAAATTGTCTTTAAATAATCTGCTCACATAATTACGATATTGCTCTGGGCAAAACGCAAAAACATGAAGTTTTCGTCACGAATCGAATACGCGCTCTTAACACACCGTTTCTTAATGGATTTGGATGTTAAGGCAACACTAAAAAGCGAAAAATAAACAGTTTTAAAAAAAAAAAAAAGAAAACCGCCTTCAAAAACTAAAAAGTGATAAATAACTTTGGCACAGAACACACATTACTTTACTTTCGGAAGTCGGTGGCAATACAAAACAACCAACTCAAAGCCACCGCCACCGTAAGTATTTATTTAGCAAGTTATTTATCACTTTTTAGTTTTTAAAAGGCGGTTTTCTTTTCTTTTTTTTTAACTTTTTAGACTTTCTGTTAAGCCTTATGCATACAGTTATCTTTTGAATATGGCTTCTTTTGAAATGTAAATACCGTTTTATTTCCGCCGCATTTTCTATTTTCCTCATGAACATAATTTGAATCATGAAACATGCTGTATTTGACGTAGGTACGATTATATTTCCAAACACTCCACGACGCTACTGCGGAAACGTTCAATGTTCTAAATATAGCAGTAAATGTCAATATTAGTAAGGCATTTGTTTGATCAGGGTCACTACGAGTACGTCAGGTGGTGGCCATGACCTTGGGTCAAGGACTTATCATATGTGGAGAGATAATAATAATGTTTTGACTGAATTTCGGTCACGGCGGCCTATCCCTAAGGAGACTAAAGCCCGACCGCCGTTCCTGGGCTAGCTGAATAAGGGTGTTACCGGACCAGTCGATCGATCGTCGATCGACGGCATCGATCGGTGGTAGAATGGATTAGCCGATGTCGATCAATAGTTTCTACCAGACCAATCGATTGATCGTCGATCGACGGCATGGATCGATGGTAGATTGGATTAGTCTACGTCGATCGAGCTGCTTAATTATTATTAGTGATGGATTATGGCCGGAGTTAATCAATCAACGCCGACCGATGCCATCGACCGGCAATCGATCGATTAGTTAGTCGAACGGTATCTGTCGATCAGCCGAAGCTACCACACCAATCGATCAACGTCGATCGATGCCATCGGTCGACGTCGATCGATGTTGATCGATTGGTGTGGTAGCTTTAATTGATCGACGGATACCGGTCGACTAACATCGATCGATGGCCGGTAGACGTCGATCGATTGCCGGTTGACGCCGATCGATTGCCGGTCGCGCAGGCGGGCAGATAATGGGGAGCGGACGGCGCACGGTGCGGCTAATCAAGCAGCTCAATCGATGTCGACTAATCCATTCTGCCATCGATCGATTGGTCTGGTAACACCCTTACACGGGCTCATAATGTATGAGATTTTGTAATTTTACCTCATGTTAGCAAACTCTTTGTTAAATAGTTTGGTGCAGTGGGCTTTGGTATCTTTTGATGCGGCAATGGGTTTTCGAAAGAATTTGAAATTCGTGCGAAAATTCACGCGGTAAAGTCGAGTATAATAGCTAGTAATAAGAATAAAATGTCTCCAAATTAACGAACAGGGTGTTTTATTAGCATGACGACTTAATTAAAGATTCGTTTCTAAAAACATAATTAATTACCAGCAATTAATGAAATCCAAAGAAAAACAGAGTTCTTTAAAAATATTACTACAAAGATAAAAGTGAGTGCTAAATTAATTTTTCATTTTAATTTCTTTGATAACAAATTTCTTGGAAATTATTAAATGAAAACAGCAGAAGATATTTTTCTACGCAAATTGAAAAACAGTTGACGGATTTTTTTATTGATGTTTGCAAAAAATAATGCAATTAACGTTAAAGAGGAAAAAGTTAATTGATATTGGCAGTAAATAAATTTGCACTGACTGAACTACACTGAACTTCTACCTCTCTCTAAGGTTCCAAACTAGAATGAGACAGAAGTAAATTACGAATTCTTTCAATTTGAAACATTGATCTGAACTTTGCTTTTTGCCTTTTGTTTATTTAACAACTGTATCAACCACATTTTAAGAAATGTATTTGTATTTGAAATAATATGTATTTGTTATTTATTTCATTTTTTTAGAAGTAAATAATATTTATTTATTTTAATTTTATATACAACTAGCGACCCGACCCGGCTTCGCCTGGCCTATAGCCTTCCTTGATAAATGGACTATCCAACACAAAAAGATTTTTTCAATTCGAACCAGTATATTCTGAGATTAGTGCGTTCAACCAAACAAACAAACTCTTCAGCTTTATAATATTAGTATAGATATAGATATTTACATATATAATAAAAAGAAAACAAAAAGAACTAATATAATAAAGCATCAAAAAATTCCTCCACATCGCCGTCATCTGGGAATGTGCCCAAGAGACTGGCAGCATTACCACGTTTGGTGGTAATGCTTAACCTCCGCCCAAAGTGAAAACCAGCTCTTGGATCACGGGAAGAGTCAGCTAACCTTTTAGAAATTTCCTTAAAAAGGAGATGAACACTCGGAACCAAGACCTCGAAAATTGATGTCTTTTAGAACTACGTGTCTCTTTCTGGTTTCATATGAAGGTAAGTATAATATAGCAACATATTATTTAGAGACTCTTGTCTAAGTAAAAGCCGTAATAATCGATCAATCATGGTTAGACTACGCTTGCCACGGTCAGTCAGTGGATGGCTGACAACCCATTTCATAACGAGACCTCTCCGTGAAGGCGATGGTCCCAGCCGTCATTCGTATATCTTTGACAGTCGTTATGAGTAGTCTGCAGCCAGAAAATCTGACAATCAATTTAACCAAGGGGTGTACAGCAACGGCCGTGTGGTGTCGGTCGCGAATAGCACCACCCCATTTCTACCCGTGGGTGTCGTAGAAAGCGACAGAGGGACCAGAAGATGAGCTGCAGCGTCTTTCTGAGTAAAATTACACCTACTGCGATCGCATACATGCATCGGCCAAGCATGGCGATCACGGCTAAATCCCCCCTAGGGGGAGACCTATGCCAAGCAGTGGGCGTCTAAAGGTTGACATGGTGATGATGATACAGCAACTGAAGTGTGGAGGTCAGATAGGCAGTCGCTCCATGTAAAACACTGGTATTAACTGAATACCAGTGTTTTACATGGAGCATCCAGTTAGATTGGAAGCCGACCCCAATATAATTGGGAAAAGGCTAGGCAGATAAGAAAAGAAAGAAAGAAAGAAAAACCATTTATTCACACAGAAGTGACGCACTTATTGCATAACAAGCATAAAACTAAACGTTAAATTCTAAAAAATAAAAAAAAATACAAATTTGATGACACTTGTCTTCTTCGTCGTATTGATTTTAGAGCTTGTAATTATTTAAAAACCCCCCTCTGCAGATTAAAATTCCTACCTTTACCGTTCCACTACCCGGCTTTCTTTTTCATAGTGTGCTCCGGCGCCCGAACCTATTTTCTTTAGTTACTTTTATTTTTGAGCACTCTAATTACACAATTTCTAACCCTGGTTGATCAACACACACATAAATTATTTATTTATTTATTAAAAATTGGCGAAGATGATACTTGTCTGTAAACACATAAGCCGAATAAACGCTTGGCTAGTCTCGTCTACGAGGCACGACTTTCTAACTTCTTAACAATCGAGCAACTCGTCTCTTGTATACAAGCCTTAAGACCTAACAAGTAAGGCAGTGCAATCGAAAAGCAATCAAACGGAATCCGTATACTCAATTGAATCAAACAATTGCTCGAGACGGTTTCTTTATTGTACTTGGCAGATTAGGCTAAGTATTACTTGATTGTTCTAAGTTATTTTGTTACTCTAGGAATAAAAATAGTTGACTAATTTAATGAAGGTATTATTTATTTTTCGAAAAGCACATACATGGTAGCACTATGTTCTTTAAAGCTACCGTTTACGAAGTATGTCTGTTATGGACTTGAATGTGCCCTGGCGGTTGTGAGTATGTCATGCTTACTTAAATGTCTCGCTAATGGTGGCGCCCGTTTGGAGCAACGCGATACGCGTACTCGTCGATGCAAAATACCACCAACAACGAACAGGGCGAGCGAAGAGAAATTGAAGAGCGCAAGGGGCGAGTCAGAGATGGTTTAGGGATTACTAATTCGTACAGCCAGCGACATGCGTTCCGACTAGGCAAAATTAGTTCAGATTAGGACGTACCAGTTTAACCATAAGCATGTAAATTCTAACTAGGATAAACCGATTCGACCTAGGCTAAACTGGTTTATCCTATTGGTAACAGGATAAACGAGTTTGGCCTAGGCTGTACTGGTTTGTCCTATCGCGTGTAGGGAGAACTAGTTTGCCCTAGGCGAAATTAGTTCATCCTAAAATCGGGTTTGGCCGGTAACAAATTAATTACTTATAAATAATATTATATTAATATTATTTATTATTACTTTTTATTAAGTTTACTGTAATATTTAGTTACACATAAACTAAGAAATTATGGATGCATATGATGAAAGATTTTATTGGTGTATCAGAAGAATTCCTTTCACAGTAGGTATAGATACCTACTGTGAAAGGAGATTTTTTTTCAATTTGGGAGGAAGGATGATGAATGTGTAAACCTAAACTTAGTTAAGATGTTTATTTTTATTGTTTTTATATGTCTTTGTGTTTTTCCTTTCTGTTCTATAATTGTCTCTGTTTTTTTGGTTCTTGTGGCTAAAATAAAGCCGTACAAATCGATCGGTCAAAGGTTAAGCTACGCTAGCCGCGGTGGGTCTGTGGATGGATGACCATCCCTTTCATACCGAGTTCCTTCTGTGCCTCGGAAAGCACGTAAAGCCGTTGGTCTCGGCTGTCATTTGTAGATCTTTGGCAGTCGTTATTTTATTTATTTTTATTTATTTATTTTTACTTTAATTACCACGGTTTACACCACTTACAATAATTAAAGACAGAGAATATTAGTTATAGAAGAGAAAAGAAAAACACAAAGACAGATACAAAAACAATAAAAATAAACATCTTAATTAAGTTTAGGTTCCACATACACATCCATCCATTCCTCTCACAGTACTTCTGACACACCAATAAAATCTTCGTCCACTCATCCGCAAACAGATCGTTAGTAGGATTAGAATCCAAGAGATCATTAAGTGCAGCCAGAGTGCGAGGTACTGGGGACATAGCGCGCGCAACAGTGCGACAAGGAGGGACAGCAAATAGCCTGTGCTTTCTGCCGCGGCAGTAATTGCTTGGGGCAAAGAAGCAAGCCAGCGCAGTATGCAGATCAGGCGCGTCAATAGTGCCACGAAACGCTTTACAAGCTATAGTGAGTTGATCTCGTGGTCGCCGTACCTCTAGAGAATTATATCCAAGGCATCCCAGCAGAAATCTTGTTGGATATAGATATGGATAATAGCCATGTATGCGCTTATATAATATAGCATTATGTTTACACTTGCTATACTTACTTTTTATAAACATGCAATCATTCTTCATATTTGCTG
Source organism: Charanyca ferruginea (assembly GCA_947361185.1). Classification (NCBI taxonomy): domain Eukaryota; kingdom Metazoa; phylum Arthropoda; class Insecta; order Lepidoptera; family Noctuidae; genus Charanyca; species Charanyca ferruginea. Next base: position 6,299,169 of record OX376078.1, read on the forward strand.
TCTAAATATTATAATAATACTTGTTTTTATACTTTAAATGTACTTACAGTCTTTATGCTCGTTTTGTCTACGTCTCTTTCTTTACAATGTGTGTCTCAGATCATAGTTCCCTTTAGTTTTACTTACATTATATTCCTTTGAGCATAAAGCTAATCTAATTTATAAATCTGGAAAATAAATAATGTTTTTGTTATGACATGTTTGTCAACGACAGTTGTCAATCTTGACAATTGTCAGTAATACTTTTAATTATTTTACGGCATAGATAACTTAAAACCTCCAAACTGATGTCGAATATATGCGTGTATTGCTGTATTTTATACTAAACAGCTGGACACCCGCTAATGTATTTGGTGTTCTTTAAAATCTTAAAAGCACTAATCAAATAAAAATAACTGGCAGTCTACAATAATTGAGTCTGGCCGGTACTATAATACCCCGCTATATAAGACCATACGGGCGTTCTAGAAATAGAATTCATACTTGGAAAGTATTATGAATTTCGGAAGAGTGGATAGGAAAGATAGGATAGGATAGGAAAACCTGTCAAATGGGTCAGTCTAGATCTTGCTGTCGCTTAAGTAACACGCTGATTACTTATACTTCACTGACTTAAAGTCTACCGGTCCACAACCAAAAGTCGGTAACGGTCCTGAGTCGTGCCGTCGTGCTGTCGCGTGCTGCTGCTCCCAGGGCGGGTCTTACTGTTAAGATCCCCGCCGTCCCAAAGCTAGGAGCTGATCGCGGCAGTCTTATCTTCGGCCGATCCTGTTTGCCGGCCAGGCTGTGGAACTAGGAGCCTGGAAATCTCTGCCTAATCTTAGTGCGTCTAGGTTAGTGCTTTCTAATTCGCTGTTTTTGATACTCATCACATTAAAATCTTTCTTGTGAGAGCTATAAATTCTATCGTACAATTCTACATAGCCTTTTATTTCATAAATTACTAGAATTGTTAGAATAAAAACCTAAGGGTTATGAGTAGTTAGTAGTAGGTTATGGGTAGTCAGAAGCCAGAAAGCCTGACAACCATGAGTCTTACCAAGGGGTATCATGTTACCCAGTAACTGGGTTGTGGAGGTCCGATAGGCAGTCGCTCCAAGTAAAACACTGGTATTCAGCTGCATCGGGTTAGACTGGAAGCCGACCCCAATATAGTTGGGAAAAGGCTAGGCAGATGATGATGAATTTTCTGTTTTTAAATTATTGTAAGTAGTGTAAACCGTTTTAATTAAAGTAAAAATTTATAAATTAAACTGACAGCCAATTGGAAAATTCATGTCTCATGTCAACATGTAGTTACCTTATAAACATGCCCATAAGAATGATAATGGAATTACCTATGGAAGTAGAACAATAATCAAATATGTGAGGGATTCGAGGGTAATTGGAAGCCGAAGGGGCTCGATCGATCGAAGGTTAAGCAAGGCTTGCCCAGGTCGAGTACCTACAAATACCTGTCAATTATTGTCCCTCTGCAGGGCTCTTCTCATACAGAGAAGCAACGAACATTGAACATCACGCTTGCTCAAGGTAGATTGGTGATTTCTGAAGTAGGTATCATGACGATGTTTTCTTTCACCACTGTCGGTTATAAGCTGAGAAAATATGTGCGTATGAAATAGACAAAATCACATTGTTCGTTTTCAGTTGTGAACCCAACAACATTGTGCATAAGAGTCGGGCGCCTTAAGCACTGGACTTTCACGACATTACCAAGCTACTCTGATAAACGAAATGTATACCTACCTAATAATTATCTAATTATTTAATTACGGATTTTCATATAGATACTTCTTTTTTTATCAATTGATAGGCATACGTTTGACCACTATCACACCTGACGGGAAGCGATGATGCGGTCTAAGATGGAGCACGCTTGCCTAGAAGTAACCTATTCACTCTAGACTTAAAGACTCCCAGGTTGTAGCTATCAGAAAACACAGACTCAGGCAGGGAATTCCACTCCTTAGCAGTACGCACAATGAATGTGTTCCCAAAACGTTTTGTGCGTGTGGGTGGGATGTCTATCATGTACCGGTGGCGCATCGCCGTACGTCTGGTGGTCCGATGATGGAACGGGCTCGGCGGAATTAAATTATGCAATTCCGTCGCACACTCTCCAAAATGCAACCGATAGAAAACCGACAGGCCAGCAACTCGGCGTTGATGCTCAAGAATTTGGAGCTTAGACTCGACGAGCCTATCATTGCCAATGATCCTCTTGGCTCGTTTCCCAATTGACTCTAGGACATCAAGCTGGTATCTGGCAGATCCGTCCCAAACATGAGAACAGTACTCCATACACGATCAAACTTGCGCTTGATCACACCTACACCTCGGAAAGATGGAGCTGGGTGGAATTGGCTCCTTTTAGCGGAAAAGAGACACGCTTGGGTTTTAGCAGCATTGAACTTGACCAGATTGGCATCGCCCCATTCAGAGACAGCCTGTAAGGACAAATTCAAACGCTCAACCATTGCCTCCCGGAGAGACTGGATCTGCGACCCACCAGCTCGTGCGTCGGACACGTATGTCTTAGCGATAGTGCTGTCGTCTGCATACCCAAAGGTACCGGGTTTTAGCAGATCATTAATATAGATATAGATGCCTTTACCCATGACTTCGCCACGTGGATTGTTTTAAGGATCCCTATTTTTTTTAAATTATAAAGCATAGCCTATCACACTCAGGGATAAAATACGGACCAGTAGTTTCGGAGGTTACCTTGAACGAACACAAACTCAACTTTAATGAATAATGGTGTAGTTACGTAGTCCTGCAACGTGTGGGCAAGAAATGCGAACTTTAGGCATAGTATAAGTATTAGTACTATCGTACAGTAGCGACACGCTCCGCTCCCCACCGAAACACTGTTCCTCACGTCCACCCGCGCCGCATTGGCTCTGGCAACGTGTTCTAGTTCAAGGGCTGACACGTGGCGCGTAGAAACGTGTATTCGCTCATTTGTGAAAAAGAAAACGAAATATTTAATATTATATACTTACATTTAATATTTTCTATTTAAAAACAAATAATAATATATGAAATTATGTAATTTTTATCATATTAAACTATGACGTATACATGCACGTACCTGTTTTAAATTAAATACCATGAAATACAAGTTGGAAGAAATAAATCAAAATCTAAAAGTATTGTAGAAAACTGTGTAAATCATTCCCTCATCAATCGTCATTCCCTCCTAAATGCAATGAGGAAATGACGGTGAGGGAATGGCAAATTTGAAGTAAAGCTACAAACTTCTTGGTATCTATTTACCTTTTTGGATGTTCGAATTTCAAGAATCGAGTGCCTTCATGAGAGAGAGAAACACTTGTGTTGAGGACGCGCACTCGCGGTGGCACTGACAGCCCTAGCGATATTAACGCACACAAACGCACGTATCTATACAGTCTGCAATTTTGGTAGTAGTGTAGGCAATTATATCGTTTCGTTTGTATGAAGTGTCGTGGGTGTGCTTTAGGTTACCATAAACGTAAGGAGGGTAGCGTATCTAGGGCCCGTGATAAGACACGAAAGATACGCCCTTTTTAACCGACTTCAAAAAGGAGGAGGTTCTCAATTCGGTTGTTTTTTTTTATGTATATACATCGATTACTCTGAGATTTATGATCCGATTTACGTGATTCTTCTTTAGTTTGATGCGGAATAGTTGCCATTTGGTCCCATAAAAACATTGTTTGGCCCAGTAGTTTTCATTTTATGAACATTTTTATATTTTTTATATATTTATTTTTATGTTCGACCACGCATAACTTTTTTCGATGGTTCTTTTTTTAATTGATAGTGTATACCTAACCTTGGTTCTCTTGCGGATATCCTCATTTCTGATTTTATCACGCAAGGAAACTCCGAGCATAGCCCTCTCCATTGCCCTTTGGGTGACTTTAAGCCTTCTGATGAGGCCCATTGTGAGCGACCACGTTTCGGTCCCGTATGTAATCACTGGCAACACACACTGGTCATAGACTTTCGTCTTGAGACACTGCGGTAAGTTGGACGAGAAGATACCACGCAACTTCCCGAACGCTGCCCAGCCGAGCCGGATTCGACGATTGACCTCTTTCTCGAAGTTAGACCTACCTAACTGGACCGTTTGTCCCAGGTAGACATAATCGTCTACAACTTCGAGTGTAGAGTCTCCGATCTTGATAGGAGTGGGTGTTACATGGGCATTCAACATGACCTTGGTTTTGTCCATGTTCATTTTAAGACCCACTCTTTCGGAAGCTCTACTGAGGTCACCGAGCATTGTACTGAGGTCCTCCATGGTCTCAGCCATGACCACTATATCGTCGGCAAACCGAAGGTGAGAGATGTACTCGCCATTGACGTTGATGCCTAGCCCGCTCCAGTCCAGAAACTTGAAGACATCCTCCAATGCAGCGGTGAACAGTTTCGGAGATATGACGTCTCCCTGTCTCACACCTCGCTGCAGAAGGATAGGTTCCGAGGTCTGGTCCTGAAGCCGGACTGACATGGTGGCGTTTCTGTATAGACAGTTCAACACCTCGATATACCGATAGTCGATTTGGCACCGTTGGAGAGACTGCAGTACAGCCCAAGTCTCGATCGAATCAAATGCTTTCTCGTAGTCCACAAACGCTAAACAGAGAGGCAGGTTATACTCTTCGGTCTTCTGTATAACCTGCCGCAGCGTATGTATGTGGTCTACGGTGCTAAAGCCTTTTCGGAAACCGGCTTGTTCGGGAGGCTGGAAGTCGTCAAACCTGCGCGCGAGACGATTCGTGATGACTCTTGAAAACAACTTGTAGACATGGCTCAGAAGTGAGATGGGCCTATAGTTCTTCAACCGAGCATTGTCGCCCTTTTTGAAGAAGAGTACCACCACACCCACACAGGTTACCGACGTAGCCCGAAGAATTGCCAAACTTAAGTGGCAGTGGGCAGGGCACATTGCTCGCAGAACAGATGGCCGATGGGGTCGAAAAGTTCTAGAGTGGCGACCGCGAACCGGAAGACGTTGCGTTGGAAGGCCTCCCACTAGGTGGACCGATGACCTGGTAAAGGTTGCGGGGATCCGCTGGATGCGAGTCGCACGGGACCGGTCAATGTGGCGCCACTTGGGGGAGGCCTATGTCCAACAGTGGACGTCTTTCGGCTGAAATGATGATGATGATGATGATGTATACCTAAAACTTGGTCTCATATAAATATCAAGAAAATATTCCACCCCTAAAGGTTGAAAATTAAGGGATGACAGTTTTTTTTTGGTATCGCCGTTTCGTAATTCATTTCTGTGATGAGAAGCAGGCACTAAAAAGCGAAAAAAAAAATTAACAAAAAAGACAACCGCCTTCAAAAAGTAAAAAATAACTTTAAATTCGCAAGTCTGTGGCAATACAAAACAACAAGCAAAACCAAAGCCGCCGACTTGCGAAATGAAAGTTATTTTTTACATGTTGAAGGCGGTTGTCTTTTTTGTTGAAAATTTTTTTACAACATATCATGATGGGCAAATTACATGGAAAGCGAGGTGTCGGTCGCAGGAAGAAGTTTGGCTATGGATGGAACCTACGAGAGTAGGCTGAATCTTGAGCGCCGCGGAACTATTCCACCTCGCGAAAGAAAAGGAAAAGTATGCAGAGCTAACTGCCAAGCTTCGTAATTAGCAGAGGCAATAGAGGAAGAAGAAGTGATGTAGTGATAGTAATGATAAGTACTATAGGGATAGGGAACTAAATACTATGAGTTAAACGTAGGTAAACTTTCGATATTCTCTATATTGCAGATAGACTAACAATGATACGCCTGTCTCTGACAGAGGTCAGTTCGTCAGTCGTTGTGTCATACATAAAAACTATGTTCTAATCTATTTGAACAACTCTTATAGGTATCTCTAGAAGGTTCCAGAGTGTTCTGACGATGCCATAATAATAGTTAAAGGTACCAGTATACTAAATGCATGCAACCTTTATAGTACCTACACTAAGACCATGGACAAACAAAAATAAAGCCATTTACGTACCCAGAAACACTTTCGAACACATACGTCCACATAACACATTTCAAATCATAATAAAACTAAACGAGCTATCAAGGAAAACGTCCGTTTAAACAAACTACCTGTGTTGAAACGATAACATTGTCATAAAAATTAAATGCACCTTTGACCTTATGTGGCGGGGATGACCGCTAATGTTTGTGAAGCGTTCAAGGTCAAGAAAACAAATTAAAGTTTTTGTTAGGACGGTTTTAAACTGGACGACTTTTTGTGGCGCAACTGTTGGCCAGGCTATTCTAGAAATGGCGGTGTCGTTTAGATTTACATTTTTACTTTGATTGTTATTTTGATAGTACTTATACTTTTGGTCAAATATTCAAACGCTACTTAATTTTAAAATGCCGTTAAGTCTCGTGCTGTCTCTATCACGTTTTGACGACACGGTTGGCGCAGTGGCTGAGCGATCGACTGCTGCGCAGCGTGTTGCGGGTTCGATTCCCGCCCAGGGTAAACATTTGTGTGATGAGCACTTGTGTTTGCCTTGTGTCTGGGTGTTGTTTATCTATATATGTATGTATTTAAAAAAAAAAAAAAAGTATTTGTGTAGGTTTGTATATCAGCTGTCTGACACCCATAGTACAGGGTCTCCCTAGTTTGGGGTCAGATGGCCATGTGTGAAAATGGCCCCACAAATATGTGGGGCCATTTTCACACACGGCCATCTGGCAGTCTCGTACTGTCACTGTCACTTTGAGAAAAAGTGATAATATGAGATAAAGTGATAATATTATTATATTATCACTTTTTCTCAAAGTGACAGTGACAGTACGAGACTAAACGTCATCTTGAAATAGAGTAGCGTTTGAGTATTTGGCCATTTATCTTTATTTATTATGTAATTCTTCTGTATAATAATGTGTACGTCAATGAACTCCCAAACGGGATGGGCCTATTTGTGTGGCTGTTTGTGTATACGAACCTGGGGGCCATTCTGACACTATTGTATTATCAGACTTGAGGCCCTGTGAGTATGTTTGTAAACGCACTTGCGATACAGGCAAAAATCAATGTGAGAGCAAATTTTTTACCAAAAAAAAAATACCACAACCAGCAACATAAAAACAAAAAACACTCTCAACTAAAAGTTGCCTAGTTCACAACTAACTTAAGTTTCAAGGATTTTAACGATTTCAATCAAATAGAACGACTCTTTAGAAAGCCAGTTGATTCCGTAATTAACTAAGATTTTAATCTTCTAGTTTAAAGGTCACTTTGAAAAGGAAAGAAAACATTGAACGGAAAATTGTTTACATCAGGTAAGTAAGTAGGAAAATACTAGTTACTTTGTGCTATTTTTAGAGAAAAATCTTTCTAGACAATTTCTTCATTCAGACAGCTTCTCTTTTAGTGGAATAAAGTCAAAGTCAAATCATTTATTTCAATTAGACCATTACAAGGCACTTTTGAACGTCAAATGAGAATAAAAAAATTGATTCTAGGTGCCCATTCCAAAAGGTAGTTTTGTATGGAGACGAATGGGCAAGAAACTCCATACTTACTCTTTTAAAAACGATGTTAACAATATTTGCATTTACAGGAATTATATAATTATCCTGTCTTCGTCTTTCGAGATTTAAATATTCACCTGTAGTAGTCCCGCTACGCTTCGACTCACTCGCACATAGTTTAGCGCCATATGAAAGAAAGAGATAGCGCTATCTCCAATAGGCGCCATACTATACCATTCCTCATTCGTTTTCGTGCGCGCGCGGCTACCGCACATAGTGTAATTAAGTTTTTTATTTTTGGATTTTATTGGTACTAAACAGTGCTAAAAACTTTAAAAATGCCAAAAAGGAAGCATGAAGAAACGAAGGAAGACAAATGGCGAAGGAAATTAAAGAAATATGAACAAAAATTGACAAAGAAAAGACGTCATAGACGTGTGTTAACTGACGGTATGTACATAATTTCTTCGTCATTGTTATAGTGCAAAATAATAATTCTTGGTGCCTTAGATCTAACACGAGATGTTAGACGGCACATCATACTTTCGAGTCAATACGAGATATTGACCTAATGTTTTCTTTTTTTTAGAGTCAATACGTGATATTGACCTATTATATTTTATAAGAGTTAATACGAGATATTAACCAATAAATATCGTTCCAGATTATCTGGAAACGGACAGCGGTGCGTCTAGGCCTTCGTCTCCTGACCGCTCGCCTACGCCGACGGCGGATGGCATATCTGCTGACTCAGCGAAGCCAGTGTATGAGCCAGGCACCTCTGCGCGCTCTGCGTCACCGGTGCCACCCGAGCTTTCTACAACGGGAGGAAGGGCATCACAGCCAACTGACCCCCAAGGTATGACAGCCCCGGCCGATGACGCTAATACGAATGGCGATAATGCTTCTCCCATCGCAGATCCTGAGCTATTAAGGGCTCTAGGGGATTTTGAAGCTGAAACCGCTGATTGGGGTCCAGATATTGTACCTGATTTATCGAAGCGATGGGATCATATTCTTAAATATGGCCTTAAAAGAGAAACACGAGAGGAACTAATGAAAAAATACCTACTTCCAAAAAACTGTTCCTTAATTAAAGCTCCAGTGCTGAATCCTGAAATAGCTGCAATGCTAAATGAGTCCGCAAAAAACCGTGACGTAAGGATTCAGAAGAAGCAATCGCAAATGGGATGCATTCTGACTATCTTAGGAAGGACGATGTCAGGTAACTATATTGACCAAATCCAGTGACACTGCCGACATCCTTCGTCTTCTTACAGACGCGACAAAGCTGTTGTCGGATTCTCATTACTTGGAGACTGAGACTAGAAGATCTCTTGTCACTCCAATGGTTGACAAGACCTTTTCAGAGCCTTTTAGGGACAGAAAGAGAGACAGTTATCTTTTTGGTGAAAAATTAGGAGAATTTATTAAATCTTCCTGTGGGATACAGAAGTCAGGCAAGCTGATCCAGTCTGCAGCTGAAACGAGCACTTTAAACTACAAAGGCCCGCCGTCACGCCAGTCTTATCACCGATACGTTCGGGGGCAGCCGAGACGCGGCGGCGGGACCAGGCCAGGATCAAACTACCGCCGCCGCGGGACAATGCAGGCGCCGGCGATAACCCGTACTCCACGATCGTTGTCCTCTCACCAGCATCCTGCATCACGCCACAAGTCAACGGGAGCGGCCCCCACAACGAGCGCGAAGCAGTAACTTCTCAGGTATACTCTCATGCTGGTCGCTTAAGGTATTATATTGAAGCTTGGAAGAGCATTACTGATGACAAAACGATTCTTGAGACCATTTGTGGTTATAGAATTCCTTTTCTTAAGCACCCTGTACAACATCCGGGTATGACTCCAAAATCATCTTTTTCGAAAGACGACAGGTTTTATATTAAACAAGAATTAAATCGTTTGTTGCAAGCAAATGTCATACGTAAATGTAACCCTACTCGCGATCATTTTGTATCTAGTATTTTTATCATTCCTAAAAGTAATGGTGAAAAACGTTTAATTCTAAATTTAAAGAAATTAAATAAATTTGTCAATGTTAGCCATTTTAAGATGGAAGATATTAGGACAGCTGTCAAATTAATGACACTTAACTGCTATATGGTTAACTTGGACTTGAAAGAAGCATACTTTTTGATACCTATCCACAATGATCATGTAAAGTTTTTGAGATTTTATTTTGATAATATTCTGTACGAATTTTTGGTTTTACCTTTTGGTTTGAGCTCAGCTCCTCATGCTTTTACAAAACTTATGAAACCAGTTTCTACTTTTTTGCGATCTCGAGGGTTTAAATCAGTATTCTACTTAGATGACAGTTGTTATTACGGAGACAGTTATGAAGAATGCTTAAATAACATTAATGAAACCATTAAGTGCCTAGTGAACTTAGGATTTGTAATAAATTATGAGAAGAGTTCACTGATACCAAGTCAATGTTGTCAGTTTTTAGGTTTTATTTTAAACTCTAAAAACATGACTTTAGAGCTCCCTTTAAAGAAAAGACGCGATATATTGTCACGTACCGAAAATATGCTAGTCACGACGAGAATCACTATTCGTACTTTTGCTCGCTACCTAGGTACCCTGACAGCTGCTTGCCCGGCCGTTGCTTACGGGTGGTTGTATACAAAATCTTTAGAACGGGCCAAATATCTAGCCTTATTGGATAATGAAGATTATGACAGGATGATGACTGTTCCAAATAGTTTACGCGTTGATTTGACTTGGTGGAAGTCTTCAATTTTAAACACGATTAACCCCATCAGACCAATGTCTTTTGCATTAGAGATTTTTAGTGACGCATCTAGTATCGGCTGGGGTTCAGCCTCTGGGGGAGAAAGTATAGGTGGTTCGTGGAAGGACGACGAGCGTTCTCGTCATATTAACTATTTGGAACTGCTTGCAGCCTATTTTGGACTTAAATCTTTCGCGAACAAAGTCACAAATTGTCACATACTCCTACGCATTGACAATACTACGGCGATCGCTTACATAAATAGAATGGGTGGAGTGCAATACCCACATCTCAATGAAGTTGCCCGTAGAATATGGACGTGGTGTGAAAAACGACAGATATTCCTTTTTGCTTCCTACATAGCGTCATCACAGAATATTGAAGCAGACACAGAGTCAAGAAACATTGATATTGAGTGGGAATTGCACTCTACAGCATTTGATACTATTGTTTCAAAATTTGGTGAACCTGAGATGGACATTTTTGCATCGAGAACAAATACTAAATGTAAAAAATATATATCATGGAAGCGCGATCCCTATGCATACAACGTGGACGCTTTTACTATTAAATGGGATATGTTCTTTTATGCGTTTCCACCATTTTCACTCATTCTAAAGGTTCTGCAAAAGATTGTTACTGATGAGGCAACCGGTATAATTGTAGTACCTCATTGGCCATCTCAAGCATGGTTCCCAGTATTCAAATCTCTTGCTGTAAGTGAAATATTGATATTTCAACCGGATAAATTTTTGTTATCATCTAATTTCAGGGAAACTCATCCTCTGCATCGTCACCTTTCCCTGGCGGCGACTATATTATCCGGGAAGCCTTCGCGCGATTGCAGGTCCCTCAATCAGCACTGACTGTAATGACGTCATCTATTTCTGTGAGCACTAAATCGCAATATACTTCTAGCTTTAAACAGTGGTGGTTATACTGTCACGATAAGGGGTTAGATCCGTTGCAGATCGGAGTACATGACATGTTAGACTTTTTGTCTCAATGTTTCACAAATGGTTCCACGTATGGAACATTAAACAATCATCGTTCGGCTTTATCACTTATTTCCGGAAATAATGTGGGACAAGACGAACGTATCAAAAGATTCTTCAGGGGAGTATTTAAGTTGAAGCCTTCCTTCCCGAAGTATAGTTGTACATGGAACCCCAATATCGTCCTTAATTATTTTGGTGATTTATACCCTAGCGATAATTTGAGTTTGGAGCAGTTGAGCAAAAAATTGGTTGTATTATTGGCTTTGTCAACAGGCCAAAGATGTCAGACGCTCTCATTAATTAGGTTACCCAATATTATGATCAATCAGGACAAAGTATTAATCAAAATTACTGATTTGATTAAAACATCTGGTATAGGTATATCCCAACCTATTCTTGACCTTCCCTTTTTCCGACAGCGTCCTGCAATCTGTCCTGCAGAGACTTTAATAGCGTATATGAATGTTACATCTGCCAAAAGAAGTACTGTAGATAATAAGTTGATTTTAACATTTAAGAAACCCAATCACGCCGCCTCGTCGCAAACTATAGGGCGATGGATAAAGCAGGGTTTGGCTGCTAGTGGCATCGACACTGAAATATTCAGTGCCCATAGTTCTCGGCATGCATCATCTTCTGCTGCACATCAAGCAGGAATCAGTGTCGATGTCATTACGAGAACCGCTGGGTGGTCAGATCAATCTGCCGATTATAAAAATTAGCAAAGGTGGCAGCACCTTTGCTAATTTTTATAATCGGCCAATAGCTCAAACAAATTGTGAATTTGCAAACGCTGTTCTCAGTAATCAGTAGTTTTGTTTATTTTTTGGTTATAATCATTTAAGTTATATTTTTGTGTTTATTAATGGAAATAAGAATACATATATTACTTGCTTAAAGAATTCGTTTTTCAATTTAGTCTTACCTATAACATTGCAAATGTCTATCTCTAAACATCTACAGGTGAATATTTAAATCTCGAAAGACGAAGACAGGATAATTTAACAATCAAACGAACTTTGAAGTGAAGTTCGATTTTAATTATCCTGTCTTCGTCGAAGAGATTTAAGGTCCCTCCCGACCCTGACATTCAGGTGCAGGACCTTTCATTTCCCTAAACAATGTTATAGTTCGTCTAGTAGAACGGTACCTACTCTGAAATGAATGAGGAATGGTATAGTATGGCGCCTATTGGAGATAGCGCTATCTCTTTCTTTCATATGGCGCTAAACTATGTGCGAGTGAGTCGAAGCGTAGCGGGACTACTACAGGTGAATATTTAAATCTCTTCGACGAAGACAGGATAATTAAAATCGAACTTCACTTCAAAGTTCGTTTGATTGTTAAATTATACGTGAATACGATGTACACTGTACATGTGATGTGACTGTGTGTGTGATGTGTACTTTCAAATACCTAGTGTTGTGGTATTTGAAAGTTTGTACAAAGTATCACAGATTAAGGAATGACAGACTAAGTTATATGTACATAGATACACAGTGTTCACATATTATTACAAATGTTGAAACAGTAGACGACCACTCCTTATATTAACAAACAATGAATCAGTATGTGAGCCTGAGCAGTGTATAAAAAAGAGTCAAATATATATATGTACGTGTAATAATAAACATTATGTATTAAGGGCAGGTCACCAGGGCATGACCATCTCAGCATTGAGCACCTGCAGCATGCAGGAGTTCACCTTCCGAGGGTACTGGCGATGTTTTATTCCCTTTGTATAAGCCACTCTCATCTGCCCAGTGACCTAATGAAAACGGTAGTTGTGCCGATTATAAAAGATAAGACCGGGAATACATCAGATCTTTAGAATTATAGGCCCATATAGCTGGCGACTATCATGGCCAAGGTGCTGGATAGTCTGCTTGATAGGCATATGGCGACGCGCATCGAATTACATGAGGCACAGTTTGGTTTCAGACCCGGTCTCTCTACAGAATGCGCCATACTGTCTCTCAAACACACGGTCCAGTATTACACGTCCAGAAAGACACCTGTTAACGCGTGCTTCCTGGACCTTTCCAAAGCGTATGATCTTGTGTCGTATGACTTACTGTGGCAGAAACTACTACATGAAACTTCAGTAGATAAGGAAGTTGTATCAATACTGCGCTATTGGTACAATAATCAGACCAATTGTGTTAGGTGGGCAGGCTCATTGTCGGATGTGTATAGGCTGGAGTGCGGAGTGAGGCAGGGCGGTCTGTCCTCGCCTCGGCTCTTCAGTCTGTACATAAACCAGTTGATCATTGAGCTCAGCAATACTTATCTAGGCTGTCACGTGGACGAAGTATGCGTCAATAATATAAGTTACGCTGATGATATGGTGTTGCTGAGTCCTTCGATTAACGCTATGATGAGCCTGCTTACGATCTGTGAAAGGTATGCGGGGGCCCATGGGCTTAGATAGAACGTAAAGAAAAGTGAGGTACTAGTTTTTAAGGCAGGCACCAAATCCTATCCGGTTGTACCGCAGTTAAAACTTTGTGGAAGTCCCTTGACACAAGTCACAACTTTTAAGTACCTGGGTCACTGGGTTTCCGAAGACCTAAAAGATAGCCGGGATATAGAGCGTGAGCGCAGGGCGCTGGCTGTCCGATGCAATATGTTGACTCGCAGATTTGCTAACTGTACGACTGACGTAAAAGCTACGCTGTTCAGAGCGTACTGTCACTCGTTCTATACGTGCAGTCTATGGGTCAACTATACGCAGAGGGCATACAGCGCCCTGCGTGTACAATACAATAATGCATTTAGGGTGCTGATGGGGTTGCCGCGCCATTGCAGTGCATCCGGCACGTTTGCAGAAGCAGGGATAGATGGGTTCCATGCGATTATGCGTAAGCGCAGTGCCTCTATCATGCGCAGGGTGCGCGCTAGCCCCAACAGCATCCTAAAAACTATAGCAGACAGGTGGGACAGCCCTATACTGGGACATTGGATACGCCTACATGCCACTGGGGCGTAGTATTTAAGTTCTTATGTTATGTGTCTTTGGTAGATCTAAGTACTAACACTAGTTTTATAAGTTGTGTGAATACTAACTTAAATGGACTTTGAGTCTGAAATAAAAGATTTATTATAATTATCTCATTTATTTATTGTATATACATATTTCATTATATTTTTAAATATTAGTAAAAAAAAAAAAAACATTTAAAAATATAAAAAATAGTAGCCCACAGGTATCGGGGACAGGGTCCAAGCTACCGGTGGTCAGGGTTTCTGAGAGAGGAATCTCCTGACTATACGCGCCGTGTCCAGGAGTACCGCTTTCTGTATCAAGCCCTTGATCCAGCTGCCCAACGAGAGCCTCCTTAGGTGTTGGTCGAGGCTCTTGGAAATGAGTCCATTGGCCGTAGCGACTATCGGCACAATGACTGCTGTATTCACATCCCACATGTCTCCCCATTATTATTTTTATTATTAAACATAAATCTGAAATTAAATATACAGTAAGTTAAATAACAGAGGGACTCTTAAACTCATTAATCTACATCACTATTAGCCAAATACTCAAACGCTACTCAATTTTAAGATGTCGTTAAGTTTCGTGCGAGACAGTACAAGACTTAGCGGCATCTTAAGTTAACGGTATCTATCTTTTTGGCCATATTAGATTTAAAAAAAATATCATCATAAATAAATAAGAATAAAAAACATATACTGTGTTTCTTTTATGTGTCCGATTTTGTATGATATTTAAAAAATAAAAACTTTTTTATTGTTGATGGGAATATTTTTTAATATCATAGCATAGACGATGTAGTATTATCGGTTAAAGGGAACGGCATTCGTTAATTAACATACTGTATAATAAAACTTAAAAATAATAATAATATGTGTAAAATAGAGAACATTTGTTAATGTGCATACTGCTACATTCATTGACATATACATTCATTGTGCGTACTGCTAAGGAGTGGAATTCCCTGCCTGAGTCTGTGTTTCCTGATAGCTACAACCCGGGAGTCTTTAAGTCAAGAGTGAATAGGTTACTTCTAGGCAAGCGTGCTCCATCTTAGACCGCATCATCGCTTCCCATCAGGTGAGATAGTGGTCAAACGTATGCCTATCAAACGACAAAAAAAAAAAAAATGCACCAAAATGTGCACCATTTATTGTTAAGTGTCATTCAGACCAAAATGGTGGCGCTGAAGGTCTGCGGTCGGTTTGACAAAATTATATTATCTGACATTATTATTTTGTCAGATTAATAGTACTGCGAGGACTGGGTCGAGGGGAAGGCCTTAGCCCAGCAGTGGGACACAACGGGCTAATAAAAAAAAAACACATAGTGCAGAAGCCAGCACATCAAGCCATACCTAACTGTCAAAGTTTCCCAATAGAATATGCACCCACGGGCTAGAAAAAAAAAACCCCGCACCACGCATATCGAAAGGAAGCACCCTAAAGGCGGGTTGTTTCAAACAGTCGGTTAACGTTACATACGGACGGTTAAAAAGTTACTATGACGTGCGATGTTTAACGTACGTTAAATGTAACGGGTTGTTTCATGACATAAAAATCCGTCAGTTAAAGTTATTTAAAAACAGATTCCATAATATTTTGATGTTTGAAGTAGCTGTTTGACAACACAAAATTACGATGACTGGTCGGTTATGGTAATAGTAACTTTTTGACCTATGTTTTTGTGAAACAACCCATTTTTTTGATTTGACGATGGTTAACGCCATTTTTGACAATTACCGGTCAGTAATGGTTAGTTGAAGCAACCCGCCCTAAGTAAGCCAGACCGTTTGTACAAACGCCTCACGCACACATTTACATCATAGTCACGGACTAGAAAAAAAGGATTCCGCGCCGAAAGTACCGACTACCGACCGTAACGATCTATGTGTGCGTCTTGGTCTTACTTTTGATATGCGGTATCGGTACTTTGCTTTACTTTTGATATGCGTGGCGTGGAGTCCTTCTTTTTTTTCTAGTCCGTGTATGCACCTTATGCTTTTGCGGTAAAGTTGAAAAGGACAATGCCAGAAACTCTATAGAACTTTGCCCCACTCAATTAAAGTCATGTGCAATATAAAGCATCTCTTAATCTTGATGGAACAAAATGTACTAAGATCTATGATCCATACTTAATTAATTACAAGATACCTTTGTATCGAAACCGCACCAGAATTAGGTGCCACACCCTCCTTCAGTAATATCAGCTGAGGATAATACTGACATGCATACTGCTATTAGCAATTTATTAAAATTGGGAGCTATATTCCCTCGCAAGCCATGTAAAGACTTATTAAACTTAAAGTCATTGATTAAGTATGTAGAAAACTTTCATTTTAAAAATGGAGAACTAAAGGACAGCAATGGCTGTACTTTTCCAGGTGTTTATAGAAAAAGAAAACAAACAAAAAAAAAAAAAATTATGAATCATACTTATTAATAGATATAAATCCACAGTATAGAAAATACCTACATTTTCAATATGGTGAATTGTACGATTTTAATGCCCTGCCTTGTGGCCTGTGCTTTGCTTATTATTATTATATATTATTATAATATTTTCACAAATATTATAAGTTTGTAGTATCCAAGAGGAAAAGGTAACAAGTCTGTTCAATCCTAGAGGACCTATTATGTATAGGATCCAGTATGAATCATGTTTGCAGAATGTTCAAGAAACAATAGTTCTCTTTAAGTTCTGGAGATTCCTTATAAATTTTGATAAAAATATAATAGTACTATCACAGCCCTGCTTTGCGATTGAAAAAAGAAATGACCATCTCTTCAAAGATAAAGTATCAAATATTAAAACATCATTACAAGACATCTGGCAAAATTAATTGTACTATAAATTTCAGCCTGCCCAGCTACCACATATTATGGCTGGCTTTACACCAAGCATCATAAGTATATGTAATATCAATAATTATAACATGTTCAGATATAAAATTATATCTGCTACGGTGGGCTAATAATTATTATTAGTACAGTAGGTATGTCTAAGTACTGCTTACCATAAACATGATATTGAACAGTTGACTGACGCCTCCATGACTGGATGGGGTGATGTTTACAGAATGAAAGAAAAGAGCCTATGGCTTCTGGAGCAAATATGAGAAAAAAACGCCATATAAACTATTTATTGCTTGCAATATTTATGGCATTAAAGGTATTTTGTAAACTATAAGCAATACCTTAACATCCTGTTTTCTGCAGATAATAATACAGCAATATCTTATATAAACAGAATGGGTGGTATTCAGTACCCACAATTAAATAACTTTGCCAGATTCAAACGGCAGTGGTGCAAAGAGAGACTTAGTTAACTCTTTTCCTCCTACATTAAGTCTAGTAAAAATAAATAGGTTGATAAAAATGTCCCTTAAAATCATTTCAGACATAGAATGGGAATTAAACATTGCATTTCTACAAATTGTATCTGAACAGGTTGCACCTGAAATAGATTTATTTTCATCCCACACTAATTCTAAACATATTTCCTATACCTCCTGGAAACCAAATAAGAAAATCCAAAGGCAATCAGTTTTGATGCTTCTAATTTGTCCTGGACAGAAAATTTCTTTCATGCTTTTCCTCCATTCAGTTAATATAAAAATAAAAATATTTCAAATGAGAAGGCAACAGGTATCATAGTCATGTCCCACTGGCCTTTACAAACTTGGTATCCTATAATGCATACTATGCTTGCCTGAAGCTGATATATTTTAAACCTCAAAATATCTTTAACATTTTCCTTTGAGGGACCATCACCCTCTTACCTTTATTAGATTATTAGACCTGATAATTAACCTGCAATCAATTAACTTTGATTGCAGGATTATTATCAGGCAAGCTTGGCCAAAAAAGGGCTATTTCCCTCACATCAATGGATGCCATGTTGGCACTTGGCACCCCCTTTCACATTAGGTAATACAGTAAAGCAACATAATGTGACATAAAATTTGGTGAACCTTCTGTCAGGAACATATTATAAACACATTCACTACATCTATACCATTTGTTATGTATTTCCTAACTAAATTATTTGACTCTGGAGCTGCCTATTGAACCCTGAATCTCTTTAAGTCAGCTCTATCTCCAATAATAGGCTCTAAAATTTGGGGGGGGATGATCGTATAAAGAGGCTCTACATATAAAGGATTCTATAAGTTGAAACCACCATTACTAAAATTTCGAAAAACATGTTATCCAAATAATGTTCTAAGTGAACTCCCAAAATGACATTAAGTTTGGACTAAAATTTCAAAGAAACTAATGATTTTGTTTGCACTAAGCACAGCACAATGAGCACAAACCTTGTAATAGTCATAATTTATTTAACCCTTTCCCTGTGCAATGACCCAGGGGTGGGTCATTGTGATTGTTTAATTATTGTGCCTACTTGACACACAGTCAACGTGTTAAATATCTATTATAACATCGAGTGGAAGTTTTGTTAATATTGTCATTACTAATATTATTAAAGTATCGGCTGCGGGACTAATTCGGCCTAATCATTTACAAAGGTTTAAAAAAAAAAAAAACAAAGTCTGAGATTTGTCCAGCTTGGATATTACGTGATAACATAAGATTTATTAGAGATATATAAGGTCATAATGTTGTTTTTTGTCACTTGAAAACCCCATATACCGGCTTCTACTACTGGTAGTTGGGTTAAAAATATTCTCTCAGGCTGCGGTATTGATCATCAGACAGATGGCTGATTGGACAAATAATGAACATTTGCAAAATTGTAGAGCCAACCAATTCTTAATTCAGGAAAGGTTGCCTATGCTGTGCTTAATGCTGAATAATAGTAAATTTATAAATGTTTTAGTTTACACTATTGTCACTGGTATTGTGATTTTAAACGTGACCTCATAAATGACTTTGTAAGTTGGTCAAAACCTGAGGTTATGTACCAAATGAGGCTGATTAATTGAATACTTATTATTAATATGATAAATGACTAACTGTTAATATTAATAAATAATGCCCGCCTATAGTTGTCCCACTGCAGGGCAAAGGCCTCTTCTCATACAGAGAAGGTACGAGCTGTGATTACCACGCTTGCTCAAGGTAGATTGGTGATTTTAAACTTATATTTACCTACTGTAAGTCCAGGTTTACTCACGGATGTCTTTCCTTCATCAATGTCAGTGATGTCCAAGATAAACTTAGAAAGTACATGTGGAATTGAGAAACTCACATTGGTACTTGCTTGTGCCCGAGAACTGCCTTAACCACTGGGCCATCAAGAATAATGGGTGATCAAGACAAAGCATGGTATGATAAAATGGTTATTTTACTGAATAAGGCTGAATAGGTAATTGATTATTACTAATATGACGCCTGCCTGTAATAAAGTTTAATTAGAAAAAAAAAAAAATGAAAATGTTTTATTATAAAACTATGTTTATTATTATTTTTTAAACATCTGTTTTGAAGGACATTTGGGTCAGGGTCATCTCAAGTTTACCTACTATTTCTCTAAACATCTGCATTGTTATAAATATATCTTCGAACGAAGCACGCAGTATAATAGATGATCAAACGAACTTACCTATGTGAAGTTCGATCATTATTATACGAAGTGCTTCGTTCGAAGATATATGTTCCCTACCCACCCCACCCCAGGTAAAATTGAGATGACCTTACAAGAATCTAAAATTAATGACATTTCCCATTTAGGACACAGATAACGCACACTAATACTTACGTTTAGTTTTAGCTCTGAAAATTGCGTTTAGTTGCCGAGTAACACGAAGATGCTGCATTGTTATAAATATATCTTCGAACGAAGCACTTCGTATAATAATGATCGAACTTCACATAGGTAAGTTCGTTTGATCATCTATTATATTTTAGGTAAAATGAGTTTGTATTTTGTGGGTAGGTATTTCGTAGTCCACAAGTTCTAAAGAAAAAATTGGTTGTCTGTAAAGTCGGTTTACTGACGATAGTTGAACGTGACAACGCGAAAGAATCATTACCTTTATCGCTGTAATTATCGTTGCTATAAACAATCAGACACCACATTCACTTTTCACTTGGAACGCCTCAGAGCGTGGTAACGCCGCAGAGCGAGGTAACGCCGCATGACGTCATGTTTTTTCGTTCGTGCAGCCGGCTATCGAATTATAAGACGATGTCACGTCAAAAACAATTTACTATAGAAAGGTTCTATATTCATTACTTTTCTGTACATGGGTTACTTTTTCTGTACATGGGTGGGGCAGGATCTGGCATTGTCATTTATCAAAGAAATTTGAGAGATTGTTGTAACTTGATGTGCTGGCCTCTATACAGTTATGTGATATGGTCTTTTATAAACGTGATTGATCAAATTGTGAAAATGTATAAATATCTTTGTATGTCAGAGGCTTTCGACCTAGATTATTATATCATGTTATTTCTATTCTTATTAACGCTTTGGACCTAGGGCCGCACCTTAGGTATGTGAGCGATGAGACAGGGGAGGTAGACGAACATCTAGCTAAAAGTCTTATAACACTTGGCAAAATTTAGTCGACTGAATTCAGAAGCTTTAGAAGCAAGTTAGGCTAAAAAGATAACCGCCTTCAAAATCTAAAAAGTGATAGGTAAATACCTTTAGCACAGAACGCATGACTTTGGCGCGGCCAATTGGTTCCGCTCGGACTACAGGCGAAAGCATTTTACTAAATGTTTCTTCTAAACACTCTGATCTTATGCTGTGTTATGTTTATTTTTATATCAATGCGATTGTTTGCGCGGTTTTCGTCGTGGATTGCTATCATTCTATAAAGAATATAAGTTATTTCATTCATTTTTTTTTTCGTTCTCGCATGTCAACCTAGGAGGTTGTCGGCTGCTTAACCGGACTTGCCTGTGGTGCCTTAAAAATTTTTATTTTTAGGGCCTCTAGCCAGGGCAAAATAACTTACAAACGACTATACGCTAAGGGCACCCCCTGTGGGGTACGAGCCTCGGCTTAGGGCATCGCTGGGGGAGGACAGCAAAGGGACAGGCTGGATCGGATTACCATTATTTAGGGACGACAATAAAAAAAAAAGGAAAACCATCGATTCGAAAAGAAGAAGAAGGGACGAGTTTAAAGCTACAGGCTATTCACAGCTACTCAATGTCGCGGGCTGGCACGAGCAAGGGTCGGGGAGGGTTATTTCATTCGCTTTCCCTCTTTATTTTATAGAAACCCTCCAACTCATCACACGCCATTACGCAACACTTTGATATACGACTGTTACCGTAAAGCTTATCATCCCATTACAGTACCATAGGTTAAGTACAATAGATTTCCACGCAGACAAAGTCCCGGGCAAAACCTAGTCATGAAACAAAATTACAAAAGTAGGACTCTGGAACCTAGTTATTATTCTTAAATCGCGAAAGACTTTTCTTTTTCATACAGAAAAAATATTTTCACTGCCACCATTCTCTGCTCAAATTGGTTGTTTTTACAACATAATTAAAACATTATAATAAATTACTTTAAGGTTACAATAAAACTAATTTTAACAAAACATTAGGCATATAAATTTATGATAACGTCGTCTTAGAGTGAAAACCTCGGGAGTGCAATTTTGGTCAGTTTTACTTAAATACATTTTTTGAAACTTGAAAATGTCTATTTTTGCATTTGAAAAAAATGTCAGAATAGTACACGAAAAACATAAAATTAAAAAACCTGCGGTAATAAAAAACAGGGCGCAGTTTTTTCGTCCTCCTGTAAAGTTGACTCTTTCATTATTTTTTTTCATATACGAGGTTTTCACTCTAAGGCGACGATAAGCATTCTGCCGGAAAGTAGTATTGCTACGACACTCCATACAAACGAAACGATTTAATTACCTACACTACTACCAAAATAACAGACTGTACAAATACGTGCGTGTGTGTTTACGCACCACGAGAACTAAAAGCAGTTTTGAGAGCACGTTCGACGCGGGAAGATGTGAGAAACAGTGTTTCGGAGGGAGGCGGGGCGTGTCGCTACTGTACGGTAGTACTAATATTTATACAGTGCGGAACCACTGTATAAATATTAGTACTACCGTACAGTACCGTCATGAAGATATAGGTATAAATGGAGCCAACACTTCGAACAAAAGCTTGAAACCAACTGTGGGCTGATGCTCTCTTTCTGAATGCATACATAAGAACGAGACAGTGATATGTGTTTTCTTTATCTTATGTATGCATTCAGAAAGAGAGCGTCTGCCCACAGTTGGCTTCACTTAGGTATTTAGAGTGTTGCCTCCACTTTTATCTATAAGCTTCTTGGTTCTGGTTTGAGACATTTCAGGTTTGTCTCTGCAAGGCCTTTGGTATTGCAGATATGCATAGGTGGCGGTCATTCATTATTTATTAATTTTAGTTGAGGAAGTTTACTCCAATAAAGTGAGCTTTTGAAAATAATCAAGAGACTGATTTTTTTAGAGTATAAAGTGTGGTTTTGTTCGAAATTCTCTATTTCAAATGAAAATTTATGTAAGAAAAGAGGTGTTTTTGATATGGTTTTACTTATTTGCTTTAATCAATTTATAATTTTTTTTCACATAGACTAAATAAAAGCATTAAAAAAAGAAATGGAAAAGTAAGGTTTTGTTCTTCACCTCCTCAAATATAATAGACGAATTTGTGCTTACACTTAGTGTCTAAACAAACTAGGGCGAAGTTACGCGACCTAAGTTCGGCGGTTGATTTTACGTTCCGACGTATTCGGCTGATATGACACACCAAATTCAGTTCCGCAACTTTGTGTGTGTATTCAGTGTTTCGAGCGCTATCGTGGCGTCGTGTCGTGTTATCTACACAGTTGGACAGACAGACGCAAAACAAAGTGATCTTGTTATTAATGTGTGCTCACAGAATAAGTTGCCGCTGAACTTACGCCCGACCGAAGTTAGGCTGTACGCTATGACGCGACGTAATTTCGGCATAGTGTGTCGTCAGTAATTCAAATAGCATTGCGGGCGTAATTGTTCTGAACTTCGGTCGCGTAACTTCGGCATAGTGTGTTTAGACACGAATATGATGTGACGTTCAGCAGTGAACGCCAATAGGCTGATATGATGATGATGATGATGTGACAAGTAATAACTAAAATTGAAGAAATTTTTCTCATTAAAATAAAGAAGAGCTCAAAATAATAATAAACAACCACCAAATTACCAAACAAATGAAGCAATTAAGAAGAAATTTTAATAATTCACCAAGTTTTCGATGATAATTTTTGGTGCAAACAAAAACTTTATGAATTTGTAACTCCGAGGTTCGTTAAGATTACATGCGAAAAGAAACACAATAGAACAACTTAAAATTGTCTTTAAATAAGGGTTCTAATAAGACACATCACTTAGTGTGAGTTGCACGAAACCTACATTCGTTTACCGGAGACTTTAAATTTAATATTGATGATTGATACATTTTGTATCAATAAGAAAGTGACAGCTACAATTTAAAGTCTCCGTTAAACCAATGTGGGTTTGCAGTTTACCCATTTTTGATATTTTGAACTATGCACTTGCCATGTCGTCTCTTCACCACCTTTGGTTGACTGGTTGACCTGACCTAATAATTTGTTGTTGTAACCGCCATAGTAATACATATTTTGTGAAAACTTCAAGTGATTAAACCCTGTGATAGTGGGACTGACACATGAACGAATGGACACAACACTAAAGAGTATCGTGTTTCCCAGTAACTGGGTGGTGGAACTCTGTTAGGCAGTCGCCCCACGTAAAACACTGGTATTCAGCTGCACCCGGTTAGACTGAAAGCCGTCCCCAACATCATTGGGAAAGGCTAGGCAGGTTATAATGCAACGCGTCCATAAACAAAACCGTAATATTACTGAACCTTCTTTTACATATTTCGTGGATACGACCTCGCCATAATGAGATAAGTAAGATTATAGCTGGGTCTTCACCGGGCACGAGGAACGGCTAATGGTACCATTATCTTGGCCTCTTAATTTGTATATTGGGTCTGAGAAATTTTATGATTATGTAAGTACCTACACATAAAAGGAAAACGGTGTAGCCTATTATTTAGAGGAAGTTGGGTTGAGAAAGCTTTATGTAACCTTATTTACTAGTAAATCTTCTTTTATAGTGGGTACACTCACATTCACAATCAACAATTATAATACTCTATCTGTCATTTGAAAAGTAATGACCAATTAAGGATTTAGTCATATTGTTGAAATAACGCCATTTCAGTGTTTTTTATCCGATTTCAAAAAAGGACGAGGTTTTCAATTCGACACCTAATACTTTTTTTTATGTTTGAAAATATTTCACCTCTGAGGGTGGAAAAATAAGGGAGATCTTATTTTTTTTGTTGTTACTACTATTTCTTAATTAATTTAGACGATAAGAAGTGGCCACTAAAAAACTTAAAATAAACTTTTTAACGAAAAAGACAACCGCCTTTAAAATATAAAACAACAAACAGAAAAAAGTAAAATTTAAAGTATTTTTTTTAGTTTTTAATGGTTCTCCTTGTTCAAAATATTTTAGGTAAATGGCAATAATTGTTTGCTTTGCTTTATATTTTTTGTGAAATAACGTAGGTTATAACACTTACTGAAATAATTATAGCGTAATAACAGTGTTATTCTAATTCTCTATCAAATAGAGTATTAGGTATATAGACCCAGAACAATTACCTGTGAGCCATACTGATACAACCGTGTGTTGCAAATGTTTATATTCATGTTCATGACCACTAAAATGGTAGAATAATACGTTTTTTTTTTCACGCATATAATGTGACACGACAATGACGTATTTAAAATATATCTATCATATAAAATAAAAATATAATTTAAACTGAAATTACATAAATCTTAATGGAAAGGCACTATTGTAAAGAGTGGCCAATAGTCGGGTCGCCGGAGTGTATCTAGGATCGGAAATGCTATTCGGTAGATATTGAGATAAATACTGAGATTTCTTCTGAATTCGTATGATAAAAGATTTCAACCCATAAGGGATGGGAAATTTAGTTAAATATATAAACAAGTTTATGTACCTTTTTTATGGTACACATTCTTTTAACGTGCACGACTTATGTTGTTCTCATGTTGTACCCAAAGATTTGGTCAGTCACTGGGTCGTCTTACGGCCAATATTGGTCAGTCAAGTTAACTTACGTTTAAACGGAGATTTTCTGACATTTCGGCGTTTAAAAACGCACTTTCGCAAGTTATCGAACTAATACTGATAATGAATAGTTAAACCGATTACCGTTACCGATAAAAGTACCTCAGAAACCGGGAAAGAATTCAACATAATGATGTAAATTTGTAATATTTTATTGATTTAAAAAGAGTGTTAATTGGATTTTTTGCTCGTTCTTCTCCATGGTAACCAACCGTTTGGAACGAGCGACTGGCTTCAATTTTCAGACTGACTGACTCCTTGACAATAGGGTATTTTACTCTATACAAGAAAAAATCTAAAAATATGTTATTGAGACAGTTTAGTCATAAGGCAGTCGGAAAATGTAAGTTTTAGTTCATTAAATAACAAAACAAATTTTTTAATTCAATTCAAAGTTTTCAGTATTTTTAATCTGTTATAAAACACCGTGAAATAGTAGCGGCCATGTTATTACACCGTACGGCTGTGTAAACAAAAAATTCTCAACTGTCAGTCAACCGATTGGCGTAATATAGGCTTTGTACTTTTATTATTTTCGTAACCAACGTAATTTTTTCATTATTACACCTATTACAAAATATGCTTTTAATTATTTTTAAATGATGTATAATTATCATAATATATTTAATATGAGCTCATTTGATACAAAACGAACTGACGTCATTTACGCTGAGCAATATGGCGTCCAATAAGAGGCGTTTTCGTCAAACTACGCGCGAAATTTGAAAATTTAAAATTTAGACGCATTTTTATGGCACTTATCGATTGAATAAAAATTTTGTGTTTTTTTTTGGTATCATATTAGCACTACAGAATTTCATTAAGACACTTTTCAAAAATGGGTGTAATACCCTATTCAAAAGTGCCAGTAAATGGTTTATTTGAAATAAATGATTAGGCGTTTGAGTTTGACGGCATTTACCATTTACTGTTAAGGGTTCAGTAGCCAGCGGGACTCTGTTACCTCCAATGATTCCGCTGTCTGTCCATCCGTCTGTTCGTCTGTCTTTTAGCTGGCTGTATCTTATTAACCTTGCACTTAATAACCTGACTGCGATCCCCAAGACGCCTGCCAAGCGTGGGGATTATGTCAACACCCCCCTCCCCTTATGGGGGAGGCCTTTGTTCAACAGTGGACGTCTTCTGGCTGATGATGAGGATTATACGGTGGAACGGTTCCTTTCATTTGCGAGTCCGACTCGCACTTGTTATTTAAATAACAGCTGTCTTAGGGCGGATTGTCTCAAATAGTCGGTTAACGTTACACACGGACGGTTAAAAGTTACTATGACGTGAGATGTTTAACGTACGTTAAATGTAACGGGTTGTTTCATGACATAAAAATCGGTCAGTCAAAGTTATTCAAAAGAGAGTCCACAATATTTTGATGTTTGACGTAGGTGTTTGACAACACAAAATTACGTTGACTGGTCGGTTATGGTAATAGTAACTTTCTGACGTATGATTTTGTGAAACAACCCATTTTTGATATGAAACATCTATAGCCGCACGTAAAACCGATTACTGGCGTGGCGACGCGTCGCCACGCTATATGATGGTATATAATTATATACAGTCTATATGCAGTAGTGTGTACGCCGTACGGTGTGGCGACGCGTCGCCATGCGCAATCGACTGTGCTATTACCGAAGTCACTGATTAAACGAATTAAGTAGTCACGATTTGAAATAAATTCGTAAATTTTTGTATTTAATGAAAATAAATGTTTATTCAATAAATAGTCATCGTTATCTGGAAAAAAAATCGTAATATTTTATTTTATCATTATGACATATTTAGTTCCTATCACAATCTGTTCTTTTCTGTATATTACTTTTACAAAATAATGTCGATGTTTCACATCTGCCAGGCGTCCCGTGACGGCTCATTTTTTTTTTGATTTGACAATAGTTAGCGTCATTTTTTACTATTACTGGTCAGTAAAGTATAGTTGAAGCAACCCGCCCTTAAACGACTGTACGGAATTAGCTATTTGTATGCCACTTGGATAACTTAAGACCATGGCTTTATTCTGAAGTGTTCACCGACGTAGTCGCGGGCAGAACTTAGTAATTCATAAAATGCACTCTATATTATGATGATCTAGTTATAGTACGTCCGTCTTACGAGCTAAGTTTAACTAATCGTAAAATTCTAAGATTTTAATGCATTTTTATAGCTTTCTCGTAAGTCTTGGAAGCGCTTTAGTGTGAGTTCTATTTTATTACTGTCGCATGTGGCTGAGGTGATTATGGCCTCGGCGTTTCTTACAGTTATTTTCTCAGCTAGCAGATGCCTGCGACTTCGTCCGCGTTTTATTCGTCACATAACGCTATTTTTTTTTGTAAAATTAAAGTAGTTAAATTAAGTTTCTCTTTATATTATCAGCTATCTGCTAGTGAAAGTACCGTCAAAATCGGTCTAACCATTTCAGAGATAAATCGGTTTAAACAGATAGACAGACAGACGGACATACAAAGCTTTTAAAAATGGTTCTTTGATATATTTTTTATAATAATAATAAACATTTAATTCAGACCAGAGAGCTATTCTGTTACAATCTCCATCGGTGAACACCTAGGTGAAGTAGTAAGCTGTCATCCGTCCCGATACTAGGGTTTGACAAACCAGACGAACGGATGACAGCTCACTTCACCTAGGTATTCACCGAGGGAGATTGTAACAGAATAGACATACTGGTCCATTATAATTATAAGGCTTAACTTTAAATTAGCTGCCGTCGAGTTGGAAGTCCATATTTTTTTTATAGATAGATCATATTTTTAGAATCCTCCATGTGAAGTTTCAAGTTGCGGAGGTCAATGGTTTACGAAAAACTAAATAATGAAAGTCGTAAAAAAATAGAAATTTTTCGTAATATTTTGTCACTTTTGACATTCGGTCTCGTCATACAACGTTTCGTTTTACCTATGGACAACGCACTAATGTTTTTCTTCTTATTATTAATAAAATAAATACGTATATTTTGTAATAAATATACTTTTCACGCATATTTCAATATACCTACTACGTTATATTTAACTGATTTAAGTTAGTTTAACACAATAATTTTCCGACTGTTGCTGATATGTGAAAAAAAACGTATAACGACGCCATTTTGTGTTGTCACTGTCACTTGACTTAGCCTGTCAGTCAGCCAAATATACTACCTACCTATCCTAGTTTGGAAGTACGAAGTAATCCTTCTAGTGCAGATCCGACATGGTTAGGTTAGAAGACTTATATTAACCGCCCGAGGTGGGACTTAAGGGTAAAAAAAAAATTAACCACGAAGGTCAAGGCGGGAGCGAAGCGAAGCGAAGCTATAAAGATGTTACTTTGACATTGCAAACATACACTTCAATTCTATTTATTTGGTTGAACGTATGTATGTGTATTGTATTAGTGTGTAGGTATGTATGTACCTATAGAAGATTAATTGTTCATAATATAATTAGCCTGTACTGTCGTGTGTAATGTAGTGTATGTATATTAATGTGGATAGATTGAGAGAGAGAGAGGAGGGCCAAAGAAAAGATGGATGGATTGTAGGAATAATCCCTACTTCTTAAAGTAACTCTGTCTGTTACGCTTTCACGATGAAACGGCTTAACCGATTTTGATGAAATTTGATATGAAAATAGCTTAAACCCCAGGGAAGGACATAGACTACTTTTAAATCCATGACTTTATCTACATCCGCGATAACCGACATTCACGCGGACGAAGTCGCGGGCAAAAGCTAGTGATTTATAAATGAATAGGGAGTCAGTGAAAGCATGACGGTTGATAGGAAGGGATGGAAGAAGAAAACATATATCCGATCCTAAGTTACATGGGATAAGGGCAGGAAGATTATGTCCCACTGCTGGGCAAAGGTCTCTCTACATTATTTCCATCGGTCACGACTTTGCGCTACGTCTTGCCAATAAACAAAGAAGCCGTTCGAACATTCACGTTTTTCATGACTGAAAATTGTTGATGGAAACGATAGATTCAGGACATTAACGATCTTTGTTCCGTTTTTTAAATAAATAATGTTAAAAATGTTAATAGGTCAATGACCGTAATTATTTCCATTCTAAAAAACCGCAACTATACCTAGGTACTGTAACACTTGGGTTACACTAGTAGTCTAAGCTACGTTCAATGAAAGATACGATCGACTTGTAGAAGACTATATTAATCAGATTAACGAGAGGAAAAACTTTAGGTAGCCCGCAGCATTGAGCTTAGCCGGGACTAACCACTGACATCACATGTCATAGTATAAAAACTATCTTCTACATCATTCAAATATAGGTATATTCCTAAGGTATCCAGACGGTTCTAACCATAGACTAAATAGTTATGGCTTCATTACATAAAGCCTCTCTGCTGGGCAAGTCTCTACAGTACCTATTACTGATCATCATCTTCTGCCTTTTTTTTGCGCCGTCGTAATCCTCATGGGCTTCCTCCATCTTGGGGGTGATGAAGGGGCATGCCGGAATCTTATCGGCTAAAACCACCGCGGTGTTCCACCTCTGCCTATGGCCGGGGGTGCGGGATTCTCATAAGCATTCACCGCACCTCCCCCCCCTCGCTCCCCGACAAGCATAATCCGCTGTTCTTCAGCAAGTCCGCGGCCATTCCCATGACGGCCGCACCCACTCTCGATTATATTATTTAATAGGCTCATCATCATCTGCCTAGCCTTTTCTCAATTATATTAATAATAATAATAATTATAATTCATTTCATGATGAATTTTTGATTTCATTTTTTTTTTTTTTTTTTTTTTATTGGGGTCAGCTTCCAGTCTAACTGGATGCAGCTGAATACCAGTGTTACACATGGAGCGACTGCCTATCGGACCGCCACAACCCAGTACTAGGTAATACGATACCCCTTGGTAAGACTGGTTGTCAGACTTCTGACTATCCATAACGAGTGCCATAGATCTACAAAATGACAGCCGGGACCAACGACTTTTACATGCTTTCCGAAGCACGGAGGGAACTCGGTATGAAAGTGATGGTCACCCATCCACACCGACCGCGGCTAGCGTAGCTTAACCTTTGACCGATCGATCTGAACGGCATTAACTTAGCCACGAGCTCCCTATACCTACTAGAATCTTAACAATTAATCTTATCAGAGGAAAACCACAAAGGGTACTGTCTCGTAAAATCGCGTTATCAAAAACCTTTTAAGGTAACATTTTAATCAAGCTGAATCAGCATTTTTATTTTTCTTTAATAAATTTCGGTCGAAAACCTGACAAAACATCTCTATTTTTATCTTTTTTTTTTCAAGAAACTCGGTTGAAACTGGGTCAATAGTACTGGCTTTAAGTGTACCACTGCATATGGGCCGCGGACTGGAAACATTTATGTGAATATGTTAGGTGCTTAAGGGGGATACGCCAGGGTAAAAAACCATAATATTATCTTACGTTTTTCGCAATTTGCAGCTCAGTATCAGGTTGTATAGACGCAGGAGTAACAAATATACAGAATTATAATAATTAAAATGAACATTACTTTCAAAGTTAACATAATCCGTAAACGTCACATTATGTTAATTAAATAAGCTCATTTACAGATTATGCTAACTTGGAGAGCTATTTAATTAGTATAATTGTCTAAGCACATATTTATAGGGCTGATAATGGTATTGGTTACTTGACGGTGCAATGGAGGAAGCGCCGGTCACGAAAGATCGAGAACCGCCGAAAAAGCACCAATGGAGCCCGACGTAAGCACAGTATATTAGTATCAGTACTACCGTACAGTAGCGTCACGCTCCGCCCCCCTCCGAAACACTGTTCCTCACCTCTTCTCGCGTGAAACGTGCTCTCGGAAATGCTTTTAGCTCGAGCGGCGCGTGGACACGCACACACACGCACGTTTTTGTACAGTCTGTTATATTGGTAGTAGTGTAGGCAATTATAATATTGTTTCATTTATATAGTGTCGTGGGTGTGACGTAAGTCTGCGTGCCACTAACCCGAACACACCGGTGTATATCTCCCGCCTGCACTACACCACTAAGGCGGAAGATATCATTATTTTTATATATAAATTTTTATAGGCTTGCGTTTGGCCGCAACTCACCTGATCTTAAGTGATGATGCGGCCTAAGGTGGAGCACGCTTGCCTAGGATAAACCGGCTCACTCGTGCCTTGAAGATACCCAGATTATATGTATCGGGGAATAGAGAGGCGGGCAGTGATTTCCACAGTTCCATAGTCGTAAAGTGCGTGTGCCGAACGATAAGTTACACGCCGAGAGTGTAGATACTAGAGTCGCGCCGTAACGTCAACTTCAAGGCATTAGCGATGTGAGTACAGAATTGTTATCTGCCCCTTGTCATGGAAGAAGACTTTTGGTCGCAAGACGTGGTGTTACCAAAGTGCCATAGGACAGCACATAGACCATATAGTGCAAACTGAAGTGCTACTAACATTCTCTTAAGTCAAACTCAAGTCTCAAGTCTCAAGTTTTAAGTTGTAAAATATGTATGTTTAGGTTAAGGTATTTATATATGGGCCTGTGTAGCCTGCAATAAAGGAATTATTAATATTTGTTACTCCACTCGTTTAGACTATTTTAATTTCGTGAAAAAATTAAAAAATAAAAGCGCGAGGATAGCTCGCGCTTATATTAAGAAATTTTTAGGATTCCGTTCTCAAAGGTTCCAGAGCCCTAAGTGCTCGCGTACCACGAGACCAACTAGGCAGTTCTCGCCCATGTGCCCGTATATAACACTGTATTTCTAGCAACCTGTTCACCACCCCGACCCTTGCTTGTGCCAGCCCGCGCCGCTGAGCCTGTAGATTTAAATTCGTCCCTAAATAATGGAAATCCGATCCAGACTGTCCCTTTGCTGCGCTCCCCCAGCGACGCCCTACGCCAATGCGCGTACCCCATAGTGGGTGCCCTTAGAGTGTAGTCGCTTAGTTTGTGAGTTTTCTGCCCTGGCTGGAGGCCTTAAAAATAATTATTTTTTAAGGCACCACACCCGACAAACTTCTAGGTGGACCAGCGAGAAACCATTCCAAAAAAAATAACCTGTACACTACACCCCCTTTGTTGAACCGGATTATGCCGGAATTATGGAAAAAATACATGAAATATTATATAGTTTCTTCAATCTTTGGAGGACTTACAATCTCTGTTTTAAGTGTGTCGCGGCTTCTTAATGGATTTGGATGTAAAGGCAATACTAAAAAGCGGAAAATAAAAAGTTTTTTCAAAAAAAAGAAAAGCGCCTTCAAAAACTGATAAATAACTTTAGCACAAAACACACTTGGCTATCCTACTAATATTATAAATGTGAAAGTTTGTGAAGATGTTTGGATGTTTGTTACACAATCACGCGTAAACCGTTGAACAGATTTGCCTGAAAATTGGCACATTGGTAGACCATTTCCTGGATTAACACATAGGATATTTTTTTCCCGGTATTGTGTTCCCTTGGGATAATCGTTCTTTTTACGCGGGCGAAGCCGCGGGCAGTAGCTAGTTTCTTATAAAGCTGCTAGACAATACTTATGCAATTACATTCCCAAATTAGTTCTAAATAATTAAATTCCCTTTTTAGATCGAAAAATAATTCAATAAGACACAAATTAATACAACAATAATTTGAATATCTCAAAGTGCCTTCACTTTCAATAAATAAATTAAGTGAATTTCGTAATAAAATTTTATTAAAACAAATTCATGAAAGGCTAACTAATTTGAGATGCGATAGATCTGTAATTAACTTAGGATTTATTAAAGTAGATCTATTGTGAGATAAAGTTACAATCAGTCTATTTAGATGTAGATTAAGTGGTTGGAATTTAAAGATAAGTGCACACAAGAGAGCTATTTTATTCGGTAAACGACTTTTGTTAGCGAAGAGAGATAGAATATTATTACCATCTACTTTTTTCAACTGACTTCAAGAAAAAAGGAGGTTGTCAATTCGACACGTATTATATATATATATATTTATTAATTGATAAGTTGGTCCCTTATAAATTTCAAGAAAATATTCCACCCCTAAGGTCAGAAAATTAAGTGATGACTGAATTTTTTTAGTTCCACCGTTTCGTATTTATTTTGTATGGAAGTAGGCACAAAATTACTTTTTACAAAAAATAAATTTGGTGGCTTTGGTTTTGTTTGTTATTTTGTATTACCACCGATTTGCGAATTTATAGTTATTTTTGGCGGTTGTTTTTTTTTTGTAACATGTTTTATATTGGACGTTGGTTTTATAGTTGCAAGCGTGGAGTTGCCAGGTTGGGCAAAGTCATCATCTTCTTTCTTCATCGTCTGCTTCTAGTATAACCGGATTCAGCTGAATAGGTACCAGTGTTTTACATGAAGCGACTGCCTGTCCATAACCCAATTAATAGGTAAACCGTGTCGTCATTGCTATGGGGCTTAGTTCTGTAAAAGTCATGAAAAATAGTATTAAATAGTACCATAGCAACTCCTGGTGCAGTTGCTAAACAACTTAAATCGTTTTCGGTGAAAATATGACTGCTGTTTTCTGTCATAATAGCACATTAGCAGTACACGATTGGAGCCAATGTGTACTATAGCAGCCATGATCGGAACAACTCATTATTTTATTATTTTAAATTAAATTAAAACAAGAAAATTATAAGGGCGCATTGTCAAATTTGTAATCAGCATAATAATTTTATCGATACAATTATTTTCGCAAGTGGAAGTTATGGCAGAATTACGATCCATGAAAGTTTTTTATGACGTTCGTCTGTCTTTACATGTTACGTTAAGCAACGAAGTCAAATGACAAAAAGCATAATTAACCAATACATTTTGTTTTTTTGGGGAACACTTAAGACCATGAACGAACAACCGTAATGAAAAAGATTACTGGAATCGTTTACGGTGCAAAATAGCACTATGTCTATAAACATCTTTTACATTTCAACTATAAAACTGATTTATCACCGTGAGAACCTTAATGTAATGTTTATAGAATAAATTGTTGTAAATGTTTAAAAAAAACTGTCAAATTCACAGTTACCATACAAAACACACACACGGTTGGCGCAGTGGCTGAGCGATCGACTGCTGCGGTTCGATTCCCGCCCAGGGTAAATATTTGTGTGACGAGCACTTGTGTTTGCCTTGTGTCTGGGTGTTGTTTATCTATATATGTATGTATTTAAAATGTATTTGTGTATGTATATCAGTTGTCTGACACCCATAATACAGGGTCTCCCTAGTTTGGGGTCAGATGACCATATGTGAAATGTCCCCCACATATTATTATTATTATTAAAATCTTAGGACTTATCGCGTTTTGACAGCTCATGACAAATAAGTCGATTGGTAGGTGGAGTCTATGCTCTACCCAGAAACACAACGAATAATAGTTAAAAAAAACTAGAAAAACACGCTTTAATTGCAATCTAGCTAAACTAACTAAGCTAACTAAAAGGTAGGAAATACATTTTGAAATAAGAATAGTTTCTTATAGAATCCACCAGTTGATGATGGTTAAAGAATTTTAATAACTATAAAGTAAAAATTAAGTTAGTAAAAAATAATTAATTTTATTGTATACTTTTTATACAATAAAATTAATTCTTTTTTACTAACTTAATTTTTACTTTGTTACGTGTTACGTTACGTGGAGTGTTTTTAGGGTCTGTACCTCAAAAGGAAAAAACGGAACCCTTAAAGGATCACTTTGTGGCCGTCTCACCCCACGCTTTTTTTAAGTAAAATGAGTTATTTTTTACTAACTGATTTTTTACTTTATAGTTATTAAATTTCCTTAACCACCGTAGAATATGTTGTTCCGTTACGGAGTTCCAGTACCTACCTCCTGGCTCCGTCATCAGATCGACCAATGGTACCATAATTATTGCATTGTCGTCGATTCTTGATAAGTGCGAAGTTTTAAATCAATCCGACGTTTTGAAGGGGATGAAAATCGAATTCAAAAATTCTGATTCAACATCCGAAGCTAAATCGTGTTAAAATTGAACAGTATCTGAAAAAGATAAAATTCAAATGCAATAAAAGAAGCTACCAATACAAATAATTTCCCGCGTATTTCTATTTTTATCTAATAAACTCATTTTCAACGTCTTGGAAATACAAGACGATTTATTCTCCATGTTCCTTATTAAATCCCTCCCGCTCTGTTCCCCTCCTCTTACAGGGAGTAAGAGGGTAGGCAGGCTCAATAGAGGGTAATGAAGAAAGCTTGTTGCATCAATCAACCTTCGTTCGTTACATAGTGCACTTAAAGAGTTTCTATATACATGCTTCGTTAGGAACTGGATACATACGCACTACACAAATTACTAAGATGGAGTTGAAATTCTAAGTACAATTTCTATTGGAGTTAGAAAAAAGTGGACAAAATATTTCTAAAATGAACTATAGTTTGTGTTCGTGAACGGGCGCTGTCAGTTGAAATTAGCCATGTCTTAAGAGCGCCCATCCCCATCGAGCGAACTTCGACGCGAGCGTGATTGAGAAATTTTTGTTTCAACCAACGCAAAGCTCAAAAAGAAACAAGTGAGTGAGAACGCGATAACATCGCAGGAAAATTGGCGCGTGGAGATTTCACAAAACTTGTTCCAGGAAATACGTGTTTTTGAAAAAGCCTTGCAAATTTTTGGTAATAATGTTTGTAATTTAAAATCTCCATTACATGTGCAAGGTTTCTATGAAGCTATTTTTTATTTTTTCATTGTATGAGTGCATTATGAGCGGTAAAAGTTCAGATAGAAACTGTGCAAAAAAACTGATTTTCAGACGTGATTACTGAATTTGTTTCTCAAAAATTGGTTGTCTGTAATTATCGTTGCTATAAACAATTGACACCACATTCACTTGGTAGGCGAGGTAACGCCGCATGACGTCATGTAACGCCGTAACGCCGTAACGCCGTATGACGTCATGTTTTTTCGTTCGTGCAGCCGGCTATCGATTTATAAGACGTTGTCACGTCAAAAAGTTTATTTTTACCCAAATTTAAACCACAAGATACCTGTGTTTTAACAATATTTGGAGAATAATTTGTTATAACGCCGTAATCACGTACGGACGTTTGTTTGGGAAATTTGACGGGCGCTGTTAACTGCCGTGGCTTTTATTTTGTTTTTTTTTTTTATTTTGTATTTAATTGCTCTTTGCCTACATTTTTTTTACAATACGGAAGCAACAAAAATAATGTAACTAGTATTTTGTAAATACTTGATTTATTAAAAGAGTGTCCGTGGAGTTTCTTGCTCGTTCTTCTCCATAGAAACCTACCCACGTTTTGGAACGATCAACTAGCTTAAAATTTCTGACTTAGGGCTCTTACACACGAGCGACATGTTGTCGACGGCAATGGTAACTGCAGCCGTAGACACGCGTTAGCGATAGCCGGCAACCGTCGACATCCTGTCCGATAGGCAGTAGGGTTCGACTGAAAGCCGACCCCAACATAATTGGGGAAAAAAGGTAAGCAGATTATGAATGCTATAATAGCATTCATCATCCATACTTTAATATTTGAATTTACCGCTTAATATTGTACACTTAGTCTAAACCTAAACTATATTTATTTTTATGTGTCAGTGTAACAATTGTAGGTAAGCCAATAAATAAATATTATAAATGCGAAAGTAACTCTGTCTGTTACGCTTTCACGATGAAACGGCTGAGCCGATTTTGATGAAATTTTTTGGGTTTTTTTTTTGGTTATTCTTTCTGTTACACCTACCACT
The DNA here is from genome assembly GCA_947361185.1 of Charanyca ferruginea. Taxonomy (NCBI): domain Eukaryota; kingdom Metazoa; phylum Arthropoda; class Insecta; order Lepidoptera; family Noctuidae; genus Charanyca; species Charanyca ferruginea. The sequence continues at coordinate 6,336,316 of OX376078.1, forward strand.
GCTTGTCTCTGCATCACCCATAGGTTGACTGTTAGAAAATGCCTATGGCATTAAGTCCGCCTCTGTACATTGTGCTTGAAGTGTTAATAAATAAATAATAAATAGTAAATAAACCCCAGGGAAGGACATAGGCTACTTTTTAATCAGTGACTTTGTCTGCATCCACTATAACCGACATTCACGCGGACGAAGTCGGGGGCAAAAGCTAGTCTAAAATAACTGAAATTAACACTTTCTAAACCTAAATGAAATCATTGTCATCCTTTTGGTATTGGTACAAATTACACATCTAATAATACTGGCTGAATTATTCATTCTGTATTATTCAAATTATACAGGTATATTTCGCAGGTAGCAATAATTGTAACCTAACACAACCAGCATGTTTGTATAACGTTTCAAACATTAAGGTATGTAAACGTCCCTTCGAATTAATCCAATTAAATTGAATTGGAGTACTAAACTTCGGGAGATCGCGGGTTCGATGTTTGGGTGTTGTATAAATTAGAACTAACTCCCGGCTTATAAGCAATCAAGGTTTCGTTGACACTGATCCTTCAATTTTGATGGTTTACCTTGTTCCTAGAATTTTGAACAGATAGTAAAATTTACTGTATATTTAGGTCTACAATTATGGTGTTGCATGGCAAAAGTCTTATCCAGTACTTACAGAGAAGATTGAGATAAAGTAATCCGATACTTATAGAGTAGGCAATTTTAGATGTTAACTAGCTAATAGCTTTCCTCAATAAATGGACTATCCAACACAAAAAATATTTTTCAATTCCAACTAAACAAACAAACAAACAAACAATGTTGCGGAATATCTCCCGGCTGGTTCCAGAAAACTATTCTATGCAGCAAGAGAATTTGCTAAACAAAAGCAGTATAAGTTTTGTTGGTCGGCGAATGGAAACATATTTTTGAGGAAAATAGAGGGAGAAAAACAGATTCTCGTTACATCAGAACAAACCCTACGCGATCTAGAAGTTCGTTCAGAACAAATTCCCTGTGATCAACAATTAAACATGGACGCCACACCGGAACAAACTGTTCGCAATCTGCCATTGAATACGGATATGGACCAATGACTGATTGTTTCTACGATGTTTACGCGTAGCTTCACACCTTGTAACTATAAGTACATTTTAGTAAGGTACTACTTTGATTTGTTATTTTCTCTGTGCTTAAGATATTTCTCAGATATACCCACACGCACTAATTTCACAATTACAAAGTACACTACACATTATCATATTATATTCAATTACCTAATATACTTTTCTAAAACAAATACAAATCCATCATTACATACATCACACAAATCTGACACAATGACTCATATAAAATGTGGTAATAATTATAGCTATAGCTTTGAAATTCCATTTACACTCAACACAAAAACATATTCTTATAACATCACTACAACCTATACCCTAGTAACTCAGATAAACGTATTCGTTCATATAAATTCATTAATATATTATTATCATCAAATAAGGAGCAAGCAGAATATAAAAATAACACCGTTACGACATTACATTAACAGTGACACTTACGATCATCTTACAGTGACATTTATTAAAATAAACATAACTTCTAATGGATGACTCACTTCAGACGGTTAATGAGATAGATAACATTGAAATTGCTTCCTCTATTGAATGCGATTGTTCGAACCTTTCGGAGCATATTCTTGTTAAACAAAATGACTTGACTATTGTTTCGCAAAACATAAGGAGCATTTATTGCAATTTTGATAACTTTATGATAATGTTATCTAATCTTAAATTCGACTTGGATTTAATAATACTTACAGAATGCAGATTAAGTACCAATAAACCTTTACCACAAATACCTAACTACAACTGCCATAGTACAACACGACAGATGAACCAAAATGACGGAGTAGTTATTTATGTTAAAAATACACTAAAACCTAAAATTCTAGAATTAAAACTATCTCAAGCAACTTGTATCCAGGTGGAAATACTAAATAATACAGTTTTGTGCATTTACCGATCCCCGTCACACACAAATATTGATACGTTTTTAGATTCACTTAGCTTACACTTAGACACATTATCTTCACAGAAAAACATAGTAATAGCAGGTGACATCAACATAAATATCAGGTCCCAAGAAACTGAAACGTCCCATGAAAGAACGAACCGAAACAACTACCTCAATATGTTATCTGCGTATGGCATACTACCTGGCCATACACTTCCTACCAGAGAACGGAACTGCCTGGACCATTTCATGATACGACTTCATAAAAAAAAGACTTCTGCCTCAATTGCCATTTTGCACACTACAATTACCGACCACTTTACTACTTTTCTAAAACTTTCTAAAATAAAAAATAAAGGTACCTCAAAAAAAACTACTAGTAAATTAAACTATGAGCAAGCCCTAATATACCTACAAGGACAAAACCTTGCTGAATTAATGTTTTGTAACGACCCCGATCTTCTAACCGAATTACTCATAAAAAAACTGTCTGACTGTATTATTAACAACACCATAACAACAAATATCCCAAGTAGTAAACGTATAATCAAGCCGTGGATCACTCAGGGAATATTACGTTGTATTAAGAATAGAAATAAATTGCAAAAATCCTTACGGGCTGACCCATACAACAAAGTCTTAAAAATAACATACTCTCGATACAGAAACTACTGTAATCATCTCATTAAAAAATTAAAAAGAAAATATGAACGGGAACTTATCTCTGAATCTATCAACAATACAAAGCTACTCTGGAAAAATATAAAATCAATAACCTACACAAATAAATATAAAAATCAAAGCACTGAACTACTACATACTAAACCGTCTATAAATGAATCTGTAAACTTTGTTAACGACTACTTTGTAAATATTGGAAAGGAATTAGCGCAACAAATTCAAAATAGTAACACCCCCTCGATACAACCCTGCAATTCAAGTACGCGAAATAATTCTTTTGTGCTTTTAGACACTGATATTAAGGAAGTAGAAAATACTCTGATGGGATTGAAATCTAACAGTGCCCCTGGATGGGATAATATCTCAACTAGCTTTTTAAAATACTGTCATAGGGAAGTCGTCCCCATCATTACCCATCTGACCAACGTATGCTTCAACTCTGGTATTTTTCCTACCCTACTGAAAAAATCCATTATTACCCCGGTACACAAGGGGGGGAACAGAGACGATGTCAATAATTACAGACCAATCTCAGTCTTACCAGCTATATCTAAAATTATAGAAAAAATAACAAATACGAGATTAGTTAACTACTTGAATAGATTCAAAATTATTTCATCTTCGCAATTTGGATTCAGGCATGGAGTATCTACTGAGGATGCAATTGACTCTCTTAGCTCATTAGTAACTAAACATCTAGATGCAGGAAAGAAATGTCTAACGATATTCCTGGATCTTAAAAAAGCCTTCGACACCGTCTCTGTTCCAGCCCTTGTAGCAAAGCTGGAGGGAATTGGAATAAGGGGAATTCCCCTAAATTTCTTTAAAAAATATTTAACAAACAGGAAACAGAGAGTTAAAATAGGAGCTCATACTAGTGAGGATGCTGACGTACTATATGGCGTTCCACAGGGGAGTGTGCTGGGCCCTACACTATTTCTTACATATATAAATGACCTCTGTAACCTTAATGTAAAAAACGCAAATATTATTTCGTACGCTGATGATACTGCTGTGGTTTTTTCCGGTAACAATTGGTCAGATGTAAAACTTAAAGCTGAAATGGGTATGATCCAAATTGCCAATTGGCTCAGAGATAATTTATTGTCGCTAAACACAACAAAAACGAATTACATATGTTTCTCAATCACTAATCGTTCTCAAGATGTAGCCTTTAACATTAAAATACACTCATGCAATACAACGACAGATAAAAATTGCAAGTGCCCTATAATTGACAAAGTTCCGCAGACAAAATACTTAGGCGTCATAATTGATCAGAGGTTATCCTGGTATTCCCATCTTGAACACGTTACTGCGAGAGTTAGGAAACTGGGTTGGATCTTCAAATCTCTAAGACATATACTTCCAAAAAATGCAAAAGGAAACTGCGGATCTCCTAGAAATCTCCTAAATGAAATCTATTTATCGCTTGCGCAATCTGTTATGGTTTACTGCATACCTATATGGGGAGGCGCAGCTAAAACAAAATTTATCAATGTAGAACGGGGACAGCGATCCTTGATAAAAACAATGTATTTTAAGAAGATGAGATATTCTACTGAACAGCTATACCAAATTAGTGGTCTACTTTCTGTTAGGAAATTATATATCATATCCACTGTCCTAAAAAAACATAAAACTCTTACATATGATCCAAAACTAATGTCGAAAAGGCGGAATGACTTGATTGCACAAGTACCACCAACTAAAACGAAGTTCGCGGCTTTACAATATCAACACCGATCTGCTCAACTGTATAATAGAGTAAACAAACAAATATTCATATATACCAACAAACTACACGAATGTAAAAATAAGCTAACAGACTGGATAAAGCCACTCACGTACACAGATACTGAGTCACTCCTTCAACACATGAACTAACACACACACTCACTCCCCCCCACACCCTCACGCATATATACACCACACCACTCATGAATGACAATCACTTTAACATCATCTCACTCACCTCACATCACATCACTCACACCACTCACATCACATCACATCACTCACATCACATCACTTACATCACATCACTCTCATCACATCACCCACATCACATCACACATTTTTTGTGTAAAGTATTTTTAGATAATAAGTAGTCTTTTTTCACCGAGCAGTCTACCTAAGAAAGAGCGGCGTCTCTTAACACAAGCATTATCTGCTTAAAAAGAGGCGCCATTCAACAACAAAATGTAAACAACTATGGTCATGCAATAAACATTTATTATTATTTTCAGCTTTGTAATATTAGTATAGATATTAGTTTTAAGATGATGATTCCAAATGATGAATCATCATCATCAGCCGGAAAAGGTCCACTGTTGTCTTCCCAGGGAGGGGGGTAGGGGTTGCCACAATCCCCAGGCTTGGCAGGCGTCTTGGGGATCGCAGTGAAGTTGTTAAATACACGGAAGCCGCTGCTGCCCGATTTCCGGAGATTCCCTTAGTCGCCTTCGACGACACCCTCGAGATGAAATGGAGGGGTGCTATTCTAGCTCGGACACCCCACGGGAATGATGAATATTATAATAGATTAATATTAAATTCCAGATGATAACAACAGATTTCCAATGATAATATTATTTCAGATTATTTCAGATTTCAAACACATAATATAAAGGTTATACAGAAGGACCGCTCCCGCCATCTTCAAAAAGAATTACCTAAACTTGCCAGATTCACTAGGGCTGCTCCTGCTACTGTATTGAATCTGTAGGTTTTATTTGTCACAATCACAAAATATAAAGGGTACAGAAGGACGGCTTCCGCCATCTACAAAAATAATTACCTAAACTTGCCAGACTCACTAGGGCTGCTACTGTATTGACTCTGTAGGTTTTATTTGTGACAATATGAAATTTTATTGACACTGGTCGGTTTGTTTTGAGTGGTCTCTCTGCTCGGGCGCGCCGCAGCCTAACATACTTTGTGTTTCAAATGTGTTCAGACAAACGCGGATTTAGATTAAGGATTAACATATCTACTTCAATTGCAGCTGAATACCAGTATTTTACATGAAGCGTTACTGGATAACACGATACCCCTTGGTAACACTGTTTGTCAAACTTTCTAGCTTCTACCCATAACGACTGTCATACGTGCTTTCCGATGCACGGAGCAGGGGGGGGGATTTTGGTATCAAATGAATGGTTACCCATCTACGGACCGACCACGTCAAACGTAGCTTAACCATGTCCGATCGATCGGTACGGCTTTTACTTAGCCACGAGCCCCTTTTTTCGTTCCGAAATGAAAAATCCTCATTTATTTATTTTTTGTTTATTATTAACATCTCCCTTATTATCTTTACAGGTATTCACCCAATGCGATAGCGGGGTCTAAATATTAATTAAAAACTAAACTAAAATCTAACAAGAACAATATTCACAATCCTAAATTACATAACACTAAACACAATGTCAATCTTAAAACAATCAAATATCTAACCTACCCTTATTTTAATTATAACACAAAATAAATAGTAGAAGTTTTGCTAATTCACTCAAAGGTCATGTGACCACACATGACCTTTGAGTGAATTAGCAAAACTTCACATGACCTTTGAGTGAATTAGCAAAACTTCTACTATTTATTTTGTGTGTGTGTCAGTCTTGATATGAAGATCGTTAATTGTAATCATTGCTCGGGTTAAAGGTGCCTTGGCGAGAAGGTTGGTCCTGGCCGTCGGGATACCAGCAGCGGCGGACGCCGTCGCCTCCACACATAGCGGTCCGGTATACATAAATCCAGGCGCTGCAGTACCCCCGAGTTATGCTCAATTCCACGTAATTCCATAGATGTCCTCCAAGACTATAACTGACTAAAAAAACCACCCCGGTGTTCCATCTTGCACCTACGCCGGGTTGCGGAAACTGACGATACTTCCGCAACCCCCGACTGTCAGTAGTTTATTAGATTGTCATTACATACCAGCGCATGAGGGTCCACACAAAATAAGGATCATGTGATATGCACTAATAAAGGCAGTCTTGTTCTGAACACCTTATTTCATTGTCGAATCCTATATGCAGCTACTTAACATGGCGCAGCCGGTTTAGAAATAAGGACATTAAAGTTATTTTATTATTATCAGTGTATTGAGTGCAAGTCACAGATACAGCAAGTACAGTTAAAAAAGGTGCCGGTCCGTCTCTGTGGGCCTCCTCAGGTCAGGGGGGGAGTGTGGTGCTGGACTCCTCCGCCACGTCTAACGGTCGGAACCCTACGCGCTACTACCACGGGTCCGGAAGCGTGGGGGGTGACAGATGTAGCCACAAGGCCTTCAATTAACATACCTACTTACATTCGGCTATTATAAGTCATTATAACCTTAAGTAACAGATATCCTTCTTCTCCTAAATCACAAACATTCTATTAAAATTCTGGTCACAGATCAATTATAATCTGTTCAAAAATCATCCTTTGTTACAAAAAGATGTTATCTTTTAAAAGCTGTTGGAACATGAAAAATGTTCGGTTAGCGACCAGCGATATGGCGAATTAATTCCTACCGCAGACCGAGTGGTGTATTAAAATGGATGGTACAGACGGTGCGTAAAGTGTTGGAGAATTTTTAACTGTGAAAATACTTGTCTTTTTAGGAATTCAAGGGTTAGTGTGCTGTACATTTATTTATAGGTTATTTATATTAATCTATATTTCTATACTATTATTATAAAGAGGTAAAGTTTGTTTGAGGATGGAAAAAAAGTTATTTTTTTTGTTCGTAAGATGTAAATTCTGGGGGAAGGGGTGACAGTTGTCACAAGTTGCCGTATCAGTGAGATCTCACATCACGCCACCACACTCCTCCTGCACCATGCCGCTATCTCAGGAGCGGCTTTAGTTAAGCGGTCGAGCTATAATTAAAAACGATCAAAATCTAGTAATTTTCGCCTCAGCGACAATCAATGTCATGAACTCAAAAATATTGTAAGTATTTTTAACCCCCGACGCAAAAAATCGGGTTAAGTTTGACGTGTCTGAATGTGTGTGTGTTTGTCTGTAGCATCGTTGCCCCCGAACGGATAAACCGATTATGATTTTGTTTTTTTTTAAGATGAATTAGTCGGGAGGGTTCTTAGTTATTTTTTATCAAAATCGGTTCAAGATGGCCGTTGCCACAAAATGGCGAATTACATATAATTTCACAACTCCCTCAATATGGGTATCAAATGAAAGTGCTTGACTAGTAGAATAATGTACACTATTACAAATTTCATATTCAAGATGGTTGCCACCACAAAATGACGATTTACATTTTTTTTTCACTACTCGCTCAATATGGGTAGGTATCATTATAAGAATGAATTGGAATGTGATCGTTTTTACTTGAAAGTATGAGAATTGCTATTAAAGCAAACCTATTTACCTATATTGTAACAAACTTCATTAGAAAAACCTACATTTATTTCTATTAAGTTTATGAGTTGACTGCCTTACAGCAATATTTCCTAAAAACTCCTAATGGATACCTCCATGACGACGAGTAAAATGAATGTAATAAATTACATATTTTATGTCAAGCCATATTAAACCATCTTATTTAGAGTCCCTTAGTGAAAAGTTCCAAACGGGCCCCTATTACTGTCTGTCTGTCGGTCCGCCCGTCAGTCCTTTTGAACCGTAATAAGTAACTAGACACATTAAATTTTCACTATGACCGATATAATTTGACAAAATAATATAATTGTTATATACCTATTGGTAACTACCTTTTAGCTGTGTATTACCATGTATCCATATTTGCAAAATAAATTACTTACATACTAACTTACTTACTTATTACAACATTAATAAAAATCTAGGTCAAACACAAGTTATGACTTTAATTTTGACTTATAATAGCAAATAACAAAAATAAAATTAAGTTCAACTTATAAAAAACGTGTTTTACATAGACGGAACCCATTATGCTTGACGCATACATGGCCCTTTTTTTATAATTTCGACGACGACAAACGTCATGTAAGGACATAACACACGTAACCTATTTTCTCTATCGTTTCCGATTACGTTAACGACTGTACCAATCTAGGTATAGCCCTCTCGGGTCTCGTCTCGCCAACTGCGACAATTTATCGTCAAACGTGGCACTAACGCCGCCGCGGTCATTTTTATGATTTTCCTACATTTTCCCAGATCTTTCCTTAAGGAGTCACTAGATGAGTAGATTAAAATATACCCATACTCCATTACAAAAAAGAGGCAAAACATTTTATTTCAAAGATGAGTTAAAACTATTTTATTTTTATTTGTTTTAACATAATTTTGATAATATACTAAGAGTACTAAAATATGGACGAATAATATTATAAACATAATAAAAGCATTTTAAAGATAATGTAACATTTTCAATTTGGTAGAATTATAGCGAAACGAATAACGTTCTCGGTATTATTCATTCCTGCTTTTTTAGGTTTTTATCATGGACACTAATTTTAAATTGGAATCAAAATTATACAACTAAATTAAAGCTACATCATTTCATAAGAAAAAATATTATAAAGGTGACAATTAAGTGCGACAGCTGCTGTAAAAATAGATAATAATAAATTCGGCGTCTACCGTAACTGTTACATGTTACAGACGCCAGCAGGTCAACCTACCCGAAACGGTCACATTTTCCCAATCAATCTTGAACCTTATTCTTTAACCATAAGGTTGAAAATCGATTAAAGAAATGTGACAGATTGGAGTAGCTTGATGTGCTGGCGTCTGTACTTTAGTCACAAAGTGGGCATTAAAAATAACATTTTTCAACTTCTGTCTAATTCTTTTGTAAATGGAGTAAGTATCATCATCATCATTTCAGCCGATAGACGTTCACTGCTGGACATAGGCCTCCCCAAGGGGGGGTTTTGCCATCTTGTTTTGCTAATCGCCACGCTTGGCAGGCAGGTTGGCGATCGCAGTATGGTTGTTACAAAGGCACAGAGAGCGCTGCTGCCCATTCTCTGATAAGTCCTTTAGTCGCCTCTTACGATACCCGCGGGAAGACATGGGATGGTGCTATTCTTTACGTCCGACACCACACCGTCTGGAATGGAGTATCTAAGTATAGTAGAATATAATAAAATGTCATCATCTGCCTAGCTTTATTCCTATATTTGTTGGGGTCAGCTTTCAGTCCAACCAGATACAGCTGAATACCAGTGTTTTACATGGAGCGGTGGAGCGATTGCCTATCTGACCTCAACAATCTTGTAACTGGGTAACATGATACCATTAGCACACCAAACGAAACGATTTAATAACCTACACTACTAGCACAATAATAGACTGTACAAATACGCGTGTGTGTGCGTGTCTACGCGCCGCTTGAACTAAAAGCAGTTTCGAGAGCACGTTGGACGCGGGAAGAGGTGAGGAACAGTGTTTCGGAGGGAGACGGGGTGTGTCGCTACTGTACGGTGAGTACTAATATTTATACTGTGCCTTTAGTATGACTTTCTGACTGAGACTATAACTATCTAAGATCTACAATTTACAGCCAAGACTAACAGTTTAACATGCTTTTTGAGACACGGAGGAGTCTCGGTATGAAAGGGATGGTCACCCATCCACTTACCGACCGCGGCAAGTGTTGCTTAACCATGGCCGATCAATCCGGCTTTTACTTAACCTATTTTTACAAAATCAAAATGACTGGACAATATGTATCTTCTTTTAAACTGACAAAAAATAATAACGCTAAACTCATGGTAAAAGTTTTTATTACGATGCCCCGTGTATAAAACAGTATGTATTATGCCATCTTGAAACTGTTCGTTTGAACCCCTATATGCCGAAATAAATCTACATTCCCTTTTGTGTAAAATTCCTTATGAATACCTCCACTCTGGAAAAGGCAGAAGGGTGTATCAGATGGCTTCAGACTATTATTATTTTGAACCATCTTACCCTTAATAATTGACAACCTCGTATGTTCTTTTTGACGGAAAAGGTTGTATGTAAGGTCCACAGATATATACCTATAGATATGCCCTTAAATAATATACCTACTAACCTATCCTTTTACTACTATTATAAACGCGATATTTGTGGCAATAATAATAATAATAATAATAATAATAATATGTGGGGACATTTTCACACACGGCCATCTGACCCCAAACTAGGGAGACCCTGTACTATGGGTGTCAGACAGCTGATATACATACACAAATACATATTTTTTTTTGTAAATACATACATATATAGATAAACAACACCCAGACACAAGGCAAACACAAGCAATGTATGAATAGATGGTGGTTTGTGCCCACTGCCACTGCCCCAGCGTTATTCTGATGATCACTACTGTTGATTGTAGCTTTTCGAAGTTGCTGTGGTAGGGAATAGTAATAATATGTGGGGACAATTCACACACGGCCATATGGCCCCAAACTAGGGAGACAGCTGATACACATACTCAAATACATTTAAATACATACGTATAGATAAACAACAACCAGACACAAGACAAACACAAGTGCTCATCACACAAATGTTTACCCTGGGCGGAAATCGAACCCGCAACACCCTGCGCAGCAGTCAATCGCTCAACTACTGCGCCAACCGTGTATTGAGATCTTGATTCCAAAGACTATTTTTCTTAGAACCAAGCTTACTTCCTCAAAATCTGTTATAAAAGAAAAACGATACAAACCCAAGGTAAAACTATGATCCTTTATAAAACATCTGCCCACCTACTTTCCTTAAAAAACATGAGGTAGCATCGACATACTCGCAGATATAATCGGCTTTTCTAGCGAGTGATCCCCTTGAGATGTAGGTCGCCCCTTGACCGGTCATTAAAAGTTTTTTTTTTCCCATTTTATTTGCGAAAACACTGGCGTTTTTGTCCAACTTTTCTGTATGTATTGTTGAGTGGGGAGAGATTTTCTGTTAGACTCTTCTTACGTGATTAGGGCTTAATGTTGAAGGTCATGGATATTTTTTTCTTTTTGTAAAGAGGCACGTGGCAAAATGAAAGTCGATCAGACTAAGCGACTTTTACAGATTTTAAACTGACAACCACGTCAAAATGTGTGGTGTAAATGATATGAAAAAAATATATGTTAAACTAGAACATTCTCTTAATCATTTAGTATGTGAATATTTTTGATTAAGTTCATATTAAATAGTTTAATTAACTCGTGAAGTTGTGTATGACGCAGACATAACACTGATAATCACACAAAATCTATCAGGTATATTCAAACGAAACTTTCACTTTTTATTATCTATCTCTTAATTATTTTTTTAATTCTCGAATACTATCTTTTATTTATTTTTTTCGACCAAACTTTGAGAGTCTTGGACGCAGCGCATACGATTTTCTGGTCGCTCAAGGTCGCCGGCGTATATCGTCGCCTTAAGTCCTTATTACACTTGGCTAAATTAATTCGACTAAATTCAGTCGCTACTGAATTCAGTAAAGTGTAAACGCATTCAGTAACTTACTACATAGTACACAGTACTTACTAAATTCAGTAGCAACTGAATTTAGTTGACCTAATTTAGCCAAGTGTAATATGGGTTTTAGTCTGTAGTTACCTTGACCCTTCCGTGTCAAGCAAGCAAGCATGTAAAGCCGTTGGTCCCGGCTGTCTTTTTGTAGATCTTTGACAGTCGTTATAAGTAGATAGAAGACAGAAATTCTGACAACCAGTCTTACCAGGGGTATTGTGAGACCAAGTAATTGGGTTGTGGAGGTCAGATAGGCAGTCGCTCCATGCAGAACGCTGGTATTCAGATGCATCAGGTTAGACTGGGAGCTGATCCCAAAAATCTTGGGAAAGGGCTAAACTGTTTGTTTATGAAGGATTTCAAAGTCAAAGTATTTATTTCATCATCATCATTTCAGCCGAAAGACGTCCACTGCTGAACATAGGCCTCCCCCAAAGACCACGCTTGGCAGGCGGGTTGGCGATCGCAGTATGGTTGTTACAGAGACACAGAGAACGTTGCTGGCCATTCTCTGGTGAGTCCCTTACTCGCCTCTTACGACGCCCACTGGAAGATGTGGGATGGTGCTATTCTTTACGTCCGACACCATACGGAGAAGTATTTATTTCAATTAATCCATTTTAAAGTAAAGTTTTATCAAAGTGTGTTCAGTAGTTTTTTCGTAAAAGAGATAGTAGGTAGACAAACTTTTTATTGATAACATTTATTTATTTATTTAATATCATTAATACCATTAATCAAAGAAAACCTATAACATATATTATGTTGCAATGCTTATTCTCTGGCCAAGGTAAAAACCAGCTCTTGGAAGTTTTTACCTTGGCCAGAGAATAAGCATTGCCATCCAACGTGGCAATGCCGCCAGTCTCTTGGGCAGATTTTTTGATGGCGACGATGGTGAGAAATTTTTTGATGCCCTTTTTATTTTAGTTTAATAACACAAGTAGAATTTTAGTTTTATATCAAATAAATACGAGATTTCTAACAAAATTAACGCGAACGATGTTGCAAGCAAAAAATTGTTTGTTATAATAATTACTAGCAACACTTTCATCTATATCAATACTTGTATTTTAATTATATTCTTACAAACATAAAATGGGGCTCCATTATAACAACATATTACTATCATTCGTTTCAATGATCAATGTTTTCAACTGAGTGCGCTAATTTGATAATTTATCACATGTGTATGACTAACCAAGTATAACTTGTGATAACATTAATGAATACACAAACTGCATACAAGGCATTGCCTTATACTACTCTCTCTCTAGTCGTTCGTTAAGATTAGAAACAGACCCCAACATAGGTTGCAAACGACACGGTTGGCGCAGTGGCTGAGCGATCGACTGCTGCGCAGCGTGTTGCGGGTTCGATTCCCGCCCAGGGTAAACATTTGTGTGATGAGCACTTGTGTTTGCCTTGTGTCTGGGTGTTGTTTATCTATATATGTATGTATTTACAAAAAAAAATGTATTTGTGTATGTATATCAGCTGTCTGACACCCATAGTACAGGGTCTCCCTAGTTTGGGGTCAGATGGCCGTGTGTGAAAATGTCCCCAAATATTATTATTTATTATTATTAAAAGGCTAAGCAGATGATAAAGACTAATTATAAATATTGATATTTCACTTCAAAAAAAAGTCTGTAAGAAAATTCCTTTTTCATTAAAATTGCAATTTCAGTATTATTTATTTTGCTGATTATTTAACAAAATCATAAGTTACACATTGTATCTACGTGAATAATGAATAAAATGTAATATTTCATTCGAATAAACATTTTGCAGATATTTCATTTAGGTGCTTACGCAAAGGCTACGAGTCACCTACGCAGGTGCTACGAGGTCTTGACAGGTGCTACGACAAATTAAGGTTGAAATGTCATATCATAATATGTTTGTATTATGCCTGAATAAGTTACAAGATCAAGAAAAATACGTTTCTTTGTTGTATTCATTATTAAGATTTCTATAATACTAGCCTTTGCCCGTAACTTCGTCCGCGTGGTTTTTATTACGAATACCTATTTTTTAAATAATAATATACAGGAATAACGTAGCTTCCTTATTAATGAAATAATTTACAGAATAGGTTATGTTTATAATGGTTATAATAATTTACAATATTAATGAAATAATATACAGAATAGGGCCAGTGATATCGATGGCCAGCTAAAGTAAGCTACATTAAATAAATTTAAAAAATCCTTTGTCTTCTATTAACACTTTTTTGGCAATATTTTAAAGTAATGGCTGAGCGATCGACTGCTGCGCAGCGTGTTGCGGGTTCGATTCCCGCCCAGGGTAAACATTTGTGTGATGAGCACTTGTGTTTGCCTTGTGTCTGGTTGTTGTTTATATATATGTATGTATTTACAAAAAAAATATAATGTATTTGTGTATGTATATCAGCTGTCTGACACCCATAGTACAGGGTCTCCCTAGTTTGGGGTCAGATGGCCGTGTGTGAAAATGTCCCCACATATTATTATTATTTATTATTATTAATTTCCAAAGTGAAACTACTAAGTAATCGGCAAACGTCGGTCGCATGCCATTTCGATCACCATAAAATGCTTATAGCTATCATAAAATGTCTCTAGTACCCTATTAAAATACCCCACATTCATTTTTAATTTACACATTTTAGGAAAAGTGAAATCCATTATTACAGTAATAATATTGTCCCACTTCTTGCATCTCTTCTTGAGACGCAGGCAGGCCAACGAGGCTCTTCCTGCGTGTATGAAACATAATAATTTTCACTCGTTCCATTCTAATGAATGACCTTAGGTCAGTCACCATTCACAACCTGCCAGTGTAACATGTAATTTTTGTACCTTGTGCATCAATTTTAATACAGTCCACTTTATTCTACTTTGTTTTGTTTCTATTATTTCACCAGCGACCGCCACACTGCGATTGAAGGCCGCTTTACGAGGCAGGCCCTCTGACTATCCAAGCAACAGTTGCGTATGGTCATAGCCGCCATTATCGGCCATGGTTCTTTCAATAAACATCTCTTTATCAGTTACAGACAGCCCACTGTGCAGAGCCTGCATGGGGGCAGACGAGACAGAAGCCCATGTGCTTCTGAACTACCCTGAGGTAACTTCATACTGGGCAAATTACTTCGATAACCTAGGTAACTAAGAGATCGCCAGCCAACGTTAAGACGCTGCTGGCCTTTTTCGAGGAACTGGAGTGAATCGAATGATGTATTTCCCACCAGGGGTGTGATTTTGTAATTATTATTATTCATTTATTTTGGACAGAATCCATATAATGTGTTAGTAACAATTCTCTTAAATCTATGTTAGTAGGTACATAATGTAAAAAGCAGAAAATAAAACAATTACAATCGTCCCGTCACTATTCCCACCCAGTGAGCCTCATTCTAAACATCGAATCTAAATCCGCAGTGAGTTTCTTGATTGACATTCTAAAAACTCGATTGATTATTCAAATTTGCACTAGCACCACCCTTGCGTGCGTGTCAGCGAGTTGAGCTAAATTGACAGGGAAATTTTAACAGATAAAGTAAGAGATGACGTAAGAAGTGGCATTCTGTAAGGTAATTTCCCCGTCACTTCGACGCTCACTTCGCACTCGAGCCCGATTCAGTGTCAAATATATCAAGGTCATTTTTGAACCATATGCGAAGTGAGAGTGAATAGCGATGTGAGATGCGAGTTGTTGTTTGAATTTTACAGAATCGATCTACTGTACGCAAAACATGCGCTGAGACGTGGAGTTGCGGATATCAGCCCGTTATACTATACTAGGTCTCTTCACACACTGAGAAGGCACGAGCTTTCAATAAGGACGTAAGAACTTAAGTAATCTCTATGTATTTGCAACCAAAGACTTTTTCAGCCTGTATTGTCTCACTGCAGGGTAAAGGCCACCCTTTCTACTTTCCAACCCTCTCTGTCCAGAGCTAGTGTGGACCAATCCCTCCTGTAAGCGGCAAGCTCATCTCGCCATCTTCGCTTGGATCTACGATATCGCTGGACATTTCAGGGACCCACATTGCTACCTAATAATATTACCAGTAGCCCGGTCAAATTAGCTCAAAAAATAGGGGTACCCTTGCCTATATTCACAACCAGCTGAAAATTGGCGCGAATGTTCGGAACACCATTACAAATAAATTGTGAAAAGTCCCCATCGATACGACGTGTGCTAAAAAAAATATTCAAGGTCAAATGAGTCAAAATTCGGTTTTTTGCATTTTTTAGCTAAACGGTAAGTTTTATCATAAAATTACAAAATACCAAAATTGTTTATCATGCAATTACCTACACAAATTGATCTTACACTTTTTTCCCTGAATCACCATTTCGGAGATATAGCGATGCAAAAAGTTGAAGAAGTTGTGTTCTTCATAATATGCACACGTTTCCGCCCAGCCGTGTGGTAGTGTACTTCCACGATATATTGTGGTTCCGAACATTCGTACCAATTTTCAGCTTGTTGTGAATTTATGCAAGGGTCAATGTCTATTTTGACCGGGCTAAAAAGGCCTCTTTTCATCTTCTTCTCAGTCGTACACTCCTGACGGAGTGGTCTTGGACGGATCGTCTGAGAGGTTGGTTGCGGCTTTTGCGAGACTTCTCAATCTCTCTCTGTTCGCGGCACTGCGTGTACACTCAATCAGGGAACACTTTGTCGTCGATTTAATAAAGTCTGTCCATCTTGTGGGTGATCGGCCGCGAGATCGTTGACCTTCTACTTTTCCCTGTACTACTAAACGCTCCAAAGCTAAACGCTCCTCTTTTCGTAGGTACTGGCAAAACACAAGCATTGATCATCACGTTCGCTCGAGGTGGCTTGGCGATTTCAGGCATATTGTGTTAATTTTAAGTCCAAGTCACGATGTTTTCCTTCTCTGATGTCAGTCATATTGTTTATTTTTGCTTTGGATACGATGACCCACACTTGGATTTTTCCTGTATCGCTACGTTTACAAACATATAAACTCGCAAATACTAACAAACAGAACCGGAATGTCTGCTTGTAGGTCTTACATTATTAGCTCGGTGCGGGAATCGAATCCGTGACACGCAGCGCAGCAGTGAATCGCTCAGTCACTGTGTCAATTGTGTCGTCTAGTCGTATTTATCCCGCTTTTTGTTCTCGTGGGATTATAAATAGGGGAATATATCTAAATTCTAAAATGTACGCAGACAAGTTCGCGGGAAGATGCTAGTACTACGATATTCTATTCTATTGAGCACTTGTGTTTATCTTGTGTCTGTTTGTTTTTATCTATATACGTATGTATTTAGGTATTAGTGTATATATATCAGTTGTCTGACACCCATAGTACAAGGTCTGCCTAGTTTGGGGTTAGTGGTCGTGTGTGAAAAGCCCCCACATATTACTATTGGAACGAAGTTCCTTATCGCGCGTTGTGAAAGGGGGCTAGACGGAAAAAATTCTTACGAAAAGTTGTCACGACACTTTTGTATATTTGATTTAAGAGCCATCTATTAACGTTATTGGCGCAACTGTGCTCTTCGAGATCGAATTACGAACGGCCAATAGATGGCGCAGAAATAATTTATTGGTCTTTCTATCTAAATAACTACGCATTGTACTAACATGTTAGAAAATGTTAATCTTTAAAATTACTTACTTACAATGTAAGCAGCCATAATAACTTTTCATTCCTCGCTTTTTTTTTGCCTTGGCTTAAAGCCACTTAAATTCACTTCAACGCATCACATTAATTAGTGAAGGAATTGTAATAAAATTTTATTAAAATTCCTTCACTAATTAATCGAAAGGAACTTCGTTCCATCCGGGTGTCCCTTGACACCTCTCAAGTTTTTTTTTAATATTTATATTATTTGATTTGTAAGAAACATGCTATTTCACCTACTGCTACAGCAAAGAATCACTACCTTTGTATAATAGTGACATACGATATAAAAAGTTGTATTCTGGGCGACAATCCCCGGAGGCAACACCGAGGACCTTTAACACGATTACCTGGAGCACCTGGAGATTTAAGTGAAGGGAGAATAGCGTATGTTATGTAGTTTCGCAAACATACAAATAGTATTTGTAGGCGACGCATTACACATTCTTCATATGCCTTATTACTTTTTATATGTATCGACCTTAATTCGGAAAGTTAATAAATTGCCGAGCGTTTGCGCATTCATTTAGCTAAATACTCGCATGTTCGCACGCCACCGCGCGAGAATAGATTTGTTAGTGAGTACTGTGATTTTTAGATTGTTCGGTGGTACGGTGTATTCGCAAACGCATTGTCTAATATTTCACGTGTTTAATTTTTATCGCCTATAGTTAATACTATAACTCTACTAATGTAGAGTTCTTTGTGAAAGAGGGTCCGGGGAAGTGATACCACTATAGGTACCTACTTCTGCCGCAGCATTCACATTACTGTGTTCAGGTTGACGGGTGTGCGTACCTGTGTAATTACAGGCACATGATATCTCATGTGCCTAGAAGTAGAAGTAGAAATGTAAGCCACTGCGTTTCTGGAAAAGCGACGCATCTGCGAGGCCTCTTATATTGCAGATATCTATAGGCAGCCGGTGACCACTTAACATGGTAAAAAGATTGGTCTTGTAACAAGATACAGTTACAATAATAAACTGAGTTTAATTCTACCAAGCGAACCAACAGACATAAAAATTATCTAGCCACGAAAGCGTAACAAACGAATACACTTTTTTTACAAAAAAGACTACCGCCTTCAAAAACTAAAGTCTTTATGTTTACGATTTTTGGTGCCTACTTCTTATCATACAAATTAATTACGAAAGGGTAAAATTCAGTCATCCCTTAATTTTCTACCCTTAGGGGTGGTATATTTTTATATGGGAGCAACTTTGAAGTATACACTATCAATTTAAAAAAGAATCATCTAAATAAGCTTCACCGAAAAAAATTATGCGAGGTCAAACATTAAAAAACAATTGAGAACCTTCTTCTTTTTTTGAAAGCGGTTGAAAATCTTCTAATATATAAAATTCTCGTGTCACAGTTTTCGTTCCCGTACTCCTCCGAAACGGCTTGACCGATTCTGATGAAATTTTGTGTGCATATTGGGTAGGTCTGAGAATAGGCCAACATCTATTTTTCATCCCCTTTTTTCACCCCTTTTTCATCCCCCATCCAAATGTTCGGTAGATCGGGACAGGACAACGTCTGTCGGGTCAGCTAGTCTCGTATAATATTAGTATGAATAAATATCTCTGGTCAAGTTTCATTACATTGCAGCATGAATATTACACACAAAATAATATGTTTTACATAAAATAAATATACTCTTCAATATCTTGCCTTGTACCACACAACATCAACCAAAGAAGTGTGAAAACACGTGCACGCCACTGTAATTTGATATATCGACGCTGTATTATTTGCAACATATTTACTATTTCCATTGTTTGTTGTACAGTGTACACGTCGGGCCAACGAAATTGTATTGAGTTGGGTGCCTGATGGGGTAAAATATTTTAAGTCTATATAGGTTTTTTATTTACCTTTATTTGTGTTCTTTTTTTTAGGATTCGGAAATCGGGGAACGGGATTCTATTCGGGAGTCTCTGCTGACGTCTGCCTGACAGTGGGCTATATTTTTGAACTGTAAAGCCCGTCACATACGTAGCTATAATATAATATATTATAGCTAGCCACCACACCACACACGGTAGCTAAAATATCATAATATATTTTCACCCTTATTACGTCTGTGATCGTTGTTTGTTTCTCATTTTCGAAATTTATATTAATATGCCTTGCTATATCTGTCCACATATATTATTATGGTGACATGGTAAAAATATATATTACAGCTGATCATAGCTACGTAATATG
This sequence comes from Charanyca ferruginea, assembly GCA_947361185.1. Lineage (NCBI taxonomy): Eukaryota > Metazoa > Arthropoda > Insecta > Lepidoptera > Noctuidae > Charanyca > Charanyca ferruginea. The sequence continues at coordinate 6,356,341 of OX376078.1, forward strand.
CCTTGATTATAGCTACGTCTGACGTATATTAATATATATTTTAACTTCGTCTGTGACGGGCTTGATGTAATAGTCAGACATTTGAAATTTTCCTAGAGTGTGTATTATCATGGCCGCGATAAAAACAAACAATAAATATAAAATAAAGTTAAAAATTAAAGTGGTCCCCATTCCCATACAATAATCATGTTTTTTTCGGTGATTTTTGCTTGATCTTAGGTACTGTGGCCATTAGATAATATACTCTATGGTTAATAATAATAATATGTGGGGACATTTCACACACGGCCATCTGACCCCAAACTAGGGAGACCCTGTACTATGGGTGTCAGACAGCTGATATACATACACAAATATATTTTAAATACATACATATATAGGGTGACTGGTAATTAGTGTACGATACTTAAACACGTGATTGTGTTCATGATAACAAACCACTTCCCCGAAGAGAAAATGTTTTTTGTACTGGTTCACTTTAGGTCACAGGCGCGCGCGCGCGTGAATTTCATACGGCTGTTGTGTTATTGTGATAAAAGTGAACCAGTACAAAAAGCATTTTTTCTTCGGGAAAGTTGTTTGTTATCATGAACACAATCACGTATTTAAGTATCGTACACTAATTACCAGTCACCCTATATAGATAAACAACACCCAGACACAAGGCAAACACAAGTGCTCATCACACAAATATTTACCCTGGGCGGGAATCGAACCCGCAACACGCTGCGCAGCAGTCGATCGCTCAGCCACTGCGCCAACCGTGTCGTGTCGTCGTTGGAACATTCTGGATGCTACTAGACTTTTAGGTGATTCGATTATATTTGAATGATGTAAATTACTTATTGTTTTATACCATGACAGGAGGCTGTCAGACCACGAGCCGCCGTTATGGCTAGGTCATGTATTTCACCAATATTTAACATATTAACTTAATATAGACCTGTAAAAGCTCTCCTACGTTTGATATAACGTAGTTAGCGATCCCGTACGTAACAGTACCTATATTGTACAGTCGCTCCATGTAAAACACTGATGCTCAGCTGCATTCAGTTCGACTGAAACCTGACCCCACCATAGTTGGGAAAAGGCTAGTCTGGTGATTGTATGGTGTTAAGGAACCTTTTATGTGCGATGTCCGACTCACACTTGGCAGGTTCTTTTTGGGTTCTAAATGTAACTTTATGTTGGTGTCGTATAAAAGAGTACCAGGATAAGGTATGTATGGCCCAGAGGTAGCCGTTGTTACTCAGGGCCCTTTCAATTTATGCGTTTGGTGCCGGACGGCTGCGATGCCGGAGCAGCCCGGGTGTCGTATTGCAGACGCCTTTTTCCATACAGCTGACACGTGACGTTTGTCGTCCTGCCGTCGTGCGTTCGCAGTACCGGTGTCGCTCGGCGCTTTCGACGTGTCAACTGTATGAAAACAGACAACCGTCCGTGTGCAGTCCGACATCCGCACCGCTCCGTCATTACAAACGACCAATCCAGCACCAAACGCATAAATTGAAAGAGCCTTTACAGTTGAGTGGTTGGATGTGAGTTGACGAAAACTACAGACTTCCCGATAATTTAGTTTATTCGTAAAAGTTACACGAAAGTTCAGTTGGATGCTAATCCGCGGTTTTAGCGCTACGGCAGCTATTGGTCAACTAATTAGTAAAGTACTTAGTAGCGAAAAGTAGGTCTCGGCGTTAGCAATTTGGCTGTACGTGAACCATACAACGTACCTCTTTTGTAAGGCAGATAAAGAGACAATTATGGACTAGGTTTGTCACAATACCCAAAAAATCTGAGCAAAAGATTTCATAATATTCTTTAATAAAATATTAAGTTATGCTCGAAAGCATTTTAATAAATTCAGACATCACTTTCTTTTCCAATATGTAGATATATTTTTGGACGACTAAAAATAACTATTTGCCTTTTTTTCGCAGACTCAGACATATTCATGAAAAATGAATGGCACAGGACATATACCTGAAATTGAATTGTGGAGGTACGAGGGAGTTCTCAAGCAATAAGGATTTATATAGGGACCATAGACAATATATTTTGTTTTCGATTTTTCTAGGTTGATTCGTGTTTGTGTAACGAAGGATGTATCCTTGGCATTATTTAGATCAAGGTGAAATGTGTGCTCGTAACTTTATTACCGCCTTAGGGTCGGCGCAGATAAAACATAGCGACATGATCGCATAGTGTTCATTTTGCGGGTTCGAATCCCGCCTAGGGTAAACATTTGTGTGATGAGCATTTGTGTTTGTCTGGTTGTTGCTATATACGTATGTATTTAAATGTATTTGTGTATGTATATCAGCTGTCTGACACCCATAGTAAATAACCCATAAAAAATAGGTCTGCCTAGTTTGGGGTCAGATGGCCGTGTGTGAAAATGTCCCCACATATTATTATTATTATTAAATACATTTTTCTCTTCTTCCTCCAATAATGAAGTTTGTTACGATAAAGGTAAATAGGTTTGCTTGCTGACACCCATAGTAAAGGGTCTGCCTAGTTTGGGGTCAGATGGCTGTGTGTGTAATTTCTCCATTTCGTCACCGCTATACGGTTGAAGTAAGTATTAATATTTTGAAGAATTCTTTCTTAAAAATTTGGCAGACTCGTCCCACTCTTAATTTGTTGTATTTCTCTATCTATGTATTTTAGCTCTCTACTCTTTATATTTTATTTGTATGTATGTATGTAAGTATTTATTATTTTAATATTATAATAAGTTTCGTTACGCCTACCATGTTTTATCTCAGCATCACCCTAAGGTAGACTGGTAGAAAATGCCTAAGGCATTAAGTCCGCCTTTGTACAGTGTTTTTTTTTATGTACATAAAGTTTAATGAATAAAATAAATAAATAAAATAATATAGACTAAGTAATGTTTTTACTAACACAATGGACCTCATCTGCAGTGTTAACAATTAATGGATAAATAATTATTATGATTATAACTAGCTGAACCGGCAAACTATGTTTTGCCATAAATAAAAAAAATACCTTTCTGAGACCTACCAAATAAACACAAAAAAAAACATAAAAATCGGTCAAGCCATTACGGAGGAGTTCGATAACAAACAATATGACACAAGATTTGTATATATAGAAGAAGATGAACTACAATACGGTTGACCGCTGAACAAGTCTCCACGTAATGAAGATGGTCGTCGTCGCCGAGGACAGCCAAGGAGACGGTGGTAATGACTTGAACAACCATCTGGTTCGAGGAAAAGAGTTCCTAGAAATACTTAGGGGAGGCCTTTGCCCAGCTGTGGGACAGCATAATTATGTAAATATATAAATAAAATAAAAATAAAAAAGCCTTTTATTTCACACCTAATAAATAACTAATACATTTTACATATTTAGTTTTTTTTTGTGTAGTTATAGTATACAAATATTATAATTAATCAATATACTTAAATGTGCAAATGAAAATCATCATGCATTGTATTATTATTATAAATTTTAAATATTTTTGAATTATTTTTATTTATAAATTATTATTATTGTATTATTATATTATTAAATAACTATGAATTGTATTTTGTCTTAATTAGCGCGAACCGCTCTATTTGGGGGTAAAGGCCTCTTCCAAAGACATCCAGTGGTCTCTATCTGTGGCGCAGCATATGTAGGCTAAATAAAAAACAGCAGAAAAAGAGTTGAAAAATACGTAGTTCAAGAAATAAATATCGCGGAAATACTGCACGCAAATGTTGCCTCTATTTCTGTTGCATTGAGCTCATTATCAATTAATCAAACTGCTTGAGCCTATTAATGCTCGGTATGCGCTGATTTTTCTTTTCAGTACAGCCATGCTACTTGTCGTAGTAGGTATGGTGGTATGGGTAGCCCACAGTTAATTAGTAGTAAGCAGTATTCGATTTGAGACGCAGAATGAACTGGCCATGTCTTTATCATGAGTTCATTCACCCTAACGCAAAAATGTATTTCTTACTATTACAATGTTAATTTTTTCAGTAAATATTTAAAACCCACTTAATAATATTTTTTGCTTCATACTTTTACGGGCTGAGGACGTCAGAAGCATTTTTCTAATTAATTTTAACAATTTTTTAATCGTGTCTAGAGATATTTTATGTTGGATACATTGAGTGGATCTCCTTTATAAGACGAAAAAAATGCCACAATGTATGTATAGGAACTAATATTATAAAGAGGAAAAATGACAATGCCAGATCCTGCCCCACCCGTGTACAGAAAAAGTAACCCATGTACAGAAAAGTAAATTAATGAAAATAATTGTAATGAATATAGATACCTTTCTATACTAAATTGTTTTTCTTTAGAACTTGCGGATTACGAAATACCTACCCACAAAATACAAACTCATTTTACCTAAAATACAATTTAACCTATAATCAATGTCATTATTGTTTTTAGATTTAAACGGAAACCGCAAGTTCTACAGTCACTAAGACTAATGTTAAGTTATCAGCAATAAATAAACAGTAAGATGCTACATATTGCACATGACTTTTATTGAGTGGGGCAAAGTTCTATAGAGTTTCTGGCATTGTCCTTTGTTAGTTTGTGTATGAAGCAGGTAATCATCAAAATTTCACTTAAGAAGGAAGGAAGGATGCGACGTTATCCCTGCATGCTCAAGACTATATTTTTTTATAATAAAAAAAATTTGGGATCAAACTCAAAGTCAAACCGTTTATTTCAATTGAATAATTTACAGGCACTTTTAAATAGTCAAATAGTCAGTTAGACAGTAAATTGAACCTAATTGCACGTGTCAAAGCGTATGGTAGGTTTCTACGGAGAAGAACGGCCAAGAAACTCCACGGACACTTTTTTAATCAAGTAAATAAACGCGGACGAAGTCTCTGATAAAAGCTATCTTAAGTAAAAAGCACTTAAAACCTCTTGATCATCACAACTTGTACCTACTTTAATTACTACTACACATCAAACTTTAAACACATCACATTTACCACTAAAAACCAGGAGTCACACTTGATTAAATTCCTATCAATTAATTAATTTACCTAGCTCAGGGACGGATGTTCGGCCATTGTCGGGTAACATCGGGTATGGTCGGCAATGACAGCTACCACCGCAGTTGGTTTTGGACCAAGTTATAAGTTTTAGCGTGTGATAACGGCCTGATGTCGTGATGGCCCAAGGGTTGAGGCACCCGACTCTCAGGACCAACACAGGCTGTTCGATAATGAATGTGAGTTTTTAATTTATTATTCTTTTTTTCTAAGGTGCTCGTATCTAAGTATAATCCGTACAGATTGATCAGTCAAAGGTTAAGCTACGCTTGCCGCGGTCGGTCTGTGGATGGGTGACCATCCATTGTCATACTTAGTTTCCTTCGTGCCTCGGAAAGCACGTAAAGCCGTTGGTCCCGGCTGTCATTTGTAGATCTTTGGCAGTCGTTAAGGATAGTCAGAACCCAGAAAGTCTGACAACCAGTCTTACTCAGGGGGATCCTGACAACCAGTCTTACCAAGGGGTATCCTGGTACCCATTAACTGGGTTGTGGAGGTCCAAAAGGCAGTCGCTGTTGGGGACGGCTTCATCAAGATGGAGAGAAAGAAGAAGAAGAAGCCTTCTTATCGCAACCAGTGTGGGACCGCGCCCGCCGGATCTAACATGCTGCTACGTCCTGCGGTACCGACGACGCAGCTGTACGTGTCCCGTTTGCATCACTCTACAAAGACTGAGGACATCGTGGAGTATCTACGGGTGAAGACCAACTGGACCTTGAGGGTGGAGAAGTTGGAGGCGCGCCATAACACCAATTTCAAGTCGTTCGTAGTGCGCGTTCCGACTCAACATTTGGTGACCTTCCTCAAGGAAGAGTTTTGGCCGAAAGGTGTGCTGTATCGGCGTTTCCGCGGTCGGCTACGTGACACCTCGCAGCGTAACACGACGCCGTCTCTTCGTGTGCAGTAGTTTTTAAGTTTATTGTTTTAAAATATGTATCAGTTTATAATTATTGTTTTTATGCTTATGTATGTATTGTGTTTTATGGGCCCTGAAATAATGGATTAATAATTAATTAATTAATTCGACTGCATCCGGTTAGACGGGAAGCCGGCCCCAACATATGTAGTTGGGAAAAGGCTTAGGCAGATGATGATTACTTTCTAAGTTTACTTTGGAAATCACTAACATTGGTGACGGGAATACATCGTGAGGAAAGCTGGACTTATACAACATGTAACATAATTAACGCACATCCTGAAAGTAGTTTGTTCAGAATCATTTACTGAAACGATTTCTATAATTTTTAATATAGGTAATATTTTACCCCAAAAATAATTAAAACTACGTAAATAACAGTCACTACCGTTGTACAGTCAAAACAAACTGAAATGGACCGTAAATCAAGGCAATAAGACTTTTTGACTTATACCTACATGTGTGACTGTGTGTGTGCGTAGCTTTATTATATTACATTTTCACATCCTCTCAAAAGACACAACAACAAATACGATGTAAGTAATACTTTACAGTATTTTAGGTCATCGTTAAGACTTTATTTTATCTTGATTTTCTATCCTGTATTTTCTTCTGCTCAAGAATTATGATTTAAAAAAATATGAAGTTTGAATTGACTTTCGTTGCTGACCGTACCTGTCAACTGTCTTGCTATCACTGACTCCTATTTCTTCCATCTCATTCTTCTCACAATCTATCCATATTATCTATGGCCTGTTTCCCTCTGCATCCAACTACATAATACATTATCGTCATATTTTTTTACAAATAAACTACTCTATTTTTCTGTCCAACTTAATAAAACGTTGAAAAATTATAACTTGGACCATAATTAAGTGACGGACTAAAGGGTCAACCTCAAGCCTTAAGGCAGTTCCTCTGAATTTAGTTTTTCCCTAGTTGACCTGCGAAAGTACCTGCCTAGTCCCTTGATTTGCTGCTTTATTCCCTTTTCCTTTAATAAACAAATAGGTATGTAGGGTCTAGCCTCCCTTCATGTAATCGTGGAATAGAGTGGAATGTTCTTTATATTTGGACAGGTATATAGGTACACCATTCATCCTATATTTAATACTAAGTATTTTTTGTACGAAAGTTTACGTTTACTATATTTATTCGTATTTAATATTTGTTGATATTGTGGCCGTAGTACATGGACCGACTGCGTGTTTGACCTCCTTAACTCAGTTACTGGGTAACACGACACCCCTTGGTGAGACTATTGTCAGTAATTTTGGTTTCTGACTGTCAAAGATCTACGGATGACAGCTGGGACTAACGGCATTACGTGCTTTCGAGGTACGAAGAGGTCTCGGTATGAAACGGATGGTCACCCATCTACGGACCGACCGCGGTAAGCGTAGCTTTACCTTGACCGATCAAACCGTATGGCGTTTACTTAGCCACGAGCTCCTCCCTAGGTAAGTGTGTATCATTAAAAAAACGTACAGGTCTAGTAATCCTTTAACAAAGAAAAACAATGTTTTTAGCAAGAATTATAAGGGTGAAATTGCCTTCATAAAACCATTGCTTTTTAATAGAAACATAATCTGAGTCGTCAATGTTTACAACTACCAATAAGGGTTTTAAGAACGCCATTCAACCCCTTGTATTATGGTGCTTAACAGCATGATAAAAGCGAACTGCCCACCTGTTGTGTTGGCATAAAACCCGGCATTAAATCCGATAGCTGTCACCCTAAGTAGCGTAGCATGTACTCGGCATAATAGTTCTCCCTCAGATTATGAAACAAAAGGCAGATAGAGCGAAGCATTGTTAAAAAAAAACAAATACTGATACAAATAAAAATTCAAAAGCGAATACAGTCACGACATTGTAGGTATTCGTTATTGAATTTGTATTTGCTTTTGTGGCTTCATTCGCAGTGTTCCGCACGGTTTATCTGCATTGAGAGTGCTCCTATACGATCCACATTTTCCCGGCAATCAAAGTGTGCTGAACAACATTGCCAGCAATGTTTTAATTACTAGGTTCTGCTTCCGACTTGTGCACAGAGAAGTGTACCATGAAATATACCCTATACACTCAGCAATCAATTATAATTATGTGTTTGACATAAATGAACATGGCGGTTGAGAGCATTGCCATGCTTACTCAAACGTCTCGCTGATGGTGGCGCGTGTATTGGTTCATTCAGCTGCCTTCAAAATCAATGAGCAGAATGGTGCTCATCGACGCGTCATCGTCACGGGTTGCTGCTGAGAAAAGACTTTACCTGGGAGTCGAGCTCGGGACCCCACCCTCAGTAGTTACTCTTACGATCAAAAGACCAACGGTATAATGAAAAGTTGAAAGTGGAACTTGTTTTATTCGTATCGACACAAAAAATCCAGGGGATTACATACCACAAAACCCTCCTAAAACACACCACCACAATTCCATGAGCCTAACGATTGCTCCTAACATTTTGCTCGATTATTTAACAATTTTGGAGGCAAACCTAAACGTACGCAAATTATCGAACCACCCAGATTACAGGCAATCGCTTCGGATTACACGGAACGAGATACATAATTGGAAACGTTTATTTTAATGTTGATTGATCTGCAAAAGTTTGGGTTTTAAATGAATGTTAATTTTTTCACGGTTTATTAGGTAAACTGGAGATGGATTTAATGTTAAAACAACTAAGTATATTTTCAAAGGACAATGCCAGAAACTCTATAGAACTTTGCCCCACTCAATAAACGTCATATACAATATATAGCATCTTACTGTTTATTTATTGCTGATAACTAAACATTAGTCTTAGTGACTGTAGAACTTGCGGTTTCCGTTTAAATCTAAAAACAATAATGACATTGATTATAGGTTAAATTATATTTTAGGTAAAATAAGTTAGTATTTTGTGGGTAGGTATTTCGTAATCCGCAAGTTCTAAAAAAAAACAATTTACTATAGAAAGGTTCTATATTCATTACAATTATTTTCATTAATTTACTTTTCTGTACACGGGTGGGGCAGGATCTGGCATTGTCATTTATATACAATATATTATTAAATACCTACGGTACCGAAACCGTGATGGTTGACAATCTCTGGAGGAGGCCTATGTTCAAAGTTACTCGACCAATCAGAACAATGCACGGTGGAGTTTCAACTCGGTTGAAATAGTTTTAACTGAATCACTTCGACAAATCGCGTTTTCCCTAGTTAGAACTAGTATTCACCGATGTTCATTTTTGAACAGCAGTTAATTCTAGGTGTAACTGAGGTAGTTAGTAAAAACTAGTTTTAACTAGAGAAAACGCGTTTTAACTTAAAACGGGTTTTAACTGTAACAACTATGCGTAATTAAGGTTTAAGAACAACTTTATTTCTTATACAGAATTCACATGATTCACTTACTGAGAAACACTAAAACTAAATATTTAGAACACACATAGGTACGTATATAAAATAACAAAATAAAATAGTAGAGAAAAAATGTGGGTAAATCACACATAGATAGACCTAGATAACGCAAGTATCACGATCTGTTTGAAAACCAAGCGTGCCATTTTTTGGACGTCACAATGTAATACGAATGTTTTGTTTTTCCTAAATGACAATGCCAGATCCTGCCCCACCCATGTACAGAATAGTAAATTAATGAAAATAATTGTAATGAGTATACCTACAATCTTTCTATAAGTAAATTGTAATTCTTTAGAACTTGCGGATTACGAAATACCTACCCACAAAATACAAACTCATTTTACCTAAAATATAATTTAACCTATAATCAATATCATTATTGTTTTTAGATTTAAACGGAAACGGCAAGTTCTACGGTCACTAGGACTAAGGTTTATTTATCAGCAACAAATAACCAGTAAGATGCTAGATATTGCACATGACTTTTATTGAGTGGGGCAAAGTTCTATACAGTTTCTGGCATTGTCCTTTGGTATTACCAGGTATTACTGAGGTATTAGATTAAAAATAATTGCTTTTTAAATTATTACGCATTATATTAATCACAAAATGACTTACCGATAGAAAGAAACGTTTACTTTATTTTTTTACTTACGATTTTTTATCGTAAGTTAGGCACGAAAATAGGCACGCGAAGTAGTTGCTCTTGCGTTATCTAGGTCTATCTATATCTGAGGGGTAAACAGATAAGTTTTAACCAAGCATTACATAATTCCATAGAGTATGTGACTTAACTTAGAGTCGAGGGCACGTTTTTTGCTTTTTGACGAGGTGGAGGTGGTTAGCGTAGGTATGTCGTAAACTGGGTTGCAGAAGTATCTCCAGTTCGCGCGACCCCCGACGTAGGTGTGAGATGGAACACCGGGGTGGTTTTTAGTCAGTAAGAGTCTGACAGACCCCTCCGCCCACCCCAGGGCGGAGGACATCCATGAGGATTTTCCACCCCGTAACAAAAAAAATAAAAGGTATGTCGTAAACTACCCACACCTGTGTTTTAATTCACACCTGACCAATTTGTTAAATATCGTGCAAACAATGAAAACGAGTAATTAATAGGTTTTTCTTAGACAAAACAAAACTAATAGGTACTTATTTATTTACAACCCTGACTAGCTATTGGTTTAACGAATCACCAAGATTGTGGCCACGAAAAGGTGGCTTCATTTATGTAACAGTTGAATTTGCTTTATGAACTAACATTATATAGATAGCTAGATATATAGATATAGTTTGTTTGTTCGAACACGCTAATCTCGGGAACTGCTAGTCTGATTTTGAAAAATCTTTCGCTTGTAGGAAGCTACATTATCTGTGAGTGTGAGACTATATCTTTATAAATTAAAAAAAAATGGTATCCGTATTACAAACAATAAACTCACATTTCAAATATTTTGGTTCCTTACTGAAATCAAACTGGCGCGGCGGCGACACATAGTGCAGCAGCCAGCAGTCACTCAGCCACTTTCAAGTGTAATATGGTAGTGATGATGCGATCCGACCGATTTCGGTCAAGGCGATTGCTTCAGCTCCGCTGTAGCCGACGTTCGTGAGCTCGCATGTGGGTTATGTAACCAGTCTTCTTTGTGGAGACCCTCGCACATTCAGACCATCTCATGATCATCATCATCTAGCCTTATCCCAACTACATTGGGGTCGGCTTCCAGTCTAACCGTATGCAGCTGAATATCAGTGTTTTACATGGAGCGACTGCCTATCGGACCTCCACAACCCAGTTACTGAGTAACACGATACCCCTTGGTAAGACTGGTTTTCAGATTTTCTGGCTTCTGACTACCTATAACGTCTGCCAAACATCTAGGAATGACAGCCGGGACCAACGGCTTTACGTGCTTTCCGAGGCACGGAGGGTACTCGGTATGATTGGTATAGTCACCCATCCACAGACCGACCGCGGTCAGCGTAGCTTAACCTTTGACCGATCGATTTGTACGGCTTTAACGTAGCACACCATCTATATAATTAATTGCCGCAGGTGGTCGGGGTTTCAATCGGTCGCGCTTGTCATTAAGCTCAAGGAGCCGCTGAAATTCATAATCATGAACATTGGCTTTAACAAAAGTTCCCTACTCAAGTCTTTGGGCGGCTTGCTACACCCACTGATACGGGTCTAAGTCGCACTTGTTAAAGTGACGCTTTAGCACATCTTTATACCTAAGGAGCTCTCCGCCATGCTTGCGCTTGCCCAATTTGCTGCACATTTGCAAATCGCTTGTAATGGTAGTAATTCCTTCAGCTCTAATAATACCAGCCTATAACTGTCCCACTGCAGGGCAAAGGCCTCTTCTCATACAGAGAAGACACGAGCATTGACCACCACGTGCGCTCAAGGCGGATCGGTGACATCAGATTTATATTAATAAGTCAAGGTTTCCTTACGATATTTTCCTTCATCGATATCAGTGATGTCGAAGATTAAAAAGTACATATCCCACCAAAAACATTTTCATGTAAAATGTTGCCAAGACGCGAAATAAATGGCTCGCACTGTCAAAAAGTTATCAGATCTCTACCTATAATCTATACTTTACTTGCCCTAACTTTACAAACTCTACACGTTAGTCCAAATATTTATATGTGGCTAGGCCGTTTCGCTACCGTTACGCTACCGCTAACGGACGTAAGGTGAAAAATGTATTTACTGTTCATTACTGTAGGTACTGTTATACAATAGTTCTTGTAGCCACATACATATTTTGACTAAGGTGTAAGGTGAGTTTGTGAAGTTACCAGGCTGCACTAAAAGTATCGGGAATGGAATATTTCCACTGTTCCTGTCATATTAAAATCTTTTTAATTGAAAACTCCTTGGTTTTAAAAATCTAATACCATTTATTTATTTAAAAAAGATTCTCGGTCTTGTCACAAGGTTTTGTCAAACTTGTTTAGTCGTTGAGAAAATGGAATTGACTCGAGAAAATTCAAGAGCGATGATTTTTTATGACTTTCGAAGTGGTTTATCACAAAAACAGTGTGTTGACCGGATGATTTCTGCATTTGGTGATGAAGCCCCATCCAAAACCACAATTTTTCGCTGGTTTGCTGAATTTCAACGTGGACGTGTCAAGCTCAGTGATGATCCCCGTCAAAGTCGTCCAAAAACTGCAGTCAACCAAGAAAACGTTGATGCTGTGCGTAAGCTGATTTCACTTCTTTTTGTAAGTTGCCTAAGACAATATTTTTTTTATTTTGTTATTTTTTTCTAGTTTAAGATTTGTTTTGTTGTTTGTGTACTAATACAAGCTTACATACCAAATTTCAGCTTTCTAGGAATTCAGGAAGTACCCCAGAATTTTGATGATCATCAGTGAGTCAGTGACGAAATCGAGCTTTTTTAGATGTCAATAAATTCTAAAGTTTATGAGCCATGCAATTGAAACTTTATATATCATACTACAACTCCTATTGACATCATATCCCGAGAATTTTGTTTATCTGGCATAATCCAAACCCAAGTTTAAAATGTAAAAAAAACAATGAGGGTTCAAAAGAACGACGAAGCGCTTCGAGAAAAGGTAGGCAGTGCCCTTGTGCTTCGCTTAACTCGACTTGGAGGGGTACTGCCGTCCCCCAGATGAAATTTGAAAAAGTCACATTGGTACTTGTTCGTCGGCACGAGCAAGTACCAGTGTGACTTCTATGCGAACCAACAACCTCGTGCCTAAGTCGAGGCGCGCTACTTACAAAAATATGTTAGTCCGCTCTGCGCGTACTACTCGCTCAGTTAGTAGCCCTACAATGTCTTCACTAAGCAAGTCACTAAATTTACTACATTGCAATCAACTGACAGAGGGTGTTTTATTGGCAAATAGTTTCAAGTCGATGCAAGTAGTTTGTTAGCCCACCGCTGGGATAGTGGGAATACCTGTTTTATCTGTAGAATACCGTTATTGTTTTATTTTGTTAGGGGTTAAAGTGAATACTTGCATTTGCCCGCGACTTCTTTGAGTAGAATTTAGAACTAAGTCTGTCCTAAATGATCCAAGGTGAACACAGAAACGGGATAAAAAATATATTCTATGTGTTAATAATAATATTTCTCTTGATTCAAGAAACGGTAGGTACTCCTGGACACGGCGCGTATTGTTAAGAGATTCCTGTCTCAGGAACCCTGACCACCGGTAGCTTGGACCCTATTCCCGATACCGGTGGCACACCCACAACACTCCATAGAAACGAAACAGTATAATTGCCTACACTACTATCAAAATAACAGACTGTACAAATACGTGCGTGTGTGCGCGTGTCTACGCACCGCTCGAACTAAAAGCTGTTCCCAGTACCAGTCATTCGACGCGGGTAAAGGTGAGGAACAGTTACGGAGGGAGGCGGAGCATGTCGCTGTACTCTGTACTACATTACACTACATTAAATAGGTAATTAATTAAGCTAAATTGATATATACATAAATGCGTTGGAAAGGAGACGGGGATTTCTGAGCCTGCGTGTAAAAGCTAAGTCTGTTCAGCCGATTAAATGTGAAAGAGTAACAAAAATCCATCTATCGATACATGTACCTATCTAACAAAACAGCAACAACAACAATTAACAAAATTAATGGGTTACTTTTAGGACCCATTCATTATGTTAATTGTAATTCGTGGAGCTTGGGGCAAACGGGGCTTCTGCCAGTTGTAAAAGACCCTTTGTACAGACGGCCGCACATCAAGCTACAACAATCTGTCAAATTTCTTTGGTAGATTTTCAACTTTATCTCAAAAGGATAAGGTTTATATTCAATTGGGGAAATGACAATGCCAGATCCTGCCCCACCCATGTACAGAAAAAGTAACACATGTACAGAAAAAGTAAATTAATGAAAATAATTGTAATGAATATAGAACCTTTCTATACTAAATTGTTTTTCTTTAGAACGGATTACGAAATACCTACCCACAAAATACAAACTCATTTTACCTAAAATACACTTTAACATATAATCAATGTCATTATTGTTTTCAAATTTAAACGGAAACCGCAAGTCACTAAGACTAACGTGTAGTTATCAGCAATAAATAAACAGTAAGATGCTACATATTGCACATGACTTTTATTGAGTGGGGCAAAGTTCTATAGAGTTTCTGGCATTGTCCTTTGACAGTTTGGTATGGCTTGATGTGCTGGCGTCTGTACCTATTGACCTTGTTCTGTTCTGTCTCCTACATGATATTGAGGGAAGTGGAAACATATTTTGAAGTGAAAACTTTTTAGCGGCGTTGAGCACTTTTTCTGTAATGGGTATAAAATCTTAAACTCGCGTCAGGACACGTGACCTGATCGAAAAAGCGTAAGACGGATGGAGAGTAGAGTAAAATAATTGTAATAGTTTCAAAGTGTTAAATTTTTAATGTAATATAAATTGTCATGTTTGTGTACGATAGCGCAATAAATGAATATTGTATTCTACCACATAAATGATAGTACTTTTATACTGATAAAGCAATTGGTGCAAAATTATTCCCTAACCATTCCAAAATATCAAACATGCTCAACGTTAATAATCAAGTTTTTTTCACTTCTGCCGGCACTCCCGGAGTGCAACCCGTCTTTTTTTTTATGGTTCCATACCCAAAGGGTAAATACGGAACCCTATTACTAAGACTCCACTGTCCGGCTGTCGGTCACCAGGCTGTATCTCATGAACCGTGATAGCTAGACAGTTAAAATTTCACAGATAATATATTTCTGTTGCCGCTATAACAACTAATACTAAAAGCAGAATAAAATAAATATTTAAGGGGGGCTCGCATGCAATAAACGTGATTTTTTGCCGTTTTTTTGCTCGATGTCTAATGTTGTATAGATAAGGTACGGAACCCTTCGTGCAAACTCAACTCAAACTCAAAATCATTTATTTCAATTAAACCATTTACAGGTACTTTTGAATTGTCAGAGTCAGTCAGTCAAAAAGTTGAAGCTAGTTGCTCGTTCCAAACAGTAGGTTTCTATGGAGAAGAACGAGCAAGAAACTCCATGAACACTCTTTTAAAATCAGTTAAATTTTACAAATTTAGGTTACATCATTCATGTTGAATCTAAGGGTACAATGTGAGAACAATGTAACACGTCTTGCATGTTAAAAGAGGTCTAGAGAAAAATATAGTTATAATAGCAATTCAAACCAAAATTTAAAATAACCGAGGCAGCTAAGAGATGACCAGTCCCAACCGACGGCGTCCGTTCACGAACATGACGCATGGATCGGCACCATTTAGCTCAACCATTTTGAAGGGAACCGAATGATCCAACACATGCGCCACCGGCAGCGAGACATTCAAGTGAGCATGACTCTCCCAACCGCCAGGGCATATTCAAGTCAATGAGAGGTATACCTCGTAAATGGTAGCTTTAAAGAATATAGTGCTCACATGTATGTGCTACGAAAAATTATATAATACTAACACATTGAGTTTATACAATGCAAAGGTAATATAGATCTACATCTTCAGCAGCTCCAAAAATTGTTACAAATGCTAATCAATTAATCTATGAACCCTTATGGCTGTGGAGCTAGACCAGCATCCAGCCAAGCATTTTTATCAGTGATGTAATCACTCAGCTTATAATATGCTCGGTTGCATAGCGTGCGTTTAATACAAGACTTAAATTTTGTCTCATTTAGTTGAACAATGTGGGGAGGTATTTTATTGTAACACTTTAAACAGTACCCCATGAAAGACGAATCTACTTTAGCCAGTCTGAAACCTGGTTGAACTAGTTGGTCCCTATTTCTAGTATTATAATTATGTCTGTCACCTCTTTTATCAAAAAGATGCAGATTTTTTCTAGCGTACATGATGTTTTCATAGATGTATTGACAAGGCACCGTCATTATGTTAATTTCCTTAAACAGTTCCCTTAGAGAATCGCGCATACGCAGATTGTAAATGGCTCTGATGGCTCTTTTCTGCAGAATAAAAATAGAATCGATGTCTGCAGCTCTTCCCCACAATAAAATACCGTAAGACATAATACTATGAAAGTAACTAAAATAGACCAGTCTCAGTATCCACATCAGTAAATTGCCGGATCTTTCTGACAGCATATGCTGCCGAACTTAGCCGTCCTGCGAGAGATGTTAAATGAGGACCCCATTGTAGCCTTGAGTCGAGCGTCAATCCCAGAAAAACGGTTTTATCGACGAATTCCAGTTTCTCTTTATTCAATACTATGTCACACTCACTATTTTTGACATTTGGCAAAGCAAATCTGATGCACTTAGTTTTATTTCCATTTAATACTAAATTGTTAGCCGTGAACCACTTTTGTACCTCCAGTAAGGCGTTATTTACGATGTCAAGATTTTGAGCCCGTCTATTTATTTTAAAAATTAATGACGTGTCATCGGCAAATAACACCATTTGTGGTTGGTTTTTGAATAACCGGGGAAGATCATTAATATAAACTAAAAAGAGGAAAGGACCTAAAATTGAGCCTTGTGGAACTCCCATTTGTACTTTTAAACCATGTGAATTCACCCCGTTTATTTGAACTTGCTGCTGTCTATCATTTAAATAAGATTTCACTAAACTAAGCGCAAGTTTACCTAGTCCGTAATGCTCAAGTTTCAGAATTAATGTCTCGTGATTTACGCAATCAAATGCCTTGGAGAGGTCACAAAAGATTCCTATGGCATCTTGTGCCTCTTCCCACGCAGTAAATATGTGTTTTAATAAAGTGACACCGGCGTCAGTCGTACAACCCCCTTTGGTGAAACCATACTGTTGATCGTGTAATATGCCATTTGTGTTAAAATGAGCAAGCATCTGATTAAGCATAATCTTTTCAAAAACCTTGCTGAAAGCCGGCAACACGGACACGGGTCTATAATTGTTAGTATCTTTACTATCCCCGGATTTGAAAAGAGGTATGACCTTACTAAATTTCATTAAATCTGGGAAAACACCTTGGTCTACGCACATATTAAATATTAAAGCCAAATAAGGTGCTATTGTTTCTATTATAGATGTACAAACTTTAATAGACATACCCCACAGATCTTCAGTAAATTTTATTTTGATTTGCCGAAAAGCTTTTAAAACGGTCATGGGGTCAATATGTTTAAATTGAAATTCTACCGGGCAGCCTGGAACGTTCGCTTTTAATAACGCAATTGAATCGTCAGGTGAGGAATTCAAAGCTTCCGTGGTTTTGATTGGTATGCTAGTAAAGAAATTTACAAATTCACGAGCTACTTCTATGTTAGAGCTTACGGGACCATGTGATGTCTCCAATGTATATTCCGCGTTACGAACTTTTTTCTTGCTAGTTTCGTTATTTATAACTTTCCAAACTGTCTTTACTTTATCGTCTGCCGATTTGATCTTGTTACTAATGTATAGCGCTTTCGCTACCTTGCAAGTATTTCTAAAAGTTTTAGAATAAGTAGCAACATACTTGCTGAAAGTTTCCGTGTTAATGTAAGGCCATACAGCTCAAACAGTCTTTCTCTACTTTTTCTAATACCCTTAGTTGCCCAGTCACTAAATATAAACTTAGGGCTAATATATTTCGCCTTTTTTTCAAAAATTTTATTGAATTCAGTTTCGACCACAGAAAATAAATCATTATACAATTTATTTGCATCGTTGTTATAGTGGTCCAGAGTATTTAACTTATTATTTAGAGTTTTATTAAATTTATTTAATTTACCAGTTGTTAAAGGTCTAAATTGTATTTGTACTTTTGTCGTAGGCATTTTGAACATAAATGTTACCGTTTGACCGCTATGATCCGATGGTAAATAATTAACAATAGCTTTATCTACATAGTCGCAATCGCAGAAAATGTTATCGATGCAGGTAGCAGTAGTTGGAGTTACCCTAGTAGGCTCCATGAAAACATTCGACAAATTAAATGATTTAAAAAGGCTTAATAATCGACTACTATTCAAATTATTTTCTAAAACATTAATATTAAAATCACCACAAATAATTGCGGGTTTGCTACACGTTGCAAGTTTCGGTAATACATCTTCCATTACAGACTCAAATAAAGAATAGTTTTGGTAGCTTGGGGGTCTGTACACGCACACTATGATATGCTCATCCAGCTCGACACAGGAAAGTTCGATGCAATGTTCAACCGATAGGCCAACTATGTCATTTCTT
Source organism: Charanyca ferruginea (assembly GCA_947361185.1). Lineage (NCBI taxonomy): Eukaryota > Metazoa > Arthropoda > Insecta > Lepidoptera > Noctuidae > Charanyca > Charanyca ferruginea. The sequence goes on from OX376078.1 coordinate 6,374,904, forward strand.
TCTTTATATTTTAAACAATCTTTTAATAAGATCAATGAGCCTCCACGCGATATAGCTTTGCGATTAAAACAACTGCCCACACTATAGTTTTCATAGTTAATTAGCATTTGGTAATCCTTTAACCAATGTTCAGTAAAACAAACAATGTCAAACATGGTTTTTTCTAAAAACATTTCAATTTCTAATAATTTGGATGAAATACCTTGAATATTTTGATGAAATAATTTCAAGGTATTCTGCTGTTTCTGTAACTTAACTTTTTGAGAGCAAGAAGGTACCTTGTTGTTTGTAGGTTTAACTATATTGTTATTGGTACCTTCTGTTGTCTTACAAACTAGTTTAAATTATTATTCGGAGTTTGACCACGGACTTCAATGATATCAGGTAGTGAGTTCCTACCACTTGTGCAACTCGCATCAATAGATGGCTGGTCCATAATGACACATGGATCCTCCTTCGTACAGTTTGTATAATTATGTATAGCATAAGTGCTACAATCATTCTGGGTCACCACCTTATTATTAGTATTATTACTAATTGATGTGGAGCTAATAACACAAGACTTCGACATACTACTTATGTCTGAGTTAATACTATAAGCTAATAGCCGCGCTATTTGATGTCTAAACCTAAAGGGCAGATACACAGTATCCCTAGTCGATTTTAATTTTCCAACAAAACTGTTGGTGTCAAAAAACATAAGCTTGTCACTATAGTGACTTACTAGAAGATGCACATGTTTATTTAACATATGTATATAATTATTTTGTCTGTATGTTAAGTGTTTAAAATATGGAAAAGCACACAAAATTATTTTGTTACAATTAATGTTTAGAATGTCTGTAACACAGTCAGTAATATCTTCCTTTGTGACCTTTGTGCGTGAGTCCGACTCGCACTTGGCCACTTTTTTTAAGATAACTTAAAATAAACTACTAATATTTGCAACAGTCCAGTATTACTTACCTCTATGGCACTAACAATTATATTTGTCAGCGTATTTTGTCCCGCTTTGAAACTGGTTTAAAGAATAAAGATCTTCAAGCTTTGTGTCTTGTTTGGGCAGCCACATAAGGCCGATTATATTAAAGTGCTAAATTTAGTATTACTTACATGAAAATGATGTGAAGGGAAATTAAAAGCTTAGTAAAGAAAATAAAAATATAATTTTAAAAATTCCCGATATAAAAACAAACAAGACTCGATCAGCAATGCTATTCTACAGAATAGCATTGCTGATCGAGTCTTGTAATAGTCAGAACTCACTTCAGTAGCACTATACATTAAAATGTATAGTGCTCCCTATACATTGCACTATACATTAACTGCACTATTGCACTATACACTATCCACTCACTTCAGTAGCACTATACATTAAAATGTATAGTGCTACTGAAGTGAGTTCTTACACATACTAAAACAAGACCTGGCCTAACTACATATACGCTTACGCATACAGCCAGACCGGGAGCTAACTATAGGTCATACAGATATTTTCTCCGAGCGGGATTCGAACCCACGACACGTAGCACTGCAGTAATCGCTCAGCCACTGCGCTAACCGTGCCGTCGCATCTTATTTAATGACAAAATTAATAAATAAATTAATGACAATTTTTTAACTTAAAATACTGAGCAAAAATTTCGTTGTGGCACAACTGTTAGGTCTTAAAAAGAAAGTTATATCGTCCGGAATAAAGAGGGTATAAAAAGTTAATATCTTTTATAAAGAAAAATGTAAGAAAATGGACGTATTGCCACCTGATGCCACTTAGCGGTTTAATATTTAATAGGGCATCGTGGACTATCAATATTACAGTAGGTCGGTAAGCGAAGTATGCACCTAAAGCTTCATTGGCTGTAGTTTTACTAAAACGCCAACCCACAATCTCTTTTAATATATTTATGTATTTTAATAGGTTTGTGCTTAGCCGCAATTCACCTGATCTTAAATGATGATGCGGCCTAAGATCTCTGGCAGAGAATTAAGTTGTGCAATTCCAAAGCACACTCTTCGAAGTGTACCCGATAAAAGACCGATGGCGCCCAATGGAGGAAGGTTGTGTTCTTCAGTGAACGTCTAGTAAGCAGGGGGCCAAGTCTGCTATTTTTTAATTTCGATCACGATCTCACTGTCATTTTGCAAAAGTTCGTAATCTGCTAAATTCATAATAGTCCATCATTGGTCGGTCGAATTAAAAGCAATGACTGCACAATGACGTTCTAATGGTAGGTCACTGATCAAAGAAACTGACTATATTTTAGCAGATTACCGCCTAAGTCAGTCATTCAGTTGTCATTTTGTACGAGATTATCATTCTATATCATTTCTTTCAATAGCGTGTCAGTGGTTGAGCATTGAAAAGTCATAATGACGCCATTATAATTAGTAGGTAAATTACCAAACTTGTCAAAATCAACAATTATGAAATCAATGATAGACCATTCTGACACAATTGTAATAGCAGATTTGAGGCCCTGAAGTGATGACGATGATGACGATAATGATATACATCTCCTAAATAAAATAGGAGAAAGTTTTAGATTGGTTTATTCGTTTTAGAAATAAACCCTTTTGGTTTAGGTGTAGCACTGTATCATGCGTAGGTCATAAGTTATGGCTAGTCTTGGTAAATAATCTTGGTAAATAAAACAATGTAAACCTAATCCTTCTTCTTCTTCTTTTCTTCTAGCAAAATGGGGCATAATAGATCCCACCGACACCCAGTGTGAGTGCGGTGATCCTGACCAGACAATGGCCCACTTATTACAGTGCCCAAAGTGCCCCTACACCTGCACCTTAGAGGACATTAAAAACGCCACTGATGCTGCGATAAATGTGGCTACCTACTGGGCCCAAGTAGTCTAGCATAAAGAAAAACCATCGATTCGAAAAGAAGAAGAACCTAATCCTACATCCTACTGACTAAAACCGGAAAATTTGTGCGGATTTTTTATGAGACAAGCCTGCCAAAAACATTTAGCTTGTTGTATGGGAGCCCGCCTTAAATATTTTTTTATTCTGGTTTTAGTATTATTTGTTAAATCAGCAACAGAAATCTGTGAAAACCACTGTCTAGCTATCACGGTGCCTGAGTCTACATACAGCCTGGTGACAAACAGTCAGACGGAATGTGGAGTCTTAGTAATAGAATCGCGTTTTTACCCTTTGGCTACGGAACCCTAAAAATTAGGGACTAGAGAATTGAAAGATAGAAATGCTATCGCCAAGGAACTAGTTTCAAATATTGGTAATTAATCAGATACCTAGCCTTTTCCCAATATATTGGGGTCGACCTACAGTCTAGCCGAATGCAGCCGGATACTAGCTATACTCCATTTAAAATAGCATTAGAAAAAAGAGTTTCATAGAAGCAGGAATACTTATAATAAATAATTATAATAAAACTTATTTTGACATAATTTTGATGAATAAATCTAAGATAGTACTAAGGACGTATAATGGACGGATAATAATATAAACAGAATAAAAGTCTTTTCAAGATTAAGTAACATTTAAAATTTGGTAGAATTACAGTGAAACGAGTAACGTTCCGGGTATTGTTCATCCCTGCTTCTATTAGGTTTTTAGCATTGACACTGTGATTTTAAATTGGAATTAAATTTACAACTAAATGAAAACCTCATCATTTTAGAAGATAATTTATGAAGATGGTTACAAATACGCGCGACAGCTACTGTAAAAATAGAATATAATAAATTCGGTGTCCATCGTAACATTAACATGTTTATTGTGCTTTTGTTACAAAGTTTGCATTAAAAAAGAACCTTTTTTAACTTCTGTCTTGTGTAAATGGAGTATAGGTATGTTGAAAATAGCAACAATTGATTATTCTTTTAAAATGATTATTATTTGCCCTTTTTTTCACGAGAACATTCCATCCGCTCAACCGAATAACTTGAACATACAAAGAAACATCAATTTCAAACTTCAATACATTTGAATACCAAAGTTGTGCCACGCAGCGTCCCTAACAGAAAAAGATTTCCTCCATAAATTGCTAATCGGATTCTATGTTTTGGCGTTAGAGTATGAATTAGACAAGCATTTGATCGGCTCTAAAGGTGGACGCATATCTGACGAATGATGCGCTACACATCGTCGATCACGTATAGCCAGGACAGTAAAATCCCTTAATAAAATAAAGATAAAAAAAAAAAAAAAAAAAATCTGTATTGTAAAAATTAATCGTTGTTCGTTAGTCTCGCTAAAACTCGAGAACGGCTGGACCGATTTAGCTAATTTTGGTCTTGGAATATTTGTGGAAGTCCAGGAAAGATGAAAACGATAAGAAAATTTAAAAATCAATCGATAGGACAACGTCTATCGGGTCAGCTAGTAGACAATAAAACAACCAACACACATTACCAATGATGCGTTAGTACGTCGAACATATTATTATTATTATTAATAATAATAATTAATTAATAATTATTAATAATTATCTAATTATCTTAACTGTCATTCGCCAGAGAACTAAAGTCACCGACATTCCGCGTCGAATTAGCACGCTGAAATGGAAGTGGACCGGCCACATCTGCAGACGGACAGACAGTAGATGAAGTAGATACGCTCTAGAGTGTAGACCGGGTTTGAGCAAGCGTAATATGGGACACCCTGCGGCACGATGGACCGACGATTTGAAGAAGGTGGTTGGCTGCGGATTGATGCTACTGCCCAAGACCGGGTTGGTTGACGATCTCTGTGGGAGGCCTACGTTTAGCAGTGGACAGCATTAGGCTGATATGATGATGATGAATGATAACATGAATTATTGAGAAAAGGTTGTCATATTCAAACATTGGTATACACATACACACCCGTGTATTTACAGTTTGTGTTTGTACCATGCCAAACACAAAAAGACGCAATCAATCATCCAGTGGCCAAGTAAAAGCCGTAAGGCTCCATCGGTCTTGATTATGCTTGCCGCGGTCGGTTTCATGGATGGGTGACCATCCATTGCATACCGAGACCCTTCCGTGCCTCGGAAAGCACGTAAAGTCGTTGGTCCCGGTTGTCATTCTCATCGTAGATCTTTGACAGTTGTTATGGGCAGTCAGAAGCTAGAAAGTCTGACAACCTGTTTTACCAAGGGGTACCTGGTACTAATCGCTGAATCATTCATCATCATTCAGCTGAATCCAGTTAAACTGGAAGCTGACCCCAGTAATTAGGAAAAGGCTAGGTAGATGATGATGTCTACCAATGTGTGTATATTTATAATAGGGTATCTTATTACTAGCCACATCAAAACAATAATGCAAGATTATTAAACATTTAATTGTATAAGTGTTAAAGTGAATGTAGCTTTAATCATGTTTCAGTCATGTTCGTGATCGGGCGCTGTCAGTAGAGATTGGTCAACTCTTAACTGCTATGGCTTTTATTTTCATTCTATTTTTATGTTTTGTATTGTTCTTTACTGCATTGTAAATTGAAACAACGAGGATAATGTAACCAATATTTTGTAAAAACTTGATTTAAAAGAGTGTCCGTGGAGTTTCTTGCTCGTTCTTCTCCATAGAGACCTACCTACGTTTTGGAACGAGCAACTAGCTACAACTCTCTGATTAACTGACCGACTTCTTGACAATTCAAAAGTGCTTGTAAATGGTTTAATTGAAATAAATGCTTTGACTTTGACTTTGAATAATTTAAAAGAATTTATTGATAAGATTATTTTGACCTAAATTCCTATAAATTGTTGCCTGTATGTTATTATTTATTATCCTGTAAAATATTTGCATGCTATGTCATAACTTAGGTAAACATGTGAGTACCTTTTCTTTTTATACATAATCATGTTTTACGCAAATAAACGATTTATCATTATTTAATAACAGGTGCAGCTACAAGACCTATTATAATAAAAGAACCTTATCTGATTTATACCCAAAGGTTTCATACCAACTGCTTACAAATCTTACGAAGATTATCAACGAAGAAAAGTTTTATTTTTTGCAGGTTCATACAAAATTCGGTAATACATTTGCGAGCCCTACGAGATTTCTCCCTTTTTAGCATGAATAAAAAAGTTTGGTGTTTCCTAAGATTTTTCGTAACAAAAAAGATTTTAAATCATGAAAAGCTACAGTTTTATTTACATTACCATCATATTTAGGAACGGGCAGCACCAAAAGTCGCTTATCCTTAGACTTTAAAATACTAATTTATTCAGCACAATTAAGGGAAATACGAAATGGATGTAAAATCAAGATAAATTTACCTGAAATGTCCAAAAGCAGTGCATCGTATTATTTTGTGTCTATTTTATAAAAGTGGTATTGGACTCGCTGTCTGCTCTTGAGCGTTCTTTTTTATAAAATTCCATAGTTCCACTTTTTTCGTTATCTGCAATGCCAACTATGAGAAGCGATGTGATGGCATACACTGATTGTTTCCACACTTCTATGCGTAATGGGCCTTTTACACGAGGCCAATTAAATAGCTGAGACAATCCAGTAAACTAGGGCAATGAAAAATTCCACATCGTATATACGTAGGCCAACGAGTCCCTACAAATGAGTCAGTTTGAAGTTACGTCCTCAATAGACATATCGGGAGGCTCCATACCGGTCATCCATCTCTGGCATCTCTTTCGCGATAGGTTAAAGTATCAGATCTCCGGAGACATTCTAGTTCCCAATAAAGTGATATTAATTTAAATGTCATTTCGTTAGAACCATTGTTAAAATGCGGGCCATGATGCCATTGTTGATTCCCGCCCAGGGAAAACATTTGTGTGATGAGCACTTGTGTTTGCCAAGTGTCTGGGTGTTGCTTATCTATATATTATAGTGTTTCGGTTCAACTCGAAAACTATATTTACTTTTCATAAGCATAAAATCATTCATCGCACGTTATGTCTACATCTTATAATATTTGTTTTTGTAGATTCTTGGAATCTTATGAATAGAATGTGTTTATCTACTTACGCTTTTTTATGCTGTTTCTGTCGTCATCCTTTGTAATTTATTCCTGTATAATTGGATCAAATTAATATTTACAAACCTGAAAAATAAATAATGTTTTGCTTTGACATGTCTGTCAGTGACAGTCGTCAAATTGACGACCGCCAACATTTCTTCTAAAATAAGTTTTCGGCTACTAACGTAAAACCTCTATGTTGTATATCTTGTAAGCTTGTTTGTCTGTGTTACATAGTAAACGGCTGAACACCCGCTGTATTATCGTGTGTTTCTTTAGATCTTATTCGCACTAATATTATATTAAAAAAGTATTATAATTATGGGCAAGCGACAATTATTAAGTCTGGCCGGTATTATAATACCTTGCTATAGAAAAGCAATTTGACCGTTCTAGAAAGATGATTCATAATTGGATTTTTTACGAATTTCGGAACAACGGTCAGAAAACAAAACCTGTCAAAGAGGCAGTCTAGATCTCGGAGCCGTTTGGTGAACACGCTGATTGTTCATACGCTTACGTTGCTGCAGTCTAGATCTCGGAGCCGTTTGGTGAACACGCTGATTGTCCATACGCTTACGTTGCTGCAGTCTAGATCTCGGAGCCGTTTGGTGAACACGCTGATTACCCATACGCTTACGTTGCTGGAGTCTAGATCTCGGAGTCGCTTGGGTAACACGCTGATTACCCATACGCGTACCTTACTGAAGTCTACCAGTTTACTACTACAAGTCTACCAGCCTGCAACCGAGAGTCGGTTTACTAGGATAAGTCGAGCTGTCGCGTGCCTGTGCTTCCAGGGCGGGTCCTCCTACTGAGAGACCGCCTGGGTGATCTCCGTCAGTCGAGCTGATCGCGTCAGTCTTCTCTTCGGCCGATCCTATACAGCCAGGCTGTGGATCATAATCCTCCTGGATACTGCCTAACCTTAGTGCGTTTAGGTCAGTGCTACTTTTTATACTAACAATTGTTTTTGATACTCATCACATTTTATCTTTCGTGTGAGAGCTATTAAATTCAATTCGTACAATTCTGCATAGCCTTTTATTTCTCTAAAATTATCAGAATTGTTACAATATGTATGTATTAAAAAAAAAACAGTATTTGTGTATGTATATCAGCTGTCTGACACCCATAGTACAGGGTCTCCCTAGTTTGGGGTCAGATGGCCGTGTGTGAAAATGTCCCCACATAATTTTTATTATTTTTAATAGTTATTTCAAATAAAAATACGACGAGCGTTTACTCGAAGCCAACATCATGGACTGACTGAGCATTCCTAGGCAGTAAGGCTAGGAATGCGCAATCACATGAAGCCAATGGACAAGACCATACACCGCGCGCGTGGTAAGGGAGTTATTGGCTCCGAAAAAATTGAAATCGTTCTATTTCACTGGCCTGGCTTGATCATTGTCTTGAGGACCTAAAGACAATACTTATTTATTGGCTTTTTGTTTTGGCTTACTGGATTGTATCAGATATTGGCCTCGTGTCATAGTAGTGTGCTTCTCTGATGTGGGTGTAGAGTAACCCCATAGCTATCCTGGCAATGATCGGCAACAGGCTAGATTTTCCTTATCTGTATTGCTATGGAAAATTTAAATTATGGTATGTATTTTTATTTATGTGACCAATAATGTAAATGTGAATATTTCATGTGCTTATTAAATGTGCCTTTTAATAGTCTAATTAAAATGAATGATATGCACAATTTAACTTGGAAATTACGTAGTGAAGGTAGTACGTAATTTCATTTGTACGAGATTTACAAATTATATTTTGAAATTCGGAAATTCGCCGCTGCAATCAGCATAATTGCAAGATGCATTTCAAAAATTTCAGCTTTACGTCCATGTACAGTCGAATGGCCGTCCACTCTTTGAGCTAATTTGTTTTTAGGGTCCCGTACATAGGATGCCGAAAGGAACCCAGAACGGAACTAAGATTCCGGTGTTTGCACAGTATTAGGTAGACATTTGAACTTTTCTGACACGGAAACAGCTCACATACACCACACCATTAATTACGTAAATTGTAATCTGTTATGCTTGACAACGTACAATGAGACCTTTGAACACATAGACATATTTACATGCTCCCTGGCAAAGTTTCGAAGACTTTTATATGAAAAACTGCTAAGCTGATTCTTTTTACTTTTTTCTCTCTTCTTTCTTTACTATGCATGTCTTTACCATAAGTTGTAATCATATCATATCGCACATCCCCTAAAGAGTTGTGGAGTGGATGGGTGTTATGCGATATTGTGTATAATAAAGTAAATATTATATGTCGAGAAATATATTCAGCAAGTGTCGCATGGCTCAGTTGCTACATAGTGATGATTTTTTGGGGAATGTGTGATATAGCATGCAATGATTTTATTTCATATGGATGTAATTATTATATAAGTATGCGGGGTCAATATGCATGAAAAACTGCTTCCTAGCGACCTATACTTTTTTTTATTTACACTTAAGAGGAAACACAAGGGCCGTTTTTCCATACAAACTTAGTCCCCTGTTTCCTCCCTGGATAATGCCAGTAGATCAATTATTTTTTTTTTAAATATCCATGGCTACTATTGGCGTGTCCCTATGTTTTCCTTTTTCTCATAAATTTATTATTAAAAGAGATATGAATATTCAAAAACCTAAAAAATTGGCATGATTTTCCGCTGTGTTCAAACATTCAGAAAACAAATTTGACTTGATTATATAAAAAATAGAAAACATAGGAACACGGCAAAAGCCTTTCTTTATTTTTTAATGAAAAAAGCAGTTAAATCGGTTAAGTTTTGGAGAAGAAATCAGGGGACTACGAATCATTGATTTTGTGTACTTTTAATAGGTATTTTCGGTCAAAGCTGCAGTTGTCTCTATCGCGCTCTGCGGTTCGTGTTCGGGCATCGCGCGACAGCAATAGATTTTACAAATACCTAATTTTCAATTCTCTAGCCCGTGGTGTTTCCTCTTAAGTTAATATGTGGACAGTGCTGTGGGCTGCATTATTACTTATGTATCACTGTTCTCCATAATTGTTTTAATATCATATAATGCAGGTGTTTACTGTTCCTCTTTTAATAAAATAAAATATAATAAAACTGTGCTCTCTCTTAGTAGTAAATGCCCCTTCGTGCTTAATGGCCTAGTTCTGTTCTATCTAGGCTGTGGAAGCCAGACAGGCAGTCGTACCATGTTGAACACTGGTAATCGGCTGCATGTGGTTAGATTGGAAACCGAAAAGGCTAAGCAGACTCCGTTAAATAAGATAAGGTGGTACGGAACCCACCGTGTTTGACACCGACTCGCACTTGGCCGGTTTTCTTTTTTATTAAAAGCAAGCTCGTCTGTACCGGCTGTCCATGTTTATCTCATTCTTTTTTAATTAACTTCATTAGCTGTCAAAGACCGAAACTTAAAAAAAAAGTTAATTAAAAAGTTGCTTTGTGTGCAACATTTACGTCATCTGCGGTGCTGTTCTGTAAAATTCTCCCTCGATGATTTTAGGTGAAGTGAGTTTGAGGTGAGCTGTCATCTTACATTTCTATCTCTAGTATTACGGTGCGACGATGGCTTATCTCAAGCATCGTCTACTTACATGATTCTAGAATCGTAGATATTTTAATAATAAAAAAAACAACTTAAACCACTAGAAAGTAAAAAATAATTTTAATTTCCGAAGTTAACGGCTATGCTTGTGACTGACTCGTGTCAGTACAGCACGAAGCGCGATTGTGGGTATACGCTTTTGAATTTGTATTTGCTTTAGTGGCTTCACTGTCAGTGTTCCGTGCGGTCTATCTGCCTTTTGTTTTAATCTGAGCATACAAACATACACTTTGACAATTTCAATATAATAAGAAACTACGAACACAACACTTAAGTCTTCAGTCTAAAGGTCATCCTGTCAAAGTTATGAACAATAGCGGTGTAACCCTATAGAGGCTACAAGTGACGTCACCCGGCTACTAACTTAGTTCCAGAACACTTAACCACAACCTGATATATTGTCGTCAAAACTTAACTGACAGATTCACCGAAACTTCTGTTTTACATGTGCTTAACAAGAAGGGTTATAAATGAGTTAGATAACTCTTGATTGTTTACTGCTGGTCCAAGATCCAATAGTCGTCGGAATTACGTCATCTTTGCATGGTTAATAGTTTGAGAATGAGGGGTCATTCAAGTACCATGTTAGCAGAGTTTAAGTCATCATCATGTTACCCCTAAGACGCCCACTGCTAGCATAGCTCTCTCACAAGAGGGGGTTCAGCCGTAATGACCATGCTTGGCCGATGCATGTTGGCTATCGCTGTAGGGGTTATGATAGTCAGAAGGACGCTGCTGCCCATCCTATGGTCAATATCCCTCTGTCTTCTACGACAGCCATGGGTAGAAATGCGGAACTCTTGATTGTTTACTGCTGGTCCAAGATCCAATAGTCGTCGGAATTACGTCATCTTTGCATGGTTAATAGTTTGAGAATGAGGGGTCATTCAAGTACCATGTTAGCAGAGTTTAAGTCATCATCATGTTACCCCTAAGACGCCCACTGCTAGCATAGCTCTCTCACAAGAGGGGGTTCAGCCGTAATGACCATGCTTGGCCGATGCATGTTGGCTATCGCTGTAGGGGTTATGATAGTCAGAAGGACGCTGCTGCCCATCCTATGGTCAATATCCCTCTGTCTTCTACGACAGCCATGGGTAGAAATGGGGTGGTACTATTCGTGGCCACAAGGCAAATATGAGTTGTTGATGAAAGAGTTTACGTAATTGTTAGCAAAAATAAGCAAAGGTCTTACTACCCTCCCATCTCATCATCTTTCTAGCCTTTTCCCTATGATGGGTCTATTTCCAGTCTAACAGGATGCAGCTTGTCACGATACGAACATGGACCTAGAAACAGGACCCCGGAATACCACCACAGAGGAGGATACAAAACCGCACGGTTAACTCGGCCCCACGTTGGGCGCCAGATGTCACGAAGCCGCCTCGTGGTAGGCACGAGGTGGCTAGGGGAACTAATAATTTGGAGATGAATTAAAAATCGAGGTTACAACAATAGCATTACACTTTTAATCCAGTTTAACAGTATTCTTGTGTAGTGTATAAGTAAATCATGTTATAAATAAGTGTAAGATACTGAATAACGTCAGTCCTTAGTAAGCAACCTGTCGTTTCACTTGTTCCGCCTTTGCATGGCGACCGTGACCATGGTGTCGTATTCGCACGTGGCGCTTCCGAGAAGCGCAGCGGACACTCCGCGTGAAAGTGAAAAAAACGAGCTAAGTGACAATACCGATTGCCTGTCTAACGAGTAAAACATAATTTTGTAAATTTAAAAAGTATTTTTGGACAATTACACTATGGGAAAAACGCAGTCAAAAGAAGAGATAGTGATAGCACAGAATGCATCAGGAGGAAATAATAGTGCACATGCAGAACAGCTGAATTACCATCTCACCACAGTTAACATCCTGCTGATTATCATCGTAGTATTTATAGCACTTGTGGTATTTTATTACATTTATCGCCAATATAAGAAATGCCACGTCCAATGGATAGGAAGAGAATTTGAGGAGAGAGCGACGCGACGATCCTTCTTACGAGGACGTTACCTGAAACCCATTGAAGAGCAGCAGCAGACAGCGTAAGGTGGATGGTATAAGGCGCTGGGCGTAAGAAGAATGTGCGTACATTTAAAAGTGTTGTGTTGGTCAAAACCAAATAAAACCAGTGCGTGTCGGTAAAAGTGCTAAAAAAAAAATATATATAAAAAAAATAACGCGTTTTAAAGACATTAAAATATCATGTGAAAAAGCCAGGTACTCATACGTCGTGCGTGCCAGGTGCCAGGTATGTAGTTAATAAGATTTTCAGGTTAAGAAGAATCGTAAGAAATAACACTATGTTTAGAATTAACTAGAGAATATAGGTACTTATAGAAATGTATTTTAATGGCAGATTTTCTAAAGAAATTGTGCGATGAATTATTGAAAATTAGAACGTACTTAGTTAAAATCGGACCAGCTAGGAGGCGAGAAAATATTTCAGCATGTAATAAAAAATTTACAGATGCTAATGAATTGTGTACTCAGTATAATAAGTATATAGAGGAAATCAGTTGGGTTAAGGCATTTAAAGAGCCAACTGAAAATAAATTAATCGACGACTTATGTGAAAGGTTTAATAAAATATATTTAGAAATTGTTGTTTTATGTCAGACTAGTAAAGAGACAAGCGGTAGCGAAATGGAGAAGTTCAACTTAAAAGCAGCACTTAGGTTGCTACCAGTAATGAATGACCAAGAGCAGGTCACAACGCAATTAATCGATGGCATTGAGTATTATAGCTCTATTTTAGAAGAAGGGTCTCAACGTAACTTAATTGAATTTGTCGTAAAAAGCCGGTTATCACAGTCAGCTAAATTGCGGCTTGAATCTAGCTATAATAATGTCACTGAGTTAGTCAAAGCGATGAGGTTACATTTATTGCCGAAGAAGTCGTATACTGCTATGCATAGTAAATTACAACATATTAAGCAGCAAGAGAAAACAATCTCAGATTTTGGTCAGGAAATTGCAAATTTATTTGTTGACTTAACGATTTCGCAATCAGAAGGACATTCTGAAAATTACAATGTACTAAAAAGAGTCAATGAGAAACTTGCTATTAAATGCTTTGCCGACGGATTGCGAAACCGAAGGTTGAGTACAATAATTACAGCCAGAAAGTTTGAATCTTTGAATGAAGCTATCCAATCTGCAGTCGATGAGGAAATAACCTCACCATCTACTTCTACAAATGTGTTCATGGGACAGCGACATTATCACCAATACAATAGGAATTACAGAGGAAACAATAGGTTCCAGCATCAGGAATATAGGCGTGGAGGCTTCAATAGAGAAAACGTAAACAGAAACAGTTATCAAAGTCAAAATGAGCCTTATCGTGTTAATACAGGTGTGTTGAGACGTAGTACTACGGGTCAACGTCGATCTGCACCACCACTGAATAGGAGAGGTAGGTTTTATAATAGCAGAGGAAATAGACAGTATAAAAGAGGAGAGAATGTAAATGTGATGGATGAAAAGCCTGAGAAAAATTTGGAGTTGAATACGTTTTTTCGAGACTAATCTAGAACATACAATATTTTCTTATAACGAAGCATTACGCGTGCAATTTACTGTAAACGGACAAGAATGTTCTTGTCTACTTGATACGGGAGCTTCAATTTCTGTAGTAAGATATAATAAAATATTGCACAAAAACATTCGTATTTATAATTGCAACGTAGTAATAAACGGTATAGGTGGGAAAATATGTGCAACAGGATACTTATACTTACAATTGGTTATTGGTAATGTTATATTTACACAGAAATGTTATGTGTTTGATTCCTTACCGTGTAAAGCAAACGGTATTATTGGATGCGATTTCTTAAAACGGTATCAAGCAACCATAAACTTATCAAATAATATGTTATTGCTAAAAACGTCATCAGGTGATGAAATTAACGTACCAATAATGACGGATATGAAACAGGATTCTTTATATATACCAGCGAGATCAGAGTCTGTGCATTTTGTAGAAACATCTTTTGACAGTGATGCTGTAGTGTGTGCGTCACAGCTATATGATGGTGTTTTCATGGCTAGTAGTTTAGTTACACCCAAAAATGGCAAGATCCCTATTAGAATATTGAACACTACCGAGAAAGATTTAGTGTTAGGGAACTTACAGCCTCTCATATTCAGCGCGAAAGATTACGATATTTGTAGTTCTGATAGGTGTGATAAGGACGCACAGAGAGTTAAGCAGTTATTATCATTGATACAATTAAAACATTTGAATTCAGAAGAGAGAAAGTCTATAGAAAACTTATGCGCCAAGTACTCAGATATTTTTTATTTAGAAGGCGACAGATTAACAACCACAAACATATTTATAAACACAAAATTATTCTAAAACCAAACGCGGAACCGGTATATGTGAAACCATACAGGTTACCACATTCGCAAAAACACGAAATTACGAGACAAATTAGGGACTTATTACAGCAAGGTATAATTGAGCCGGCTAATAGCGATTGGTCTAGCCCTTTGTTACTAGTACCGAAGAAACCCGACAGTGCAGGTAATAAAAAATTTAGATTGGTGATAGATTATAGAAAATTAAATAATACAATTATTGATGATAAATTTCCCCTCCCCAATATAACCGAAATACTAGATTCACTATCAGGATGCATCTATTTTACACATTTAGACCTTCATCAAGGCTATTATAATGTTGATTTGGAACCAAGTAGTCGTAAGTACACAGCTTTTTCTTCAGGACAATATCAGTTAACTAGAATGCCTATGGGTCTAAAAACAAGCCCCAGTTCGTTCTCACGAATGATGACAATGGCAATGTCAGGACTAACGTATGAAAAATGTTTTGTTTACCAAGATGACCTTGTAGTTTTTGGGAAAAATTTAAATGACCACTGTAAGAATTTACAGGATGTATTTACGAGGCTTAGGAAAGTAAATCTAAAACTAAACCCACAGAAATGTGATTTTCTCAAAAAGGAAATTTTATATTTGGGACACGTAGTGTCAAAAGATGGCGTCTTACCAGATCCGGAAAAAATAACCACTATCAAAAACTATCCACAACCTCAAAACACAGAGGATGTACGTAGATTTGTAGCTTTTGCAAACTACTACAGGAAATTTATTAACAATTTCGCAGCATTAGCATACCCTTTGAACAAATTGAGTAGAAAGAATGTTAATTTTAACTGGGATACAGATTGCGCAATTGCCTTTAATTCTCTAAAAGAAAAACTAATTTCTTCTCCTGTCCTTCAATATCCAGACTTAACAGATAGCAATACTTTCATTGTACAAACTGACGCATCAGGTTTTGCCCTAGGAGCAGTTTTGGCAAACCAAAATGGAAAACCAGTAGCGTATGCAAGCAGGGGTCTAAATAAATCGGAAATAATATACCCAACAATTGAAAAGGAATTGCTTGCCATTGTATGGGCTGTAAAGCATTTTAGACCGTACTTATACGGACGAAGGTTTATAATTAGAACGGATCATAAACCACTTTTGTGTTTATTTAACATGAGAGATCCGTCGAGTCGATTGTTAAAATTAAGATTGGCGTTAGAAGAATACGACTTCACACTGGAATATGTAAGAGGGAAAGAGAATGCGGTGGCAGACGCATTATCTCGGATATGTGTAACAAGTAAAGATTTAAAAGAGATGAATGAAAAGGTGACGTCATTATGTGTAATGACGCGAGCTCAGTATAGGGAGATGCAGTCGAATTCCTCAGATATTCTTGTTTCAAATGACGATCGGCCTGATCAACTGAAAGTTGTGGAGACACATAATAAACCTAGGAATTCGGTAGAGCTCAGACTTGCAAGTCATAGCGACTTAGATAAGTTACGAACACAGTCGGAAATTAGTAAAGAAAATAAAATATTTATTTACGTGCTTTCAAGGTTAACCATTTATATTAATCCAGCTGCCCAATCACAATTGACGCCAAGCGACTTTGCGAGGGAGCTGCGTGATTTTTGTCAAGTAATAAATGTAGAAGAAATATACATGTTGAAACAAGAGGATAATAAGATGTTTATTGAAAAATTGAGCAATGAGATAAATAAATGTAGAGAGTGGTCCGGACCGCGGTTATGTATAGTACAAGATGTCAAGCGTATAAATAATAAAGACGATAGGCGAGTAATTCTAAACGACTTTCATCTGTTACCTACTAGTGGCCACGCAGGTATCAGACGAATGGTCAGGAATATTAAAAAATATTACTTTTGGCCAGGGATCGATAGAGATGTTACGGAGTTTGTGAAGCGTTGTCATCAGTGTCAAAAACAAAAGTATACAACAAACATTAAAGAACCCATGACAATCACAACAACGGCACATTCAGCATTACAGAAAATATATTTAGATTTAGTAGGGCCGTTAGATAAAGATGCTAATAATTATTGTTACATTTTAACTCTACAGTGTGAGTTGTCAAAGTATGTGGAAGCATATCCGTTAGTAACTAAGAGTAGCACAGAAGTAGCTAGAGCATTAGTAAATAATTATATACTTCGTTATGGAATCCCAACAACAATTGCAACCGATCGGGGTACCGAGTTTATGTCAGCAGTAATGAATGAAACTTGCAAATTATTAAAAATTAATAACATTAACTCAACAGCATACCACCACGAAAGTATAGGTGCATTGGAAAATAGCCATAAACATTTAGGAGCATATTTGCGTATACAGACAGAGAACCATCCAGAAGCCTGGAGTTCTTGGTTGCCCTTCTGGTGTTTCTCATATAATACGTCCGTACATAGTTCAACAAATTACACCCCTTACGAGTTGGTATTTGGAAAAAAATGTAGTCTCCCACATAATTTGACACAAAATATTATTGATCCACTTTACAACAGTGATCACTATCCTTTAGAGTTAAAACATAGGCTTCAAGTTTCCCAGAAGGAAGCTCGTGACCACTTAATTCAGTCGAAAATAATACGTAAGAATAAATATGATGAGAAGATAAAAACAGTGGTTTACAATAAAGATGATCTGGTTCTTTTAAAAAATGAAACTGGTAACAAATTAAGTGAACTGTATTCAAGTCCGTACAGTGTAATTCGAGACTTATCGCCAAATGTAGAATTATTAATGAATGGAAAACCTAACACTGTTCATAAAAATCGTACAAAGTTGTTTGTTTCCTAATAGATAATATTATAGGTAATATATTAAGCCATTAAAGTGTTATGTAATAAAAATGTTATTGAAATAAGATACAATGTTTATTTCAAAGTAACAGATATCCTAGTTAGGATTGAGCGCTTGTTACTAACCGGTAGATAATAATATGCACTATGCAAACATTTATTTGTAATGATAATATGTACTAAGAACTTGTGTGAACTTTATTGTTTAGTTGATAAGTTTTAGATGAGGAAAATTATAAAAAAATATAAATGTCCAATTTAATTTTTTTTTCTCCTTGATAAGAGGTGTAGTGTATAAGTAAATCATGTTATAAATAAGTGTAAGATACTGAATAAAGTCAGTCCTTAGTAAGCAACCTGTCGTTTCACTTGTTCCGCCTTTGCACTTGTAATGCACACTAGTTTAGAACGAGGCTTAGGGCTCAGACGGTAGATGGGCGTGGTAGGCTGGAAACGTGGTCTACAGTGCGGAGAGGTAAGAAACTTAACTTCGCTGGTTGCCAGCCGTGAAAGAAGGGAAGTGGTCCGGCGCGCGTAGACTTAAATAGGTCAGCGGCGGCATCATCGAGGTAGCGGGGTGTGGAGTACGGGAGCGCTGCTACTGCGACCCGCGTCACAAGCTGAATACCAGTGCTTTAGATGGAGGCACTGCTTGTCTGTCCTCCACAACCCAGTCACTGCGTAAAACGATACCCCTTGGTAAGACTGGTTGCGAGACTTTCTGGCTTCTGACTACCTATAACGACTGGCCGAGAGTATTAGCTCTACGTGCTTTCCGGGACACGGCGAGTCTCGGTATGAAATGGATGGTCACCCATCCACGGTCCGACCACCGAATCACCTCATCATCTTACTGCCCTTATCCCATTTTACTTGGGGTCGGCGCAACACGTGTTGTTCTTCCATTCCATCCTGTCAACTGTCATGATATTACTTCCTTCCATGTTCTCTTCTTTTCTCCTCCTTTCACTTTCTTCCATCTTTCTTTCCTTCTTAACCACATATTCCTCTATAATCATCATCATTAGCTGAGAGACGTCCACTTTTGAACAAAGGCCTCCTCCATAGAACGCCACATCGAGCGGCAACCAGCTGTTTGCATCCACCGGTTACCCGCAACCTTGACGATGTCGTCGATCCATCCTAATCCTAATCCACTATAATTTAATGTTCTTAAAAAAATTACCATGCTGCCAATGACATAGGTCTGGAGACTCCTGGTATCTCAGTCCATATTAATGTCACTTCAATTATGGAGGCCATATTAGATAAAGCGTTAACACACCCTTACTGGACCTTTTATAATTTACTGTAACACCACACGTCATGAAACGGCTTTACCGACACGATACAACGAATGCAACGAAAGCAAGATGACATAAATGGAATTAGGTAGATGACAACACCAATCAATTGGCATACTTTTCATGAGCTGTATAAGAATCCCCCGAAGATTTTGTATGGAAATGTATACTTATGACGTCACTTAAAAAGTAGCCTATTCCTTTCTAGGTTTAGTCACAAAATATAAAGGGTACAGAAGGACCGCTCCCGCCATCTTCAAAAATAATTACCTAAACTTGCCAGACTGACTAGGGCTGCCACTGTATTGACTCTGTAGGTTTTATTTGTGACAATATGAAATTTTATTGACACTGGTTGGAACTCTTTGCATTTTTATATAACAATTTTTTTCTGTTCGTCATGAAATGTCAATGTCTCTTATTTATTTATTTAGACAAAACGTGACAGTCAAGACTGATGTCTGCTTGAAACCAAGAAGCTTATAGATAAAAGTGGAGGCAACACTCTAAATACCTAAGTGAAGCCAACTGTGGGCAGACGCTCTCTTTCTGAATGCATACATAAGATAAAGAAAACACATATCACTGTCTCGTTCTTATGTATGCATTCAGAAAGAGAGCATCAGCCCACAGTTGGTTTCAAGATTTTGTTCTAAGTGTTGGCTCCATTTATACCTAAATCTTCATGCTTGAAACTGCTTGAGATTGCCTAGGAACGTAATGTCAATGTGTGCATAAGTAAAATAGCGGTTTGTTCTGAGTTGTCTCTTTGCTCGGGCGCGCCGCAGCCTTACGTACTTTGTGGTTTAGTAGTTTAGTCTTGAAAGCATAACAAACCGTTAAACTCACTTTCGCATTTATAATATTAAGTTTAGATTTCGTTTGAAGATTTTATTCATAATCAATCATCATTTTTCATCATCATTTCAGGCGAAAGACGTCCACTGCTGGACATAGGCCTCCCCAAGGGGGGGTTTTGTCATAATCACCACGCTTGGCAGGCGGGTTGGCGATCGCAGTATGCTTGTTACAAAGTCAAAGTCAAAGCATTTATTTCAATTAAACCATTTACAGGCACTTTTGAATTGTCAAGGAGTCGGTCAGTTAGTCAGAAAGTTGAAGCTAGTTGCTCGTTCCAAAACGTAGGTAGGTCTCTATGGAGAAGAACGAGAAAGAAACTCTACGGACACTCTTTTAAAATCAGGTTTTTACAAAATACTGCTTACATTATTCTTGTTGCATATGTGAAAACAATGAAAGTAATCTAGAAATACAAAATATAAAAAATAATCAACATAAAAACCATGGCAGTTAAGAGTTGACCAATCTCTACTAACAGCGCCCGTTCACGAACATGACGTGTGAACAAAGGCACAGAGAACGCTGCTGCCATTCTCTAGTAAGTCCCTTAGTCGCCTCTTAGTGTGGAAGCTGCGGCTATTCGTTTTTACACGAATGAAAATTTACCATATGAACACCCGGTTGACTATACGTTAAAAAAAGTATTACAAAAAAACGTGCAGGACAATGCCGTGTGAACGAAGCCTTAGGGCGCACACCACGTTTTTTTAACGCGCCGTCGACGCGCGTTTCAAGAACGAGCTTCATTAATTTATTAAAATAATAGAGATATACCTACTTAATAACAATAATATCAGTCTATTATTGTCTCACTGCTGTTAATATTATTATTAAGTAGGTATATCTCTATTATTTTAATAAATTAACGAATCTCATTCTTGAAACGCGCGTCGACGGCGCGTTTAAAAAACGTGGTGTGCTTAGGCCCTTACGACACCCACGGGAAGATATGGAATGGTGACATTCTTTACGTCCGACACCACACGGACAACACGGTCATAATCAATACGGGATACTAATTGTATTTGTGTCATAAAATGAAACCAAAAAGGTTCATGATAGTCGTAAGTATTTCCGATTCAAAATTCCACTCGAAGCGAATAGTTTTACATATCGATGACTAATCTCAATCGGGGCTAGCCGCAGGAAATTATGCCGCAGGACCACGTGGTCGATCGCCACCCTATGGACTGACTCCATCAAATCTGCCACCAAGATCCCTGTGACAGAATAGGATAATCGACAGTCTAGACAAAATCGAACCGATTGCTAATTTAAAATACCTAATTTCATACTTTGAATAAATATGTATATATATATATATATATATATATATATTTGACTCTTTTCAGTACTTATACACTGCTCAGGCTCACATACTGATTCATTGTTTGTTAAAATATAAGGAGTGGTTGTATATAGTTTCAACATTCGTAATATGTGAACACTATGTGTCTATGTACATAGACACATAGTGTTCACATATGACTTAGCTGTCATTCCTTAATCTGTGATACTTTGTACACACTTTAAAATAGTGTTTTTATGCAAGGTACATCGTATTCACGTATAATTTATAATTA
This sequence comes from Charanyca ferruginea, assembly GCA_947361185.1. NCBI lineage: Eukaryota > Metazoa > Arthropoda > Insecta > Lepidoptera > Noctuidae > Charanyca > Charanyca ferruginea. The sequence continues at coordinate 6,396,375 of OX376078.1, forward strand.
TATCATTCCTGTAAATGCAAATATTGTTGTTATTGTTATATTGTTCTTATTGTTGTTGTTATTGTTGTTGTTGTAATCAGGTTGTAATATATCTTTTTTCACTTTTTAAATATTACTTTTTATAATGCACCTGCCTTGTTATCTCTTCACCACCCTTGTTTGACTGGTAAAGAATGTCTAAGGCATTAAGTCCGCCTTTATACGTTTGTGCATGAAGTATAAATAAATAATAATTTATTTTCCTCATTTGACGTTCAAAAGTGCCTTATAATGGTCTAATTGAAATAAATGATTTGACTTTGACTTTGACTTTGTGCTCGCCATGCAGCCATCAGAGACCGATGAAGAAGGATCGCGAAGGCTGCGACCGCAGTTGTCGGCGACGCCCTATAACCACGACCACTCAGTCAAGAGTGAACGACTGTGAAGAGCTAAACTAATCCTGTAACCGACCCCAAGTTAAAGTAATCCATATGAAAGCTAAAAGTTTCCGCCATTAAAACAAAAAGCTATTTTAGTTTCAATATTTTTTAGGGCTCCGTACCTCAAAAAGAAAAAACGGAACCCTTATAGGATCACTTTGTTGTCCGTCTGTCTGCAAGACGCTTTATCTCGAGGACGCGTCGAGGTATCGAGTTGAAATTAAAACCATATACTAAAGTCTACGGTCCCTTGATGCTGTAAAAAAATCAACCCTCTATGTTAACGTGAAAAAAAGATACGGCCGTTTATGTCGCAAAAACGCATTTATAATATTAAGATGATTATAGTATGGATAGTAGGTATAGATTAGTATAGAAGTATGGATATGTACCTACAAATATGTACGGAACCCTCGGTGGGCGAGTCCGACTCGCACTTGCACTTAGTCTGCACTTGCAGTTAGCACTTGTCCGGTTTTTTTTTATAAGCACGAAAGTTTTATTTTATTTTTTCGTAATAAGATTTACTTCGATATTTAAAGGAATAGGAGAGTTGGGGGGAGTGGTATAAGGGTTCTTATAATGGGCGTGAAGGAAGATATTTTATTTCAATAATTATGTACTTATGTTTCATTGGAAACTAAATACCTACCTAGAATTCATAATCAACTAATAATTACTAATAATTATGTTTCATTGGAAAATAAATACCTACCTAGAATTCATAATCTTACTGGAAAAAGAAAACCTACATAAGTACTGATGTTACTGAAATATGAAAATAGAATAATGACATTTGAAGAAACCGTTTTCTTAAATATTTTGAGGTGTATATATAGACTTAAACACAAAATAATACGATGCACCGCCAGGTAATAGCTATGAATTTATTTTTAGCTTGATTTTACATCCATTCCATATTTCTTTTCATATTGTGCTCATTAAGCTTTTCTGGTTAGCCTATGCAATGCCACTGCTGGGCAAAGTCCTTCCAAGAACTTCTTCCCACGCCTACTCGAACCAGACCCGGTTGTACGCATCCAGGTCATGTCTCTACGTCTTTCTCTCTTTTTACAGAATACAGATTGAGATTGACAGTAGCTCAAGCTTACTTCACCGGTGTGGATTTTAAGAAATAGATTGTATGATCTATTTATTACCTACTACCTCGATATCTTTGTATAAACCTAACTCTGCCCAACCAACAGTAACATGTCAGGCAAAACATACAAAGATAATAATATGTATTATACATAAAATAGCATAATAATAATAATTAAGTATCTTGACTTGGGTCGCGAGGTTGTCGACATGTGGGATGTGAATACAGCAGTCATTGTGCCGATAGTCGTTACGGCCAATGGACTCATTTCCAAGAGCCTCGACCAACACCTAAGGAGGCTCTCGTTAGGCAGCTGGATCAAGGGCTTGATACAGAAAGCGGTACTCCTGGACACGGCGCGTATAGTCAGGAGATTCCTCTCTCAGGAGCCCTGACCACCGGTAGCTTGGACCCTGTTCCCGATACCGGTGGGCTACTATTTTTTATATTTTTAATTATTTTTTATTTTTTTACTAATATTTAAAAATATAATGAAATATGTAAATAAATGAATGAATGCGAATAATACTATCATCTACCATAAAATTATAATGAAATTTCCAATTAGTAACCTTTCATCGCGTAAATGAAGGATACAACATTTCCCGAACACCATAACACGAAAGTAATTGCACATCGATCTTTTAACAATTTAATAAGCATTTCCCCGTGCCAATATTCATAATTTGACGCTTGAGATACATTTAAACAGGCTTCAAAATGTTTTTTCATCAATATATTCTGAAAGCAGCAACTTATTATGCAAGAAAGGAAGTTTGGTTTGAAAAAATTTGGTTTGCCAGTTGTGCAACTAAGTTCATTTAAAAGGACGTATAGTTTTCCAAATGTATAGCTGATTTGGCAAAGATGTAACGTGGTTGGGCAAAAATGTTGAATAATTTGTCAGATTTGTAGCTGATTTGACATAGAAGTAGGATTTGGTATAAAGAGAGTAGAATTTGCCCCACCTTAGGCCGCATCATCACTTAAGATCAGTGAGTTGCGGATAAACGCAAGCTATAGGCTTGCGTACAGAATAAAAAAAAAGAAATTGGCATAAAAAGTAGCTTCATTTGGCAAACGTGTCGGTGTAACTTGGTTAATATAATATAATAGAACACTTTATACAAAAAGAAGGAGTTATCCCAAAAAAGTTTAACAGACATGCAAAAAAAAATTGATATCTAATTTAGGCAAAGATGCAACTCACTCAAAAATGTATGCATTTTTGTGAAAGTTGCATCTTTGCCTATATTAGCTTTCAATTTTGATGTCGATGTTGTTGTTGATTTTGATGTTGTGTAAGTTGCATCTTTGCCTAAAATAAAATATTTTATTTAAATTGTACAACTAGCTTTAAGCGCAGGCATAACCACTATCACAGGTACCCACTAAACTATTCAAAGAAACCTCATTAACAAATGAGTGCATTCAGTACCGGCGCTTACAGTAGTTGTCTCTTATTGTTAACAATGTGATTTTACGTAAAATAAATGGTAAACTTAATTAATTAAAGCCTTTTGCAGAGTATGTTACATTCATTATTGTGAACGGAACTTAAGTGATTCTGACAGCTAATGTGTTTTGTGTTTGGTGAGATATTGCATGCATTTTGATATATTTGACATACTTTCTTAGACCCGCGACTTCGTGTAAATGTCCGTTATCACAAACACAGACAAAAACGCGAATTACAAAGTAGCCTATGTCCTTTGCCTGGGTTCAAGCAATTTTAAAACGTAACAGACAGAGATTCCTTTGCATTTATAATATTAGTATGGATATAGATTCGTAAGTATTGATATTATAAATATTACTAGTATACTAGAGTTTCTTGCTCGTTCTTCTCCATAGTAACCTACCTACATTTTGGAACGAGCAACTACCTCCGACCAATGATAAATAATACACTTAGATGCGTTACCCGCGCTCAATATTAGCAATATTAAAGCAAGGCAATTGCCCAAGTTTCACTTAGTCGCGTACCACCCAGTGACGCGGCTACAGGTACGTCAGTATCGCTCGTAATTTTGTGACAACATCAAGGAAAAATACCTTCATGTGTTTATAAACGATGCACAAATTACACAAAGACAGACTGACCTTTTCTTCGCAATATAATTGTATAAGCCTACTGGTATGCAGATATAAAAGTTTACGCCGTTTTAAAGTGCACTAATGTTTGTGTATGACGCGTCTTTTTATTATAATAATATGTCATTGCCTCCGATCGACAGACTCCTTGACAGTTCAAAAGTAAACCTGTAAATGGTTTCATGGATTTAATGATTATTTTGTCAATTTCTAGCCTTTCAAAGAATAACACACATTCCGCGTTGATAATTATTGTACTAAACCATTTGTTACTATAATTATTTTCCTTCGAGAAACTGGAGATTTGTTTTAGAATGTGCTAGATACTGTTCCCTTGTTATAAAAACTTGCTGTTGTTGCCTCTGTTATTGAAATGAAACCATTTTATTGTGTCGTTGGTCGTAGAAATCCGCCATAAAAGGTTCTTATATGAAACATTACGACGCATTAAATTAACATTAGGTACTATTTTTATGACATACAAAATACATTTATGATTCAAATGACCGGTAAATATAGAAAGAGATTTTTTTTTATCTTTTGTATGTTTTTTGTAATGGCTAAAGTCAAAAAATATCAACACAACCGAATTTAAAAATTACTACACTAATATGAAGCTACGTTATGTCTGTGTGCGATAGGCTATATTATAAAAAAGTGTGTGTCAAGCGACCCCAGTCAGGAACTCTAGAAAGAGTAAGCTCTTGAGCCGCTTGCTCAAGACCGCTTGTTGTGGAAACATATGGGGCAGGCCTACGTTCCACAGAAATTAAATGGCAAAGTTGGAAGGAAATTCCACGTATCATTCTCAGATTATTTTTTTGTAATCATTGTCAAAATTAAAGGCATTAGAATTGTTGTGTTACTCGTACGTAATTAGACTGTTACTCTAGGTAACAGTGATAAACAATAATTTAAAGACATTTTTACCTAAGAATTTTTTCACTAAGTCATGTTTTTTCAGTTAAGTTTCGTCTATTTAAAACAGCACTTAGCTAATTGTGGACATTTGACATTAAATGTAACTGTTTAGTTCTAGGTCCTACTTAGACTCTGTGAAAGCTGTGGCCACGAAAACTTGTTTGATATGAATTATTATTATAATTTCTGTATACAAAATATTGTGAAACATGAATTTTATTAAGAGCGTACATTCGATTCGTGACGAAAACTTCTTGTTTTCGCGTTTTGCCCCGAGCAATATCGTAATGATGTGAGCAGATTATTTAAAGACAATTACAGTTTTCAAAAAGATTAAGTCTTGATTTAGGCAGCTACAGAGTAAAAGTATAATTTTTAATTATGGTTTTTTGAAGCGAAGACAATTCTTTCATATCGGTTTACGAAAATAGACGTCAGAGTTAACTTTCAGGACGAATACAACCATTACAATATGCCAACATATTTTGTTTTATGCGTTTTTTCAACAGGATATATAGTCATAAAGACAGCTACAGAGCCAAAATTACGAAAATATTACTATTATGTATTAAAAAACAATGTTGAAAAAGTAGAAAATCGGTTCACTTTGACAATTTTTTTTCACCAGTATTTGAATAAAAACATAACTGATATATTTATTTTATGAAAATAAATGTTATGCTTTATTAAGCATAACATTTCACAGAATATTTTTCAGACCGTTATACGAGCTCATTTATTTTAGACAATTATTTTAAAAAGCACTGTAAAACATCGCGCGCTGTCGTTTACCGATCAATTTCAATGATTCGTGATTATTTCGTGCATATTTTATTTTCTGATGCACACAAACAGACCATTGTATTGTTCGGGCGTCTTCGGTTACCTTCGGCTAGCGCAGGCGGCGGCTGGAGGCGGCGGGAGGCGCGGGTGCGCGGGACGCGGGGCTTAACGCCGCGTCACTTCACTACCGGGCTCCAACGACGACACGCGCGCGTTTTACCTATAGTTTTACCTATTTACAAGAATATATATAACAGTTATACAGTCCACTGCTTCTCATTTATAGTCCTTAGATAGGTCCCTAACAGTTTGGTCATTCGAGCCTCTTCAAAGTCGCGTTTTGAGCTATACAAAATCGTCGGCTACTGGCAGTACGACGTTAAGTGAACTTTGCACTCGTCGTGAGTTAAACTCGCCGTGTCATCGAAGCAACGGTTATTTTTTGAAGTCACCGTTCCTCAAGAGCAGAACAAAATTTACGTCTCCGAAGTCTTGGAATTCGACGCCGGCGCATAATTATAAATCTGATAAAGAAACGGATTTACGCCGAGTCATCGCTTCGAGGGATACGACAAGTTCGTCCTGAGGATAAGGATACGGGTATTTTGTGAGTTTGTTCCAATTATTTCCCTTCTAGATCCTTTGCAAACACTTCTTTCATGTTATTTCATGCTATTCTTTAAATTATGATTATTCTCTGTTTCACCTCATATTTGAGTCAATACGTGTTCATCGTGATAGCTATTATTTTCTTGTATTGCGCTTACGCACTGCTTATCTTGCCTTTTACCGTTAGTTACGGTTGCATCAGCTGTGCGCATAAGTACTTAAATACCTGGCATCGCGGCTAATGACTTCAAGGTCACGCGTATTCACCACCATTTTTTATTTCCTTTGTTAAAATATAACGGCTAATTACCTCTTCATACTTTTGCTAAGCCATAAAATAACTTATATTCTTATAGTTACTATCATTCATTATGGTTTCTGAAGATCTGATGATTAGAAAGCGTAGTGCTCTGAAAGCAAAGCTTACAAATTTTGGCAACTATCTTACTGTGCTTCTTGGTAGTCAACCTGTTTCCGACTTACAACGTATCGAGTTGGAGGGCCGTTTTAGTAAATTTGAGGCTATATACGATCGCTTTGACGACTTACAGATGGAAATCGAGGTGCTTTCGGATGTCCCAGACGAGGCGTTATGCGGAGCGGGCTAAGTTCGAGGAGCGTTTCCACTCCCTCGCAGCGCAGGCGCGCAGCTTGCTAGCTAGCGTCGGCGCCAGTGATTACGGGTCTGTAGCGGGTTCGGTGAACAAGCAAACAGGTGAATCGTTCCAACAACGTAACTTTATACGCTTACCTAAAATTAATTTGCCTAATTTTGATGGTGGTTATCAGTACTGGCTTGAGTATAGAGATACATATTTGTCACTAATTCACAATAGTAGTTGCATAGATGCCATTAGTAAGTTCCACTACCTCCGTGCGTCGCTTCAAGGCGATGCTTTAGAAATAATAAAAAATATTGATTTTAAAGGTGATAATTATCAAATGGCGTGGAAGTTACTATGTGACCGCTTTGATAATAGTAGGCTTTTAGTAGATACCCATGTTAAGGCCTTGTTCAATGTAGACTGCATTACACTAGAATCATCCACTTCTTTGCGTCGTTTAACTGATCTAATTAATAAAAATATTAGAGCCCTTAATACAATGAACGCCGCGTCACTTCACTACCGGGCTCCAACGACGACACGCGCGCGTTTTACCTATAGTTTTACCTATTTACAAGAATATATATAACAGTTATACAGTCCACTGCTTCTCATTTATAGTCCTTAGATAGGTCCCTAACAGTATTGTACTAGTGTGCGTCAATGCTGCTACGCCGTTCTAGCAATAGTTTAGATTTTGGGTTGCGCTAAATCGAATACGCGCCCTTAAAAGACTAGCGTTGAGTTGCACGAAACCAACATTAGTTTAAGGAATAGGTACTTTAAATTCATGCCATCACTTACTTTTTGTATTAAAAAAGAAAGTGATGCATCAATTTAAAGTCTGTTGTATTTTTTGCAACTCACTCAGTCTATGTATGGAATTCCTTGCCCATTCTTCTTTATATCTATTCTTCTTTATACCTTTTGGATGGACTGACAAGATTCAATTCTTTTTTTTGTAAAACACGTTCAAAGGTAAGTTTTAATGATCTTGAAGTAAATAATTTTACTTTGAATTTGAAGAAAATCGTAGCGACGTTGGTCAATTCATACTGAGACGTGACTTTTTAACATACCTATTTACTTTCGAACTTATTTATTACTACTGCGGAGGATATTTTGGAAAGAGTATCCGTGGAGTTTCTTGCTACTAAGGGTTTGGAACGAGTAACTAAAATTGCTGCAACTTTCTTTAGTAACTGACAGACTTCTTGACAATTTATAAGTGTCTTTATTTATATGGATTGCAAATTTCAATCCATATAAATATTATAAATACGAAACTAACTGTCTGTTGCACTGTCACAATGAAACGGTTGAACTGATTTTGATGAAATTGGGTATGAAGATAGCTTAAACCACGGATATCGACTTGAACCCTGAGGAAGGACATAGGATACTTTTTAATCCGCGATAACCGACATTCACGCGGACGAAGTCGCGGGCAAAAGCTAGTAGACTGTTTATTTACTTATTTATAGTTAACTAGCTGACCCGACAGACGTTGTCCTGTCCTTATCTACCTACTTACCTGCCTATTTACCTACCCTACACCTACCGTACACCTACCCTACACCTACCCTACACCTACCCTACATCTACCCTACACCTACCCTACACCTACCCTACACCTACCCTACACCTACCCTACACCTACCCTACACCTACCCTACACCTACCCTACACCTACCCTACACCTACCCTACACCTACCCTACACCTACCCTACACCTACCCTACACCTACCCTACACCTACCCTACACCTACCCTACACCTACCCTACACCTACCCTACACCTACCCTACACCTACCCTACACCTACCCTACACCTACCCTACACCTACCCTACACCTACCCTACACCTACCCTACACCTACCCTACACCTACCCTACACCTACCCTACACCTACCCTACACCTACCCTACACCTACCCTACACCTACCCTACACCTACCCTACACCTACCCTACACCTACCCTACACCTACCCTACACCTACCCTACACCTACCCTACACCTACCCTACACCTACCCTACACCTACCCTACACCTACCCTACACCTACCCTACACCTACCCTACACCTACCCTACACCTACCCTACACCTACCCTACACCTACCCTACACCTACCCTACACCTACCCTACACCTACCCTACACCTACCCTACACCTACCCTACACCTACCCTACACCTACCCTACACCTACCCTACACCTACCCTACACCTACCCTACACCTACCCTACACCTACCCTACACCTACCCTACACCTACCCTACACCTACCCTACACCTACCCTACACCTACCCTACACCTACCCTACACCTACCCTACACCTACCCTACACCTACCCTACTTACTTTTTTTTTTTTTTTTTTTTTTCTCTCCGTAAGAACCATCTTCGTACTTCAAGGAATATTATAAAAAAAGAATTATCCAATTTGGTCAAGCGGTTCGCAAGTTATGCGCTTACCAACACATTTAGCGATTCATTTTTATATATAAGAAGAAGATTAACACGGTACAGTACCACTTACAGTAATTAACATAGAAACACTCAATTTAATAAAACTATACAATGCAGACAATTGTGTCTTAAACAATATTATTCGCTACTTATCAACACAACAGTGGACACCCTGGCATACTGTTTCTCACAGAACATCAGACATGTATAACTTTACTCCATTCGTCCGCAAACAGATCACATTCAGGGTTGGCCGTCGGGAGGGCATTGAGCATCTTTAAGGTACGACACACAGGCGATTGAGCTCTGGCGACCGTTTAGCAAGGCAGTTGTGCGAACGGATTGTGTCGGCGACTTTGGCGGTGACCAATGTATTTGTCGGGTACAAATAGTCGACAGAAAAGGTCATGGAGCTCAGGGCAGTCAATACGACCGTGAAGGATCCTACAGGCTACCGTGAGCTGTTCAAGGCCTCTTCTTACCTCCAACGAGTTGAAACCCAAAGTCCCTAGGATATTGGTAGTTGGTGGGATACATATAAGGGTAGAAGTTGTAGGTTCTTTTAAAAAGATACCTTAATTAAAAACGTTTTCTGTGCTTTCTGGAGCACAAGTGTTTGAGCCGCAGTATAGGGATGCCAGACACAACTACTAGTCTCCAGCTTACTTCGAACTAGAGTGGAGTGCTTAATAACATGCGGGTTGTGAAAATCACAAGCATTACGCAACACAAATCCTAAGCACCTGAAAGATTCTTTCGCAAGGCTGGAGATGTGATCTCTGAAAGTCAGACCACTGTATGCTAGGCTCCCAGAGCACTGTAACCCCTGAGGGTCAGCAGTTAGTGGAATAAAACAGCTTCTAGCAAAGGAACATAATATATTGGTTCTAGAACACTTGTTTCCGCCACTTCCGGTAGGAGTCAAATTACGAAAGGGAGCACTGGCCTGACGTAGATACGGCCTTAGATAGCTGCAGCTGACATGGTGAGTTCCAGAGGTTTTCCGCCCAACTCGCGCGCTTAATTCGCAGCTACTGCGTGATCCTGGGCTGGGGTCTATGATAGGTGCAAGCACTTCTTAGGTACGACGAGATCCCCAGCGGGATCACAATAGATCACAGCAACATAGGTTCTTTATTTTTTCGAATTTTAAGGTTCTTTATTTCGAATTTAAATTGCGGTAACGGTTGTTAGTACATTACTAAGCGCCACAGGCGCACGTCCATGCGATAAAGATGGTAGGCTCCCAGAGATCGCCAACTAACCCGGTATTCGGCAACCCTCTCACTCATCTATCCGCTGCCAGTCTCCTTCATTTTCGTCTAAGGTTAATAAATACATGGCTTAATTTTTTGACTTTAACCTCGGTTTTAAAGGCCCCAAAATGTTACTTAGTCCTAATTAAAGGATTAGCGTCCTAAGGTCGATTAAAAGTACGATTAAAGTACTACAAAGTTCCATCTAGTAGCGTGACATGTCTATCATTATGTGTAAAACTTTTGTACTCACGATTTTGTAAGTAGTGGTACTTAGATTTTTTTTTCAGACTTTCTTTTTGCAATTTATGGTATGCTTGGCCATCGCCAATGGTATGGGAAGTCATCATCATCAGCCGAAAATCTTCCACTGTTGAACATAGGCGTCCCCCATAGAACGCCACAACGAGCGGCAACTTGCCGCTTGCATCCAACGGTTACCCGCGACATTGACGATGTTGGCGGTCCATCTGGCGGGAAGCCTACTAACCTTCCTTCCCCATCGGTTATCGGTTCTTCGAGCGTTGTGGCCTGCCCATTGCCACTTGAACTTGCATATTCGAGCTATGTCGGTGATCTTAGCTTTTCGGCGAATTTCCTCGTTCCGGTGAGGGAGGTATTTTAAAAATAAACCCATTATTACCCGACCGCTTAACTGAGACCGCCCCTGAGGTAGCTGCGCGATGCTGGAGGGGTGACAGTATTGTCACATGTTCAGTGAGCTCTCGCGTCATGTCACCACATTCCTCCCGGACCGCGCAGCTATGGGCTATAGCTAAAACAGTCCGCGAAGCGTCAGCTGAGCTTTGAATTTGGGTGTCACCAAAAACAAGAGTAAAAGCAGTATAAACCGGTTTAAGCCTAGCCGTTGTCACACCTACACTATCTATGTACCCTCACACAAATGCAGATCTCAGCTTACGCCTGCTCGTTAGTCTCTAGAGGTACTAGGTTGGATTTCCAGTTCCAGTTTGAAAGTCGACCCGAAAGTCTGCCAACCCGTCATATAAAAAGAGAGGCCAGATACATAGTCACTTCATGTATAGACGGTATTCAGCTGAATCCGATTAGACTAGAAACTGACCCCAACATAACTGGAAAAAGGCAGGTGCGGACCCACCATACCACTGGCCACATCCGTGGTGGTATGGTAGGTAACTATACCACTGAGAAAATAGTTTGGGTTCGGTTAGGTTAGAACTGTTACATTAAAGCGCGTAGGCGAGCGGTGCCGCGGTAGTGGCCGCCGAGCGCCAGATCACCTCTATTGTTGGTGAAACATTTGGGTTAGGTTAGGTGAGTGGTATAGTTTAAGACTCACCGTATGGTGGGCAATGGGAAAAGGTTTGGCAGATTATGACGATCTGTTAAGAGACAAGAAAAATGTTTATAAAAATGAAACACCAAATAGCTCTCAAAATAAAATATTTAAAAAAAAAAAACTAACAATACCTTATATTTTTACAGTAACGACATATTTTCAATCAATGCTGATTTAGTAACACTGGTCTTTACATAACAATGACAATTTGGGAAATCACTCAAAAGTTACTTTAGAAACACATCTTAAATTGTATACCCATACTTATATACCTTATACTCCTTTCAATAAAGTCCAAGATCCGACCTAACATTGACCCACCATCATCTATTATTAAAATAAGATTTTTTATTCATTGAAAACCCTCATTAAAATAACAGATTAGATAGTTCAGTGTTAAGACGGATCTAGTAATGTTATACGAGGGGGTTGAGTGCATAACTGTTTGCCACGCAACAAAAGTAGTACCAAACTGTAACAAAAGAAATATTTACACATTTTACAATCTAAAAAAATATCTATTGTAGAATAAACATTGACAACATAAGTTACTGAGATCAACTTCGTATAATAATGTACAAAGGCGGACTTAAGGCTGCTCTCTCGAAAAAAGCTTGAAAGAAGCATGATGAGATGAAGCAACTTTCCGTCGGCATTTACAGAGAAATTACATATGAAAAAAATTGATAGTAATCTACATGATATGATACGTAATTTGGTTGAGCCACAATTTTTCTATCGGTTTCACATAATAAGAAAAAAAAATGTCGAATCACCTCCAAATCATTGAGATGAAACCATTTTACTCCTTAATTTCTTTTCAAAAGAGTTAGTATAAAAAAATATCTACTGCTTTGCAATACAAAGGAAAATGATTTGGTTTGTTACGTTTTACAAATATGTATTATTTTTATTACAATAAATTAAAAATGTATCCGATTAAAGACTGCGTCTACATCACCCCCGCACTCGTCCACAAATTCAATACGGGCCAAATGCTCAAGGTTATTGGCATGTATACAAGCCTTAATGCCTTAGGCATTCTCTACCAGTCAACCAAGGGTGGTGAAGAGATAACATGGCAGATATATAGTAAAAATAAATAACACATATAAATAAATATATATAACATATAATACCTATAATTGCCTACGTCAAAGCAAGGGCTTCTGTATCGAAGCATAATACAGCGTAAAATTCTGGATATATGGTTGAAATTTCAAACATTTAATTGAAACAGCTATAGGTAATAATCATTATTATTACAGTATACCTTGGAGGAGGAGCTCGTGGCTAAGTTAAAGCCGTACAGATCGATCGGTCAAAGGTTAAGCTACGCTAACCGCGGTCGGTCTGTGGATGGGTGACCATCCCTTTCATACCGAGTTTCCTCCGTGCCTCGGAAAGCACGTAAAGCCGTTGGTCCCGACTGTCATTCGTAGATCTTTGGCAGTCGTTACGGGTAGTCAGAAGCCAGTAAGTCTGACAACCAGTCTTACCAAGGGGTATCGTGTTACCTAGTAACTGGGTTGTGGAGGTCCGATAGGCAGTCGCTCCATGTAAAACACTGGTATTCAGCTGCATCCGGTTAGACTGGAAGCCGACCCCAATATAGTTGGGAAAAGGCTAGGCAGATGATGATACCTCGGGTTTAATTCTTCCAAAGCGGACCAACCCACGTCAACTACTTTCAAATAAGCATTTGTTTTGGATGTAAATTGAATTGTTTTCCTAATAGTAATGTTACATTATTGACATAATATAGAATTAACTTTGATGTGATAAACAGGTTATTTTTAAGTCATCGTCCAAATTTTTTCAGGGTGATAATATACGTGAAATTGAACAACTTTCTCCAAGGAACATGGGTCGAAATATGAAAAAAAAAACCGACCTCCCATACAAAATCAATAATCAGCTGATCTATTTTGTATGGCAGGTCTGATTTTTTTTACACACACACATAAAAGTAACCCTGTATTTATTTACTAGCACTGTGCCTGCGATTTCATCTGCGTGAATGCTAGATCCCTATTTATTTTATAATACGATAAATATTATATATCCTATAGCACAACGGGCTGGTGTATAAAAACGAATTGCTGTTCGTAAGTCTCGCTAAAACTTGAGAACGGCTGGACCGGTTTGGCTAATTTTAGTCTTGAAATATTTGTGGAAGTCCAGGGAAAGTTTAGATGGTCAGAAAATTGGAAAAATTCTCGAAAAAAAATGGGTAGGTTAGGTAACTGTCCTGTCTACCCACAGGACAGTTTTGCCCTCCCCCTACCCCTAGTTCAATAACAACAGTTATTGAAGTTTTTGGAATCTCTTTGAATATATTTAAAACTAGCTTTTGCCCGCGACTTCGTCCGCGCAGATGTCGGTTATCGCGGATTCAGACGAAGTCGCTGATTAAAAAGTAGCCTATGTTCAAACTATCTTCATACTAAATTTCATCAAAATCGGTTCAGTCGTTTCATCGTGAAAGCGTAACAGGCAGAGTTACTTTTGCATTTATAATCAGTCAGACAGGTCACTGCCTACTTCTGAGACGAGGACACGGCGCGGCCCCTCCCAAGCGGCACATTCCGCCAGCGAGCGTATGCCGCGCCGTGTCCTCCCGGCAGTCGACGCAGTGGTGACACCGGGCGTCCGGCTCCCTGTTTATGCGACACAGGTACTTCCCGAAGCAACCATGCCCCGAGAACACCTGCGTCACCCGAAACGACAGGGAGTCGTGCCTCCTCCCGAGCCAGCGCTCGAGCACTGGCCGGACCGGCTCGATGATGGCGAGGCCGGCGGTAGGGCGCGAAAGCCTGTCCCGCCATTCCGCCACCAGGACCTCGCGAAGCTGAGACCGACGCAGCTCCATGTGTCGCTGCATCGGTCGCTTGCCCCGCGCCCGCGCTTCCTCGCGCCACCGGTACAGTGATGCGAGTACCTTCGCCTCCAGGTCCCAGGGCGGAGATCCGGCCAGTGCACAAGCCGCCTCGTAGGAGATCGTGCGATATCCCCTGATGACTCTGACGGCCATCGCTCGTTGCGGCTTTCGCAGAACGGCGCACTATTATCGAGAACACGTGATCAACCACCACCATTTTGACGCGCTTCTACAGAGTCGTGATGTTTTCAGCCGACAGCGAGCAAGACATTCAGAATCCAGTATCTGATCGCAACGGAGCTAATACGTCCCGAAACTGTACTTACGATTCGTTGTGTTAAAGTGTAGACCAGTGCGATACCTTTGAAAATGTTTATTTTAAGTTAGTGCTAAATTGTGGTTTTAATAAATGCCGTGTATTGTACCCTATACCCAGTGCTAAATTTAATTTTAATAAATGACTTGTATTGTACGCTATACCCAGTGTCTTTGCATTGCACGAAACCCATATTCTGCCCACATGATGACTGAATCTAACGGACTAGATCCTGACTGATCCGACATATATTATATTAGTTATATATATATATATTTTATATTCAGTCTACATAAGTTGTTCTTTTTAACTATGCACCTGCCATGTTATCTCTTCACCACCCTTGGTTGACTGGTTGAGAATGCCTAGGGCATTGAGGTTTATTTATTTATTTATTTATACTTCATGCACAAAGGTACAAAGGCGGTACCTTTGTGCATGAAGTATAAATAAATAAACCTCAAGATAGGATATAAACTACTTTTTAATCAGCGTCTTCGTCTGCTTTCGCGATAACCAACATTCGTCCGACCGAAGTCGCGAGCAAACCTAGTATTTAATGAATTAATCACTGTTCTATTTGTAAGCCAAATTAATCCATAAATAATTTATAGCAAGACGAACATATTGCAATAACATTTAGATTACTTGGTATTTGATATTATCAAATTGTATTTCAGAGATTTAGTTAATAGAGGTTTAGCTAAGAAGCTGATAGTACATATCAAACGATGTATTAATTTTTATATATCACCGGCGGACGTTTTAACACCCCTGTGCCTCAGAAAGTATGTAAAGCCGTTGGTCCTGTGTCTGATTTCTCTCCGGTTGTGTCAGATTACCGTCCCATCGGTCTATGAGAGTAAGGGAAGGGATATCTTTAGTTTTTTGTAGTATCATGGCGAGATCCATACATTCAATTGTATGAAAAAAAAAATTTTTTGAGGGTTTAAAATATTTTCCAATGTGAAAAATAAATTACCAGGCGTAGATTAATATACTTACCATATTTTTAAACCCCCGCACAATTAAAATATTTCGAAATAAAAATTACAGTTCTTCGTTTCATCTTGTTACCCTTTTTGTATTTATAAAAAAAAATAAAGTGACAAGTGACATAAACGGATCTATCAAACTGACAGACAAGTGACGTTAATAGTTGTTTGCAATGGTGGAATTGAAAAAGTACATTGATTAATAATTATTTGTGACATTACTTCCCATAAAATGATTCAATTTCAGTGTAAGACCTGCGAAACGGCATTTCGTTCTGAAATGATAGCTTTTAGTTAAACTATTCACTTCTAACATCTATTTTTATTGTGGGGATTTAAAAATATTGTAAATGCTTGAAGAAACACTTTAAGTAGGTACCCAAGAGTATAAAAATTAGAATTTCAACTTTTTTAAACATCTTTATTTTTTATGTACAAATTCTGCCATGATCCTTTATCCATTTATTTTTATTATCTTAATGCGGCTATGGTGTCACAGCGACCAGGGTTGATCTATTGTGATCGCCGCTTGTGTTGGTTAGAGATGATGTCCCTACGGTATTGCGAAACACACTTCGCCGATGGTGCGGTTCGCCGAAATCACTCTTAGTCGACGGTAGCTTCCACGAATAAATCCATCGCCGATAGAACTATTCGCCGAAAACATCGTTAGTCGATGGTCGCTTCAGCTACAACACCTTTTACCGATGGAACGCCTGGACGAAATACTTCAAGCTTATTTGTGTTTGAAGTATTTCGGCCACATCATCGCCACTAAACCCTGCAGCTGTGATAAACTGCAGGATCTGCTTTGGGGCAATATTGATAATTTCATCCGGGCTTAACAGGTGTTTGCCCAGATGGTTGTTGCGCTTGTGAATTAGAGCTTCGCATTCCTCCCCGAAGATGAAGTGGTGTTTCATCAGCCTCCTTACAGCGCCTGCAGGTTCCCGTATCACTTAGCCCCAGGTTGGGCATGTGCTTGTTTAAGCAGCAGTGTCCCGTAGTGGCTCTTGTCACAATGCGCAAGTTGTTCCTACTAAGTGCTAGGACGCATGATTTAATCAGGGTGCTCTGAGCTAGGCTTTTAGGTTTGCCACAGAAGGGCTCAGGTCCCAGCTGCGTGCTGTGCGCCTCCGCCTTCACAAGCTCATCGGCACGTAATGATGCCTGCATGCCATCTTAAAACTACTCTATTCTTGTTGCCTAGAAAGTTTAATTTGGCCATACACTTCTCTACCAGTTTCGATGAGACTATGTTCTTAATTTAATGAATTAATTTCTTTACAATGCGAGGTCACGGACACGGACCTCGGACGCTCTACTTTCTCTCTCGCACCTATCAAATAGCTCCAATTCTAAAACTTTATAGCTTGGCAATAATATTTCATCTACACTGCTACACATCAAGCTATACATTTCCAGTTTAAGCTGACCTCGCATTGTAAAGAAATTCTAAACAAGGCGGGATCCGCTTATATTGGAAAATTAAATTAAAAGTAGCTATGAAAACTTTTCGATAGGCAAGTTATCATAGGCATGTTTGTTAATAAATTATATTTGATAAAAAATATGTCTCATCAAGTTATCTGATGGGCGAAGGTCGATCTTCCACGGCTCTTAGACTAGTAGTACAGTGGAACAACGTAATTAGTTTACACATTGCACGCACACGCGGTATGAAGAGTTACATACACAAACGTTAAATAAAACGAACGAGTTCTGCTTTTTATTAGTGTGCGTATGTCGCGTCACTAAGCAGTAACTATAATATCAATGTATGTATCGTCATCAGTAATCTGTGTAATTGAATAAGTTATAATATTTCGCACCCAATCATTGTAACAGGTTTGGCGCAATGGCTAACGTATCTGGTTAGTTATTAAGAAGTCTTAAGATCAAATCTCGGTTGCAATACATTCTTTTTGTTTTGTAAACATAATTTTCGTAAAACTTTCATTACCTAGTTGAATTGCTAACAATTCAATTCCGTTCACAGATGAGTAAAATAACGTTTGAGAAGTGCGCACGGAACTCTCAGCCAATTTATTTTGACCGTTTAGGATATAACTACCCACAATTTTTGTTTATTTTTTTATACTTCCACCTTAGTTTATAAAAAATGAGCATTCTTAGTTGTCAGTCTACGAATATAAATTGCAATCCTAAGTATATAGATGAACACACATATTTCTGTGCGTTCTTTGTTTCTGATCCAATTGTGCTTCAACTTCTTCCAACCATGCAACAAGACGCAATTCATTGTTTTGCATGAGCAAAACGTTTTCATTAGTGAAATTGCAAGGTGATTATTAATATCGGTGAGTAACAAAGCTACTCGTGACAATGTTTTCATTACGTTAGTAATATTCCAACTCAAATTCTTAACTTATCTCACCTTTGACCTATGACTAAATTAATGTAAAATAATATTTAAATATATCAAAATTTGATTCTGATAAAATTTACTTGCCAGTCTGTTTTTGTCTAACATAAAACATTTAGTCGAAATAAAGAAAAACTTTTAAATTATGTAATTAAAATAGTCATGAAACACGTTTATTATTTATCTAATAAATAAATAACGGTATTAAGTTTTATTACAACGAGGCAATATAAGACAGTCAGTTAATTTATCTATGATTAATTATCCACCAATTCACCATTGTTTATCTGCATTATTTTAAATATTATTTTGTTTTTATTCATTAAGGAGAACCGTGCAGTTGTGTCCATCGAAGTGCGTATTCTGAAGAAATAGACCATCATCGACGTGGGCCAAAACCGAAGGCGAATTCTTCGGCTCGTTACCACGACATCGTGGCAAGGCTGTTTACGGGACTAATCCGTTTTTATCCACCCGCATAACTGCATCAACACATAATGACATGTGTGCTTATAAACAGTGCGATATCACCTGCTGACCGGCATGAAGCTGGTTTAAGTTGCAGTAAGCCACCACGGAAGATTTTTCTGTCCAACGCTCACCGGCAAAAACAAATTCTATTCGCTAGGTCATATTATTACTTACATTTATTTTAATTGGGAGAACAATGTGTTTATTTTAGTGATGAGAAATGTTTAAAGTCGTTTATGGATGGCGTTAAAATACTGTATACGAAGCCGAATTACTATTAATATACTTAGGTTTAAAAGCTACTTCATGTTGCCGTGATTCTCTTATAAACACCTAAGTTATTATGTATAGTCCGTAGTTGACAGTTATTTGCAGTATATATTTTGAAGTGTAAGTGATGTTATTGTTATTCAGTTAGAAGTTAAATTAATTTCTTACTATCTAACATGTTGATTCACTTCACTTTCAATTCCACTTTGTTTAAATTTGTATACATTGAAAAAACAATTACGTCCATTCATATTCAATAAAAAGAAAACTTTGTCTTGTCTTATAAACTCTTAATGAAGTTGCCAATAGTGTTCTAGTCATAAAAAAGTTAGGTATCAATAGCGATATAATAATATTTTTACAATAGTTTGCGTTATATAAATAATTGTATTGGTTACACGTAGTTTTTTATTTGCTAATATTAAAACCCATGCCAAATTGAACCCTAAGCCAACTCTTGTAAGAAACATAATAGTCGAAACGAGCTGGCTCATTCACATTATCGCTATTGGGTCATTAGACCCAATAGCGATAAGGAACAATAGGATTCCGCATTCCATTTTTTATTTATTAGTGATCGATGATTCCAACGCCTAGGTTATTTAATAAAATATTTTAATTTATTTTATTGGTTTTATTTAATTACCTTTTTATTTTTTTGTTTAAGTAATTTTATTTGACACAAAATATTAATGTTTTATAGGACAAAGGAAAAATAAAAACCCAAAACCATAACACCTGCCGGGGTTTGATCTTACGACAAGAGGCTTATATATGCCAAGTGCTTTCACCGACCGGCTACCTGATCCTTATTTAAAAGGTTGAAATATTGGACTTCATTCAATTAAAATTGGTATACGTGGGTATATCATACGCACACAAACAGTTTAACTTCATAACCGACCAACCGACTAGTTCATTTACACACACAGTGACAATATCCCGTATGTGTGGCCTGTAAATCAATTACGTTGGTCGACTGTACCAATACTTATACTGTGCTTATACCATTATTTAAATTAAATTAAAACTTACGTATTAAATAACAGACCAATGCTAGGACAGCGGCCGCCCCTGTCAACCAGTCCATGTCACCAAATAAACAATTATTCGTCGAAGTCGCACACTCATAACAAATGGCCATGAGCGCGATTGCTCCGATAAGTATATTTAAAGATATTAAAAGTACAAAGAATTGAGCGAATCCTTCCTGATCCTGTAAATAAAAATGCCTTCATTAAACGGTATTCGTATTGTTAAGGCTGCTCTCCAAAAAAAGCTTGAAAGAAGCATGCAGATGAAGCAACTTTTCGTCGGCATTTAGAGAGAAATTATATCTGAAAAAAATTGGTAGTAATCTACATGATATAATACGTAATTTAGGTTAGTCAATTTTTCTATCCGTATCACATAATAAGAAAAAAAAATGTCAAATCACCTCCAAATCATTGAGATGAAACCATTTTAATCCTTAATATCTTATCAAAAGAGTAAAATAAAAAAATATTTACTGCTTTGCAATACAAAGTAAAATGATGAGTTGGTTTTGTTACTTTTTACAAATATGTATTATTTTTATTACAATAAATTAAAAATGCGTCCGATTAAAGACTGCGTACTCGTCCAGAAATTCAGTACGGACCAAATGCTCAAGGTTATTGGCGTGTAAACAAGCCTTAAGTGCCAAACGCCAGTTGTGTGGCTGGTTGTCTTGGCTAGTGAATAAAACTTCCTGACGTCTAGTAAAACTGTATTTATAGGTACTGATTATTATAAACCAAAAGATGACCGTGTGCGTATGCTAAAGCCCTCTTGGCTAAATTAAAGCCCAGTTTCTGAGGTGATTTAACTGGACTATATTTATTTGATAGTGCTATTGGTTCGATATTGCGTTTCCGAACAGTCAGTTAAGAAAAAAAAACGTCGAAGTGCGAGTCGAACTCGCCCATTAAGGGTTCCGTAGCAGCAAGTAACATAATATAAAAGTTCTTATAGTTCGTTGTAACTTTGATCGATGTTTTATAATTGAGTTGATTGAATGAAAGGTAAATTGCGGTTTACGATTTATGACGTATTCAAAAAGAACTACATATTAGATCTCGTTCAAACCAATTTTCGGTGGAAATATGGTAATGTACATTACATATTTTTTTTTAGTTTTATCATTCTCTTATTTTAGAAGTTACAGGGAGGGGACATACATTTTACCACTTTGGAAGTGTCTCTCGCGCAAACTATTCAGTTTAGAAAAAAATAATGTTATAAACCTCAATATCATTTTTGAAGTCCTATCCATAGATAAGCCACACGTATGGGTTTTATGAAAAAAAAAATTTGAATTTCAGTTCTAAGTATGAGCAAAATATATTGTTTTTTTTTTTCTATTTTTGTGTGAAAATCCTAATACAGTTCACATAATACATCTACTAACCAAGTTTCAACAGTATAGTTCTTATAGTTACGGAAAAAAGTGGCTGTGACATACGGACGGACAGACAGAAAGACAGACATGACGAGTCCATAAGGGTTCCGTTTTTTGCCATTTGGCTACGGAACCCTAAAAATCACTTAAATAGATAACTATGTCGAATGCATAGCTATCGAACGTTTATCCGAAGACCGCAGAAGCCGGGCATAACTGAATGCGACTACACTTTACTAGATTCAGTAGCTAAATTTAGTCGCTACTGAATTCAATAAAGTGTAATCGCTTTCAGTAAGTAAGTAGTAACTGAATTCAGTAGCAACTGAAATTAGTAGACTTAATTTAGCCAAGCTACGCTCTGGTGGAAACGCAGTTTCAAGCCCTTATTAGGCTTGAAGCTGCGTTTCCACCAGAGCGTAGCGAGGGATGTGTGTGATAATGACCAATGTGTCCACTTGTTGTAGTTTTAGGTCTTGTTCACAGAGTAATATAATATACCTATACAGCACAAACTATTTTGTAATGTGCGTCACTATCTCGTGAATAAATGGTTTTTCTTTCTTTCTTTCTTCTTTCTTTCAATGATACCGCTCCATTGTCATAGCTTGTACTATGCTAGCGCTGTTATTGGCTAGTTTCACCCACATCCTCGCACATCTCTGGTGGAAACGCAGCCTAAGGGCCGGCGCTGACTGACGGCGTGGCACGGCACGGCATGGCAAAGGATTTTATTTTTAATCAAGTTGCTGTGGAAATCTTGAGAGACATAATAACAACAGCATTATACTCCATTGATCTAGATAGTTAATTAAATAAAGGTAAAAAATCTTGAAATGTCTTTTTATTATTATTGTGCTTGTTAAAATTTTGATATTTTGTGCAAAAATAAAAATAGTTTTTCCAAACCCTTAATATTTTTGAAAGACCTTTCTAACGACACCCCACACCATTTGGTAGACTAGAAAAAAATAACCATCCTAACTTCATGTTTAGAGGAGGTACCCTAAAAAAATATTTTATTCCAGCACTTTGTCGGCGTAACTAATGTGTATAGCCATGCCAATTTACAGCTTCCTTTTTTTAATAGTCTTTGAGCTACACTGCGGACGGACGGATGGACATAGCGAAACTATACGGGTTCCTTGTTGACTTCGGAACCCTAATTATGTTCTTTTGTTTTGCATTTGTAATAATATTCAAGAAATACATACTACATGTTTGAGAATTTTAACATGCAGGTATCAATAAAAAGACATTTATGAAACAAAAGGCAGATAGACCGCTCGGAACATTGAGAGTGAAGAAAAAAAAGCAAATACAAATTAAAAACGAATACCTACCGCGCGCTTCGTGCTGTACTGACACGAGTTAGTACAGCACGAAACGCCGCTTCAAATTCAACACGAATACAATCACGAGATTGTATTCGCATTTGAATTCGTATTTGCTTTTTTTGCTTCACTCCTAATGTTCCGCGCGGTCTACCTGCCTTTTGTTTCATAATCTGAGTTTCTAGTATTGTAGTAATAACCGTTGCTCACTTTCTCAGCACAACTCCATCGCGGCATCGGCCCGGCTGGTTCAGCCTCAGAAAATTTAACCGTTAAAATTTAACACGCCGCCTGCGAGCCATCGTCTTTTTTGTCTTGTCATTATAAAACTTATTTTAACGCACACGACCTAAAGCTATAATTTGAAAGGCAAATTATTCCGGAGCCGTGCTTTTATAGTGAGCCATGACGTTTATTATTTTTATTGATAGTTAATTAAATACACCGTGGTATTATAATCGTCTTACGAGTTTATAGACAGCTCATTTTACGTATCCAAAGACTACTTCTTATCATTAATAACAAAAAAAAAAAATTATGAACTATTGAATAATTAAAAATATTGTTCAATAATATATTATTAAATGGAAGGAATGCAGGCAGCATTTTGCCCAGGTGTGGGCAAACAGAAAATATTTTGGCGAAAATTATTTTTTTATAAAAAATATTATTTATTAAATTATTTTAATTATAAAAATGTCGTCGCTCTATTCGGGGGTAAATACCGCGTTACAAGCGCGGTCCGACTCTTGCGTTCTCTTGGAATGGGGCTTCATTTGTCCTTATTAAAATAAACGCGTTGTAATCTGCTAAAAACCATGACATTTAAGAAAATACTGTATGTACAAAGTATTCGGATTTGCGACTGCCTTATTTGCCTTTTCAATGAATCGGTATAAACGTGGAAGTGTTTGGGGTTTTGTCTAGGTTGCATTTTGTTGGTGCATTTAATTATATAGCACAGTTTCAAGAGCGGTGTGGAATAGAGTGACAACATTTTTATAATAATAATTTTTATAATTGTTACAGCCAATGGCTTAATTGCCAAGAGCCTCGACCAACATCTAAGGAGGCTCTCGTTAGACGGCTGGATCAAGGGCTTGATTCAGAAGGCAGTACTTCTGGACACGGCCCGCATTGTTGGCTTCTCTCTCTGGAGCCCTGACCGCCGGTAGCTTGGACCCTGTTCCCGATACCGGTGAGGTACAATTTTTTTATATTTTTAAATGTTTTTATTTTTATATAATTATTTTAAAAAATAATTTAATGTGTATATAAAATAAATGAATGTGAATAATAATAAAACTTTAATTCGGACAACAAAGATCCATAGAGATCCATTTTTATCCAAATTAATTTACCGTAGCCACAGAATACTTAATAGTACTACCCGTAGCGCAAAAATGTGTTTCTTACTATTGCAATCGAGCCTATAGCAGATTGTAAGTATTTAATCGTCATGTCAACCTTTAGACGCCCACTGCTGGGCATAGGTCTCCCCCAAGGGGGGTTCAGTTCAGCCATAATCGCCATGCTTGGCCGATGCATGTTGGCGATCGCAGTAGGTGTTATGGTACTCAGAAGGACGCTGCTGCCCGTCCTCTGGTCAATATCCCTCCGTCGACTTCTACGACACCCACGGGTAGAAATGGAGTGATGCTATTTGCGACCGGCACCACACGGACGAGAAGTCACTTAATTCTTCTTTATTTACCTATTTACGGAATTATTACGGTCGGAAACATTTTTCCAATTAATGTAAACTTTTTAATCACGTGTAGAGGTATTTAATGTCAGGTAAATTAATTGGACCACGTTTGTAAGACGACTTCTAATATACCACGGTGTTAATATAATAAGTTATAGTAACCGATAAAGTTGAAAAAATCAATATTAGTCCCGCAAGCATAAAAATCACGGACATAAAACTGCAAACCATGGTGATGATTCTGCCCAAATCTTTCAGAATTGTCGACGGTCCTGAAACAAATAATATTTACTGTGTTTCGTTTTGGCAAAACAAACCAACCCACATCCAAACTTTATACAAATAAAACGTTTACAAAAAAATTAAAAAAAATCTGTTTGTACTGTCAAAATATAACAGCTTTTTTACTTAATGCATATGAAAGTATATAAACTAATATCGAAAAATCAACTGTAAGGGTGTTACAACACCAATCGATCGATCATCGATCGATGCCATCGGTCGACGTCCATTGACGTTGATCGATTGGTGTGGTAGCTTTAATTGATCGACGGATACCGGTCGACTAACATCGATCGATTGCCGGTCGACGTCGATCTATTAACCCCAGCTATATTCCATCAGTTTCTTTTGAAATGTATTCACAAGTGGATGCGTTGGCCAGTTCGATATTGCTCGTACTATTATTACGGAGATGTAAACGCAGAAGACACATAAACACAAGCAGGCCAGTTAGTTAATTAGCGCGCGGGGCGCAGGCGGGCAGATAATGGGGAGCGGACGGCGCCTGGTGCGGCTAATCAAACAGCTCGATCGACGTCGACTAATCCATTCTGCCATCGATCGATGCCGTCGATCGACGATCGATCGATTCGTTCGGACCACATCCGCGCGCGGGCGAAAATACACATGACAGGAAAAAGGTCCTTATAGAGAGGTTGGCTCTTTTGGTCAGCTATTACAAAACTACTGAAGAGTTTGTTTTTTTGGTTTGTTTGGCTAATCTCAGGATCTACTGGTTCGAATTGAAAAAATATTTTTATGTTGGATAGACCATTTATTGAGGAAGGCTATAGGCCGAAGCCGGGTGGTGTCGCCAGTTCCGGATAAAGGTCACAAGTTTGGTCGAAATCGCCCTAATTGAAATAAATGACTTATTGGCGGAGTACTAAGTATTGTAACTTGTGAGCATTTTGACACTTACTAAAAATCTTGGCTTTATGATATATTGCCATAACCATATCGTAGTCCACATTCCTCTGCTGCTCCATGATACCAAGAGTGATGGCACCAGTTGTCTGCAACAAACATGGCAATGATAATGAATTTTAGATAAGCGTACCTCAAAAGGAAAAAACGGAACCTTTATAGGATCACTTTGTTGTCCGTCTGTCTGTCTGTCAAGACCGTTTATCTCGGGAACGCGTATAGGTATCGAGTTGAAATTAAAACCATATACTCAAGTCTACGGTCCCTTGATGCTGTAAAAAAATCAACCTTCAATGTTAACGTGAAAAAAAGATACGGCCGTTTTTGCCGAAAAAACGTATATTTCGACACTCTTAAGGGAACCAAATTTATAGGGTACTTCTCGTTGACCTAGAAGCGCTCGAGAGCGCGAAGAGCTCGTGGCTAAGTTAAAGCCGTACAGATCGATCGGTCAAAGGTTAAGCTACGCTAGCCGCGGTCAGTCTGTCGATGGGTGACCATCCCTTTCGTACTAAGTTCCCTCCGTGCCTCGGAAAGCACGTAAAGTCCTTGGTCCCGGCTGTCATTTGTAGATCTTTGGCAGTCGTTATGGGCAGTCAGAAGCCTGAAAGTCTGACAACCAGTCTTACCAAGGGGTATCGTGTTACCCAGTAAGTGGGTTGTGGAGGTCCGATAGGCAGTCGCTCCATGTAAAACACTGGTATTTGGCTGCATCCGGTTAGACTGGAAGCCGACCCCAATATAGTTGGGAAAAGGCTAGACAGATGATGATGACTTCCCGTTGACTTAGAACTATGAAATTTGACTATTAATAATAACATCATCTTATACTACAAGTACAGGAAAAAGTCTAAAAACTTTACATTTGTAATTCATCATCATCATCATTTCAGCCGAAAGATGTCCACTGCTGGATAATTTATTAGATTCATATCTAATAAATTAAGTGGTTATTTGATGCAAAATACTTGTTCTTCTATGTTACTTATGAGTTGTGAGTTACCCTAAAATATTTGAACATACCACTACATTATGTAAAAAATAAACTGGCTTTCGATAAAATAAAGAATAAAATAAACATTGTATGTCTGAGATACAATATCCTTATCAATGGGCTGAATTATGTTCTTAATTAAAAACACAATTAAAATATACTTGGTGGACCAATACTTACAATTTTTTCACAGTCTCTAAATCGTAAACGAAAAGACGTACAAACTCGTGAATTAGATCAAATGAACTAGAATTTACTTTTAAATTGAGTTACAATGGAACCTTAATTTAGCTAAAAGGGAGTTACCATGTTGTTACTTGCAGGTGTCGTATAATATCTTCTGCGTACTTGGCTGATCTCCGTTGAAATTAGCCGCCGAAACCAAAATTCTTCGGTCGGAAGAATTACATTAAGTAATTTTTTTTAGGTTAGGAAAAGCGGGTACTTACTATGGATAGAACTCCTATGAATAACAATCCGACACGTACGCTAACTACGCCACAGAAAGTTTCCACTGTAGGATACCAGTCATCACACATTGTCGCGAATTTATTAAATCAAAAAAGAAAACCAATAATAATAATAATGTTCCCTGTTCCCGGGGAGCTAGTATTTTTATAAATATTTTGCCTCTTATTAATGTTTATTAAGAAATAAAAAATTAATAAGCAATAATTAAAAACTAAATTTGCACACAAAAAATAAAGTATTCACACAAATAATTTTGCACCCACTTTGCTGTAATTTAAACGAGAACTGTGACGAACATTAAAAATATATTTTAATATGTCAATGCTATTGAGGCTATGACATTTACCATTAATCCTATGAATGTTAAAAAAATACTCTGTAACTAGGGTTGCCAGGTCTTAAAACCGACAAGCCGGACAGTAAAAAAATTACTTAAGAGCGCCCAACCCCATCGAGCGAACTTCGACGCGAGCGTGATTGATTTTTTTTTTGTTTCAACCAACGTAAAGCTCGAAAACAAACGAGTGAGTGAGAACGCGATAACATCACAGGAAAATTGGCGCGCGGAAATTTACGTGAACATCGCTATGGGCCTAGTGTGATTATTTAATAATGCTAAGATAAATACTGTAAAAATAATGATATTCGAATTTTTCAATAACTTTACTAGGCCTCTACGAAAGCGGGCTCGGGGCGGTCGGGGCCTATTCAACATGCTGGGACACGCTCCCGCCACGTGGGATAGACTTGGACTGCCGGGCACTTCTTCTCATGCAACCGAGCGGGATGGCGGGTTGCGGTTAGCCTAGCACCGGATGTGCGACCGACCTCCGGAATGACGAGGTCGATCCCACCTCCGGTGTGCCTAGTGTGGCCCCGGACAAGAGAAGTTCCCGAACGCCAAATCCCAGGCCTAAGGTAACCTAACTCCCCTTTTCCTGTGATCCTACATCCAATTGAAGGGTTGAGTCAGTGGGGGTGTCGGCTGGTGAGAGGCTCTGGGTCGGTGGTGGTCGTTCTGAGGGCAGCGGATGGTCGAGCGGACTTGCAGTTGGGGCTCGTAGTCTCTTTGTACAAACATACCCAGAGATTGAGAGCATCAACTGCTAGGTTCGCTTGATCCGCTGTTTGCTGCTTCTTGGATGCCCATTGCTCGCTCGGAACTGATTTTCGCTGGTTGGCACCCTAGCCTACTCAACCTTTCAATCAACCCAACTCCCTCCCTCCTTTTCCCCATTTTTTCCCATCGGTCCATGAGGAGGGGTAACCTCATATCCATAAAAGCCCACCAACAAAAACTCCACTATGTCGCAGAATAAAAAAATTTCTACCCAGGTGGGTCCCGGCCAAGCCGGGGAATCCCACACCGATTCGTCGGTCTGCCCCCTACGTAATCTGGGAGGGGGCTCAACTCTGCAAAATAGTGCCGCGCCTTCTGCGCGGCCGGCTGCTTTAGCGCCCACGACACTGGCTGCGACTCACGCGCCACATGGCACAATTACGGCTGCGATCTCCGCGCCTACAAACACACCGACGGCTGCGACTTACGCGCCTATTACACAGACACATGCTGTACCTTCGACGACGGCCTGGCAACAGAGCATCGTTCGGAACAGCATCACAAACAACCCTGACAATGACACTGACAACGCACGTCTCTCTAGTCTCGAAGGCGAACTCCGCGCGCTGGCACTCCAGCGCGAGAAGATCGAAGCGAGACTAAGAGACATCAACACCGAACACCACGGGACGGGTAAGGAAGCTGAATCCGATGGTTCTGGCTTTACTTCTGTGGACGAAGTACGCTCGCTGAAAGGGAAGCGCGGAAAAATCCGGAGCAGAGAGAGAGACCTCAGCAACCGTTTGCGCAAAATCCGCGAAGGCGAAAGTCAGCGCGTTGCAAAAACGGTTGTCTGTAAGGGAGTACGCGACCAGCCGCAAGTACGCGAAGGGGACACCCAGCGCGAAAAGCGGCCGGACGCGGAAACGCATGGCCAGGGATCAGTCCGCGAAGGGGAAACCCAGCGCGAAAAGTCACTGGCCATAACAGAGCCAGCCGGGGACAGCAACCGGAACCGCACCAACACCACCAGACACCCACCACAACCAAAAAGGAAACGGGGCAAGCGATCTGGATTCTTGCACAAGGCGTCCGCGGCGCAGAACACCACGCCAAGCCCCTCGGAACCGCAGCCCGGGCCAAGTGGCCAGGGAGCGGCAAAGAGGGAACGACCGGACGACACGGCCTCGCCGAGCACGCTCCAGGGGGACTCCAAGCGTGCAAAAATCCAGACTGCTCAAGGGGGACAGAGAACCTACGCACGAGCCACCCAGGACATTCCTGCGCGACTCGCCGTAGCGATCTGTCTCTCGCCTCCGTCCCGAGACATGACCCCTGACGAAGCCGAACACATCAAGCTCAGTCTTGAGGACCTCGTCATGGACGCTGACCCTTCCAAGCCACTTCCGGCCTTCCGCGGCTATCCACGGATAGCGGACGGCACCGTCCAAATGTGGTGCGAAGACGACAGCGCCCTGACTTGGCTGACCCAGAATGTGCGGAATATTAAACTGCCCAGCACAAACTTAACACTGACGGTAATGCGACAGTCCGAAGTGCCGACCCGTGTCCGAGCAGCGCTATTCGTACCTAGGTACAATGGTGATATAGCGCGGCTCCAGAGTGTCCTGTGCCGGCAGAACACCTGGTATGACATCGGGAGGTGGTCACTATACAGGGCGACATCGGTCGGTGGTGATAACCATGGGACTTACTTGACCCTGGGTATCCCACCGGACGAAGCCGAAAAGGTTTTGGGGCGGGAGCGACGGGTATCGTACCTACTCGGCTCAATATACGTTCGCTTCTACCCCAATACCCAACCCTCGGCTACCCAGACTGGAACACCAAGCACAGCACCGACACAGGAAACAAAGACAGAGCACGACAGGACAATGGCAGAATTGGAGGAGGAGATGGCTAGAGCGGCGATGGCAGAGGTACAGACTACAAGTGCGCCACCCACACCACCGGGGTGGACAGAACAACTGCTCGCCTCGTCGCCGGGCGACGACCGACATGGGTTGGGGGAGGGGGAAGATCTTTCCGATGGATCGATCTCCTCCTAACCTCACTCCACTGTTGCCGTCGACCACGTCCACTCCCCTCAACATTATCCAGACCAACCTCCAGCACAGCCAGACTGCCACGGCTTGCTTACGCAGGGCGCTGGAGGAAAAACCCCGAACTATCGCACTGATCCAAGAGCCGTGGATCAGAAACAACAGAATATGCGGCCTCAGTAACATCGGAGGTAAGCTAATTCTTGACACACAGAGCACAGACAAACCACGAACTTGTATTTATATACCCAAAGATATGCCTTCCACAACACTCACACAATTCTGTTCCAGAGATCTAACAGCTGTCAGGCTCATCACTGACGCCGATACACCGGACATTATTTTAGCCTCGGTATACATGCCAGGCGAACACGAAGACTGCCCACCAAAAGAGATGACCGACTTGGTGAGGTACTGCGAAGACGCCAACCTGAGCCTGGTCATCTGCACGGACTCAAATGCTCACCACCCACTTTGGGGCTGTAACAAAGCCAACTCCAGGGGCGAGGTACTATGCACATATCTTTTCTCAACTAACCTTAACATTATAAACCGTGGCTCGGAACCCACTTGGGTGACAGCCCGCGGACAAACAATTATTGACTTAACCCTAGCCTCAGAAAGCGCGGCAAACCTTATCTCAAACTGGCACGTATCCAACGAACCTTCTTGTTCTGATCACAGAAGAATTCGGTTCTCACTATTAGCTAACACAAAAAAACCCGAACCAAGGCGCAACCCGCGCCGAACTAATGTACCTGGCTACAAGCGACTCCTGGCCTCCTTACTAGCCAGGGACCAAACACCCCTAAATATAACAGATCCCAAACAACTTGAAGACACAGTAACGAAGCTCTCAGAATATATCATTGAAGCCTACCACACCTGTTGCAAACTAAAAGACCCGGACGCCAAGGGTAAGGGAAACTCCTGGTGGAATGCGGAATTAAGTAAGCTCAGGCTAGCGGTACGCAGGCAATTCAACAGAGCTAAAAATTCCAGGCTACCTGAAGACTGGGAGTTATATAAAGAAACCCAATATACATTCAAAAAACAAATCAGAGCTGCCAGTAGAGCAGCCTGGAGGAAATTCTGCGAGAATATAGAATCACACAGCGAGGCCGCGCGGGTGAGGAAAATCCTATCTACCGACCTAAATCGCACCCTCGGGTCTCTGAAAAACCCAGATAACACATATACGAAAACAGGACTTGAAACAAGTAAAGTTCTACTAGAAACTCACTTCCCAGACTGCAGCCTCTCCGAGGACAGGACATGGACAAGTGAGCCAACACACACACCAAACAACCAGGACTGGCACCGAGCCCGTACCATAGTAACAGAAGACCGAATAAGGTGGGCAATTAAAACCTTTAAACCCTACAAATCTGCAGGCCTAGACGAAATCCTCCCAGCTTTACTGCAGTGGGGAGTGGATCTCATCACATCATGGCTGGTCCCGATCTATCGTGCCTGCCTAGCACACAACTACGTACCACTTGCATGGCGAGAGGTGAAAGTTATCTTCATCCCCAAACCAGGCAAAAAGGACTACACAGATCCCAAAGCGTACAGGCCAATAAGCCTGACATCATTCCTACTGAAAACCCTTGAGAGACTCTGTGACAGACATATACGGGACGGACCTCTTCGAGGGCTGCCACTACACAAACAACAACACGCCTACTCCACAGGGAAATCAACAGAATCAGCACTGCACAGTGTGATTTCCAAGATCGAATGTGCGATAGACCACAAATGTTCCTCACTAGCAGCTTTTATTGACATAGAAGGTGCTTTTGACAAAACCATATTCCACAGCATCAACGCAGCTCTCGAGGAGCACGGTGTGGACTCGACCCTGCGAGGATGGATCACCAACATGCTCAGACTGAGAGCCGTACAAGTCACGGTGAATGACACCACAAGAGCCATTGTGGCGAAGGGATGCCCGCAAGGAGGTGTCCTCTCGCCACTCCTATGGAACCTTGTGGTAGATAGCCTCATAAGGCGTCTAAATGACAGAGGCTATTTCACGGTAGGCTACGCTGACGATATAACCATAATAATGAACGGCACACATGAAAACACACTATGCAACCTTATGCGTCAAGCCTTGAAGATAGTAGAGGACTGGTGCAAGGAATATAGATTAACAGTGAATCCCACTAAAACTGAGCTTGTCCTTTTCACAAAGAAAAGGAAGTTGGCAACACTACAGTTACCACACTTCTTTGGAACCACGCTAAGCCTATCGACTGAGTCCAAGTACCTGGGCATATATTTGGATAAACAGCTGAATTGGGCAAAACACACCGACTACATCACCACAAAAGCCAGCATAGCCTTATGGCAATGCAAAAGACTGCTTGGCAGAAATTGGGGAATAAGCCCCAAAATCACCTACTGGCTGTACACTACAGTTATCCGACCAATTGTCACATACGGTTCTTTAGTTTGGTGGCCCAGGACCAACCTGAGCACAGCCCAGAAAGAGCTTGAGAAACTACAGAGACTAGCCTGCGTAGCGATCACCGGCAGTATGAGAACGTCACCTACTGCGGCTCTACAGGCGATGCTGGGACTGCCACCTCTACACCTTGTCGTGAGAGAGGAGGCGACCCTAGCGACCTTCAGGCTTGATATATCCGGCACCCTAAGCAGAGATTCCAGGATTAAACACACACGGATAAAAGAGGATGCAATCAAGCGACAGCCCATGATGGCATCACCCAACGACAGAACCCTGAAAATACACTGCTTCCAGAAACACTACAACATAGAGCTCACAGCGGAACTGTGGGACTACTCAGGCCCAAATGAGCTAAGGATCTACACCGATGGTTCAAAAACCGAACTAGGTACTGGAGTCGGAGTCTTCTCTGAAGACCTAAACATCAAAATATCCAAGCCCCTAGGAATGCTTAGCACTGTCTATCAAGCAGAATGCGTAGGCATCATCCAAGCAGCACATGCCATCGAGGCCAGGGAGGTCACGGATACGCGCATCCGTATACTCTCCGATAGTGCCTCAGTCCTTCAATCCTTAGAGAAATACCAGATCGCGTCGAGACTAATACTAGAATGTCATAATGCACTAGAACGTATTACGGTACTAAACCGCAACACGGTGACACTACAATGGATCAAGGGGCACAGTGGATCGTTAGGTAACGATGCGGCTGACGAACTCGCCAGGAGGGGTTCCAGCACAAAAGCCATCGGACCCGAACCCATTGTGCCCATCCCGTTTAATCAGTTAAGAAGTTGGGAAAAAGACTACACACAAACACAGGCGGCAAAATGGTGGACCTCGACACCAGGGTGCAGGCAATCCAAGGAGGCTATACCATCCCCGGATACGAAGCTGACCAGGCGCCTTCTGCACCTGGACAGAGACAGCTTGCGACTGGTGGCGGGGACCATCACCGGACACTGCTCACTAAACAAACACTTTCACACCCTAGGCATCACCGATAGTCCTCTGTGCAGAGCCTGCATGGAGGCAGAAGAAACGGTGGCGCATGTACTCCTTGAGTGCACTGGTGTCACCCAGATCCGCAGGGAAACCCTTGGAACACCAAGCTCACTTGCGGACGCCCTGAGAGGACTGGGAAGACTGATCTGCTTCTGGAGGGAGGTGGGCTGGTTGGAGTAATCGGCCGCCATGGCTCACGTACAATGGTCCACATTTAAGGACTAAGTGCGGAAACCAAACCCCCCTAACGTAGAACGTAGAAGCGGTTTTGAATTATTCGTATTATTTATATACTTTATTTAAAGCTGCGCTAATATTTGCTAAAATACTCGAATGTTTAGAGGGTCCTAACTTTCAAACCAACTTTTTTTATAGAATTCTGGCTTTGTACAGGCGTAGGTAATAACAAAACGAAATAATATCATCCTGATTTTCTAAAATACAACCATAAATAGAGGAGTAATCACCTGTCGCCGTTTGTATGGAAGATTGACCGGCTTGAACAGCCTTAATATTTCTGCAATCATCGCCAAAGTTGTTGCGTCTTCCGTTGGGTCAGTTGCCACCGGCGTAGGCTACATAAAGTGGAAAATTCGAAATTGTAATTTGGCACCGCTACAAACGGTTCACCTGCCAGAAAATGATTTGGCGTCTATGCATCTAAACCGACTGGATCATCGCCCATTCTTGACTGTAGTCGCGAGTTTAAGTAGATCTAAATTTGTGTCAAGACTGTTGACGATTCCTCGTAAGTAATTGATTCTCCAACTACTCGGAGAAGGTGGAAATTTATCGATTTTATTTTGACCTCCCAAACCAAATACCACCAAAGTTAGGCTTTTTTTTTTTTTTTTTCTGTATGGCATCTCGCAGTTCAACCTGAGGGTTGGATACTGCTTAACCGGACAATTCTGTGGTGCCTTAAAAGTGACTTTTAGGGCCTCCAGCCAGGGCAAAAACTTATAAACTAAGTGACTACGCTAAGGGCACCCCCTGTGGGGTACGAGCCTCGGCTTAGGTCGCCACTGAGAGAGGGCAGCAAAGGGACAGGCTGGATCGGGTCTCCATTAATTAGGGGCTATTTTAAAGCTAAGAGCTCAGCGACGCGGGCTGGCGCTGGCAAGGGTCGGGGGGGGGGGCGTTACGGGGTCGTCGCGAGGGACCTCGGCGGCGAGGTCGGAATGATGGTAATCTGTATCTGTGTTTAACTAATGTGCTAGTGGCCCTATTTCGTTCTTGAAAGAGGGTAATAGCGTCATCTGGATAGTTAGGCGAGTATGAAGGGATAAAATGCCACTTCGTTCCCTGAACAGCCAGTTTAGCCGGACATTTGGATAATAAGGCTTGACACACCCCTAATTTTTTAGTCTTAGAATAACACGTCATTTTTTAAATGCTTTATAATCATCATCAATCTTCTTTCAGATTAACCGGGTGCAGCTGAATACCAGTGTTTTACATGGAGCGACTGCCTATTTGACCTCCACGACCAACACATGATACACGATACACCTTGGTAAGACTGGTTGTCAGACTTTCTGGTTTCTGACTATCCATAACAACTATCAAAGATCTACGAATGACAGCTGGGACCAACGGCTTTACGTGCTTTCTGAGGCACGGAGGGAACTCGGTATGAAATGGATGGTCACCCATCCACTAGCGTAGCTTAACCAAGACCGTTCTATCTGTACGTTTTTTACTTAGCCACGAGCTTTCAATTATTTACCATAAAATCATCTTAAATTAAATTAAATTCAGAAAAATAATCATTATTAATTGTGACATTATTTCCCATAAAACGATGCAATTTTAGTGTAAGAACTGCGAAACGGCGGCTGTCATTGTAATTATTACTATCTGCCGTTTCGTTCTGAAATAATGAGCTTTTCGTTAAACCTTTCGCTTTTAATATCCATTTTTATTTACTTTTTATAAACACTAATTCGCAACGATATGCAACGAAAAAAATGTCATTTTCATTTCGAAATATTTTAACTATGCGGGGGTTTAAAAATATGTATATCAATCTACTTCTCTCCTCCTAATGTAATCTGCACATTGAGAAATATTTGAAACCCTCTAAATGATTTTTTTTATCA
The DNA here is from genome assembly GCA_947361185.1 of Charanyca ferruginea. Taxonomy (NCBI): domain Eukaryota; kingdom Metazoa; phylum Arthropoda; class Insecta; order Lepidoptera; family Noctuidae; genus Charanyca; species Charanyca ferruginea. The sequence continues at coordinate 6,432,117 of OX376078.1, forward strand.
AACAAATGAATGTTTGGATCTCGCCATGATTCTTTTACTTCTTTATAATATTAATATAGATTATTGGTAAAACACAAATATCCACAGGTCTACATATCCGACACGTCACAATATATAAATTACTCGAACAAAGACGTGGACAGCATAATTTCTCTAATCATGATAATAATTAAGCATAACATTTTAAAGCATAAAATGATATTAAAATATATTTTTACCATACTAACCAAACAAACATACATCATGCAGCTAGTAAATAATAAAACTCCAAAACTTTTAAAACTTTTATTAACAACATCACTGCCGAGTGATTCTTTCACTACAAAATAATGCAGGCACCAATTTAGGGTCAAAAGAAGTGTAAATTCAGACTACGATGTCATTACTTGATAGGAATTTCAGCGACATCCTGAGACTATTCGTCACTATTAGAAAGTACGTCGTCACTGAAAAAAAAGTAAATAAATATAAATTGTAACTAATATTAATAATAATTTCCAAGAGCCTCGACCAACATCTGAGGAGGCTCTCGTTGGGCAGCTGGATCAAGGGCTTGATTCAGAAAGCGGTTCTCCTGGACACGGCGCGTATTGTTAGGAGATTCCTCTCTCAGGAGCCCTGACCACCGGTAGCTTGGACCCTGTTCCCGATAGCGGTGGGCTACTATTTTTTATATTTTTAAATGTTTTTATTTTCTTTTGACTAATATTTAGAAATGTAATATAATATGTGTATAAAATGAATAAATGTGAATAATAATAATAATATGTGGAGACATTTCACACATGGCAATCTGACCCCATACTAGGGAGACCCTGTACTATGGGTGTCAGATAGCTGATATACCTACACAAATACATTTTTAAATACATACATAATATAGCTAAACAACACCCAGACACAAGGCAAACACAAGTGCTCATCACACAAATATTTACCCTGGGCGGGAATCGAACCCGGAACACGCTGCGCAGCAGTCGATCGCTGAACCACTGCGCCAACCGTGTCGTCAATATATTATAGTTAATTTTTTATTTTTGTGCTTGAACATTATCTTTAAATCTACTATAGCCCGACCAAAATACTGTGGCCGACCGGGTGATAATTGCCACAAGTTGACGTATCAGAGAGCTTTCGCATCACGTCACCCCACCCCTCCCGCACCGCGCAGCTACCTCAGAAACGGTCTCAACACAGTATAAGTATTAGAACTACCGTACAGTAACGACACGCTCCCTTCGAATCATCATCTCTTCTCGCGTGGAACGTGCTCTTGGAACTTCTTTTAGTTCGATTGGCGCGTATACACGCACACACGCACGTATTTGTACAGTCTCTTATTTTGGTAGTAGTGTAGGCAATTTTTTTTTTTTATTATTAAAACTTTAAGTACAAAATTTAAATAAACATTGTACAAAGGCGGACTTAATGCCTTGGGCATTTTCTACCAGTCTACCTTAGGGTGATGCAGAGACAAAATGTGGCAGGTGCAAAGGAAAAGAAAATTTACAAGAATAAAGTATACTAATAAATACATATATACATACATACAAACAAAATATAAAAAGTAGAGAGAGCTAAAAATACATCGATGGAGAAATACAATTATATCGTTGGATATATCGAAATTATATCGTTTAGTTTATATGGAGTGTCGTGGATGTGGTCTCAGTTAAGCGATCGGGCTGTAGTTTGATTCAGAAAGTTCGCTATTATGAAGGCTACGATATCCTAGTGTAAAGCCCGTCACAGACGTAGCTATAATATATATTTTTACTACGTCACCAAAATATGTGGACAGATATAGCAAGGCATATTAATATAAATTTCAAAAATATGAAACAAACAACGATCGCAGACGTAATAAGCGCGAAAATATATTATTATATTATAACTACCGTGTGTGGTGTGGTGGCTAGCTATAATATATATTATAGCTACGTATGTGACGGGCTTTATACGGGTAAACTTAAAAAGCTAAAGCTAGTAAAATTATAAAGATGAACTCACTCAATACAACGAATACGACTAAGCCACAGAGCACACCGCCTGCCACAAAGCAGTTGGTTTGAATGAAAAAACAGCCACCAGCCAGCACGATAAAAAGTATTACCAAAGTACCACTGTAGCATATTGCACCCCACTGGTATATTTCTATCAGCACTGGTAAATTCTGAAAAAAACGACCAAAGATATACATATCTATTGAGATGGGTAGAAGACACCACCAAACATTTCACATACTTTTTATTATAAAATAGGTGTTCACGACCAAAGATGTTATATCTATTGAGATGGGTAGAACACACCACCAAACATTTCACATACTTTTTATTATAAAATAGGTGTTCTGACAGTGAGATAACTATTTATACAATATACATTAATCAGGAAGCACGCTAGTTTAACATTTGACCCCTTGTTATATCACAATAAACGTCGATCGGATATAGTCTGCCTCTCTGTTCGACATAGAACTATAATGGCCAAGCGGCACTACATAGTTATTAGTGGACTACTGTGTAACAGAATTAACAAAATACTAATTTTTTACCCACTGAAACTAACTAAATTTAAAAGGAACCCAATATCCTGGCTATTAAAGTTAAATTACATAGAAACCGAAAATCTGGTCAGTTAATATTAGCAGCGTATTTCAAGAATTAATCTAATAAGCAAATCATAATTATTCCAGTTCCAATCTATGATTACTCGATAAGATTAAATAACTAGGTACCAATTTATTAAATACCACCACTGTGAACTCCCACAAAGCATGCACGTCCTTTAAACTACAACAAGCACATCACCCACACAGACACACAGAACATCACTACACACTCAACAACATTATACTCAACATAAAACACAACATTGTAAATCACCGGCGGTCAGGGCTCCAGAGAGAGAGAAACCTCCTGACAATGCGGGCCGTGTCCAGAAGTACTGCCTTCTGAATCAAGCCCTTGATCCAGTCGTCTAACGAGAGCCTCCTTAGGCTCCTGTGAGTCGAGGCTCTTGGCAATTAAGCCATTGGCTGTAACAACTATCGGCACAATGATCGCTGAATCCACATTCCACATGTCGACAACCTCGCGGGCCAAGTCAAGACTTTATCTGCTTGTCTTTCTCGACCATCACGAGGTTCACGTCATGCGGAAATGCTATGTCAATAATCATTGCGCGCCTCTCCAATCGATCCACCACCACTACATCAGGCTTATTGGCTACAATAGTCCTATCAGTGATGATAGATCGATCCCAGTACAATGTCACATTGCCATTTTCAAGAACTGGATCGGGCACATACCTGTAGTATGGTACTTCTAATTCCACGAGGTTGTATTTCAGAGCAAGTTGCTGATGGATAATCCTGGCCACAAGGTTGTGCCTATGCAAGTACTCTTCGTTAGCAAGATGAGAACATCCAGAGATAATGTGACAGATTGATACCCCCGGTCGGTGACATGCCCGACAAATGTCAACCATGCCATCCTTCACAATAAATCTCCGGTAGTTATTCGTCAAAATAACTTCGTCCATAATTGCACAGACAAAACCTTCGGTTTCTCCAAATAGATCGCCAAATCGTAGCCAGGATACGGACGCTAAGAAATCCACATCGGGCCCATGTAGGGCCCGGATAAAGCGTCCGTGAAGCTCCTTACTCTTCCAAACCTCCTCGCGATCATTAGTCTCAAGCACTACAGGCTCGCGCCAGTTCTTTTTTAGCTAAGGAAAGCGGGTTGAGGCCCTTGTCCACTGCAACTACATCTCGGTGCATCCCCACGTCGGCTTCTAGGAAATATTCCCTGAGACTGCTTAACTCACAGTTGTGCAGGGTCTTAGCATTTAAAAAGCCACGACCTCCACACTTCCGCGGGATATACAGTCTCATCACCGATGACCGTGGGTGATGCATCCGATATGCTGTTAACAATGTACGGACTTTCCTATCCAGGGCATCGAGTTATTATTATTATTCTCATTTATTCATTAATTTACATATTTAATTATATTTTTAAATATTAGTAACAAAAAAAATAAATAAAAACATTTAAAAATATAAAAAATAGTAGCCCACCGGTATCGGGAACAGGGTCCAAGCTACCGGTGGTCAGGGCTCCTGAGAGAGGAATCTCCTGACTATACGCGCCGTGTCCAAGGAGTACCGCTTTCTGTATCAACCCCTTGATCCAGCTGCCTAACGAGAGCCTCCTTAGGTGTTGGTCGAGGCTCTTGGAAATGAGTCCATTGGCCGTAACGACTATCGGCACAATGACTGCTGGATTCACATCCCACATGTCGACAACCTCGCGAGCCAAGTCAAGATACTTAATTTGTTTATCTTTCTCGGTTTTCACGAGGTTCTCGTCATGCGGAACCGCTATATCAACAATCATTGCGCGACACTCTAATCGATCTATCACCACTATATCAGGCTTATTGGCAACAATAGTCCTGTCAGTGATGATAGATCGATCCCAATACAACGTGATATTGCCATTTTCGAGAACTGGGTCGGGCACATACCTGTAGTACGGTACTTCCGACTCCACAAGCCTGTACTTTAGAGCAAGTTGCTGGTGAATAATCCTAGCTACAAGGTTGTGTCTATGCAAGTAGTCTCCGTTAGCTAGACGAGAGCACCCAGAGATAATGTGTCGGATTGATTCACCCGGCCGGTGGCATACCCGACAAATGTCAACCGTGCCGTCCTTCACAATATACCTCCGGTAGTTGTTCGTCATCATAACTTCATCCATAATCGCACAGACAAAACCTTCAGTTTCCCCAAACTGGTCACCAAAACGCAGCCAGGATACGTACGCCAAGAAATCTACATCAGGCCCATGTAGGGCCCGGTAGAAGCGCCCGTGAAGCTCCTTGCTCTGCCATACCTCCTTGCGGTCATTAGTATCGAGTACTACAGGTTTGCGCCAGTTCTCGTTCGCTAAGGAGAGCGGGGTGAGGCCCTTGTCCACTGAGACCACATCTCGGTGCATACCCACGTCGGTTTTAAGGAAGTACTCCCTGAGACTGCATACCTCACGGTTGTGCAGGGACTTAGCATTAAGAAAGCCTCGGCCTCCGCACTTCCGTGGGATATACAGTCTCATTACCGATGACCGTGGGTGATGCATCCGATTTGCGGTCAGCAATGTACGGACCCTCCTATCCAGGGCGTCAAGTTCCGTCTGAGTCCACTTGAGTATGCCGAAAGAGTACATCAAAACCGGCATGACCCATCCGTTGAAGGCGCGCACCTTGTTTCCGCCTGATAAAAGACTATTTAACACTTTATTCAGGCGGCCAAAGAAGCGCTCCTTCAACGATTGTTTCATGTCGGCAGCATTGATGCCTAACGCTTGCGACATACCCAAGTACTTGTAGGTTTCGGTTGAGGAGAGGGATCTAAGGCGTATGGAATCCGAGAGTTGGGTTCCCACGGATTCCATAATCTCCCCTCGCTTCACATGCATGACTGCACATTTGTCCACACCAAATTCCATCCTGATGGCACTACTGAAAGTTTCTGTTACTTTCAGTAGCTCCATCAGTCGCAAATTGTTGGGGGCAAAGAGTTTCAGATCATCCATGTAAAGGAGGTGAGATATAACCTGACCTCCTCTTCTCAACCGATAGCCCAGACCTGAACCCTCCAGCAACGTGCTTAGAGGGTTCAAGGCCAAACAAAACCACAGTGGACTCAGACTATCGCCCTGAAATATACCTCGCTCGATCCTTATCGGTTCGCTATTCTCCCGGATTTGCCGACATCCTGGATAGCGAAGGACCGTCCTCCATTGCCCCATACATGACATCAGGAAGGTGCGCAGAATTGTATCGACTTTATACAACTCCAACACCCTCATGAGCCATGTATGTGGCACAGAATCATAGGCCTTCTTATAGTCTATCCAACATGTCGACAGATCCCTTCGGGAACGACGAACCTGCTGATTAATGGCCATATCAATGAGGAGTAGCTCCTTAGTACCACGAGACCCGTTCCTACATCCATTTTGAGAGGCAGACATGATAGAATTTTTGTCAATATGTTCGTTAATTTTAGCTCTCAAAATGGATGTAAGAACTTTATAGACCGTTGGTAAACAAGTGATCGGCCTATAATGTATGTATGAATTATTATTATTATTAGCTGCTCAGATTATTAATCAATAGGCAGATAGACCGCGCGGAACACTGAGAGTGAAGGCACCAAATCAAAAGCTACCTACAATCTCGTGATAGTATTCGCTTTTGAATTTGTATTTGTTTTATTTTCAAGAAGTGCAACTGTTGGTATTCGCTTTTGAATTTGTATTTGTTTTATTTTTAACGAAGTGCAACTGTTGGTATTCGCTTTTGAATTAGTATTTGCTTTGGTGGCTTCAGTCTCAGTGATCCGCGCGGTCTATCTGCTTTTGTTTCATAATCTGAGATTAGCACAACGTAATTCTCCTGTAGATTTTGCATAGCAATTTATACTTATGACGTCACCTGTAGATAAGATAAGATAAGATAATATTTTATTTGTTCCAACATGAGTATACATACAGAAAAAATCTGCATGTAAGTTGTTAAAAATATAATAAACAGGTCGTCATGCTTGCCTTAGACATTGGCATATATTTAAGTAAGTGGGTTAGTATAAGCTATTTTTTTAAATAGTAATATATAACCACAATTCCGTTATTCAAATTAATTAACATGTCATAGTTCACAAGTTCACATAAAAAATAACAAAAAAAACATGTATCTCTAAAGTAGTCAAAATAAATATTTAGGTCAAAATAATTTAGTCGTTCAAAAAATTTTTCACATAAAAAATCATTAATGGTGTAATAAATAGCCTAGGCTCTCACGGCAAAAAAAAAATACTTTCTATTTAAACTGCATGTCACTTAAAAATTTCCAACTTTTTGGTAACTTATTATAAATTATTGGAGCCATGCAAAAGACACTTTTCCGCGAGTAGTTCTGGCTTGTGGTAAGCAAATCTGAGTGTTATCCGCGTCTGTTGCGAGGAAACACATCAGCCATGCGAGAAAACAGATTCGGGTTGAACCTTACAAACATTGCATTTTCTATTATGTAAATGGACGGTAATGTTAAAATTTTATATTTTTCATTAAAACTTTTTTGCAAAAAAAGAGAACCGCCTTCAAAAAAAATCTAAAAAGTGATAAATAACTTTAGCACCCACATGACTTTAGTTTCGGAAGTCGGTGGCAATACAAAATAACAAACAGAACAAAGCCACCGACTTCCGAAACTAAAGTCATGTGTGTTCTGTGCTAAAGTTATTTATCACTTTTTAGTTTTTTTTTTTGAAGGCGTTTCTCTTTTTTCATAAAAGTTTTTATTTTCCACTTTTTAGTACCTCCTTATCACCCAAATTTATTAAAGAACGGCAACACAGTTAAAACAAAGATTGAAAGTCCTCGAAAACAGGAAACAAGCAAGAAACAAATAGGTCTTCTCGGTTTTTGTCATTTTTTTTCAAAAAGCGCTGAATAAATTTCTGTTTGTTGTATACTAAAACTTTCTCCAGAATGTAACAAACACTTTTCTGAAAACCGCATCAAAATCGGTTCAGCCAAACGGGAGATAATCGCGGACAAACTTATACATACATACATACGTACAAACTTTTTTTTTTTTGAAGTCGGTTAAAAATAGAACCTACAACTCTGGGTGGTTTCTAGTCTGAACATGGACCTAACACATTTTTTTTTTGCGCTGTGAATATTGTGTCCTCATCAGTTGAGTTACCCCAAAAGATAATCCCGTAGCGTGAGACAGATTCCACCAAACCGTAGTATGCGGTAAGCAACGCATCTACACTAGTTATTTCAGAAAATGTGTACAGATCGTAAGCTGAGGAACTAATATTCGTAGTTATGGTTTCTATGTGTGCTTTCCAATTTAATTTTGAGTCAATATTTAATCCTAAAAATTTGGTTGTATCAACAGATTCAATGTTAATATTATTTTACTTTATGTCTAGATCGTTATTTAATGTCAATGACCTTTGTCTAAAGTGCATGATTTTAGTCTTATTCAAATTCATTTTTAAATTATTATTATTATTTAACCATTTTATTATTGAAATTAGGGAATTATTATTATTATTTAACCATTTTATTATTGAAATTAGGGATTTATTAATATCATTTTCATATTGATTTCTATTTTTACATGGAATCATTACAACACTGTCATGAGCCAATAGGCTCATAGGTTGATCTGTAGACTGAGACAAGTCATTGATGTGTAATGTAAAAAAGGGAGGGCCCAGTACATTTCCCTGTGGAACTCCATAAAATACTTCACGTTCTTCGGATATAAGAATGTCTTCTCGTAGGTAGTCATTTGCCAACTCAAATTTTTTGAGAAGTTCTGTTTTGGAATTATTACTGTTATCTTTCCAATTCATTGTTATCACATATGACAGCAACAACAATAATGTAAGCGGAAAAAAGGGTCGTACCTCGCCAGGAATTCATGGCTGCGCACTACTTTTGACAGGTCATATCAGTCTAAAATCCTCTTAAAAAATACGATAAAAATAAACCTAATCTAAGCTTACCAGTTAAAAGCAATTTTGACTGATACTCCTCTAGCGGTTACACTGTCACGGTCACTAATAGCATTAGTTAAAACAACTTTTTAATCGCAAATTAGCAGTCAAAAGCATAACCGATGATTTTGAGACAAAGCTACTTTTGACCATCTTGTTCTGTCAAAATTACTTTTGCCTTTTTTTTCCAGTTAAATGTAGTTTTTTTTTATATTGTTATAGGCTTGCGTTTGGCCGCAACTCACCTGATCTTAAGTGATGATGATGTAGGTACTTTGGACTGGTATATAAACATATACAACTATATGGTAGGTACCTCACGAAATGTTTGCATGGTCACGTGGCAATGCGTACATTTTGTTGACAGAGTGGCCTGGTTTTGCGCCGCCACGGCATTTCATTGGCGCAGGGCTCTAAGGTATCGAGGGTGAGATTCCTGGCGGAGGAAGCGGTGTCCCGGGGCGGGGTGATGTTGGCGGGGTCCTTGTACATCTCTAACGCGTTCAACACCCTGCCCTGGAGTTGTGTACGGGAGGCACTACACTATTATCGAGTGCCTTCCTACCTCCGCCGCATGTTAGGGCTTATCTATCGGAAAGGTGCGTCACCTACGTGGGACGTGATGGCGGACACTAGCACCGCATGTCGTGCGGTTTTCCGCAGGGTTCCGTTTTAGGACCGCCCCTGTGGAACAACGGGTACGACTGGGTGCTGAAGGGCGAGCTCCAGCCGGGCGTGGACCTGACGTGCTACGCTGATGACACGCTGGTCACGGCCCGGGGGAGCTCTTACAGGAAGGCAGCGTTGCTGGCGACGGCTGCGGTCTTGCAGGTGGTGGGCAAAAATTGTCCGAGCGCGAGTCTAACACCTCACTCCCCCCCTGACCTCCTCCGCCTCTGCCTCCCCCATAGAACGCCACAACGAACAGAAACCTGCCGCTTGCATCCACTGGTTACACGCGACCTTAACGATGTCGTCGGTCCGTCTGGTGGGAGGCCTACCAACACTGCGTCTTCCGGTTTGTGGTCGCCAAAAAAACTGTGGTGTGGTGGACTGTGGTAGTTAAATAAGTCAAAATCTTACACAGCAACTGCCAATGAGCAAGAAGAAGCTAGCAATACAAAGCATGATAGACGATATGCCTAGCGTCATCTGCGCCACCATCTCAGTCATTTCACTATAGTTTGACAGCACCATTTTCATATCCCAGTAGCCCCGCGCGTGACTTACATTTGGGGCAAACAAGACACCAATTATCTGCAAAGAAATTAGAAGGTAATAAATTAAAATAATATTGTGCATGTAATGGAGAGTAGGTAATCCATTAAGAAGGAAAATGAAATGAAAGTTTTAATTTATTCTTATTTCTTTCTCTTTTCCTACTGCTCTTTTTTTTGCTCATCATCGTCATCATCAACCGAAAGACGTCCACTGTTGAAAATAGGCCTCCCATGGAAGGCCACAACGAGCGGCAACCTACCGCTTGCATCCACCGGTTACCCTCGACCTTGAAGATGTCGTCGGTCGATCTGGCGGGAGGCCTACCAACGCTGCGTCTTCCGGTTCGTGGCCGCCACTCGAGAACCTTTCTTTCCCATCCTGCTTTTCTATTCTATTAAATTTCTTCTATTAGATCTCTGAATGACAGTCGGGACCAACAAGGGATTTATGTTTTTTCAACACACGGAGGAGTCTCGCTATGTAATGAATGGTCAATAATGTTTATTAAATTATTTTTTTATTACCAATAGAATAAAGTTGTCAAGTTGGTACCATTGGACTCATACGATAACAAAAAAATAGGGAACCGTTACAAAATTCATTCAAAAATAACGGGCACAAGCTACTTTTTGATTTTCAGAAAAAGAGGTGAATAGTATTGTGCCCCAAGTTAATATCCAATACCTTAGTAATAGTTACCTTAGTAATCTGTCTCAATTTGGTGATGGCAAAAGATGATTGAGCGACTAACACAAATGATGTAGAGTTGTGGAACATTTCGGATGGTCTAATAAGATCATAACGATGATGCTAACAAGGGCGGTTTAAATCCAGTAAGTATTAAAAAATAATTGAATAAAAAGCCTTGAAAAACACAGGAGGGATTGGGGCTCTCGTGTGTCTCCCAAGGCTCCGAGAGCACTCCGGGCCTCGGAAAGCACGCGTAAAGTCGTTGGTTATTTTAATAGATCTTTAACACCATTATAGGTAGTATAATCATGAACATTAATTAGCACGCTCCAAAATGTTCTCTGAAGTTTTATAGAACCAAATTTTGTTACTTGGGCGTTTTGTAGTCGAGAGCTAGAAAATCTGACAATCAGTCTTATTAAGGGATATCGTGTTACTCAGTAACTGGGTTATGGAGATCAGACAGGCAGCCAACCATGTACACCTCCAAGACTGGAAGCGGACAGAAACATAGTTGGACCCCTTTTTAGGGTTCAGAATCTCAAAAGAAAAAAACGGACCGCTTATAGGATCACCTTGTTGTCCGTCTGTCTGTCTGGCCATCTGTCCGTCTCGGGAACGCGTGGAGGTATCGAGTTAAAATTAAAACCATATACTCTAGTCTACAGTCCCTTGAAGCTGTGAAAAAATCAAACATCCGAGTTAAAGTGATTTTTTCATTTCTCAGGTTAGGTTCGTTTTACTAAAAAGTGAGGAGCTCGTGGCTATGTCAACGCCATACAGATCGATCAGTCAAAGGTTAAGCTACGCTTGCCTCGGTCGGTCTGTGGATGGGTGACCATCCAATTCATACAGAGTTCCCTCCGTGCCTTGGAAAGCACGTAAAGCCGTTGGTCCTGGCTGTGATTCGTAAATCGTTGACAGTCGTTAAGAGTAGTCAGAACCCAGAAAGTCTGACATCCAGTCTTACCAAGAGGTGTCGTGTTACCCAGTAACTAGGTTAATGAGGTCTGATAGGCAGTCGCTCCATGTAAAAACACTAGTATTCAGCTGCATCCGGTTAAAAAAGGAAAGGATAGGCAGAAGAAAAAGTTAGGTAATTCTAGGTTTGACTAAAAATACAGCAGTCTGAAGCCGAAAATTTAATTTATTTCGAGGTTTGGCGACAGGTGTTTGTCAAACCTAGGATAAACCAGTCATTCCACGAAGAGTCTACATAATCAACCATTTAGTACATATAATATGTAATGCAATTGACATTTTATTTAATTTTGTGGCCAATTTAGAAAAAAAGAGTAAGATACTTACGAATGAGAATATGGCAATCATCACAGTACCAGCTCTCAGAAAACAACAGAAACAACAGCTTATAACTGTTGGCATGCGATCCATAAACTTCATTTTGTTAATTTAGTACCTCACTTTTTATCAAAAATAGCAATATTTTTTGTCTTTTAGGAATTAATTTTGCATTTTTCAAAGATTAATACTTAATCTTTGAAAAATGTTTATATATTATTTTCATATATTTTTCTCAGAAGATTTTTTTCACTAATGTGTTTGACAGAAGAGAATTTTTTTCCTGTTCCTTGTTACCCAGCTGCCATACAAGCTGACGTGACTATTTTAAAAGGAGGAAAAGGTTTTATTAAAAGTGTCTTTACAATGAGTTTAAATCAAGAAGCATATAATAAGGCCAGCAGGCTGTACACTCTCCTTGAGGTACAGCAAAGCATGACGTGGGCGAAAATATACATATATTACACTAGCTTGGTCTCTTTCTGTCTCGCCTCTCCTCGCCTGCTCTCCGTTAATTCGCTTGGACTATCTAGCGGAATTTTGATGCTCCGTTTAATTTGGTATAACACACTTGGTATAATCTACTTTAAACGAACATTTTTAAACATAAAAAGTATTTAATATTTAAACTAATAAAATTATTGTTTGGCCGAATGTTTATACGAGGTCCGAATACACAATGACATAATTTTAAGATGGCAGAATTTATTTGGCATAATTACAAAGACTGATTTGTCTTTACAAATTGCGAAAGAAAATCACCTAATGCCCAAGGTTCAGTCAAGAGTCAACGTTTGTCATTTGAATTTGTGCAAGAGCGAGCGCAACGAGCTCGGAACTTGGGGCACCCCGACTTGGATAGGTTGGATTTATAAACCACCCAGAAAAAACCCTTTGACCGGGCCTCATTTTTTAAGAATTGTTGATATCATTATTCGTAAATGTATGAGGGAAGTGGAAAATACGTATTTACTTACTCCTCCGCCGTTCGTTTTCTATTAATTTCGTTGCGGGATCCAAGACAGTTGATTCGTATCTCCGGGACTTATCGGGCTACAAAGCCTAGGCGCTTTTGTCGTAGTCAAAAAAAATTGAGGTGAGCTGTCATCACAATAATGCTGGGGATTGACAACTCACCTTAAGGTCCTCATCATCACGTTACCTAAATTCACCGAGAATAATTAAACATGGAATCAAATTTCAAACAGCTCAAGAAGTCAGTGTATGCCTGGCAACTGCTTGACCGCACGATGAAATTTTACCGTGTTGTTGACCGCCCGGAGCAGTCGCAACTGTTCGAGTGGCTTCATGAATGTGTAAATAGAAGACAATATAGCTTATTAAGTAGTCGAAACTTGAAGCATTCGATCCTGGCTGCTAGCTAGCTGCCTGTGTACGGCCGGCCTTACACTGGCGTTACCTATTGGTATACACAAACTAATAACGAACATGTGAGAATACTTCAGTGAGTTGCACAAAACCAACATAAGTTTAACGTCTCCGTTAAAATAACGTTAATTTTGTGCAACTCAACTTTAGTTGTCAGTAACCACTGTATGTACACTTGAACATGGCGCATGTTTCTATCGAAAATCCAAAGTTGCGCTATTGTAATAACAGAACCAATTTCCACTCGAAATGATTGCCTAATCATTGGGGGCTATCTAAAGTTGAGCCTTTTTTTGGTGAATTTGATTCCATGGTCAGGCGTTCACAACGACGATCTAGCATTTTTTTTTTGTTCCGGGGTGGAATATCCTTCTGGATGTCTTCCGCCCTGAGGCGGGCGAAAGGGTCTACCTACTAAACCACCCCGGTGTGAGATGGAACACCATCTCACAACTACGTCGGGGTTCGCGGGAACTGGAGATACTTCCGCAACTCCCGACTGGTGCCGGCTTCTGCTGGCCTCCTCAGAAAAAAGACCTACCAAAAGCAAGTTTTTTACAGGGTATCCTGTAGGTCGATTCTGTAAAATTCAAACAACAACTCGCATCTCACATCACTATTTACTCTCACTTCGCATAAGGTTCAAAATGACCTTGATATATTTGACACTTGGAATCGGGTTCGATTGCGAAGTGACGGGGAAATTACCTTACAGAATGCCACTTCAGACGTCATCTCATACCTTATCTGTCATAATCTCCCTGTCAATTTAGTTGAACTCGCTGACACGCTCGCAAGGGTGGCGCTAGTGTAAATTCGAATTATCAACCGAGTTTTTAGAATGCCAATCAAGAAATTCACAACGAATTCAGATTCGAAGTTTAGAATGAGGTCTTAAAGGATCACATCCCTGGACTTTGGCTAACTATGTTCCCGTTTCTATCTTGCACTTGTAGTTTGACAGTTGTGCGACAGTGACAGGAATAATGTTTACGTATAGTACGTGCTAAGTTATCTTTTATTAATTGCGGCATAAGAAACAATGCTTCATTATCCATACAATCGTCTGTCCACAATTAACAAATCAACGCCCAGAATTTAATAAAACTTTGAAGTATGGAAGTAAAGAACTCTTTAACAAAGACAAATAATTAAAAAGTAAAGTTTCGATTGAATACAAGTCCAGTTCGTAACTTTGGAAATAATTAAACAATGATCCTTGAAAAGTAACAATTAGGGAATTATTTTGGGAATGTTTTTTAATTTTTTTTTTTTTGACCTCTCAATTTTTTTTATAGTCTTAGAGGCTTGTGTTTGGCCCACCTGATCTTAAGTGACGATGCAGCCTAAGATGGAGCATGCTTGCCTAGGATAAACCGGTTCACTCGAGCCTGGTAGATACTACAAACCCAAAATTAATGAATTCCACGGTCTGGCTGGGTTCGAGACCATGATAATTCAACCTTAAAGCAGTGACGCTTCGCCGTATCTCTGCTCATCCGATGATGAGATACATTTGGACTTTTGGAGATAGTTTCATTTTTTAGATAATAGGGTATTTTACTCTTTAAGAGAAAAAATCTATAAATATGTTATTGAGACAGTTTAGGCATAAAGCAGTCGGAAAATGTTAGTATTAGTTCATAAAATAACAAAACAAATTTTTAAATTCAATTCAAAGTTTTCAGTATTTTTAATCTGTTATAAAACACCGTGCGGCCATGTTATTACGCCATACGGCTGTGTAAACAAAAAATTGTAAACTGTCAGTCAACCGATTGGCGTAATATAGGCTTTGTACTTTATTATTTTCGTAACCAACGTATTTTTTTCATTATTACACCTATTACAAAATATGCTTTTAATTATTTTTAAATGATATACAATTGTCATATTTAATATGAGCTCATTTGATACAAAACGAACTGACGTCATTTACGCTAAGCAATATGGCGTCCAGTAAGAGGCGTTTTCGTCAAACTACGCGCGAAATTTGAAAATTTAAAATTTAGATGCATTTTTATGGCACTTATCGATTGAATAAAAATTTTGTGTTTTTTTTGGTGGCATATTAGCACTACAGAATTTCATTGAGACACTTTTCAAAAATGGGTGTAATACCCTATTATGTACTCACAAATAATCAAATGTGGTAGGTTATTTATAACTAAGTTTGTTAACAAATATTTATTGCAGTATTTGAGTGAATATGTGTTATGTATGGGTATGTGTGTGACTTTATTTACAACTTAACCGAATTCAATATATTATCTTATATATAAATATCTTCTGTTCGTGTGGATGAAAGTGAACTCCTGCTAAACGGCTGGACCGATTAAGATGTTTTTTTTGTGCGTGTTTCAGTGGATTCGTGAATGGTTTAGAATCACAATTTGACCCGATGGGTGGTGTTGTAGTCGAGTTGTAGGACTTTTTTATTTTAAGGGCAGGACAACGTCTGCCGGGCCCACTAGTTACCTAAACAAAGCTTAAAAATAAAAATGATATATTATGTACAATTCCATGAAAAACGGAGGGGGTCGCTCAAAGGGCATCAAAAAGCGCTTCCACATCGCTGTCAACGGGACACGTGCACAACAGACTGGCAGCATTGCCACGTTGTATGATAATGCTGACTCTTTGGCCCAAGAATAGACCTACCTTTAGGCCTTTAGACCTGCCTTCAGGTTACATAAAGAGTTGACCAGCCGCTTGACAATGGATATATCTATGTTTAGCTTAATGTTACTGTTTGGAACGAGCAACTAGCTTCAACTTTTTGATTGGCTGACTCTTTGACAATTCAAAATTACGTGTTTATGGTTTGTTTGAAATAAATGGTTTTGAATTTGATAACTTCATAGGGTAAAAGCCGGACAGTTACCACACCTTTTGAAATTGCTTCATAACTCTCAGTACAAAATGCAAAATATCTTATTTAAAAGAAAGAAAAACCATTTATTCACGAGAAAACAATCAGTTGATGTGATTTGTGTTTGTGTGATTTTTGTGGTTTATTTGTGATATATACTGCGTAAGCAGTTTTGTGGGGCAATGTACGTAGATTTAAGAATTTTTTTTTGTGAATAAAACATTCATTCATTCATTATCTTTGAAATTTCTAGAGTACTTATTTCGAATTATTGCGGACCTCTACACATTGCGGACATTTATTACTCGCAAAAGCTTTAATCGCACCTTGCCTTCCCATGCAATGTCACAGAGACATGCAATACGGTTAGCAAAGTGGCAGAGACTCCTCGATAAGTCTCTCGATAGATAAATAAAGTTAACTGTGATTCGTCCACGAAACTAGAGTAATTACAATTGAGGCAACTACATAAACCCCTGGGCCATATAACCTGGTTTTACCCTAAATATACGCACTCAATTCGTACGACAAGTATTCACACGTCTTCGTACAAAACAAATTTCGCATCCAAAGCACAGCATAATATTAGTACTACCGTATAGTAGCGACACGCTCCGCCTCCCTCTGAAACCGTTCCTCACCTCTCCCCGCGTCGAACGACTGCTCTGGGAACTACGTTTTAGTTCGAGCGGCGAGTAGACACGCACACACACGCACGTATGTGTACAGTCTGTTATTTTAGTAGTAGTGTAGGCAATTATATTATTTCATTTCTATGGAGTATCATGGGTGTGTCCAAAGTGAGACCAGCCCCACGGCTGGCCTCACAAAGAAAGATTATGACGACGTCGTCATAATCTTTACCTGTACTCGACAGCTTACGCCTTAAGTCTTGAATTAAGGTCACATACATTTATTTATAGGTACCTCCCTATCAACATTATCGCCAAACACAGGTAGAGATGTACCCTCTGTTATACCTTAGCTGTCCATTTTAATATCATTTACACGCGTATGACGGTCTAAGGCACTCAACAGGCTAAATGGCTCATTTACATTTAGAGATTCATCAAAATCGTTACGATAAAGACGGGCGACTTTTTTGTCGCAATATAATTTTATTATGAGTCCCGTTTTGGGTACCAACTATTATAGTCCAACTGCGTCCAACAAGCTTAAGTGGAAGTGGGCCAGTCACGTCTGCTGACGGACAGACAGTAGATGGAGCAGACATGGTGGTTTGTTGGACAAGTTCTATAGCACTATGGACTGACCATTTGAAGAAGGTGGCTGGTTGCGGATGGACGCGGGCTTTCCAGGTTGGTTGGCGATCTCTGGGGGAAGCCTACGTTCAGCAGTGGACGGCAATAGGCTGATATGATGATGATGATGATAATTGTCTAACTGTAAAGGCCTGTTTTCATACACTGAAGATACGAACATCACGTTGGCTTAGTGTGGATTGGCAATTTCATTCACCGTTCATTCAAGCTACGAAATACTACTGCCAGCCTGTTGGGCACGTGTCCCCTTGACAGCGATGTGGACGAGTTTTTTGGAGCTCTTTGAGTGGGGGGACCCCTGTGTCTTGGAACTGTACATAATATTATTGGAACGAAGTTCCTTATCGCGCGTTGTGAAAGGGGGCTAGACGGAAAAAATTCTTACGAAAAGTTGTCACGACACTTTTTTGCTATTTTTATTACTTCACAAACGCAGACAATTCGAACAGAAAAATTGAATCGTTGGAACTGTCAAATAGAGTTCATTATTAGTTGAATGGCGGCTTTTCTATGAAAATATTGGAGCGAATTAAAACCTTATTTTTACACATTAACCGTGAAATTCGGTTGCACATAGCTCCTATTGTCCGGTCGGGCACCAGCCTATACGTTTCTCAGAATAATTTTATCATACCTAGTTTGGTAAAATTTCAATTTTTAACCGTTTACGTTTACAAAATAAAGTCCGAATTCGCTTTTCGTAGAATATGTTTATGTATTTAAAGGCGGCGCGGCGAACTCTTTGAACTAGGTACCTACGGCGATATGTTTAGTACCTAAGTTTATTCGCTCAAATAGTGGCGGTACCTACCTCAATGACATCGGAATTATCATTGCGTGATAATTCCGATGATAACGACCTACGAGATAAGTCCACCTTTCACTGTGAGACTGTGTGGATTGTGAAAACGAGTGTAAATTTTAAGTCTAGAATACGTAGGTTAGGTAGGTAGGTAGTTACTGTACCTACTTCTATGTTTTGTTTAGTAGGTACCTATTGAAAGTTTGGGTTTGGTAATCATGAGCTTTCTATCGGTCGCGGTCGTCAGTAGGTAACCACTGCACCTTATCGCTCTAGGTCACAGAGTACTTTTCTCTAGGTTTTACTAGCGACAATAATATTTTTTTTTATTTAATTAAAATGTTTTGGTTTAAATTAAGCCAGTGGGAGCTTAGGTGGGTACCTAGGTGGGTAGTGGTACTTACTTTTATCATTGGCGAATTATTTGTAGTTGTAAGTAGGTAAGTGAGTAGGTACCTACTCTTTTGCTAGAAAAAGAAAGGCAGGCAGGCGTAGGTACCTATAGGTGCTATAGGTAACCTATTTAAATAAATTAGAGCTATTCACAAACACAGTTTTAATCAACTTTGGCTTAATTAAAAAACTTACCTATTAGGTATAAAATTTACACTTCCCTGTATCGAAGCAACTGCTCAATATGGAGTCCATTTCGCTCGATACATAAACGGGCACGTTTAATTAAATTGTCTTTTAATTACATTATATTTGTTAATAATAATTAAAATATTATTATAACTTAAAAAAAAAAAAATATTACAATTCCTTCACTAATTAATCGAAAGGAACTTCGTTCCATCCGGGTGTTCCTTGACACCTCTCAAGTTTTTTATTTTTAATGTCAAGCTTTGTACATATTTAATTCGGTTAATTTGTAAATAAAATATTATAATACTACACAAGGTTGCGATTACAAAAAAAAATACGCAAAAAAACATTATCACTTAGTCGCTAGTCTACACCTCAAGTCCAGCCCTTAGGCGCGATCCTCCAACAATTTGCATTCAAATAGCTCGTAACTAAGGCTCCCCGAATATTAATAATTATCAACCATCCCACCCCCACCCCATCTTAGTTCAGATATCTTAAAATTTACATTGCAATCTTGCCAAATGAAGGGCCTATTGTGGACCTGTCATTCAAGATTCTATTATTTATTACAAAGTTATTTGTATCTGTCATGTCAATATTTCAAAAGGTTGAGTAAAGGACTAGCACAGAGCATAAAACTAATCAACTTGGGTTCGGAAGGTCTAGCGAGAACACGCGGAATAAATTGGAATGATTTTCTTTGCAATACCTGTTTCGCACTACAACATCGGTGGATCGTTTTCGGCTTCCAACCTGAATACTCAATATCTTTATTGCTTTTCCGTAAGTACAAAATATGCTTAAGTGGTAAGTGTTTAGTCAGGATCATTATGGACCCTGTCCGTAAGAAATCGGGTAGCAGAGAGGAAGGCACAAGTTAACCGGTTTATTCTAGGCAAGCGAGCTCCACCTTAGGCCGCATCATCACTTAAGATCAGGTGTGTTGCGGCCAAACGCAAGCCTATTAGAAAATAAGAAAAAGCTCTGTTTTAACCGTTTTATCTAACCGGGTGCAGCTGGATAACAATGTTTTAAAAAGTCAAAGACAAATCAGTTATTTCAACTAGACCATTATAAGGCACTTTAGAACGTCAAATGAGAAAAAAGTTGTTTCTAGTTGCCCATTCCAAAAGGTAGTTTTGTATGGAGAAGAATGGGCAAGAAACTCCATACTTACATGGAGCGACTGCCTGTCTAACCTCCACAACCCAGTTACTGGGTAACACGATACCCCTTGGTAAGACTAATGCCCATTTCGCGCATAATATTTAGTTTGAAGGCTGTATTTATACCCATTGGTAATACTAAATATGCTGGCGTGGTTCTCATATAATCGGACCGTTTCAAGAAACAGTAATGGGCTTTAAAATAGAGTTTGACTTCTGAATTTGGTTCTGTGCTCCTTCAAAGAGTAGTCGGCGAAAATATCTACCTCGTCTAGTTTAATAAAATTACAGTCGTGTAAAACATTATAAATTGAGAAAAACGGATTAACTTATTGTGAATGTAGATGGGTTCATCCGACTAGTTTCGATGGCATACGGCCACCTTTTATGGTGGCTAACGTTTTGTTTAATAATAAAACAGTCATGTAAAAGAGTGTATGTATTAACCTATTTCTAGCATAAAAATCGTTTATTTAAACAAATACTAACTTACTCGTTAGTTGTGGAATATTACGAACTCTTTAGTTGTGGAATGTTACGAACTCTTTCGTTGTGGAATGTAACGATTTCTAGTTGTAGAATATTACGAACTCTTTCGTTGTGAAATGTCACTAACTCTTTCGTTGTGCAATGTTACGAACTCCTTCGTTAAAGAATGTTACGAACTCTTTAGTTGTAGAACCTTACTAACTCCTTAGTTGTTTTTATATTTTTATGTGTTTTGACGTGAAAGTTGTTATTTTAATTTCTTTTTACATTTTGTCAACCCTTTTATTCCATGTTGTAACATTTTTATTTACATTTGTGTTCATACGTAATTTACAGTTAAGAACCGCCTACAGGTGTTCTTCTCTGGAAGTACAGGGTCCCATACCAAAAAATCTTTAACTAACTTGGCGTACACGACATTCCAGGTAGAGGCCAGTCATTCATAAAATTAAACCATAGGATAGTCATATTATTTCCTATTCGAAAATCGACTCTATACACTGTCCATTGGGTTATTGGTTTTTTGGACAGCTGCCTTATAATGTAATTATTCCCGATTACCTTAGGTTAACTTTAAAATGTGTTATAAAATAAATATATAATCTGTCTTATCTTGTTGGATTATCTTATTTATGACCTCTTACAGACATTATAATACAGGTGTATTTTTACAAAAAAACATAAATATTGTTCACTAGTAGCAGCTGTCAAAAAACCATTAAACCAGTGGACAGAGTGTAATCTTTATTGTAAGCACGCTGTTGCTAGGCGTACTCGATTTACTCGACAGAGATTATTTTAACAGCTGCTACTAGTGAACAATATTTATGTTTTTTGTAAAAACTGATACGCATACCTGTATTATAATGTCTGTAAGAGGTCATAAATAAGATAATCCAACAAGATAAGGCAGATTATATATTTATTTTATAACACATTTTAAAGTTAACCACACCACACCACTGTCTGCCTCGAAATATCAAACTCAGAATATATTAAAACAGTGCCTTCTGTTCCACAGAACGGCAAAGGCCATGGCTTGTTCAAAATTACAGTAGACCATCTGTAATTTTGAACAAGCCATGGCACAAACGCGCAGAATACACGTAACATAAATTTGATTGATTTTTAAGTACCTATTGGAAATAACAGTTTCTCACATATAGTACTTACCTATTTATTGAATTTCATTCAAATTCTGATCATTAAGGGTTTTGTTTCTGTAACGTTTTTTTTTAATACGAAAACACTGTATTTATTTTGTAAGCCAAGGAAATTCCTTCTTCTAAATTGGCTATGACAATAAAAACAAATTAAATAATAATAATCATAAATAATTATCCATACATAAATACCTTAACCTAAATATACATATAACATTGTGTTAGTAAATAAAACTTTAAACTATGTTAATATCACCTAACTGCACTAAGTCTTTATGCGTTCCGGTGGCACTAGTCTGCTAAAGCGACGGAATCTATACTAATATAAAATTATAAAGCTGAAGAGTTAGTTTGTTTGTTTATTTGTTTGGTTGAACGCGCTAATCTCAGGATCTACTGGTTCGAATTGAACAAATATTTTTGTGTTGGATAGTCCATTTATCGAGGAAGGCCCATGCGAAGCCGGGTCGGGTCGCTAGTACTATATAAATGAAAAATACATACACAACACTCAATTGTATACTTACCAGTACCTTAATGCGCTATATTCTAAATGTTTTTATGCTAGGTCACTTGAAAAATGCTAAATTTAGCCATAAAATGCTAAATTGGCAACACTGCAGGTAATGTAAGGCACTGACTGTTGATAAGCATCATTAACACCACTTACGTTCACATTAAAATTCTCTCAGACATAGTCATAAAAAGTCCGTAAACGAAGCACTTAAAATATCTATAACAGTATAATAATGTTACCATTTAGTACGTACTAAACACCTGCTCTCAAAGGGGTTATACATTTTCTCAAGTTATTTGTAATTTGCAACTCAGTATCATGTCACAGTATAAATACATATGAGTGCTACCGTACAGTGACACGTCCCGCCTCCCTACTAAACACCGTTCCTCACTTCTTCCCATATCGAACGTGCTCTCGAAACTCCTTTTAGTTCAAGCGGCGCGTAAACACGCACACACGCGCACGTATTTGTACAGTCTGTTATTTTGGTAGTAGTGTAGGTAATTAAATCGTTTCGTTTGTATGGAGGGACGCAGGTATGATCATGTTGTATGGTAATAAAAATAAATATTTGCAGGAGTAACAATTATATTTATTCATTTGTTAACCACTTAAAAGAATTAAATATGTACAAAGCTTAAAAATGTAATATGTAATGTAATGTAATGTAATATGTACAATTAAAAATGCATTATTAGAATTATTATATATTTTTTATTGAGTTGTTTAATTTGTATTGTATTATAGAAATATAAACCTAAATACAAAAGTTACTAATTGAAAACTGCATTTAATTGCATCATGGCATAGGATTGTTGTGTGATGTTTTAAGGTAATCTTGAGCGCAACGTGGACGATGTCCGATGTCGCAGAAAGCCGTTAGTCGTGAATACATTTTGGACTAATTAGTTAGTTCAAACCAATAATTCCAAAACACGGCTACTACTTATATATAAAAAAACTTTACACTAACCCGGAAAACTCGATCATTTTTCAATTAACGGTAAAATTCGAACTTCAATTTTTTTTTCATTCGGTACATAAGTAATCTGTGGGGAATCACATTTTGACAGCTCATAAAAAGTATGTCAATTGATTAGTGATGTCAAGTACCCAATTATTTATATATTTAAATTTATTTTAGGCGACATGGGTAGAATTATTTTTATGGGTAGAAAGAAAAATACCACATTTTACAAAAGACAAAAAATTACATGTGTGAACTGCACATGTCTACAGAGCCAGCACTCGTTCGGTTCGTAGGTTTTTGTCGAAAATTCACAAATCGCCTGAAAATAATTCCCTACGTCCATATTCCATTATTTAGGAACATATGCACATTATGACGAAGCACAAATAACTTAAATGCGCTGTATTCACTTTGTTTATTCAAATCGATCTTTTGTAGTGTTACACTTATTGCCGACCGAATTATACTGAGAATATAATTAAAAATGCCTACCTCTTTGCTCTAATCTTTTCGTAATTAACCACATTTTTACATTTTTACTCGTATGGTAAAGATTGTTACCTATATTATTATACTTCGACTTTTAATTCTCTTCAGTAACTTGACAGTTTAAAAGAATAATAATTATATCATACTAAAACTATTAGTGTTGACATAGTGAACGATTTTGCGTAAAGAACGAATGATTAAAATTGTTTAATTTAAATTTAACTTTAAATGTTCGTATGTAAGATGTGGAATATAAGAACAATTAATAATTGTTAATAAAAGTTATTTCCTTTCTTTTTCTTCTAATAGGAACAAAATAAAAATCATATATTATTTTACTTTTTTTTTACTTTTGTCATGTTAATAGTGTAATGATATAGATGGGTGTGATGTGTGTGTATAGATTTTTAATAGTATATATCGTGTTTTTAAGAAAAGTTATTAAATTTTAAATAAAATGTTTGCTGTATAAATTTAAGTTCATTCAATTTAATAATAATAATAATAATATGTGGGGACATTTTCACACACGGCCATCTGACCCCAAACTAGGGAGACCCTGTACTATGGGTGTCAGACAGCTGATATACATACACAAATACATTTTTTTTTGTAAATACATACAAAATATATAATATATATAATAATGATATGTATAATATATATACTACTCAAAACAAAATAAGGGCCACGAGGTAATTTTTCATTTTGGTGTAATTAATTTTTTTATGGTGCTCTTCACAGACGAATGCAAAGTTAAATTTTTTAACGACGATCGGCGTATTAGAGTATGGAGAAAACGCGGCGAGAGATTTTCAGAAGCCTGCATCCATGAAGTCGATCGTTTTGGTGGTCCAAATGTAATGATTTGGGGCGGGATAAGCTTACACGGCAAAACTGAGCTCGCTATTTTAAATGAGGGTACTGTTACTGCTCAGCGGTATATTGAGAAAGTTGTCAGACCACATGTGATCCCATTTGCACAGCGAGCGGGTCCTGGATTCATCTTGATGCAAGACAATGCTCGTGCACACACGGCTCAAGCGACTCGGTTTGTACTGGAAGACTCTCAAATTCAAGTCTTGCCGTGGCCGGCGAACAGTCCGGACTTAAATCCAATAGAGCACATGTGGGATCAGTTGAAACGAAGAGTTAGTGGCGGTGATCAGGAAATCTACAACCAACAGCAACTCATCAATGCTGTGAAAAGGACCTGGGAAGAGATTCCAATGGAAAATGTCAGGCATTTGATTGAGAGCATGCACTCCAGGCTTCAGGAGTGCGTAGCTAAACGAACGCGTTACTAAAAGATGAGCATGGAGTGTTTTCTTTTGTTTTCAGTAACTTTACGTTGTTTTTATTTTTAACCTAAAATGTGTTTTTTCTTTCAAAAGCAAATAAACTTTTTAATCATTATTATTTGAATAAATTTATTAGTCTACATGGTAAAAACAACATTAGTTTTCGTTATGGAGACAAATAATATATATTGGTTTTATTATTTTCATGGTACAGACAAAATACCTTGTGGCCCTTATTTTGTTTTGAGTAGTATATATTTATTTTGTAATTTCATTCATTCTTACACATCACTTTTTATTTTGTCAATTTTTCAACTGTCAAGTTACCAAATATAATTAAAAGTCGAAGTATAATGTCTCATTACCAATAATCCAATCCCAACCACTTTGATATAACAAGCGCTTAGCGCTTACTCACTAATTCATTCTACATTACTACTTACATATATGCAAATGAACAAAACAGAAGCAGTAATTAGGGGCCCCTCTTCAAAGACCACACGCAATTCACGTCCTTGTTCCCTTGATATAAAGTTCAATTTGGGAAGGTCACGTTCACCCAATTATTCTGAGACCACAGGTGGTAGGTCGTACTAATTTGCGGGTACACTGCCGTTCATGCAAAGCCTATCTTTGTCTTGATTTATGTCAGAAGTTGAGGCAGGTAAAGTCTTCTGCTTTGATTTGGTTTAAGTACTATGTGGGTAGTTTTCTGAGAGAAAACTGAATAATAACTTGCTGGACTTATGAATAATGAAGCATTTTCTGATTAGTTTTCTTTTTCGTTGGATGGGAGCCAATGGCCTAACAGAATGCCGTTCAGAATCTAGTTGCAATCTTACCTTAGTCACACCTGGGTCACTCCATACAAACGAAACGATTTAATTACCTACACTACAACCAAAATAACAGACTGTACAAATAAGTGCGTGTGTGCGTGTCTACGCGCCGTGAGAACTAAAACCAGTTTCGAAAGCACGTTCGACGCGGGAAGAGGTGAAGTACAGTGTTTCGGAGGGAGGCGGTGCGTGTCGCTACTGTACGGTAGTACTAATATTTACACTGTGCCTCAGTGTCAATCAATGTAAAAAATTTGTTCGAACCAAAAATTGCGTGAAAATTCAGCACATCATAAGTCCCAGGGTAGATACCCCATTTGGGGTCGACCCGCCTGATACTTGATCGCCACTTGTTGCGATCTTGGGTCGTTGTTGGCGTTAGAACTCCTACACTTAAATACGATACGACGTTACGTTGTTCTAAGACGCGGCATCGTTTTGTCGTATTGTGGAAATCTACGACGAGCAACGTAAAAATTCACGACAGAACATCGTAACGTGCCACGGCGCACGGCATGACGCCGTTGTTATAGGGTTCTTACACATAAACACGACACGATGTTGCCTTGTGCTACTACACAGCATCGTTTTACGATGCGACGTCGTATCTTGTAAATCTACGACGAGCAAAGTAAAAATTTACGACACGACATCGCAACGTGCCACGACGCTATTTCTATTCTTCTTCACTCCAAGCTGTTATTTTCTTTTCTATCTTTGAATTCTTCTGATGTTTTGTCCCACAGCACGGAACGATTTTTGACTAGGGTTATTAAATGATCAACCTTAATGTGGTCTGCCATCTTTGAATATTGAATAACAAATTAATGTGGCATCGGGGAAGGAGCCCACCGTGAGTTTTTACGATACGACGTCGAGCCGCGCGTTGTGGCACGTTGCGATGTCGCGTCGTGAATTTTTGCGTTACTCGGCGTAGATTTCCAAGATACGACGTCGCATCGTGAATTCCGTTCAGCCACTTAAGGCGTCAAAGAGTAACAAACATCCAAACATCTTCACAAACTGTCGCATTAATAATATTAGTAAGGATTTTAAAAGTGCCTACAACTAACCCTATAAAAGAATTCCAAATTAAAATGAAACTATCAATATTACAAACACTAAATCATAATATTAAAACCTAAGCATCGGGTCAAAATCAAGACCCCCACTAACTTGAAAATTAACTAAAATATTGCTTAACTTTACGCAGATAGCAATTACGTGCGGTCCCGAGATATAATCTGTGGGACACCTCTAGCAAAGTTACACAAGTTTTCTCTGCTTATTACCGTTTACTAATGAATGAAGATTTACATCTTTGTCTCAGTTTTGTTAATCAGTTTAATCAGTTGGCTGAAACTTTTGGGTAAGCCTTGAAGTACAGTTGTGTGTGTTGTGTTTTGTGTATCAGCCTATTGCCGTCCACTGCTCAACGTAGGCCTCCCGCAGAAATCGCCTACCAACCCGGTCTTAGGCATTCAACCACCATTAGCTGACAGCCACCTTCTTCAAATCGTCGGTCTATCGTGCCATGCCGCTCTGCCTTAAAACGTATCTGCTCAATCTACCATCCGTCCAGTTCTACTTCAGCGTGCTGACACTACGCGCAAAGTCGGTGACTTTAGTTCCTTGGCGAATAACTTCAAATGATGAATGTAGTTGCAGTTTAGTTGAATAAACTATTTGGTATACATTCTCACCCCAACTTTTGGTCACAGCAGCCAATCTCATTGGAGACTCGCCAAGTACGCATAAGATATTATAATGCACAAGTGTGTACGGAACCACAGGTGCCATCCCTGTTACCTAACTATAATAGGGCGATGGGAAGGCAATCCGACAAGAACGGGGAGAGACCAACGACTTGACATGCTTTCAATGGCACGGGAGTGTCATACCGTTTGGTGTACATGGATATTTATTTGATGAAACCGATTTGTCCTGTCGATAGTCAAAGGTATACGTATGAAATCTAGGAAACGATATATTTACAATTGTATGAAATATCTTTAATTTATATCCATCCATTTTAAATACGTTTTTTTTTTTTTTTCTTTCAAGTACCTCGGGCATTTCCTCACCACCGACCTTAAAGACAATGTAGATATTGAAAGGGAGCGCAGAGCGCTATCGGTCCGAGGTAATATGCTGGCACGCAGGTTTTCCCGATGTAGTGTAGAGGTAAAAATCACCCTTTTTAAGGCATATTGCCAAAGTTTCGCTGGACGCTCTGCGCGTCCAGTATAATAATATTTTTAGGATGCTGTTGCGAAGGCCTCGTTTTTGTAGTGCGTCAGAGATGTTTGTGCAGAATCGAACCGATGGTTTTCATGAGGTGATTCGCAAAAAAACCGCATCTCTACTAAGCAGAGTACGAGAAACTAGCAACAGCATCCTCAAAATAATAAGGGAGGACGTTACGTCTCCAATTGTGAAAAGGATGGTGAGGACGGTGATTAATTAGTAATAACTTTATAAATCACCAATATTCGTGTCATTTTACTAACAATAGTTGTAGGGGAGGTAAGCCTAAAACGGGTAGCCCGCCTAAAACGGGTATGCGTTTTAAATTACGCGCCGTTATTGTTAGTAAGAATGTGTGCGTGCAGAGCGGGGCCCCTGCCGCTGGCCAATCACGGGCAGTCGGCGCGTTTCCCTGACGGACACGAGTTCACGGTAAGACAAAAATAAAGGTTTTTGCTATTTTCACAAAAAAAAATCAAGTTACATTACTTTTGAATACTCGAAAATGGTCTACGATAATGTTCTTACTAGTTGTGTGTTGTTATTTGGCAATAAATAGTCGTTTTATTTGTGCAATAGTTTGGCGTATATTATTTCGGATTTAAGGTTATGAGTGGTTTGAAAAAAATACATGCTTGTGGGCAAAAAGGGTAGGAGTAAAGCGGGTACCCATTTTGCCCATACCCGCTTTGCCCTGTATAATTTCATTGAGTGCTTATTAGTACTTTTATTTTTACTTAATTTTACTTTTGCAGATGGTTAATAAATATAAAAGAAAGACAGCAAATGCATCGTGGGACGAGGGAGTTATGAAGCTTGCGATAGAAGAAGCTCTCAAAACTTCCGTCAATGGTGCAGCTAAAAAATATGGAATCAACCTCTCGACTTTGCAGAGACATGTGAAGAAGGGATGTCCAAAAAAAAACTAGGACGATTTACAACAGTTTTTACAGCAGCTCAAGAATCAGAGCTCGTTGAGTATCTATTTCATATGGATAATCTGTTTTTTGGACTAACGAAAACTGAATTCTTGAAACTAGTGTTCCAATATGCTGAGAGAAACCATATTACACATCCTTTTAAAAACGGTGCCGCGGGTGAAGATTGGTATGCTGGCTTTAAGAAACGACATTCCGAAGTTAGTCTGCGCCGTCCAGAACCAACATCGGTTGCACGAGCCAGAGGCTTCAATAGACCCCAAGTTGAAAGATTTTATGATTTATTGGAAGCCGAAATCGAAAAGCACAACATTGATGCAACTCGAATATATAATGTTGACGAAACTGGCATCCAAACTACAAGCAACAAACCTCCAAGAGTCTTATGTAGGTCTGGAAAAAAACAAGTTGGCGTTATTTCCAGCGTCGAAAGAGGTAAACTGACGACGGTTGTATGCTGCTGTAATGCAGCAGGTTCTTTTGTACCTCCATTTCTCATCTTTGGCAGAAAACGCATGGTAGACAGGCTTTTAGATGGAGCTCCACCAGGATCATCAGCTACTTGCAGTGATAATGGTTGGATTAATGGACCAGTATTCTTAGAATGGTTGCGGCACTTTGTAGACAACGTTAGGCCAACTCAAGAAAAAAAAGTTATTTTGGTGATGGACAACCATGAGTCCCACAAATACCTCGGAGCTTTAGAGTATGCATCGCAAAATCATGTGATTTTTGTCTCTCTTGCTCCACACACAACCCATCGTATGCAGCCACTTGATACGTGTGTCTATGGACCATTAAAAAATTACTTTGAGCAGGCAGTTTCTGTATTCCAACGAACACATGTTGGACGCATTATTTCCCAGTATGAAGTAGCAAGACTATTTGGTGAAGCATATATGAAGGCAGCGAGTACTCAAAATGCAGTAAAAGGATTTTCGTCTATGATGGCCCACAAATAGGTTCGTATTCGACGATTCTGATTATATGCCATCAAATTTGACTGACCGACCTGATCCTTCCGGTGTGCGAGTGGATACTGAGGCTGATCTCATTTCTCATGAGCCGACTAGCAGCAGACTTGATCCTTCTGATGTTCCAATGGATACTGAAGCTGATTTGATTTCCCATGAGCCTCAGACGACTGGCAGCAGACTTGATCCTTCTGATGTTCCAATGGATACTGAAGCTGATTTGATTTCCCATGAGCCTCAGACGACTGGCAGCAGACTTGATCCTTCTGATGTTCCAATGGATACTGAAGCTGATTTGATTTCCCATGAGCCTCAGACGAATTTTGATTTTAGTAATGAAATTGAAACGCGTATGCTGGATATTCGTGAATCTATTGATTCTGACCGCACTGTGTCTCCATCTATTCTGGACATAATCATAGAAAGCCACTCCTGCAAAACTCCAACGCCGGTAGCAGATGATGTACTAGTGACTCAAAATTCCTTTGGGTCCTTACCTACTGATACAAGCAATAGTAAAAAAAATATGAATGAAGATATAACTGCAGCTTCTCATGTGACTCCAATGGATATTCGGCCATCACCTAGAATGGAACCTAACAAAACTGCCCGGAGACGTAAAACACAGAAAGCGGAAATACTAACAAGCACTCCTATAAAAGACCAGCAAAGGGAAAAAGAGACTAAAAAAAGAGATTTAAAAAAAAAAGTTAATGCAGCGAAAATAAATTTAAAGGGACCAAAACATTCAAAACCTACTACGAGTGTACATAGGCCGATAACAGGGAGAAAAAACTCCAAACGAGGTCCAAAAAATGATAAAAAAGATAAAACTGAGTACCGGTGCTTGATATGTAGCGACCTCTACAGAGATCCACCAATAGAAGACTGGATTAAGTGTGATGATTGCGAGATGTGGGCTCATGAGGCCTGCACGTCATACTCTGGAAGAGGTTCGTATTATTGTGACATGTGCCACGAATAAGTTAAGCGTGATTGAGACTGCAAAATATGCCAGAAGACTGATTACAATAATGGTTGTGAACCCTAATGGTTAATTATAAATAGAAAGTACGAGTTAAGCTTGTTATGAAACAGTTCTAGTCATTGATTGACGTTGATCTCATTAATTAAGTCCCTACCCGCTTTGCCCAAAAGCCCTACCTGCTTTAGGCCCACCCTACGGGCAAAACGGGTAATTCGAATGGTAAAGTTTTTTGTTATTTTTATATTCTTAATGTAGAAAATTATTACATTTGTCATTTATTTTATAGTCCCTAATAACCAAACATTTCAAAATGTTAAAATAAAAGTACAATTTGCATCTATAAGTGGTTTTCTTTTATCATCAACCTTAGCTTACCCGTTTTGGGCTACTCTCCCCTAAGTCATAATTATAAGTACTAACACTTTGGATCTTGGTCATCTGAAATAAAAGAATTATTATTATTATTATATTTTTACCTTCATCATGAATGCTCGGAGGAGCTCGTGGCCTAATAAAAGCCGTAAGGCTCGACCGTCATCGTCATGTCCGTGGATGAACGACCATACATTACATACCGAGTTTCCTCCGTACCTCGGAAAGCACGTAAGGTCGTTAATCCCGACCACGAAGTAAGTATAAGGGTCAATTCACAACGGGATGGCAGTGGTCGGCAGCACAGCGGCCGGCAGTTTTGCTGACAAACCATTTTCAACTTTATATCTAAACATCAAGGAATAGTTATCATCATCATCATGATATCAACCTTTACACGCGTCCTGCTGGACATAGGTCTCCCTCAAGGGGAGTTCAGCCGTAATCGCCATGCTTGGTCGATGCATGTTGGAGATCGCAGGTGGTGTTATGGTACTCAGATGGATGCCGCTGCCCATCCTCTGGCATCCCTCTGTCGCCTTTTAAGACACCCACGGGTAGAAATGGGGTGGTGCTATTCGCGGCCGGCACCACTCGGCATAGTATCGCTCAAAGATTTAAAGAACGGCGCGCGAATGATCGTCGTGTCGCTGCCGACCGCTGTCATCCCGGTGTGAATTGACCCTATCAGGTCCCGACTGTCATTTCTTAGATCTTTTGTAGCAACTGCCTATCGGACCTCCACAACCCAGTAACTGGGTAGCACGATACCCTTTGGTAAGACTAGTTGTCAGACTTTCTGGCTTCTGACTACCCATAACGACTGCTAAAGATCAACAAATGACAGCCGGCACCAACGGCTTAGTTTCAAGTAATAAATTGATTATTGAGATATTAATTTAGGTTGGTCCGTTTTGGCAAAACTACGCTTAATTACTTTTGTCCAATAAGGGAGCACCTTTTCCCACATACACCCTTACATAAATGGGTACGGAAATTATTTGGCATTTGTTACGCCAGTTTGTTAATCAGTCCCGTCAAAACTTTTCGGACGGAGTTCCAAATAGAAACCTTCGGGCTATGAGATTGCGCGAAAGATAATTTGTTTCTGCTAGAATTTGGAACGTCGAGAGAAATGTTTTTCACGTGTTCAGTAACTTTGACATACTTGTAGGTACTGTGTATTTTTTCAATGAGTTCATTATCGTCATCATCATGTCAACCTTTAGACGCCCACTGCTGGGCATAGGTCTCCTCCAAAGGAGGTTCAGCCGTAATCGTCGTGCTTGGTCGATGCATGTTGGCGATTGCTGTAGGTGTTATGGTACTTAGAAGGACGCTTCTGCCCATCCTCTGGTCAATTTCCCTTTTGTCGCTTTCTGCAACACCCACGGGTAGATATGGGTGGTGCTACTCGCTACCGGCACCACACGGCATTCAATGAGTTAGTAAACTGGAATCCTAAAATCTAGCCAACTTGTTGGAACTATGTTCCTTTACAGGTAAGGCGATATAGTAGAAATCGACACCGGACACGTAACGAAATGCGTGATGTGTATGTGTGCGTGTGTCGAGCCGCTGCTGCGCGCACTCGCCTGCTCGTGATATAATTATTATTATTATTTATTTATTTTTCTGTACAGACACGTACGCAAAGAACTTCGTTCCTTACGGGGGTTCCCCGACCGCATAAGTTTTTTTTGTTTGTAAGGTCTATTATATCTAATTTTAAATGCAAGTAAATTTAAATTTAGAACTATGATGACATCACAATGATGACCAGTATGACTCAGCGCGAACAGCTCAGTACTATCCTCGAGCAGTATTCACTGGTTTTAATTTATAACCTAAAATACAACACAAATATAGTTGAAAATTGCGTAATTTCAATCAGGATAATGAATAACTCGAGGAATTTAATTTTATCGTACATACAATTTTTTACTCTATAGCGGAGAGAAAGAAAAAGGAGGAGGTTCTCAATTAAACTGATTATCAACATTCTTTTTTTAATGGGTAGGGTCTGCCGCGGGTGTGGTACCATAATTATTTTAAAATTTTAAAAATATACAAATAGATGACGTTTTGGTTTGTGATTCCCTTCGGCAAAAAATTTGGTAAGGACTTTCAATCTTTGTTTTAACTGTGTTGCCGATTCGTAATGGATTTGGATGATAAGAAGGAACTAAAAAGTGGGAAATAAAATGCTTTTTTACGAAAAAGACAACGCCTTCAAAAACTAGAAAGTGATAAATAACTTTAGCAGAAAACACGTATAACTTGAGTTTCTGAAGGCAGTTTTCTTTTTCGTATAAAAGGCTTTTTTGTTACAAAAGCACCATAGCTAAATGGTTTCCAGGGAAATAAATATATCATTTATTCGGTTTCATAAAACAGTCCAAAATTGGCTTCATGAAATTTAAGAACCTACCTGCCGTATTATTTTACTGATGGAAGCTCAATTGTACAGTCAGCAACACAGGAAGGATTATGTGTGTACTGCATAAAGACATAGCTGTGTGTCTATTTTAACGTGGAACTTTAATAAATATCGGTTTTTATATTTATTATATTTAACTATTTATTTCATGTGTATTCTTCCCATCTTAACCTATGGAGCACAGACTTGGTCTTTGACTAACATCCAAAAGTCCATACTTAAGGTTTGCCAACGTGCTATGAAGCGCAGTACACTTGGTGTTAAATTAACCGATCGCATTCGTAATACCATACTGCGCTCCAAAACACAGATCGTTGACGTAGCTCAAAAGGCTGCCCAGCTTTAATGGGACTGGGCTGGACATGTCTGCCGCATGCCGAACGACCTATGGGCCCGTAAATCCCAAAATTGGTGCCCTGAAATGACGACACGGGGCCGCGGTAGACCACGTAAGAGATGGCGGGATGACTTGGATATCTTCCTTAAGAATTGGCAAGAAATAGCTAAAAGTCGAGACCAATGGAAGGAATGGAGGGAGGCCTTTGCCCTGCAGTGGGACAGTACAGGCTAAATATAATAATAATAATTATTATTTTCCAGAGCCTTAAATATCGCCGCACCGTTGCCAGCATGTTTTGGAATTGCATAAATAACTTAATTCCATCATTGGACGAGCAGAGATACGACTCGGCATGCTATATGGTTGAAGTTCCACGGTCTCGAACCAAGCGCTTTGCAAAACATTTATTGTGCAAACTGCCAGACTGTGGAATTCACTGCTCGCCCCTCTGTTCCCCGATAACTAAAATCTGGGTATCTTGAAGACACGAGTAAACCGGTTCATCCTAGGCAAGCATGCTCCACCTTAGGCCGCATCATCACTTAAGATCAGGGGAGTTGCGGATAAACGCAACCACACTAGAATAAAAAAAAAATGTAAAATTAACTTGTCATATAATACTTAAAAAAGCTATTAAGGGGCTATTAAACGACTTTTACAGGTTTTAAACTGACAATCACGTCAAAATGTGCAGTGTAAATGATTTGAAAAAAATATATGTTAAACTAGAACATTCTCTTAATCACTTAGTAAGTGAATATTTTTAATTATATTCATATTATATAGTTTAATTAATACGTGAAGTTGTGTCTGACGCGGACAAAACATTGACAATCACACAAAATCTACCAGGTATAATTAAACGAAACTAACACCATCTTACAGACAATTTTATTATCTATCTCTTAGTATACGCCTTTTTTTTAATTTTGAAAGAATACTACTTTTATTTAATTTTTCGACTAAACTTTGAGAGTTTTGGACGCAAAACTGATGCAGAACGGACGCAGTCTGCTGGCACGGAGAGAACTCAAAAAGGATGGTAACCCACACACACACCGACCGCGGTTAGCGTAGCTTAACCTTTGACCAATCGATCTGAACGGCTTTAACTTAGCCACGAGCTCCTAAAAATTAAGTAATTAAGCTCTACAAAATTTTGTACATAGGTGAGCACTAATAAATATTTAGTCTTTACCGTCAAAACACTTAATTTTAAAATGTTTTTAAATTTCCTAAAAGTCCTGAGTGGCTAGCGATAATCATAAATATTTATATGTAATCCTCTAGTCCAGTGCGACCCACTTAACTATGAGAAAACAGTACCTATTCATTTATTACTCAATGTTCACATAAAACCCTTGGTGATCCTTTAAATAAATCAAAAGGGTTCGCTATTTATTGTGTTCATATCTAAATTTATTGGGTTTTCTCCGTGCAGTAAATTTTCTAAGTGGGCGGTAAAAATCACGATGTGTTGCTCGCTTCAGTTCCCCCGGTGTGCCTGTAATGAAGTGAACGTGTAAGGTCAGCATATTAATGTCATTAGCAAACGTACTATAGAACATAAATAGACATGTTTTTAATCCATACTTATCTTCTTATAAATAAAAATGAATCGCTAAATGTGCAAATCTCTCTTTTTTTATAACATTCCTTGGAGTACGAGGATGGTTCTTACCACGTTCTTACGGAGAGAAAAATTTAAAAAATTGTCTGACAAAAAAAAACAATTTTCTATACTTATACAAGATTCAAAATGAATCGCTAAATGTAATGTTATGCGCATAACTGTGCGTGTTGCGGGTTCGATTCCCGCCCAGGGTAAATATTTGTGTGATGAGCACTTGTGTTTGCCTTGTGTCTGGGTGTTGTTTATCTATTTAAGTATGTATTTAAAATGTATTTGTGAATGTATATCAGCTGTCTGACACCCATAGTACAGGGTCTCCCTAGTTTGGGGTCAGATGGCCGTGTGTGAATTGTTCCCACATATTATTATTATCACCATTTATTAATTATATTTACCTATAAAACACATTTTTAAATATTAATAAAAAATAAAAACATTTAAAAATATAAAAAATAGTAGCCCATCGGTATCGGGAACAGGGTCCAAGCTACCGGCGGTCAGGGCTCCAGAGAGAGAAACCTCCTGACAATGCGGGCCGTGTCCAGAAGTACTGCCTTCTGAATCAAGCCCTTGATCCAGCCGCCTAACGAGAGCCTCCTTAGATGTTGGTCGAGGCTCTTGGCAATTAAGCCATTGGCTGTAACAACTATCGGCACAATGATCGCTGAGTCCACATCCCACATGTCGACAACCTCGCGGGCCAAGTCAAGATACTTTATTTGCTTGTCTTTCTCGACCTTCACGAGGTTCACGTCATGCACTGCTATGTCAAAAATCATTGCGCGCTTCTCCAATCGATCCACCACCACTACATCAGGTTTATTGGCTACAATAGTCCTGTCAGTGATGATGAATCGATCCCAGTACAATGTGACATTGCCATTTTCAAGAACTGGATCGGGCACATACCTGTAGTATGGTACTTCTGATTCCACGAGGTTGTATTTCAGAGCAAGTTGCTGATGGATAATCCTGGCCACAAGGTTGTGTCTATGCAAGTACTCTTCGTTAGCGAGACGAGAACATCCAGAGATAATGTGACGGATTGATTCTCCCGGTCGGTGACATGCCCGACAAATGTCAACCGTGCCATCCTTCACAATAAATTCGTCATAATAACTTCGTCCATAATTGCACAGACAAAACCTTCGGTTTCTCCAAATACATCACCGAATCGTAGCCAGGATACGGACGCTAAGAAATCGACATCGGGCCCGTGTAGGGCCCGGAAAAAGCGTCCGTGAAGCTCCTTACTCTTCCAAACCTCCTCGCGATCATTAGTCTTGAGCACTACAGGTATGCACCAGTTCTCTTTAGCCAAGGAGAGCGGGGTGAGGCCCTTGTCCACTGCAACTACATCTCGATGCATCCCCACGTCGGCTTCTAGGAAATATTCCCTGAGACTGCATATCTCACGGTTGTGCAGGGTCTTAGCATTTAAGAAGCCACGACCGCCACACTTCCGCGGGATATACAGTCTCATCACCGATGACCGTGGGTGATGCATCCGATATGCTGTCAACAATGTACGGACTCTCCTATCCAGGGCATCGAGTTCCGTTTGTGTCCATTTGAGTATGCCGAAAGAGTACATCAGGACTGGCATGACCCATCCGTTGAAGGCGCGCACCTTGTTTCCGCCTGACAAAACACTATTAAATACTTTCTTCAGGCGGCCAAAGAAGCGCTCCTTCAACGATTGTTTCATGTCAGAAGCATTGATGCCCAACGCTTCCGCCATACCCAAATATTTATAGGTCTCAATTGAAGAGAGGGATCTAAGGTTTATGGAATCCGAGAGCTGAATTCCCTCGGATTCCACAATCTCCCCTCGCTTGACATGCATGACTGCACATTTGTCCACACCAAATACCATCCTGATGGCGCTACTGAAAGTTTCTGTTACTTTCAGTAACTCCATCAGCTGTGAACTGTTGGGGGCAAAGAGTTTTAAGTCATCCATGTAAAGAAGGTGAGATATTACCTGACCTCCTCTCTTCAACCGATAGCCTAGACTTGAATTCTCCAGCAGTGTGCTTAGAGGATTCAAGGCTAAGCAGAACCAAAGCGGACTCAAACTGTCGCCCTGAAATATATCCCGCTCAATCCTTATCGGTTCACTATTCCTCTGGATTTGTCGACATCCTGGATAGCGAAGGACGGTCCTCCACTGCCCCATACACGACATCAGGAAGGTGCGCAGAGTGGCATCGACCTTATACAACTCTAGCACCCTCATGAGCCATGTATGCGGCACAGAGTCATAAGCCTTCTTGTAATCTATCCAACATGTCGACAGATCCTTACGGGATCGGCGAACCTGTTGACTGATGGCCATGTCAATTAGGAGCAGCTCCTTAGTACCGCGAGACCCATTCCTACATCCATTTTGAGAGGGAGACATGATACCGTTACTGTCTACGTGGTGGTTAATTTTAGCTCTCAAAATGGATGTAAAAACTTTATAGACCGTCGGCAAACATGTGATCGGTCTATAATTTTTGGGTTCCGCAGTACTACCCGATTTATGGAGCAGGTGGGTTATTCCTGTCGTCAAAAACTGGGGCAACGATCCTGATTCCAAGCATGACTGGAACCACGACGCCAAACAAACGTGCGACCTTCTGAACCATTTGATCCAGAAGTGGTGCAGCCCGTCCGGCCCTGGAGACTTCCAATTAGGCAATAGACGGACTGCACAAGCTACATCTTGGGGGCTGATAGTGATTGCCCCCATTTCTGGTATTGCGTCGCACGCTCGTTCGACTTCCTGAGTCCAATCACCCTCAGTGTGACCGACAGGCACCGACCAGATGTTGCGCCAGAACAAATTCATGGCGTCGTCATCCGGCGGGCGCGTATCAGTCACACTTTGAATCGGTCGCTCCCAAGTTCTCTAAACCCACCACCCACCTTTCATCGCTCTGTAATGTGCGATTCTGAAAGTATCGCTCCGCCCGTCGCTTATACCTTCGAATACGGCTTGCCCATACATACACCTTCTGCTTCAGGGAGTCGATGCCCTCTGTAACCCAAGGCATATAGTCTCGAGGACTGATATCAGTTCCCGAGAATGCCCGCCTCACAAAGCGCATCACTCTTGGGCGAGTATTGCCCTCCCTAAAGCAGATTAATTTGCCGATGAGCCCTCTGGCCTCACTAATGCGCCGCTCAATTCTGCACTGCCACGCCGGTACGGCAGGTTTTGGTCGTGTAGCTCTGTCATCATTAGCAAATTTGACGTGAGCTACACGACATGCCGCAACAGCTGCACAGTACAGAATCGAATGCGCATCAGTGAGGTCTTCGCAACTATCAAAATAATTTGATAGTTGCGAATCCAGAGCACACACCAGCACCTTGTTTTTTTTATGCATGGGCAAACGAGGTAAGCGTGGTCTAAGCTCAGGCGGCATGAATCGATACTCTCGAATCGCACCCTCCAAAGAGCTCCTCAATTCTTCATTGCACTGGGTACTTACATGTGTCATGTCATCATGCCATCACTCCCATCAGTAACTTGACTAGGTGTTGCAGCCGGCTGTGGTTGTGCCACTTCCACAATCTGCGGCAGGGGAGCAGTGATATGGCTTCTCTGCATTTCAGTTCGGAGGCGATCAAGTACAGTGTCATCCATCATACGGTTACGCTGGATGACCCGCACCTGATCCGATAGTCGTTGTGCTGAAACGTTGACAGCTGGCTCAAGCACCTGAAACAGAGAGAGCATCCGAACACGGTACGCGGTCAGATTATTTCCCCCCTCTGTAGCCCCATAGTATGCGCGCATGACATTTTCGTTGATAGTTTGTGTCCATCTCATGCGCTGCACACTTCCGCCGGGAGCTGGGACCCTATCAGAGACCGATGGGTCTCGCGGTCCTAAACAATCCGGCGGCCGGCGTCCTCCCCGTTGACGAGCAGGTGGTGGCGTCGTAGGCGGAGAGAAATACTCGTCGCTCGAGCTCGACGCAACTGCTGAGGCCGGTATCACAACACTCACGGTTGGACTGGGTTCCGGCGGCGGTGAGCCGGAGCTGAGCGACGGGTCCGGAGGTTGTAGGCGTGCTCGACGTACTGCTGCTCTCGTTATCATCCTTATCTATATATTTTCTTTATCTTGTACCATCGTTTTTGATTATATAGTCCATACGTATCGATGATTATATTAAATTTCCAATTATTTATGCAATATATTTGTACTATGACAGATGTCATGATGAGAAATTATTTTCCAAAAACTATTTGCGATGATTTTATGGGTATGGCTCACAGAAGTAGTAAAATTAATTGAATATATGCTCGTTATTTATAAAAAAATGTATCAGTATCTATTAATAATGTGTATATGGTATTTAATTAATATTTTTGTTGAACAGATAAAATATTAGATAAGTGACACATAGTGTTGCCATTATTATTATTATTAACTTGCGAACGACTGGACCAAATTAAATAATTCTTTTTTTATAATATTCCTTGAAGTACGAGGACGGTTCTTGCGGAGAGAAAAATTTAAAAAAAACTATTGGGTAGGCGTAGGGTAGGTGTAGAGCAGGTAAATAGGTAGATAGGGACAGGACAACGTCTGTCGGGTCAGATAGTAATATTATAAATGCAAAAATAACTATCTGTTACGCTTTCACGAGGAAACGGCTGAAACGATTTTGATGAAATTTGGTATGCAGATAGCTTGAACCTTGGGAAAGGACATACCTAGGATATGTACTTTTAATCCACAACTTTGTCTGCATCCGCGATAACCGACATTCACGCGGACGAAGTCGCGGGCAAAAGCTAGTAGAAAATAAATAGATTCGTTTTTTTGTTTGAACGCGTTAATCTCCAGATTCTGAAAATTCTTATCACTGAATGCTATAGGCTATACAGGGTAATTGAAAAAATAAATACCCAAAACCTCTTAATCTGGACTCCGTATCATCACCCTGAATAACATTTGTTCTACGACTTTGATCTCAACTAAATAACGTAGCCAAAAACAATTTGTTTTTGTTTATTTGTAGTCTGTAAAATTTACGTATACTACGCGCGCGCGCACCCATATGATAGCAAATATGATGTAGGTAGTAGGTAGGCTAATGTACAGGCACAGCTGATTGCAGGCCTTTCGTAGGCCGTGTCGGAAAAAATATATAATGCAAAATTTAAAATGTGTTTATATTGTTTGTATGGAAAAAAAATGTTTCGAAGTTGTTCAGGGTGATGATACGAAGTGAGGATTAAGTGGTTTTGGGTATTTTTTCAATTACCCTGTATTTGATTATCAACAAAAATTAGATCCGATCCGAATCCGTAAGAAAAATTATGCGAACTAAGTCGAGGGGAAAGAGAAGCTACATCCTTAAAACACAAAATAGAACGCCGAATAGCAAGCGTTTCGGCGCGTTTCATACAGAATTTAAATAAGATTATTCTTCCCCTCCTCCTCGAGTCGTAAGCTCACTGCTCAGCGTCGTGATGCTCCCGTCCACCAGACTCCACGACAGAGCTGCTTCCACTTTCCTCGATCCATGGCGTGGTTTAGAGCATCTGTGATCGTTGTGTTTAGGGTTTTGCTTATTTGGTCGGACCATCTAGTTGGGCTGCATCCCCTAGGTCGTTTTCCTTCTAATTTCCCCGTGACAATAAGTTTCTACAGATTGTCTGAGGGCTTTCGGGCTATGTGGCCGAAGTATTGCAGCACTTTCCTAAGGCAGATGCTCGAGAGCCTTTGCGTTATCTTGAGCTCGTTCAGGATCTAGCTGTTCGTCTTATGGGCTGTCCACGGTATGCGTAACATTCGCCTCCAGCACCACATTTCAAACGCATCGATACGTCGGTCTGCCATTTTGACGGTCCATGACTCTGCTCCATACAAGAAGATGGGAAAGACCAAGGTTCGAACGATGTAGATTTTGGT
This sequence comes from Charanyca ferruginea, assembly GCA_947361185.1. Taxonomy (NCBI): domain Eukaryota; kingdom Metazoa; phylum Arthropoda; class Insecta; order Lepidoptera; family Noctuidae; genus Charanyca; species Charanyca ferruginea. The sequence goes on from OX376078.1 coordinate 6,473,637, forward strand.
TCTTCTGAGAATGTTTCGATCTTTCCACACCTTTTCGAGTTGCGTCATTGCCGATTTTGCCATTCCAATGCGTCGCCTGATTTCTCCTTCTGTTCCACCTTTATTTGATATACTCGATCCCAAGTACACAAAATCCTCGACCATGTCGTACTGAGAGGGCAGGTGAACATCCTGCAGTACGCTAGATCTATCAACGACCATTATCTTGGTTTTAGCTTGATTTATGTTAAGGCCCATTTCGCGACTGACCGAGTCAAGGCGGTTTAGTAGCTCAACCATTTCCGATCCGGTCTTAGCCAGTAAGGTGGTGTCATCGGCATAGCGTAAATTTGAGATTTTAAGACCGCCTACTGTGAGACCACCTCCCCAACCCTCGAGTGCTTTACGCATGATGTGTTCTCCGTAAATGTTGAACAGTATTGGAGATATGATGCCACCTTGTCTGACCCCTTTCTGAAATCTAAACGTGGTGGATCTTTCAGTATTGACCTTGACCGTGCCATAACCTGTATCGTAAAGATTTTTAATAAGCGCGATGAGGTGCAGAGATACCCCCATTTCTGCTAGTATATGCCAAAGATGCTGCCAGTTTACAGATTATTCTTAATAATTACCAATTAAATTGCAATTTCCATTTAAATGGTGGTGAATATAATTAATCAATTATTGCTTTTATTGTTATATTATTATTGAATTACTAAGTTTTTAATTTAATAATACAAATAATCTGGACTCCTTCGATAAAGACTGGCCCACAGATATGGATAACGCAAGTATCACGATCTGTATGAAAACCAAGCGTGCCATTTTTTGACTACCTATTATGACGTCACAATGTTTTGTTTTTCTTAAATTTGGTATTACCAGGTATTGCTGAGGGTATAACAATAAAAGTAATTGTTTTTTAAATTAATTACGCACAATATTAATCACAAAATGACTTACCGATGGAAGGAAACGTTTGCTTAATTTTTTTACTTACTATTTTTGTACGTATGCACGTACGCACGCAAAGTAGTTGCTCTTGCTTTATCTAGGTCTATCTATGTCTGTGGACTGGCCCCTAATAGCCCTTAATATAGAGAGATGGATGGAGAGTGGAGAGGTCTTTGCCCTGCAGTGGGAAAATCCAGGCTGAAATAATAATAATAATACAAATGATGAAAGAAAACCACCTTCAAAAACTAAAAAGTGATAAATAACTTTAGCACAGAACACACATTACTTTACTTTTGTAAGTCGGTGGCGATGGCTTTGAGTTTGTTGTTTTTTATTGCGACCGACTTCCGAAAGTAAAGTAATGTGTGTTCTGTGCTAAAGTTATTTATCACTTATTAGTTTTTGAAGGCGGTTTTCTTTTTTTTTTAACTTTAATTTTTCGCTTTTTAGTGTTTCCAAATCCATTAAGAAACGGCGGCACACTTAAAAGAGATTGTAAATCCTCCAAAGATTGAAGAAACTAAAACGTCATCTAAGTATTTTTTTTTTGAATTTGTTGATTTTCTCAAAAAGCGCTAGATCAACTTTGGTAAAATGTATATGGGACCATTTCGGAATAAACCTCTTTCGAACAAAAAAAAAAGAATTTTCCAAATCCCGAACATACATAAAAAAAAAATACAAACATTCGAATTGATAACCTTTTTGAAGTCGGTTAAAAAAATATCTTAGTTTGAATTGTAATTCATTACCAATAAATGTGTTTATTTATTTACTTCTATCGAAAACTGATATCCAAAATGGCGGTTATGCCACAGCCTGACAGTTAATTTCTTTATACATTTAAAAGGGAATTTCATGGCCATACCTCTCTATCTCTATGGTTTTTTAAAGACATTCTATGGTTCTCTCTTCTATACGGATTTCTAATTCTATAGTAATATGCATTTATTTTCCTCGTACTACATTTCGCTGCTGACGCTACCACTCATTACGTCAAGGTAGTTTGCCTATAATGAATTTATGATCATACATTATATTTATGCTCTTGTGTGTCCTTACTAGCTGTTTGAGCCTTGGTTTTTACCTTTGCTACTTGGTGACGTCACTTGTTAATCTTTCGGATACCGGTTTTAAACCTTTTCTTTCCCATATTCTTTCTTCTTTTTTTTGAAAGATCGTTGCTCCATATTAGAAATATCTCTTGTATCGTGGGTGCGTTACACAAAAAACTCCCAGACCCAGAACATATTATTAAGATTAAGATTTAAAGTTTAGCCGTGTGGTGCCGGCTGCGAATAGCACCACCCCATTTCTACCCGTGGGTGTCGTAGAAGGCGACGGAGAGATATTGACCAGAGCATGGGCAGCAGCGTCCTTCTGAGTACCATAACACCTACTGCGATTGCCAACATGCATCGGCCAAGCATGGCGATTACGGATGAATCCCTCCTTGGGGGAGACCTATGCCCAACAGTGGGCGTCTTAAGGTTAACATGATGATGACGAAGATTTAAGATTTATGCCATATTACTGCGAGAGTTAGGAAACTGGGTTGGATCTTCAAATCTCTGAGACGTATACTTCCAAAAAATACAAAAGGAAACCGCGGATCTCCTAGAAATCTACTAAATGAAATCTATTCATCACTTGCGCAATCTGTCATGGTTTACTGCATACCTATATGGGAAGGCGCAGCTAAAACAAAATTAATCAATATAGAACGGAGACAGCGATCCTTGATAAAAACAATGTATTTTAAGAAGATAAGATATTCTACTGAAAAGCTATACCAAGTTAGTGGTCTACTTTTAGTTAGGAAATTGTATATCATATCCACTGTCCTAAAAATTATCCAAAAGTAATGTCGAAAAGGATAAATGACTTAACTGCACAAATACCACCAACTAAAACGAAATTCGCGACTTTACAATATCAACACCGATCTGCTCAACTGTATAAAAGAGTAAACAAATAAATATTTATATATTCCAACAAAATACACGAATGTAAAAATAAACTAACAGACTGGATAATGCCACTCACATACCTGTGTACAGTCAACAGCAAAAGTAGATGATCAAAATCAGAAATTCAATACTAATTTACTAACACTAATTTATATAATTTATTACTAGTTTACTTATTAAAAGTATATGATTGTCACACACATACTTTTGAATCACTTCGACGCCACACAGTTCCGACACGAACTTCGTTTATTAGTATTGAATTTCTGATTTTGATCATCTACTTTTGCTGTTGACTGTACGTGAGTGGCTTTACTCAGTATCTGTATACTGAGTTACTCCTTCAACACATGAACTAACACACACACACACTCAACCCCCCCCCCCCCCCCCCACACAAACCCTCGCTCATCAATTCAAGCTACTTTATGAAATAAAAAGCTATGTAGAATTGTACGTTAAAATTTAATAGCTCTCACTAGAATGCGATGAGTATAAAAACAGAGATATAAAAAACACTAACCTAGACGAACTAAGTTAGGCAGAGATTTCCAGGCTCCACAGCCTGGCCGGCAAACAGGATCGGCCGAAGATAAGACCGGTCGGCTCCTAGCTTTGGGACGGAAGTCCCCGGGGATCTTAACAGTAAGACCCGCCCTGGGAGCAGCAGGCACGCGACAGCACGACGGCACGACTCAGGACGTTACCGACTTTTGGTTGTGGACCGGTAGACTTTAAGTAAATAGCGTGTTACTTAAGCGACAGCGAGATCTAGACTCCCTCATTTGACAGGTTTCTTTCCTGTTGGCTCTTCCGAAATTCATATTATTTTCCAAGTATGAATTTTATTTCTGGAACGCCCGTATGATCATACAGCGGGGTATTATAGTACCGGCCAGACTCAATTATTGTAGACTGCCAGTTATTTTTATTCGATTAGTGCGTATAGGATTTTTAAGAACACCAGATATATTAGCGGGTGTCCAGCTGTTTAGTATAAAATACAGCAATACACACATATATTCGACATCAGTTTGAAGGTTTTAAGTTATATAAGCCGTAAACTAATTAAAAGAATTACTGACAATTGTCAAGATTGACAACTGTCATTGACAAACATGTCATAACAAAACATTATTTATTTTCCAGATTTATAAAAAGGGAACTATAATAATTTAGCAGACACAGTCTTTATGCTCGATGGAATATAATGTAAGTACCTTTAAAGGCCCATTTAAATTATAAAAGATTCCATGAATCTATTAAAACATGTATTATAAAACGTAAACAGCAATTATGAAAAATGATTGCATGCTTATAAAAAGCAAATATAGTATGTGTTACAACATATACTATATTATCCCCAACGACCCGAGAATTTTTTTTGGCTTAAAACAAAAATTTTGAGAAGGTTAAAGTATTTCAGCATTCACAAACTTTCATAACTTAATCAAACACACCGACATCTTACGAAATTAAGGTCAAATAGGATTCACATTCGATGATCCTAAGAACCTGAAGATTCATTAACAATAAGGCTTATTTTTGGAGTTGTAATCCGCTCGCGTTTAAAACCATTAATAAGATGAAGGTTTATATCAAGGGATAGGCCTTGATCGATTATAATGTAGGCTTATTTAAGAGGAGTTATCATCCGCTCCTGAAGATACCTATGGCTTTCAGAGTATAGCCATAGATATGGGGAAAAAGATCAAGGGGATAGCCCTTAAATAGTATTGATGTAGGCTTATTTAAGAGGAGGTATCAGCCGCTCCTAAAGATACACCTATGGCTTTCAGAGTATAGCCATAGATATAAGAAAAGATCCATCAACCTCAATAGTTGACGGTGGCTAATTAGTCAGTAAATCCATCAACATGCAGTCGTTGATGGGGGCTAATTAGTCATAAACTAACGAAAAGTACTTCTTAAGTTTAAAAAAAAGAAAAAAAAGGAGATTAAAATAATGTTATGGTTTCAGAACCGATGAATGAAGAAATATATATATATATAAATAGAGTTTTATTAAGCCAAGATTAAAACTATAATAAAAAGAAGGGAAAGGAGATAGAGGTGAGTAATGAATAAAACAATTAAGGATGAATTTATTTACATAAATATATACATTTATATTTTAAAATCTTTAATTTGCCACTTAGCCTGATTAACATTAGGATCCTCTAGTATATAAATTAATGGGAACAATTTCTGCAACACAGTGGACTTCACATATTTTGGCGCTAAATAAGTCCCAGCCTGACTATTTACATAGTTCCTTCGCCAGACAGTATCTCCTACGTTGTATTCTTTGAAGGAACGATTTTCGTTATAACGAGAAGAGTTACGAGCATGAGCAATATGAAAGGCTATCTGAACTTTATGAAAAGTTGCAGTTAATAAAACTATGTTAGCAGCATAGATGTCCCTAGGGAGAAAAACTATTACATCAAGATTATTAGTTGGCGTATAAAGTAAGCCAGAAGTAACAGTTTCTCGTCCATATAACAAGAAGTTAGGGGAGAAACCAGTGGTAATATTATTTGTACTGTTCATAGCGTATTGAACTTTAGGAAGGTGGATGTCCCAAGTTCTATGGTCATCACCGACCAAAGATGACAAAGCTGTTATTATAGTACGATTGTATCTCTTAGTGGGATTAACTTGAGGGCAATAGTTAGGAGGAGAAATATGTATGGTATGTTATATCTGCCCAGAAAGTTGCGAAATTCATTGGATTGGAATTGCGATCCATTGTCCATAATTATAGTCTGAGGTACTCCATGAACCAGAAAAACAAAATTTTCTAAGTTAGAGATAATGTTAGCACTAGTAGCCCGTTTTAGTGGAAAGATCAGGGAATATTTAGTAAAGCAACAGTTAACCACTAAAATAAATTGATTTCTACGCCTAGTCATTAAATCCAAAGAGATTGTTTGGAAGGGCCTGGAACAAATTTTTGGTTTACCCATAAGGCCGAAGGGAGAGTGATTAGCGTGTTTGTAAGTTAAACAATTTTCACAGATAGAAATTATTTTAGCGATATCCTTAAACAAAGCTGGCCAGTAATATGAAAGTGATAGTTTTTTGTAGGTTTTAAAAATTCCAAGATGAGACTCGTGAGAGGACACATGATTATTTTTGACAAGGGTTTCGCGAAGATTAGGATGGGGAACTACATTCCACACGAAATCTTCAGTTAACGCGTAGGAAGATTGAGAGAGAGATTGATTGAGTATAGCGAAATAATTTATTTTCGCGAATAGTATAATTAGGATATTGGACAGGGTTATTACGACATTCTAAAAGTAGTATGCCGAACCTTTCTAGTGCTGAACGTAGAGATTGAGGTTCTAGTGAGACAGGATTAACGCCAGGTGAACATGATGTACGTGAGAGTAAATCAGGAACTGTTATGTAGAATCTATGGATATGTATATATCTATGTTTGTCACTCCGATAACTGATGTCGCTTGTCAAATAAGAGTCAGTGTGCTTTTACCTATCGGTGGTTTCACTTCTCTTTTCGTTCGCATATTTATCAGTGGCGACGAGTACCCACGACTTGCAAAAAGAAAAGGAAAATGTCTCACTTTGGAATATTGACGAGTTTTGACCACAATACTCATTCGTGGCAAAATTATAAACAACGTATTTTACAATGGTTCATTGCGAACGACATTAACGAGCTGAAAGATCCGATGGGAATTAAAAGGCGAGCAATATTGCTGAGCGCACTCACCGACAGCACCTACAAACTCACGGCTGATCTAGCTTTACCCAAAGAACTGACGCAGGTGCCATTCGAAGACGTTCTCACACTTCTTGACAGTCACTTCACGCCAAAGAAATGTGGATTTTACGAACGGTATAATTTTTATGCCGCTACTCAAGGACTGAATGAAACATTCTCGCAGTGGGCTGCGAGGCTTCGTGGGCTCACCACACATTGCGGTTTTCTGAACGTGGAAGAGGCCCTGCGTGACAGATTTGTTATGGGTATGCTGCCGGGACCGGAGAAGGACAAACTTTTCGCACGGAACATTCAAGAGTTAACACTGGCAAAAGCAGTGGAGTTGGCCGAAAGCGTGCGCAGTGCACGCAAGGGTGCAGCGACGTCATCATCGGCGTTGGCGCAAGCGCCACCGTTAAGCGAGCCGCTGTTCAAGATCGCGTCGTCCACAAACGAATCCAGTGCTAACCAAGAAAAATGTTCCGTGTGCGGATATAAAAATCATAAAACGTCTCAGTAACCGCGTAATGGAGCCCATTACTGTCAACGTCTGATCAATTATTCACGTATACAGGTCGTACTATTTATTGTTTAGGTGTAGTGCAATTGCCCATTACATATTTGAATAACACACATGTAGTTAAAGTGCGAGTAATACGTGACGGTGGTCCCCCAATATTAGGTAGAGATTTTATTTGTTTGTTTAGATTACAAATATTGCAAATAAATTATTTTAAATCTAATAATATTGCTGAAAGACTTAAATTAAAATACCCATTAGTTTTTGCTGACGAACTGGGTGTATTTACAAAGTATCGGGTCAAGTTACAATTAAAAGATGATGCGAAACCGGTTTTTTTCAAAGCTCGGCCAATAGCATTCGCGCTTAAAGATAAGATTAACGGCGAGCTCGATCGCTTGGTACGTATAGGTGTACTAAAACCGGTTAAGTACTCCGAATACGCTTCACCTATTGTGCCTATACTAAAGCGTGATGGCTCAATTAGATTGTGTGCAGACTACTCTGTAAGCGTAAACAAACAATTAATTGTTGAACAATATCCGTTACCGACGGCTCAAGAACTATTTACTAAATTGCACGGTGGACAGCAGTTTAGTAAATTAGATTTAACGCAAGCTTATTCACAATTTGTTTTAGACGAAAAATCTCAAAAAATAACTTGTATAAATACACATCGTGGATTATTTGTTTTTACGCGTTTAGTTTTTGGTCTCGCTAGTGCCCCAGCTATATTTCAAAGGGCAATGGAGTGTCTATTGTCGGGATTAGATGGTGTTATGTGCATGCTTGACGATATTTGTATAACAGGGGAAACTGAAGAACAACATTTAGTTAGATTGAGCGCGGTCTTGCAACGACTACAAGACGCGGGTCTAACACTTCGTAAGGATAAATGCGCGTTTTTCGAAAATCAAATAGAATACTTAGGTTACACCATAGATAAGAATGGTTTAAGAAAATCTGAACAAAAAGTTAAGGCAATTAACGAGGCGCCCGTACCGACAAATGTGAATAAGTTACAGTCGTTTCTAGGATTAGTTAACTATTATAGGAACTTTGTTCCGAATGCATCCTCAATATTAAGCCCGCTTTATTCTTTATTGCAAAAAGGCAAAAAATGGAAATGGGAGGGTATACATGATAAAGCATTTAATTCAATGAAGCAATGTTTATCCTCAAATCAGGTCCTTGCACATTTTGATCAAAATGCTAAAATAATCTTAACGGTAAATGCATCGCCCAATGGATTAGCTAGCTATTTATCGCAAATAGGTTCTGATGGAGTGGAACGTCCAGTTTCATTTGCCTCTCGTACACTGAATTCAGCTGAGAAGCGGTATTCACAATTACAAAAAGAGGCTACAGCGATAATTTTTGGAGTACGACGTTTTCACCAGTATTTATATGGGAGGGCGATTCCCTTTGTACTTAGGACAGATCACAAACCCCTTTTATCTATTTTTGGTCCATATCGTGTAATTCCGGAGGTTTCTGCAAATAGACTGCAGCGTTACGCGATGTACCTTAGTGGTTACAATTACTCTATTGAATACGTACGCAGCGCTGACAACAGCGCAGATTATTTATCGCGCGCTAGTCTACCTGACGATGAGCCAACGGCTCTGAGTGGGGGGCGCTGCTACGAAGCCGACGGCAGCTTAGTACCGGTAGAAGATCGCGCTTCGTACGTAAATTTTGTTATTGATGGCAGTTTACCTGTAACGCTTAGTGAAATACGTGATAACACTATTAAGGATGCAATATTAAATAAAGTACTATCGTATATTGTTAATGGGTGGCCTGAGCGATTGTCAGATACATTAATGAAACCTTATTTTTTATGTAAAAACCAGTTGTCGTATGAAAGCGGTTGTATTATGCGAGGGCACAAAGTAGTAATACCAGAGATACTTAGAACTAGGTTATTATCAGAACTACATAAATCACATTTAGGTATAGTGAAAACAAAAGCAGAAGCGCGCAGTAGATTTTGGTTTCCAGGAATAGATCACGCCGTAGAAAAAATGATTGCGGATTATGAGGTTTGTTTACAATTAAGACAGTTACCCGCACGCGCGCCGCTTGCGCTGTGGCCACAACCACCGCAATCGTTCAATCGAGTGCACGTAGACTTTCTCGGCCCTATACAGAATCGTTCATATTTAGTTATTGTGGATGCGTACTCAAAATGGGTAGAAGCTTACGATATGGGGACAAGTACGTCGTCGTTATCGCTAATTAATAAATTGTATGAATTTATGGCTAGATTTGGCTTACCGCATACTATAGTCAGTGATAACGGCACACAGTTTACATCCTCAGAATTCAAAATGTTTTGTACATCTAACGGCATATCGCATGTGACGTCGCCGGCTTATCATCCGGCCAGTAACGGTCAGGCGGAAAGTTATGTGAAGGTGGTAAAAAAAGGAATTAAGTCTAGTATTTTAAGTAGTAGTAATGTTAAAGGAATTAATAACTCGTTGTTAAAATATTTATTTGACTATCGAAATTCCGTTCATTCTTCAACGGGATGTTCGCCTGCCCAGTTAGTTTTTGGTCAGAAACTACGATCGCGATTAGATTTAATTAAACCAAACTCACCTCTACCGGCGTCTGTCACTCTCACTCGAAATGTCGAAAACGAACAGTCTTTGCAGTCTAAAGAGGCAGAGAAGGCTACTAAGTTTTTTATGATTGGGGACTATGTTATGTATAAAAAATATAACATAAATAAACAAGGTTCATGGCAAAAAGGTGTAATAATTAAAAAAATTGGTAAAGTAATATACATAGTTAGGGACTGTATAACTTCACGTAATGTAAAAAAACATAAAAATCAATTACTAGCATATAAAGGAACAACAAGAATGTCTCCCGACTCAGATGATTGCCCTATTGAATTTGAAGATATTTCTCCACAAGGATCTTCACCTGTGGCTGGTAATAATTTAGACACGACCGGGGAGGGAAATATAGAAGAAGAAGTATTTTATGATACTACAGAAGTTCCTTCAGGCGATAATGCAGTAGCGTCTGGCTCCGGTCAGAATCAAATACCACAGCCAGAAAGGCAAACTACAGACGGTAAATTACTGCGACCAGTACCAAGGGTAGATTATAAACGGTTTTACTAATGTTAACAAGTTAATGTTTATTTTGTCAAGCTAGGGGAAGTGTTATGTAGAATCTATGGATATGTATATATCTATGTTTGTCACTCCGATAACTGATGTCGCTTGTCAAATAAAAGTCAGTGTGCTTTTACCTATCGGTGGTTTCACCTCTCTTTTCGTTCGCATATTTATCAGGAACTAAATTGTCTTTACCTATTTTATGTTTAAGAATAAAATTAAAAGATGACAACCGAAGAGCCCACCGTGCGAGTCTACCGGATGGATTGGATAAATTTAGAAACCATTTAAGTGCTGCATGGTCTGTATAAACAGTGAATTGTTTACCATTAACGATATAACAACGCCAATGTTCTAAAGCTAAAATTACCGCAAGAGTTTCTCTTTCTATAGTTGAGTAGTTTCGTTAATTTTTACTAAGAGACTTACTCATATAAGCTATAACGACCTCCTTATCGTCCTTTATTTGAGTTAACATACCACCGATGCCTAAGCTAGAAGCATCGCAATGTACTGAGAAAGGGAGATCGTAGTCAGGACAAGCTAGTATAGGGGTAGTAACAAGAGCTTCTTTTAGTTAATTAAAAGCCAGAGTAGCGTCATTATCCCAAATGAATTTGGGGGCGTCTTTACCTGACGATGTTAATTTATTAAGTGGAGTTGCAATTGTGCTGAAGTTTGGAATAAAACGACGAAACCAACTACAAGTTCCAATAAATTTTCTTACCTCTTTACGAGTAGTGGGAGTAGGAAATTCGAGTATTGCTTTAATTTTAGCCGGATCTGAGCGTAAACCGTTTTCATCTACAATGTAACCTAAGTATTTAAGTTAATTTTTGAAGAATTGACTTTTATCAAAGATAATAGTCAATTTAGCAAAAGTTAGTTTCTCAAGAACTTTAACTAGATAAGAGATATGCTCTTCAAATGATTCAGATATGATTAGAATATCGTCAAGGTAACAAAATACATTATTGTCAAATTCAGGAGTAAAAAGCATGTCCATAAGTCTTTGCTGAGTAGCTGGAGCATTAGTTAACCCAAAGGGCATGATAACAAAGCTATATATGCCACGACCAGGGACATAAAAGGCTGTTTTATCTTTACCCGACTCATCTTTTAAAGGAATCTTCCAAAATGCTTTAGCAATATCGATGCTTGAAAGAAATTTGGCGTTTTTAAAGTTATCTAAAATTTTATTAACAAATGGAAGGCTGTACGCGTCTCTACGAGTGACTGAATTTAATTTACAACTATCAACACAGAATCGCCATTCGCCATTTCATTTTAGGTGTGATGATAACCGGAGAGAGCCAAGGGCTTTCGCATTTTTCAATAACACCCCATTCTAACATTTTATCAATTTCTATAATGAGAGCTTTTTGTTTTTCAGGAGAAAGACGATAACATCGTTGTTTAATCGGAGCGGTGTCACCAGTATCAATATGGTGACTAATAAGATGAGTGCGGCCAAGAATTCCTCTACTTTCGAAGGATATAGCTTTAAATCGTTTAATCAGGTCATTTGCCAATCAAAATTTGCCTGGCCGGCAAACAGGATCGGCCGAAGATAAGACTACCGCGGTCGGCTTCTAGCTTTGGGACGGAAGTCCCCGGGGATCTTAACAGTAAGACCCGCCCTGGGAGCAGCAGGCACGCGACAGCACGACGGCACGACTCAGGACCGTTACTGACCTTTGGTTGTGGACCGGTAGACTTTAAGTAAATAGCGTGTTACTTAAGCGACAGCGAGATCTAGACTCCCTCATTTGACAGGTTTCTTTCCTGTCGGCTCTTCCGAAATTAAAATTATTTTCCAAGTATGAATTTTATTTCTGGAACGCCCGTATGGTCATAGAACGGGGTATTATAGTACCGGCCAGACTCAATTATTGTAGACTGCCAGTTATTTTTATTCGATTAGTGCGTATAGGATTTTTAAGAACACCAGATACATTAGCGGGTGTCCAGCTGTTTAGTATAAAAGCTTTTTACAAAAAAGACAACCGCCGTCAAAAACTAAAAAGTGAAAAATAACTTTAGCACAGAACACACATTGACTTTAGTTTCGAAATTCAGTGGCTTTGTTCTGTTTATTGTTTTGTATTGCCACCGACTTCCGAAACTAAAGTCAATGTGTGTTCTGTGCTAAAGTTATTTTTCACTTTTTAGTTTTTGAAGGCGGTTGTCTTTTTTGTAAAAAGCTTTTTATTTTCCGCTTTTTAGTATCTCCTTCTCATCCAAATCTATTAAGAAGAGATTGAAAGTTAACTACTACAAGGATTGATGAAACTAAATCGTCGTCTATGTAAAATTTTTGGGTATTTGTTGATTTTTTAAAAAGCGCAGAATCAATTTCGATAAAATTTATATGGGACCACTCCTGAAGCATACCCTATCCGTGAAAACAAGAATTTTCAAAATCGGTTTACGTTTGCCGGAGAAATCGCGTAACAAATCGCGCACATACTTAATGCAAATTTAAGACTTATACGGTTTTCTCATGGATGCCACTGTCAAAACTAGACCAAATGAGGACCACAGGACCACACGGGAAGCACTAGCTTTCAAATTAAAAAAGAATCATCAAAATCGGTTCACCCAGTCCAAAGAAATCAGGTAATAAACATAAAAAAAATAATAATAATAAAAATAATAAAAAACATACAGACGAATTGATAACCTTCTCCTTTTTTGAAGTCGGTTGAAAATACAGCAATACACATGTCGGCGTCGTATTGTAAACAACACGTGCATCGGGCCACCCGGTAGCACGCTACGCCATTCGAGGTGTGGCTGAGTGTGCGCTACGGCGTAGCGCGCTACGTCGTTCTCCCACCTCCTCGCTGTGGGGCGGAGTTAGCGCGCGCTACGTCGTAGCGTGCTACGTCGTTACCCCCCTTCTAAAACTAGCGTATAAAAGGGGCCGCACAGCGGCAAAAGGACACCCATTAGTCTACTCAATGTTCTAGGCAAAATCTACGAGAGGCTTATTTATAAGCGGCTCAAAGACTTTGCCGAAGCAAAGAGTCTCATTCCCGACGAGCAGTTTGGCTTTCGAACCGAACATAGCTGCATCCAACAAGTCCACCGCATCGTCGAGCACATAAGCGCTGGTTTTCAGCGTGGCTTGATGACGGGTGCGCTCTTCTTTGACATAGCGAAAGCATTCGACAAAGTCTGGCACAACGGCTTACTATACAAGCTTTACCAACTCGGAGTGCCAGATCGTCTCGTGCTCATCTTGCGTGACTTTTTGTCTAATCGCACCTTTCGCTATCGCATCGAGGGTGCGCTCTCTTCACCCCACCCGATACGCGCTGGCGTCCCTCAGGGCTCCGTAGTATCCCCCCTCATTTTCACGCTGTTCACCAGCGACATCCCCAAAGATAAAAAGGCCCAGTTGGCTTTATTCGCTGACGACACGGCCATCTATTACTCGGGTCGCAACCCAAACAGCATAGCTCGTACCCTCCAATCCGCGGCAAAAGCCTTAGGAGCTTATTTCCGGAAATGGAGAATCGAGGTAAACCCTATCAAGAGTCAGGCAGTACTCTTTTCCAAACCGCGTTCGTCCCCCTCTCTGCCCAGTCCGATAACCATGTTCGGTAAGCCTATCCCTTGGGAGAAGCAAGCCAAATACCTAGGTGTGATTCTAGACCACCATCTTACTTTCGGAGAGCACATAAAGACGGTGCGTTTGCGCGCCGCTTTCGCTCTCGGTAGGCTCTACTTCATGTTGAATGCACGCAGCAAATTGTCACTCAAGTGCAAATTGCGCATTTACACGGCGTGCATTCGTCCCATCATGACGTACGCCTGTGCTGTATTCGCACACGCGAAACCATACCGTCTCCATAGGATGCAGACCCTCCAAAACCGTTTCTTGCGAAGAATCACAGGAGCCCCTTTTTACCTTCGCAACGAGAACCTCCATCTCGATCTAAAAATACCTACCATCCAGCAGTTCATGAAACGCTCCGCCAAGCGTTTCTTCGACACCGCTGAGAAGCACTCTAACCCGTTAATCGTATCGGCCGCCCGGTACACTCCCTCCCGTATTAGTAAGACTCGACGACCGAGACATACTCTGACCGACCCTGACGATGCTATTACTCTCCTCCAGGAGAGCAATAAGGCCACCAGTACAGTTAAGAAACACAGACACAGACCGCCGTCATTCCGTCCTCGCCGCCGAGGCCCGCCGCGACGACCCCGTACGTCCCCTCCCCGACCCTTGCTCGTGCCAGCCCGCGCCGCTGAGCCTGTAGTTTTAAATTCGTCCCTAAATAATGGAAATCCGATCCAGCCTGTCCCTTTGCTGTCCTCTCCCAGCGACGCCCTAAGCCGAGGCTCGTACCCCACAGGGGGTGCCCTTAGCGTGTAGTCGCTTAGTTTGTAAGCTTTTTGCCCTGGCTGGAGGCCCTAAAAATAATAATTTTTAAGGCACCACAGGAAAGTCCGGTTAAGCAGCCGACAACCTCCTAGGTTGACCTGCGAGATGCCAATCCGAAAAAAAAAAAAAAAAAAAAAAAAAAAAAGCAACAGGACATTCTGTCTTCAGGCGTGGCCCGGTACACAGGTTGTATTGCTCTTAATTATTGTTACTCTGCTTCTCTGTACATTATCTCTCCTTTTCTGAATAAAGGTGTTACTGTATTATTGGAACTAATGTGTTACTGTTTTATTGGGTGTCATTGCTATTATTATAAGGTGTCATGTTAATTATCTCTTAAAACATGAAGAACTGATTGACCGTAATTTCCTGTCGAATTAATTAAATAAGCTCTGTAAATAATAAATTCTAATTTCGTTAAAGAACCTCTTTTATTTTCAATATGTATAATCCTGTGCCTTCACACACATATATTCGACATCAGTTTGAAGGTTTGAAGTTATATAAGCCGTAAACTAATTAAAAGAATTACTGACAATTGTCAAGATTGACAACTGTCATTGACAAACATGTCTTAACAAAACATTATTTATTTTCCAGATTTAAAAAAAGGGAACTATAATAATTTAGCAGACACAGTCTTTATGCTCGATGGAATATAATGTAAGTACCTTTAAAGGCCCATTTAAATTATAAAAGATTCCATGAATCTATAAACACATGTATTATAAAACGTAAACAGCAATTATGAAAAATGATTGCATGCTTATAAAAAGTAAATATAGTATGTGTTACAACATATACTATAACATACACCACACCACTCACGAATGACAATCACTTTCACATCACTCACATCACATCACTCACATCACTTCACTCACATCACATCACTCACATCATATCACTCACATCACATCACTCACATCACATCGTCTCACTCACCTCACATCACATCACATCACTCACATCACATCACACATTTTTTGTAAAATATTTTTAGTAAATAAGTATTCTTTTCAACCGACTTCAAAAAAGGAGGAGGTTATCAATTCGTCTGTATTTTTTTTTACCTGATTTCTCGGGACTGGGTGTACCGATTTTGATGATTCTTTTTTTATTTGGAAGCTAGTGCTTCCCGTGTGGTCCCATTTTAATTTGGTCTAGTTCTGACAATGGCATCCATGAGAAAACCGTATAAGTCTTAAATTTGCATTAAGTATGTGCGCGATTTGTTACGCGATTTCTCCGGCAAACGTAAACCGATTTTGAAAATTCTTTTTATAGATAGGGTATGCTTCAGGGGTGGTCCCATATAAATTTTATCGAAATTGATTCAGCACTTTTTGAAAAATCAACAAATACCCAAAAATTTTACATAGACGACCTTTTAGTTTCATCAATCTTTGTAGTAGTTAACTTTCAATCTCTTCTTAATAGATTTGAATGAGAAGGAGGTACTAAAAAGCGGAAAATAAAAAGCTTTTTACAAAAAAGACAACCACCTTCAAAAAGTGAAAAATAACTTTAGCACAGAACACACATTGACTTTAGTTTCGGAAGTCGGTGGCAATACAAAACAACAAACAGAACAAAGCCACTGAATTTCGAAACTAAAGTCAATGTGTGTTCTGTGTTAAAGTTATTTCTCACTTTTTGAAGGCGGTTGTCTTTTTTGTAAAAAAGCTTTTTTCACCGTTCAGTCTACCTAAGAAAGAGCGGCGTCTCTTAACACAGGCATTATCTGCTTAAAAAGAGGCGCCATTCAACAACAAAACGTATACAACTATGGTCATGCAATAAACATTTATTATTAATATTATACATAATATCTTATAGTATTTCGGTCTAATCCGATAACTATATTCACTTTTTATAAGCATGAAATCATTCATCGCACGTTATGTTTACATCTTATAATATTTGTTTTTGTAGATTCTTGGAATCTTATGAATAGAATGTGTATTATCTACTTACGTTTTTTATGCTGTTCCTGTCGGCATCCTTTGCATTATATTCCTGTACTATTGGATCAAATTAATATTTACAAACCTGAAAAATAAACAATGTTTTGCTTTGACATGTTTGTCGATGACAGTCGTCAATTTGACGACCGTCAACATTACTTCTAAAAGTTTTCGGCTACTAACGTAAATCCTCTATGCTGTTGATCTTGTAAGCTTGTTTGTCTGTGTTATATAGTAAACGGCTGAACACCCGCTGTATTATCGCGTGTTTCTTAAGATCTAATTCGCACTAATATTATATAAAAATTATTGGCAATCGACAATTATTGAGTCTGGCCGGTGCTTTAGAAAAGCGATTTGACCGTTCTAGAAAGAGGATTCATAATTGGATTTTTCCGAATTTCGGAAGAACGGTCAGAAAACAAAACCTGTTAAAGAGGCAGTCTAGATCTCGGAGTCGCTTGGGTAACACGCTGATTACCCATACGCTTACGATACTGAAGCCTACCAGTCTACTTACTGAAGTCTACCAGTCTACTTACTACAAGTCTACCAGCCTGCAACCGAGAGTCGGTTAAACGGGTTAAGCCGAGCTGTCGCGTGCCTGTGCTTCCAGGGCGGGTCCTCCTACTGAGCCGAGCTGAGCTGATCGCGCCAGTCTTCTCTTCGGCCGATCCTGTTGCCGGCCAGGCTGGGGATCATAATCCTTCTGGAAAACTCTGCCTAATCCCAGTGCGTTTAGGTCAGTCCTTATTTTTATACTAACAATTGTTTTTGATAAATAGCCTTTTATTTCATAGACTATGTAGAAACGTTACAATCTGTAGGCCATACAAATATTTGCGACACGCTGCACAGCAGTCATTCAACACTTAACCACTACGCCAACCGTCAACCAAGCAAGTCTCATGAAGAGGTATCGTGTTACCTAGTAACTGGGTTGTAGAAATCAGATAGGCAATCGCCCCATGTAAACACTGGTATTCGGCTGCATCTGGGCACAAAGTACGTGAGGCTGTGGCGCGCCCGAGATCAGGAGCCCTAGGCAAATTAGCCAAATTGTCAATCTACAATCGATAACGCTAACAGAAAAATAATCAAAATTATGTGAATGACGTCATCTCAACGATAAGTCACGTGATCGGAATCGATTACGACGAGGCATTAATAAAATTATTGTAGAAAGAGATCGGAAACGAAACGATTGTAACTTGGCCAGGCCTACTGGAGCTGTAGACAAGGAGCTGTGAACAATAAATTACAGCTTTATACAATCAAACCGAGATTTCTTTTTTTTTTTTTTTTTTCTTGTGGGTACATTCAAGTTAATTCAGCACAGAAATTTTCCTATTATCGACCTTCCTGGGGTTGCTAGGACTCGTACCATATTAAAGCAGAGCCCTTGGCGGCCTTACCTCCCTTTTCGACTTTAGTTAAGTCGCTCCAACCAAACTCTTCTCCAAGCTTGTCATTGTCTGCACACCACGCCACTACGCCGCTGTCAGTGGTGGCGGGATCGAATATCGGGAGAGCCACGTGATCCTGCCGATTCTTACTGGACAACGCTTCTTTGATAGTAGTAAGCAGCTTTAGTTGAATCTCTGGTTCCATTTCGGTAGCAACAATAACCCTGAAAATATAGTAAGATTAGTTTAGCACATGGCATCCCACTTCTGATGTTAGAATAAAAGGGGATAAAAGCAACATTAAAAAGCAATTAATAGCTCTACATTAAATACACATACTTATATACTCAAAGAATATTATTATTTTAGAATAGAATAGTGAAATGAAAATACTTTGTTTAGGAAACATATATTTTATTGTAATATTTCAAACTCAAAATCATTTATTTTAATTTAACCATTTACAGGTAGTTTTGAATTGTCAGAGTCAGTCAGAAAGTTGAATCTAGTTGCTCGTTCCAAACGGGTAGGTTTCTATGGAGAAGAACGAGCAAGAAACTCCATGAACACTCTTTTAAAATCAGTAATATTCTACAAATTTAGGTTACATCATTCATGTCATAACAACTAGGTATATATAATTTAATATTAATTAAAATTATACATATAATTACACATTTATTGATTAAAATAGCCTATCATAGTTATCATCATAGTTATACTTATCTATTATTTTCTTCGGGAGCTCCGTACCGATCAACGTTTTTTTTTTTTTTTTTTTTTTCGGATTGGCATCTCGCAGGTCAACCTAGGAGGTTGTCGGCTGCTTAACCGGACTTTCCTGTGGTGCCTTAAAAATTATTATTTTTAGGGCCTCCAGCCAGGGCATAAAAGCTTACAAACTAAGCGACTACACGCTAAGGGCACCCCCTGTGGGGTACGAGCCTCGGCTTAGGGCGTCGCTGGGAGAGGACAGCAAAGGGACAGGCTGGATCGGATTTCCATTATTTAGGGACGAATTTAAAACTACAGGCTCAGCGGCGCGGGCTGGCACGAGCAAGGGTCGGGGATCATCCAATGAAGTCGGAACACTCGCTTTTATAAGCGGCGACAAACAAGTATGATTCACATAAACGACGACAAGCAAATGTGACTCACACTTATTTGCTATCCAAAGTTTAAACACACTTTATTCTATTTAAAATGATGTTATTTACTATACTTCTACTGCATTTAATCAGAAATTAATTATTACTTTATATTACAACACGAATTATGTTGTTATATATTAATTACATCGGTATAAATCTAACACGCGCGTGATTGGCACGGAGCTCAGATAGACGACGTCGGCGATAACCTTGCGTGGTCGTCAAGTAAAATAGTAGTCGTACGTCAAAACTTTTAATGCTAATTAAGGTGTTCTTGATTGTTGTATATTAATAATAATATAATTGTATATTACAAAAAAAAAAGAAAACCGCCCACAAAAACTCAAAAAATTTAAATTATTTTAGCACAGAACACACATTACTTTCGTTTCGGAAGTCGGTGTCGGTGGCTATGTTGTGTTGTTGTTTTGTATTGCCTTAACATTCAAATCCATTAAGAAACGGCGACACATTTAAAACAGAGATTGTAAGTCCTCCAAAGATTGAAGAAACTCAAACGTCATTAATGTATTTTTTTGGGATTTAGTTGAATTTCTCAAAAAGAGCCGAATCAATTTTGATAACATTTGTATGGGACCATTTCGAAATAAACCCCTTTCGAACAAAAAAAATCCACAGATCTCGTGCCTCTCACGACCTTCGGGTACATTGAAAATAAATTAAAACAAATCAGTATTTCACATTTTATTTACAAATTATTCTAGATAGTAAGATTTTATAGATATCCACCCGGTTGTTTACGTTACCCAGAAACATAATGACTACGTGTCAAAAAAAAAATCAAGTGCCGTGCTCGACGAATAGCGGTCGGCAAACTTAATTTATGGCCGTTTGACAAACAAAGGACTAAAGCTAAAAAAGGCACTTGTTCAAAGGAATTTCTAAGAATTGATAAAATAAAAACGATGCAAGAAGTTAGAACACAAGTAAAATAAGACGTTTACTTATTTTGATAGAATAATAAACTATATTAGTTTTAATAAGACATATTATATTTAATATGAACATACATGTTGTATTTTCTTACAATTACATAATATCACAAAACACACAAAACGAAACATACGAAACAACAATGACTAATGTATCAAAATAGTATTTACAATTACATAATATGTACTATGTACATACCACAATATAATACGAATCACAAATACGCAACAACAATAACTAATGTACCAAAATAATATTTACAATTACATAATATGCACAAACCACAATATAATACGAATCACAAATACGAAACAACAATAACGAATGGATCAAGATAATATTTATAATTACATAATATGCACAATACACAATATAATACGAATCACAAATACGAAACAACAATAATTAATGTATCAAAATAATATTTACAATTACATGCACAAAACACAATATAAAACGGATCACAAATGCAAAACAACAATAACTTATGTATCAAAATAATATTTACAATTACATAATGTGCACAATACACAATACGAATCACAAATACGAAACAACTATTACTAATGTATCAAAATAATATTTACAATTACATAATATGCACAAAACACAATATAATACGAATCACAAATACGAAACAACAATTACTAATGTATCAAAATAATATTTACTGGTGCTGTAGTTATGGTGCTACCTGTGTTGCATGTAAGGCGAAATTCGACTTTCCCTGTGCTGGCATAACTGAGGCTGGTTGGAGAAAACTTGGCGAGCGTAAATTGACCTGGAAATGTTAAAGCTGCAAGGCTACCCCTGTTGCCAGTCCTCAAACTGGTTGTTTGAAGGCATCACCAGCGAACTCGGAGACTATCATGATTGAGCTTCAACGTCTGTCAGCCAAAATGGAAGCATTGCCGGCGTTGATAGAGAGCGTGAAGGCTGTCCAGAGCGAACTGGCGGAATTAAAAACCATACGGCAAGAAGTCTCTGAAATGAAATCGTCCTTAGAGGCCTACGGTTAGGAAATAAAAGCTTTGGCAAGTAAAGTATCAGTTCTGGAAGATGAAATCGAGACTTTGAAGAAAACCAAGGAAGTGGTAGTCAATTTGCAGGATCGAATCACCCAGCTTGAGAATCGGCAGTCTGAAAACGAACAGAGATCTCGCTTGAACAACATTAAGATAAAAGGAGTGCCAATATTCGACGATGAAGACCTGTTCGCAATAATGGCCAAGATTGGTAAAGCAATCGATTTCCATGTACAGAAGGAACAGATTAACTACATAGCAAGGGTGCCGACACGTAATGACAAGCTAAATAAAAACATTATTTGCTCTGTGCATAACAGCTACCTTAAGAACGATTTTATAGCAGCGTCGAGAAAATATAAAAAGCTCAATGCTGGAGATCTGGGCTTTCAGGGCAATAACAGGGTGTACATCAACGACCACCTAACACTTGAAAATAAACTTCTACTTAATAAAACCAAAGCTCAAGCCAAAGAGCGTGGCTTTGAACATGTGTGGATGCAAAATTCTTTTTAGAAAAAACAGCACGTCTCCAAAACACTGCATCAAAACAGAGCAAGATTTAAAAAAGTTTGTTTGTTAATTAAAACGTCTCAGTTTACTTGCGAGTTGTGTGCTCTCTTTGAAAAAGTTTGTTTATCCAATATTGTGGACACATTGTTGTTAATAGTGAACTCGTTTAGCTTAAGTTTGAGATACATAGGTATGTTTTTTTTGCACGCATTCCATTCTCGCCTGCCTTTTGTTTCCTTATCGCTTGGTGTCACCTATTCATTAAACTCATTAGGCTTTGTTTATTGCCATAAACCTGAACCTAAACCTGAGTTTGAGTTGGAGTTTGAGTTTGAGTTTGAGTTTGAGTTGGAGTTGGAGTTGGAGTTTGAGTTTGAGTTGGAGTTGGAGTTGGAGTATGAGTTTGAGTTTGAGAAGGAGTTGGAGTTGGAGTATGAGTTTGAGTTTGAGAAGGAGTTGGAGTTGGAGTTGGAGTTTGAGTTTGAGTTTGAGTTGGAGTTGGAGTTGGAGTTTGAGTTTGAGTTTGAGTTTGAGTTGGAGTTTGAGTTTGAGTTGGAGTTGGAGTTAGAGTTGGTGTTTGAGTTTGAGAAGGAGTAGGAGTTTGAGTTTGAGTTAGAGTATGAGTTTGAGTTTGAGAAGGAGTTGGAGTTGGAGTTTGAGAAGGAGTTTGAGTTTGAGTTGGAGTTGGAGTTTGAGTTTGAGTTTGAGTTTGAGTTTGAGTTTGAGTTTGAGTTTGAGTTGGAGTTGGAGTTTGAGTTGGAGTTGGAGTTGGAGTTGGAGTTGGAGTTGGAGTTTGAGTTGGAGTTGGAGTTGGAGTTGGAGTTGGAGTTGGAGTTTAAGTTTGAGTTTGAGTTGGAGTTGGAGTTGGAGTTTGAGTTTGAGTTGGTGTTTGAGTTTGAGTTTGAGTTGGAGTTGGAGTTGGAGTTGGAGTTGGAGTTGGAGTTTGAGTTTGAGTTTGAGTTTGAGTTTGAGTTGGAGTTGGAGTTGGAGTTGGAGTTGGAGTTTGAGTTGGAGTTTGAGTTTGAGTTGGAGTTTGAGTTTGAGTTGGTGTTTGAGGAGTTTGAGTTTGAGTTTGAGTTTGAGTTGGAGTTGGAGTTGGAGTTGGAGTTGGAGTTGGAGTTTGAGTTGGAGTTTGAGTTTGAGTTGGAGTTTGAGTTTGAGTTGGTGTTTGAACAACAACATCAACATTTGAACAATTTCTGGTATCCGTTCAAGCGCCTTCAACTGTCAAGTTACTGATTAGAAAGTCGAACTGTAGATAAAGTTCGTCCAGTCAAGTCCAAGAAGCTTATAGGTACAGTTCCGCTTCTGTCGCGAAGTCGCACGGTCGCTTTCATTGCCTGTGTATACTGCATTGACTATAGAATTCCAGCGTTTGCCAAATTTTTCTACTACTTGCGTGTTGCACTTTGCCACATATACGTCGTCCATAGTCATGGACACCCATAAGTGTGGAGCATGCAACGAGCCACTATCTGATGGAGCCCACTGCACAGTGTGCAATCGGGAGCTGCACTTTCATTGTGCGGGCATAACGGAAGCCGGTCACAGGAAACTAGGTGATAGGAAACTAACATGGCGCTGCAGCAAATGCAAGTTATCAAGCTCCGCCCAAGCCCCAGCATCTCCAAGGCCCGAGACAGAGACAGAATCACTGATACTGAAAGAAATAAGATTACTGACGGACAAACTTGCCCCATTGGAATGCCTAAAAGATGAGATTGCTGAACTGCGCACCGAGTTAGCTGGTTTCAAGTCATCCCTCTGTGACACCAACCGGGAGCTGAAGGAGTTTAATGGAAAAATTAAAGATTTGGAAACTCGACTTATGCGCGTCGAGAAGGTACAGGAGCATGTAGATCTCATCCAGGTTCGTTTAGAAAAACTAGAAGCGGACTCTAATGCTAAGGAGCAGTGGACTAGATTAAATAACATAGAAATTAAAGGCGTTCCTCAAACCAACCATGAAAACCTTTTCGAGCTTATTGGACGTATCGGCTCAAAAATTGATTACCCAGTTTCGAAAGAGCAGATTAACTTTATTGCGAGAGTTCCAACGCGAGAAAAGGACCATGCGAAGCCCATCATTGTGTCTTTCTTGAATCGCTACGTTAAGGAGGACTTTATAGCAGCTGCTAGACTGGCGTCTAAAGCTTCTCCACTTTTCACAGGGCAAATCAATCTGCCGGGAAATCAACGTATTTACGTGAACGATCACCTAACAATGCAAAATAAAGCTTTGTTGGCTAAAGTTAAAAAGGCAGCAGCTGAAGCTAATTTTCAATATACCTGGGTGAAGCACTCAAAAATTCATGTGAGAAAAACCGATACGTCGCCGCCAATGGTGTTGAAAACAGAAAAGGACCTCATAAAAATAAAATAAATAGTGTTCCTAATTTCATTAAGTCGGTTTCGGTTCGTGTTAAACAAAATTATGTGAAAAAGATTGAGAACCATAACATTGGTAGTGCTACTAGTGTATTCCAAAAGTTAATGTGTCGCTCCGTGTTAAACTTAATATTCATTCGTAGATGGAATTATGAGGTCGTTGTTTACAGGTATGCCATTATAGATCTAATTACATTCTGCTTAGGACATATTTTTAAGCGCCTTGCTTGTATAGATAAGTCTATTCAACCATACAACGTTTCTATTGTTCCTTATCGCAACTCATTAGTCGTAATCTTTTCAAACTCGTGTGTCATAAGTCGCTGTGCACTGCTGTGCTTAGAACATAACTATACTTTTTTACTTACTACCTGCATTCTATTACGTTATTGTTGGTATTTTCTGAATGTATTCATCATATTTAGACTTATTAAAACAATCGGTTATGTAGTTATTGTGTGGCTCAAAAATGGTTAATATGTATTACCAAAATGTACGAGGCCTGCGCACGAAGACAAATAGTTTATATCGTAACATTTTATTAAATTCGTACGACGTTATTATATTCACGGAGACCTGGTTAACAGATAATATTGGCGATAGTGAGTTATTTGATGACCGGTATCTTGTGTGGCGGCGTGACCGTGATTATTGTAGAACATCACAAACACGGGGTGGTGGGGTGTTAATAGCAGTGAGGAATGACTTGACCGTTATCGAAAGATACGACTGGCGTACTACAGCGGAAGATTTATGGGTAACAATCACGTTTAAGAGGTCCAGACCTACTGTTAGTTATAATATTCATATTTGCTCGCTGTACTTATGTAAAGAAAATACAGGTAACTCATACGTAACCCAACTAAAAAACTTTCATCAAAACCTAAATAATTTGATAACCACTCACCCAATGGACATTTTTATTATAATTGGTGATTTTAACTTTAGTAATGACGTAGAATGGCTCAGCCAGAGTAATAGCACCGAGTTGAACCCCACAGGTGTGACTTCCCAACACATTATACATTTCTTTGATAGTATAAACACTTGTAATTTGTCTCAATTTAATAGCGTGCGTAATATCAATGGAAGATTGTTGGATCTTGTTTTTTCAAACGGACTGCTAAAAGTAAAGGAATGTTGTGACCCGTTAGCAACTCCAGTGGATTCGCACCACAAACCATTAGTTATATACGCTGACTTTATTGAGATACACAAATGTTTTGAAAAACACAGTGCTAAGTATCTTTACTACCAAGCCGATTATCCTGCTATAATTACTGCACTAGATCGGATAGATTGGAGCGAGTTTTTATTTACTGAATCTCTGGACCAAGCTGTTTGCCTTTTTTATAATAAACTTTACGAACTCAGGGACTTACACATTCCAGTTAAGACAATTAAAAAAGCCGCTCATCCCCCATGGTTCACTCGTGCATTAATTAAAGTTTTAAATGAAAAATATAAACATCATCAAAAATATAAAATATACGGTAATATATCAGATTATCACTCCTTTGTTCTCTTGCGAAGTCGCGCCAAGCAGCTAGAGAAAGAATGTTTTTCTGCTTATATGACTAAAATAGAAGCCTCAATAGTCACTAACCCTAAATTATTCTGGTCGTACGTGAAGGGTAAGAGGCGTAATGACACCTTGCCTAAAGTATTTCATTATATGGACAGGACCGCAGACGCAGGTCAGAGTGTCACTGAACTTTTTGCTTCTTACTTTCAGTCAACCTTTCAGGATACGCCTTCAAGTGACCTGAACTTGAATTTTGATACAAATTCTACTACATCAGTAAGTGTAAGCTCGGTCACAGTATGTCCGGATCGCGTGTTAAAGCTACTTAAAAATCTGGATCCGTCGAAATCGGGTGGACCAGACATGATCCCTCCTATCTTCATAATAAACTGCGCAAAGAGTCTAGTGGCACCTATCTGTTTTTTGTTTAATTGGTCGTTAAGATGTGGTGTCGTACCTAATATATGGAAGTCTGCCTTTATCACACCTGTCTTCAAAAAAGGAGATAAATCTGACGTACAAAACTATCGGCCTATATCTAAATTATGTCTTTTTTCAAAAGTTTTAGAGAGGCTAGTGTACACAGAAATTTACTCGGCTATGGAAAGTCACTTTAGCGAGGAGCAGCACGGATTTTTGAGAAAACGGTCTACTACCACTAACTTAGTACTGTCCAACGACATCATAACGGATGGAATGGAGAAAGGTCATCAGGTGGACGTGATTTACACCGACTACAGTAAATGTTTTGATAGGATAGATCACCGTGTGCTTCAACAGAAGTTATTGTCTGCAGGAATACACGGTGATTTGTTCAGATGGTTCTCGTCATATATAAAAAATAGATCACAGGCTGTCGTGTTACGCGGATATACGTCTCGATGGAGTTTTATCCCATCAGGAGTCCCTCAAGGTTCAATTTTGGGACCATTATTATTTATTATATTTATTTTAGACATTAAAACCTGTTTCAGAAATACGCATATACTATTGTACGCAGATGATATGAAGATCCTTAAATTGGTGCGTACATTATCTGATGCGCAGCAACTCCAGTCCGATCTGGATCGGTTTTTGGTATATTGCAGGAATAATAAATTACAGCTTAACGTGTCTAAATGTTTTCATGTACCGTTTACACGGCAAAGACGTTTAATTGACTCTACGTACAAATTAGAAGGTCAATACATAAATAAACAGCACAGTGTTAGAGATCTTGGCGTGTTACATGACAGTAAATTAATCTTCGACGAACATATAGAATCTATCATAAAAAAAGCCTCCAAAGCTATGGGATTCATAATGCGAACTTGTTCTAACTTTAATTCTCTAAAACCAGTAAAGGTACTTTACTGTTCTTACGTGCGCAGTACCCTTGAGTATGCTTCCCAAGTCTGGAACCCTCAATATGAGACGTATAAATCTCGTATTGAATCAGTTCAAAAGAAATTTATGAGATACCTCGACTTCAAGGCACAGCAGTCTTCAGACAATTATGCACACCGGTGTAAGCGTTATCACTTTCTACCATTAGAATTAAGGCGTAATATTAATGACATCTGTTTTCTTATCAACATCGCAAACGGATCAATCGATTGCCCCGATTTACTATGTAAAATTTATCTTCGCACTAATCAAAATAACCTAAGATTACGACCATTATTACAAGTACCATTTACCGCAACAAATTACAGGCGAAACGCTTTTTGTATACGCAGTGCAATATTGTTTAACAACCTTTCATTGAATTTAGACATCGATTTATTTTGCACGAGTGCGTTACGAATCAGAAAAATTCTGAGTAAACAATATTTTGATGGGTGAATATTCGCGGTTTATCATGGCATACCTACCTATTTTTCTATACCTTTTTTTTTTTTTCTTATTTCTTAACATTGTTATCTATATGTGGAAGCTTGTAATTAGCAAATAAAATAATTGAGTTTGAGTTGGAGTTGGAGTTGGAGTTGGAGTTGGAGTTGGAGTTGGAGTTGGAGTTTGAGTTTGAGTTTGAGTTTGAGCTTGAGTTTGAGCTTGAGTTTGAGTTTGAGTTGGAGTTGGAGTTGGAGTTGGAGTTGGAGTTGGAGTTGGAGTTGGAGTTGGAGTTGGAGTTGGAGTTGGAGTTGGAGTTGGAGTTGGAGTTGGAGTTGGAGTTGGAGTTGGAGTTGGAGTTGGAGTTGGAGTTGGAGTTGGAGTTGGAGTTGGAGTTGGAGTTGGAGTTGGAGTTGGAGTTGGAGTTGGAGTTGGAGTTGGAGTTGGAGTTGGAGTTGGAGTTGGAGTTGGAGTTGGAGTTGGAGTTGGAGTTGGAGTTGGAGTTGGAGTTGGAGTTGGAGTTGGAGTTGGAGTTGGAGTTTGAGTTGGAGTTTGAGTTGGAGTTGGAGTTGGAGTTGGAGTTGGAGTTGAAGTTGAAGTTGGAGTTGGAGTTGGAGTTGGAGTTGGAGTTGGAGTTGGAGTTGGAGTTGGAGTTGGTGTTTGAGTTGGAGTTGGAGTTGGAGTTTGAGTTGGAGTTTGAGTTTGAGTTTGAGTTTGAGTTTGAGTTTGTTGGAGTTTGAGTTGGAGTTGGAGTTGGAGTTGAAGTTGGAGTTGGAGTTGGAGTTGGAGTTGGAGTTGGAGTTGGAGTTGGAGTTGGAGTTGGTGTTTGAGTTTGAGTTGGAGTTGGAGTTGGAGTTGGAGTTTGAGTTGGAGTTTGAGTTTGAGTTTGAGTTTGAGTTTGAGTTTGAGTTTGAGTTGGAGTTTGAGTTTGAGTTGGAGTTGGAGTTGGAGTTGGAGTTGGAGTTTGAGTTTGAGTTGTAGTTTGAGTTTGAGTTTGAGTTGGAGTTGGAGTTGGAGTTTGAGTTGGAGTTTGAGTTTGAGTTGGAGTTTGAGTTTGAGTTGGTGTTTGAGTTTGAGTTTGAGTTGGAGTTGGAGTTGGAGTTGGAGTTGGAGTTGGAGTTGGAGTTGGAGTTGGAGTTGGAGTTGGAGTTGGAGTTGGAGTTGGTGTTTGAGTTTGAGTTGGAGTTGGAGTTGGAGTTTGAGTTGGAGTTTGAGTTTGAGTTGGAGTTTGAGTTTGAGTTGGAGTTGGAGTTGAGTTGGAGTTGGAGTTGGAGTTGGAGTTGAGTTGGAGTTGGAGTTGGAGTTGGAGTTGGAGTTGGAGTTGGAGTTGGAGTTGGTGTTTGAGTTGGAGTTGGAGTTGGAGTTGGAGTTGGAGTTGAGTTGAGTTTGAGTTTGAGTTTGAGTTGGAGTTTGAGTTGGAGTTGGAGTTTGAGTTTGAGTTGGAGTTGGAGTTGGAGTTGGAGTTGGAGTTGGAGTTGGAGTTGGAGTTGGAGTTGGAGTTGGAGTTGGAGTTGGAGTTGGAGTTGGAGTTGGAGTTGGAGTTGGAGTTGGAGTTGGAGTTGGAGTTGGAGTTGGAGTTGGAGTTGGAGTTGGAGTTGGAGTTGGAGTTGGAGTGGTGGTGGAGTTGGAGTTGGAGTTGAGTTGGAGTTGGAGTTGGAGTTGGAGTTGGAGTTGGAGTTGGAGTTGGAGTTGGAGTTGGAGTTGGAGTTGGAGTTGGAGTTGGAGTTGGAGTTGGAGTTGGTTGAGTTGGAGTTGGAGTTGGAGTTGGAGTTGGAGTTGGAGTTGGAGTTGGAGTTGGAGTTGGAGTTGGAGTTGGAGTTGGAGTTGGAGTTGGAGTTGGAGTTGGAGTTGGAGTTGGAGTTGGAGTTGGAGTTGGAGTTGGAGTTGGAGTTGGAGTTGGAGTTGGAGTTGGAGTTGGAGTTGGAGTTGGAGTTGGAGTTGGGTGGGTTGGAGTTTGAGTTGGAGTTGGAGTTGGAGTTGGAGTTGGAGTTGGAGTTGGAGTTGGAGTTGGAGTGGGGTTGGGAGTTGGAGTTGGAGTTGGGTTGGTGTTGGAGTTTGAGTTGGAGTTGGGTTGGGTTGGAGTTGGAGTTGGGTTGGAGTTGGAGTTGGAGTTGGAGTGTGAGTTTGAGTTGG